>OU963895.1:6238055-8738055 GCA_902850365.2 Chilo suppressalis | reverse complement strand
TAACGATTCGGTTTAGTAAAAAATATATTAGAAACCTCAATATCATTTTTGAAAACTTATCCATAGATACCTTACACGTACGGGTCATCAAAAATTTTTGAGTTTCAGTTCGAAGTATGGGGAATCCCCAAAATTTATTGTTTTTTTTTTCTATTCTTGTGTCAAAATCTTAATGCGGTTCACATAATACAACTACTGACCTAGTTTCAACAGTATAGTTCTTGTTGTTTCGGAAAAAAGTGGCTGTGACATACGGACGGACAGGCGGATGGCCATGACAAATCTATAAGGGTTCCGTTTTCTATGGAACCCTAATAAGCGTGTGTGTCTCGGGACGCACGACAGAAGCGGCGCTGAAGTTAGAGTGAGAGATTAGGAACCTGCCTACAGCTGCCGTATGCGTGAGAGGAAGGGAAGCCAGAGAGACTGGCGCCGTAACGCGTTACGTAACGAAGTGGTTTTCCCTCCCCCTAGGTTAGGTTTTATATAAGAAGTTATCACTTCAAAAATAGATTATGCCCCCACTACTACTATATATTTTTGTACATACAAAACCACTTCACTCTTGGAACCACATCCTTAATGGAAATGTTGTGCATTGTTTTTATCATAATTGAATCGCAGGCAATTGATAGAACTTTTAACGGGAAGATATAGATTTTGATGACTGCACTTGCGTTATCTTTTCTGTTGCCTAGAAAATGATTTACCAAAGTGGTTAAATAATACTTAAATCGTATATACGGCCGTCTGTCACTCAACTTTACTAATATATAAGCGGGTCTAATAGAAAAAAATCTAGCCTAGCGCGAGTCTAGCCTCGCTCGCTTCATGAGCTGGCGAATGCGTTACGTTATATATACGAAAATACCCCATGTATGTTTCGCGATTTTCTTAGTTTTCGAGTTATATTTTTTTGTGTATTTTAAATGACTTCTGCCAGCGAGGTTTCAAAAGTTCATATCTTATAAGAAAAATCGCGAAACATACATGGGGTATTTTCGAATACCCTTAGGTGCGAAGAATCTATAAAAAAAAAGTTGACGTCGCTAGTTGGACCACCCTGTATACATAAAGATGGAGCTAAAGAAGTTTCACTTAAGTCGTGTGGTCATAAGCACACTCGTTATTTTTTGAAAAAATAAATGTTTATATCCCATTTTTTTTATTTCAATGACAAGAAAGGTTTTTATTTCTGTTTTTAATTTAAGACTATTGCGCTAAGAAACAAGGTCGAAAATTTAAGTTTCATTCGTCTTTCATTGACAGTTTGTGTGGTACTGCTTGATTTCACAACAGAAACCTATACACTAGACCTATCTATTTTCACAATCAGATTGTAATTATTAAGATTTGTTGCTAGCAAAAGATGGTCAGATTAATCAACTTCTGGCATGACCGCCATTATAGAAACATATCAATTTTTTAGAAGAACAGCGCCTTATCGTCTACCTCGTACATCTGTACAGCCAGGGTGACCTTTGTTATTCATGAGTGTGCTTCTGATATTTGCGAATATCTACAAAACAAATAAATCGAGAGGCCTTTATTGAAATCAATTTTAATTTTATACAGAAATTTTTCAAATTCTCACGAAGAGTCGGCCTATTTGTTACCTGTCACGAACATTTGATAAGCTTTGTGAATTTTAAACTTCAACGACCGCGTTTTATTGATATGTAAGCCAAATTGTTTGGAATTTTAGAATAGCCATATATGAACCGGTTCTGATTTTTCTACTTGATAGAAGAAATGACCCTGACTGCATATACCTACTATGCAGTCAGGAATTCTACTTTTTACTAAGTTGCTTTGACCTTTAAGCTATTTTTTTATATGGGCCGACAATTTGGATGGTTTAAGTGGGGTATGGCATAGCACGATTTTTCGCTCGAGTGGAGTGTCCGTTTGGGGAAGTAACCTCCACCTTACAGATCTCAGTAAAATAACACTGCCTTTAGGTGGTGGTGTGTTTCTGTCGGTGGGTTAGGTTCTAGGGCTCCACGGAGTAGGGGATTGTGTCAGGGTAGGCAACGTCAAGAGTGATATTTTTGGTATCGCAAGCATCGATAGGCTATGGATGCCGCTTACGAACAGTACCTCTAGCACGAACCATTTTCCCCCACGACAATGGCTAACTAGAGCCGAGGTCCGAGTCTCAGAGACGCCCTCTAGTTAAGACGTCCTCTAGTTGAGCCGATCCCCTCAGGTTCGAGTGGAGTGGAGACCTCCAGACGGAGTGGAGACCCCCCGTGGGGAGACGCCATCCGCCTGGAATACCTCCAGAGGCACTCGCCAATTCTCGGCTTGAGGTCCCCTTAGGATCTCGCCGTCCCCAAACCCGGTGACGCTGTAAAGGTCATCTGCGACCAACAGCACTCAAAAAAAAACGAACCGTTATCGAATTCGAATAGTTTGCAAACCGAAATGTAAATGTCAAATTTTGTATGGAAACTTGAACAGCAGCGGCACAAAGTACGTAATGAGAACTAAAAATCAGTACACATTTGACGATATTGTTTCATGCTAGGGGTACTTGTGGGCCATATGCTTGCATGCTAACCTTTTAACATAAAAAAGAAAAAGCAATCTCTGTACGATCTCATTTATTCGGATTTTTGACAATTGTCAAATATATATTCATTAATTTGCTTCGATTGCATTTTGTTGTGTAATGGCGGAATCCGTATCTAAAATGGCGGCCGTATTCGATAGTGAGACTTTATTTAACAGAATCGCTCTGTTGTTACTAGGGAACCTTATATACCTGATTCGACTAGTGTAAGTAAACTGTAAAATACCTAATCGTGAATGTTTTAATATCAGAAGGTTAACTGTCTAACTAAAAGTTTGCACGATCCCAAGCTAAAGAAAAGAATCAATGTGAAATAACTAACCTTTTTCTATCCAGGCCTCAGTCATTCATAACACAGGTTTATTTTCTTCGGCATAAGTTTACAAATTGAGTATTACATTAATGACCGTTTGCAATAACTCAAGCTTAGGCGACTTAGCAAAAAGCTAATGCAACACCTTAAGTAAATTTTCATTCGCACCATCATAAAGATCGTAAGATGTCCTTAACTTGAATACTCAGAATTAATGAATGAACAGAGAATGAAACGTTCAGCAAGTAAGTGAATATTTGAATTTGCTATTTTTTTTAAGAATCTAATCGAACGCAAACATGAAGTATTTGTTTCTAGAAAATAATTAAGATAGCCTCGAATTAAATAAAGAACAAAAAAAAAGAAGTTCCTAAAGTTATGCATTCCAAATTCACTGTCATAAAATTTAGGTCGAGTTAGAATCGAGTTAGTTTTGTGCAAACCATTTTTACAATCAGGCGTCACCGGAATTGTTTATTATATGTAAAGGCAGCTCCTAAGTTTAGTGCAAATGGTCATAATGACTCAATTACACTTGTTGTTTAGCCCGTATTCAGGTGCACGAAAGATATTACACGGATTCGGACACCCGAAGAAATATTTACACTGGAATACGGTGTCGGGTAACCAAAACGAAAACTATCCGAATATCGTACTGCTACTACCGAAGATTAACGGGCGTACTCGACTCCGTTCATTTACACTAAGTCGTTCACCCGAATTCCATTAGCTCTCATATTCGGGCCAACAACCAAGTGTAGTCGCGCCATAAGAGAGGCATAGCATAACGGCTTTTTTGCTCGAATTTCATTGCCCGTGTGGCAACCTCAATGTTACAGACGATCATAGTTTAGTTACTAACTAACTAACCTTAGCAAATTTTTGATTCGACTTCTTCAAGATTTTCGTTTCAGCAATAGATTTTTTTATTTTTTTTCCACGTAAACAGAGTTTTCTTTTCACCAAACGCGAATTTAATTTTGTGCTCGCAATATTAAGTGGGATGATCCAGACTGGACGATTTTCCGCCCAGTCGGCCGACATTCAAAGGTGAAATTATGATTCGCGATACGAACTCGTTATTAGGAGTAAATAATAACATTTAATATGAAATCATGATTTACACGGAAGAGCAAATAAGTTCGGAAAATTACTCGTCGCGCCTTTGAAATTTCAACGATCGAGGATTTTATTTGCACGAAAATTAATCCACGTGAATTGTAACCAGCTTAATCATAAAAAGGTGAAGCACGTGTAAATTCATGAGAGGGCGGGGTCCGTGGATTTCCTCCTCTAATTGGAGCGCCTGTCTGGAGAAGCAAACTCTACTTTAGAGAAGATCACAGTAAAATAACTGTACCTTTTGGTGTTGTGTTTCTGCGGGTGGTAGGGGATTGGGTTCTGGTCGGCAAGGTGAGGATGCCTGGGAGCCATTCGCCAAACGAAATTTCTTTGGAAAACGCTATCGCTTTCGATTGCATTTTGTTATTTCTGACCGCCGAAGGTTTTCAAATACCTCACGCACATTTTCTTTAATATTGTTATTAACAATGCAAAAGAAAAAAAAGTACGCGAGGCATTGGAACACCTCAGGTAGCTAGAAATAACAAAATGAAATCGTAAGCGATAGCGTTTCCAAAGCAATCCGGTTAGGCGATTGGACTCCTGGAGCGGTAAACCTTCTGCCGTATCATTTATCTTCGCGACTGGACTCATTTAACTGGACTCGCGACTGGACTTAACATCAGGTCGGGACCAAATAAAAAAAAGCATTATTACTTTTTTATTATGCTACGTCGCCCAAGCGGGGGGCCAACCTTACGCCTTGTGAAGTAATCCCACCATACCTGAGCCCTTTATGTAGGGCTGAACGTCTAGGGCTGAATAGAAGCTATTCAAAAGACTTTCGATTTGGATGCGACGGTCGTGGGCGAAAGTCGTGGCCGTTTGATTATTTTTTTGCTGCACTAGACGTTCAATCCTACATAAAGGGCTCAGGTATGGTGGGAGCACTTCACTAGGTGCTAAGTGGCCCCCTTATTTTATTCTGTAGCGCTCAAGAAAATTCCAAAATCGCCAGTAACCCAAAATCCAGTAATCCAAAAAAAAAATATATTTTCGGATTGTCTAATTTGATAAAGAATTAGTTCGAGTCCTGGGAAAGGACCTATAATAGTGATTATACCTGATATTACCCTTCAAGGGGTGAAAAGGGGAATGGAAATTTCTACGGGAAACCAAATTTTCCACACATGTGAAGTCTTGGACACCCGTTACTCTGTTAGTAATAAATATTTATATATGGTATTACGAAGTACTCGTCATTTTTACACCGCAATGTCATGAATGTTCTCAAATGGAAGTGATGCGTTAGGCAGGGAAAACTTCCTACAGTTACTTTACTGCTGTTGGGATAACATTATTCTGAATTACCAGTGTAACGACCCCATATACTGTCTGTGGGACATAGAGCAACACAGCCGACGCGGCTAGGAGGGGAGTAGCCATAATGACATAATACTACTGAATCATTCTGCCGCTTTTTGCGGGGGGAGGAATTTGCACACAAATGCAGTCCAAAATACTTTCGCAAAAACAAAATTGTAATTACGACACTCACACATAAAAAAATGACAGCGCTAAATCGAGCTTATATGAAACATAAGATTTTCTATTGACAGATCTGAAAGTACTGGCGAGTCGAATGTTTTGTCAAGCAAGTCCGACGATTGAATTTTGGCAAAATAATATAAATTTTGTGGTTAAATAGGCATAATATTTATATATTTTTTTTATTTTTTGAAAACCTGAAACTGCTTGATGTTTAAATCTAAAGAAAATATAACTAGAAAAAATTCCACGCGGGCCAGGCAGCAGACGGGACTCGAACCCGCACCCTTTGCAATCCGGGTGAATGCACTGACCAATTATGCTACCGCAGCCCTCACGGACCGCGTCGAAATTCCTCTAGCCATTCTTAAGCTGCAAGGCAGCGCCATCTCTACGCATTATAGGTTAGGCATAGCATAGGCATAATATGTTAATAATTCTACTTATATGTAAAATTTAACACCATCCTTTTGTGTGTTTTATATTTCAGATATGTTTTACAGCATATTATATAACATTTTGGCATTTTTGATTATATAACATTTTGACATACACTCGCGTGACTTGGATCAGTCTAGTGAAATATCCGACGCGCAACTAGTATTGTTTTTGAGCTGGCCCAACAGTGGGGAAAAATCGACAGAGGGGAACGCTGTTAATGCCTAATCCCCCCCCGACCGCATCGGCCGCGTTGCTCTATGCTGTGGGGTTAACGTCCTGTCATAGTCATTTATTCCTTAAACAATTTCCAATAACATTACTACATAAAATTAAAACTAGAATCAAATTTAATATACCGGTAAAGTGATCCTACTTTGTTCCAATATTTGCTCCAAAAAAGGGAATTATGAATATTGTTTACACTATTAATTATGAAATATATTCAGATGTATTATTTAAAGAATAATATGTTATCTTACATATTTTAAAAGTTAAATCAACGTAAAGAAGTATTTCATAATATATATAAAAAGTGGTGCCATCTCGTATTAAGATAGCAACTTCCACATTTCAAATTTAATCTGTCTTCGTGACAGTAGCTCCATCTCTATCGGGACCAACCATGAAAATGATTAATTTAGTTGTAAATTATGTAAATAAGAATTTATAAATTAAAAAAAAGTAGCCTATAGCAGTCTCATAAGTTCAAGCTATACATATACCAAATTTCATCACAATCGGTTCAGCGGTTTAGGCGTGAAGAGAAGACAAACAAACAAACAAACAAACACACTTTCCCATTTATAATATTATAAGTATATAAGTATATAAGTATATAAGTATGGATGAATAAGGAGCAAAGTTTGCTCCTAGGTATATTCCACAAACAATCTTCATTGTAGAAGCTTTTTGAGCAAAGTTATGCTTTCTCCATTCGAACTATGCTCCAGTTATTTAACGCTTTACCTTTTTTGATAGTATCAATGGGCTAAAAATGGGTAAAAATTAAAATAAACTGTGATTTTGAAAGAAATAATGTTATATTAAAAGTAACAAAATCACTTTGTTTCATTGTTTTTTTTTATTCTTTAATTATAATAGGCACTGCTATCTTAACGAGAAATTTGGTTACAAATGCTGGACAAAAATCAGTCAAAATAACCTAACGACATAAACTTATCAAAAATTGAAACTTTAAAAATTATAATTAAAAAATAACCCTCCAAGCAGTCAGTTCAGGAACGGAATATATTTCACAGCGGGTACTATGTTTTTAAGGGACATCAATATATCCCAATATATGCTGCCAATAGAATTGAATTTCATCGACGGGTTTAGGCCACGTCCAGGATTTTTGCGACTTCTTCATTAAAGAGACATATCCCCTGTTTTAGTTATATTTGTAATTTCCTTGATAAAAGTGTATTAATAACCACCTACAATGAATAAAAAAAAAAAACTTTTGAACGGCTTATGTTTGGGTTTAGTTTGCTCCAGGCGCAAAGTTACCCCATCTTACCAAAGAAAATATATGCACGCCAAAAATGTAAGGTTAGATTATGAAAAACTCAGCAATCCAATGTAATATTTACGTATTAATTTACCTGATTATATAATTAATAACATCAAAACATAATGACCCTAATGCATTATGCAGATTTCAAGTCAGAAGTGGCTTTTTCGGATACAAAAAAAATTACTTTTAAGGTCTTGCACTACAGCTGCACCTGACTTATGAAAAAAATTGCGGATGAAAATTTGTTACAGTTCAGAGTTGCCACTTATAAGTAAGATGTTTCGGGTGCATTCACAGTTAAATGAAATGTTGCACCGATTTGGACATATTAAGCGATAAAACATTTTAGAGAAATGGAGCATAATTACCCCTATAGGAGCAAAGTAGGAACATTTTACGGTACCTAATTCGTATAAAATTTCAATAATTCTAATATACATAATTATGTTTTCAAGTAAATTCTCAAACAAATACTCGGGGGTATTGTTTAATATTTACGTCTACGTCTACGCAAGATAATCAAAGGTCTAACATGGATACCTTTTTTATGTTAAAAGGCTGGCAAACAAGCGTATGGCCCGCCCGATGGTGAGCAGCGACCGAGAAAAATATCACTCGCCCCTTTGCCTACCCTGACCCAATCCCCTAACCCATGGAGCCGCCTCCAATTCCTCCCACACAGGTCACAAACACCAACACTACACAGCTAGCAAACTTGCATACTAGCTTAGCGTTAGGCAGATACCGCACCCGTAGTATAAGAGTGCGAAGACCTGGGGGCCACTCGCCTAAGGAAATGCTATGGAAAACGCTAACGCTTTCGATTTTATTTTGTTATTTCTGACTGCCGAAGGTTTTCAAATACCTCACGCTCATTTTTTTTAATATTATTATTACCAATGCAAAAGAAAAAAAAGAGCGCGAGGCATTTGAAAACCTCAGGCGGCTAGAAAAACCAAATTGAAATCGTAAGCGTTAGCAGTTTCCAAAGCATTTCCGTTAGGCGAATGGCCCCCCGGTCTACACACGACACGCTATAACAGGTACAGGTACGTATCTGGGCGTTTGTCTCCGCCGCCACGACAACGGCTAACTAGAGCCGAGGTCCGAGTCTCGGAGATGCCCGCTAGTTGAGCGGAACCCCTCAGGTTCGAGTGGTCTAGAGGCTCCAGAGGGAGAGGAGACTCCACCCATGGAACCCTGGAACTTTACTTACCGACAGAAACAAAACCTTCCAAAAGGTAGTGTTATTTTACTGTGATATTTATACAGAAGTATGCCACATCAAGATTGAGGAGCTCGATGGCGCAAGTGGTTAGCGCGTTCGGCTGCGATCGTTGAAGTTAAGCAACTTCCGCAGTGGTCGGTCAATGGATGGGTGACCAAAAATTTAATAACATGAGCTCCTCCGTGCTTGGGAAGGCAAGTTAAGCCGTTGGTCCCGGCTGCATCTGCAGTCGTTAGCACCCACCAATCCGCACTGGGCCCGCGTGGTGGGTCATGGCCCAATCTCCCTATTCCATCCATAGGGAAGGCCTGTGCCCCAGCAGTGGGGACATTAATAGGCTGATGATGATGATGATGCCACATCAAGTATTTGATCTTACTTTTTTGTGCAAATAAGTGAAAATAAACAGAATGAAATGAAATTTTGAAAGAATCAGCTACATACTTAGGTTTGAAATTTCATTGTATTTTTAGACGTCTTTACAAAAGGAATGTAGGTATGATTTTGTAAGTTTGAGTGTCTGTATGTGCGTTTCTTTATTCCAGATAACTTATAATTATCTTAACGGATTTGGATGTTAAATTCTTCTTCTTCTTACTACGTTAGTCGGTGACGGTATGCTGTTGGTTGCAGATGACCTTTACAGCGTCACCGGGTTTGGGGACGGCGAGATCCTTAGGGGACCTCAAGCCTAGAATTGGCGAGTGCCTCTAGAGGCATTCCAGGCGGATGGCATCTCCCCACAGGGGGAGTCTCCTCTCCATCTGGAGCCTATTGACCACTCGAAATTGCGGGGGTCGTGGGGTTAAAATTGGCATGGCCAGTAAATGCGTGATGTTACTCGTATTTTATCCTTAAATTACACGAGTGACGCTGGTTACTTAATAAAATTAGTATACCTAACTGGTGAAACTATTGAATGACATAAATGCCAAAGAGTTTCGACTCCAAAACCAATAGTGAATCACAGTGTACCAATAATAAATTCAATCCCACAATTACTACTACTAATTAATCAAAGTAATTTATTAGTGGACGATTAATCAAAACTCAGTTTTAACTTAAATCTGATTTAGATTGAGTGGTTAGTGTTGAAGGCAATAACCCCCACGTTTCCGCATTCGGCACTTACCGTTTCCACTTACAGGGAAGTTTAGAATATTCTTGAATTTCAGAAATTGGTTTCTTACGAGTTCATTAATCGTTTTTAATGTAACTTAAAATGGAGCCAACAGCTTGTTACCATAAAAGTGTTATAAGCCAACGGAATTTAATTTCAATAATTCTGTAATGTAAAGTAATGTTTTAACGTGATAATATTGGAACACGTAATTTTTGGAATGAAGTTCCTATTCGGACAGTACGGTATGGCAGATAGGCGAAAAATTGTAATTTTTTTAACACGCTTTTATTAGTTATACATTGTTTTAAACTTTCATGATCACTAACATTGTTTTTTATGAGTCTCCGATATTTCGGCGCTTTTGCAAACGCCATGATCACAGAGTAACTGTTCCTCCATTACATAGGCAGCACTGTTGCAAGCGCCATGATCACGGAGTAGTAACTGATACTCCGTGATCATGGCGCTTGCAACAGTGCCGAAATATCGGAGACTCGTAAAAACAAGGTACATGGTAACAACCCCGTTAATAGTTATAACGCTTTTATTAGGTTGACCTGTGTTTAACTATGTAATGGAATCTAAGGTAACTAATTTAACCATTTTTCAAGGATTCTAGCGTAATGAAAATTGGCAGCTGTATGTAGTTCCGATGACAATACCATAATATGATACTGTCGAACTGATCTGATGATGGAGCCGGAAGACATAAACTGGAACTAAATGATGGAACATCGTATCAAAGCTGTTTTTGGATTTCATAAACAAGTCTTGTAATGAACTTTGACCACGATTAGGTTTCAAGGTCTGATGTTGAAGCTGGAAGATAGGCACTGGCATCCTAAGATGGAATATCGTATCATAGTCGTGTTTACACTTTTGAGAAAGGCCACCTAATGGACTTAGAACACGATCTGGTTTGAAAGTTATAAATTATTTAAACTCATTCGCCTTATATATTGACTTGTAAATATTGTTGCGGCTGGATAGGCGTATGTGGCAGTAACCTACTTACTCACTTAAAATCACTTAGTGGTCTTCAGATTGAAGAGCTAGATAGTTGTAAGCTGACAGTTAAAACACCATGCAATACAGACGCACTGGTGGAGATGGAGAGGATGCGGGCTCATTCGCCTACTTAAAATAAATGTATAAATGTTAAAAATATTCGTTATTAAAGACTAAAAAGTATAAAATAAATTAATAGTTTAAAAAATAAATTAAAACACGCTTTTATACAGCAAGTTATACAAAAAGTCTTTCCTGTTCCAGCGCCCCACGCTTTTACAATCAGATATTATAATTAAAAGCGCATAGTTTACACATCAGCCCAGAAACGGAGACAACTTTAACGATCCTTCATTTATTTTAGTTTTTACGTGCATTTATAAAAGCATGTTTTTCTAGTTTTTTTTAACTGTTATTTTTATTCCGTCACAACCCAGCGAGGCAGCAAGCTAGACAGTTGGGTGGGTACCTATATGGGCGGCCAGGGGCCGTATTATAAGCACTTAACGACAGGCAAAAACAGCTGCTGAAGTAAGATGCTGATCTGTACATATGTGATGTCTCGCTTGAACAATGGAATTTGCCTGGCGTCAAGGGTTGATAATACGGCCTATGGAGGGCGACCACTGACGTCGTCAGTGGCTGTTGACTGTGAACTTGGTTTAAAGATTTTTTTTATAATTTGACAGGATCTGAGGATCTCGCGGCCCCAGTGTTTTGGTGGGTAGGATACTTTTTTTTAATGAAATAGGCTGATATTGAGATAGATAGGGGAGGGTGCTGAACAGAATCTGCACGGGGCCCAGTACGTTTTTCATTTTTAATGGAATAGAGAGTATGGCCCAAGGCCCCATACGCTATTTTTTTTCTTTTGTTATATGTTTAGATATTATAATAAGGTAGTTAAATGCTAAGAAATATAATGAAATCATCAGTTTTGCTCATGCGAGCTGTATTTATATAACAATACATTTCATAACCAGGATACAAAGAACGTTTGATCTGTGAAACAAAGTTAATTTACTCTATGCATAGACAGACCTCGAATTTATGCAGCCATATTAATGGGTCACCTGTTTTTAAAGCTGGTTGATTGCCTTAGCTATAGACATAAATAATCCATTTCAGATATAAGCGAACATCAATATGTGTAGGCGGTGAAAATAAAAAAAACGTATGCAGTGACACCGAATTTACTTTTTGCTTTGAATAATAAACTGCAAATTATATTAATTATATTATATTTACAAAACAAAATATTAATAAAAAAAAAATTCCAGCAGCCGCGAATGGCGCGTTTTCGCGACTACATTTTGAAAATAGAACGCGCATAAATAAAAACTATATGAACACTTAAACCTTGCGTAGGAAGTTGGTCAGTCGCCTACATTACACTGGAGTGTAGCTTCATATCGGTGTAGGCAAGGCGTTACCATTGTGCCGCTCTGACGTGGTTTGCAATGGATCTGCTGCCACGATCTCCTATAATTATTCGTTGTCAACTAGGGAATATGGTCGTCCAAGAGGTTTGTACTGTTGGTCAAAATTTCACAAACAAAAATATATTGGAACCAAAACCATACCGTTTATCTTTTGTAGTAGTTTCTCCATATACATCTTATCTTTCGAGCTGTTTCTGCAGCGTCGGTATCACGGTGAAACTCGTATTCGAAGATAACGCGATATTCTAAATGTGAACAGACTGATATAAAAGAAAATGAAATATAGCGTAGAAACAAATGAATCACTAAATTTGAAACACAAATACAGGAGCCTTAATTCGAAATGAATTTGAATTTATTAGCCACACGCCAGATATTATTATCAAAGAAGCCCAATAGCCCAATTACCTTCTTTAAACGTCAATTTCGTATGTGAGGACCTAATATTAAGGAAGACTACCCTTACTAACAAAAACTGGCAAAGCATTTCAATGTCAAGCGAATCTTTGAAGTTGGCAGGTTTTCATCAAATTTGTATCATACTAACACGATAATCATAAATTGTTTTGAAGTAACAACGAAAGTCTCTTAAACTGCTCTTAAGGGCAGTTTAGTTCTTTGTATAGCTTATTACTGGGTGTCATTGCTTTAAACGACTCTTCATTAGATTATATTTGAGAGATGAAAGTTTCCGGTCCCGAAATGTAACTAATCTGTTTGAACCAACGCCATATTCCGGGGAAAGGGTAAACAAACTTTTGTTCAAAAACTCTAATCCGAGTAAGTACGAATAAAACCAAAACCGTTGTATTGTTAGCCATGTTGTGGCTATGTTCCTAAAAACTTTCAGATTTTGTATATAAATCTGGCCCCTGGCTTTATGTTACCTAATTCGAATCAGATACTGTCTGAATTTACATAATGATTAGCTATTATTCTTATATACGTTAATCTTACGCGCTCAAGTAAATCCAAAAATCACCGCTTGGGCTATCCTACCATTGTGCGTAATGGTAGGGGACATTACCGTTACTTAAGTCGGCCTCACATGCTATGGCCACGGTAATATTATATAGATAATATTACCGTGCTATGGCTTACCGGAGACACCCGAAGGTGCTTGTGCAGGTTTGCCAGCGCAGGCCGGCCGTCGTTGTAATCTTATAAAAACTGCGCAGGTCCGTTGCCATACACGCTCCGGTTTAATTATACAGTTAAACTGTAAAGGTAAACCTGTCAGGTACACCCTAGCGTGTATGGATTGCATCGCGTTACAGGAATTTTCATGCAGTTTTGAGTAGAATTTATTCAGACCAATGTCGCTGGTCTGGCTGGTATTGGCAAATTGGATAGCGATAAGTTAAAGTGATTATTTTCGAGGATGATTGGCTACTTTCTATTCTGTGATATCAGGGCATAGGAGAATCTCATCTCTAATTGGAGTAAGCTGCTGGGCATGTAACTGGGTCTCCGGTGATTTTCTTTTTTTTATTGGGACTGATTATGTTAGGACCAGCCAGCTCGAGATGGCTGGAGTGGCACACTATTATGACGCAAAACTTTAACTTGGAGATTTTTAAGGATAAAGATTAAATAGATCGCTTTGAATAGAATTTGGCTATGACTATAGTCTGCACAGATAATGACAAATTTCCAATGCCTTTGTCAATTCCAGGAGCCTCGCAAAAAGCGTTGTTTCTCATCTTTACAGTAGTAGGGCGACCATGCTCTGTATAGATGTAAATGGGACATATAAAATGAATGTTTTTTTTCTTGATATTATGCTGTATTTTGAGGAATTATTCGGGCTGAAGCCACCAGCTAACCAATGAATCACATTTAAGCTAAATTCCATCCACATCAAACGAACTGTTTTTATGCACCACCAAGATTAAGTTTGGCGCCGAGTGCACATTGACAAGTGCACTGAAATTGATGTGTGTGTGTTATAGATATTGTAAAATACCTACATATTTAGTAAATAAAGTGTACTTCTTTTTGTTTGTATACTAATTTCGTAAAATAATTAAAACGTTATTTCTCACCTTAATCATAAAAAATATTAGACTCTTCTTGACTAAATAGATTGCAATATTTATGGATAGCAGTAACTATTTACTATTAGGTTGACTGTCAGCTCAAGATATAAAAATATTGGTATATGTTTTATATATTTGCTATACAGAAAATTTAAAGCCTGGTAAATTCTAGTTACTTTTCTGCTATTTGTATCATTCCACGAACGATCACAGTAGTATTGTACTATAAAACGCAAACTAATTCCAGTGACTTATCTTTAAAGTTTCCTTCTCTCGTTAATTTAACTTACTTTTTCCAACTTATAAGTTTCGTCGGAAATACCATAATCCCAGTGGATTTAAGATCTTTAAGTAAATCCCGTGTAAGTATCTCCATTTAACTTGAAAGTTATCCTCGCGAACATTTTTCAGTTTATCCTGTAATTTAAACTTTTTATAGTGTCTTGATCGTTGTTGTTTAGTCTCTTTAATTGTTCTAGAGAAATTACTTTCTTCGGTATAACTTGGGATGATACTTTGTAGCGAAATTAATAAAATATTGAAGCATACTGTTAATTTGTACTATGAAGATAGTTTTCATACTGTTATATTTATACCTATATACCTAAGATTGAAGCAATCATATAATTGACTAGCGGCCCGCCCTTGCTTCGCTTCGGTGTACAGCTGAAGTGTAGACTACAGGTTTTGTTCTCAGGCTTGTATTATACACAATGACATGACATGCATGCAAAGTCTCAGCCCGATCGGTTTAAAATTGACAAAGTTTCATACAAAGTTTCATTCCCCGTTTTATCCCCTTGGGGGTAGAATTGATCAAAATCCTTTCTTAGCTAATGCCTATGTCTTAACATCTACCTGCATGCCAAATTTCAGCCCGATCCGTCCAGTGGTTTTGGCTGTGCGTTGATAGATCACTATGTCAGTCAGTCACCTTTGAGTTTTATATATATATATATATAGATATATAGAATAGATAGATGTGGTTTTATCGGTTATTATAAAAAAATAAGTGTAAAACGTTTGTTAATTTTATTTTGATTGTTACTCTCAAAATGTCATAATTGTTGAATATTTTTTTTTACTTTACCAACCCTGCTTGGTATTTAAGACGTGTCTATAGTAGTATCGTATTTGAGTAACTTTTCTTCTTATGGATCATTTCTGCATTAATCATGAGGCTTTCCATCATAAAGATACGGGATTGATCCTATTTCAACTTCAAGCTAATACCTATATATTAGGAAAAGTAATGGACAATAATAGGTATGTGTACTTATTTACTTATGTTATAATTATGTGAGAGGTAAGGTTTCCGCTCTTGACCTCCTTTTGAGACAACTGTACCCCTAGCACGAACCATTATTGAATTCGAATAGTTTGCAAACCAAAATGTCAATGTCAAATTTTGTATATAAACTTGAACAGCAGCGCCACAAAGTACGTAACGAGAACTAAAAATCAGTACTCATTTGACAATGACATTTCGTACTTGACGACCTCCGTGGCCGAGTGGTTTGTACGCCGGGTTTCATGGTGTTGCTGACTCGAGAGGTCCCGGGTTCAAATCCCGGTGGGGGCAGATGTTTGTGTGATGAATACGAGCATTTGTACTCCAGTCATGGATGTTTAATATGTATTTTCTATATAAATATACTTCTATATGTACAGTATATGTATTCTATCCGTTACCCTAGCATCCCATAACACAAGCCTTACAGTGCTTACTTTGGGGCTAGGCTAATTGGTGTGAGTGTTGAAAATATTTATTTATTTATATATTACTTGCAAACGTTACGAATTCGATAATGGTTCGTGCTAAGGGTACAGTAAAATTTTGGTGGTATTATTGTGTTTCTGTCAGAGAGTAAGTTTCGTTGGCTCCAAGGGGTAGGGGCAATCCCAATGGTCTGAAGGATGCGTAAAGCATTTCCCAGAAACAAAAAAAAGGGTAGGCAGCGGAGCGAGTGATAATTTTTGAAGTGAAATTTCTTTACGCACGCTTGACTTGGGGAGTAAGCTGGTGAACGCGTTACGAAAAGTGTGATCGAGCGAGGCGAACGGGTGTTAAGTGGAGGATATAAGCAAGAGAAAACAGTGCACGCGCACATTTTCTTTCTCTCTTTCTCTTTTAGCTAGTAAATGAAATATGTATATGTACATACATGTATATATACAGGAACAATGAACCTTAAACTAAAAACCTTAAAAAATATAATAATAATAAATAATAAAACCTTAAAAATATAAATAATAACTAAAATATATTACTCAAAGGAGTCCCTTTAGGCAAGGTTCCGAAGATACTGGCAGCGTTCCCCCTTTGAATAGCTAGACTAATTCGTTGTCCAAGGTAGCTGCCAGCTCTTCGGTCTCCAGTGATGTCGACTAACCTTTTTGATATTTCCTTAAAAAACCTCATAGCGCTAGGACCCTGTATATATTGTTCACACACACATATATATATATATATATATATATATATATATATATACATACAGATGGAGCTAAAGAAGTTTCACTCCAGTTGTATGGTCGCAAGCGTCTATAGGCTATACTGGCGCTTATTATCAGGCGAGCCATATGATAGTTTCCACCCTTTTCACATGAAAAAAATATTTTAGTATTTAAAATATATTTTTTAAAAGCTACATTTAATATAAAAGTTATGACTTTTAAACCATGAACGTTTTTATTTCAAAAAAATCATGGTAACACCATTTCGGCGTAGTGGAAACGGGCTATAATTGAAATCGTGACTCAATTATTCAGTACCTATTTGTTCGTTTCGCAACACGTCTGGGAAACCGTCAGATAATCCCAGTGCTTCGTTTGAATGGTGGCACCGATTTATTCATTGATTGTCGATATTCAACGAGAGGAAATCGTCGAGCACTTTCGAAAGTCAACCATATTTGGCTGAGGTTGCTTTTCGGGTGGGTGACCAATAAGTTTTCAAACTCAGGTAAAAGAGTTCCTTAATGTGATAATTGAATTAAGGAACTCCTTTAACTGCGGTTTTCTATATTAATTTTTGTTAGTAAATGACTCCAACATACGTAATGTTAATTTCGCAGCATATAGATTTCACGTATCATTACTTATCAGCTAGTGGTTCTGAGAAAACGGAATTATTTTGCCAGATGTGGTTGCGTTGTTTCCCAATACAGGAATTTGATACGGTGAATTCCACATTGATTTTAGAATATAGAAAGGTCAATGAATCATTTCAGAGTACATTTGTAGATCAGTGTGCCTTGCCTCAAAATGTAACTTACACTTACTGATCTTATGCCGGTTTACATTTTTATGTATATTTTTGAAGGGCACAGGCGACACCCACACCTATATACAGACACTCACACACGCACGCACGCGCTCCTACACACACGCGCACCGCACACACACACGTTACACCCACAGGCACAGAACATACATACAGGCACACTGCGCACACGTTCCGGCAACCGTGACCAGCGGACGCTCCAAAAATTACAAACGATAATGTTTCTTTTTTTATGCGACTTTACGGGAAAAATCTTTGTTAAGGATGGCAAAAACCACTTCGTGGCTACATTAATAATAGTCATAATATTTATTGCTTTATGTTGGTTACATTTAGTTCTTAAATTTAATAACAGCTCGCAAACATGAGCCCTGTAAGGGCATTGCAAATTATAATAAAAGTATACAATTATTAATTTAAAATTTGATAAAGTTACAATAGGATAACAATTTAAGATACAAAAATTAAATTAGTTCATAAAAAATATAACTTTAAAATTAATTCATATAATACTTTAAGCAATAATAAAATACATTTTCTAACTTATGAAAGTACACACTATTCCACTACTTCGCTTCGGTGGCAATCAGATACAGTATTTTGAAGTGGAACAGTTTTACTTAAGTCTTGGTGTAAACTAGAACGAGGCACATATTTCATAATGCCACTATCAATCCATGACCCAGACCCCTGTGGAAGGCACGATTTAAATTAAAATGGAAAGCTTTTTGTCAGAAATAACAAATTCTGAAGTTTTTGTTTGCTCTATTAGTTCAAATTGTTCGCTTTTCATCTGTATTTGACAGTCCTTAACAGTGTTGCCATGTCCAAAATGTGATCGATGGTTTGTAACCGTAACCTGAAAAAAATGGAATCATCTAAGAAATTACAACGATATGATGATGATCGAAATGATCAGGAAAAAAAAACATTGTAAATTATTACTTTGTATTCAATATTGAGTACAATGTTTTTTTTTTCTCACACCAATTAGTCTAGCCCCAAATTAAGCACTATAAGGGCTTGTGTTATGGGATGCTAGTGTAACGGATATAATACATATACTGTACATATAAAAGTATATTTATATAAATACATATTATACATCCATGACTGGAGTACAAATGCTCGTATTCATCACACAAATATCTGCTCCCACCGGGATTCGAACTCGGGACCTCTTGAGTCGGCGACAGTCATTAAGCCCGGCGTACAAACCACTCGGCCACGGAGGTCGTCATGTTACGTGATGCTACTCTATTTTTATGAGGTTTTTTGTTTTTATTTTACTCTTAATATTTTCTTTGAATCTGTCAATCAGAAAGCAATACATATTTATTCAAATTGGATGTATAATACAACACTTTTGAATCGTCCAAACATTTTTTTCCCTACCACTCGTTATTGGACATATTTTTTAGCTGCGGAGAAAATCGAGCGAAAAAAACTCCACAACATTAAAAGTAGAATGTTGCAACATTTACAAATCATTATGTTGTTACAACGTCAATACAATCATGATTTATTTAATATAGAAAACCTGTTGGAATGCTTGGAACAGTTCAAAACCAAGGATTTTTGTCTGTAATATAATCAGACACTTTGTAATAAGCTTTTTAAATAAGTGTTTTTTTATACAATCTTTGAATTTACTTATGGTTAACCCTTGGATATTGCTTGGGACTTTATTGTTTAAGCCAACACAAAGACCTTTAAACGAATTATTGATTATGTGAAGCCCAGTAGCAGGTAAAGTTAGTTTATTTTTATTTCTTGTATTAAGTGTGTGAACATCACTGTTTTTAAGAAATAAATAATAATAAATAATATTTTTTTTTATTATTACTTTTCTGTTAAACAAAACCAAATAATTTTGAATATCAAAAATAAAAAAAAGACCCTATATCATACACTACGCTTTGGTCCTTGACTTAGCAGCTTCATTATCAGGGGGACTGCTCAGATATACTCGTAATGCTATACCAATAACTGACAGTTATTTTTCTCGGTAGAAAACACGTTATAAAGCGTAAATAACGCGATAAACTTATAAAGCTATCTATCTGTATTATGGAAAGGATCCTTTGTCAGTACCTAAACTGGCCTTAAGCCGATGTCCCTTGGCCTCGATATATTGTTCCATGAAACTTATCTAATCATGCGGTCAATATTTGCGGCACTGAACGCGCCTATAGTAACGAGAAAATTTACGATAAATTTATTCAAAGTGTAAACTTGTTTTGGTTGTTTTTTGTTTTATATTATACGGGTGGCAGCAGAGCTTATGACACGTAAGGCGCAGCACACACTGGGAGAGGCTCGGCGAACATGGTGAGAAGTTTACAATTTAGGTTAAAACCCTAATTTCTATACCATAAGTTTAAAAATGACATGGCAAAAATTAAACAGTAAAAAAGTGGCTCTAGACCGCGCTCATAGTCGTCGTGTACGTGTTTGTGATTAGTGGGTTAGTTTAGGTTAGGTAAAAGTTGTGCCACGGCGGTGTACCGCAAATGAACGGAGTACCGTCTACGTGGAGATAAGCCTGCAGTCGATATTTGTATAGAGTTGCTGGAAAGGAGGAAGAGTCCATATGCCACGAATGTGGCGGTATTCAGTTCGTTCGGTGAGAAATATATCAGTGTAAAATATTTTTTAAGGATTTGTTATTTGGTAAGATGGTTTTTGAAATCTTGCTCGGGACTCAAATTTTACTTTATCGATAAAAGCTTTTTTAAATTCTAATTTATCTCTATACCAATTTAATCAAAATTTCAGCGTCAAAATATACCTTATTGATATATTTTTTTATTCTGGCTTTTTTCGGAAACAGTCTTGGGCGATCGAACGGATCTGGGCATTGTTACTATAAGAAATGGTCATGCTCAAGAACGCATGAAGAATGTCACAGTCGGTAATTACGTGTAGGAAACTTTTTGGACGCTACGGGTCAGAACGCGAGGTAAGGTTAATAAAATTTAAATGCATTCCATTTCGAAAATTCACACGTCCTCATCCGAGAACATATGATATATGTTACCGTCCATAATAGTGTGCACCGTCCGAATTGATACGCAGCCAAAAACGCCAGAAGTCACTACATTGCGGAACAAGCATACTCAACTCAATTTGTAGTTCAAATCTGCAAAGACAACCACAAAACGCCGCCACCGGCACATTTCTTGTAGTTTTCATACATTTTATATGGACTCGCCACACACAGTACGCCGGTGGCCGCCACACGCTACAAATCGTAGTTGTTCGCTTCTTGTGGCCCGCACCGGCCACTTAATGCGCCGATACAAAACGCCGCCACACGTCATTCGTGCGATTCCCCACCCTTCTCTCCCTTACCCTAGTCGGCCGCTGTCGCGCGCTTCAGCCACTTTAGTAGCCGCTTCTAGCTTCTCGTGGCGGCGTTTGTGGTTGTGGCGTGTGGCCCGTGTGCGGCAACACTTACAGTTTGTTTTGTTTCAACGATTACATTTTCCTTTCCTATTTTGGTGCTTATCCTAGTGACATTTTTGTCTTTATACCCAACAGCGTTACCCACATTTTTATGGCATACCTATCTCTGGAGAAAAATCTTGCTCCGTGCTCATAGCTAAAAGGAAGGGTTTAACAGTTGAATAAAGCAGTTTATGTTTGTTGAGAATATACATTTTTAAGCTTGATACTCTACCAAAATCGCAGAGAAAACCATACTTACCTTATAGTATAATCATGTATTATTACGGTGTGGCATAGCCGCAACAGTTGTCTTTGTTTGTTTCTACAATTTAAAATATTCGTCTATGGGTTTTTATTTTAAAGTAGCTGTGCGCCACGGTGTTTCCCGCGGTTTATTAGGGATATTTTTCCGCAGTAAAACATAGGCTATGTGTTAATCCAGGGTGTCAGCTAACTCCATACCAAATTTTATTATAATCGCTCCAGCCGTTTAGATGTGAAGAAGTTACAAACATACACACCCACAAACTTTCGCCTTTATAATATTAGTGTGATTCTATTCCGTCAAGGCTGTCAAAAAATAATTATATAGCCAGTCCAGCAGAAATCTCGTAAGGGAAACAACAATTTTTGAGTTATATAAATACTGGTTTGGCGCCATTTGAAATGTAAAAATAATAATATTCGGTACTACAAACCCCAATACGGATATTATATTTACACTATAAAATATAAAGCTTATATCTAGGGCTATTTGTGTGATGAATATGAGCATTTGTACTTCAGTCATGGATGTTCAATATGTATATTTATATATGTTGAGTATATGTATTCTATCCTTTACCCTAGTATCCCATAACACAAGCTTAACAGTGCTTATTTTGGGGCTACGCTAATTGGTGTGTGTTGGAAATATTTATTTATCGTTGGTGAGTTATTTATTCGAACCTCCTCTACCGACGGTTACCGTCTCAGTATTGTATGTTAATATCACACAAATTGCATAAAAATACGAAGGGTAACCTTGAGTTATCGTGAACTTTAAAAATCGTAATGTCTGGGCAACCTTTTACTGGGATTAAATGTATCGCATGTGTTAGTCCAGATTACAATCTACCTGCGTACTTAATTTCATTTGAATCCGGCAATCGTGGCCTTTTTGCGTGATCCGATAACAAATGAACGGACGTCCATACTTAAGTATGTATTTACATTTATTATTATGTAGAAAGAAGGCAGGATTAGGTTACCTCATCGAGCTAAAAGAAAAGATTATTGTTTGCTAAATAAAATATTTATGAGAATGTTATAAGATAAGATATCAAACAAAAGATAAAAGAGAATTGAGCAGGTAGATTAATTGCTAACGCTCACTAAAAAGTAGAAACTAAGTAAACATTTTTGAAATATAATTGTAGACGACGATTTTAGATATTGGCCAAGCTTTCTTCAAATATTATTAAGAAGTTAGAGATGTCGAGATGGTCGAGTTATTTATAAATGTACCAGTTATAATAAAAACAATGAGTTTATTGACCATTACATAACATAGTACAGTAGTAGTTAAACTTGGCCAGTCATGGTTCTACAATTAAAAATAAGTTACAACTTGTGATATAAAAAATAATTTTTGTATTAGTATAAATACATAAATCGATAAAATTAGTTAGTAACCGATGGCTTTTCACAACTAAGTCTACTCCTGTCTTCTTAGTTGAGAAGATTTTGTTAAAATTTTTGCTGGATGCTCTTACTTAATCATCATTAGCCTTAAAATGTTCCTATTGCTTCACGTGACTTCCGAGGTATGAAGGAGCTCAAGGTAATAAATTTTTGGTCACTCATCAACCATTGCGAAAGTTGCTTAATTTTCATGAACGTTATACCGCACGCGCTGACTATTCCATCAATAAGCCCTCAATGATTGATGATATAAATAAAAAAATTACAAAACTAAAAAAATAATTTTGTACATTTTCTAATTCAAATAAGGGGCATAAAGAAGCAATAAGAATCTTTTGTTAATTAACATCTGAAGTTCTTATGCGGCATAATACTTCCGGTAATGTAAGTTCCACCAACGAACGGAACACTATCAAGCCTTTTGTCACAAAGGCAAATTAATTAGACCATAGTACGTGGAAACCCCAAGAGTGACGTAAGCTGAAATAACTGGTTTATTAAAGCGCCATTACCATTTTAGCTTCTTATATACCTCATATTCGGATCTTGACGCAGTTCATTATAAACTAAGTTAATAAAATCGTGATCTTGTGAAATTGTTATTTTATGGCGCTATTTGAGAGAAAGGTCAGTAGATCAGTATTATATCTGTGAATGTCTGAAGCTGTATGTTACTATATAATGATTCTGGTTAATTACAGTAGCGCCGAACATTAACCCTTGACATCGGAATTAAGGTTACAGCTCATTAGACACCTGGCCAGCACCGCATCAACTCGTGAGGTTGACATACTTTGTATTGATTTCTGTTCGCGCACGTGCGGTGGGTTGACAACACGGTGACCATTCGCCGCTCGTACGCTTGCCGTATGATGGCCGCTGGAGCTGGTTTTAAACACGCTGCTCCTGAATGGACCACGCGTGGCCAGCGAGTTGACAACGTATCTCATTTTCTTCATAAAGCGCGACAGTTATTAGAGCCAATTCACGGTCTGTAAAGTTAAACATTGTGAAAACACCTGTGCAAAACTAGATGACGATCTCCAACACAGTACTTAATTTTCGTAACGCGGAGTATATTAACGGTGCTTCGTTCACCCTTCGACCACCTGACGTTAACAGGTTGGCAATGAGGCGTCTACCCGCGGCCCACCCGAAGTTAGCTGGTAGACAACGCGGCATCCGTCCACCTTTTTTTTGTGTCTGGGAAATGCCTTACGCTTCCTTCAACCACTCGGGAAGCGAGAAGAAGGTGTGTGGGACTCCACCCTGTTGATCTCAGCCAGCCCTGTGGCCGGATTTAAGAAACTGGGCCCTACCTGAGTTTGCTCGTCGACTACGAGTGGACGCCGCACGACGGGTCGGTGCCGGATGGCTCTAACGAGCTGTGACCTTTATTCTGTACGCCACGCCAAGTGTAGTACCTACGTTAACTCACTTCAGAATCGAAAATTGTACCTTTGGTGTGGAAAACGTATGTTAGATCTAATTTCCCGTGATTAGAGTTAAAAAAGTATAATAATAGTGCTTTGCACTCCAACAAAACATATGTATATGTCACTAAGATACTTCAAAAGCCAAGAACATTGTACAATACAGCCTTGTTGGTGGGTGAAAGATATTCATTTGTTTATTTGTATTTAAAACACGAAGGTTGAGCGCTTCTTAAATAAAACGGTGTCTGTGTATATACTATTGTACTGCTACATATACAACACCCTTAATAATACCTTAGTGTTTGAAAACAAAAAATGTTTTGTGTAGATGGTAATTACTTATCTTATCTAGAATAATATAGAGATTAATGATATAATTAAACAAATTAGGTAATGACAGCCGGTCTTAAGAGATTAGTTCTTAGATTCCCTCTAAAATGTAATAACCTCCATTATCTTGCCAAAAAAAAGATATCTAATTTTGCATTTTAAAAGAAAATCGCCGACAATTTTGCACATCAAAACAAAAGCCAATTACAAAGACCCTGTTTATGACAGCATTTAAATTCTGTCATAATACAATTATGCAGAGGGTCTCGAGTGTTTTAAATTTGCAATAGGCTTTCAGGGAGTGAAGTGTTCAACTTTCCGGCCACATTTTTTTTCTGCGCTATTTCACGTTGTCTAGATATTTTAAACCAGTTTTTATTTAGTTTGGAATGCAATTCCGTCAAGGCTGTCAAAAATTTATATTATTGTCAGTCCAGTACACAAACTGTATAGTGATGCTAGCGCGTCCAGCAGCAACAAACGTAATAGATAGATATGTATTTGGTGAAAACAATTATAAATTAAAATACTTAAATGTTTTTTGTATAACAATAAGTTTTCAACCCAAATTGGGTTTTTATTTCTACCTTAAATAAACAGTTATTGTTACAAGGTTATTTTTGCCATATTTTTGTTACTATCGAACCCCCTCCACCGTAGCACACTATACCCGGCTGCATCTGTCTGCAGTCCTTATCACCCATTAATCTGCACTGGGCCCGCGTAATGGGTATATTAATAGGCTGATGATGATAATATTAATAATTAAACTATATTATATGCACCTACGATACTTAAAAATAAGAAAAAAAATAGTACCGAAATAAGTTAAGTTAAGCACACATAAAATGGAGACCGGTGGGGTGAGAAACGTTCCCAAGGAAGACCAAATAGATATGTGTTGGTAGGTACGACGATATCTGCACGGCCATTTGTAAAAGGGTGTCGCGATATCACCCGCACTTTCGACACACATTATTCTTAATATTTACGAGCGCCTCACAACTGATAGCATGACATCTGCAGCCGTTGCCACCTTTCGGCAGCAGCCGAAAACGTGGTGATGACCGCCGCCGACGAGCGGTCAGCCTTGGATGACTCGACGATAATCGTCGGCCTCAAATCGCTCGTATATATGAAGCCTTAGGGGAACCTCGGCCCTCAGAATGCGTGGCAGGTGAACGGGGCAGGAGTATTGTCTGGTTTTTACTGGGCAGGGAGGAGTCCATAAATACCTCCCCCGGTGGCTGAAGGATGCGTAAGGACATTTCCCAAACATATAAAAAAGGTACGACGTTATCAAAATAACAGCTGGAATTAAATGGACAGCCAAAAATTAAGTGAAAAAGCAATATATTATGCCATTTTTCACTTTATTTTTATGCGTATGTAATGCAGAAGGCCTAGGCACGCCAAGAGAAGAAGAAGAAGAAGAATAAGAAGACTGAAAAAAGGTATTCCAACATTATTCGATAACAAAAGTTATACTCTCAGTCGTTCGCAAAGAGTCCACTGAATTAATTTAATGGGAAAAACTTTCTCACGTTGTTGCTTCAACACGAAAACCGAGGCTGCATCACGCACGATAATTAATAGAAGTTTTTATTACGAAATACTGTTTAATTAACTCTCATCAAACTCGCTATTCGCTTAATCCACCTTCGTGAGGCGTTAGCCTATTGATACTCTATTTGCATAAAAGACACAATAATGTTCTGGGCTGTTTGTTTTTTTTTTCTTTACAAATTTCTTCTTAAAGATGTTTCTTTATTTATTTAAAGAGGATCGCTGATGAGCATAATTTGAATAAATGTAAGTGGTAGGATGTATTAAGGTCACTCGTAAGTTGAAGTTACATTATAAAGAAGATTACAGTCAAACAACACTCTTCAAATTCAAATTTAAATACAGAGTGCTTGTTGTCGAAGAGCGTGTGCTGCATACGTGTGTCAAACGATCGAAGCCGCCGCATTTTGTTTTAGAGAATTTTACGCTGATGGGATATAGTAATCTATTTTTTTTACTGTGAACCGTTTTGCATGAAATTTTGGAATTAGGCTCACCTTACCCTTAACTTCAAAAGTGAAAATGATCTGAACTCCGCCTATTATTTTTAAGGGGTGTAAACAACCCCTTAATGGAAAAATTGACATTGAGCCATTTCAGCAGGTAAGCAACAGCAAGCAGTAGGTACCTACCTACCTTGATTGATTTTAAAGAAATACGATTTACTAAGGTACCATATCTGTTTTTGTTTTCCTTTGTGATTTGGTTTTGTTGTGCATTAAATGAATTAGGTAGGTATTTTGGTAGTTTCTTCGAATGTATAAAATTGACTCACTGATAAAAATTATGCAAAAACACATAACATCGTGTACAGTAGCGTACTTAAATAGTACTGCTATGTGTTTAAAATAATTAAACCCTTTATTCTAATAATACTAATGCTTTTACATTTTGAAGTTTTATTACGTACTATCCATAGTAGTATTAGGTATTATTATGAGAGTGTTTGTTTTGTTTATCCTTCCTCGAAGCCTAAACCACTTTGAAATTTGGTAAGTATATATAGTGCAGTCATTGAAGCATTATTACTCCGAATTTTTTTACTGTGAACCGAATTGCATACAATTTTGGAATTAGGTTCATCTTACCCTTAACTTCAAAAGTGAAAATGATGGTTGCCACCCCTTCTGGGGGGTGATTTTTTTTTCAAAATAAGTATTATAATAAATTTTAAGCAAAAAATCATCTATAAAGTTTTTCAAAAAATCCAATACTTTTCAAGTTATTGGCAATTGAAAATTCGAAATTTTTTCCCGTTTTTCATCGGTTTTTTGCAAATATCTCCAAAAATGTAAGTTTTATCGAAAATTTTATAAAGAACAAAATTGTAGCAGGTAAAACAATGAACAATTTGGTTTTTTTATAGAGTATTCTAAGTGCAATATTAAGCTAGATATCAAAGATCAAAGCCGTTTTTATTTTGTCTGAAATTTAATCGATGTGGTCAATGCCATCTAGCGGCGAGCAGATGCATTTTATGCATTCTAATACAAAACTTTTTTATGTCATACCAAAGTATTTTTTTGTGATTTTTTCAATTTAGGGGTTGTTTGCAAGGGTTGTAAGATTTTCAAAGGGTTGAAAATGATTTTAATATGGGGTAATTATGTTAGAAAATACTTTACAATTTCATCACTTACTATTAGACATGTTTTCTAGCTATAAAATGACTCAATGTCAATTTTTCCGTTAAGGGGTTGTTTACACCCCTTAAAAATAATAGGCGGAGTTCAGATCATTTTCACTTTTGAAGTTAAGGGTAAGGTGAGCCTAATTCCAAAATTTCATGCAAAACGGTTCACAGTAAAAAAATTCGGAGGTAAGACCGTATTTTTCGCTTCAATGACTGCACTAATAGGTTGAAGCTTTGGGTTGCTATAAGCTACTTTTTTACTCACTATGTCAAAAGAGGATGATAGCCTCAAATAGGAAAACCACGCGGGTAACAGCTAGTTAAAAACAATAAATATAAAAAAGTAATGTTCATGAATAGCGCCATCCGAAAAACCTCAGATTTTTAGTGCAAGTAAACTCGACTCGGGTAGCGACATCTCTTTAGTTTCACACGCAACAGCTTGGTTTTCGAATTGTTATTCGAGTTGGTAGCGCCTACCTCTACTCAACATCCAGGATCATCTCCACTTGAAAATTACTGGATAATACTCGATTAAGGGACTAAAATAAATCATAACAGCTGTTTATTTAATATCTGTCTACTGTAAACAGCTGATTATTTAATATCTATTTGATGTTTATAAGATTTTCTGGTAAGATTTTAGGACACTGAAGGAAGTCAGTCGTTTCTTATTTTATTTACTAATATTGTTTTAATTAAAATATCTACCTACATGATGTTAAAATTAACAATAAATATTAAAAAGTCATGTTCATAAATAGCGCGATCTGAAAAAACGCAATATCACAACTCACATTTTTAGCAATTAAAAATTCTCGATATTAAAGACGGGTGGTGCCATCTGATAAGTTACTCAGAAAATATTATTTCAAGAGAGACTACTCGGTTGAGTTGGTATTCGAGATGGTAGCGCCATCTCTATCTATAATCACTCGAAAATGATATTTTTATATTATAAATTTGGAGTAGTAAAAATAAGATTAGAAAGAAATTGCGTAAAATTACCTTTATTGCGTATTTAATAAATGAAACACTAACACAAAATACTCGGTAATGAACACGAGTGGTGCCATCTCGTATTATTAAGTTAAGATAGCAACTTCCACATTTCAAATTTAATCTGTCTTCGTGACAGTAGCGCCATCTCTATCGGGACCAACCATGAAAATGATTAATTTAGTTGAAAATTATGTAAATTCGAATATATAAATTAAAAAAAAGTAGCCTATAGCAGGCTCATAAGTTCAAGCTATACATTTACCAAATTTCAACACAATCGGTTCAGCGGTTTAGGCGTGAAAAGAAGACAAACAAACAAACAAACAAACACACTTTCCCATTTATAATATTAGTATGGATTATACTGCTACATATACAACACCCTTAATAATACCTTAGTGTTTAGAAAACAAAAAATGTTTTGTGTAGATGGTAATTACTTATCTTATCTAGAATAATATAGAGATTAATGATATAATTAAACAAATTAGGTAATGACAGCCGGTCTTAAGAGATTAGTTCTTAGATTCCCTCTAAACTGTTTATGACAGCATTTAAATTCTGTCATAATACAATTATGCAGAGGGTCTCGAGTGTTTTAAATTTGCAATAGGCTTTCAGGGAGTGAAGTGTTCAACTTTTCGGCCACATTTTTTTTCTGCGCTATTTCACGTTGTCTAGATATTTTAAACCAGTTTTTATTTAGTTTGGAATGCAATTCCGTCAAGGCTGTCAAAAATTTATATTATTGTCAGTCCAGTACACAAACTGTACAGTGATGCTAGCGCGTCCAGCAGCAATAAACGTAATAGATAGATATGTATTTGGTGAAAACAATTATAAATTAAAATATTTAAATGTTTTTTGTATAACAATAAGTTTTCAACCCAAATTGGGTTTTTATTTCTACCTTAAATAAACAGTTATTGTTACAAGGTTATTTTTGCCATATTTTTGTTACTATCGAACCCCCTCCACCGTAGCACACTATACCCGGCTGCATCTGTCTGCAGTCCTTATCACCCATTAATCTGCACTGGGCCCGCGTAATGGGTATATTAATAGGCTGATGATGATAATATTAATAATTAAACTATATTATATGCACCTACGATACTTAAAAATAAGAAAAAAAATAGTACCGAAATAAGTTAAGTTAAGCACTCATAAAATGGAGACCGGTGGGATGAGAAACGTTCCCAAGGAAGACCAAATAGATATGTGTTGGTAGGTACGACGATATCTGCACGGCCATTTGTAAAAGGGTGTCGCGTTATCACCCGCACTTTCGACACACATTATTCTTAATATTTACGAGCGCCTCACAACTGATAGCATGACATCTGCAGCCGTTGCCACCTTTCGGCAGCAGCCGAAAACGTGGTGAAAACCGCCGCCGACAAGCGGTCAGCCTTGGATGACTCGACGATAATCGTCGGCCGCAAACCGCTCGTATATATGAAGCCTTAGGGGAACCTCGGCCCTCAGAATGCGTGGCAGGTGAACGGGGCAGGAGTATTGTCTGGTTTTTACTGGGCAGGGAGGAGTCCATAAATACCTCTCCCGGTGGCTGAAGGATGCGTAAGGACATTTCCCAAACATATAAAAAAGGTACGACGTTATCAAAATAACAGCTGGAATTAAATGGACAGCCAAAAATTAAGTGAAAAATGGCAATATATTATGCCATTTTTCACTTTATTTTTATGCGTATGTAATGCAGAAGGCCTAGGCACGCCAAGAGAAGAAGAAGAATATAAAGACTGAAAAAAGGTATTCCAATATTATTCGATAACAAAAGTTATACTCTCAGTCGTTCGCAAAGAGTCCACTGAATTAATTTAATGGGAAAAACTTTCTCACGTTGTTACTTCAACACGAAAACCGAGGCTGCATCACGCACGATAATTAATAGAAGTTTTTATTACGAAATACTGTTTAATTAACTCTCATCAAACTCGCTATTCGCTTAATCCACCTTCGTGGGGCGTTAGCCTAGTGATACTCTATTTGCATAAAAGACACATTAATGTTCTGGGCTGTTTGTTTTTTTTTCTTTACAAATTTCTTCTTAAAGATTTTTCTTTATTTATTTAAAGAGGATCGCTGATGAGCATAATTTGAATAAATGTAAGTGGTAGGATGTATTAGGGTCACTCGTAAGTTGAAGTTACATTATAAAGAAGATAACAGTCAAACAACACTCTTCAAATTCAAATTTAAATACAGAGTGCTTGTTGTCGAAGTGCGTGTGCTGCATACGTGTGTCAAACGATCGTAGCCGCCGCATTTTGTTTTAGAGAATTTTACGCTGATGGGGTATAGTAATCTATTTGGGATTTATCTTCTATACTTATAATAAATCTGTAGTGAGGTCAATTCTGTACATGAAATATACATATTTTCAAAATAACTATCAGGGGGTGATAAGTGATCGATACTGATGCCAAAAATGCAATCAGTAAAATTTTTGTCTGTCTGTCTGTCTGTGTGTTTGTTCCTTATAGAAACAAAAACTACTCGACGGATTTTAACGAAACTTGGTACAATTTTTCTTCATACTCCTGGGCAGGTTATAGTATACTTTTCATCACGCTACAATCAATAGGAGCAGAGTAGTGAAGGGAAATGTTGGGAAAACGGGAGAAGTTACTCCATTTTTTAAGCTTCCGTCGCGTGTGCAGCCTTAATGGTTAAAGTTACATAGAAATCATGTATGACGGAAATATTCTACATAAAATTTTCTAGAAAATATCCCGCAACAGCATATGTCTATCTCTTATGGTTGACTCACAATAACACGTGTAACTCCTGATAGCTTAGCAGTTCGGAGCATTCTGATTATATTTGTTTACTCTTACGTTTATAATACTCTCACTCATCACTAATTTAAAAAAGTTAACATTATTACCTATTCAATAAAAAAAGAATCATAGAAATCGGTATAGAAACACCAAACTTATACATGAAATAAGCCATCGCGCCGTCGCACGTGAATACTGAATCATGCTTTAAGGATTATTTTTGTGTAACGGCTGCCGCGCTCGACACGGGTCGTGGCGGCGCGGTAGGGTATAAAAAGGCGAGAGGTCCGAAAGCTTCCCCGCCCCCCCGATCCTGAGAGACCTTCAGTCACTCAGTCCCAAACCGATACGGATGCACATCAGGGTGCATCCGTCCTCTAAGCGCACTATGCAGTAGTATTTACTAAGGCAGCGCTGCATCATCCCCTTAGCCTGTAAGGCCCCTAAGGCCATAGGCACCCCCCACGGGTGTGTTTTAGTCAGTAAGAGTCTGATATAACTCTACAGCCGGCTGTAGGGTATCCATGAGGATTTCACACCCGCTCCCCCGCCTGGGAGGAAACAAAAAAAAAGAAAGCGAGCTTCATTCAATATTTGGCTGTTGATGCGTTCAGAGCGTTCGACCTTATTGACAGACAATAATTGATATTGAGAAACCGTGCTTATCTTAGAATAAAAACCAAACATTTGTAAACAAAATTAGCAAATAAACCATGTAAAACAACGGAAATATGAGAATTTTAGTTTGGTTATAAATACAGGTAACAAAAATGACCGTTATTATCTATATATGTATATAAAAGTCAAAGGTGACTGACTGACATAGTGATTTATCAACACACAGCCCAAACTACTGGACGGATCGGGCTGAAATTTGGCATGCAGGTAGATGTTATGACGTAGGCATCCGCTAATAAAGGATTTTGATCAATTCTACCCCCAAGGGGATAAAATAGGGAATGAAAGTTTGTATGAAACTTTGTCAATTTTAAACCGATCGGGCTGAGACTTTGCATGCAGGTATAAGAAGAATCATAGATGAATGTCATTGTGTATAATACAAGCCTGACAACAAAAACTGTAGTCTATACTTCAGCTCTACACCGAAGCGAAGCGAGGGCGGACCGCTAGTATAAAATATAATTTATGCACTAAGGTGCACTGTATATTAGGATCGAAGCGTCGAAAATGCTACACGTGGTGACTCCGAGCGCGCCCAAGAGCCACGAAGCGGCGCGTGGCGACTATGAGCACGGCCTAGAGCCACAAAAAGGCGCGTGGCGACTTTGAGCACGGCCTAGAGCCACGGAGCGGCGCGTGCGGTGACACCGAGTCGCGCACTGGCTCTCGTGACCGCTTCACAGCGATGTGCGCCGTTTGCTCTTTTCCATTTTTGCCATAATTATAAAGTTATGAAATAGGAATTTAATTTAAATCGTTAACTTCTTAGTATCTTCGCCGCGCCTCTCCTGGTGTGCATCGCGCCTTAGAGCCGAGCGCTAAAAGCTTTATGGTGCAGTGGTTAGCGCGTACAGTCTGTGATATTGGAAGTTTAGTGAAGATTCTTTCGCAGTAGGATGTGGATGATCGAAAAATGTCTTCTCTCAAAGCTAATCTGTGGTTTAGGCTGCATTGGCAGTTTTTAATCAGCCACAAATCCGCATTCAGCTAGCATGGTACATAAATGGGCTATTATGATGAAGAGCCAATGTGTTTTACACGTACTTATGAGTTAAATCCTCATTACTGTAAATGCAAACCTAATGTCTGTGTATTTAAAAAAAAATAAAACAATTTCAGTTTATGTGAGCTATAAACTCCTTTGTTGTTAAAGGGCGCTTTTGCAACCGTACCAAAATTTAAAGAGACAAGGAAAAAGTAGCTCCTTTCACAGTCTATTACTCGAATTGTACGTCAATTAATTAGGTGAAGCCTCGGTGATCAAAAGACTCGCTTAATGTATTGGACTGCTACACAGATATTAATAGCTACTCTAGCTGGGTATACAGAAGACAAAGGAATGTTTGTATTTTATATTATTTACTAATACACCGATGGAAACCTTTTGTACACCATATTAAGCACATTGTGTTCAAAGGGGAGTGTTAAAATTAGCATAATAAAGCGTGGAGAACTAATATTTTTTATGTAAGTATGCATTACAAATGTACAGAAAGAAACAATGTACATTAGATCAATAGCGAGAAAGGTTTAGCATAGCGGATTCCAGCGCCCATCTGGGTAAGTACCTACCTTTTGGTGGTGTTATGTTTATTTCGATGAGTAAGGTACCTGGGTTCATATATTTGAGCAGGAGTCTTTATTTTCTATATCGGAAATTAGAAAAACCAATTAATATCAATCAATGTATCTCAACGAAAATACCTAAATCAAAGTAGAATGATTACCGCCATGGATACGCTACAGCCGGCTGTAAGGTTATGTCAGACTCTTACTGTCTAAAACCTTCATCTGAAGCGAACGATGCGGTAGAACCGCCTTTTTTTGAGTGTGTATTGCTGTTAGTCGCAGATGACCTTTACAGCGTCACCGGGTTTAGGGACGGCGAGATCCTAAGGGGACCTCAAGCCGAGAATTGGCGAGTGCCTCTAGAGGTATTCCAGGCGGATGGCGTCTCCCCACGGGCGGAGTCTCCTCTCTGGAGCCTCTAGACCACTCGAACCTGAGGGGGGGTAGAACCGCCGATCTTTTCAAGTGCTTATATACTTTTCATTAAAACGTAACGTTAGCGCGACACAGGTTCACGTTCACGTTCGTATCACACGTTGTGATATAATATAACTTTATGTCACTATTAATGTTTTCTTCTAAGAAATTATATATTTTAATCTTAACCGTTATAGTAAGCCTTAAAAGTTTATGAAACGCACTATTATCATGATTTTTTCCAGGTGTGATCGATATACATATTTCCACAAAATTACAGCGCTCTAGTGCTAATAGCCTCCAAGCAAAACCGGGGATGGACAGACGGACATGATGAAATTATAAGGGTTCCTTGTCAGGACTACGGAATCCTAAAGAACGTGCCCCTAGCACGAACCATTATCGAATTCGAATAGTTTGCAAACCGAAATGTCAATGTCAAATTTTGTATGGAAACTTGAACAGCAACGGCACAAAGTACGAGAACGAGAACTTGAAAATCAGTACACATTTGACAATGAAATTTCGGTCTCGCAAACGATACGAATTCGATATTGGTTCGTGGGTACTGATAGCTATTCTAGCGAGGTAAAGAGAAGACAAAGGAAGGTGTGGGGTCTTTTGTATTTTTTTAAATACATGAATGAAAAACTGTCTTATCGAGATGAGCATAAATATACCTAGTGCTCCTGGAAGCGTGGGATATTACAATAAATTGCATGATTAAGTGCAAAAGCTTATTTTGTTTTTACAATTATTGTGAACAAAGTATGAAACTTACATCCTCACTATTTTAACCCCCGAGTTGTCAAAATGATTGTATCTATAGTATATATAGTTCTAACTAGTAGAAATTACGGATACTTTTCACCGTTTTAATCATACTAGTGGAACTAAACGGTAGAACGATACGGATACAATCGGTCAAAATCAATACATGAAACGGAAGTTCATTTTCATCAATTAAAGCATGTGTAAAAATCAACCTAAAAGATACAAATTTCAGTTCACCCATATTAAACTGAAAATATTTCATGAATATTGGACAAATTTAACATTACCATATTATACTGATTCAATCAAAATTAATCAAACAATCGAATCATCATGCAGGTAAGTACCTATATCAGATTATTTAATTACTCCGCTTACATTCTGTAGTCCTCGACTATGTAGGTGGTTTAAATTAACGACTCTTTATAAATGTAAAATATTAAATTTATCACTCAGTATCTCTCTTTCAGGATTCCGATAAACGATAATACGAACGATAAACCTTTATATGTTCATCCTCTGATGCCTCTAAAAGTTGTTGCCGCTTTAACGTCAAAAAATAAAAATAAATGAACAAAATAAAAAATAAGGGATTTTTTTATATAGATAGATCCGATAGCATGCTCTTAAATGTACAATGTGATTTTTCAGCGTATTTTCTTTAAGCAAGTAGAAAGCGTATTTATCTTAGAATTTCTGATATCTTACGTAAGTCTCGTCCGCCTTGGTCTTAATTATTTCTCTCTCTTACGTTAAAGTGTTTTGAAAGAAAACTACAAAATTCGATACCAGCAGTTATTTTACCGCTCAGATAGAAGATAGAGATATAACGAAGAGCATAGATATAAATTTAAGCTAGAATCTATATATATATATATATATATATATAACTCAAAGGTGACTGACTGACTGTCAGTTTGTGATCACTGTGAAATAGTGATCTATCAACGCACAGCCTAAACCACTGGACGGATCGGGCTGAAATTTGGCATGCAGGTAGATGTTATAACGTAGGCATCCGCTAAGAAAGGATTTTGATCAATTCTACCCCCAAGGGGATAAAATGGGGAATGAAAGTTTGTATGAAACTTTGTCAATTTTAAACCAATCGGGCTGAGACTTTGCATGCAGGTATAAGAAGAATCATAGATGAATGTCATTGTATATAATACAAGCCTGAGAACAAAAACTGTAGTCTACACTTCAGCTCTACACCGAAGCGAGGTGTGGCATTTCGAGGCGGGCCGCTAGTAATATATAAATTTTCATTAACGAAAAAATCTTAAGCCTATGACGGCTTAAGATTTTTTCCCAGCCGCTGATGACCGCAACTGCGTAAGTAAAGGAAATTTGACGTTGCGATTTACGCCCGCTGACTGCGCGGTTGTTCTTTTTGTCCGATCTTCTTTTGTTAAGTTTACGAGCGTTTTCGTAGCCGCAGCAGCTGCGGGACCGAGTTTGAAATCAAACAACTCTATGGCCGACCGCGATGAGTGCGGGTAAAATCCGCTCCTCGAGTTCTTAGCCTACCTGCGTCAAGAGAAGTATGTATATTCATAGACATTAATGAGTAAATTCCTATTGTAATAGTCTCCTATTTTACCGCTTTGAGGAATGATTTTTTGACATCGTACCCATAGAGTAACAACGACACCCTAACACTTAACCTCCGCAGTTCGCCAGTCCGTCTGTCTGTCAGCGATCTCATAGAATTTTATACTGTAGATAGTTATCATTTTCACACAATGTATATTTCTATATTATGTAATAGTGAGTCAACCTTAAAAGATAGACGTATTATGCAGTCCTGGACTTTTTTCTAGAACCTTTAAAAAAAAGCATTTCCGTCATACATGATTTTTGTGTAACTTTCACCGTTTACGCTCAAATAGAATATTTTCCCCCAATTTTTCACCATTGTTATTGATGCATCGCTCCTCATAGCCTTCTTCAAAACATGCACTATCGATCACAAAAAAAATCAGATCAGGCAAACGAGCAGACGGACCACCTCGATGTAATGGTCACCGTCGCCCACAGACATCAGCAATGCCAGTGATACAGCTGTGGCATTTCATGAAAAACTGTTTAAGCGTACTGAAGGAACACAGTGGAGGCGGGGAGCACATTCTATAACTTTATTGTGCGTGGAAGAAAAGAATAGAAATGAGGTAATATGACTCACTCCAGTGAAGGGTGGTGTGGTGGTAAATTGGTGCTGTGAGTATCAACTGAAACCATTCGTCGCAGCACTCATCATGGAAAGATTCTGTACAAAGGCAGGCAAAATGACTGCGCATCTCTAACGTTTTCTGCCATCTTGGGATCATTGGCAATCCGAATTGTAGTACTCACGCCGGTTTCACTTTCACGACCGAGTAACGCACACGCTTTGTTAGCTCCTATTATGGGGGATGTCAATCAATCACCATCAACAATAAAGGTTTTTCATTTCATTTCATTCCAATCATATTATTTTTCAAAATCTCCAATGAGCTGCATTTATACGGAAAAATAATGGTTATCTCCATTGTTGGGGATATGTTACAGGGGATTCCTGGAATACCCCTGCCTTGGAGCCCCGGCGAGGCCGGGAAGCTGCTGGGTGCGGAGTCGTGGTAGAATCCCTAACGGGGACCCCGCGGCTTCGCATTAAGCAGTGTAGAAGGTTTCGCAGGACTTTTTTAGTGGATGTTATGCCATAAAGCGCCCATAAGAGTTGCAGGGTCCTCGGTGGGCAGCCACTGGGGGGTCCGTAAGACTTGCGGGAGCTAGGTGTGAGGTCCGTTCGGCGGTGTGCCACTTAAAGCCGCCGTCGTTTGTAAAAAGATTTTTTACCTGCGTTATAAAAAAGGGGATTCCTGGAATAAATGTTTATTTCTCGCAGTAACTAATAATAATAAAAAGAATCGTTTTGGTCCTGAGAATTTCTTAGCAGTGGGTTTACTTACATCATAATTGTAATTGAACAATGTGAAAATACCGTATATTAAGTACATACTCGTTTTATTTTCACTATTAAAAGCACTATAAAATCGTATCTCTAAAGATTTATACGAATCAATTGAAAGTTTTAAGCACAGAGCAGCTCAAAATAGTAAGTGTCACTGGTACTTTAAAATATATCGTTCCAGTATTTTCTGTAAGAGAAACTTTGAATTTCCTCTCAGGAAAACTTTATAAGCGCTTCCAGGCGAAAGATAGTATTTTAAGTTAGAGACAACTAAAAGGACATTATAGTTTATAGCTCTCGTGTTTCGGTAATAAAATGTTTGTAATATTAATGTTGTAAATTAACAAGAAGCACAGAGAGTTTTATGAACACTAATTACTTATCTCTTTACATAATGCTAAGTACCTATTATATTACCACGTGAAGTAAAATATATCATATCCTTTTTAGGTTTCCGTAGGCAAATGGCAAGAAGTGGAACCCTTATAGATTCTTCATGTCTGTCTGTCCGTCCGTATGTACCATTAACTTTTTTCTGAAACCATGAGAACTATACTGTTGAAACTTGGTAAGTAGATGTATTCTGTGAACCGCATTAAGATTTTCACACTAAAATAGAAAAAAAAACAATATGGGGGTGCCCCATACTTAGAAGTGAAACTTTTTTTAATCAAACTCATACGTGTGAGTGAGTTATCTATAGATTGGTCTTAAAATGATATTGAAGCTTCTAATATATTTTTTTCTAAACTGAATAGTTTACGGGAGAGACACTTCCAAAGTGTCATATATATTAAATACCCTAGATACAACAACACGAACAAAATCGTGGCCGAAACCCGTCCGAAAGGTACATTGTACGATCCACGGAGTTCCGTAAGATGATCGTATGATAGAAAACCATACAACGCATTATTTAAACATTGGAAGTTAACTTTAATGTATACAGTATAAGGTCTAAATTAAAACGCATGAGTCAAAGACATCTGATAGTTCGAAATGTAAGCTCGTAAAATTTTACGACATATTGCTTTATGCGGAAGAATATAAACCTTATGTCATTGACTATACCCGCAATTCTGAATGCGCTGTTAGCAAAACAGTAGGTACGGACCGCGAGAAAAAGAGACTGCTATACGGCGACGTAAAACCGACCATGCATTTGAATATCATAAATATTTTATATTAAATGAATTTACAGTACGTATTAGAACAAAATTTGCTTCAAATACGTTAAATTAACAAATATTGATTAGATACCTGTCGAAAAAGGGACACTTTTAGTACTATAAGAATTTTTTTCGCATTTTTTGACGGAACTCTGTGACATCTTGACTTTATAACGGTTCGCGCGTGACTGTGAACCAAGAAGTGCTTGTGTGGAATTCAAGCACTTCTTGATTGGGACACATTGTTAGCGCTCGTGGTGTATCTAGGGTATTTAATATCGTTCGTCGCAGCACGTAACTCTAGCGCTGAACAAAACGCGGAGGGGATATCTGCGCATGGGTACGACTGGAGAGCCAATCGGCGTAACGCAAGCCCACCCACACACCTCGTTTTTCCCCAAGACATCTTAATTTTTACTTCTGCGCAATAACGGTCAGCGCTAGATATTCGTGCCGCGACTTATACAGGGTGTAAAAATCCTATGACAAAGACTAAAATCGTATACGTACTACGCATTCTGCACACTCAAAAACAAAATATTATAAGTGGTAATCATCAAGTTGAAAAAATACAAAAAAAAGAGTACGCAATGTATAGCGCGGCGCGCTACTGCGGAGCTACGCAAAGAATGTGCCTGTGTGTGTGCGTATGTGAGTGGGCGTCGATAAAAAAGTTTCTAAATGACTTTCAGAAAATATTAATGATAAAAACTTGAAAAATAAAACGTGACTTTGACCTTCAATATCTCCATAACCATAAATTTCCCAGGTATGGTTCATAAGAAAAAACTGATCGTCAGGATGTTAAAAATACACGTATTTTTCACATCATGACGATCAGTTTTTTCTTTTCTGCAAAAAATCCTTTAGCCACGACTTTCGACTTCGTTAAAGGATTTTTTACACCCTGTATAGACGAAAGTACTAAAAAGTTTCGAATTAAGGCCTATAGGCGACCGCTCTAATAAGTATTGCGCTTGTGTATTAACTTATTTGCTTTAGTAGCATACTTAACTAATAAAAACAAAGCCGGGCTAGTGCAAGTCACAGTCACCCTCCGAGGCTTCCTTACAATTTTATAGGTACACAACATAAACGGTCGTATCTTTTTTTTACCTTAACTTAGAAGTGTGATTTCTTTAAAACTTTAAGGGGTTGTAGATTTTAGGAATTGGTTTAAATTTTAAGTCGATATCTTGACTAGTTCCCGAGATAAGGGGTCTTGATAGATAGACAGATAAAGACTGTGACTTTTTTTTACGTTAATTTAGAAAAATGATTTTTTACAGCTTTACTTTGCTTTACCGTAGATTTGAGTGTATAGTTTAAATTTCAATTTGATGCCTCCACGAGTTCTCGAGATAAAGGGTCTTGACAGACAGACAGACAGACGGACAACAAAGTGATCCTATAAGGGTTCCGTCTTTTTCTTTTAAGATACAAAACCTTTTCAAACTTTCAGCTATAACATCACAGTCGGACCACAAGAAACCACAAGCTTTCCAGACTTGGAACCAAATATTAGTAGGTACTTATTTCGCTTCTATGAATTAGGTATTAGTATAAAACAATCCTATTAATCCGGTTCTCTAAAAGAAATAAGCAGGCAAGTCAATTGTATTGAGCGTAGAAACTTTGGTTGTACTAATTACATGCTCTCATTAAGATTGAAATAAAAAATATATTCGTGGCGTTAGGTTACGCCGCTCAGCGCCGGCCTTCATTTGCGGACGGAATACGCAATGAGTATTTTCCTCAGCGTCGACCGTCGGAACTTAGCAGGGGTTTGTTTTGAGGCAGAGCGCTTTTTATTCACCGTCAGAAAAGGAGACACATTCGGCGGACGTGTTTTTTCGAGATTTTCAAATGTTTTTCTTTTTTCCGTACTTGCGCTTTCCTTGCCGGGTCGGTGCTTTCATTGAATAACATGCACTCGATAAATAAGCGCGCTCGCAGCGACGCGGCGAGGAAATTGCATAAGGTATATTAGTCAGTTGATAAAAAAGACTTTTGGTTTTAATTTACAAACTAAAGTCTAATCAAAAATGTACTTTAAAAATTTTATTCTTATTATTTATAATATAAACCATCATGTAAAAATCTTTTCTTACATTTCAGGCCATTTATGTGTGGAGTTGTGGTATTGGTATTATATATATATATATATTGTAGGAAACTCAAGTATCAGAAAAATGATAATGCATTATTTTTGTTTAGAGTGTTTACGTCAACACTTATAAACACAAACAAATAGAGGCAAAATCATGAAAACAGTGGAAAATCTTTCCTCGTAAGAAGATATAGCGAACACATATTAAAGTTAAGAAACTTTACGGGCTTGTTTTAAGAAAGTTTTTACGGGAGAAAGGTCAAGATAGAAAGCATACAATACATCCGAGGTTCTACTAAACTGTCTTTTTTAGCAAAAGTAGTTGTTTATAGTTTATGTGTAGTTTATACATAGATTGTTACTACTTCAATTTGAAAATGTTTAGTATGATTTAAGTTAGCGAGTTAGAAAAACACAAGTTTACTTTATAAATAGGAGAGATTTTAAGTGATGAACATCGGAAGAAATATAAAAAACTAAAACCCAACTGCAGCGCTACTTATCAGGTGTTTTGGTAACAGATATACCAAATTTCAATATATGTACCATATTTTAACAAAAAAAAAAAAATAGATTGGTTCAGTAAATTTCGAGAAAATCTACTATGGCAGACAGACAACCGAGTGATACTTTATGAATTCCGCATTTACCGATTGAGGAGTGGAGCCCAAAAAAATTATGCAATTTCTAAAGTCGTTCTCAAGTTAAGGTGTGGCCAAGGATTAAAAGTTTTAATTTTTAAATATTGGGATATACCGAATATACCTTACCTGCGTCTTGATTTGTTTTTTTCCGCTCACACGGACTCCTAAAATTGGCAAGAGAGTGCTATATCAAAAAGGAACGTTGCTCGCCAGTAACAGCCGGTGCTGCGCTAGGAATAAACTTTGTGAAACGCTTTCGTGAATTTCTTCATTTTCCGTACACCTACCTACTTGCGTATTACTAAGAAAATAATAGTGTAATTTCAGAAGTTTTCCCTGTATAATGATATATATTCTAACCGTTTTTCCAATAATTAAACGGAGCAATTTTCCTTTAGGTACCTAAGGCACTTGTTCCACCGCCGATGATGAACAAGAAATGAGTAGAGCTAGAAACTATAAACGAGTTGGCGAACAGCGGGAAGCGAGTGTGTAGTACTAATAGTTTTTACGATGGGCTATAAACGAGTACAGCGGGAAATTACTCGCGCCACTCGCCCGCAGTGACAAATCTGAGCATAACTACACGCGCAAGCATTTTGACGGTCAAGCAAACATCGCTAGTATCGCTGAGTGAATATTATCTTTAATAGCTCTTGCAGCTCAGCGACAAACTAGTAAAGCGAATTCGTGCCAGCATTGTGAACAGACAGCGATCAACTATAAATATAATTGCATCTATTTTGTTTACACGGAATGTATGTAAGTTTCTTGAGCAAGAAAATAGCCGATAGTCAGTTGCTTCGTCGCCAGCGGTGGGACAACAGCTTATTGCGGGGCCTTAACTTTCTTATAAAAAACATTTAGTAAGAAGAATGTGGTCAATATAAGTGTACTTGCACAATTATACGTAGACCGCTTAACTGAGTCCTCGCCTGCGAAGTACAGGGTGTGAGGGAGGATGAAAACGGGGACCGTGAGAGGGGCGGCCGGCTGGTACATTCTTGTCAAAATTACTAGTGCCCGCCAGACGCACCTCTCACGGTCCCCGTTTTCATCCTCCCTCACACCCTGTACCCCGCAGGCGAGAACTCAGTTAAGCGGTTTACCCAGATGACGCAGTCTTTTGCTCATTCGGTCTGTGATCGTAAAAGTTAAGCAACTTTCGCAACGACGGGGCCATAGGTTTGGTCACCAAAATAATGTGTCAAAAGCTCCTCTCTGTGCTTAAGAAGGAAACATTTGACTCTCCAAATATATTTTTATTAGTTTAGATTAACTGTAAATTAGTTCATAAAATCATGTGTGATACTTATATTTATTTATAATTAGCTCATAATATGATGATAAGAAAATTATTATCAATAAAGTTAAATGGTTGTTGAATCACTTAGTTGATTTACTGTTTGTTGAGATTTTTATAATACCCACTAACTACTTCCTACTAACTTTATACTTAATACCAAAAGTTACAATGTTGTTTGTTTGCCACCGAACTGCCAACGTACATAAGATCCAAAGTATTTGAGCAAAGCCATTCCGAATTGTTAGCCCTTAGTTTAAACAGGATTTACGGATCGTCCATAGAGCTAACAACACAATTTTGAAATAGAAAGGTAACGTCATTTAGTTTTCTATAATGAATCAGAATTACAAATTCATGCATAATTGTTTGTTACTAATAATTTATACTTACATATATTTTTTCCGGCTTTCATAGAAACAATAGTAAAAATATTGAAAATAGTAAAAATATCAGGAAAAGTCTTCACAAAAAAAACTACTTCATATGATGAAAATAGAATTAGAGAAGTGAACAACAATAATAACTCAGAATATAACTGGTTCGTAATGCGTTCTATAGACGACACAATACAAACACAAGATAAGAAGAACTTAAAAGTAAAATCACTAAATCGAAAAATAAATCACCTAGAGAAGCTAATAGGAAAAATAGGAGAAGATAATAACAAGACCAAGATGGCAAAGCTGGACCTATTATGATTACTTGTACTTCTACTTATAATAAACTACAAAAATGAAACTGCAGGAATATAAGAAGTAATATTTATTGTGAAAGAGCACCTAAAAATAATATAATTAAATGCAAAGGAATATCAGATAAAATCGCCATATTAAACAATAGCCTCCCAGACTACATGCAACTAACTTCAATTGTCCAGGTATATGCTCCAACTGCGATAACTAAAGAAGAAATATAAATAGGATTTTTCAACACGAACCTATATTAAAAACGTAATCATAATAGTAGGTTATAATAGCGAGATCAGAAACAGGAAAAAAGGGAAGCTAAAATACTTAGACCTTATACTAAATAGAAAAGAAACGATAACGAACAGAACTAATAAACTTTGCTTTGGAAAATAATTTTTACATTATGACCAGTTTCTGTAAATGAAAAATTTGTAGAAATTGGACTTGGGTTTCACCTGCTGGAAAAATGTTGAATGGAATTGATTATATTATTACTAATAAAACAAAATGGTTCAAATATAGACCTCAACCAGCTCAACTACAATATCGATCATAGAATACTAAGAGGTCAAATATCAGAACCAAAAAATCAATAAAATTTATTGAAAATCTTCGATCAACAATTCTATATATATTGCCTCACTTGAGGCGTGAGATCTTATTTTAAAAAGTTCGGTTAATACAAAACGAAATATCTTACTGGCCAATGACGAGTAAAAATATAAGTCATAAGGTTGATTTCACATTTTCCTTTGTCACCTCTATCTTTTTTTCCAAGTATCAGATATAATTTATAAAAGGAACAAGAGTTCGTTTTATAAGACAAAAGGTCGTATGTGCTAAATAAGATTTTGTTATTTGTAACCTTTTGCCTTTGTGAGATAGTTGTTATTAGGTTCAACTTAAACTGTTTCAAAACATTTATTTTTGTTCATTGGGGACAGTTTTTAGCTTTGATTTTGTATGTAACCCGTTATCTCTAGGATTGTTGATCGAAGTTCAAAAGCATTAAAAAACCATAACTTTGCTAATTCCCGACAATGTTTTAGATACCCTAGATGTACAAAACTGTCAAATGAAAGTACAAAACTTTAGCGAAATTCAAGAAAATTATGACGCCCTAGAAAAAGTACTAAAATAAATAGAAAAGAACATTGTAAGAAACAAATTGACGAAGCACAAATTATTATTATTCAAAGTAAATTCAGCGTCTGCTATGTATTAGGGTGTGTTTTCTTCCTACGATTGCATGAATTTCCTAGCTATTCTGATAATATTATTATTTTTATAATATGTTTATTTAGTAGTCTTTATGTGAACCCTATTTATATGCCTCCGCTGTATGTCTGTCATAGGACTCTACCACAGATTTCATCCTCTTAAAATGCAGCAGATAGAAAGCTAACGCAGATTTTCCGACTTTTTTACGCAAACTTATATTATGTTATTGTACTATGATACAGAACCCTTTTTGGACTACTTTCTGCTATTTTTATTGCCTTTTATTAATAAATATGAAGTTAAACAATCGCTCTTTACTTCACATATGAATACGCAACATTAATCACGTGTTCGATTCAATCTTAATTTACGAGACCGTAATCAAAGCGAGTCCCAATAAGTAATTAACGTTTTCATTAAACAAATAAATTAACATTTTCGTTGCCCATTGTTCTATACAACCAATACTACGTAGGTACTTGATAAATTTTCTCAACCGATTGTAAAGTTTATTTATTTAAATCGAAATAAATAAAGTTTAAAAATCAATTGCAGATATTGTCAATTTTGTACACGCGCCGTATAGAAAGGCCCTACGCTTAAAAATAACTTTCGCTTGGCGATCGCGCTTAACATCTGTCTTACTCTAACATACCTAAGCAGTTTTCAATGACGCAGAGTAGCATGCAAATGACAAAGTTCAAGATACATCTAATGTTGATTTTAAGAGTACGTCCTTTGTAATGGCGCAATTAAATTTGGTCGTTACCCCGTATTCGGATGCGCGAAAGACATTACTCGAATTCGAGCATCCGCAAAAATATTTACACTGGAATATGGACTGGAAGACGGTGTCGGGTAAACATAAGGAAAGCTACCCGAATGGGGGCGTACTCGACTCCGTTCATTTACATTTAGTCGCTTACCCGAATTGCATTGGCACTCGTATTCGGGCTAAAGACCAAGTGTAATCGCGCCATTAGAGTTATTGATATCATTCTCATCTATATTCTTTAACCAGATCAACTTTTCCAAATTACTTTTGCACTTCACATATGTAATGGTATTCGTATTCAAATAGACGATTTCATTATTTTATACTAATTTTGGAATTTAATCTAAAATTTTCGACAAGTCTATTATTAGAAAACCCAAAAGGCCATTGCGGTTTTACTACAAGAAATCTTTATAAACCTACACTTTTACACCATTATGAGGAAAATTTCGTTTGTAGTATTTTTTAAACTCTTGTTGAATGCATTCCTAACTTTTTTGAAGTATTAATGTGCTTTTGCGACTATGGCTATTTGTATTTTATGAATGAGTAGGTATAGAATTTTGACATGAATTACTTTCCAAGCCAGTCAAGGTAGTTCTCTATCCCCACCTATCGTAAAACGTACACTCATATTTTTCTTTCACTTCCTACCGCGTACTCCACGAAAATATTACCTATACAAACATATCACATAAAATTAACAAAAAGTGTATTGTTAAATATTTTTGGTTATTTGGTGTATCCCTATGTCTACAACGGTTTTAACGGAATCCACGTTTCACGGTGACATTTTTACCAATCTTCAGAGCGGAGGTTTGCGCCAAAATGCCGTGATGAATGCTCCTATTATTCATCTCGCGACGCAACTGTTGATGTTTGGTTGGCGTTAAGTTAGTAATACACCGAGTATAGGCTTATAATAAATATAAAAAGAAATAGATAATAAGTATTTGTTTTAAACTAAGTAGTTTTAACCAAAAAAAAGTTTTAATATAGAATCATGTCGAGTCCTTAAAATAAGATTTTTTTTTAAGATTTTTAAAGCTATTGATTTCTCAAATAATAGAATTTAAAAACATAAATAATTTTACTTAAGATTCTGGAATAAAGTTATTGAAATATTTTTGGCAAGCCGATATCAATATTTTTGTAACTACTCGTTAATATCATACATATCGCAAATTGGCTAGGCCTATCAATTGATATAATACCAAAACCTCATGGACGGTTAAATTTATAGCGTAAGATAATTGCCATTTTTTTTAACAAACGTTACTCGGTTTTTAAAATAACGAGGCAAAACTACAAAGAGACTCGCTTTATGCTTAGCGGAAAGCTACTCGCTAAATGATTTACCATAGTGATATGACACGTATTACACACGTTCTTGTCAATATTTCATGCGTTTCTAGCTTGTATTACTTGGCACTATAGATAAGTTTTACATGCGCGGTGTAACCGCATCTTAACACCGAAAAGTAAATTTGAAATATGACCGTAATAAATTTCACTTGGGAAACAATGCGATCTCTAAAACTACATAATAATAGATATATTAATTATACAAAATTAAACTTTTATTTCATGAAAATACTTGTGGACAACATATTAGATAAATATTCAGCCTTTCCCTCCTATAGGCATGTTATTGTCGTTTGATAACATTGGATGCGTAATTGTGATATTTCATCATACTTTTCTTGTCTTTTTTATCGCAGTAGTGTATGACTTCAAAGCGGAGGTACTATTCCATTTATAGGTAAGGCATGTGCAATAAGGGCATTAATAGGCTGATATTGACTAGTACGGGGTTGATAGAATGCCAAATAGCTTGACTCATAAGTCAACCAGAATAAATCTACTTCCTTACTATAATGAGTCCACACTGTCATTGGTGGTGTCTAACTTGGTATACTACACTGAAAAGACTTGCTTGGGGAAATTGTTTTTTAATCAAAATAAAAAAAAAACATATCTGTTTGGTTCTGAATTTCGCCGCAACAAGATGCCAGAAAGAACCACCTTTCTGGCATCTTGTTGCGGCGAAATTCATTTGGCATATTTTTAAATATAATAATTATTTAACCGTATATTTATATGTCCTAATACACAATATCATACTTTTATTATGGATGAGTTTTATTAGGCATAAATTACCTGTGGCAACATTTATTATGAATGAATTTCGATAAGCATAATCGGTGTTTACTGTCAGTATGTTAAATCAGTGTTGTGACCTTATCTTAGCCACCTGATTAATCATTAATAAGCAAAAAAAGTTTAATATTTTTATGGCAAAAGATGATTCTGGCAATGGAATTTCTGCCATTGATGGTTCTGATTTTTAACTGTTGTGGACATTTAGGCTTGAAGATGATTATGGCATACAAAATTATGATTATGGAATATTTGATAAACGAGTTATTTCCAAATGATTTTCTGCACTATGAAGTATAACCGCTGGTATGAATAATAAAATTATTTAATGGCATTAAAAGTTCTGCGATACAACGTAGACCCGTTTCGTAGACGTAGTTGACAAGACACAAAATTTCATCAAACGATAATGAACCTTATATCAGTATGCGGAAAGACAGGATCTAAGTGAAATTCTTAATTTTTCGGTAACTTGACTTACTGTTCACTGTACCTTTGTATTCACATCACGTATGCTGTACGTATATCTACGGAAAATCATTTTATTCACGAATTATTCACGTATTCTTCACATTTCCACACAAATTTGAATTGTTACGAAGCGATCCGCCACTTGGGCGGTTACAATTAAATTCAGCATAGATATTCTGTAAGATGCAATCTCACTTACGATCTCATTTATTCGGATTTCTGACAAATCTCAAATAATTAATACTGGCTACTTCAACAGCCATAGCGACATTTTACCGTGTAATGGCGTAATGCATATTAAACTAATGTCTAAAATGGCAACTACCGAGATCGGAAGCGAGATTTTATTTTACGGAATCGCCCTACAGGTCATCGGTAGCGTTGCTAGATGTCCTGTATTTCCCGGGAGATTCCGTATTTCACGCATAATTTTAAACGTCCCGCCGGGACGGACGGGACGGTATTTTCAACTATGATTTTGGGTGAATTGAATTTTATCAATATGAAAAATCAAATGAAGATATAATGTGAAAAGTTACACGATCTTAAATAAAACTAGTTTTTACGGGTTTATGCACGAAACTTTATTTATTTATTGACGTTTCGTAACCTTTACAGGCTACGTCGTCACACGATCTTATTTGAAATACAGGTATTAACTAGCTAGTAAAAAAACGTAAAATATATTTTTTCACTGTCCCGAAAAATTAAAAAACCTTTTTTTTTTTTTTGGAATAATTATCTAATGTTTCTTACAGGACTAAATTAAGGAGAGGTGCATTCCGATATTGATCAGAGAGGGATGAAGAAATTATTTTGGGTAAAAGGTACGACAGCAGTGTAGTTAAGGTGGCATCAATGCCGCAAGAATCCCTAAGAAACACAACAATGAGGTTTTCGAAAATGGAAAACAAATACATGTCCATGTCGATCGGCCAGCTATTATTAAAATCTATATCGAAAACATGGGAAAGGTCGACCAGAATAGATCCTTTAATAGAGCATCAACTATGGACAAGAAATGGTTATGGTCGTATGTCTGGTCGTAACATGAGTCTTCGTGATAAGATGGTATCTACTAAACTGTAAAATACAGAGAAGGACAGTTATCCTGATCATTTGCCAAAAACAAGTTAACTTATTTTTTTTATTATACCATGAACTCTAAAAATATATATTACACTACTTTTGGCAGTCCTGTAAAACGGCAATTATTTCACCCTTACTCTTCATTCTACAAATCATTTCGAATGTATTATACCTACTCCCATGTGAATAAAAAATATATAGGCACTTTGTCACTTAGTTTTATCATAATGGACATTACAATACCCGATTGTTCACTACAATCGTTTACTACAACTGTTTTCTGTTTACATTCATGTATAGTAGTGCATTCTACTACTGCTGTTTATAAACGACACCGTATTTCTGGATTTCCATTGGGATTTTATTTTTAATTTTTTTCCAGGTTTTTAGACAGATTTTAAGCCTCATATTAAAATTATCCAAAATCAGACACAATAAAATGTTTCAGGAGTATCTGGGTCAAACAGATGACGCCATTTTAGGCTCAGCAATTCCTAGGCATTTTCGGTAATGTGACAATAGATCAAAAATACTTTTCTATTTTATGATTTTTCATTTTTTCCCAGGTTATTAGACAGATTTTAAGCCTCATATAAAAATAATCAAAATCAGACACAATAAAATGTTTCAGGAGTATTAAAGTTTAAGCAGGTGACGCCATTTTAGGCTCCTCAATTCCTAGGCGTTTTCGGTAATGTGACAATAGATTAAAAATACTTTTTTATTTCATGATCAATTTTTAGTAATATTATCAACTACTTTTTTTGGCTGAATAGTGAAATCATTCCCAATATTCATGTTAAATAATATGCCAAAAATTGGTACTTTATTTTTCATACCTATTGTGGTATCTGACGCAAATTTTCAGTACTTGACTGTAGCGCGCCGTTGCAAAGCAGACTTGTACAGCAGTGCAGCATCGTTTTTAGAAAATTTTACCATGCAACTGGAAATATTATTTGCAGTGTGTAGCCAGCTTAATTTGACCTCTTCCTTGTTGATGTAATTGCAACTGTACAATTATTCAGCAACAATTGACCTATAAATGAACACTTTCTATTGGGTATGGTTTAAGTCCGATGGGGATTAAGTTTGAATTAATTGCCATCTCCAAAGCCTGCAGAGAAAGCGGAGGCCCCTAAATGTTTACAAAAGCATTTACCCTTAAATTAAATTGCGCTGTTAGCCAACGAAATTGCTCTGAATGAAAACTCCACACTGGCGCAATGTGTCCCTGTAGAGCTAATCGGGAAAATACATATACACCTACAAAGTTCCATGACATAATATATCCCTTGCGGTTGCGGGATACTAAAGGTGACAATATGAAACAGGAAAATATTTTTGTCATACGAGGCATAGCAAATTACCATAAACCAGCTGGTGTAAAATATAAGCAGTGAAGTTGCGAAGTTGACTGATGTGGTAAAGAAAAGTATGTTTTTCCTGCTATGCCCAATTTTGCCTTACTAGGTTTATATTAAACCTAGTATTCTACCATTGGGTAATAAACCATACATTACCAAAAGGTAATATTACTTTTCTGGTGGTATTTCTTATGATGGTTAATATAGGATGGATGATAGGGTGATGATGGGGTAATGTTAAAGAAATTTTATTGAGTCAGTTAGATTATCAAAAAATAATGTACGCATATTTTTTTCTTTTGTCAGTCAACCAAAATTTTATAAAGATTAAAGCACGTCTGTTTGGGTGTGGGGCTCGTGACGTCACATCTAAGTAAAAATTGTAGCAAGACGTGACCTAGTGCTACATTTCAAATCAACATGTCTCTGTAATGTTTTGATAATGTGAAAAAAGAAAAAATACGTGTCCAATACTCTTTGATAATGTACCTGATAGACGAAGAAAAATAAGTTAGTCACTGTCTCTATTGTTATTTCTTTCCAATATTCAGGATGACGCTTCAATTTCAGATGAAAATCCTGCCTGAAGTGTTCATGAACTAACTTCCTCAGTTATAGAAACCACGAATTACAAAGCGTGGGGCTTGCTAATCTCAACATTACACCCTTCGATCAATTGTTGATCGGAGATTACACCTTACTATCAAAAGCGTCACTAAAACTGATTTTTATTACTAACCAGACCGACACAATACAAGATGATAATGGAAGAAATCTCCACTCTCGACCCCTTGGCTATCCAACATTCGTACGCAAACAAATTAATTCACCGCCATCGGAGTTATTTAAACGCCTTCTTGCTGTGTTATATAGATGTTGAACCATATCGCAGCTAATTTCTATCAAAATTAAGTTTTGCTTTTAGATTAAAACAATATAATTACATAAGGGCCGAGAAGGGTACCGGTGGTTTTTAGTAGGTAGGACCTGCGTGTTCCACGCCGGGGAGTCCCACACACGTCGCGCGCCTGGCAAGCGCGCGGTATGGTGCGTAAATGCATTTTCCACCGTCAACAAAAAAAAAAGGATAAATATCAATCATCATAATTATCAACCTAACTGCTGCGGTTCTGGTCCCCAGAAAGAAGTTATAGGAATGATGACCCCTTAGGTAATTCATCTAGTTGGTACAGGCATTATAGAATAGCGGACTATCCACTCAGCCAAAGTAACGGCTTAATCTTGACAAAAGAAATCTGTATTTCTATGTTCTGTAACCACGTCCTAGCCGCCATTAGCGACGCGCTGAGTGATGAGAACACACGTAATAAAATGTTAGAAGCACGCTCTTGGCGACGAGGCTAATATAATGCCCAGCCCATAATGCGCGCAGACCATCGCTGTGCTCAACTAGTTGTAGGCGATTGACATTGCAACCAGGACCTAGGGTTTCTAGTATTAAACTTGACTTTGTTTCCATTTTTCATATTATAGGAGCAGGGATATACGAGCAGATAGCTCACCTGATGGTAAGTGATCATCGTTGCCCCTAGACATCCGCAAACCAGGATACTTACAAATATAATCCGTTTATAACTGCTGTACCAGCTATCTTCGCGTTTAGACTTTATCACCACGTAACATCAGGTGGGGTAGAGTCATTTGGCTATATATATAAATAAAATAATGCGATGCCGGCCTTTAAGGAAGGAGTGCGCTCTTTTTTTTTCTTATAATAACAGAAGAGTAGGACAAATATACGAAGTTCATAATCATAAGTTCATGATACATTCATCTATACTTATAATAAATCTGTAGAGATGTCAATTCTGTACATGAAATATATTTTTAAAATAACTATCAGGGGGTGATAAGTGATCGATACTGATGCCAAAAATGCAATTAGTAAATTTTTTGTCTGTCTGTCTGTCTGTCTGTCTGTGTGTATGTTCCTTATAGAAACAAAAACTACTCGACGGATTTTAACCAAACTTGGTACAATTATTCTTCATACTCCTGGGCAGGTTATAGTATACTTTTCATCACGCTACAATCAGTAGGAGCAGAGTAGTGAAGGGAAATGTTGGGAAAACGGGAGAAGTTACTCCATTTTTTAAGCTTCCGTCGCGTGTGCAGCCTTAATGATTAAAGTTACATAGAAATCATGTATGACGGAAATATTCTACATAAAATTGTCTAAAAAATATCCCGCAACAGCATATGTCTATCTTTTATGGTTGACTCACAATAACACGTGTAACTCCCGATAGCTTAGCAGTTCGGAGCATTCTGATCATATTTGTTTACTCTTACGTTTATAATACTCGGTATAGAAACACCAAACTTATACATGAAATAAGCCATCGCGCCGTCGCACGTGAATACTGAATCATGCTATAAGGATTATTTTTGTGTAACGGTTGCCGCGCTCGACACGGGTCGCGGCAGCGGTAGGGTATCAAAGGTCCGAGAGCGAGCTGTCTAAATCTGTTTTCTGCGTCGCTCCCCCCCTGAGGGACGATCGCTTCCGATGAAGCCTTAGAGGCCTTCCCGGCCAGAGGCAGCCCCTACGGGTGTTTTTTAGTCAGTACGAGTCTGACATAACCTTGCAGCCGGCTGTAGGGTATCCATGAGGATTTCTCATCTGCTCCCCCGCCTGGGAGACCGAAACCGTGCTTATCAGCGCGACTTTTAGTCTTTAAATAGTTTATTTGAATTTCTTTTGTTGTTATTTTGTAAAACAGGTATTAGTTGTTTTGGTAGTGTTTAAATATTCGTTCAAATTAAAAATTATTAAGCGTAGGTACTTTTATTAATTAAAGTAGTTATAAGTATTTATTTTTAAGTGAAGTAGGTATAGGTAGATAGTATTGCACAGGCGTTTCAGCTTTATTTTCATTTCTTTTTTGTTGTGAGTTGTATATATTTCTGGTTATAATTCTATAAGAATATTTTAGTTCAAATAGTCACTTAGATTTTATGTGTAAGGTAGCTAAAGTTAGGACCACGTATTAGTTGTTTTGGTAGTGTTTAAATATTCGTTCAAAGTGTAATTTAATCATATGGGATGAATGTACGATGGCCCATCGAAAAGGAGTAGAAGCGGTAGACAGAACTTTAAGAGATATAAGACAAAATGATCGACCCATGGGCGGTATCACAGTTTTATTTTGTGGTGATTTCCGACAAACCTTAACGGTAATACCACGGGGAACCCGAGCTGCTGAGGTTAGGGCTTCCCTGAAAAGCTCTTATTTGTGGCGTGATATACAATCGGTGCATTTGACTATAAACATGCATAACAACGAGTGAGAACTGTAGATAACCCGGATGATCGTGAATTTTCTGATATATTATTAAAGAAAATACCTTCACCAAAGATACCTATCCACTGCTACACCAAGGAAAACTTATTCTGAGTTATGTTGTATAGCGCAATCCCAACAACATCTTACATCGTCAGTTTACGGTGACGTAACAAATATATTAAATAAGAACAATTTTTGGCTATGCGAAAGGTCCATTTTAACTCCTCGCAATGACCAGGCATCTGAGATTAATAATAAAATACTGTCGAATATCCAGGGGGAAAGCAAAGTTTATAGTTCAATAAATAGAATGGCCGATGAACAAGAAGCCACTAATTACCCGATAGAATTTTTAAATTCTTTAAATATGCCCGTACTTCCTTCTCATGAAATTTGTTTAAAAATTGGCATTCCGATTATTCTGCTCCGAAATTTAAGACCACCACAAATTTGCAATGGAACTCGGCTTAAAGTAACCCAGTTGCAACAAAATGTAATCGAGGCTTAAATTTTAATAGGTTGCGGTGCAGGAGAAACCATCTTTATTCCCAGAATTCCCATAATGCCAAATAATTTTCCATTCCAATTTAAAAGAACGCAATTCCCAGTATCGGTGTGTTATGCAATGACAATAAATAAGGCTCAAGGGCAGACTTTTCGTGTTGTTGGAGTAGATCTCGGTGTCAGTTGTTTTTCACATGGTCAGTTATGTCGGTCTTTCCCGGGTTAGCAGTCCTAGAATTTTTTATGTTCACGTTCCGGACGGGTCAAATTTCAACGTAGTCTACCCGGAAGCTTTGCGCTGAAGTATTTTCATTCTATATGTACTTAAGACTCATGTGAAAGTGATCTAAACAATATTACCAATACATTAACATAATAACATACAAGGAGTTACATGCTGATGGTCTCGGGGCACAGTGATAATAATAATATTCTGCGGTTCCTTATTGCGATATTTTTAACAGTATTATATTTCCCTACTAAAATACGAAAGTTAATCTGTCTGTCACATCAAAACCACGGAACCCTGAGGAAGGACATATGCTACTTTTTTACGAAAAACGACGATAACGCGGACGAAGTCGCGGGCAAAAGCTAGTTGTTAATATAAAGACTACAAACCCAGGATTTTACCAGTTGGTTTGACTCGGGTTATTTTTGAGATCCCAGCGTGTGGTGATTATTCAGCTAGGGGTTTCGCCTTCAAAATGTATAAGCAATATGAATATTGATTATACGAGTATATTTATTTCCACAACACTAGTGTTATGAAAAAACCATGAAAGCGGCTCAGTCATCCATACTTAAGATAATGTAGAAAAGGCACAGACTGTCACTTTTACTCCCGAATTCAAACACGATCAAAAAGTATTTCTTCAATCATTATAAAGAAGTTAATGGTGGAATAAATGAAAGTACTATTGCATTTGAGCGAAACAAGATGAGAATCAGATAAAGCTTTACAAAAACAGTTTGAAGGAAAATCTCCCGTATTCATTGTTATATTTTATTATTTAAACGGTGGGACGCCCCAAGGAAAGGTAGGTGCCACTTTTCCCGCCTGTTACTGCTCCTTTACAAAATGTAATAAATATAACTCAAATGGAATTTATTTTAACCCATTAGATGCGGGGAGCGACTGAAGACGGCTTGGAATCCTGCTAATAATGAAGGCACGTGTATGTGAAATGGTTTATAATGAAGATGCGTGGGAGTACAGGAATATCCGTAAGTAAATAAATTGTTAATCCACAGCGTATTGTTATTCCTAATGCTAGAATTCAGGCCTTCCCTGTAAATCTTCTAGGATGTGTTTCTTGACAATTATTGTGGCGATGTAAATTGTAATGCAATTATGTACGATATTTTTTGGCGAATTCAATTTATTTCTTACCTGTGCAATATCAGGTTGACCATGTTGCACTGTCGAGTTTCCTATGCACAATATGTATTATCTTTAAACAGCATAAAATGTTGGTCTTTTCTTCTCAATGGTGGGTCTTTATCGCAACTTAAAACTTAGTGCCTATTTGGTGTGATCGGCCCGGCCTTAAATCTGCAATCTCAGTTCCACCGAAAAGCTCTGTAGACCATTAATGTCTCAAGATCACAAACCAGATCTCAAGTTTTGTCTGCGGACTGTCCCGGTGTGTAGGTGTAATGCGTATTCTGCTGTAGTTCTTCTGTGCACTGTGTGACAACATTTCAACATTATTGTCCCACTTCTTCTTTAGTTATATCTGCGAATCCAACCGTTGTTCTTTTTTTTTTAGTTAAAAAACATCTAGCAGTTAATGCTTAAAAATATAACCGTTACCCTATTATATCTTGCGAAGCTTTGTAAACTACGTAGCAACTTCTGTCAGTATGAAATAAATACAGTCAAGATAAGGAAAACAGTAGTGTTAGATAATAATAATAAATAAATAACAACTAGGCGCGTCAGAGAACATAAAGAGTGCTAAAAATACTATAAACTGAACGCTAAGTAACTTTTCTTTTTTTGTTTGTATAAAATGTGGCAAACAGGAAAATGTTCATCCTTCACAACTAAAAAAATGTACCTACATAACAGGTAGAAAGGGAATAAATTGGATAATTCAGAATAAAGAAATTTTGACTTTGACTTATGACCCGACAGTAAGCGGCCGCCACATCCTACGGTTACTTGAGATACCAGAGTATCACTCGCACTATTGTATACCCTGACGCTTTTTTATGCAACGTGGGGAAAATGCATGACGCATACCCCGTCGCCTGACGAGCAGCGAGGTTATGTAGGAGGCTCTTCCTAGGATACATCTAACAGAACTTGGTTCGATGAGTTCCCAGAGGCTTACTCACTAAAAACCACACGGCGTGCCCTTAGCTGGGAGTGGTGCCCGAGGGCACTGTTTTAGGAATTACTGACTTACCATAAATTCCGAATATCAACTTCCACGCAGTAAATCATTCAATTTTTTTGTAAAAAAGAGGCAGTTCATTTTCTCGCTGTAAAAACGAACTTTATTTCTACTCCAGTGCAAGTAAATCTTTTCAGTAATGCTGATTCCGCCCCAAGTATCGCATTACAATCTTCATTAAGCAGTCCATAAAGCAGAAAGTGCAATAAATAACGTACGCCGCAGTTCATTGGCAGCGAACGCCGAATTTATCTCCGAGGTAAAAACGCTATCGTAGTGTTCAAACTGGAAATATTTCATCCATAAAAAATATTACGACCCTATACAGGCGAATGTGAACTTTGATATTTAGGTAACAGCGCTTAAAGTCACCAGAGGCGATACGGAACAATAATGGACCGATAAAACAAAAGAAATCTGAGCTCTATCTTTTACTAGCAAAAGGGTATATTTTTGCGTGTGTAAAAAAACGCGGTTTCGGCAAAGTACCGGGGTAACTATTCTGTGTGCGCGAAATTTGAAATTTCGATCACACTTTTATGTGTTTCCTTAGTTATATTCTATGAAAGTCGGGCTCATTCAAAGAAAAAAATATTACATATGATAATAACATGTAAGTGAATGTTCGCGAAATTGAATTTGGCAGTAGTTCTTCCTTCAAAGTTATTCTAATGTTTTCAATGGAGTCGCCGTTTCATCTTTGGATACAGTATCTACAGGGAATAGACCCCTGGATACGTATCTTGAATGACATATCCTGACGTCGGTTTCTACGTGAACTTTTTCATAGTAATCCCGAATCACGTTTAGTTTTGTCCGTCAGAATGTGGTTTTTCCGCACTTTTTGCAAATCATCAAACTCTTTGTTCTTTTGAGGTAATAGTCTTATTTGACCTTTTGTATTTTATGTATTCTTAGAATAGTAGCGACTGAAAAAAAATACTGCTATGTATACTTTTGTTAGCAAAAGGTTAAGTTTAAAATTTCTGTGAACTATTATTTAACAGCTTTGTAACTTTAGGATGTATTTCATATTTGTTTCTTAGGTTTTCACGCACATCACTCATTATATAAAACTACCACAGATCCTTGCAACTGAGCAACGATTCATTCCTAGAATGATGAGCGAGGCTATTGAGATTAAAAAATATCCAAATTTCAATAGAGAAGATGGTTGGCATATACTACCAGCTTGGGAAATCATTATACAAGAGATAAAATCCCAACCCCGAGCACACACTGCAAGACCAACAGATACTATTAGTTGTTTTTGTTTGCATTATTTAACATAAGAAGGAGATAGAAAGCCTCTCTTGAGTTTGTTTCGCCGGTTCTTCTCAGAAAGGTCTCCCAATTTTGGAACCGGTGGTAGTTTACGGTAGTTAGAGTCAAATAAATAAACTCAAAATTACAGAAAAAAGTTTAAAGTACTTTATTAACTAAATTAACTAATAAATTCATATATAGACAATAAAATTTTCAATGAAATAACCGAACGCTCAATAAAAGTCTTTCGAAGGTAGTTCGACAAAATTAAATAAAAAATCATTATTCTGACGAAGCAGACTTGAAAAGGCTGCGAAACGTCAATAAATAAATAAAATTTCGTGCATTAACCCGTTAAAACTAGTTTTATATGATGTATTTCATGTTGATGAAGTTATTAGGGCGCTTGTTAAGACGAATTCTACCTGGTTTCTTGCCGGTCCGGTGCCGGCAGAAATTGTTCACGAGCACGATTTGTACGTTTGTACACAGTTTGTGTTAACAAACCTCAATAGTACTAACTCGATACCTTCGCTAGGTTGCAGCGGCACGCTGCCCCCAACAAGAAGCAACTAACAAATTGGAGTCTCTACAATTACGCCGCGAAGTGGCATCATTAAGCACATTCGACCGACTATACCACGGTGAGTGTTCTGAAGAGTTATTCTCCTTTATCGCACTTTACACTCTCCTCCAAAGGACCTCGCGACACTATTTCTACACGAACAAAAAAATTTGGTGACTCATTTCTTTATCATACTATTTGCAAGTGACCGCAATTTCTCAATTATTTGATTAATTCGAAGATTTGTAACGTATATTTTTATTACGTAAAGTGTATTTTTATTTATTTATATATTCTGTACACACAAATATAGATACAGGAATTACAATACATAGAAATAAAATAATGACAACTTAAAAAATACTCATCTTGTTTCGCTCAAATGCAATAGTTCTTTCATTTATTCCACCATTAACTTCTTTATAATGATTGAAGAAATACTTTTTGTTCGTGTTTGAATTCGGGAGTAAAAGTGACAGTCTGTGCCTTTTCTACATTATCTTAAGTATGGATGACTGAGTCGCTTGCATGGTTTTTTCATAACACTTGTGTTGTGGAAATAAATATACTCATACCATCAATATTCATATTGCTTGGACATTTTGAAGGCGAAACCCCTAGCTGAATAATCACCACACGTTGGGATCTCAAAAATAACCCAAGTCAAACCAACTGGTAAAATCCTGGGTTTGTAGTCTTTATTTGGTAGATACCTTTGTAGATAGGTACCTACCTACCTTGATTGGTACCTACCTACATTATCTACTAAGTGCGCATACTATTTCGGCAGGTACCTAGACAGGTAAATACCTTGATTTTAATAAAATACGAATTACCTATCTACATACCTACATAATATATGTTAAGTATCTGTTATTAAAATAATAATAATTAAATAAAAATAATTAAGTCAAAATTGTACATTGAATATTTTTTAAAAGAATACTTGGGATGTGATCTACAATCAATACCGAAACCAAAAATATAGATTTTAGAATTTTTGTCTGTTTGTCTGTATGTATGTCCGGGATACACTCAAAAACTACTGCATGGATTTACTTCAAATTTGGCACGAATATTATTAAGAGGTCGGGTCAACATGTAGGCTACATATTATCACGCTATCACCTACGAGGAACGAACAGTGAACCTTTATTTTTCCAACGCATTCAGTAACAACGTGTAATCTAACGACGCATGTTTGAATGTTATTATTTTGTTAACTATGCCTTGAAATTTAACATGTATGCTCTATAAATGGTATAGAGGTGTACTAATAATGTATCTTTAGAAATAAATCCCCTTTTAGGGTCAAAAAGTATGTATGTGCAAATAACTAACTCCGCGCGTACGAAGTCGCGGGCGGCCGCTAGGTTATTATATATGTACTTGTATACATAAACCTATATTATGTAGATCCCATATTTATAAGTATTTTATAATAAATTCATGTGTACACGCTGACTGCCTTTTCTTATATTCTTTCCTACCACAAGCCTACTGGAAGAAATTTCATATTGAAATAAGTTGTGCCCTTGTACATGTATCTTTAATTAAGTTATTTATAAGTAGGTTAAAGTAATTTGTATTTACATTTTTGTTAATTGTTAATAGTTTGGAGGATTTTTTGTCCGCGGTATTTTAATCCGACGTGTGCGTTACTCGATGCAGTTGTAAGCGATCTATTAAGGCGCACAAAAGTCCTCCGCGGACAAAATTACCCCATCTGCGCAGGCCATAATAAGCGCCCTTATCATCTTAAACATACATAGTGACCCTGTTTAGTTTTAAAACTCAACATAATTTGATGTTTGACTATGAAAAAACCCCTTATTTTATAAAATGTAACTTAACCGGATTCGTGATTTGGTATTTATTTTTAAAAAGCACTCAATATGATTGCTCAAAATAATCATACATTCAATAAATATGAAAGTTTTAAGTAAACGCTCATCAGACCTTTTGAAATGTTTGTTATTCGAAACGTAAAGTCTCATTAATTTTTAATGACACGGGAATCCGTTTTCAACTTACTCAGAAATGTATTTTTTACCATCGCATTTATTTTTATAATTGGTGTAACACGGCCTAATTGTGCTTTACCAAATTTAAAACCTACCTACAATAAAAAATCTGAATGGAGGTCACATTGAATATTAAAATTTTAATGATAGGTTAATATAATTAACTTAAGGTTCTCTTGCTTACTGGAATTATGCCTTTAATAATCACGTTTTAGGAAATTTCCACACATACTAAGTAACTTTGTATATAATTTAAAAAGTTTTTTGGATAAACAATTTGAAATTTAGGTATTATAATGAAATGATTAAAGTAGAAAACAAAAAGAAAGAACAAAGGTATCCATTCATGAATAAGAAAAAAAAGATCTGAACTTTCTTTTATAGAAAAAGTTTTTATATCTCTCTGCTTGCGTAATGAGATACCGAATTTTGTTAAAACTAGAGAAAAGCATTACATATTAGGAATAGGGGTGATAACGGGGCCGAGTAATCGAAATTATACTAAGTTCATAAGTTAGATTATGAAAAAAATCTGGTCCCATATTTCTTTCTTTTCACAATCAACCAAAGAATGATAAAAATAAGGCGCAAAGAAGTTTGGGGTTTGGGGCTCGTGACGTCACGTCTCAGTAATAATTTTACCAAGGCGTGACGTCATGCGACATTTCAAATCAATATATCTCTGTAAGCTTTTGATTGTGTAAAAATAAATAATACGTGTCCAATACTTTTTGATAATCTAGCCGAAAGACGAAGAAAAATAAGTTAGCCATAATCTCTATATTTAAAAAATATGAAAGAAAACTGACCTTTAGTAGATTTTTTTATAGGCAGTGCTACCAGGACGTAATTAACAGATCATAATCATCAATTTGTCCCCACTACAAGGGTACAGGACTTCCCTATGGATGGAATAGGGAGACTAGGTCATGACCCACCACGCGGATCCAGTACGGATCGGTTTGGCAAAGGATTAACGTGTCTTCAGAAGCACGGCGGAGCTCGAGACAGTAAAATTTTTGTTCACCCATCCAATGACCGACCACTGGGAAAATGCTTAATATCAACGATCGTAGCCGAACGAGCTAACCACTTGCGCCATCGAGCTCCTCTATGTGACGGGTGCTCGTGGATAATTGTTTAACTGTATTTCTTTTACATTCCCCGTCAAGGTTAGATAGAAGAGTGTCAATATTTCTTATAGATATTTTCCAACATTTTCCGATATTTCCAGTAATATCAGTACCTATTTCAGGTTTTGGTTTGTCATGTCGTTAGACTTTCAAATTATTCACTAGGGCCACTGCTAATGGAACCAATATTTTTAAATAAGATTGAAGCTAAAATATATAAAGAACGAAACTATACAAGAATTACTTTTAAAATAATTTAACAACTTTAATGGCCAACACCTTTCATTACAAACATACTAAGTACAAATAACATTTTTCAGTATACTTTTTTAGAATTACCCATACCAAAATCTAGCCAAAGTCAAAGTTATTGTACGGCCAGTCGCACTTCATCAATTTTAACAAACAAACTATTCCATAAAACAAAGTTCACTGCTGCAGTACCTAACTTTAATTTCCCTATATAAAAGCAACACAGCAGCGCCGATACGACCATGGTGTATTACCTTGCTGGTAATCTTATTTTTCAGTTAAATGGGTGGCAAACAAGCGTATGTCCTTCCTGGTGGTAAGCGACCATCAAAGCCTATAGAAGAATAGAATAGAATATATTTTATTAATCCTCATTTACATATTTACTGATACAAACTCAAAAATCTCGCGCTATCATTGTGTTGTGGTAGAGCCTGTTTAGCAATACAAAAAAAAACAAGATATGTAAAAAAAAATAGTACTTGAAAGGATGTATGGACCCAGCATCCTTTGCATTCAAGTAACAATAATAAAAAAAAATGGGTGCGTGTACTTATGTAGGCGCGTGAGAAGTTATCCTTCTTTGGCATCGTTTAAAATTAGTTTTTAATTGCATGCAAATATTACAATAAATTAATAAAAAGTCTGGAAAAGGACACAGTCAATAAAGTTCAGTTTTAATTTGAAAAAATAAATAAATAATCAATATATTCAATTAAAATCGCTACTGAATATAATTTATTAGAACATATGTGATTTGCACTTGTATGAAACTCAAACACGTATTCCGAATATACAAACTAGAAACATGTGGATAAATATTATAAATATTAATACCTATAACTGTTACTTTATTACAAAAAATAAATATGTGGTTTTTGGTTCTACTACACCAATGGTCAAGAGATGGCGCTGTAGTCTCCTGAATCGCGCTTTGGTTCCGTTGTTCCAGATTAATAAATACTTTTGATAGGCCTTCAAAATGCAGTCGTTAGCACCCACTAAATAGAGATTCTATTTCTATTTTGTTGGTAGATCTTAATGTGCGGTAAACACAAAAGTAACGCTTTTTTATTTCACTCTCATCATTTTTTCATAACGCGCCTAAAGAAGTAGAACTTCAAAAAATTGACACTGGTGATATACTTGTATATAAGCTTCTTGGATATACCATAAACATCACTCACACCGTTACCTAACCTGACATAATCCCCTACCCCGTAAAGCCCTAGAACTCTACCTACAGAAACACAACATCACCAAATGGCATTGTTATTTTAATGTGATCTTCTATAAGGAGTAGGTTACTTCTCCAGACGGGTGCTCCAATTCGAGCGGCAAATCCACTATGCCTACCTCTCTAAGTATCTTGCGGTACAAGATCTCCTGCTTTAGATTTGCGGACCCATGGCGTAGTTTTTTGACAACAGTAATCGCCTATAACATCCTTACATATCTGATTATATGATATCGAATTTCATTATTTGGAAACCGCATACAACATTAGCGCTTTATCGGAAATACACGGCATTAGTCAGTACTGAAATGTTGACATTTTTCTTTGTATTTTGGTACTGTGCAAATACAACTGTGTCGAGGTTACCTTAAAAATAAAGGTTACCCCACAACCTGGCTTGCTGCCACGATTAAGTAATCTGTGTCGATTTGTGAATCGCACGGTATTCGCCAGTTCATGTTCCTACAAACAATTTGAAATTGCCATAATACAATTTTATCTGCTTTAAGAAGTTGAAAATCAATGTTTATTTGAGTAAATTTTCCCGACTGCTGACACAAGCCTTCCTTGTGGATGCAATACGGAGTTGGGGCTAAAACTGCCTCGTATCTCCATTGCCGATTGGTAGGTTCTAACGACTGCAGATGCACCCAGAGCAATTGGCTTAGCATAATTTCCGAAATAAGGAGGACCTCGATATAGCAAAATTTTGGCTACCCATCCTATGACCGACAATTACGAAAGTTGCTTAACTTTCACGATCGCAGACCTGTTAACCTCTATACCATCGAGCTCCTTGGTATCACAATAATTAACGGATCAAAGTAAGTTGAAAACAATACTGTATTTAATAGGCATTGTTATGGTGGATACTTCATTGTATGAAGCGCAGAGGCGCAGTCATAGCGGATCACAGTCCATGCTGGCCATGCCTGAACTAAAGGTGGCCTTAACTAGGTCACTGCACATAGATTAGACACGTAAGACATACTTCTCGAGATTTCTGCCTACATTCTTCACACTTTGGAGAGCTAATATTAATCTAAGAAAATTCTTGCATTCATTTGAAGTCGCGTTCTGAATTTTAATTGTTTTTTATTTAATATCATGTGGCTCATATTAATGAAGTTAATAAAGAAATGTCGATGGTTCAATGCTTTAAATTACCTGACCTGAAAAAAGTCTTTTGAATTATATTTATTTTGACGTGTTCAAAGGTAGGGTACATCAGATTTTGTTGTGTAAGCTTGTCAGAACATAATTCCATATGATGCTAATAGATTTAGAATAAGCAATTTATGAGGGCTACTTTAAATATAAACACGTGTACATAAATGTCTTAGCAAGTGAAGATTATTTATACCTGCCCATCCTTCTAGAAAACATTTTACTGATACATGAGGTGGGAATTCAGACGTTTGACCAGTCTGCCGTCATCATTGTTTGATCATGCACAAGAGCAAGTCAAAATCGATAAGCCGGTGAATGACCGCGCTGTGCCCGGGATGCAGAATAATGCCAAGGGCATGCCAGTGCCTTACCATGGCCATGCGCGGCTATAGTATGAAATGCAAGGATTATCCCAGTAGATTATGTCTGTAGTCACAACACGAGCACTCTTGAGGTCATGAACCTCTAAACTTTGTGGCAAATTCATTCATCATTTATAGAGGTTTGTTTGAGGTATCGCTGTTGTTATTATTTGACTGTTAATTACTGGTATAAAAGTAAAAATTTAACCAAACTAGTTTTCACAATTAACTATTACCGCACAACGTATTTTGTGCTAGGACGGTCTTACTACAAAAGAGTTCAGTGTCTAACTCTTTTGTTTTAAACATTGTTTAGGCAAATTTTATATGTTATTTTTTAGTGTTCTGTACCCAACGGTACCTGAAGGCTCTAGATCGTAAAAGGAATAGTAACAGAATAGCACTGCTGAACTGAAATATAGTATTTTTTGTAGAATGCTTTGCCCTAAGCTAAAAATATTTTGTGGTGATGGGGTGTGGATGACTCGCGGGAGAAATCACGACGAGCGTTCGGTGTGGAACCAACATTTAATTAACTTAACCTACATCTTATATACTACTTACTCTACGTTAACTACGTGATTAGGGCTAAGATACCAAATCGTATCGGAGAAGTGTTATCAACACGTAGAAGACGTGATTTACACTTCACAACACCTCCCCTGAAACGTTAGACGTCCCTCCCCTGAAAAGGAAGACCTTAAAATCTACTTGCAACATATTAAATTTAGATAATATGTCAAAATAACAACAACACTGTTAACATTTTCCTTAAGTAACTTAATGAAAATAAAAAATGGGTGCGTGTACTTATGTAGGCGCGTGAGAAGTTATTCTTCTTTCGCATCGTTTAAAATTAGTTTTTAATTGCATGCAAGTAATTAATTACAATAAATTAATAAAAAGTCTGGAAAAGGACACAGTCAATAAAGTTCAGTTTTAATTTGAAAAAATAAATAAATAATCAAAATATTCAATTAAAATCGCTACTGAATATAATTTATTAGAACATATGTGATTTGCACTTGTATGAAACTCAAACACGTATTCCGAATATACAAACTAGAAACATGTGGATAAATATTATAAATATGAATACCTATAACTGTTACTTTATTACAAAAAATAAGGATGTGGTTTTTGGTTCTACTACACCAATGGTCAAGAGATGGCGCTGTAGTCTCCTGAATCGCGCTTTGGTTCCGTTGTTCCAGATTAATAAATACTTTTGATATTATAAATATGAATACCTATAACTGTTACTTTATTACAAAAAATAAAGATGTGGTTTTTGGTTCTACTACACCAATGGTCAAGAGATGGCGCTGTAGTCTCCTGAATCGCGCTTAGGTTCCGTTGTTCCAGATTAATAAATACTTTTGATAGGCCTTCACAATGCAGTCGTTAGCACCCACTAAATGGAGATTCTATTTCTATTTTGTTAGTAGATTTTCTTAATGTGCGGTAAACACAAAAGTAACGCATGAAGTTGGTCGCTAAAGCATTTACGGATTTAGAGTGCGTCGCCGATTTAATAAGGTCTGTCCACCTTGTTGGAGAGCGCCCGCGAGACCTTTTGCCCTCAACTTTCCCTTGCACCACCAACCGTTCTATGGAGTTTTCATTGCGAGTAATATGCCCGAAAAATTTGAGGATTCGTATCTCTACAGTCGGCGATAATCTCTCTTTGATGTTGAATTCCCTCAGGATTGAAACGTTGGTACGGTGCGCGGTCCACGGAATGCGTAGCAGACGTCTCCAACACCACATTTCCAGAGCGTCAATCTTGCGACGGTCTTTCGTTTTGAGTGTCCACGTCTCAGCTCCATATAGAAAGATTGGAAAAACCAAGGATCTCATTAGCCGAACTTTTGTGTTTTTGGTTATCCTACGGTCTCTCCAAATCTTTGTGAGTTTTTCCACTGATGATCTAGTCATGGTGCAACGTCTTCGAATTTCATCTCCGCAGCCCCCCATCGTTGGTAATAGTGGAACCCAGATATATGTTGATTAGATGAAGTACCTAAGTAATTTGATAAAGTAAATAAGTACGTAACTATTAAGATAACATAACATCTAATCTATTACTACTTGACGTTGATCAAACCTCTCCTGACATGCTAACATACTTGTTATTATTTGAGTAACAAAGTTTAAATAAAATATTTTTATTACATGAGTTTTCGGGTTTACTCATAGAATATTTATTATCAACTCCTTTTAAATTCATTTTTTCATTTTCATGTTTAATATCGCTTTTTACGTTTAATATGGGTAATACAACATTATATTTCTCCCTTAAGTTATTTAAACTTTTAACCTTTTAACCCATTTTTCATTAACTATAATAATAATAATAATGAAAAAAAAAAAAAAAAAAAAAAAAACGTCAACGTGACAACACCTTCTTTCCAATTTCTCTTATTTATTATAATATTTTATTTGGAATCAAAAATATGTATTACAATATTTATAATACCATAGTTATTTGAACTGAATCTATGACAAAACCAAAAATTAAATAGAAATAATAAAAAAGAAAATTCTTCACAAACAAAAAATGATTACTCCGATGACATGTCAAAGTGTCAAAACAAATAATAATGAATAAAAACAACAGAGAATGGAAATGAATTAACAATGTTGACGAGGAGCAAAGCACGTTTGAGATCACCGGACTCGTCACGTTGCTCCGCCTCGCAGTTATCGGCAACAGTCACAGTACCGAGTACCCTCCGGCTGACACCTGCAGTTGCGTCGAGCGATAGTGACGAGTACTTCTCTCCTCCGGCGACGCCACCACCAGTTCGTCGAAGAAGAGGCCGGCCACCGAAGGGTTTGGGGCTTGTGGGGCAATCGGCTCCGGTCAGGGCCCCCGCTCCCGGTGGAGTGCACCGCATGCGATGGACAACTTCCATAAACGAAAGTGTCATGCGTGCATATTTTGAGGCAACAGAGGCAGGAACCAATCTTACTGCGTACCGTGCTCGGATGCTTTCTCTGTTTCAGGCTCTTGAACCAACCGTCAACGTTTCGGCTCAACGATTATCGGATCAGGTGCGGGCCATTCAACGGGGTCACTTATTGGATGACTCTACACTTGATCGGCTCCGTACAGAGGTACAAAGTAATCACATCATTTGTATTGCATCACAGGCGGCAAATCTATCTCCGTCCATAACAACATTACAAGCTGACGTTGCTGATGGTGATGATAGGGATGATGTGATTACTACTGTAAGTTCCCAACACAATGATGTATTGAGGAGTACTTTCGAGGATGTAGTTCGGGAATTTCGATCCACTCCGTTACATCTTAGACCTCGGCTTCCGCGTTTCCCTATGCACAAAAGAAATAGGGCGCTGATGTGTGCTTTAGATTCGTTATTATCAAATTATATTGATAGTAGCGAAGACCTCGCTGATACTCATTCGATCTTGTACTGTGCGGCTATTACGGCTTGTCGTGTGGCGCATGTCAAGTTCCCAAATACTGACATAGCAACACACCCTAGAGAGGCTGTACCAGCCTGGCAGTGCAGGATTGAGAGCCGCATTAGCGAGGCTAGGGTACTCATCGGTAAGCTCAGCTGTTTCAGGGAGGGCAACACCCGCCCAAGGGTCATGCGCTTTGTGAGGCGTGCATTCTCGGGAACTGGTATTAGTCCCGAGAATTATAGTTCACATGTAACAGAGCGCATTGACTTTCTGAAACAGAAAATTTGTGCATGGGCTAATCGCATTCGGAGGTATAAGTTACGAGTGAGTCGTTTTACTTAGAACCGCATGTTCGAAAGGGATCAACGTTGTGTTTATCGATCCTGGGAGCGTTCGAATCGGGGTGATATTGATATGCATCGACCGGATGATGAGGTCATGATTTCTTTCTGGCGCAACATCTGGTCCGTGCCTGTCACTCATTCTGATGGCGCGTGGATGACGGATGTAGAGCGATCGTGTGAGCTTTTACCTGAAATGAATGATGTAACCATTGACTACGAAGACGTAGTTTGTGCAGTTCGTTCCTTACCCAACTGGAAATCGCCAGGCCCGGACGGACTGCACAATTTCTGGTTTAAATGGTTACCAAGCTCACACGTTTGCTTAGCATCTCAATTCCAGCGTGCTTTATCATCTCGGTCGCTTCCAGAATTTATGACAACAGGCATAACTCATCTGCTCCATAAATCTGGTAGTACTGCGGACCCAAAAAATTATAGACCAATCACCTGTCTGCCAACAATTTATAAAATTCTTACATCTATTTTGAGATCTAAGATTAGTAAACATATTGATCAAAATTCTATCATGTTCGCCTCTCAAAATGGATGTAGGAATGGGGCCCGTGGTACTAAGGAGCTACTCCTCATTGACATGGCTGTTAATCAACAGGTCCGCCGTAACCGAAAGACTCTGTCGACTTCCTGGATAGATTACAAGAAAGCGTATGATTCCGTACCGCATTCATGGCTCATGAGGGTGCTGGAGCTGTATAAAATAAATGCAACTCTACGCACTTTCTTGATGTCATGTATGCGACAGTGGAGAACGGTCCTATTCTATCCAGAATCTCGACGGACTCTGGGTAACGGCGATCCTATAAAAATAGAGCGATTCATCTTCCAGGGCGACGGTCTGAGTCCATTGTGGTTTTGCCTGGCCTTGAACCCTCTGAGTACACTACTCGAGAGTTCAGGTTTAGGCTATCGTTTACGGAGAAATGGTCAACTAATATCACACCTGCTTTACATGGATGACCTGAAACTTTTTGCCCACAGCAGTTCTCATTTGACAGCCTTACTGAAGGTTACTGAAGATTTCAGTAATGCTATCAGAATGGAATTTGGTGTGGACAAATGTGCAATCATGCATGTAAAGCGTGGTCAGGTAGTGGAATCCGCGGGTATACAACTCTCGGATTCAGTTCACCTTAGATCTCTCTCCGTAAACGAAACCTATAAATATTTAGGTATGTCACAGGCATTAGGCATCAACGATGCTGACATGAAACAGTCATTACGTGAGCGTTTCTTGGGGCGCCTGTCAAAAGTTCTTAAAAGTCTTTTGTCGGGCGGAAACAAGGTTCGTGCATATAATGGCTGGGTAATGCCGCTATTGATGTATTCCTTTGGCATACTTAAATGGACTCAAACTGAACTTGATGCCTTGGACAGAACAGTTCGTACATTGTTAACAGCACACCGTATGCATCACCCACGCTCCTCGACTATGAGATTGTATATCTCGCGGAAGTGTGGTGGTCGTGGCTTCCTAAATGCCAAGACATTACATAACCGCGAGTTAAACAATCTTAGGGAGTATTTTCTTAACGTCGATATGGGGATTCATAGAGATGTAGTTGCTGTTGACAATGGACTCACTCCTCTATTTTTAGCAAAAGAAAACTGGCGCAGACCTGTAGTACTTAGTACTTTGGATCGCAGCATTGTATGGCAAAGCAAGGAGTTGCATGGCAGATTCTACCGGGCTCTCCATGGGCCTGACGTAGATTTATCAGCATCAGTATCCTGGCTACGTTACGGTGACCTTTTTGGTGAAACCGAAGGTTTTATCTGTGCAATTATGGATGAGGTTGTGATGACGAAAAACTACCGGAGGTTTATACTGAAGGATGGCACATTGGATGTTTGCCGTGCGTGCCATCGCCCAGGTGAATCCCTTAGGCATATAATCTCCGGTTGTTCTCGTCTCGCAAATGGCGAGTATTTGCACAGACATAACCAAGTGGCCAGGATAATACACCAACAACTTGCTTTGAAATACAATCTTTTAGCATCTGAGGTTCCTTACTACAGGTATGCTCCAGAACAGGTTCTTGAAAATAGCCATGCCACTTTATATTGGGATCGATCTATCATTACAGACAGGACTATTGTGGCTAATAAGCCCGATATTGTATTGATAGATCGACACGAACGCCGTGCAGTAGTTGTTGATATCGCTGTCCCCCATGATGACAACCTTGTAAAAGCTGAAAAAGACAAAGAAAACAAATATCTTGATTTAGCTCACGAGATTGTTGACATGTGGGACATCGATTCAGCAATTGTTGTACCGATAATCATATCCGCCCATGGTTTGATAGCCAAGAGCCTCGATAAACACCTTAAGAGGCTCGCGTTAGGAGGTTGGGTCAAGAGTCAGATGCAGAAGGCAGTACTTCTGGACACGGCCCGTATAGTGAGGAGGTTCCTGTCTCTGGATCCTTAGCCACCGGTAGCAGGGACCCTGATCTTGCTGCCGATGGGGAACTACATTTTTGTATTTTTAAATGTTATTTTTTTTATGTTATACACTGTTAAAAAATAATATTTAGAAATATAATTTTGTATGTATATTTAATGAAATAAAGGAATAATAATGAATTTTATTTTCTCATCACAAACAGTTTTACACAAGTTACATGTAATCATAACAGTAAAGGCACAATTGATAAGTTTGTGTGAGACTGATGCCTGAGATAGGTATGGTAACATACCTGTTTTACAGGTCATCAGGCTCCCACACCTTGGTTTATAAGAACAATTATTATGATTTACAAAATTATCTAGTTACTATCTATTATTATTTACTATCTATCTATAGTGTTTATGACAAAAATCAGTTAAGACGAGTGTATGTAAAACATACAATAATGTTTTCATGTGGTACCCTACGACTTATGTTGTGGTAGTTAGTATTTTGGAGTAAATGTGGGTATTTTGTGAACTTATATGAGAGTGTAATAATCCTCAGTCTGGACATACGTTTTATTTAAAAGTAAAGAGCGGACTCTGGCTTTACATTCGAAATTTGAAAGTTTATATAAGGGGAGATCAACATTTATCCTGTTATACAAAAATGGACCCAAATAATAAAAGAACGTTTTTGTAAAAGTATAGGCTGTAAAGGGTACATCACACACTTTGTCCTTACGCCGCTTAGTATTTGATCAAAGGGCGTTATATGATGTTGACGGAGAATGGCGTTAAGTATAAATAATTGTCGCACTGTCAAGACTTTGCAAATAGTGTATAATTCGCTTATCGGAAAAAGAATATTGCGGAAGGTAGCCACTTTGAGTACTGCACGCTGAGCTACTTCAAGCGGTTTTAGTGTTGTTTTAGGAACCCCTCCCCAACAGGATATGCAATAGGTAAGTATAGAACGACATAAAGCGTAGTACACGTTTTGGACTAAGGTGAGATTTGCGACATGCCTCAGGGTTTTAAAAACAAATATAAGTTTTCGCATTCTGCTGGTGAGGAGATTTATATGGTTTTTTAAATTAAGGTGTTTATCTAGGGTTACTCCAAGGTATCTAATTGTGTCTGCTGATGAGAGTGAAGGACACAGACAAACCGAAACTGATGAATTTAGACAAGTGTGAGCTTTAAGAGATAGCGATATTAAAGGTTGTGTGTTTGATCTAATGGAGAAAGTGATAAATTGTGTCTTTGATGCATTTAAAGTAAGCATGTGATTAATTAGTCAAGCAGTTGTAGTATTTAGTTCATTTTGCGCGACAACTTGGAGATTGGACCATGTATCTGCAGCAAATGTAATAGCTGTGTCATCTGCGTAAGAGACTATATGACCTTGGGGTATGTTGAGATTACACAGTTCGTTAATAAAAATTAAGAAAAGAGTAGGACCGAGAATACTTCCCTGGGGCACGCCGTAGTTAATAGGGAGTTCATCACTTTTATGATTATTTAGTTTCACTGTTTGAAATCTGTCTGTAAGATAGCTGCGGAAAAAATCAAGCTGGGAACCCCTAATACCGATATTATCTAACTTTTCTAAAAGAATTTCTTTGGGGACAGTATCGAAAGCCTTAGCGAGGTCAATAAAGATGGTTAGTACTTTTTTCGAAAGTTAAGAGACTTAATAATATTGTCCAGTAGATCATGGACAGCGTCAGATGTTGATCTTCTTTTTCTAAAGCCAAATTGTTGTGTCGATAGAATGTTATAATGTTCAAGATATACAAGTTTATTATTAACAATGCGCTCAAGAACTTTAGATATCGACAGAAGAATAGCTATTGGATGATAGTTAGTCACTAAACTTCCGTCTCCGCCTTTGTAGATAGGGCGGACTATGGCACTTTTTAGAGCCGATGGGAAAACACCCTTAAGAAAACATAGATTAAAGATGTACGAAAGTATAGGGGAAAATTTTTTTGAGTATCGTTTGAGTAAGTTACATGAGATGCCATCTTCACCTGCAGCAGCATTAGACCTAAGTGACAATATAATGGATCTGACTTCATCAGCATCAGTTTCAGTAAGAACAAAAGAGGAGGGTTGTTTTATTGTACGACTGTCAAAGGTGTTCGGTTTGTGGAGTGGGTTATAATCAGAAACTTTATGAGCTAATTCTTCTCCAATATTAACAAAATAGCTATTGAGCAAATTACAACACTGCAAGGGAGAAACATTTAAAGACAATAATTTATTTGAGTTTTCGGAATGATCAATATTGCTAGTATTAGTTATTCTTTTGATATTATCCCAGAGTAATTTAGGATTATTGCCGGCTTTATTATTTCCCGGGTGTCAAATTGCCTTTTAACTTTTTTAAGAATTTTAGAACAATTATTACGATATCTTGTGTAGGTTTATTTAAGCGTTAAATTGTCAGGAGATTTCTTAAGTTTTTTATGAAATAAGTCTCGATTTCGTATACACTTTAAAAGCCCTGGAGTAATCCATGGCTTAATTATTCTTTTTTTTGAAGATATTTTACGGAACATACTATTTGCTGCTATTGATTTAGAGATCGTATCGATAAACACGTTTATTGCAGTATTTGGATCTTGGATTTTGAGAATAGATGAAAAATCAGTTTTATCGATAGTTTGGTCTAGAGTGGCATAATTTATTCTGGTCTGAGATTCTGGAGTATTTTTTCTGTTTGGTTTTGAATTAATGCACACTAAGGTGGAGTAGTGATCAGTGATGGTGGATTCAAATATTAATGTGGTGCTTTTGAGATTAGAACGAATGAAAACGTGGTCTAGGCAATTTCTTTCCCTCGTAGGTAAAGTGTGTGCTGGTAGATATCCATGAAAGGCTAAGCAGTTAAGGTAGTCATGTTGTCGTTTGTCAGAGGAGTTTGGCTTAATATCTATGTTTATGTCTCCTGTAATAATCACTGACTTGAATTTTGATAAACTGGATAAAATGTTATTTAAGGATGATAAAAAATTATCAATATTTAAATTTGAAGGTGACCGATATACAGAAAGGATAGTAGTATCAGTACTTATGGTGATTATGAGGCCGGAAGCTGTGGACTGAAAATCTGGCTCTTCCAGATTGGTGGAAAGGTTTGACTTCACGTAAGCAACTACGCCATCACTTTGGTTTTGATGATTTGAGGTTTTATAAGATGTATAATTTCTTAATATCGGGATGACACTATTACTCAGACAAGAAAGCCAACACTCTGTTAAGATTAAAACATCACAATCAAATGGGACTCGTGCTAAGAGGGTTTGAAAGTTATTATTTTTTTTATTTAATGATCTACTATTTTGTGATAGATTTTTTATATTATTTATTGGATGCTTAATATATTGTAATACCTGATCAGGACTGCACAGATGTGATTCCGATATGGAAAAAATATCTATTTCATCTAGCGGTGGGTCGTTCTCAAATTTTCTGACGACGAAACGCAACCGTTTTCACTTTAATGAAAACTAGTCCTCGAAACGGTTCTCGTTCGCAACTGGTTTTGGTTGCGGCTGGGTAACGCAACGAAACGACACGCGACGGTCGAACGAATGTAACACAACGAAACTGAACTAAATGAAATCTTGTTAACGTTCGTTTTGTTGCTGCGAACGCGACGACGAAACATCGAAATAAATGTAGTGTTATACGATAATCGACTTTAATCGTTCAATAATAAAGATTATATTATTGTAAACTCAAAGCTTAATTAATCATAGAACGAAACGGCCTCTTAACATTGCGTTCTATTATAGACTGTATTCAGTTCATCATAAAGTACATATTAGCGTGTAGACAATCCGAGGACTAGTTGTTCGACGAAGACTGTTTTGATCCGAAACGTAAAACGGTTCTATCGTCGCGGAACACAAAACGGTCCTTGAAACCGGTTCGTCTTTAGAACGCTCACACCTAATTTCATCACTTAACTTATCTGGATCATTATTGTTTAATCTGTTACTTATGTTAGGCATTTTAAATTTTTATTTTGTAAGGAAGGACTAAAGATTGGGCAGGCAATATAGTATAATCGCTTTGTTAAAGTTTTAGTCCTGAGTAAGTCAATATTTGCTCTATCCATTTGGCACTAAACTCTAGTCACTTATTACGTAACTGATGTAATTGAGCTTCATTTTTTAATAAAATGTAAGGATCTCCTTGTTTCTTCCTTAAATAAATTAAACCATTAGAAGTCCAGCAGTAGCCGTAGTTCATAGTTTTCCGGAACTCACGAGCTAGAAAATATAGTTTTGTTGCTTGAGGTGTAAGATAAACCTTTTATTTGTAAATGCTTACAAAGCAATTCAACATATTTCGCTAGTCTTTTCTCTTCTAGGAATGACACAGACTATAAAGTCTTACATTTCCGATTTTAAAGGTCCATAAACACATAAATTATATATGGAATGCACACACTTCTAATTGTCTATTTTGTCATTAAAATAATCCTTAACAATTACGTTTACATAAGACCTAGCTTTTACATAATCGGCTTTAATTGCAGGGAACTCTTTCTTAGAGCTATAATTAGAGATTTTGATCTGAGGGTTTTTTGGAATGACAGGCACCAGGTGGCAGTACTGAGACGAAAGGTTTAATCATCCGTCAAATTGCATATGACCTCATAGTTTATGAATCTGGTCTATGGAGTTGGCGCTAAAAACTTCATACAAAAGACCTCACGTAACAGTGGCGCCAACTGGTGACGTAAATTTTCATAAACACCCTCATTGCGAACATTCTTTCTTTTCGCATTTTATTAGAAGCTTTTCGCTTTTCCTAACATTTGTTAGACTTAATTAGGTTACCAGTGCTTTTATTTAGCAAATTATATTTACAACGTACATCTTTTTTTTTAAAAGAAAGTCTTACTTTAAATCAAAACACTCACCTTTAAAACTATTTATAGAATTTATACCGGAGCCATGACTTCTTTCTTCGCCCAGCACGTCTCTTTCCGTCCACTTTGCCCATCATTATAAGAGAAAGAGAGAAAGAAAATGTGCACGCGCACTGCTTGTTTTGCTATATCCCCCACTCAACTCCCGTTCTCCTCATCAGAACACACTTTTCGTAACGCGTAACGCATTCGCCAGCTTACCCCCCAAACCAAGCGTGCGTAAAGAAGTTTCACTTCAAAAAGCTAGGTACCTATGTGTATTTTATATACTTAATACTAAAAAAGGTTGATGTAATAATTATATTGATAGTACCGTTTGCTTAATACTGTAGTGGCGATACTATGATTATTAATTGTCTCTTCATTTGTGTAAGCTGTTATGTGTGAGCAAATGCTCATAACTTGCCCGCTATTATCTATTAGGGAGAAGTGTAGTGGGGTCGAGCCAGCGACATCGGTTCCCGTACAAACAATTCTATGATGACCCTTCTAATCTCTTTCTGTATTCTGTGGAAACTAAATCCCGCCTCATGGAAACGGTTATTATCTTTAACAAAGTATCACTAGACTCATAGGCACACATATCAACAAGACAAGGGATCGATACCGACTCGTCTTTCGTATTGCTGTCAAACAGGACCTTACGTAACCGAATAAGCAGTTCCAGTATGTTCGGATCGACTACAGCTAGGTGCCGCCGCGCTAACCGCTGGTTTACGGCCAGGCGGCACCAGTACCCCATTATCGAAATTTTTTATGGATACTTGAACAGCAGCGGCACTAAGTACGTAACGAGAACTAAAAATCAGTATGATCAGTCATCAAGAAAGTAAGCACTCCATTTCAGGAGATAGCACTTCCTATGTTTACTCTTTGGACAGCACATTCGGCAACGCAGGCTGCGGAAGGGGCGTGAACGAAGATACGTAAGCTAGATACGGAGAGACGTTAGCTAGATTACGGAGAGACGTAAGAACTATGGATAGACGTAATCTAGGCTATGGAGAGACGTAGGCTAGTCTACGGAGAGATGTTAGTGTGCGGAGAGTAGACCACGCACGTTTGATACCGATTAGTGTGCGTTGCATTGGGGAGTTTCATCCAAAGAAGAGATTTACTGAACGGCTCGAGTAAGTACGGTGACGATCCCTTTCCGAGTTTATATGTCGGCTACAACCATTAGGAAGATGTGATGGTCAAAACCAGAACTGGTAGTATGCAGAGGCAGTCCTATCAAGAAGTGGACTTCGAAGGTTAAATCAGTTTACTGTAAAGTGGAGATTGCTTCCTGAAACGAGCGTTCCTATTCGAACGAAAAACCAGCAGTGCCGTCTCGCACTTTACTGATTCCACAGAGTATTTCATTCTTTTTTACAAGGCGCAGCAATCATTCCAGTCGCGATTGTAAATGATGCGGTGGAAATTATGCCGCTCCAGCCATGAGCGCTGGTCTCTAATCACCAACAAAAACATAACACCACCAAAAGGTGCTGTTATTTAATGGGGGCTTTTGTAAAGTGGAGTTTGCTTCCCGTAACGAGCGTTCCAATTCAAGCGCCCTTCAATACTAAATACCATAAATACAAAAAAATCGATGATCTTTTACAACTAACAACCTTCAAACTTAACAGTACAGTAGCAGAAACTTCTAAACAAGATTATTACCACAATTCGTGGGAACATTAAAACTCAGCCTCTTAACAATATTCTCGTCGCATTTATGGCTCGCTAGCCCGTTTCTACCGAGCTGAATTCTAAATAAGCTTAACCTCAGTGCTGGCTTGTTTGCAAAGCGTTTGACCTATTTGGCATCTTCTGTCGCTTCAAGGTTAACGGCGTCATTATGATTTTCCTTCATTTAACGATATGTCTGACCTCTGTGGTGCATTCAATGTTGAGCTGGAGAGACGCCATGTTGGCTTTGGGGGATATTTAGACAATGTTCTAATATGTTGCAATCATTAAGTATTTGTGTAGTAAAAATTATCTACTGTTTCACGCACACCTGTGCGTGACGAAGCTTGGTATTAAGGATGGATGGAGGTTGGTAAAAAGGATGTATTAGCGTTGGAAATTTGAATTAGTTTCATCGTAGGTACACTCCTTCAGCTGCACAGTGGCTGCAAATACAAATTAAACGTCTCCCACAACCTCTTTTTTGCTTGTCAAAATTCTCTAGTCAAGCTATCGTCTAACATCTATAGACACAGCCAAGCAAGTTTCAACCGAACGGATGCATTAGAGTAACGGTACGGTAGGTATATAACTTCCTCGCACGCAGCTCGTCATTTCATTAAAGTGCGGCCAACGAAAGAATGCGATTCTGACAGGTCGTGTCAGTTCCTTATGGTGATAGCATTAGAGTTAATTTTCGAACCTCTTTTTTATTAGATTTAAAGTGTACTTTATTTTGTCGCCATAAGGAACTGACACGAGCTTTTTTTTAATGTCTGGAAAATGCTTTACGCATTCTCCGCCCACCGGGAGAAGCAAAGCAGAGTTATCCGGGACTCCTCCCCACTCGTTTCACCCAGCATGCTGACTCGATGAAACGAGTAGGGCCCTACCTACCGGTAAAAACCAGACAATACTCCTGCACCTGTCCGCTGACACATATCCCGAGGACCGCGGTCCCTGACTTATGTGTCAGTAGGGCGGGTATTGCATGGTACGCCCCAAGGGGATAGGTCACGTGCCCGCCAGTGATTGTCCGCTTCGAGCACCCGCTCATCACAGGAGTCGTGCAATGCGGTCTGGCGCTCCCTCACCAGATCGCTGGCCCCCGGAAGAGTGGGACCTGTCAGAATCGCATTCTTTCGTTGGTCGCACTATACAATACAACTAAATTTAAACAAACGCTAATTTTATCGCATTTCTGGGCATTAAAGAAGCATACTTGAATAAGTACCTAAGCATGTGCAAAAAGTATCTCTTTAGTATAATCGCTGTTCAAATGTTAATAATTTGTATGTTATATCGTATAATCTATACTTTAACATATTTAAGTAAAACTGATTCAATATTGGCTATAATAATCATCTGTGTTATTATTAACTAAATAATTAAATTAAGTATCGAAATCACAGCATTTTCAATTATGTACTTATCAGTGGAAATTGTTTAGTTACTAACGAAGGTTATGTAATATGAGTAATGAATGACTTATAAATTACGTGCTTATATAATATACATAAATATATATGAATTATCATGCTTAATTATTATTATTTCGAAAGAAATTTGTAGGTCTTTTATGCTTTTCATACTTTTCTTCACTATGGAGGTTACCGCTTCAAGTCAAAATTTCGTGAAATTTGTGCCTTTACCAGACCTTATTTTATCTCTTAATCAAATTATTATTAAATTATATTATCAGAATCAGTTCAGCTGTTTAAATAAGAATGTAACAGACAGAAATAAAATAGGGTTCTTTGCTTGGGAATTCTCATATATTTTATTCATGATATTGAAAGTTTCATAAAACAGATATGTGTGTTTTACACACAAAAATTAAAAATTAGTCAAAAATAATACACCAAAGTAAAGGAGATACAATTAATGACTGCGTTAACAAATGTACAGAAAATTTTACTCCACACTGAGTGTAGTACTTTAGTCTTGTGTGCATGACAAGAATGGGCGTGGCGAGAAAAACGGAACTAACATTAAGATTTTTATTTGACAATCAAACACACAATCAAACACAAGGGTATAAGGAGTGCCGCCTAACACCCAACGGCACCCAAGCCAACCTCACCTGCCCGCGGTGTACCCTGCCGACCAACGGACGAGGCTCTGGCGCTCCCCACCAACCCGCACTGGGCCAGCGTGGTGGGAGACGGCCCAAAACCCCACCTAAAATGATAGTACATAATAAGAGGCCCCAAGTGCCTGGCGGTGCTGGAGTCCGTGGCGGCGCTGACTGGCGCCGGGACCAGGGGTGCGAAGAATCCCCGGGCGGCAAAAATCCCCCGTCAAACGACCTTGGCCCTGGCAACGTACAACGCACGCACACTACGGACCGAGGAGAAGCTGCTGGAACTGGAGGAAGAATTGAGCAGGATTCGCTGGAGTATTGTAGGACTATCAGAAGTCCGAAGAGAGGGCGAGGACACGATGGTCCTTAAATCTGGCAACCTGCTCTATTTCCGGGAGGGCGAAGATCTGTCCCAGGGTGGTGTCGGGTTTGTTGTCCACAAGTCTCTCGTGAACAATGTTGTACAAATCGGTAGTGTGTCGAATAGGGTGGCGTACCTTATACTCAGCATCACCAAACGGTATTCGTTGAAGGTCATACAGGTATACGCTCCGACCTCGACGCACCCCGACGAGCAAGTGGAAGTCATGTATGAAGATATTTCTCGGGCAATGCATGCTTCCAGGACCCATTACACCGTTGTCATGGGGGACTTCAACGCAAGGCTGGGCAAACGTGGCGATGATGAGTTGAAAGTGGGGCAATTTGGAGTTGGAATCCGGAACTTCCGAGGTCAAATGCTAGCCGATTACATGGAGAAGGAGGGACTCTTTATGATGAACTCCTTCTTCAGAAAACGGCTGCATCGAAAATGGACCTGGAAAAGTCCGGATGGCATGACAAAAAATGAGATTGACTTCATCATGTCGACTAAGACTCGGATATTCAATGATGTCTCAGTGATCAATTCGTTCAATACGGGAAGCGATCACCGAATGGTAAGAGGCACATTGAATCTAAATGTCAAAGCCGAAAGGAATCGACTGATGAAGTCCACGCTCCGTCCTGAAGCCATCCGGATCCAAAACCCCGAGCGCTTTCAACTCGAACTGCAAAATCGCTTCGATTGCCTAGAGAGCTGCGTAGACGTGGACAATTATAATGACAGGTTTGTTGAAGCTGTCCTTACGGTGGGCTCGAAGTTCTGCAAGCCCATCCGTACCAAAAAACGCAGCAAGATCTCGGATCTCTGCAGTCCTCTGAAGATGCACGTCGGCAGCTCAATAGGCAGATTTCGAAGTCTCTGACTCGCGACATACGCCGCTTTAATACTGATCGTATTAAAGAGGCCATCGAGCGGAACAAAGGCTCGAAAGTGTTCGCAAGAAATCTGTCTCTTGGGCAGAGTTTGCTGACGAAGCTGAAGACAGAGGACGGCAGAATCATTTCGTCGCAACCTGAGCTTATGGCTGAGATCGAAAGCTTCTACGGACAGCTATACGCGACATCACGAGTACCTGTCACAAAGGCGACCGACCCAAGAGCCAAATTAACCCGACACTACACCGAAGATATCCCGGACGTCAGCCTGTACGAGATTAGTGTAGCTCTGAAACAGCTCAAAAACAATAAGGCGCCGGGTGATGACGGAGTTACAGCCGAGCTTCTGAAAGCAGGTGGACGACCAGTCTTGAAATCTCTTCAGAAGCTATTTAACTCTGTCATACTCAAGGGCAGAACGCCTAGCGCATGGCATAGGGGAGTGGTTGCGCTTTTCTTCAAGAAGGGCGACAGGGCCCAATTGAAGAATTACAGACCCATCACGCTCCTGAGTCATGTATACAAGCTGTTTTCGAGAGTCCTCACGAATCGTCTCGCGCGCAGGTTTGACGACTTCCAGCCTCCCGAACAAGCCGGATTCCGAAAAGGGTTTAGTACCGTAGACCACATCCATACGCTGCGGCAGGTTATACAGAAGACCGAAGAGTGTAACCTGCCATTATGCTTGGCGTTTGTGGACTACGAGAAAGCCTTCGATTCGATCGAGACATGGGCCGTGCTTCGGTCACTCCAAAGGTGCCAAATAGACTATCGATACATCGAAGTGTTGCAGTCGTTGTATGAAAACGCCACTATGTCAGTTCGACTCCAGGACCAAAACACGAAGCCAATCCAGCTGCAGCGTGGTGTAAGACAGGGTGACGTTATATCACCGAAACTGTTTACAGCTGCGCTGGAAGACGTTTTCAAACTTTTGGACTGGAGCGGACTTGGCATCAACATAAACGGCGAGTACATGACGCACCTTCGATTTGCAGATGATATCGTAGTCATGGCTGAGACCATGGATGACCTTGGCACAATGCTCGGCGACCTCAGTAGGGTGTCCCAACAAGTGGGTCTCAAAATGAACATGGACAAGACGAAAATCATGTCGAATTCCAATGTCGTACCCACTCCAGTGACTATTGGGAGCTCTACACTGGAAGCTGTTGACCAGTACGTATACCTGGGACAAATAGTCCAACTGGGTAAGTCCAACTTCCAGAAAGAGGTTAATCGACGAATCGAACGGGCAGCGTTCGGGAAGCTACGTAGCATCTTCTCGGAACATCTACCGCAGTGCCTCAAGACGAAAGTCTTCAATTCGTGCGTGTTGCCAGTGATGACATACGGAACCGAGACGTGGCCGCTTACAATGGGTCTTGTAAGAAGGCTCAAAGTCACCCAAAGGGCAATGGAGAGGGCTATGCTCGGAGTTTCTCTGCGTGATCGAATCAGAAATGAGGAGATACGCAAGAGAACTAAAGTCACCGACATAGCCCACAGAATTGCAAACCTTAAGTGGCAATGGGCAGGGCACATTGCTCGCAGGACCGATGGCCGCTGGGGCGGAAAGGTCCTCGAGTGGCGACCGCGTACCGGGAAACGCAGTGTTGGCAGGCCCCCCACAAGGTGGACCGACGATCTGGTAAAGGTCGCGGGAAGCCGCTGGATGCGGGCAGCATGGGACCGATCGTTGTGGAAATCCATGGGGGAGGCCTATGTCCAACAGTGGACGTCTTTCGGCTGATGATGATGATGATGATGAATCAAACACAGCAATCTGTAAAACGTCAAAGTTTTGTATTGATACGGATTTGTTTATTGTTGTGATTTCTTGTGGTTTTTTGTATTTAATCATGTCTGAAAGGGGTAAAACCTAACAAATACGGTAGAAAAGCATTACAGCGCCCTCCAATCTAAATCCCATTCTCTTTCCACACATACTCCGATGTTATAAAGTTGTAAATACGTCATACACACTTTTAAAGTCAGGTTATTGCTCAACTTGCATTCAGTCAGGCACGCTCTCTCGTCGCGGCAACATTTTGCTACAACGTGTAAATATTTTATGTTTTTCCAGACAAAAAGCCCTATGTGTGTTTTAGACACAAAATACAATAACTATCAGAGACAAAAAAGCGTGTAATTTCGTTCGTAAGTACAGTTTTAAAGAAATTCATGTAAAAATAATTAAGTGATTACCTACTTAGTGTCACAAACGCTGTCGAAACTGAACCGCGAAAATAATAGAGACTGATTTTACCAGAACACCGCGGATCACGATATAGGTCTAGTGGTGCGGCTCATTCTAATATGAGCCTTATGCAGTGCAGAGTAAGGGGGAAAGTGCAACGACATCTGCACTTGTTTACAACTTATGCGCGTTAACTTAACGCGCATAAGTTATCCTTCCGATTCCGTCAGCCTAAGCACGGCTTAGGGTACGAAATCACCCGCGACGAAATCACCCGCGCCAACGCGCCGACTCCTCCCACACAGGCCACAATCACATATACTACTCAGCTAGCATACTTGCACACTAGCTTAGCATTAGGCAGGCACGCACCCGTAGGATAAGAGTGCGAAGACCCGATCCACACACGACACGCTTTACCAGGTACAGGTACGTACCTAGGCGTTTTTCCCCGCTCCCCACGACAACGGCTATCTAGAGCCGAGCCGACCCCATCAGAATCGAGTGGTCTAGAGGCTCCAGACGGAGAGGAGACTCCCCTCGTGGGGAGATGCCATCCGCCTGGAATACGTCTAGAAGCACTCGCCAATTCTCGGCTTGAGGTCCCTTTTGGATTTCGCCGTCCCCAAACACGGTGACGCTGTAAAGGTCATCTGCGACAAACAGCATACACACTCAAAAAAAAAGCGGGTGCGAGTTAACTCTCAATTTTGCTAGACTTTTCTCGAATGCGTCGATTAGCTTATATAAACACAATCGGCGCCACGCAACGGCTAGACGAGTTTCAACAGCGATTTCGAAACGGATTTAAAAACTCGATCAAAGTGCAAGTAATGTGTTGAAGTGAGATTGTTTAAAGACTGGTATAGTGAAGTACAGAGTTTAGAACTGTGTGGTGTATAAAGTACTGTCATGCGTGAACCTGCATATAATTTCGAAGCCCATACAGTTGCTGACACTGTTGACACATAAAGGCTAAACAGCGAGATGTAATCTGCTTTATGAAATTGTGTAAAAGAGACTACTTTAGTGCACTCTATTGGCGGATATTGCCAAGGGAAGTTGGGGCGGGGACTACTTGTGCCATTTGAAAATGCAATAATTTTAGCGTATTACCTACCTGTCTATATATTATACTTTTGCTATGTGAGGACATTATTAAGCTGAGGATGAGTCTGTTCAATCCAAATGTTCAGCCAACTATGCGTTCCCTCAAATTATATTTTGTATGACTCCCACACGGGATGAATGTTCCCTTAACATCTTAACCAATCCTTGACTAATAACTCAGTAAAGGTTCGATCACACTCCACTGAGTTTGTGTTTTACACTTAAAAAGCACATAAATCACGAGAACTATTTCATTGGTGTCTAGCACACTTGTTTTGAGAGTGTATTATTCATTCGAACACAATTATTTCTATTAAAGTAGCACTAAAACGGTGCCTTTGTAGAGGCTTATGCTCAGCAATGGGTGCCATGTGGCTGATAAATAAATTGATTAATAAAAATATTGTCACCAACGTTCTGGAAACGAATTTATCCAGAACGCCGAGTCCCTAGAGCGATATTTTTGATTACAAACGCGATTAAAATGCAAGTAAAGTGTCAGACACATTTATTGAGATTCAACTGACGACGTGACGCATTACAAATACATTACTTGTATTTTTTTAGGCTTTTGAATAAGAGTAGACATTTTCATTTCCGAAATTAGTGATAGACTAGTCTAACTCTTATTTTAGTTTTGTCATAGTTGCTGACGTCCACTGCTAGCAATTTTATACATAGAGGAGCTTGATGGCGCAGGTGATTTTAATGCGTTTGGCCTGCAATCATGGAAGTTAAGTAATTTTCGCCATGGTCGGTCTTTGGATGGGTCACTAAAATTTTTTATCTCGAGCTCCTCCGTGCCTCGGAAGCCACACACACCAAACCGCATTGGGCTCACGTGATAAGTCCCTTCCCAGTCTTAATTCATCCATAGGGAAGGCCTGTGCCCCAACAGTGGGGACATTAATAGGCTGATGATGATGAATCTTAGCAATAATGAGCCTATTTTATTTACGTATGATGTCACTGTGTACATTCCCCCTTACTTCTGCTTGGTTATTAACGCAGGATGAACATCAACTAATTCGGCTCGTGATATCGAAGCAATATGTAACCAAATTAATAGCTTGTTAACGTGTACCGGCTTTGTGTGTACAACTACAGAGAACGTGCTTTGAAAACATAATAATTAGAATATTACGTAACATAAATTAAAACTAAATTTGTACAATGGAAAAATTAACTCTACCAAGAAAGCAACTGGATTCGATAACCAGCCCCATTTGCTATCTGGGCGAATACGCAGAAAATTAAAGCTACCGAGATAACAGATGTCAAGTGTCTACGATTACGCCGCGATGTGGCATCATTAAGCGCATTCTACCGGCTATACCACGGCGAGTGTTCTGAGGAGTTTTCTCCCTTAGCCCTCCATCGCCTTTTCTTCAGAGGACTACGTGCGCTGGTCACCGACTTAGAGTGTCCACTATTCCTATACGAACAAATAAATTCGGTATCTCATTTTTTTGTCGTACTAGTCGGAAGTGGAATTCTTTGCCCGCGCACGTGTTCCCACCTTCCTACAATCTGGGGTCTTTTAAGAGAGGAGTGAAGAAGCATTTTTGTAGGCCGGCAAGATGAGGATGTTTGGTGTGGCAGTTTATAACTGCTGTACCACCTATCTTCGCGTTTGGACTTTATCGCCACTTAACACCAGGTGGGGTAGAGTCATTTGCATACCTAGCTATATACAAAAAAGATATGTGTGTGGTCTTAGCCAACATAACTTTATTTTGACCTATGAGCGTAGCAGGTAAATTCATTACAGTGAACTAGAACACTACAACTGAATTACTTTGACACAGGCCTTCCCTGTGCACAAACAAACACATATAGGACAAGGAGAGAACCTACAACATTTCAAATCAAAATCGATTATTCAGCACAATACAGATAAAATGTTAAATTTATAATCTTACAATATAACAAAAAGAGACAGACAACTTACAATAAATAAAACTTGACATGCACTATACTGGCGTCCATTCCGGCACGACTCCCCAAACGCAAACGTAAACCTGACATCAGTGTATTCCTGTCACTACCTATTTCTTTCCTACATTTAAATTTTTATTGAGATTGTCAAGACAATTAACTACAGCGCCCAATAGTTAAGACTCTTAACACATTCACCCTTATGTTGTCGAAGTTCCTCCCATTCGCACGAAGCGATTTGCTTCCGCTTTCATTATGCGAAGGGCTAGGGAGTGGAACTCCTTGCCGAGGTCTGTTTTCCCGGACCAATATTATGTGGACATCTTCAAGGCCAGAGTGAACAGGCATCTTCTAGGTAGGCGTGTACCATCCTAGGCCCCATCATCGCTTTCCATCGGGCGAGATTGTGGTCATACGCCTTGCCTATTAAGCATAAAAAAATGTAATTTCTTCCTGGTTTCAATTCTAGAGATGAAGTTTATTTACTTATTTTTTAAAGACAATCAGTACCAGTTACAATAAACTAAGCTAGTGACCAGAATTACATTAAAAGGGAACTAAGTGCTTTGTTTTAGTTGCCACAGCATGCTTAAAATTATGTATTAATAGTTATTTATGCAACTGTTGTATAATGAGGAGTAAAACACGAATGTGGGTTTATAAAACGCTCATGTGATCGTTTATTTTATTTATTTCTAATGACCACGGCATAATACCATTTACAGCAATTAGTAAAAAACACAAAGAATTACAACATGACGATTCACAGTCATTTTTCTCGCTAAACAATAGACAATCATAGATTATTTTATTCCATCCATCTGCTAAACCTCAAACTCAGACTTATCAGCCAGGAGTGCATTAAGTTGAGTCATAATGCGACAAAGAGGAGATTGAGCCCGGGTTACAGTGCGGGCAAACGGTTGTGCGAAGAGACGACGCGGTTGGTTAGGTTGGTGCCGTGTATATCGTAATCGACTAAGTTCATTGTGTATATCTGGAGCGTTAATAATACCACGGACTAATTATAGTAAAGTAATAATATATAGTATCACATGAGTGCATAATACCTAATTATGAACAGTTGCATACAAGACATTATCAACACCCATGATATGAATCCTCTTTAGAAGATTCTGAAACCATGGGGCGTTCTAAGAACTTAAAATTCATGAAAAGTTGGGCGCTGTGGTAGTGAAACGCGCGTGGATGACAATGTATTTTTTTGGAATTCATAAAGAAGAAGCGTGGCACGCTTCGTGCAGTGATAATTCTGGCTGTCTGATGAATAAGCCCTCAGCGCGAAATCAATTTAAAAAGCGAAGGAGTGTAATTATGAAATTTAGTACAACATTATAACACCCAAACGAGTGTTTTTTTTAATTATGACATTAGATATTTTAATGTTGGCAATAAGCTGTTTTAAAATCTTTAATAGAGGTTTTAAAGCATGGTTGTAGATAAAAATATGTATGGGGACACCCTTGGGACACCATACCAAACAACAATAATCCTATACAAACACAAAGTTGCGAGCAGAAGCTAGTGGTAAATAGATAAATCGTCTAATGGACATTGACCATGGTAGGTTATTAGATAAGTAATTAGTTTTGGTGGTATTGGGACTAAGGACAAGATGGAGTCCGCTCTGGCGACGGACGGGCGGATCGGCGCCTCGGGGAATTAACGACATCGAAGGCTGAGCGTCACCTAATAAGTGTAACATGTAATTGTTTGCACAAAAATTTTTGACGTGAAACTTTTTTACGCACGCTTGACTTACAGTATAAATTGTACATATATATATATATATATATAGCAGCGCTATAACGGACGTAACAAGAACTAAAAATGGTTCGTATTAAGGGTACAGTACCCTAGCACGAACCAAAATCGAATTCGAATAGTCCGAAATGTCATTGTCGAATTTTGTATGGAACTCGCATACGTTACGAATTCGATATTGGTTCGAACTAATGGTACGGATATCCTAACGAATATTATAAATGCGGAAGTGTGTTTGTTACGCTTTCAAGCCTTAGTTATGAACCAAGTATGTTGTTTTAATGATACATAGATATATAGTACTGGAGACGTTAAGGGCCACTTCACAGAAATAAATTGATTTATTTCTTAAAGTGGATGGGGGTGAGGAATAGATTTGTTTTTGGATGAATCTGTTTTGTTGCGTCGTCCGATCTGCTTCAAATTTTGGGAAATTTTATTATTGATTTTAATACCACGAGAAGAATCGACTGTGTGGTGTTTACCCGCCGAAAGACATAAAATGAGACTCAGACACGTTCTACGTAGGTATGCTGACGTATTATTTTCTACAAAACTGACATTTTGTCGTTCCTATACGTCACTGTAATGGGGCATTTTCACGGTCGATTTACACAGTAGCCGCGTGTCAGTCAAATCGCCTAGTTGAATAGGCATTTACTAAGTCGATTTTCACTGGGCTGGCGGTTGCGTGATAAAAATCGTCTGCGTAGCAGATAAAAAGCTCTTAATTTTAATTCCTTGAGTGCTTACGGATGTTATATTTTCAAGGAGCTTGTAAACGAAAAGCGTATTTTTTAGACATTGCCCTTAAACAAAATTTGAAATCTTACATCAGATTCGGTGTCCAAAATTAATTTTGTTTAGAGTATCCGAAATTTTCGAGTATGATGTTTATATTCATTCATCATTCATTTTGATGTTCCGCTAACTACACAAAAATAAAATTAATATACAATACAATTAGTTTTAATTACTTATACCTAACAGCAATACAAATATCGAAATAATGTTACCTCCATTCGCTCCAGTTTGGCAGTCCTTGCGACATTACACCGGCGCCAATATGTCTGGCCGACGTTCATGGCACAAGGTTATGGCAAGGTGAACTCTGTGGATGTTTGGGGTGGGCTAGATACGTATGGCGGATCTATTTATAACAAGGGGGAGATGTATGGGAATTGGTATTAAGAGAATAATCGTCTATAGCGGATTATCTAAGCTTGCAATGCGTTTTTCGACGAATGTCGTTTAAGTAAGATTACTAACAATCTTACTTTAGATATGTTTGTTTGATTACGTTGAACTAAAGGAGCTCGACTTGATGGCACAGTTTTTGATTGTGAAAGTTAAGTTACGGGATGGGTGATAAAAAATTTATTATCACGATCTCCTCTGTGTTGCGGAAGGTACGTTTAGCCATTGATCCCGGTTGAATATATTGTAGTGAGCACCCACTATTATTAATTGAGCTGGCGTGATGGATCATGGCTGCTCCGTTATTCAAATTTCGTCCATACTTATGATGGTAGCGAAGAAGTGTATTAGGATGTATCTACCGTTATCCGAAAACAATAGATACAGGCTCCTACAAGCCTACAAGTTTCCAAATAGATACATTCAAGTCCTGTCATTGATAACTTTTTAGTTTCACTACACCAATCAACTAAGAATATTTACATTAAGCAGCACTGCCTTGGGCTGAAACAAGACTGAACCACTTTGTTATCAAGAAACCTAAATTAAAATTTAGGATTAGACTAAAATATCCTCAATCACCTTTAACTTCACCAAAAGCTTTCCAAGGAATTGTAATTCTGAGATAATGGACAACGCCTACTGTTCTTCGAATCCCCATCCAATCTAAATCATTTGAATCCTTAAACTATGTTATTAAGTGTTCTCTTTGAGATATCAAGTGCTATAAAAGGCTAAGTACAATTAATTAATTATTCTTGAGTGGTTTGTTCTAGCAATACTATGGTATTGGACAGAAAGGTCCAATTCTCTTTACCTTTACCATTTAGGTGTTTAGGCTAAACCCAATGGCTTAGGCCGGTAAGACAGAGCGAGACAAGGCATAGCGGATTTTCACTCGAATTGGAATGCTCGTCTAATGTAGTACAGACCACCTTACAGAAGACAACATTGTTATGACATTCTCCTTTGGCGGTGTTGTTTATCTGCTGGTGCAACTCAGAGCAAGCATGAGAATAGATGTGCCAACAGTCGATCTCGGAGGTCGTCGGTATGAAGAATATATCAACCTTTTAATGCCCGCGTTTCTAGAATACAGTCACATGCCTTCTCTCTAATAGGGTCAAAAACCATTAATAGATGCAGCCGAACCCAACGGCTTCAACGGCAAAGGACTGAGATAATAAATTTGATCACCCATCATAAGGTACTTGTTCCACCGCTGACAATGAGCGAAAAGCAAGTAGAGCTAGGAATTAGCAACAAGTTAGCGAGCATCGGGAAGCGAGTGTGTAGTTCCTTTAGTTTTATCGCTGGACTTTAATCGAGTGTGCAAGTATGACGGGCGATTATTCGCGCCATTCACTCGGCGGAGACAATCCTAAGCAAAACTGCACGCGCGCCACTGCCTCGCCGGAGGTGGGACAACTCCCTTACACTTAGCAGCTCAATGGCGCAGTGACAAGGGCGTCAGTCGGTGATTAGAGAAATGCCCCAGCAGTAGGCTGATGATGATGACCAAAACACCGATTACTTAATGTCCACTATCGCAGACATAACACGCCAAACAGTGCGCCATCGAGCTCCTCATATATAAGTCACGAGGGTTTTATTGAATGAATATCGAGCATCCACTCATATTTAACCGGGCCAAGTTCGTTCGGGCTGTATCCATGGCGTTGGCGTCACACAACCTTGTACCATGAATTGAGCAGACTACACGGCGCCGCGACGTCGCGCCAGCCGTCTCGGCATTGGAGAATGAACGAAAGTTTTCACTTCGGGATTGCATTGCTTTGCTTCATGCGTTCCTGGTACATTGCCATCGAAATTTCTTTTCGTTGTGCATGGTTTAAAATGTAAGCTTTAGTTTTCAAGGTGTTTTAATTTATTTTATTATTAAGAATTGTTATGTTCTTTCCTTGATTTAATTATTAATCTTTGTTTTTTTCTTATTTTGTTTTGTATTTTTCCATTTCTTCGAAGTCAAATCTGACGCCTTTTCATTATTTTTTACTACTTACCCGAACTTATATTGGGCACAATACACACTCCTTATTTATTTTTGATTATTAATGATTATGCATTTCTTCATTACATGAAATAAATACTGCGGGTTGATAGATTTCAAAAACTGAGTTTGCTTTTATGAACCCTGTTTATTCTTTTTTTTATATAGTCAGGTAGGCAAATGACTCTACCCCACCTGATGTGAAGTGGTGATAAAGTCCAAACGCGAAGATAGCTCGTGCAGCAGTTTTCATGGAAGCCCAAAGGCTTAGATTCATTTGTAGTTATATTGACGTTGGCTAAGACAAATGGTCTATATTCTTTAATACTTTTAAAACAAGGATATACCTACTCATAAAGCCAATTATTGTTATTAAAGCTTATTTGCTACAATTCAACTTTTCACCAATGCCCTTGATCTATGAAAGGCAGACTATTTGGCACCACGTACATTGTACAGTTGCCAAACAACGTAGGTGGAAGGAATTTCGTATCTTACTTTGAAATATGGGAACTACACAGATGTGGAAATGGAAAAGTCTAGTGTTTTCCAAGTAGGTTATTCGATTTATTATGTTAGTGTTGGTATTATTAGTACGCAGTCATTGACTAAGGGCACGTTCTCACTATGTCGTTACGAATAGTAATAAATAACATACTGCCTAACAATATTAAGGATTTGCCTGTTAATATACAGGGTGTTACAAAAATACAAATAAAGCTTGAAGGGCGTGGAAGTACATCATATAAGGAGTCTTTTCTAATTTTCTTAAAATATTTGCATGAAGTTTTAACTTTTTATAAACATTTTTGGATTGCTGAGTGAGTCCCGATTTTTGGATTTCATTGGATTGAAATATTTACGCATTCGTTTACCTTATTATATAATTAATAACATTAAACATAATCATCCTAATGCATTATGCAGATTTCAAGATAGAAGTGGCTTTTTCGGATACAAAAAAAACTTTTAAGGTTCTTGCACTACAGCTGCACCTGACTTATGAAAAAAATTGCGGATGAAAAATTTTACACTTCAGTGTTACTCCTTATAAGTAAGATGTTTCGGGTGCGTTCACAGTTAAATGAAATGTTACACCGATTTGGACATGTTAAGCGATAAAACATTTTAGAGAATTGGAGCATAATTACCCCTATAGGAGCAAAGTAGGAACATTTTACGGTAACGGTTCTTCCAAAGTGTATATATTGTTGAATGGGAACCGAAACGTACACGTTTACCTACCCACATAGCTGATATCTTTAAACAAAAGATAAAGACACTCCACAGTTGCTGATAAAATCTAAATGAAAGTAAACAAAAGGTAAGAGATGTTTGTGATAGAAATCTTTGTGTCTTTAGCAGCAGACTCCGGTCGCAATATTTGCATGGAATTTGTTACAAATAATTCTTTAAAAACGGGCGCTACTTTCCTTCTCGGTGTAACATCCAAAGTCGCTATAGCCACATGAACTTTATACTAACTAATGTATGCTTTAAATTCACTTGACGTAGATTTAACGTCGCCCAGCAATCGTCTTAGCAACATGTTCGGTTGTGAACATTTAAACGATTTTTACTATTGTAATATATCTATAGGTATATTATTAAACACAAGTGAAAAATTCATATTTTTTAAATCAGCCAATTATATTTTCGGTAACAACAAAGATCATAATACCAATCTACTTTGCTAAAAAAAAACGATTAATTAAACATGCAGTTTCTGTTAATGACGCATTGTCTAAAACTCGTTGAGTAGGACAAAAATATTTTATTGTTATTTTTTAAGAATGAAAATTCTAGAAGTTTAAATCTAAAGAAATTTGCCCTGCATCTTACGAAAGGCTAGATAAAATTCGATACCGTCGTCAAGGCCGCGGTAGCATTCGCCCGGATAGCGAAGGGCGCGGGTTCGGGTCCCGTCTGCTGCCTTGTCCGCGTGGATTTATTTTCTAGGTAAAAAGTTTTCTTCAGAGTTAAACATCTAGCAGTCACTTGCTTAAATAATAAAAAATATAACTGTAATTGCTATTACTTCTTTGAAATGTTTAATCCTTTTTTTGTCTTTGGCTGTTTCCGTTTTACACAGTTTAATACTTGTAAACGTATTCATTTGACATTGTGGGTTACCTGCAATGCGAGGAGATGGCTCTGCCTTGCAGCTTAAGAAAGGTTAAACAAAATTCGACACGGCCATCAGGGCCACGGTAGCATGATAGTCAGTGCATTCACCCGATAGTGCCGGTTCGGGTCCCGTCTGCTGCCTGGTCCGCATGAAATTTTTTCTAGTAAAAAGTTTTCTTTATGTTAAAAATTTTCATTAACGAAGAAATGATGGGCCTGTAAAGTTGTCATTTTCAGACCATTTTTATAACGGGATATATCTAAGATCGTAACGAGTTAAGAATGTGAAAATTCGGTACCTAAAATCTTATATGCAGACAACATATAAGATTTTAGGTACCGTTAAACAACAAGAACTGAAAAACGTCGAGTCATAATGTATTTTGTTAGTACCTACTTATATTGAGATATTAACTGCTAATATAACCACAAATTCACCTTTAAAACGCAATAATATAAATAATAGGAGGAACTCGATGGCATAGGTGGTTAGTGGGTTCGGCTGCGACCGTTGAAATTAAGCAACTTTCGCAGAGGTCGGTCATTGGATGGGTGACCAAAAACCTTCTATCTCGAGTTCCTCCGTGCTTCGGAAGGCAGGTGAAGCCGTTGGGCCCAGCTGCATCTGCAGTCGTTAGCACCCGCCAATCCGCCCGGCCCGCATGGTTAGTCATGGCCCAATTCCTTATTCCATCCACAGGGAAGGCCTGTGCTCCAGCAGTGGGGGCATTAATAGGCTGATGATGGTGATGAATATAAGCAATCAAATATGTAAGAACCTTAAAATTTGTACGGAACCCACAGTGGGTGATTCCAACTCGCACTTGTCTGGTTTTTTATTAATTTTTGATTAGCTACCTTTAATTGGTGTGCGGGAAAACACAACAAACTAATAAGTAAGGTAAGTAAGACGACGACAAATTGATAAGTTGACCCAAAAACAAAACCAAAGTAGGCAGCCAAAGTAATTAAAAAGGGATTTGTCGTATAATAACATACTTCGACTTGTTAGTTAGTGGAGTAGCTTAACTTTGTATACATAATGTTTAATCAGCGTGTGTGCTGAAGCAAGAGTTACTTTATTGTTTCACTAGTGGCCCGCCCTCGCTTCGCTTCGGTGTAGAGCTGAAGTGTAGACTACAGTTTTTGTTCTCAGGCTTGTATTATACGCAATGACATTCATCTATGATTCTTCTTATACCTGCATGCAAAGTCTCAGCCCGATCGGTTTAAAATTGACAAAGTTTCATACAAACTTTCATTCCCTATTTTATCCCCTTGGGGGTAGAATAGAACAAAATCCTTTCTTAGCGGATGCCTACGTCATAACATCTACATGCATGCCAAATTTCAGCCCGATCCGTCCAGTGGTTTGGGCTGTGCGTTGATAGATCACTATGTCAGTCAGTCAGTCACCTTTGAGTTTTATATTATATAGATATACTTATCAATAAAAAAAATTAATCGCTGAATGTGTTGCTAAGCGCAAATCTCGGGAAGACCTGAACCCATTTCGATATTTCTTTTTTTAGAATATTCCTTGAAGTACGAGGATGGTTCTTACGTAGAGAAAATTAAAAAAATATGCCTGAAAAAGTCCAAAAACAACACTTTTCTAAACTCCCATACAAATGATTCGTAATAATACTTAAAAGTGAATTTGAACTCTAATACCATCCTATAAATTTCAAATGTTAGTGGAGAGGTTCCGGGAAGGCAAAACAATTGAGTGACGTAATGTCAATAGAAGTTTGGAAAAGGCAAATATACCATTTTCAGTTTTTTTTATAATTATATGAAGAGTCGTTTTAGTCTACACTAAAGCTCTACACCGAAGCGAAGCGAGGGCGGGCCACTAGTGATAGAATAGAAAGGAATAGAAAAGTATTTATTTGGTAAGTAGTAAGTATACATTATGTGATGGAGAGTTGACGGCAATACATGTTTGCAAGTTTGATGTCAGCTTTCGATTTGACGATACTGTATGTAATAATACAGGGAGAAAAAAGCAGCCCCTGCTGAGTTTCTTGCCAGTTCTACTCAGTACAAGGTCTCCTGCCGTAATTTTGCCAACCGATGGCGTAGTTTTAGGCTAGTATTTCAGAATGACAACCAAGTGCTCATCCCCACTTGAACACAGTTAGAAAGGGATGTCGCTATGTGCTATATATAGTTTGCTATATATATTCTAACTATGCTCAAGACTAGATCAATCACTGAGAATCTTTCTATAATACGGGCCTTAGACTTTCACATGTGCTTGAAGAAGCCTTAACTGAATAAATGATTTTTGAATTGAATTGAATTGATAAATATATATAAAATTTCAAAAGTATCATTACTATCACATACAATTAAAAGAAACTACACAAGGAAAAAAAATGGTGTGCACGGGTAACAAATCTGAAGTAAAACTTCTTTTCTTAAATAAGCTAAAATTAGGCGGTGCATAAGGCAAAGGGGAATGGAGCAGTATTCATTATACCCAAACAAGTAATATTACAAAATATTATACGTGGGAAAAAATTGTATATTTAAGTTGAAAAAATACAAATTTTGTTCCAGTACGCAATGTATAGCGCGGCGCGCTACTGTGGCGCTACTCAAAGAATGTGCCTGTGTGTATGTGTGTGCGTGTGTATAAGTGCGTCGATGAAAAAATTTCTAAATAATGTTTTAAAAATATTATTGTATAAATCTTGAAAAAAAAATTGTGACTTTGACCTTCAATATCTCTTTAACCAGAAATTTCCCAGGTATGGTCCAGAAGAAAAAAAATGATCGTAATGATGTGGAAAATACGTGGCTTTCGACTTCGTTCAAGTTTTTTTACACCCTGTGTATTATATTGTCGCGTGTGACGCTCGTGACGCTCATAGCTTTTCAGTCAACGCGGAGTTACCCTCCAACTTTCATGCTCGTCGGAAGTCGTTCGTAAAGAAGCTTCAATTCAATAAAAAACAGAAATCAAATGAAATGCATAATGCTGCAACAATCTGCTGAGACGCTGGTATTCTGCAAACGCCACGCAGTTGCGCAGGTAGTCGCGCAACGCCAAACCAACAGCTTCAAAAGGTATTAAATATACATAAATAATTAAAAAAGACTATTATAATAATAAAAAATAATAAAACATAGAGGGAGCAACATTAACATTAATAATAATAATAAAAAGCAAGTCGATCGTGACTTGACTACAGTACACCAATTAGTTAATTAAAGTTAGTAAGGTTTTTTGTAAGCCCAATAAAAGTATTTAACTTTAAACGAATTTATACTTAGAAAGAAACGATACAAATTGTTTTCTTTTTTTACATTTCTACTACTTACACTATAGGGTATTTATCAGTTTAAAAAATAAAGCAGCAATTTAGCACGTGTATAATATAAATGTTGGGAGCGATTTCACTATTGTGACAAAAAACAGTCAATGAAATTACTAAAAATCATGATATATAAAAGTATTTTTTGATCTATTATCACGTTACCTAATAATAATAATGGATTTGCGTAGCCTTAAATGAAAATTTAACAATGCTTCTAAAATGAAAATAATTATGGCCGTAAATACCCTTTCATTTAATAATGCTTCAAGCTGCTGTTTCCCAAATAGTGGATCTAAGGGCGGTTCCAGACTATCGTTTTTTCTGCGAGTATACGGTCGCTTTGGCATACGCGCTTGCTACATTGCGCGTTTCAAAAAACCGGACTCGCATACACGGGCATATTTCAGCGTATTCCCTCGAACCGGTTGTGGTGTCTGTCGTACCTTGCCCTTATAAGAGCTTACAAGCTCGTCAACGCTCGTACGAGTTGCGCGGGTGGAAGGAAGGAAAAGATGCGCCTATACGCGCCTACACGAGCTAATACGAGCTTATACGCGCGTATAAAACGCTAGTCTGAAACCGCCCTAAAAATTAACATGGTCAAGACCAAAATAATGTCGAAAGTGCATGTTCTACCCGGTCTAGTTAAAATTGGGATCACTAAAATCTAAGTTGTTGACTATTATTAACATATACCAGGGATACTTTGAAAAAGAGATTACTCGCCCTCGTCGTATCTAGCTCTATTATATATATATATATATCTAGCTTAATTAAAATCAAATAATGTCAGGGGCAATGTTTTAAAAATTAATAATGTTTGTGATGAATAACATCTTTATTTTGATAAAGTTTATAAAAACATCTTCGCTAAAATTGTTTATATTTAAATTATTTCAGAACAAAGATTAGATACCATAAAAAGGGTTATACTGTGTCAACCAATTCAGCAAACGCAACGAAAGCTCTAAAATAATTTTTTTCTCCCGTTTTCGTTACATTTTTAATTGATGCTCCGTTCCTATTAGTCTTATCATGATGTTATAACCTTTAGCTATATAACCTTTCTAGAAAGAAAGAAAGAAATAATTTATTGACCAACAAACAAAGCATAAATAAAACAAAAAAAAAACAGAATAAAGTCAACTAGGTCCCTGCCTCAGAACAATGCCAAAATGACACTAAGGCCGCTGCGGTGCTGATATTCTGACAGGGTCTAAGGTTGACGTGAATAAAAGTAGCCATAAAAACAAAAACGCACAATCACAGATAAAAAGTACCACAAGGAATAAAAAAATAAGAATATGAAAAGGCTGTTGTTTTTTTCCTTTGCCTTTGCGCTACAAACAATAATAAAAACTACAATAACATAAAAAAAACAATGGTCTCTAGTCTGTGAAAATTCAATTATTTGAGCACGAGCAACATAATTAATTTAGAGTACCTATTAAAATCTCAACCAGTGTAACAATCTTAGATTAAAACAAAAAGGGTAGATACGGTACGGTCATACTAGCATCAAATAAATTATGATCCGACTCAACTACATAAGCAACTCTCGCCACGCACACGTCTGTATATAAACATCAACATTATTTACATTTACCAACATTTATATAATGATTACTTTAAGTTCTGTTTTAATTAATTTGTTAATTTATTAAATATTCTATGTATTATTTAGATCATAAAAGCCTGAAATACAGGTACAATTTTAACTGTAACCTAGTTCAGGCATCCATTATTTTGTATTTTATATTGTTATTAGTATTATTATGCAATGTATGACCTTATTTGAATAAAGATATATTTATTATTATTATTATTATATTATTATCAATTGAGCGAGCGAGACAGAACTATACGTTTCAACGCAGCGTATTGTTGTCCTTTTCTTGCTTACAAAATGGCGATTACGTAAATAATATCCACGACAAACCGTGATTTTTGAGAAAAAAATGTTTTCACAGTTTTACGAATGAAAAGTGTTGCCGTGGCATTTGATTTTGAACTATTTGTGTTCTTTATAAAAGCATCGAAGGCATTGTTATATCTTTATAACACAGAATATACGCAATATTGTTATATTGAGTGACCATGCATCGTGTTTTAATGTCAAATTGTGACTAAAGCGAATTATGGTCGTGGACCACAATTTAAGTGGATCACTTTTGAGCTGCGAATGCCGTATTTTCCCTTTTTGTTTTAATCTAAGATAACAATATTCTATGAGTAATATTTATTTTTCTCAAATACCCAACTACAGCAAATATGGACAGAGGGTAAAGATCTATTAAGTATTTATACATTCAACCGTAAAAACAATATTCGGCAGTAATAGAATTGAATTAAAAAATGCAATTTTAACATAAATGTGTTCATTCATCTGCCACTTTTACTAAGTACCAACGCGGTGGCAACAAAAAAGATGGATGACGTTAACATTTCTCGATATATGGCTATCTACGATAAATATTTTATTTTCAATTTGAATCAGTAGTACCTGAGATTAGTGCGTTCAACCAAAGAAACTTTTTAGCACTATAATATTAGAATAGATTCATGAAAAATTGTTACAATATACCTTGGTTGATATCAAACCTCCAAGATATTTTCAACCCTAACTTTCTAAGATAGCGTAAAGACAATAAGACGTGAGTGTGTGTGTGTGTGTGAAAAACGTGGAAATATTTCTCCCAAACGTCAAGGACATACGTATATAATTCATATAACTAGTTATTTTCTAGAAAATATAAGTGTCTTTCAACAAAATAAAAGAATTTTGATACTTTCTTTGAAAATTTGCCAGTTTGCAAACTTAAGAACAAAATTTTATAATAACGATTCGCGGAAAATCTCATTCAGGAACATAACCACCACCTCGGACATTTTAATGAAAGCATTGTCGTGTTGTTGACTAAGTTAAAGCTATTAGGCTACACCGCAACGTCAGACATTTTGGTCCTTAAAAAGTAAGTTTAGTAAAATAAGTATAATAATAATTACTTAACTTTGCCAAGAACTTCGTATTAAAAGAGAACCTTGATCCATTAGGTTCCGTTGTTCGGTTTTCTTGAGAATCGGACTTGAAACAAATTTTTTTCAAGGAAAAAAGTTATTCGTTTTTGTTCGTGGACAGTGGATAACGGGTTCCGCACCACCGCCCGCACTCTCGACCCGCATTGTGCGGACCGCGGCCATAACAATGCGCAGCGGGTGTCACGGTGCAGGGATATTGTCTGGTTTTTAGTGGCCCTGTTCAGGGCATTAGGTATAGGGCCTTGTTCACATCATCCGGCTCAAGGGTCGGCTGCAGTGAGCAGGGAGGAGTCCCAAATACCTTCTTCTCGCTCCCCCAGTGGTTGAAGGACGCGTAAGGCATTTCCCAGACAAACAAAATAGGAAAAAAGATATCCTGTATTCTAATTCAGCTAATCAAATACCTGTGTGCAAAATTTACAAACATAGTAATAGACAAACTCACATTCTATAATATTCAACTAAAATTAGCAGACCCAAAGACACCACAGACCAGCAGTGCTATTCTGTAATCAATACAAGAGTAAACACACTTTTCACCGCGGAACCCGCGGTAGGATTTGAAATTTGAATTCAATTTTGTATTTTAATTGCAAATCACACGCAAATTTATTTATAGTTTATTGCAAAACAGCAAATGGCGGACATAATTCCATAAGGCATTCTCTACCAGTCGATCAGTAAGAGCGTGAGAAAAAAAAATCACAAGGATTTCGCGGTGAAAAGTGAGTTTGTTATTACAGAAAACCCTGCCGTCCACACGTAAATAAATTGGTTTTGACTAAATATTTTTGAAGTTATACTTCTTTAGGCGCGTTATGAAAAAATGATGAGAGTGAAATTTTAAGATGCGGGCGCATCACTGTAACACAAAATTTTAACACCATGAAGTTGGTCGCTTTAGCGACCATGCGTTACTTTTGTGTTTACCCCACATTAAGAAAATCTACCAACAAAATAGAAATAGAATCTCTATTTCGTGGGTGCTAACGACTGCATTGTGAAGGCCTATCAAAAGTATTTATTAATCTGGAACAACGGAACCAAAGCGCGATTCAGGAGACTACAGCGCCATCTCTTGACCATTGGTGTAGTAGAACCAAAAACCACATCTTTATTTTTTGTAATAAAGTAACAGTTATAGGTATTCATATTTATAATATTTATCCACATGTTTCTAGTTTGTATATTCGGAATACGTGTTTGAGTTTCATACAAGTGCAAATCACATATGTTCTAATAAATTATATTCAGTAGCGATTTTAATTGAATATTTTGATTATTTATTTATTTTTTTAAATTAAAACTGAACTTTATTGACTGTGTCCTTTTCCAGACTTTTTATTAATTTATTGTAATTAATTATATGCATGCAATTAAAAACTAATTTTAAACGATGCCAAAGAAGGATAACTTCTCACGCGCCTACATAAGTACACGCACCCATTTTTTTTATATTAAATACCCCACTTTTATTAAAAACATACCGAGTAACTAGCTAAACTTCATATTATTTGGACTTAATAATGAAACTAATGACCTTGGTGTCTATAATTGCTACATTTCATGTTACATTAACAATTCTTATTGATTCAATTTATCAAATATTAAAATGACAATTTGTTTCATGAAACATAAACGTCATTTTGGTAAAGTTGATTAATTCAATAATGAAATAACCTATATTAAACGTTGTTAGAAGTCAGTTAACGGGTAGTGACAATTTAAACATGATGTTTTCGAATTTAGACTTATTGGTAGTAACACGTGTAGTTTTGAATTAAAACCAACTTTAAATTGTAATGAATAAAGTTACAAACACGCAGAGGTGTTCGATGGCGCAAGTGTTAACGCGTTCGGCTGTGATCGTTGAAGTTAAGCAACTTTCGCAGTGGTCGGTCATTGGATGGGTGACCAATAATTTACCATTTCGAGCATTTCCATGCTTCGGAAGGCACGTTAAACCGTTGGTCCCAGCTGCATCCGCAGTTGTTAGCACCCACCATCCGCACTGGGCACGCGTGTTGGGTCATAGCCCAAACTCCCTATACCATCCATAGTGAAGGCCTGTACCCCAGCAGTAGGGACGTTAATCGGCTGATGATGATGACATACACATGGCATGTAGACATATACATATTCAGATATTTTATAAAGTTTAGGAAGGTGGATTTGAAGGTTTTCTGACGTGATGTATTGCTGCAATAAGTAAGCTATGTTGCTATAGCTTTATATTGTCACTTCGCAGACAAAATGAGGCCATAAATGCGTCACAATCTTACGCTGCATAACTATGCCCGCACCATTCACAAGAAGTAGTCCTTCACCAAGCCTTTCCTTCACAAAGAAATTCTCTATTTTTATGGAAAAAATAGAGAATTCCTTTTTGCTTTCGCTCACAATTATGTTAACATATTTTTCTGCTAGAATATTCAATTTGCAAATTGAACTCTTTATCATTGTTATACCCAACATAAAAATATAATTAATTCAAATGAAATAGGAGAGGGTATTTAAAGTCATAATGCGGCAGACTTACTTTCAAAATCAACATTAGATGTATGTATGATGAAAAAGAGTTGAAAACTGCCATAGAAGAGGAATGGGAGATGATCCCTCAAAATTTCATAGAGCGGTTGATAAACTCTATGCCTAATCGTATGAGAGCTGTGGTAGATGCCCATGGAGGCAACACGCGTTATTAAATTAAACCTTTATTTGATGAAACATGTTTTTTATTCAAAAATCAATTGCCTTTAACAAGGCGCATATCCGACTTGTTAGGCGTAGCTCCATGTCGTATGGTATTCTGAATTCAAATTTAAAACAATACGATCGAAAAAGATGGTAAAATGTATCAGGTTTAAAACTGCATCAACAGTTTTTGTTCAATCTAGCAATCATATTTCGGTAGGGGCCATCGAAACCTAAACTCTAAGGTGGGCCAATAGATGTGTCCAAAAGTGTATATACAGTAGAATCAGTTTATTATAACTCCGTCTATATTGACCAGCCAATTATTACGACGTAATTACGCTACGAAGTTTGGTTTTTATATAAAATTATTTGTAAAAAAAGTCGATTATAATGACTTCTCTTACAGTGACATGTCACCTATTATGACCCATTTTTGATAAATTATGCCCGGTTATAATGACCGACATGATTCTTTGCACCTTCGGTAATGTTAGTTGATTCCTGACGACGTTCGGGACGTGGCTCGTTTTTGTTTTGAGTCTCAGTTAGTAATTGACACTTGAAGGTCAAGCATTGTTTTTCGTGATATTCTGTGAAAAAAATTACATCTCAACGCCGCCGCCAACAATAGAGACTGTTATTACAATAAAATGAAAAAACAAAAGCAGACAAAAATCACAGATTACTTACATAAAAAAAATAAAAATATAGTACATACTTACATGTATTGTATCGTCTGTATTTATTATGTGCAATATTTACTTTGATTTAATATATGTATTATGTTTCTCTATTCAAATACATAAGTACATATTTACATTTTTTTTCACTAAACGCTTTGTATGACGTCCGCTTATTATGACGTGTTTGTCAATTCCTTCCGATGTCATTATAAACGTATTCCACTGTTTATACCTAATTCAGAGCAGGGTGTCCGAAAGTTAACTTTTAAAGTATGCCTTCACGTGTTTCGTTTACTTTCTAGGGAATATAACAAGTGACCACAAAATGACAAATCTTTCAAAGGATTACGAATCGTAAATTGTGGTCAATATCAGTAGGAGATTTTAAGGTTTTGGGTTGCTTGACCAGTGCCTTTACACGTAATTCCGTAACGTTGTACCACGCCAAGTTACTGAAATTAATCATATTATTTCATTTTATCTTAATATATATATATATATATATATATATATATATATATATAAATAACGCGTCACGTTGTTTGTCCGAGATGGACTCCTAAACTATATAACCGATTTTAATCTTTGCACACCTTGTGCAATTTGATACAACTTGAAAGATAAGATTGCTTACATCACAATATAAAGTCGGTAACCATATTCATCGACTTTTGGGCGGTACGAAGTTTGCCACGTCAGCTAGTAATAATTATGTATATATAAAAGGCAACTGTTACTGACTGCCTGATTCTCCCTCAGATGCGAGTGGTCTAGAGGCTCCAGATGGAGAAGAGTCTCCCCCCGTGGGAGGACGCCATCCACCCGGATAGAGGCACTCGCCAATTCTCGGCTCGAGATCCCCTTGCGATCTCGCCGTCCCCAAACCCGGTGACGCTGTAAAGGCTGCGACCAACAGCATAAATACTCAAAAAAAAACTGCCTGGTCGCACAGCAAACCACAACAAACACAAACCACTGAAATATTATGACGTAGGCGAGTCCTATGAAAGGCCAAATCCAAAACTCACCCCCTAAATGGCTAAAATGGCGGTTCAAAGTTTGTTTGGGAAACTAAATATTTCCACGCAGACGAAGTTGCGGGCACCCACTAGTCATCAATCATCAATACTCATCGTTTATGTAACGGTCAAACATTGAGATCACGTCCATTCAAATCACGTCCACAGATAAACATTTACTTTCTTGACCAGAGCGAATCAGTTGAAAGGTTTCCTTTTCTTAATACGAACTCAAATATCGGCTAGTTCATTAGCAATGGAGTTTGGTGGTAAGCAGGTTCCATTCGCGCATGAGAACTTGCTTGTAAACACGAAGTTGATGAGACTGTGGTTGGGTACTTAGTTGGTATGTGGGGTTTGTAAACTACCCGCATTTACTTGTTTAGCTACTTCACACAGATGTAATGCAAGTGGAAAGTTCTATGGACGCTCACAGACCGAAGTTAGCCATTGTTAGTAAAGAGCTCAAGCCAGCTGTTTGTTATGTTACCAAATGCAGTTATTAGAAATTATAATATGGTCCGATAAAAGATAAATAAATACGACAGCAGAAAATGCTCTGTTTGCTTCTATGGCTAACTTTGATATAACTATTATGGCCTTGGAGTGGTGGGATGAGCATCAGATATCCGACGCAATGAGACTAAAAAAAATAAACAGGAGATATTACAGTGGTTACACCCTTTGCGATTTTCCTTTACAGCTAAGGTGGCGAACATAAAATTTTATAGGCACACATCAAAGTCATCGAAAACAAACAAGTATTTTTTTGCAACAGATACGAGTATATTTGCCAATAAGTACTAAACCCAGTCTCCCAGACTGGTTCTCAACCATAATTTCTACGTGAAAGTTCACAATGTACCTCAACATTTAATAAAAATAAAGATTATTTGCAGATTTTGTAAATACTGAAATTAACCATGAATTAAAAAGAAGATGAATTAGCTAAAATTACCGTCGCATTAAATTACATCATCTGTAACTTACTTATCCCTAAACACTTTTGATGTGTATACTAACTTAAAACATCAATTTTGTTATCAGATTAACTTTTCTTTCGTTAAGTTAAAGCGAGTTAGTTTAATTGTTAACAACTTTTGCAAGCGTAAGAGGTTAAGTATTGATTGCTGTTCTGTTATCTCTAACACTTTGCGGACATAGACCTACGAAAATAGTAGAGTTGTAGTTTATTGTATTTTTATTTTTATACATTTAACTGCTATATGTTTAAACGTAAAAAAATCTATAAAAACATCCAGACGGTCCAGGCAGCAGACGGGATTAGAACCCGCATCTTGCGCTATCCGGGCGCATGTAGTGACCAATTATGGCTACCGCGAGTTTAATGGCCGTATTGAATTTCTTCTAGTATCTCATAGCCTGCAAGGCAGTGTCATCTCTTCGCATTGCAGTCATCCTACAATATAGACTTTTATTAGCTATAAAAAATAGTAATGATTTTTCTACTAAGATGTTTCTTTAGATTATTAAAATAAAGTCGTGGAATAGTGATACGCTTATTAAGAATTGCCAGGTAACAGTATTAATGATTAAGTACTTTTGTTCGTACAGTGAGCTAGGTTGACAGAGTTTCTCGAGACACTAAAATAGTTCAGGCTAACAAGATCAGAATAATAGATGCGGCATGCATCACGGCCGCAATCATCGCAACTGGGATTCCATTCAGTCTTGATCCCTAACAAATTGTCATGGAGGGGGTATAGACCTTACGACTTTACCAGAGGAACATTGAGCATGATCTACCATGCAGTCTCAGTATGGATTGGTGGGTGCTAATGACTACGGATTCAGCCGAAACCAGCGGCTACGCGTGCCTTTTGAAATATGGGATGATATTATTTGACATCTATCATATGTCCGGCCATTGCAAATACTTAACTTACGAGAACGCAAACCGAACATGCTAATCACCACAAATCACTGCGCCGTCGAGCTCTTCGAGAATAAGCGATAATTATATTGCTTTAATTAAGTGCAACGAGTGAACTGTCTGTACGTCTTTTAAGCTTACGTAAGTCGTTTTCTAATTTAAAGTTAGCGGAAGAGCAGTGTGGTCACGAAATAGATAGTACAGAAGGTAATCTAATGTGTGTACTACAATTTTTATACCTACGTTCAGCAGGTGCGCTAAGATTGTCAACTTTGGCTAGTGCACAAAAATCGCCACAGAAGCACTCATAAGTATCCAGATGTCTGATTTATTGTTGGGAATGATAGATAGAAATGTATTTCAATATTATTGTTATGTTATGTATACATAAAAAACAACAATTAACAATTTAATACTTAATTGAAACAACTGTCCACTGAACAGATCAGCTTTTATAATAACTTATTTTTTGTTGCTAAATTTTTGCACAAAAATAGTTCACAGACACGTGTTTCAAGCGGATGGAGCACGCACTTGCACTGGTCCCAAGTGGTCTGAGATATCGTGTCCGTGAGCGGTGTCTATGTGCGTTTCTCGAGCGTACTTTGTATTTTGATTGCCTTCTGTACTATATATTTTGTGGTATTGCGCTCCATCGCACAATAGGTACACAATGTACACTACACACGCGCTACCACAGCCTCGCTAACCGGGATCGCTTACATTGCCTCAAGTTTACATACACTTTGAAAACAACAGCACCACTAAGGCATGTGATATTGAGATTATTCAACAGAAAAATACGTAAGAATTTTTCGGATATATACAACTAATAAAAAATCACGTTGCACCAACTTGCTTAAACTTACAGTGCTGAATAGTTAATGTAAAAAAAATACTGATTATGTAGAAAATGGGTTAAAATGTGATAATTTGACAGTGACAATTAACTGTCTAAGCGAGGCCAGCCTATAAGTCGTAAAATTTAACGATAACCCGTTAGATAATTATTATATGACTACGCGCACTAAACGACCAGGGGATTGCCACTTTATAACCTTGCAATGTGTGGTTTTATTAGCGACCGAATGTGGCCTTAAGACGGTAATGCCTCGCTTCATGCGGTCAGCGGGATTATCTCAATCATACGAGGTCGCATGATTGATCACTACTCTGACCTGGTCACTGTACACAGATTTCGAGTTCCATACCACAATCGGCAAAAACGGAACCTTCAAAGGATCACTTTGTTGTCCGTCTGTTGGTCTGTCGGTCGGTCTGCCACACTTTATATCGGGGACGCGTGGAGGTATCGAGTTGAAATTTACCCGTGTATAAGATCATTTGAAACTGTAAAAAAATCACACTTGTAAGTTAACGTCTGGTTTTTTTCATGTTGCTTATGCAGCTGAAAATAATGCCACCTTCATGGCGTAAGTTTGATTCGTAGGAGATAGATTTCCTTAGGGCTTTAGACCCAAACGTGAAGAATGGACGTCATTAGAATATCTTAATTTTAAACTGAGGTACTTATATAGAAACAAGGTCGAATATATAAACATGCGAAGTGTATACGGCCTACTTTTGTCTTGTATATTATAGTTCCTTAGGGCTAAATCTGCGTTAAGCGCACGTAGGATGTAGGAAAATTGCCCGCGTGGGTCTCCGCGACGGAGCAGTTTCGTATGAAACCGCGCAGACTTCCGCTCAACGCATTTTCAGCGCTTAACGCTAGAGCTAGTCTCACCAGTTCCCAATAAAATTCCAGATATTAAGTAGTCATCTTTTTTTTATGTTAAATGGTGGCAAACAAGCGTATGGCCCGTTTGATAGTAAGCGGCCAGCATAGTCTATAGACGCTTGCGAAAACAAAATATCACTAACGCCGTTGCCTACCCTGACCCAATCCCCTACCCCGTGGAGCCCTGGAACCTAACTCACCGACAGAAAGACAGCACCACCAAAAGGTAGTAAATAAATAAATAAATATTTCGAACACTCACACCAATTAGCCTAGCCCCAAAGTAAGCACTGTAAGACTTATGTTATGGGAATCTGGGGTAACGGATAGAATACATATATTGTACATATATAAGTATATTTATATAGAAATACATATTTAATATCCATGACTGGAGTACAAATGCTTCATCACACAAACACTACCCCCCACGGGATTTGAACCCGGGACCTCTCGAGTAGGCGACACCATGAAATCCGGCGTATAAACCACTCGGCCACGTAGGTCAGTAGGCAGTGTTCTTTTACTGTGTTCTGTAAGGTGGAGGTTACTTCCCCACACACAGGACGTACGATACCAATAATTCTAGTTAATCTGTCATATAAACTCGATTAATCAATCAAACATTAACAGAAAACCCTTAGAGCCCTTTTACAAAATTGCGCCGCTGCCGTACTGATCGGCGCGTAGGTAGATTTGCACTAGTATATATTGCATTTTACGGGTGATGTTTCGAGTCTTATAAAATAATTATTAATGATATATTATAAAAATATATACATATTTCAGTATTTTAATGATGTTAGATTAGTTTTGTGAAAGTTTTTGATAGTAATTCTAATTAATTGAGGTAAACCTGCATTATTTTTTGGGAAAACTCACGCACGTTAGATGTTTTTTTTGATAATTAATGAGATAGAAAATCAAAATTCTAATACAATTTGTTACAACAAAAACATATTTCTGAGGTCGTAGTAATTAATTTGATCTAATTTATTGAAAATTATTGCGAGATTGAGGCGTTTGAAGTTGTGCATATTATCTATTTTTTCCGTAAACTAGCTGCAGTAGAACGATCAGTACAAAAAAAGGAAATTGTATTTGCAAATATTCTACATTAACTTACAATAGAAAGAATAAATCTACTGTTTACTTCTATTGCGAATAGTCAAAATCTTTTCTTAGGGAGTAAACGAGCCGCTCAAAAATTACGATTTATTGCAAAAAATGTGAAAGGGCTCTTAATAATACATAATAATAAATCTTTATTGTGTATGGAACAAGATAACAAGAAAATACAGATCTCAATGATAATGTACAGTACCACTTGATCCTACCTTTTCAGGTGTATACACATTTATATTATACGTATAGGAAGCATTTGAATTTATTTATAAGTTATCCTACATATATTCTAAGTACTCTTGGATACTATAAAACATTTTTGGCTGAGTCAATCCTTAAGTATTTTTTTTTAATTTAAAAACTTATAGTTCTTTGTTCTTGTCTGGTATTTTATTGTTAATTTTAAAGCACATTATAAAAGTATTTTTAGCTGCTAAAGATAATTTTGTAGCAGACCTATGGAGGTTATTTTTATAAATTGAGCGTCAATTACGATTAGTGATTTGATGATTCTCTTTAAATAGATTCTTATGTTGGTGTCCAAATGTATATATATCAAGAATATACAAGCAAGGTAAAGACAACAGCTTATAGTTTCTAAAGTAAGGGCGACAGGAATCAATTTCCTTCAAACCAAATATAGCACGAATACTTTTTTTTATTAAAAAGGCTTTATCTCTATGAATAGAATTACACAAGAAGAACCCCAAATAAAAACTCCATAGCGTAAGGTAGCATTTATATAGCCATTGTAAGCTGTATTGCCAACATTTGCAAGTACTAATTTATTAAGTTTTGAGAATATTTAATGTTATGTTGCTTCCAGTCACAGAATCTGTCTAGAATTATACCCAAAAACTATGTTTGTGAAACATTTTCCATCATTTGACCATTTAAGCCAATATTAAGTTTACGATGATTACTTTTATTAGTTCGGAACTGTATGTATTTTGTTTTTTCTATGTTTGGTTTCAAATTGTTAAAATTAAGCCATTCAATTATTTTAAACAATGCCGAGTTAAAACTATTATCATATGTTTTGTAACTTCTGCTTTATTACCCTTAAATAATCGCTCTTATGATCTAATTATAGTTATAAAATCAGCAAGGGTGCTCTATGCCAGCTTTCCGCTGCGGAGCGATCTCATTAAGGACTTCGTTAAATTCATAGCGGTGAAGTTAATGCACCACTGGAAAGTGTAAACCCAGCAGAACTTTCATAGTGAAAGGAAAAAACGTTTTTATACTCCATTCTCGTCCATAACTATTCCAACGCGAACAAGGAAAATTTGCGACTCGTTTGTATTTTCCATAGTTTGAAAATTAAAAAGATAAGTGTTCCGTTTTCTTAAGTTTTCATACACATCACTATTTAGATAAAACAAGTTTCAATGGGTTTAATGCACTAATTTTATTTATTCATTGACTTTTCGTAGCCTTTGCAGGAATGCGTCCTCAGATTAAAGTTTTTTTTTATTTTCTCCTGCAAAGGCTGCGAAACGTCAATAAATAAATAAAATCAGAGCATTTAACCGTTGGAAGTCCTTGCCTTACATACGTGTGGTTAATATTACTTTCCATAAATTAGAAGTATGTATATATAATAATATATTATATCTACTGCACCATAACATAATACTACGTTCACCTGACCTGACATCGACTTCAGAAAAGAATCGAAAGCTTCTACAGGTTGCGGTGTCAGGATAAAAGCTTTTGTAAAAGAAAAATCTTAATCTTGACAGTATTAAGAGGATCACCAGATAATAGTGTTTTTCTTCGTACTTACAAGGTTCAGCAAATTACTATATGATACTAAATTTAAGTGGAGTTCAGTCGCAAAAATAGTTGTTATTTTAGTTAATTAAGTGGGTCGCTTCAGCCATCCCCAACGTGAGTTGTTTAATAGTAGTAGCAGACATACCAACTAAAAAACGGAAAAAGATCGTCACCGTAGCAACTGGAGCCATTCAGTAGTATGTATATAAATCGCCCTACTGCAACGCACGCTAATAGGAGTCAACTTTCCGTATCCTAGTTTACGTCTTTCCGTACCCCAGCTCTTCGTTCACGCCCCTACTGCGGCCTATGGTGCGGAACGTGCTGTCCGTAGTCAACGTAACCCCTCCGTTTTAAGTGGTTAGGAAGTGCTTACTTTTAAAAAGCAGTGACTTTCTTTGTGTTGATTAAACTGGTGGCGCCTAGCCGTCAACCAGCGGTAGGCGAGTCGTAAGCTTGGCGTTGCCTAGCCGTTGCCGAATCGAAAGTACTGGAGCTCCTACTATGTTACATGTTTACGTTAGGTGGTTACGCCTGTGTGACGGCAATCGATATTTGTGCTATAATGCAACGAGGTTCTGATTCAAACACAAATATTGTTATGCCCAACCTCTTTTAAAGGACAATGCAAGTGAATGGGCCCAAAAAAATAAAATATGTTGTGCAGATTTGGGACATAGACTACGATGTAGATCTAATAAACACCTTTAATTTTTGTTATGGCGTCCACCCAATTGGCCCCAGCAAAAAAAAAGTTATAATATGCTGAAGTATTAATTCTGCTGTAATGAAATATATTATTTTACGTCTAAAACCCCTTTTTGAATCTAAGCTAAAACCATACGTTGCCTCGACGGGCGACTCGTCAGACATCAGGCAACCCATATTAGTATTTTCATTGCTGTTCTCTTTCTCTTTTATATATTTTTCATCATTGGATGTTTCATTCGTACACGACGGCCGCTCTGACCCTTTTTTACCTGGCGTGTGGCGTTGCCTGATGTCTGAAGAGTCGCCCGTCGAGGCAACGTATAATTTTAGCTGAGATACAAAAAGGGGTTTTAGACGTAAAATAATATATTTCATTACAGCAGAATTAATACTTCAGCATATTATAACTTTTTTTTTGCTGGGGCCAATTTTGTCGACGCCATAACAAAAGTTAAAGGTGTTAATTAGATCTACTTCGTAGTCTATGTCCCAAATCTGCATAACATATTTTTTTTGGGCCCAAAGACAAAGGCAAGGATTTGCATGGTCCTTTCACACTTTTAATTCTCCTTTAAAAAATGCACTAAATAGATATTGGTACCTGCTCATTACATTTAACCACTATTTACTATTCTGCTTTTAATAGAACACTGGTGTCGATTCCAGCATGATTCTCTAAACCTAAACTTAAATTTGACAGCAGTATATCCTTGTCATTCTCTATACAGAATGAAAAGGAGAGACTGATGTTAAATTTAGTTTTAAGTTGAAAGAATCACGGCAGAATTAGCACCACTGTTAATATAATGCAGTAAATAAATACAGAGCTTTATGAGATTAATCGAACATTATTTCTCCGCATACTGTCAGGCGAAGTTTCAGTACGAGGGTAGACTTGTTTTGATTTAAAACTTTGAGTGGAATAATTTCATTGTTTCAAGTTACAAGTTCCTTGAAAATACAATCAATAGAAGGTAAGGCGGCATATTTCTTTGTAACGCTATTGCTTAATATTAATAATTTATAAACATGGTGTGGTTTTGTGAAACCATGACGCAAGTGAAACTTTAAATGGCACCTTATGGGTAGATATACTAAGTTGATGTTATTCTGGGATATAAAAAAGGGAAATTAAAAAAAAATAAAGTTCTGGACTAGGAATCGAGCCTGTCACCCTAGCGCGGTAGGACCACGGGTAAATAATGGAATACCGTTTTACGCGCGCCGTAACCATATTTCGTTTGACTGCTATGTTTTTGTAGATTCTGTTGATTTAGTTGTTCCAAATTAGGTAAAAATTATGTTTATTACGTAGACTTCACCAGCAAAATCTTTTTTATACTTGTTGTATCGGCGTTATGCGTACTCTTCAATAAAGCTCAGTTGTTTACTTGAATAATGCGTATATTGCGAATATAATTACAAAATAAAATGAAAATTGCGAAAGAAAGTTGAGCGTACAAAATTTGAATTGCGTAGAGAGTGAAGTGTAGAGGGGGGTTTTTTGATCACGTGGGTCAAAGCTGTTTCTACTGGTAGAAATGGAGCGACGTTCCGGTGTAGGCAGAACTTCTTACTCATGCGTCAACACTTTTTTTATTAAATTCAAATCGAAATAGCTCATTATTCCAATTAGCTATCTGATTCAATTATACATTAATAATACGCTTTGCAATGGGAAATATTTTGCTCTTGTCAAAGAACTTGATATACACACATCAAAAAAAATTGCGATGACTTTGTAAAATAGATTGTTTTTTGTGTTATAGAAGACTTTTTTGTAAATTCTTTTTCTGATAAGAATCTAATTTTTAAAATTAGAATTTGAATGTAAAATAATAAAATAATTCAATTATCGTCAGCCTATTAATAAGTACCTAATTACATTTGAAGTAAACTAAGATCATTTTAATTTCTCTACCGATTATTTCCTTTGTCTTACCAAGAAAAAGCTGCTGATATTATCGATAAGAAAGTACAAGACCATGTCTTGTTCTATTATTGGGTAAGTTATTGGTGGCCACATAGAGCCTAAAATCGGGTAATTGAAGCGTAATAAGTACATTTCACAGATAATTAACCTTGAACCCCTCGCGTGTCAGCCTCGGTGACATCGAAAAGGACAAGGGTATGATTTTTGTACGCCCTTCCATCGCCGTGGGTATAAATTTGATTTTAACCACTTGGAAATTATATAAGGTCAGTATTAACACGAAATGTGTGGTGTGTGAAATGTAATGTTGAAATACGAAAAAAATCGTCATCCGTTATTATTAAGTACTAGCTGTGCCCCGCGGTGTTACACGCGTTTTATTAGGGATATTATCCCGCAGTAAAACTAGCCTACGTGTTAAACCAGGGTGTCAGTTAACGCCATACCAAATTTTATTAAAATCGCTCCAGCCATTTCGACGTGAAGAAGAAACAAACATACACACTCATAAACTTTCGCCTTTATAATATTAGTGGTATTAGGTCAACAACACCACATTAATAATGTGTAGTGGGTAGATTATCAAAAGGAAGGTATTAGAACCTCCAATAAAGATTTTACATTAAGGAATTTCACTACCTTAACCACATTTTTTTTATTTATTCGAGTTGGCAACAGCTTATAGCTAAATAATTACAAAGGTTGGGTATAACATAATTAATAAGTCAATTATAGCGAGCCTTGACTTAGCTACTTAAAATAATTATATAAAACAGACACTACAGTTAGACTTGAAATCAAATGAAATTCATAACAAAAAGGCGCTATAACGTTATATTAAAAAGTTTTTCTACTGAGCAATATAGTACCCTTAGCACGAACCAATATCGAATTTGTAATGTTTGCGAGTTCGAAATGTCAATGTCACATTTTGTGTGCAAAACTTGAACAGCAGCGCCAAAACGGACGTAACGTGAACTTAATATCAGTACATATTTGACAATGACATTTCGCTCTCGCAAACTGTTCGATATTGTTTCGTGCTAAGGATACAGATAAAGGGCCATAAGACAGATTTTTCAAGAATGCCCCTATGACTCCTAATTTTCATGATGGAAATGGGTTGTGAGGCTGATTAAGAGCAACGTTTAAATGTGAAACTTTTTTTTAAGCCTTCTTCTTCAGTATTCTACCGGTACCACGCGGACCCCATCGCTCGACCCCTCTGACTGTTTCGAAAGAAAGAAAGAAATAATTTTATTTGAGACATCAACAAAAATATTATAATATAAACAATAAAAAAAAACAATTAAATTTTGTCTCAAAACGGTCCCAATCAGCGTTCTTATAAATAAGCCCTTTTATTAAAATAAAAAATAAAAATAAAACATACTGAAGGCTGAACGTATTGAGTAATCTCCGCCACAGCCATTGAAAAAGAAAGCGAGAGAAAAAAAAACATATTTCCTTCTCCCTCTCCCCACATACATACTATGGCAAAAAGACAGACTAGACACAAATTAAATTTTACAAATCTGTCTGCATTAAAAAAATCACAACAGCAACAGTAACACAGTCTATTCTGTGGATATTGGATAATACAATTTTGGATAATAAATGAGATGAACAAATTATTTATAATTATATACATACATATGTTTATTAATATTATATTGTTTACAAATAAGACTAAATAGCATGAACTAATATAACCTACTCAGGCTACGTACGGCATGTTTTTATTTTTCGTCGTCCATGCGAACTAAATCGCACGGGGCGCAGCTGGCACAGCTAGTTGTGACATAATTTATGACATGCTTTAAATTTTTAATGTATTATTTTTTTCATTTTTAATAGTTTTTAATTTTGTAATATAATAATTAATTCTTTAGGCTAACGGCGGCCTGTGGGTCGCATATTTTTATTTTGTAAATTATATATTATTCGTATGTACGTTAGGTTAAGGTAATTTGGACATCAAGTAGTTTTTATGTTGTTATTATAAAATTTTCCATTAATTATAATTAATAAATTACTAATAAATTCTTAAGCGTTTTTAGTTCTGCTAAGAAATTCCTTTTGATGCCGCTGGATCGATTTTGAAACAAAAGAATTTAAATCGCATTAGGATTAGATACGTTTGGATGTTAGAGGTGCTCGATGGCGCAAATAGTTAGCTCGTTCGGTCTGCGTTTGTATTAGTTAAGTAACTTTCGCATTGGTCGGTTGTCGGAAGGGTGACCAAAAATGTATTAACTCTAGCTCCTCCGTGCTTCCGTCTACTAACAACTGCAGATGAAGTCGTTAGCACCCACCAATCTGCACTGGATCCAGGTGGGTAGTGGATCAATCTCCCTATTTCATCCGCAGCGAAGGCCTGCGCCCCAGCAGTGGGGACATTAATAGGCTGACTATGACTTTTGAGTGTTCTTAAGTAAAAATAAAATTGCTTTGCCATGCCGTCCTAGTCTGAGTAAGTCTTTACTGTCATCCGAGAGCGTGTAATGAAGCCCGGCCCGACTCCCGCAAGCCTCTCGCAGCCTCAGCATTTCATTTTCCAACTCACTGGGCAAACATAATAACTACACTGTAACTACTTACTTGCGAATATTTCGATTCCTTAACTACAACCAGCTTTGCATTACAGAGTTCAGCGTTGGGTTTTTTCTTTTTTTTATTCACCTATTCTGTTTTATTTTCAAATTAAAGAAATTCTGTTGTGGTGGTCAACTATTTTTATATAACGGGGGGGGGGGGGGGGGGGACATACGAACTAATTGCTTACCACCGAAGTTTTCAAATGCTTCGCGCTCTATTTTTTTCTTTTCATTGGAAATAACCATATTAAAGAAATTGAGCCATAGTTAGGCGATTGGTCGCCATGTTGTCTATAGACACTTGCAACACCAGGAATATCACAAATGAGAGCCGGCCTTTGAGGAAGGAGGACGCTTTTTGAAGGTTTTTGGGTCGTATTAGTCCGGAAACACTTACAAATTGTATTACGTCGCCGAAGTAATAGTTGGTTGGGATAGTGATTTGCCTTCTGTATAAAAGCTTAAAATGCCAGCAGGTGACACCTTGAAGAACGATGTACACACCACACTACTACTTAAGGTCGTACATTTATTTTCCATACCATAATTATAAGCTTTTGTTAGAAACGGACTAGGTACAATTATTATGAATTACCCACAATTAATAACTATTATTTTGGGGGAATAATTTCCCATACTACGTACCAATGATATTTTAAGTTTATTGGCTTGGCATCGACTCGAAATGATTGTTCATTTTCCTTTAGATAATTGAGTGAGAGATAATATTTATTACTCATCAGAGATAATACAGATATTGCAATCCACGAAGACGCGCCCCACTAATCCTCCTAACCGTTTATAGTAAATGTGTGCCAGCTTCCGCCAATATTTGAGTGCTATCGGTACACACTAATTATCTATGATAATAATAAATAGTAATATGATAATTATCTAATTATCTTTTTATCATTAATTATCCTTCAATCAAAAACAACTTCATTAATTTTCATATTATTGTCACAAACGCTCTCGAAACGTAACCGTGAAAGTGCTAGAGATCGAATTTGCCAGATCACCGCGGGTCGCGATAGAGGTCGAGTAAGGCGGCAATTTAAAATGAGCCTTATGCAGTGCGCCATAAGGGAGAAAGTGCAACGACATCTGCACTTGTTTACAAGTTATGCGTGTTACCTGCGTAGGTATAAGTAGGTATTTCGTACTCGCGGGTGCTAGGTAATTCTCAATTTAACAGGTACTTTCTAGAATGCGTCGATCAGCGTATATAAGTGCGATTGGCGCCGCGCAGAGACAGTTGAGTTTCAACAGCGATTTCGGAGCGAATCCAAAGGCGATCAAAGTGCAACAAAAGTGTTCAAGTGAGATTGTTTAGAGACTTGTATAGTGAAATACAGTGTTAAGTGAGTGTTTTGTAATTAACATTGTGTGTTAATTGTGTGAACTGTGTGGTGAATAAAGAACTGTTTAGCGTGAACTGGCATATAATTTCGAACCCCATCCCGACACGTAACATTTTTTTTTTTGTTTTTTCTTCCTTCATTTTTTTGTGAGGCGCATCTTCGTGGATTGCACTATCTGTACTCTGATGTTACACATGTAATATAATACCTATCATAAAAAATTAAAGCCTATATGTTATTAGTTATTTATTTAGGGCGCGTTACTGAGAGAGACTTAGGTATAGCAAATGTGTCGCTTGAATTGGAGCGCGTCTGAGGAAAAAACCTCCATATTACAGATGTCAAAATATTAAGGCCTTTCGTTTCTGCTGGTGAGTAGGGTTTCAGGGTTCCTCGGGGTAGAGGATTGGGTTCAGGCCGGCAAGGTGAGAATGGCTGGAGCGGTACACCTTACCTATGTTCGCGACTGCGCTTTTGTTTACAGAAACCACGGTGTAAAAACACTTTCTATGGAAAGTGTTGTGTTTCTGTACATGATTATGGAAATTTCAACTCTCCACGGGCTTAGGGAAAGGGTCAAGATAGAGACGCTATATTTACGCTAACATTAGCAGTAGATAGCTGGTACAGCAGTTATAGCAGTTTATAACTACTGTACCAGCTATCTTCACGTTTGGACTTTATCACCATTTAACATCTATAAAAAAAGCATCCGGTTTATTGACTGCATACCGCTCTCTACGTAAAAAAAAAACGTGAAATGATTTAAAAGCTATTTCCGATAACTTGGTTTTTGTAACTTATACATTATCTTTTACGATCTTATTGCTAATACCTATATTATGCAATTTTAAAATCACCTTCATTTCAAAACCAGTTGAAACTCATACAGTTATTAAACGGTCTCGCCGAAACTGCAATGCTGAGATTGCATATTTGGTTGGTGTAGTTTATTCGTTATTTGGTTTTTATAAGGTTTAGTATAACACAAGGCGGGGACGCTGGAAGTGTTTGTAGAATATAATCTACTTGTACTGCCCGCGACTTCATCTTCGTGGAAAAATTAGTTTTCTATACAAACTTTGAACCCCTGTTTTATCCTTTTAGGGGATGAGTTTAAGAAAATCCTTTCTTTATACACATCTACGGCTTAATAGCAATAGTTGTGCCAAATTTCAGTGCAATCCGTCTGCTGGTTAAAGCAGTGCTCTGATAGATTAGAGTCAGTTAGAGTTGCCTTTTATACATACAGGGTGGTCCAATTAGTGACGTCAACAATCGCACCTGAAATTACATTTTTAACTTTAATTTACCATAACAATGATAAAAAGTAGATAAAATACTTTTTATTGCTTTAATCGTGTTTCAATGATTTTTAGCCTATCCGCCTTCGAAGGCCAATTACAACAAAAATAGGCTGATTAAGTACATTTTTTTTATGATTTTTGGTAGTTTGGAAGCATGCGGTGTTTTTAATTTTAGCCAGAAGCTATGGAAACTCCTTTTTGTATTTTTAAATTGAAGTTGAATGTTTGAGTAAATCCTACTAAAACTAAAGTTGACACTTTCAAGCCTTTTTTGAGTGATTTTAAGTAATTTCAGGAAGCTGAGTTTTTTTTTTAATTTATGTCACAAAAAAAGACTGCAAAATACCTACTACGAAAAAAGATATGAATTTTTGAAACCTCGCTGGCAGAAATCATTAAAAATACAAGAAAATATAACTCGAAAACTAAGAAAAATCGCGCAACATATTGGAGGATTTTCGGATACCACCCGGTGCGAGCAATCTAAAAAAAAATTGTTGACGTCACTTATTGGACCACCCTGTATAGCAGATTCAATTAGTTACCATCGCCATATATTTATTAACGATAAGGATTAATTAAGAAATCACATATTTTTAATTCCGAATGACTTTTAATAAATTTAAAAACCTTGTTAGCTAAGAAATTAAAATGTTTAATTAGTCGCTGTATAGTGAAATAAAAAAATGAATGAATCTTTAAAAAAATATTGAGCAATAATTTTAAGATTATATTTTAATTACATATTCTGTGTTGAACATTATTAATTTGTAAAATGATATACAATCAATCGCATCTTTATTGGCATTTCTGATATTTTCTATTTATCTTTCCACAAATAAGATTATTATTTTATAAGTACTTACTTATAAGTGGAGCTCGATGGCGCAAGTGGTAAGCGCGTTCGGCTGCGATCGTTGAAGTTAAGCAACTTTCGCAGTAGTCGGTCATTGGATGGGTGACCAAACTTTACTATCTCGAGTTCCTCTGTGCTTCGGCACGTTAAGCCGTTGGTCCCGGCTACATCTGCAGTCGTTAGCATCCACCAATGGGTCATGGTCCAATCTCCCTATTCCATCCATAGGGTAGGCTTGTGCCCCAGTAGTGGGGACATTAATAGGCTGATGATGATGATGAAGTACTTACCCTCACTAACATAGAATAAATATTTTGCAGTTACTTAACATCATTCTCATGACTAAGTAACATTCTAAAGTTGGTTTCTTTGCACACAATGTAAGTGGCAGTTAGGGGGAAACTTTAATAATACACTTAGCGCTGTCGCTACGCCGAGCCACAAGTTGCGATAGAAGCTCAACAAATGAGATGCCATTTTTTACACTGACAATCGCAAGGTAATTATTTCGCTTGGAGTGAATTTCAGTGTTGCCTTAGAGTCTTAGTTAATTTCTCCACACCCATGCTTTAAAACCTCTATAAAGATTTTGAAACAGGTAATTGCCAACATTAAAACATCCAATAGCCTCGAATACTATAATATCATCCAAAGGGATGATATTGTGTATTAAATTTCTTAATAACACTCCTTCTCGTTTTCGATCCTTTCCGCACAAAGGGTTTACTCATTCATGAGAAAGTCACAATTTTTATTACACGATGCGTGTTATCTGTATGAAATTCAAAATAAGGACATTGTCACTCACGCGCGTTTGCCTACCACAGCGTGAGTATCACACTAATATTATAAAGGCAAAAGTTTGTGAGTGTATATGTTTGTTACTTATTCACTTCTCTTTTGCTCAACTTTTTCAAAAATGGCATCCATTTTATCCGTAACAGGGCGATCAGAGCGACGAGCATCTTTTCACCATATTTGTGCTACTCTCACAGACACTGCACTAGATCCATAATCATGACAATTTTTTTTCGCAGCTTGCGTTACATTTTTAGTAAAATTTTAAAATATATCGAATTCCTTCATTAGATTCACTTATCCTGACAGTAAGAAAAACAAATGAAAATAACACATTTGTCTAATTTGTATTTAAAATTATCTTCTTTTAAATTTAAACTTTTTAATGTTACCAAAACCAGTCAGGTACAAATAGTATAGCCGAAGAGATTTTATAACAAGTTCATACATACTATAATTTTGTATTTTAGTAACAATAACTGTGTCAAAAACCAAAACTGCTGAAACACCTTTGATACACTATTATTTCTTTAACTGAGCACTATCGAAACCCAGTTTTGGGTAATCTGACCTGTTGTGGTCTATGCGCCCTTAGTACAGGATTTTTGAAAGAGTGATTAAATATCATATTTTTTTATTTACGCAATCTTTTATGTGGCTTTATACACTTTTATCGAGTTATTTCATTTAATCGTTAACATGGTAAACCTTAAGTAACGCATACATTAACCACGTCACTTAACGCTTTTGGTATACAGTGTGACTGGGTCATTAATAGTACAAGGGCTAGTAAGGTTTTGGGTAACAGAACTGGAAAAATAATAATAAAATAACTTAATTTGCTGTCAATGAATCTTTCATTAAGATTGAAATATGCTGTGTTTTGGAGGAGATTTTCTTTTAATTGGATTTTTTATTTCCCTACGTCAACTTGCTCATGATTCGGGCATGAATATATTTACATATCACTAAGCAGGTACAACCATGAACTTTTGAAAAGAATCGTTTACGTGTTTTTGATAATACTTAAATAGTCGATACTTCTTAATACCCATATTTATACACTAACTAGCGGCCGCCTGCGACTTCTTCCGCGTCAACTATTTTTTTTTAAATCCCAGAGAAATCTTGCATTTTTCCGGGATACAAATGTTCTATGTCTCAATCTAGGCCCTAAACTACATGCTTAATACATACTTAAATTTCATCCAACTCCATTCGGACGTTTTTGCGTGATGGAGTTACAAACATGCAAACTTTCACATTTATAATATTAGTTGAATAGTAAGCATGTACGTATGATTAAATGACTAAAGTCAAAATATTTTTTGTAGACCAAGTTTTGTTGAAGTTTTGTATTAAAGCAGGCAGAGTACACAAGACGCACTGTAGCTCTCAGACTATTCTAAGTTCAAACATGACAGACAGGTGCTTTGCGTGTGACAAAACGGTCGCTTCTTCACACTGACAGCCATTTTGTACATTTCCGCCATTTTGAATACATGAAAAAGATAGATGGTAGCGTTTTAGGGGTGCTAAGGCAAACGGCTCTTTTAATAAAACCCTCTCGACTCTCTCAAAGGGGTTATGAAGCTTGTTTATTCATAAGATGTGCCTTATATTATCAATTCAAAGATTTTTTTTATTCAGTAAGAATAAAATTACGCTAATAGGTTTAATTCTGTCATGACTATCTTAAACTGAAACTAAATCTGATAGTAGAGTACCTACATTCGTTCTAGAAGCTCGATGGTGCAGTAGTGAACACGTTTAGTTGTTATATTCTTTAAGATCAAACTCACTTTTCAACTCGGAATTAAAACAGAAATTTCAAATGAAAAGTAAGTTAGTTCTTAAAGAATAGAACTACAGTCTCTGATTGTGGTAATTGACCAATTTTTGCAATAACCGGTCTTATGATGATAAAGTACAAAGACTAGACAATGCAAAAAAATCCCTCACTAAATAAATTAGAAATGAACAAATGTCATAAAAATCGTCTAAAAATTTAATAACATTATTTAGTTTTTCTCTTTGTTAAATATCTTGTTTGATTTTTCCACAATTCAATAATATTTACAGAAAAGAAAACACTTTTAAAAGTGTTTTTACAAGAAAATACGCAGTACGCAATTTACAAAACCGCTACATTCATAATTGTATCAAGTCATTATTTTGCAAAATCGGCAAGCGCATTTCAACGAGATGTTATATAATGAAATGAGCTTCACGGGTGTATCTTGCACTAATTAAGTGAATGCAAAGCCTTAACCGTTTTCCGCTCAAGAACACTAATTGAGATAAATTTAACAATTTATGTTTGGAACATTTTCTTTTTCACTGTAATTCACGACTGGAAAAACATTTTGTTAACTTAATTTCCTGTTCACCATTAAGACACCATTACGGTAAGATAGCTAGATAGCCTTCACGCTATCAACAGAAAGTTATTACATCACGTAGCTGGTTTTCTACTCAAATTGGAATATTTGCAAAGGAAAGAATTCCAGTACGTGCAGTTAATTAAACGAGTGTAACTTGCTACTGCGACAAATATGATTCGATTTATCGCTATTGTGAAATTTTGTAACATCGATGTGCTGATGCAAGCTACAGGGAATAATGTAGGTGGAGTCTGTGCGGAAAGAGAATGGGCGTGACGAAAAACGGAACTAACATTAAGATTTTTATTTTTGGCAATCAAACCCATCAAATCTGTAAAACGTCAAAGTTTTGTATTGATACGGATTTGTTTGTTGTTGTGATTTCTTGCGGTTTTTTGTATTTAATCATGTCTAAAAGGAGTAAAACCTTACAAATACGGTAGAAAAGCACTACAGCGCCCTCCAATCTAAATCGCATTCTCTTTCCGCACAGAATACTGCAGATTAATAACCTTTACCCCGTCATTAATAAATGAAGAATAAGCTTGAATTAGTTCCTCATTGTTTTGACTCTGTCCATTTAATTACAAATGGCATTTAAAATACTCAACAAAACGCGGTGTAACAAGTTTAACATTTCTCGTTTATTATTAAGGGGAATAAAGTTGTTAAAAATCTTTTTAGTAATGGCGTAATTCCAATATATTTACAAAGTTAAGTAAAAATATCAGCATAATCTGCTTGTTATTGTCTGAAAATTAATTCAAAGACATAATTAAACAGCTGATGTAGGAACGAAAACTAAGAGATAAGTTGCAGTACTAATAAAATAATTTTAATAACGCTCTTTAAGTCAATTTCTTTATTTGTGCTTCGTTATTACTGTCTCCAATTTGTGGTAAAAAATCAGAAGTGCAAGTCTTTTATGCTCCCTAAACGCCCAATATGATAGATATTGCAATGATAGATTATTATAAGTCGCCCCCTACTTCCAGGATAAGATTCGAAACGAGGAAATATGTATATCGGTCTATACACATATTTGAGGAAGGATCAAATAAATTATTTACACAATGAAAGCGCCGAATTGCTATTGACAAGAATGAAATATACCTCTATTTTTATGTATCAATCTCCTTAAGGATGATACTGAGAGCGAATGAAAAGCGTAATTCGGTCTCTAACATTTTTTTTTTCTATAAATGTTTAATAAATCTATCTTTTCTGATTTAATTCCTCTCAATTAACTCTCTAAAAGTCTTATACACAAAAACTTTTTTTCGCAAAACTTTCTGAGTGTCCTGGTATATGTCGTAGGATGATTTGATTTCATTTTCACGAAATATCCTAGGAATTTAGAGAAAACCTCGGATAATTAGCCAATAGTGTTAACATTTCATAAGTAAGATTGAGCAATGTCTATGTCTCGGGATGATTTGATAAATCAATTTTTCGGGAATAGTCTAGGGATTTTGCGAATTAAACAATGGTTAAGACATTTCTCAATCTTACTAAAAATAGAAAGGATACAATGCGAAGAGATGGCGCTGCCTTGCAGCTTAAGACTAGGAAAATTTCGACGCGGCTAATAGGGCCGTGGTAGCATAATGGTCAGTGCATTCGCCCGGATAGCGAAGGATGCGGGTTCGAGTCCCGTCCGCTGCCTGGTCCGCGTGGATTTTTTTCTAGTAAACTTTTCTTTAGATTTAAACATCTAGCAGTTAAATGCTTAAAAACAAATAAAATCATAACTATATTTGCTATTTCTTCTTTCAAATGTTTAATACTTGAAAAAGTATTCATTTGATATTGTGGGTTACCTACAATGCGAAGAGATGGCGCTGCCTTGCAGCTTAAGGCTAGGAAAGTTTCGACGCGGCTAATAGGGCCGTGGTAGCATAATGGTCAGTGCATTCGCCCGGATAGCGAAGGATGCGGGTTTGAGTCCCGTCCGCTGCCTGGTCCGCGTGGATTTTATTTTTCTAGTAAACTTTTCTTTAGATTTAAACATCTAGCAGTTAAATGCTTAAAAAATAAATAAAATCATAATAGAAAGGATATTTTATTAGAGATTGCAAAAAAGATCTTTAATTGAGAAGAGATTGAAATGAGTCCAGACGCGAAGATAGCTGGTGCAGCAGTGTGACCTGCTACCCAAGCCATCCTCTAGCAAGTTGCTTCTTCACGGTTATTTTGAATAACCACAAGCTGTTGGAAGAAGATAACGCTTGCGCGGGCCATGCATTCCATTTGCGGACAGTCCGACAACAAATGAGTCATCGAAACTCATTTGTTTGGAATAGAGGTCACGAAGAGTCTGTGCGGAAAGAGAATGGACGTGGCGAAAAACGTAACTAACACTAAGATTTTTATTTGGCAATCAAACCCTGCTGGGTCACATCTGTAAAACGTCAAAGTTTTGTGTTGATTCGCTTGTTTTTTGTAGTGATTTCTTGGGGTTTTTTGTATTTAATCATGTCTAAAAGGGGTAAAACCTTACAAATACGGTAGAAAAGCACTACAGCGCCCTCCAATCTAAATCCCATTCTCTCTCCGCACAGACTCTAACCCTGTTGATTTCACTTTTATAGAAAATCAGCACTACTTCTATTTTAAATTAATTATTGGCCATACTGAAACACCGCGTCAGTGAACGAATGGATTCGAGATCACTGGATTGAAATGTATTCCAGGATAACCACTATGGTACCATTACTTATAAAAAAAAATATGGTTTTTTAGGTGTGAAATATCTTTATTGCATACCTATTATCAATATTTATATATAACGTTTCCTTTATTTTCGTTTCCACAGATTACAATACTGCCATGATGATCGAATGAGTTACGCGAACAACAAACAAAGTACAAAGTCTTAGTAAGTAAAATTACGAATCGAAACGCCTGGCGGTGCTTTCCGAATTTGCCAAATAATTGCAAAATGAAAGGAAAATTTGTGGTTGTAAATTTTGTTTTGATCATTGTAAAACGAGTGAAGATCTTTTGACAGTAATTTACATAAATTGAACAATTTGTTTGTGACGTTTCTTTGATTTTATCCGAAGTAATTGTTCGTACCACAATTATAGTTATCTTTATTTATTGATAAAATAGTTAGATCTCGAATTGAATTGGACATATCCATTTTACTTTAGGTGTGACTTTACATATTACTTGTATTATGAAAATCGACTATTAAGCATTACAAACACAATAACACAACCACAAAAAAAAAGAATGTTCCATCTTTTTTGTTGATCCAAACGAGTATTGTATCCGAGATATCGACATCGTAAATTCTGAATCATTTACTACTCAAGTGAAAATGTTGTAGGTATTTTATTGTAGATTTGTATTATAATAATAATAATGACTATCCCAAACCATATAGCATTCAACAAAACGACAACAAAAAGAAATGCGAGCCATAGTTAAGTTATGACAACATCTATTATTGTAATCTCGATAACCGCAAACGTACCCCCAATTTACATAAGAACGGGCGAAACTTACCTCAACATTACGTTCAAGAAAATTCTCAAGTCTAAAACGGCAACAATGATTCCGGTTGAAGCTTTAGGCAAACATAATCTGGCATTCTCTTGTGTTCACACGAGTTTTGCACTGAAAAACACTCGCGGCTCAAATAAGTGGGAGAGAGATAGCATACCAATACACTAACACTAGCTCAAGAGAGCGTAGCCTCGTAGTCCCTACGGCAGTAGCAGTTCGGTCGTAGACGCGGTCCGTAGCACACCTACGCAATCGCGCGTTCGTAGTTGCCGGTTCAAACCAATTACAATGAATGTAAATGCAGTGTAAAGTTTTCCGAAAAGTGATTTATTGTTATGTAAAAAGTGGATAAGTTTCTATATAACAACCCGACGTACAATATCATAGCGCGAGGAAATGCCACCGGCCTATTCGGACCCGATGAGGGTAAGATTATTTTAATAAAGCCTTTATAAAGTTTCGAATGTTAACTTTTTGAATATACTTATTATACTTTCTAATTTGACCTCGGGAACTTTGAGTTGGCTTGTCGATTTGCATGTTTTTGTGATGCTCATTGAAGCTTTTGATTTATTAGTGTTATGGTAATTGTGAGAGTAAAATATTACACTAATTTTGTTTTGAAACTTGAAAAAAACTTTTAACAAACTTTTGTTTTTTTATTTTATTTTATAGATTGTAGTTTTCTGCTGCGGCTTCGCTCGCGTTAATGTTGAGTTTGTAAACCAATTTGATTGTTAGTCTATTGGATCCGTCGACAAGAGGACATATAATAGGTAATTGCAAAAAGGTTTTTCGTGTACTTGGTAAATATAATAATGGATACAAAATAGAGCATTATTTACGGATGCTATTATGTTCTATATTGTATACCTTATCAGTACGTTTGTATATACAATAACTTAATAAAATTTTGAAACTGAGCGGGATATGAACTTCTTTGTATTATGTCCATGATTGTAAATATTTCTAGAAATATACAAATTTAGAGTGTGTTTCCACGAAAGCGGAGCTGTGCGGAATCGAGAAGAGTGGAGCCATGTAAATAGGCAAGTATTTCCATAGAAGCTGTGCGAATACGAGTACCTAGTGCAGAGCCAAGCGGAGCTGTTTAAAGTGGAGATGAGCGGACTGGAGCAGGTTGAAGATGAGTTGAGCGGAACTGTGAATGCATTTTATTTGCAGTCAGTTAAACCTTTGAATTAAGCAATGAAATGACTCCAAACCTGCAGCAATGAGCTAAGCGGCTCGACTCCGTCAGCTCAGTACGCTCTGCTCTGCCCAGCTTAACTCTGCGCGCTATACATTTTAGTATTAGAGCGGACAAGAGATACATGTGTATTTTGAGCAATGCGATTGGTAATTTATTTATTACACCCATGATTGAAAACCTCTATATAAAAAGATTCTGAAACAGTTATTAACCTATTGCCAACATTAAAACATCTAATGTCCTAATAACCATATTATCATCCAAAAAGATGATACACATAATGTTGTACTAAATGATATAATAACACTCCTCCGCTTTTTCGAAATGCGAAGGGTGCAAAAGGTATGCTCATCAGACAGCAACAATTTTAGCTTGCTTGATGGGTGGTATTAGTATAAATAAATAAAAAATGACACTCATGCGCATATCACTACCACAGCGATGTCCAAAAAAAAAATCGATCGAATTCGAATTCCGGACATTTTCTTTCAATTTTAGTTTTTCGAAAATTTATTACTATGCTGTTTTGTTACTAAAAGCGAGCGATTCAAATTTTGATAATACATTAACCAGCACATATTTCTAATGCAGCAAAAGGACATTTTTAACCAATTACTATCGTCAGGATATAGAAAACTGTAAGAAAGGGCGTACTGAATTCTCAGTAATTGGTAAATATTAAATTGTAAATACATAATATATAGAGGATTTCTGTCATGGGTGTAGATAAAGTCTTGTGTGCAGCTGTTTATGAATGGGTATTAAAACACTCTTGTGATGTTTGCCTTCGTGATAGTGTGATAAACTCATTTTCGTGTTTTATTACTCCTCATTATTCAACAGTTGCTTAAGTTAATATTAAGACACTGCTTAGCTCTGCGCAGCTTCACTTATGTGAAAATGCAGGCTTATTCGCGTACGCACCTGTTTCAAAGTATCAGTGTTGATTTTGCTAATGATTGCGTTTCTTGGTGCGACATTAGCTATTGAACCTAAATTTTGAAAAAAAAATGTTTTGTGTCCAGATTAATTTGATCATAATTATGGCGTTTAATTTAAGTGTAACTTTGGCTATACCGAATGTCCTAGTCGCGCAGCCAGTCAAGAGCTACAGTACACCTAGCTGCGACTCCTTAAAGTTCCTTGAGTACCCCTTGCATGAACCATTGTAGAATTCGAATAGTTTGCGAGTGCTAAATGTCAATGTCAAATTTTGTATGGAGACTTGAACAGCAGCGCAACAAAGTACGTGACGAGAACTAAAAATCAGTACCCCTAGCATGAACCATTATCGAATTCGAATAGTTTGTAAACCGAAATGTTAATGTTAAATTTTGTATGGAAACTTGAACAGCAGCGGCACAAAGTACGTAGCGAGTACTAAAAATCAGTACACATTTGACAACATTTCGGTCTCACAAACGATACGAATTCGATATTAAATATCTATTTTTAATCGTTATAAGAGTAATATCGACTTTTTTAGATCTCGTTACGCCCCTTATGGCGCTGCTGTTCAAGTTTCTATACAAAATTTGACATTAACATTTCGCACTCGCAAAATTATTCGAATTCGATAATGGTTCGTGCTAGGGGTACAGGTCGCCCTTTGCGCTAGCGACACATTGAACAATGTTATATTTTGCGCGACTTAAGCCTTTAACATGACGCTGATGCGTGCTGACAGAATGTCCAGCATCTTGTGTCTGTTGGCTTTGATAATGCCCGCTTGGGAATTGGTTATATTACCGGCATCTACTGTAGTCCCAAGCCACCTTGGTTGCGCTATTATGAGTATCGTTATGGATTGAGCTAGTTTAACGAGGTTGTTGCTGCTAGCTTAGCGCTACTTGGAGGACCACCTCCAATTGTAATATTTTCTTCTGGGGAGTGAATGACTCTAGATGTTTTATTTTACTGTAGTCTTCTTAGAGAATCAGTAATTGTCCCAGATAAGGTAATGCTCCCCCTTTCAAATCATTGCGGGTAAGAAGGCTTTGAAGTAATAAGACACTTTTTAGTGCAGTGATAAGCGCGTCCAGCCTGCAATCATCGATTTTAAGCAACTTTAGCAATGGTTGGTCATGGGATGGTTGACAAAAAATATTATCTTGAACTCCTCCGTACTCCAGAAGGTCTATTAATTCCAGTTGAATCTTAGTCCTTACCAGCCACCAATCCGCACTGGGCCTGCGTGATGATTCATGCATCCGTAGTTCATATATATTTCGCATAATATAACTAGTGCATTTGATTATAATCGGTGTAAATGCGAGGCTAATACACGATAGCTCAGGATTTTTTTGAAACTTAGCGGGATATGAACGTCCATGTTTTGTGTCCATGATTGTAAATATTTCCAGATAACTATTCATTAAAGGTCCGTTTCACATAAGCGAAGCCGTGCAAATAGGCAAGTGCAAGGTCCGATCTAGAAATTTAGCCGCTCCGGGAAAAGGTTTTTGCCGCCTATACTTTACGGCTGACTCTAAGTTAATTTTGCCGCCCCTAATAGGGTATTTGACAGTATTAAAAACAAAGTGTCAATTGTTAGCATCTGTGTTTAGAATGAACATTGGCAGTGGTTTTTACTATTTAAAAAAAATCACAATTTTACTAAAAACCCACAGAAAAGATAAAAGTTTTCTTATCTATTTTCACGTGACCCAAAACGCTTGGGGTTGGCGGAGCCTAAAATGACGTCACACGCAAGTAAATTTCCGGTTAAAGTGACATTACATTGTATCGTTTGACGTTTTAATAACAGTCGTGTGACGTCACACACTAGTAAGACGCCATATTGTCCAGAAAAACGTTTTGGCGGCAACTTTAAATTGGAGTTTTTGATTTGATTATTTTTACTGAAATACACAACAGAATGATGAATATCCACTTTTTACGGACTCCATAAACATTAGTCAATAACGTGAGATAATTTTCTAAATCTTGTCAAATACCCTATTTTTGCCGCTCTGGGCAAATGCCCCCCACTTGGATCGGGCCCTGGGCAAGTGTTTCTATTGAAGCTTTGCGAATGAGCCGTGCAGTTCTAAGCGGAGCTGGTTAAGCGATGTGGAGCTGATTGAAGATGAGCTTTGCGGTGCTGTGAATGCAGTTCATTTTCTGTCAGTTAAATAATTAATTGATAAAGCAATGCAACAGCTCCGTTGAGCTGAACTCTGCCCAGCAGTGCACCGCTCAGTCTCCGATCAGCCCAGCTTAACTCCACGCGCTATATATTTTGGTGTTATTCTTCTCAACTCCACTAATACTCTTTCTACAGAAGAAGAAGCGGAGAAGAGATGTGTATTTTGAGCAATGCGATTGGTAATTTTTTAAGACACTGCTTAGCTCCGGGCATCTTCGCTTTTGTGAAAACGGAGGCTTATTTGCGCACGCACTACTCACTCCAATACTACTGCTGTCCTAAACCATCATGGCCGCGTATCGTTATGGATTGGAATTAGCTTACAGTGTTCGTTAATGCTAGTTTAACGCTACGTGTACTGTTGCGTGAGTAATGTTCATCCCCCCTTAAGTCCCGATAATCTTCAGTATCCGTATCCAACCGTCCATCGCCAATTTTATAATCGTATTCATTGCTAGCTATTACTAAGACTCCACTGCCCGTCTGTCTGTCTATCACCAGGCTTATATCTCATGAACCGTGATAACTCCTTCCTTCAGACAGTTGAAATTTTCACAGATGATGTATTTATGTTGCCGCTATAATAACAGATACTAAAAATCCGATAAAATAAATAATGAAGGGGGCTCCTATACAACAAACATGATTTTTTGCCTTTTAGTGCTCTATATTAATAACAGCAACAGGTAGACACTTGAAAAGTTCACAGAATATTTAGTTGTATGTATTATCACTTGAAAAATAAATAATTGAATTAAATTAAAATATATATTTATACCCATACAATAAACTTGGCTTGGATTTTATTGGCATTTTTTGCTCGATATATAATATACCCGTACGCGAGCCCGACTACTCTCCTCTCCTCTCTCGCTCTTCTTCGTTTCGGCATCCAGCTGAAAGCCTGGACCCATGTGATGGTCATACCTAATTTCCCTATTTCATCTATAAGAAATACGTGAGCTCCAACAGTGGCGACATTAAAATGCTGAAGACTATTAAACTTTTAAGTTTTCCAAAACTATCAAAGATTCATTAATTATATAGACAGCTGGTGTGTTAATAATTTCACCTGACATGGATATTAAACGAGAATTGAGATAGATTACAAACAATAAGTTGAAAATACTCTGACTTTTACACCGGATATTTCATATCCCACTAAAAGGTTTTTAAAGGAGAAGTTACAGGCAAGGTAGTTTCAAACAAAATCGTAATTTATTTCAATCTTTCTTGGTTTTCGCATAAAACGAAGGGATGAAAAGGCCTATCAGTTTACTAAACTCTTATTTGTCCGAAAGTTCAACGGTGAAAAGGCATTGAAAAGGTGAATTAAGTGAGCGTTCTTTTCAACACAGATTATAAGCGACTTTGTAATATAAATATTGGGGAATTAGATAACAAAATCACTTAAATCTTTATATATATAATTCTTCTGTGAGTGTGTATGTCACTGAACTTCTCTTAAACGACTGGACCGATTTTGATGAAATTTTTTGTGTGTGTTCAAGGGGATCTGAGAATGGTTTAGATTCACAATTTTGTCCGCTGGACAACCCCTATTTTTTTAGGGCGGTACGAAGTTCGCTGGGTCAGCTAGTATATTATAAACTTTATAAGCACAATTTAATTTCGGTACCGTCTCATGTTGTTGGATTTGCATTAATAATATTTTTTATTTATTTTAAACATATAACTGCTAGATTTTTAAATCTAAGGAAAATTTTACCAGAAACAAAGCCTCGCGGTCCAGGCTGCAAACGGGACTTGAACTCGCACTCTCCAAACCTGCTGCCTGGACCGCGTGAATTTTTTTCTAGTAAAATGTTCTTTAGATTAAGAAATGTGATTTTTTCCTACTTTTGTGCTGAATCTTGTGTTAACAATAGTAAGAAATGTTTCGTGTGTGAGTACGCTGGTACTGGGCCGGTTTACAAACTCCATTCAAATAAATAAAATATTTATATTAAATATTCAATGTTCCATTTACAATAAACAAAGATTTTTTTAATCGTATTCGTAATCGAATAAAGAATGAAAAACAATAGCGTCCTAATCGGTGATACCATCGTTTATTTCTAATTTTAATACCAAAAGGCTTGGATCAGAGCAAAATTACTTGAGGTACCATCTAATATTTTCTTCACTTTTATGCCAAGCAAAAGAGTGACAAACGAGCATACAGCCCTTTTATATGAAATGAAAAAGTCAGCAGCATCTGGCGCATTTTATATTTTTCTATCGTTTCCAGCTCAGCTAGGGGAGGAGTGACAGGTTGCCAAGCCGTCACTAAAATTAATGACAACCCAACCTCTATTGTTCTCAAGAAAACACAACAGCCGAACTAAAGCGCGCAATACCAACCTTTATCCCTTGAACAACAAAGAGTAATTTACTATAGCTATAAATAATCGTGCTACGAATTGAACTACCTGCTGTTACATAGTCGAATGATATTAATAAGAAAAATATCGAGCGCCATTCTCTCAAATGAGATAAGACCAAGACTTTCTATCAGCCATTTTTCTTTGACAGCAATTTATTAGAGCAATTTCCTTTCATTACGCTGGGGGAAAGCAAGTTTCGCGCCGTAATGTCGCTAAGAGTGGAAACGAGCTAAGTGTGACCAATCAACATTGAGCTGTGCTGTGCAGTAATTTATGTTAAAGTGCGGCTACTGGAACAATGCATTCGTTACAAGTCGTAACAGTACCTTATGTCTACAGCATATGGTTCATATTCGGTATCTTTTAACTAGATCGGACTACCTAACATGAACGCTGTTTGTAATTGTGATTAAAAGAGGTACACCCAATAAAAAAACGAAACAAAGTCTTGCTAAGTGAAACGCTGCAAGTAGTATGTGTTTCCTATCCTTATAATAATCAAGTAGTTACCCAACTCAAGTTTTATTTTAACCGGATTAAATAGAAACTTAACTATAATATATGTCACCTAGGAATAATGTACATTTTTACTGGGGAAAAATATTCTAAATCGGTCCCAGAGATTACTTTCTACAAAACCTCATATGGCCGCACATAAACAAAATAATCATTCCTTTGGCTGCGGGCTAATGTTCTGTCAACTTTACTAATAGTCCAGGATATGAAGCTTAAAAAAATGGTAAAACCTCGCAATTTTTTCGTCCAGCACCGATTTGTACAAACATTTGGGATTAAGCTTGTTTCACCCTCTAGTTCATTTTCTATATTGTGCCGTTGTACGCTTTTTGTTTTTTAGGAGTGAAAACTATAAGGGGTAACCCCTTATTATCAAAAATTACAAAATAAAATTAAAAACCTAAATATGGGCAAAAATAGTTAAAAACTGATTGTTTTATGCTTAAAGATACAATTTCATAATCTTTTAACCTACCCTTGTTAAAAAGTACCCTTAAAACATTGTTTTTTTTTCCAAAAAAAAATTGATCGGTTTTTTAAGCATTGCTCCTTCATTTTAGGTGATAGATTTTTTTTTCAGAAACGAATTTGTTGAGCTTTTTATGAGCTATAAGACTATGCGAATTATATTACTTGAGTTCCCTTAATTTTTAAATGGGGAGTGTTTAAAGAGCTTGAATAAGGTGATTTCGATGGTAAATGTAGGTGTTAAACTGCTATATCTCGCCGAATATTCACTGTACAAAAATATGCACACAGGGAAATTTATATCATTAATAAAGCTACAATTTAGTACTTTATCATTTTTTTCGCATCTTTAGTATTTTGGGAGATATTATTAAGAAAATGGTGAAAAACAGGAAATTGAAAAAAAACGTTTTTCTATTTAAACTCCATTTTTTCTAAAATTTGGCACTTTAAATTGGTCAAACTTCGTAGGTGTATTAACAGTACTTAAATAAAGAGAATTACAGAAGGGTGGCGATAAATTTTAATTACCCCGTACTTTAGGGGATGTTTTCAAAAATCTGTTACTTTCAACTTTGAACAACTCAAAAAATATTTGTTTTACGAAAAAAAAACGTATATAACATTTTTTTCTTAGAATTACTTTTTCCGTCGATTCTTACAGTTAAAATGTAATAAAAAAAATGGCAACCACCCTTGTGTACAGCGGCATCATAGAGAAAATGATCCTTGAGCTGTTCCCTACCTTTTGTGAAAATTTCAAGTAAATCCATGGTGGACGAAAAAATTGCGAGCCAAAATGCTTCATTTCCTGGACTATTAGTTAGACATTACAATTATTTGTCTATGGATTTACTCTAATATTATGAATTTAAGCGCTCGAACTGCTGAAAGTGTGATACCCTACCTTAGGGCATTTTGATAAGAGATGTTATGTTTTAAATGTATGGCGGTCACCAATGTGAATTTCGGAGTTTGTATCAAATATGAATTCCGGTTTATTTCTAATCCCGGTTTGCCCCAAACGTGTATGATAAATGGATCGTGCGACCCAGAAAATGACTGTCGTTTCTATTCTCAACGGACTACATGCACGGTTGTCGTTTCTGAACCTATGGATACTTACATTATGACAAGTAGGTAACAACTGATTATTGCTTTGCAAAAATACTTCGCCATCTCAGTATTATTTTATAATTACATTGAAAATTGGAGGATTAAAGTAATTTTATTAGAACAAAGATTTTACTCACTATACCATTTTTAGGCTTTCCTGCTCTTAGTGTTAATATGTCTCCGAAAAATTAAACTTATAAGTATGGACTTATACTTGTATAATAAAAAAGCTTCAAATAAAAAGAACAACTTACGTCATATTTTGTTACGATGTTCATCAAAAGAGCTTCCAAGAATAAAGTTGTCAAAAAATCAAGTAGTTTTTTTAGCCTGCGACTTCGTCCGCGATTTCGTAGTTTTTCGTAAAAAAGTAGCATATGTCCTTCCTCAGGGTTCCGTGGTTTTGATGTGACAGACAGATTAGCTTTCGTATTTTAGTAGGGAAATATAATATGTCAATCCACAATACTGTTAAAAATATCGCAATAAGGAACCGCAGAATATTATTATTATCACTGTGCCCCGAGATCATCAGCGTGTAACTCTTTGTATGTTAATGTATTGGTAATATTGTTTAGATCACTTTCACATGAGGCTTAAGTACATATAGAATGAAAATACTTCAGCGCAAAGCTTCCGGGTAAACTACGTTGAAAGTTGACCCGTCCGGCACGTGAACATAAAGATTTCTAGAACTGCTAACCCGGGAAAGAGCGACATATAACTGACCATGTGAAAAACAACTGACACCGAGATCTACTATAGCAACACGAAAAGTCTGCCTTTGAGCCTTATTTATTGTCATTGCATAACACACCGATAGTGGGAATTGCGTTCTTTTAAATTGGAATGGAAAATTATTTGGTATCATGGGAATTCTGGGAATAAAGATGGTTTCTCCTGCACCGCAACCTATTGTAATTTGAACCTCGATTACATTTTGTTGCAACTGGGTTAGTTTAAGCCGAGTTCCATTGCAAAGTTGTGGTGGTCTTAAATTTCGGAGCAGAATAATCGGAATGCCAATTTTTAAACAAATTTCATGAGGAGGAAGTCCGGGCATATTTAAAGAATTTAAAAATTCTATCGGGTAATTAGTGGCTTCTTGTTCATCGGCCATTCTATTTATTGAACTATAAACTTTGCTTTCCCCCTGGATATTCGACAGTATTTTATTATTAATCTCAGATGCCTGGTCATTGCGAGGAGTTAAAATGGACCTTTCGCATAGCCAAGAATTGTCCTTATTTAATATATTTGTTACGTCACCGTAAACTGACGATATAAGATGTTGTTGAGATTGCACTATACAACATAACTCAGGCGTCAGAATAAGTTTTCCTTGGTGTAGCAGTGGATAGGTATCTTTGGTGAAGGTATTTTCTTTAATAATACATCAGAAAATTCACGATCATCCGGGTTATCTACAGTTCATGTTTATAGTCAAATGCACCGATTGTATATCACGCCACAAATAAGAGCTTTTCAGGCAAGCCTTAACCTCATCAGCTCGGGTTCCCCGTGGTATTACCGGTAAGGTTTGTCGGAAATCACCACAAAATAAAACTGTGATACCGCCCATTGGTCGATCATTTTGTCTTATATCCCTTAAAGTTCTGTCTACCGCTTCTACTCCTTTTCGATGGGCCATCGTACATTCATCCCATATGATTAAATTACACTTTGAACGAATATTTAAACACTACCAAAACAACTAATACGTGGTCCTAACTTTAGCTACCTTACGCTTAAAATCTAAGTGACTATTTAAACTAAAATATTCTTATAGAATTATAACCAGAAATATATACGACTCACAACAAAAAAGAAATGAAAATAAAGCTGAAACGCCTGTGCAATACTATCTACCTATACGTACTTCACTTAAAAATAAATACTTATAACTACTTTAATTAATAAAAGTACCAACGCTTAATAATTTTTAATTTGAACGAATATTTAAACACTACCAAAACAACTAATGCCTATTTTACAAAATAACAACAAAAGAAATTCAAATAAACTATTTAAAGACTAAAAGTCGCGCTGATAAGCACGGTTTCTCAATATCAATTATTGTCTATCAATAAGGTCGAGCGCTCTGAACGCATCAACAGCCAAATATTGAAGCTCGCTCGCTCTCTTTTGTTTTTTTTTGTTTCCTCCCAGGCAGGGGAGCAGGTGTGAAATCCTCATGGATACCCTACAGCCGGCTGCAAGGTCATGTCAGACTCGTACTGACTATAAAACACCCGAAGGGGCTACCTCTGGCCGGGAAGGCCTCTAAGGCTTCATCGGAAGCGATCGTCCCCCAAGGGGGGGGGGGGGGGGGGGGAGCGATGCAGAAAACAGATTTAGACAGCTCGCTCTCGGTCAGTATTCACGTGCGACGGCGCGATGGCTTATTTCATGTATAAGTTTGGTGTTTCTATACCGATTTCTAAGTTTTTTTTTTATTGAATATGTAATAATGTTAACTTTTTTAAATTAGGGATGAGTCAGAGTATTATAAACGTAAGAGTAAACAAATATGATCAGAATGCTCCGAACTGCAAAGCTATCGGGAGTTACACGTGTTATTGTGAGTCAACCATAAAAGATAGACATATGCTGTTGCGGGATATTTTGTAGACAATTTTATGTAGAATATTTCCGTCATACATAATTTCTATGTAACTTTAACCATTAAGGCTGCATACGCGACGGAAGCTTAAAAAATGGAGTAACTTCTCCCGTTTTCCCAACATTTCCCTTCACTACTCTGCTCCTACTGATTGTAGCGTAATGAAAAGTATACTATGACCTGCCCAGGAGTATGAGGAATAATTGTACCAAGTTTCGTTAAAATCCGTCGAGTAGTTTTTGTTTCTATAAGGAACATACACACAGACAGACAGACAGCCAAAAATTTTTCTGATTGCATTTTTTCATCAGTATTGACCACTAATCACCCCCTGATAGTTATTTTAAAAATATATTTCATGTACAGAATTGACATTTCTACAGATTTATTATAAGTATAGATTTTTATTAATATTATATTCTGTTATGAAAATCAGAACAGTTTAAATTAAGCAACAAATCTGAGGTACAGTGGGTACCTAATTAAATTATGAAATCACATTGAGTGGGTTTCAAAAATGATTTCGGCCCAGACACCGCAAAAGTCATTCAATAAACACAGTCCAATTACAAACGTCCAACGAGATAACAAATTACTTGACGGAAATTAATTAAATTTAGCCCATTGTCAAAGCGAACTCGATTGCGTTTCGTTCAACAAAAGAGCTATCCTTAACCGCAAGATAATATAATATTTTCCCTGGAAATAAGTTAAGTGATTCCCTCAAACCCAGCATTAGGGCGTCTCCGTATTTGATAAACGAGGTTTTAGTTACATTTACTTTTACGGTTATTGGTTAAATAGTGCAGCCAGTTTGATTTCTGACTCACCATAAGATTATTTAATAATAAGGTTGTTTTTGCTTAAATGTACGTATCCCTGGAAAAGAACTTGTTAATTTCTAAACCTAAACAATCATATTTTAAGTGACAGATTTTGCTCCGCTTTCCTGTGACATGATTTTGACATTAAATTATTTAGAGTTTTGTCCGTGGACTAAGGATTCCTCTATTAGTTTACCAACGTTTGTTATAATGTCAAGTTATTGAAAGAGTTTCATTTACAATTACGATTTAAAAGTGATTTCGAATTTCAAAATACTATTCGAATTTTCGATCATAATGTCTAATTTTAAAATTAAAATCTCTTTTGATACAGAAAGCTATGCCTTGAAAAGCCTTGGTTTTTTTTCTATTTTTGTTAGACTTTTTTGCTAACATTTTGACGTTCCTGGAACGTTAAATGACATTATAACGCAGAGGAACTTCCGTACAACTTTAGCTCCCTAGGGCTTTAATAGCTTACATTAAATGTATAAGACAAATTGTTAATAACTATGAATCTTAAACTTTGAAACAAAAATTATATTTTACTCCCTTAAGCCAAAATCCAGACTAAAATTAGTCTTGATTTAAACCAAGTGTTGTCTCTTTCCTCTTTTTAGCAAACAAAAGTGACAGCATTCGTTTAAGTCCAGTTTTAACTTTAGTCTACGTTTGGTAATAAGGTGGATTAGGTTTATTGAAGCGTTGAACTGCATGTTTATCAGCTGATAAGACAATTTTGACTTACAATAAGTATTTCAATTCGCATAATATTTTACACTGGACTGGACGCTCCTTTCGTTGCAAAAGTTTCCTTTGCATTTGTTTATCATATTGAGTATATTTCTCGTGTTATTTAGCAGCATATATACCCAGCAGTAAGGACATTAATAGGCTGCTGCTGATGATGATGATATATATACACATACAGGCAGTAAAAATTTTAAGTACATCAATCTCTGACACAGATTTACTCCTTTCTAATGATGATATATATAAACACACAGGCAGTAAAAATTTTTGAGTACATCAATCTCTGACACAGATTTACTTCTTTCTTGACAGAAAGTATGTAACGTAGGGGTTGCATTTTATGGACCATTCGCTGTGCAACTGAAAGCTTTAGCTCTAATGGCACTGCACTTAAAGCGACGTTCCCTCACAGTAACAGCCACGTTACTTTTCTACCAACGTCAACGTAAGCCTTTACTGGCACTTATTGACGTCATTCATACATATTTCAAACAAAAATATATTTTTAAAATGATAAGATAATCATCAAAAGAATTTTAAGCAACGTGTTTTTTTTATACTTTTGACATTTTTTTAAAATTGTTATGACTTATATTGTCTTGTTAATTTTAACATATTTTATTGATAAGTGACTAAAGCAATAAAATCTTTCAATAAATTATACATTTCATAACGATAATATAAAATATTAACCTAGCACGAACCAATATCGAATTCGTATCGTTTGCGGGTCCGAAATGTCATTGTCAAATGTGTACTGATTTTTAGTTCTCGTTACGTACTTTGTACCGCTGCTGTTCAAGTTTCCATACAAAATTTGATATTGACATTTCGGTTTGCAAACTTTGCGAATTCGATAATGCTTCGTGCTAGGGGTACTGATAAAACTTGCAGTTTGCGTCCTTTGAATGGGATGCACGTAACGTGACATAGGCTGACATTGACAATTTACTTTTTCTATACAACTAGGTACTAAACACACAACTTGAAACTTGAGTGGTATATGGATTAAATTATGCCTCAATATCTTCTTATTCCATAAAAAAAGTAATGTACTTAATAATCCGCACGGGGGCCGCGTGGTGGGTTATGATCCGATCCCCGATCGACTGTACCCTGATTCCGTCAAACTATTAAACATAACTATAAACCAAGTACACAGCCACCGTCGTCAGTGGTCGCCCACTCGCTCGCTAGGTTGTGACGGAAAAATCTTCTAAATTTTCCGCCTTGCTACCATCCGTCACACCGTCAGAAAAAGGCTTTCGTTCCAACACTAAAATTTGTAACACAGAACAGTCAAATTGTATCTATAAAATTCCCTAAAAAACTGTCGAAAAAAAATCTTCAAATACCGACTAACAATTTCTCGGAATCGTTTAATAATGGAATTCATTGCTATATGATTTATATCTAAAATAAAAATAATCATCGTGAAGTTCAAATTATATGTACGGTAATAAGCAATTACCTCTCTATTATGTAATATCATTGCAATTACCGAAATATATGGTTCGCGTGATCGGAGCAAATAACGACCCTTATTCTTAACAGCAATAGATTCATAATGATATACTCATTTTAAATATAAGCGAAGCGTATATACCTTCACGCTATATTAGCTTATTCGGGGTTGGCAGAGCAATAAAGGTGCAGCTTATGATCTGCGCAGACAAGGGACTTTTGTCTGTGGATGACAAAAGTCCCTGAATCGTGAAGGAAATGTCCGCCGAGGACTTGTTACGGACTCAACGCACACAATGTGCAAACTTTGTCGCCTGAAAATTTCGAAACGCGCACGCTATGGAAGTCAATATTCTGAGATTTCTTTGTGTTGTTATCAACATGAAGTTTAAAAAAAAAGACGCAGAGAAGACGTTTTGGAAGAGAATACTGAGTCCTTTTAAATCGGATCGAACGCGGACTAAAGATCGCTCACATGTGTTCAATTGCCCAATGTGGAGTTAGGTTTAGCTATATGCATGGAATGACAAAAGCCGGTGCATTCTTAGGCCACGTTGTTGGATACATAGTTAAATATGACTATAGTTGAAGTACTTTAAAATATATAATATACTTTAGTGATAATAGTAGATATTTTCTTCGGTATATATAACAAATTAAATTAATAATGTTATCTTTCTTCTTCTACTGTAATGTGAAACTTCTTTAGCTCCAATGATCTGAAAATCATTAACTTAACCTGAAGATTTGTTGATAGAAAAAAAACTCCAATCCGCTATCGCCCTCCAATCCGCACTTGGTCCATTATCACCCACCAATCCGCGCTGGGTCCGTTATCATCCACCAATTCGCACTGGGTTCGTTATCACCCTCCAATTTGCGCTGGGTCGGTTTAGGGATGCGCCGATCCGATCCGATCCTTCGGATCGGAAGGCATACGATCCGGTGATTTTCGGATCGGATCGAGGCCATACGAATTTTTGCCGGATCGTTACAAAACTTGAAAGATCGGATCGCTTGGATCGTATGAATTATAACACGGTTTAATAAATTAGGTAGGTACTTACTAAGGCTTCTGTTAAGAACTTTATCTTTGTTTACAAAATTACCGTTAATCTTATACATTATATTGTTATAAACAAAAGTTGTGGGTAAATTTTATATACTACTAAATCTATTTCTTGCTAAAACCACATTGGTCACCTATTTCTTGCATAAACAACATAAGTCAAGAATAGATTTTCATGATTTTTTCATTATTATTATGTATGAACAGTAAAAGTTCTTGGACATTTGAATTTTTTACAACTCAAATACTAAATTAAGCGTAAAAAAAAGTCCTATTAAACTCGATTGTTTGAGCATGAACCAGTTTTTATTAATTCCTGAAACACTAATAGTGTGACTTAAGAGGTTTTTGAAATGACTGATTTAATTGTATTGTATTAGTAAGTAGTTGGCATTTCTTCGAAGTCTAAATTTTTCATAAATAAATAGTAAATATTTTTTTAAGTTCTCTGTGTACTTAAATTACTATTTCACATTGTGTTTCTTTCAAAACTAAGTACTTGTTAGTTTATAAATTTACATAGAGCAATCTTCTTTGTTCAAAACTTTTACATACTTTGCTTTTTTACCTTTTTTACCAAATAAAAATCTAACATTAATTGTCTTACTTATTTGTATCCGCTCCAATCCGATTTCTTGAAGATCAAGGGGGCCTCCTTAAACCTACACCTGGGTCGCAAGTCTCAGAACTGCTCAGAGTTTCTCTCTCCATGCATTGCTAAGAAGTTCGCCTCATTGTAAGGTAAATAATAACTGCCCTTTTTTGAACTAAGACAACAATTTTGAAGTTTTTCATGATACATACAGATTTAATCGATGCATCTGTAATGGGTAGCCAAACGGTTTCTACCACTCAAATAAAGCACTTAAGTAATTCACAATAGCGACCATTTACGTTTCATCCGTTTAACTTTTAACAACTCAGTATCGAAAATGTCGAACGCTACCTAGCTGGTTTGAGTTCCGGTACCAGGAAACGAGTTTATAGGAGGTGGCCAATAATAAAATATGAAATTGGTGGTTTGTACACGACAGATTTATTGCTGCACCCGTAATATAAAACAGCGGTATTAAGAACGGGAAACGGTTTAGTGTAGTCGACGATAAAGGCAAAACGAAAAATGAAATCGAACAGGATAAGGTTATTTATTTCTGTGGCGAGGAAATAAAATTCGTAGAAATGAAACAGGCTGAAATCTAATAAATGCTATGTTTTAAAAAACAGTCATGTCCGAATTTGACTTGGTTAAGCTAACGATTTTATTGGACTCTAATGAATATCCAAATTCTTTGGCGGTAAATGAAGCAAGACTGATCAAATGATTATCACAGTAAACAAGTCGGTAATTTTAAAAAGTTTGACGTCAAACTTTACTACGGTTGCCAACGACAAGACAGATATAGACAACACAAAGTTATGTGTATCTACCTAATCAACTCTGATATTTCGGGGGGAGACATTGATATACCATTTGGCAGTGGCTTAAATAACACCCAGAACATCCATCAAACCATGACAAGAAAATACTGGACGCCAGCCGTTGTTAATTTAGATACAGCGTTGTGTTTGTGTTTTTGTTTGAATTTTTGAATGATTGCTTTTTGATATTATAACGGATATAGATGGTCTTCTAAAATTCTAAAATTGGAAACTTTGGATGTTTGCTAATCCAACAGGTGATTGAAATTGAATTAAGTTGGTGATGCGCACCAACTAGCCCTCTCTTGTAGTTTTGTCCTACATGTGAGGGCCGCAGAAGGGTCTGCGAAAGGAACGCCCAGACTGTCCTTCCGCAATGGACGGGGAGCGGTACGGTGGACAGTAGGTCCCGTACTTAGTTACCAGCGCGGGCAGTTCTGCGCACGTCTGCAGGATCACCTGAGATACCCTGGGTGATCCCTGCCGTGGAGCCACGGCTAGGCCGGGAGGCTATCTGGTATAGCGACACGGCGAACTCCCTCAAAAAGGGGATCCCATGTTTCCGCGCTTACGTGCGGAAACCCTGCGAACCCTCTTTAGCTTTTTACAGCTGAAAAGGGTCTTCGCAGGGTTTTTTAGCGTATAGTATGCCGGAGACGCTCGTGAGCCGCGCGGGTTTGCATTAACGGGCTCTTCGTTATTGCGCCCGTGAGACTTGCGAGATGCTCGGTGTGAGGTACGTTCGCCAATGTGTTAAGGGTGCCAGTGTCCGTAGATACAGGTTTTGCCTGCGTTAACAAATAAAATAAAAAAGGTGATCCGCATCATTGCCAATGTGGAGGTGACTAGCAATCTCGAGCTTCTACAATAGGGAAGATGCAATATTTTTATTTTTGTTTTCATTTTAAAGAATCCCATGTAGAATAAACCACAGATATATTAAAAAATTAAAACATTGTAATTTATAGGAAAAAAAGCGGTTTTAAATTGACAGTTTAAATTTTCGCGCGAAAACGGACCTATGGTTCCGATGATGTCTCTCCTGTCTGTCACTGGTCGTACTTGTTCGTCGCTGGCTTTCAATTTTCATACCTTTGCATATTTTTTCGAATTTCGAGATATTTTTTTGTAAAAATTTAAAATGGACTATCTATCAACATCAGGTGATCATAACAATACCACTAATATTCCGAAAAAAAAGCCGTGTTGACTCATGTTTTCTGCCAATGTGTCCATCTACTTCAATAAAATTTCCAAATAAATTGTTTTTGACTTTTGATTGAATTATTTTTAATTGACCCAAAACTGAAATAGAAATTGGTTTCAAGCTGCGAAGAGAAATGACAATTATTCTCCAAAGACCATTATTCGATGCTGTGAAGATCACTTTGACGTAAGTCGGCGAATATACTTGTTATATGCTTAATTAATCTCCTTGTACGTAAAAACGCGTTAGTAACCTACCTAATACTTACAAAACCTGTCTTTATCATATTTTTAATTTTACAGTTGGAGAATGACGTCGAAATTAGGATATAGTTTTAAATGTGTGGCACACTCTACACATTGGCAGGACTGAACCAAGCTTTGCGTGTCATTTAAATAACTGCAACACGATAACCTTCTTTACGTACTTTATGCTCCGGAGTAACTCTACTTTTTACTGTACATAATTCTCCATCTCTTTTAATTTGGACATAGCCGATTGCGTTATCGCCGTAAGATTCTATTGTTGAGCTGAAATAACTGCTATGTGTAGAAGCCGCTGAATAAAATACAAAGTTTAACAACTACGATTTATACATACCGTAGTTATTTAGTCCCTTTCATTTCTACACTTGAAAACTCTGCACTTTGGAAAAAAAAGTTACAGTCATGTCAACACTAACTCTTGGTAAATTACTGGAGTCTGCTTTAATAAACCCAACTTCCATTGTTATCAAAAAACGCAATTAATATTCCCATAAAATAATATTCACTTTTACAACCATAACCTCAAATAAGTTGTCATAACAGGAGTGACGTCACTAAACGCTGATTGGTGTTTTAAAATAGGTTTTTTTCAAGTAATTTTTAATTCGTAATTATTGTTAAAAAACAACATTATCTATACTTATAATAAATCTGTAGAGATGTCAATTCTGTACATGAAATATATTTTTAAAATAACTATCAGGGGGTGATTAGTGATCGATACTGATGCCAAAAATGCAATCAGTAAATTTTTTGTCTGTCTGCCTGTCTGTCTGTCTGTGTGTATGTTCCTTATAGAAACAAAAACTACTCGACGGATTTTAACGAAACTTGGTACAATTATTCTTCATACTCCTGGGCAGGTTATAGTATACTTTTCATCACGCTACAATCAGTAGGAGCAGAGTAGTGAAGGGAAATGTTGGGAAAACGGCAGAAGTTACTCCATTTTTTAAGCTTCCGTCGCGTGTGCAGCCTTAATGATTAAAGTTACATAGAAATCATGTATGATGGAAATATTCTACATAAAATTGTCTAAAAAATATCCCGCAACAGCATATGTCTATCTTTTATGGTTGACTCACAATAACACGTGTAACTCCCGATAGCTTAGCAGTTCGGAGCATTCTGATCATATTTATTTACTCTTACGTTTATAATACTCGGTATAGAAACACCAAACTTATACATGAAATAAGCCATCGCGCCGTCGCACGTGAATACTGAATCATGCTATAAGGATTATTTTAGTGTAACGGTTGCCGCGCTCGACACGGGTCGCGGCAGCGGTAGGGTATCAAAGGTCCGAGAGCGAGCTGTCTAAATCTGTTTTCTGCGTCGCTCCCCCCCTGGGGGACGATCGCTTCCGATGAAGCCTTAGAGGCCTTCCCGGCCAGAGGCGGCCCCTACGGGTGTTTTTTAGTCAGTACGAGTCTGACATAACCTTGCAGCCGGCTGTAGGGTATCCATGGGGATTTCTCATCTGCTCCCCCGCCTGGGAGACCGAAACCGTGCTTATCAGCGCGACTTTTAGTCTTTAAATAGTTTATTTGAATTTCTTTTGTTGTTATTTTGTAAAACAGGTATTAGTTGTTTTGGTAGTGTTTAAGTATTCGTTCAAATTAAAAATTATTAAGCGTAGGTACTTTTATTAATTAAAGTAGTTATAAGTATTTATTTTTAAGTGAAGGAGGTATAGGTAGATAGTATTGTACAGGCGTTTCAGCTTTATTTTCATTTCTTTTTTGTTGTGAGTTGTATATATTTCTGGTTATAATTCTATAACAATATTTTAGTTCGAATAGTCACTTAGATTTTATGTATAAGGTAGCTAAAGTTAGGACCACGTATTAGTTGTTTTGGTAGTGTTTAAATATTCGTTCAAAGTGTAGTTTAATCATATGGGATGAATGTACGATGGCCCATCGAAAAGGAGTAGAATCGGTAGACAGAACTTTAAGAGATATAAGACAAAATGATCGACCCATGGGCGGTATCACAGTTTTATTTTGTGGTGATTTCCGACAAACCTTCGCAATGACCAGGCATCTGATATTAATAATAAAATACTGTCGAATATCCAGGGGGAAAGCAAAGTTTATAGTTCAATAAATAGAATGGCCGATGAACAAGAAGCCACTAATTACCCGATAGAATTTTTAATTTCTTTAAATATGCCCGTACTTCCTTCTCATGAAATTTGTTTAAAAATTGGCATTCCGATTATACTGCTCCGAAATTTAAGACCACCACAAATTTGCAATGGAACTCGGCTTAAAGTAACCCAGTTGCAACAAAATGTAATCGAGGCTCAAATTTTAATAGGTTGCGGTGCAGGAGAAACCATCTTAATTCCCAGAATTCCCATAATACCAAATAATTTTCCATTCCAATTTACAAGAACGCAATTCCCAGTATCGGTGTGTTATGCAATGACAATAAATAAGGCTCAAGGGCAGACCTTTCGTGTTGTTGGAGTAGATCTCGGTGTCAGTTGTTTTTCACATGGTCAGTTATGTCGGTCTTTCCCGGGTTAGCAGTCCTAGAATTTTTTATGTTCACGTTCCGGACGGGTCAAATTTCAACGTAGTCTACCCGGAAGCTTTGCGCTGAAGTATTTTCATTCTATATGTACTTAAGACTCATGTGAAAGCGATCTAAACAATATTACCAGTACATTAACATAATAACATACAAGGAGTTACACGCTGATGGTCTCGGGGCACAGTGATAATAATAATATTCTGCGGTTCCTTATTGCGATATTTTTAACAGTATTATATTTCCCTACTAAAATACGAAAGTTAATCTGTGGTCACATCAAAACCACGGAACCCTGAGGAAGGACATATGCTACTTTTTTACGAAAAACGACGATAACGCGGACGAAGTCGCGGGCAAAAGCTAGTGTAAAATAAAAACGTTGCAGTAGCCTTTCTTCTATATTTTTTTAACATTTTAATCATAAAGTTTTCATAAATATTATATTTGCATCTTTGCATGAGCGCGTTGTATCAGTTACACTACAGCACGTGTCTGGGGAGCTATTCACCCTTATCCCACCATTCCCTTTAAAACAGAGGATCACGCGAGCTGCTCTACGTTGTTACCGATTTACTCTCCTTGTCTTAGGCCCGTATTATAGAAAGATTCTCAGTGATAGATCTAGTCTTGAGCATGGTTAGAAAGGTACATCCCTTTCTAACTATATGTAGCAAATAGCGACATCCCTTTCTAACTATGCTCAAGTAAAGATCAACACTTATTTGTCATTCCGTAATACGGGCCTTAATCCAATGCGAACATAGAGATTTGGTGTCTTGTTCCTTAGTTGAACTATCCACAAATGGTATGCTTTGCCTGCACATGTGTTGACCCCTTCTTACAACGCGGAGTCCTTTAAAAGAGGCGGTAAGGAGCAATTTACCGGCCGGGGTAAGTGAGAATGGCTGGTGTGGCAGATAAAACTGCTGCACCATTCCAAACTGATTCTACTGAACATTGGGTGGGATATATTAATTTGCTTACCTAATTTAAAAAGTACTAATGAAATAATGCTAGTTTGAGGTCAATTTAATCAACAATAATCGGTTTCAAATGTCAAATTTTACATTAAGTTAATGCCAATAAATTTTCGTGGTCGAACCTATAGTGTTTGTTTTTAAACAGGGCGTGACACTGACACTTAAATAACTGACACGTAGGACAGCTGTTTTGTCTATGATAGCGAACCGCTTACGTCGGCGTAGCTGTCAAACTTCATTGATTGGGTTGGTAGCATTGAAGGAATAGTTGCTTTTTTTCATTCGACTCAAAAAATCGATTTCACACTTATAAAAAAAAAGAAAGAAAAGAATGCATTGGATCTCTGTTGGGGCGTGTGGATGAGTGGATGGAGTTTGACAGTTGTTGAATTTTGAATAATTTTTCCCATATCGATTTGAGTTCGCAATCGGGCGTTGTTTTTTAATCGATTTTGAATTTTACTCGAAATTGAATTTCCTCGCTGATTTAGGTAAGTATTCTCTAGGAGATTCTCTCTCTGTACACGGACCAGAGGGGACGCGTGTATATATATATATATATATAACTGGTTGTCTCACTGAGAACTAGAATAAACTAAGTTTATCACCAATATCGATCAAACGAGCCGTAGAACCTCTGAAATCCACTAAATAGCTTATTATCTAGAAAAGTCTAGTTTTTGTGGTCTCTCAATTGACAGTCCATTGCAGAGTAGGTGAAATATATTAGATATAGTTTAAGAACTCATGTAAGTACATGGTAGATTGTTATGAATGTCTGATGTTTATATAATTCTAAGATTCATGCCAACTTGGTGATTTATATAAACTCCCACTTTAAAACTACTGTATTCAGCTTCGTTGTGATATTTATAGTTATTAAAATATAGTTATAACATTTCATGTCAACTTGATGATTTATATAAACTATAACTTAAAACTACTGTATTCATCTTCTTTAGAATCTATAGTTAATAAAATATAATTATAACATTATTTTAATTCCTTGGTTTTCTTTCATTACTTCCCCTGCGCTCTGAGGTAGATTGTAGGGGGCAGTGGAGAAAAATATAACATCACAAACCCTTGTCCACTTAGCACTTGTGTGATTACCGTTAGCCAATATTACTTAATCCATCAATTTGCTTCCGAATAAATCATAATCACTTTGACCACAAACTTCTTGTTAAAGCTCCCTCACGTATCGAGACCGAGCAGGTTTTCGTTTATTGGCTGTCAATTTTTGATTGATACGATACGATTGCTCGGTAGCCTATTTCAGTATCGCCGCAACATGTTTCCTCTTTTATTTTTAAATCGCTCTCTCGAAGATGTTAGACTCGACATGAAATCGAATAGAAATGTCCGAGTTAGATTTTACTCTGAGCTGAAATGGAAGAAATTTTATTACGGACTAGGTATACTAGTTCATTCGCTTAACCAGCAATATAATTGATACGGTTTAATTAATATTCAAACAATAATGAAGGTCCCCCATCCAACGATGGCCATTGAGTAAGTTGCTTAACTTTCAAGATCGTACAACAAACGCGTGAACCACCATTTTGGCATTTGGATTCGCCAAAACAGAGCAACGTTACTCAAATTAGTGGCAACCCCACGGGATGGTTGATTGGTGGGCTCAGTATATTGGCTGTTTGCTTTCCGTCCCTTATGGGGCCTTTTAGGATAAAGCGCCGGATGAAAGTGTTAACACTCCCACGACCGAACTGGGATTACCTTTAATATCTCTTCGTAAATCTGTAACGTTTACTTTTGAGCTTATCCAAAGGCTTTGTTTCAAATTTGAGTATAAACACTTTAACAGCCTAATGTACTCTATGAGGTATACTACATATGTGTCTTTTCTATTGTCATGGAATCGTGAAAATGGGAAAAAAATATATATTTGGTACATATACTGAGCTTTTAACATTCGCATTAAGTCCCGCTGACCTATTGTTTGAAATAGTAACGTGCGACCGCAACGCGACTGTGTCACTGATTCGGGGATTTTCGTATAAATTGCAAGCAATTTACAATAAAATCCTCGTATGAAATGAATGCTTTTTAAATCCTTGTTATGGCCCAAATCCTTTATCCTACTTACTTATGCTACTTACGAAGTGTTTTGTTCATATCTCTCAAGTGCCACTAAATGGCATAATGATATGGTCGAAACATAGAGTAATGAATCCAAGTTACTTCTTCGTTTATTAAAAATCCGGTTAAGGCGGAGTCTTATTATAAATAATTGAATGACGATCTTCGTTCCGATAATCGTTTTTATATTTAAAGTAAATCTTCAGTAACGGTTGTTTATTTTTATGTGGCATTTTAGAGGTCTACTGATGGTTAATCGGTCTGTTTCTGTTTGAAACTGTCGCAAATCGATTGCAAGTTAGTTAGTAAGCCTGCTGTTCTTCTTAAGCGTTTCTTTCCAAACACAATGCATGTACATCAGTATTGGAATCATTAATAGACTAATGATGATACAAGATAACGTTTTCTTATTTCAGTTGTAATTTGAAGTAAACGGTAAGATCATAATTGCATCAAGTCTCAGGATCCAATGACAGTTAAAGGGTGAAGGAAATCATTCTAACATTACAGGGGATTTAAAAGGAGTGAAAAAATATCTCTGGCTCTCATGAGAGCCAAGTGAACGGAGCAAAAAATTGTTCATTGAATTACATATGTTACCGGCCTAACCCGATTTTAGGACACACTAGTTTTTCTATGTCTGAACCTTAATATTGTTTAGGTGATAGGATAAACCGGTACAGAATAGGCTAAACTAGTTCGTAATATGGCCGACAGAAGTAACCATTTTAAACTAGGCTAAAGTTATTGAGCCTAATATGAATAAGTACCACTTTAGGATAAATTGGCTTGACCAGATCTTTAAATAGGAAATAATAAAACACCAAAACTATAATAATCATAATGCATTTAGTAGTTAAATGAAATCAAATTTTGCATGGTCGCAAAGAGGTAAAGTTGGTGCGTTTATGAGTTTGTGAATTGGGGGTTTGTGACTAGTACCTACTGGATCTACTAAACCAATATCTATATACTTTTCGAATAGAAAGACAGGTTATGTTATTTAATTTTGTGAGTATCACATAGGCTATATATTTTATCAAACCGAGAAACGAAAGACTTTTCCGTGGTAGTCGCATTTTCAAAGTAAGTCGGAGAAAAAACAGTCGAACAAAAGCATTTCTTGCGAACGCTGCCATTACGATTAGAGAAATATGATTGAGTTGTAGAGAAAAGTTGTGGAGCTTGATAATAATATTTATAATAATAATGAATTTTATTTTCTCATCACAAACAGTTTTACACAAGTTCCATGTAATCATAACAGTAAAGACACAAATGAAAAGTTTGTGTGAGACTGATGCCTGAGATAGGTATGGTAACATACCAATTTTACAGGTCACCACGGGAGCTGCTTATCCGATTACGTTACATGTTTAATAATAACAATAATAAATAAATAATTTAACTTTTTTTTTCTCATCAATAACTAACGCTCTATTTCGAAGACCGTTCTGCAGAACCATTTCAGCACGATTCCAACTGACACTTGACATGAATTTTTTGCGGTGCGTTAATTTTTTAAAATCCTTATTACTTATCATCTCTCGCAATAAAAATGTCGCAAAATATTCGTAAAGTGTGCCGCCAGATTGAACGTAATTACGGAAGAGGATTTATGTCCCGTCAAATTAACGGTTTCGGTAATGAAATAAATCAGTTACAGTGATGAATGGTCCCCTTAATTGACGCCAGTATGGCCATGAACAGATGTTACCGAGAACTTAAAATGTAACGTCAATATTGATGATTCTGTACTCAATAGCTACTATGGGTTGCCATAGTAATATTACGTTACGTTAACTACAGTTAAGAGAGGTAGGGCATAGCGGGTTTTCCGCTTAAATTGGAGCGCCCGTTTGGGGAAATCACTTCCACCTTTTGCTGGTTTTGTATTTTTTTTATTAAAAATTGTTATGGTAATGGCCTGAAAACGTGACACACACTCATATTAGAGATTTCATTACTTTAAGAGAACGCTAGAGGCGATTTTTAAATTTTCCATACAAAGCGGTTAGGCGATTCTCACACTGCCCCGCACTATGCTGCGGGGTGCTTGGCGGTGGAGCCACGCGAGTGTTTGCGGGAGTGTACATCTGTACCATAGTGCAGATTTTGCCATAAGAAATCGTGTTTCTCCACCTGATTTGATTTGCAAAAAAGGCTGAAAGTGTTTTCACATTGTTGCACTACGCGTGCTTTAATACAAAGAGTGATAATTGCAAGCAATGTTAGTACACGCACTCCAGCGGTACGCTGCGTGATACGGTGCAGTGTGTGAATTGCCTTATGCTGTCGCTAGCGAGAATGGTAACCATCAGCCTATTAATGTCTCCACTGCTGGGACACAGGCCTTCCCTATGTATGGAATGGGGAGATTGGGAAATGACCCACCACGCGGGCCCAGTGAATTTTTCGTCACCTATCCAATCACCAATCACTGCAAAAGTTGCTTAGCGATTGCAAGCACCGAGCTCCTTAGCGAGAATGGTAATTGTAAAAAAGACAAACTATAAAGATAGATATCACTCCAATTTTCCTATAATGGTGTTTCAAAAATAAGTCTGTAAGGAATATAATTTGGTTAGGATTAAAGTTGATTAGGTCTAAAAAAAGATTCTTAATTGTTTGTGAAAATAAAAACACACCTCAAAACCCTCGCTTCCCAAAAATATAATTGGGTAACAAAATCTTTACTTTACCAATAAAAATACCTTCATGTCTCAAGAATTCAGAAACAACTTTTTTATGAATAAATCGAAACGTAACTGAATATTTAATAATTTTTATTTACAAACTAAAAGGATGAAATTTCTGATATAAAACGTGTTTTTTCATATCGGCCCCTTTCGGATCTAAAGTATAATTTTTCATGGCACCATAGCCGGCGGCGCGGGCCTTCCGTCGGATGTCGGCTGCCTTTAATAATATTGTTCTAACGCCCCTCACTTTGCACGTCGTTATCTTGTTTGAAATGTAAGCCTGTTAGTCTAAAAACGACTTAAGTTAATATTTGGTGAAGAAACAAGAGTTAATATTAACAATAACAATCAATACGTTTCATTGGGGCAAAACGACGGGACAAATACGTAAGCAAAGAACTTGACTGAATCGGTATATTTTATTTTATTCTAATGAATCACAATTAAATTAAGAACAGTTATGGAGGCGACCGGGTGCTACTTTTCGTTAATAAAGCATAAATATTTTTCGTTGAGCATATTCTTCATCTCTTAAGAGGCTGCTTTCCATTTTTGGATTCAGTAAGTAGCCGTCAATTTTCGAAAAAGTAAGGGAATGTCGGCATATTTTATTTTATGCCTCAGAAATTTTAAGAAATTTTACTAGGGTAAGTTCTACATGACCCAGTTGTCAGAGAATAGGCAAAGTGTGTGTGACAATATTTGGATGAGTGGCAAACAATCATACGGCTCACCCGACTCATCTGAAATTAAGCCGTCACAATAATGATGTGCACGGATTTATAAATCTACGTATTTAACAATACCTAAAAACATTATTAATTTGACAGTATACGATATGGTCAAATTGCTAGGCTAGGAGATAAAACATGTCACCTCACTTTTTAATTTATCAACCGGGATCCTAGATTAACTCTTTGATTGTGATTCCACATTTCAGCGGGATCAATTACCTCAAGCTTAATCTAAGCACCGCCGACTCAAGCCGTCGGGCGTGAGAGTCCAGACGTGTTCACCCAGACGGATAGCTAATCTTGTACTCCTAAAATAGAGACAATATTAACTTTCTAATCAAAATAATGACAACGATGAGCAGCGTTAAGACTTTTTTACATTAAAAAGGAAACGGGCTATTATAGTATAACCCGTTATAAAATATTTCATACAAATAGTCAGTGGAAAGATTAAATTAGCCAAAAAAATTTGAAAACCGTTTAAGATCTTGAAAGCGTAAATAGATCAAGAGCGATTAAATCGGGTTGGTTAATGTCCTTCCTAAGTAAGTAAGTGTCCACTTAAAACGTCACCCCGCGCTTCCCGACCTCAAATCGGGTTTGTGTGTGCTGGGTTTCATAATTATCCAATTTGTTTTGTTCTCCCAATGGTGCCTATTTTGAATTTGGTTTATATCTTACATTTTTTCGTGGTTCTTCTCACCGTTGGGATCAATTTCAAGCAATTATCACCAGAAATTTGCCAACAGATTTCCGATTATAATATCAATCATTTCGACTCGATATCATGGGAATTGGGTTTCATATTCGCTTGGTTTCTTTATAATAAGTTCAATGTTTATTAAGCTTAAATTTCCAATGGGCTATTTTTGCGTCGCAGATTTCGAAGATTCGTTTTATTCAAATGTAAATAAGTTTTTTTTTTGTTAAACATTGTTCCTCCCAGGCGTAATTCGAGATCACGCCTCGAGATTATTCAAAAGTTTTTATTCGACTTTTATCTTGGGAATTTCACCGTCTTTTGTTTATATTTTATACCTACAGGTGATGGTGTGTTTATGTTTCATTGTTTGTTCAGAATTCTAAGTACAGATGTGTTTGTACAAGGAAGTTATCAGCTGACGCATTCTAAGTATGTTTTTTTACTCTCAGTCCAGCAACAGCATCAGGTTTGCCTATGGGATTGATGTTTACATAATGTTTATTCTTATGCTGAACCTTTGAGGCTCTGCTAAGCCTGCAAAAGATGGATGGAGGTATTTACGAATGATGAATGAATCGATGTACAGAAACGGGGTTTGCATAATATTGGAACGATGTTCCTTAGTGGATGGTAGATATAGCCGATGGGGGATAGGCGAAATAATTTAATATTTTTTCGTCCCGACCAAACGTGGCAAGTAGTAAGTAGCGCTCGCATTACTGCAGGGAGAGCATATTGTGATGCATCTGCAAATGATAGTTCTGTATCGCAAGCGACTTTAAGCTATGGTGGCCGCTAGCCATCAAGCCCACCACAACCTCGTTGAGAAGTCTCGGTCTCAGGTCGCCCCGAGACAGGCCTCGTAGTCAAACGGGTCGTGACCCACCATGCGGGCCCAGTGCGGATTGGAGGGTGATATAAAAATATAGAGGTTCCGGGTTCGAATCCAAGGCAAATGTTTGTGTGATGAATTCGAGCATTTGTACCTAAGCCATGGATGTTTATACGTATTTCTATATAAATATACGTATATATGTATCAGTTGAAGTATTCTTTTCGGTCCCCCTAGTATCCCATAACACAAGCCTTACACTACTTACTTTGAGGCTAGACGAATTAGTGTGTGTATTTAAAAAAAAATGGGTGCGTGTACTTATGTAGGCGCGTGAGAAGTTATCCTTCTTTGGCATCGTTTAAAATTAATTTTTAATTGCATGCAAATAATTAATTACAATAAATTAATAAAAAGTCTGGAAAAGGACACAGTCAATAAAGTTCAGTTTTAATTTGAAAAAATAAATAAATAATCAAAATATTCAATTAAAATCGCTACTGAATATAATTTATTAGAACATATGTGATTTGCACTTGTATGAAACTCAAACACGTAATCCGAATATACAAACTAGAAACATGTGGATAAATATTATAAATATGATATGATATGAATACCTATAACTGTTACTTTATTACAAAAAATAAAGATGTGGTTTTTGGTTCTACTACACCAATGGTCAAGAGATGGCGCTGTAGTCTCCTGAATCGCGCTTTGGTTCCGTTGTTCCAGATTAATAAATACTTTTGATAGGCCTTCACAATGCAGTCGTTAGCACCCACTAAATAGAGATTCTATTTCTATTTTGTTGGTAGATTTTCTTAATGTGCGGTAAACACAAAAGTAACAGCATGAAGTTTCAACTTGCAACTTCATGCTGTTAAAATTTTGTGTTACAGTGATGCGCGCGCATCTTAAAATTTCACTCTCATCATTTTTTCATAACGCGCCTAAAGAAGTATAAGTTCAAAAATATTATTATTATTATTTATTTTTAACTTCGTTCCAACCTAGTGTTCACAATATACACTACTACAATCACGCATTATTATTTTTATTTTCTCCATGCCAGGGATTTGCATAAATTAGGGCCAAGGAAAATTATACGGACCCAAAGGGTTGAGATGAATTAGGGTGCCAAATTGAATAATACCCCATGAGGGACCTTCACTCGGCGAGGTGAAATTGGGATTTATTTTAAACGTAACTCTAACTTATTAGATTTATATGCCTATGGAACGGTGTTCATCCATTCTACTGAAATAGCCTCCTCGCAAGTTTTATTCTAGTATCTTTAGGGTAAGACTATATTGGCAGCTTACTATCAAATAAGCAAGAATTATGTACGTTTGCTATGTTTTTACAATAAAAAATAAACGTTTGTTTCGCAGAATGGTTAGGTACAAAAGATAAAGACGACCTCCGTGGCCGAGTGGTTTGTACGCCGGGTTTCATTGTATCGCCGACTCGAGAGGTAATGGGTTCGAATCCCGGTGGGGGCAGATGCTTGTGTGATGAATACGAGCATTTGTACTCCAGTCGTGGATGTATAATATATATTTTCCATATAAATATATTTATATATGTATTCTATCCGTTACCCTAGTATCCCATAACACAAGCTTTACAGTGCTTACTTTGGGGCTAGGCTAATTGGTGTGAGTGTTGGAAATATTTATTTATAATTCTTAGTATAAATGTCCTTCCATTTTAGGATTAGCAGTATTTGTAAAACTCCGAATATCTTTGATGAACTAAGTTCACATCTTCCGGCATCGTGGCGGAATTTTTCTTTAGATTTAAAAATATTTTAACTAAGTCCAGTTAAGATTAGTAAATCAATCTTGTGAACAGTTTTATTGAAGCATTGTTTAAAATCAGAAGAGATAGAATTAAATTCAAACGTGATGTTGTTTTCCAAAATAAATCAGGTACTTTTATGCAAGTCCATCTTATTATTAAACAATTTGCAATCAATACACACACGCTAAATCAAACTTTATTAGGATTATCAGAAGAACCCGAATCTTACGAACAGTAGTGACTTTGACATTTCAGACACGGGAATAGGCATAGAGCTGCTGCAAAATTGATGCATATCCAACCTTTCGGCCGCGAAAGCGACTGAGGAGGTTAGGAACTAAAAGTGCCATTTATGTATTTTGCTCTATTCGGTTTTTATTATAAACGGCTCAAAATTTAAATATTATATCTGTCCCAAGATTTTGTTCAAAAAGTGAGTAGTTTAAAAAAAACGATGTGAACTGCTGCTTCCGGAACAAAAAGTTACATTTTTGTTCAATCACAGTGATCATGAAGATTTTTTTTTATTAGGAAACTCAACAGCTTTTATTTATTTATTACATGCTTAAGTAAACTTATTTAAAAAACTAAGCCAATTACAGTTTCACGACATTTTAGAATAATTAAGTAAAACATAAATTATTTTCTTAGAAACACAAAATTACAAAATAAGAAAATCTGAGTAAGTTATTCTTATCATAAACTGAAGTAACAAATAAATAAACACTTTTTGATCGATTGTCATTATAGATTCACAGTTTCAAAATGTATAAATAGCATTATAATATAAATATAAAACCGTAATATTCTTGAATTCAAGTATTAATATTATACTTGAATTCAAAAATATTAATTATTGAAGTGTTCATAAGAAATACGTTGGAATAGTCTTTAGTCGATTGAAACTAGGAACCTGACTGTGGAGAATTATATGTATAAGAAATAAAAATGTTTAGTGTGAATCTATTTTTATTTTCATACTGAATGCTTCATAAGGTAACATTTTTTAGACAGTGGGTTTCAAAATGTGACATTTTACAAAATTACTTAATCAAATAGTGACATTTACTTGCTTGGATCAAAGCATGTCACTTGATATATGTTTTATTATTTCTTTTCAAACAAAACCAGCAAGATATCCTTATAGTACATTAAATTTTATACAATAATTGACACATAAATGGTTATTAAAAATTGTTTAGATCAACTTGAATATTTATTTTCTCAATTTACTCAAAAAGATAAAAACTGTAAATGACACTTTTTGTTCCATTTTTTTTTATTGATTTTCTAAATACATGCATTGATAACTGAAATATCTGCCAAACTATTATAATAGTTTGTCGGAAGAGTTCCCGTGGATAAAGATTAATTACAAATGACTTACAATGTGTTACATACTTCTATTAATAAATAAAACAAATCAGTAGTTATTATTATAAAAATACATAATATTTATATACTATTTATATTATAAAGTACAATATTTTGACCTTACAAAAATATAACATCAACAATGCTAACAATGCTATATCCACAACACAAAACATGCATGCGCAAATTATAATATTCTTAGCTCCTCGACTGTGGTTCACAACCAGTTATCTAGGAGGACTTTTTAAAGTGATAACTTTTTATGGGATGGTAAACCGCTTCGTTACGAAACGTGTTACTGCGCCAGTTTGTCTGGCTTCCCTTCCTCTCACGCATACGTTAGATTAGTTTAAGTTATCACTTCTGTCGTGCGTCCCAGACGCACACGCTTTTTTTCCTTCAAGGAAGATGTGGTATATTAAGAGTTTTGATCCGTCTCTTTAATGACATGCTTTATGAGAAATCAGAAATCCCTCAATGTCTAGAAGTACCTACTTTGCATTATTACACGTAATGGAATTAGAACATTATGGTTATTAACGGGATTGCTAAAATGTTTTTTTGTGAATCCTATATATATTGTGGCACTGTTGAAAGCGCCATGATCACGGAGTAACTGAGTCAGTCAGTTCTATACTTAAAACACCAAGTTTCAAGTTAATAAATATTGCATCGGGTGTCCGAAATCGAGTTATGTCTATCGTGCACCCGAACACCGAATACGGACCAACGACCAAATGTTATTTCACCATTGTCAAGTATTTCAAAATATTTTGTATTTTGTTTTTCTTCATTTTATGAAACTTACTTACAAAATGACAACACCACCAAAAAGGTTTTTTAATTTGGTGTGCTCAGCTGTTGGGTGAAAAGTTACTTCCATAGACGGGCGTTAAATCGGCTACCTTATCTCTACCTCTTTATAAACATAACATTAAAGAACAACATAATAAAATTAAACTAAATCGAATCAAAATCACATGTAGGAATGCAGGCCCAGATGCAGCCAGTTTTTGCCACTTAACATTCCCCCTAGATCACGTGAAATCTACTATAAAAAACCTTTGGTTACCCATTCTATTACCGGCCATTAAGAAAGCTGCTTAAATTTCAGAACCGCAAATCGACCGCGTCAAATTAACATGCACCAAGGTACAGCTTTCGAGAATTCGACTATCGGATATCAAGAATAGCCACGGCCAAGGGCGGAGGTGGCGTGCTGGTAATATGCCCACTGGCGGTCTTGCAGGTCGATTACAATATTCACGTGTTTCAAATGTCAAAGTCATTGACGCTCGTAGGGTGGGGTATCAAGAATAAAAATTCTTACAGGTAAAAGTGCTTATTGCTTTAAGCAATAAGTGGTAAGGCACACCTAATAGACATATTGTTTTAAACTTTCATGGTCACCAACATTATGGTCATTGATTTGAGTGATAGCTGTGAATATCAAAAAGCAAGGTACATGATTTGCTTTTTTGAGTAACTGACTGACTTAGTTACCGCCAGTGAGTTTGTTTGTTACTCAATTGCGGAGGAACGGATTTTTTATCCCAAAAAAATCTGGGTTCCTTAGGGTTCTTAAAAAAACTAAAGTTTATGCGGACGAAGTCGCGGGCGGCCGCTAGTAATGTTATAAATGCGAGTGTGATGAAATATGATTAAAATAATGCAGATGCGGTCATGAATAAAATATAAGTTTTGTATTGTCTCTATACGACTCGAAGGACCAGTATATTCGCTTACTGCTTTAGACAAATGGGAGTGATAATCACCGAGCCATTTACTGATCCACTACTGCTTTTTTATAATGCCACTAAGATACTTGTTCTGAAAAGCATCCATGGATATGAAATTTTCTCTTTAGTTACACACTGTAAATGTCAAAAAAGTTATAATAGCGAATAGGCTGACAGAGCTTGAAATGGCACTTATATTAAATTACGGGTTGTAAACTGCTTTGCGTCTTGATTGTTCATTGTAATTTTGTTTCTTGCATACATGTTCTTTACTGCGTTTTTTACACACACATATTATAATATACATACATATTTTTAATTTCTGCCAACTATTTTTTATTTATTTTATTTGATTTGCGCCAAGGTGTGCCATTGAGAGCGATGTATCGGTGCGTTGTGGTATTATGGTATCCTACGTTTATAAATGAATAACTAATTATATCAGCGCAGACACTGCCGAGACTGTATTGATTTTATAATCTAATCCACATAAATCGGTTCTAAATTTGAATATTGCTGACTTAATTGCGAGGTCAAGAAGTTAGTAATCTTGACTTGTTTGTATAGAAACTTGCCTGAGTGTGGAGTCATAGTTGCTACTTGGGTTTACTTTAAATATACATATACTTGCCGTTTCCAGTTGATGTTCATCGTACAGCTTAATAATGTTGTAACAAAAACAAATTATAGGCTATTTCGATGAAATATTTTGCCTTGGTAGCCGCAGCAGACAATATTTAAAGCAAGGCTTTAAATATTCCCAAATAACAATAACTAAAATTGTAACAACTACTTACTTCATAGGTTGGCTAATACAAGTTCCAACATTAGAGTAGGAGAATGATTCCCGAGCACATATATATTAAAATTCCTTGTTCTACTAATACGTAATCTTGAAGAAGTTTTACAGTTTCGGATGACTTGAACTGTTGTTAGTACTACTGCAGTATAATCATACTTACTTTTCTTTACGTCGCACAATATTGACTGATTAATCAATAAAACATAATGTTCCTTACAAACCGTGTTCGAACAAGCTTAGTTAGGGTAGAAACCGTACCTATATCCGGCGGAAAACCGGTCGTTATCAAGCGCCCTTACGAATTACGCATGAATCCGAGACAGTAAATCTTGGTCACCCATTTGGTGAGGAGGTCGATGGCGCAAGTGGTTAGCGCGTTCGGCTGTGATCGTTGAAGTTAAGCAACTTTTGCAGTGATGGGTCATTGGATGGGTGACCAAAAATTTCCTATCTGGAACTTTTCCGTGCTTCGGAAGGCACGTTAAGCCGAAAGTCTCGGCATCTGCAGTCCGCAGTCTGCAGTGGTGGGTAATGGCCCAATCTCCCAATTCAATCCATAGGGAAGGCCTGTGCCCCAGCAATGAGGACATAAATAGGCTGATGATGATGATGATTCGGTGATAGGACTTAGCAAAAGATGCTTCTTGACCGAGCGTACTAATCACTGTGCTAGCTTCCTCTCCCTCTGAATTAAGAGCAACGCTCTTCTCGGTGCATTCTATGTATCTTCTGCCACCTCCCTCTCTTCTCCGCCGCTTTTGTTTTGCCGTGGGGAAAATGAGTGACGCAAACCCCGCCGCCTGATAAGCAACGATTATGTGGGGCTCTCCTCCGTGGACTCATCCAACGGGAGGTCCATTTGATGAGTCCTCGGAGGCCTATCCTCTTAAAACCTCACGGCGCACCCTCGGTTGGAAGTGGTACCCGAGAAACCGTTTCCGAGTCACCGGGCCACCCACTCCCTGTTGAAAGGACTTTCTGGTCCCCCCCTCTCGGGAGAAGCTCAGTCGCGTGGAGCCCCTTCTCCGCCCCTAGGTCCTTGTATCCTCCTTATTATATTATGAATGTGAGATTTTGCATGTTTGTTATTCAATCACGCAAAAATGGAAAAACGGATTGTGATTGGCGCACAGATAGTTTATTAGTTACCTGGATTGAGACGTAGGATATATTTTATCCAGAAAAACTGTTTCTCCCGCATTCTCAAAGAACTAAAATTAACGCGGACAAAAAGTCGCGGGCGGCCACTAGTGTAGCAATAATATCTGAAAATTCAACAAAGTATTAAATTTTGGAATTTAACACCTATAACTTAGGTATCTCCTGTGATCGTGATTTATGAGTGAAAGATTATTATTAATGGTTCTGTTTTCTTGTTTCCAACGTGGATTGACGAGTTCCGTGTAATAACAGTGGGTGTAATGAAACTTCGTGCGAATTGTGCCAAAGTGGCGTTCCAAATATTTTAAGAAAACATACTTAAGAACTTATTCATGAAATACATACAAAGTGATTGCGAAGTAGTTCCTAGAATCCATTACGGGCAGTTGTCTAACCGCCGACAATGAAAGCAACTAAATATCAGCTATTTTCTCGCTCAAGAAGCAAACAATAGAACAACGGCATATCAAAAATAGTTTTTACCAATGTCGTTCCTGACGCACTTTAATTTTTTTTCAATGGTTTAAGAGTTGATCTAATATGTTATGTAATAATTTTGGTTGAAATAAATTTGGAATATTTTTTTTAAAACGATGAAGTGTTATTTCGTAAAATGTCTATTTCAGGTCTGTTCGCTCCATGATTTTTAAATTGATTTCTTTCAAAAATTTGCGGGAATAGATATATAGTTTTATACATTTCTAAAAAGCCCATTGTATATTGATTTTAAAGCAATTATGATATTGTGGGTTTTATAATAAAATTTAATGAAAAAAAAACTTATTATAGGTGAGGCGAAAAATAAAGTTTACCAACTTCATTGAGACTTTTGACAGTTACTAACGTCTCCCGACGCTTTAAATTTGATGTTGTTCTGTAGCGTAGATATTCATAAATAACATTAAAATCAGCTGCGGATACGTGCGGTTTTTGAAGTTATCGCGAAAAGTATGATACAAGCCAGGAAACGGAAAACCAAGTTTGCGTTATATTTAAATTTATTATTAGTTATTTATTGATAATAGAGCGTTTTATCTACATTTTACACTCATTTTGCGGTACAACTTTAATCAAAAGAATGCACACTACCCTTATTTATCAAAAATAATTTATATATTTTTTGATTCATTCATTTTATACAGCTATTAAAAGTTCATAATAAAACTAAACAAAAGTTTGACCATTAAGTATTTTCACCGAATTTTAAAATGACTGCTACTTTCAAGTGTCCTAAGCGTGTATTTATTACTTTCATTCATTGAAGGAGGAAGAAAACTTGAATCTCTATCAACAGTTTTAAAAGAAGACTATCATGTTTCTGAAGACAACGTGTGCTTTATCATCAGTGATATTCAAAGGAATCTTATTACTTGCTTTTATAGACGATGGGCAGAAGAGTTGATGAAAAAGGATGCATTTTTAAAGAAGAACTACAATTGGTTGAATTCAGAGTATTTGGTAACTTGACCGGATTCGGAAGAACTAGAACCTGATTTCACGTCATCTACTTCTTCTGACAAATGCGGAAGACCCTGTGTCGCTTATGGGGACTCATCAGAATCAAGAAAAAAAAATACCGCTTTACTTAGTGCTTATGGCTTTGAACACATCTAAAATGCCTTTATTCAGGGATTGCGTTCGATAGGAGACGGAATAGAAGCAAATCTCGTGGAAACATTAAGGCTTACTGATCGTGATACTAAGTCTTTATAATTGAATCTCATAGATAACGCAAGCCAGAGCAAAATGCTGATGGATCAAGAGGCATTAAGTGTTTTCATTGAATTAGATTTAACGAAAGCACAATATACGTATTCAAAGAATTTAACTAACGAACGAAACTGTTTTATATTCCCATCATTTTATAAAATACAAAAAATCAAACAGAGATGTTATATACCACCTTCAGCAAAAGAAATTACAAATATACATGCTAAATACTGAATCAAGATTTATTAGACCACACTGCAGCTAGGATTTTGGCTATAGATTCGGTGTATAAGAATGGATTGAGCCATTTAGTTTTATACAGTAAAAGGGGATGTGATGATACATCTGGTCAAAGTTAGTATAAACAAAAACTTCCAGATGAGTCTGAACTTGCTTCTGATGCAAATTTGTTTATTGCATCTTTAGTGCCTATCAAATTAATCAATGAGCTAACAGGGGATATTGTCTCACAAAATCCAATGCCTTCGTCAGTACGTTTTTGTCGGCCTATATCAATAGAATTTTCAATTAAAAGAAGGTGAAGGAGTGAACGTGAAGCATGAACTCTTTCTAACAATGATAGATGGCAAAGTAGCTCAAGTGTTAATACTTACACCTTCTGGTTCCACATGTACAATTTGTGAAGCTACTCCATGGCAAATGAATGATCTGACTAAAGTGACTGCTAGGCCAGAAAATGAAAATTCATTTCAATACGGACTTTCTATATTGCACGCCTGGATTCGTTGTTTGGAAATGATTTTACATACACACATCAAAAGTGTCTAGGGATCAACATATATTTTTGCAATAACTTTTCTCCTGATTGATATTAATTAAAATTTTCTTTAAGGATTCATCAAATAAAGTGTTTTCGTTTGTCACAGTAACGATAAACCAAGTCACCTTTGCATTAATAAAGAAATTTGCCATTTTCCTAATAAAGGGATTTTTGACATTTGAACCACTAACACAAAAGTTCGAAAAAAAGACTGAAATAACAGTTTTCTCTAAAATTTTATTGGGTAACTTAAACAATTAATAATCCGTATTTCTACCGCGAACACTAACAACACAAGAACATCGGTTTGGCATACTCAAAATGAGTTCATCCAAATCACGCTGTGGAATGGCCGCCCATGTTCGTTGCAAAAACAAAAAAAGGTCTTCTTGCGACTGGATACCCTCCATATTCGGCAGAGCTCTTCTCTGTAGCATATCCCATGCATGCTCAATCGGGTTCAAGTCTGGCGACTGAGCAGGCCAGGGCAGGACATTGATGTTAGCTGCGGCGAGAGTCTGTCTTACAACTCTTGCGGTGTGCGGTCGTGCATTATCATGCATTAACTGAAATAAGGGACCGATTTGCACTTGTAGAGGAACGATGACGTCTGATACAATCGTCTCAGCATAAATTTGAGCGTTGAGGTTGCCTCTGATCCAAATCAACTCAGTTCTTCCGCCGATCCAAATACCCGCCCATACCATGATGGTTCCACCACTATAAGGATGGACTTCCTGGCAGGATTTTAATCGCTGTTGGCGTCCAGGGGTTCTCCAGTGTCGTATACGTCTTGTATCCGGTCTCATACCAAAACGAGACTCATCAGAAAAGCACACGAAACGCCATTGTTCTTCTGCCCAATTTCTGTGTTCAAGAGCCCATTGATATCGAATCCTACGATTGTGCATTGCTATAGGTGGTACCCGTAGCGGTCTTCGGGAATGAAGGTTCACTTCATGCAAGCGGTTTCTGACTGTTTGGTCGCTAATTAAGTTCCCTGAAGAGTGATGAAGCCTCACGGCTAACATCATGGCGGTTATTGTTGGAGCTCTTCGAGTTAAGATTTGAATGTATCGGTCTTGTCTCCGTGTGGTGCAGCGATACCGTCCTCCATGGCGCTCAGCCACGGTACCAGTGCTTCGGTATCGTGTCCAAAGTCGACTGATAACACTCTGACTTGTATTCAGAGCTAAAGCCACAGTACGTTGCCGGGAACCAGCTTCTATCATTCCCACGGCTCTGAGCATTTCTTCCCTGCTTAAATGACGTCGCCGCTCCATAATAACGTTGGTTTTAATCAGTAGTAGGGAAACAGTAGCACTAATAATGTCTTCAATGCGTTGTATGTTTTTATAGGGAAAATATTGACAGCTGATTTTCATCTTTTACTCGAATTTGATTCACAGTTCCTGATTCAAATTATGAAATGCACCAAAAAGGATCCATATAAATTTATAAAATCATAAATTTATTACAAAGCCACATCTCAATCTCAAGAAATCCGCATAAAAATGCTTGATCCCTAGACACTTTTGATGTGTGTATATCATACAACTTCTCTTTTCCAAAATGGTTAGCTACAAGCGAAGAAAAGAAACAACTACATGCCATCTATGGTTCATAAAATTTTAATTCCTGGTGAAAGTATCATTAAGCATTTTGCTGTGCTTCTTATTGGTCAACTTTCAGAAGATGCGCAGGAGTCCCGTAATAAAGGTTACAAAAAAAAATCACCTACATCATGCCAGAAAGTGCTCTCGATCAGTAATAAATGAAGATGTATTTCATACTCTTCTATACACATCAGATCCGTACATTTCCAGCCTAAGAAAAACATATAGCAAAAGTGTGAAGGCACTTGATGAAGATACCCTAGATCTTTTAAAAGTGAACGAACTCATCTTGGATCCCGAAGCTCATCAAGTTCAAATAAAAATAATGTATGATACGTAACAGTCAAACGTCTGTTTAGTTTTATTACGAATTTGACTTGTATCCGCAGCTGATTTTAATACATTTTATTTATGAATGCATATTTTTTCTAATATGAATTTTACTTACAAATTAGTATCTTGTAACTTTCATATTTTGTGAAATAAATATTAGTAATCTGAACTTTTAATTGTTTATTATATTAATAAGGTGTGTTTTAATATTTTTATTTTATAATAAATAAATAATACATGATACATATTTTTCACAATATAAATAGAAAAAATAAATAAGCTTAAGGTAATTTCTTTAAACTTTTTTTATATATATTTAGTTATCCATCGTTAAAAAGTTATTGATTTTTGATCTGAAACACGCCTTGATTTCCCATAGTGCGGCGGTCATACTAGGGGAGCGAGGGGCTTGTTGTAACAGGGGTAAGTAGTAACAGGCTCTTTCCACTAGGATGTTAAATTTTACTAACGTACACACATCAAAAGTGTCTAGGGATCAACATATATTTTTGCAATAACTTTTCTCCTGATTGATATTAATTAAAATTTTCTTTAAGGATTCATCAAATAAAGTGTTTTCGTTTGTCACAGTAACGATAAACCAAGTCACCTTTGCATTAATAAAGAAATTTGCCATTTTCCTAATAAAGGGATTTTTGACATTTGAACCACTAACACAAAAGTTCGAAAAAAAGACTGAAATAACAGTTTTCTCTAAAATTTTATTGGGTAACTTAAACAATTAATAATCCGTATTTCTACCGCGAACACTAACAACACAAGAACATCGGTTTGGCATACTCAAAATGAGTTCATCCAAATCACGCTGTGGAATGGCCGCCCATGTTCGTTGCAAAAACAAAAAAAGGTCTTCTTGCGACTGGATACCCTCCATATTCGGCAGAGCTCTTCTCTGTAGCATATCCCATGCATGCTCAATCGGGTTCAAGTCTGGCGACTGAGCAGGCCAGGGCAGGACATTGATGTTAGCTGCGGCGAGAGTCTGTCTTACAACTCTTGCAGTGTGCGGTCGTGCATTATCATGCATTAACTGAAATAAGGGACCGATTTGCACTTGTAGAGGAACGATGACGTCTGATACAATCGTCTCAGCATAAATTTGAGCGTTGAGGTTGCCTCTGATCCAAATCAACTCAGTTCTTCCGCCGATCCAAATACCCGCCCATACCATGATGGTTCCACCACTATAAGGATGGACTTCCTGGCAGGATTTTAATCGCTGTTGGCGTCCAGGGGTTCTCCAGTGTCGTATACGTCTTGTATCCGGTCTCATACCAAAACGAGACTCATCAGAAAAGCACACGAAACGCCATTGTTCTTCTGCCCAATTTCTGTGTTCAAGAGCCCATTGATATCGAATCCTACGATTGTGCATTGCTATAGGTGGTACCCGTAGCGGTCTTCGGGAATGAAGGTTCACTTCATGCAAGCGGTTTCTGACTGTTTGGTCGCTAATTAAGTTCCCTGAAGAGTGATGAAGCCTCACGGCTAACATCATGGCGGTTATTGTTGGAGCTCTTCGAGTTAAGATTTGAATGTATCGGTCTTGTCTCCGTGTGGTGCAGCGATACCGTCCTCCATGGCGCTCAGCCACGGTACCAGTGCTTCGGTATCGTGTCCAAAGTCGACTGATAACACTCTGACTTGTATTCAGAGCTAAAGCCACAGTACGTTGCCGGGAACCAGCTTCTATCATTCCCACGGCTCTGAGCATTTCTTCCCTGCTTAAATGACGTCGCCGCTCCATAATAACGTTGGTTTTAATCAGTAGTAGGGAAACAGTAGCACTAATAATGTCTTCAATGCGTTGTATGTTTTTATAGGGAAAATATTGACAGCTGATTTTCATCTTTTACTCGAATTTGATTCACAGTTCCTGATTCAAATTATGAAATGCACCAAAAAGGATCCATATAAATTTATAAAATCATAAATTTATTACAAAGCCACATCTCAATCTCAAGAAATCCGCATAAAAATGCTTGATCCCTAGACACTTTTGATGTGTGTATTTCTTTGACTCGATTTGACCTATAAACCGCGCCGCAACGTGTTGCCTTAGCCAGTGTCCCGTCGGCCAGTGCAGTGAGCGTAAGTGTGCACGCGATTTATTTATGCCAGGTAATATAAAATTGCACTGTCGTAAAATTTTGGTTTATGGTGTAATTATCGACTAATTTCAAACTTTTTATATCCTATTTACATTCAAATTTATCTATCTCTGATAATGTGTAATAGTTTTTAAGATTGCTAAATGTTTTTTAATAGGTATCTTGATAAATGTTAAAAATAACACCATGGGGTTAGTTGTAACAAAATCCCGGGGCTTGTTGAAACGTGTTACAACATATGACATGATACATATGATGTGAAGAAAATCAGAAAAAATATTACAAAATTAAAGGAAAAGGTAAATGAAAGGGGAAGGGGAAAGGCAAAGGTAAATCAACAAAAAATAAAACTGGATTGGACAGAGCTAAAAAAATTATTTTATGATCAATCTGAATCAGAAGAGTGGTATTGTCTGGTATGTGGTGAAGTTTATACAGATTCAAATAAAGAAGATTGTGTAGAGTGTATCATTTGTAAGATGTGGGCACATGTAGGATGTGTTACACTATATCTTTTATTTGTATTAATTGTAGCTCATATGAAGACTGAATTCAATTATAATGAAACCCACCAAATGTTGATTCTTATATAAGTACAATACTTTGTCAGAGAGATATTAATAAGAGATATAAAGATATTAAAGTGCCATAATAATTATAAGTAGTGTTTAATACATAAAACTTTTAATTACTTAATTTTTAGGTATTGATTACTTAAAAAGTGTATTTGAGTTGATTTTTGATAAGAGTTACATAATATATACTTTAGAAAGATATCAATTTTTTTTTTATTGTTGTTCCTACTTGCCCCGGTAGACGTTACAACTTGCCCCAAGCACGAGGTAAGTTGTAACACCGCACTTCTTCTCGAAAATAATTATTTGTAAAATAATGACCAATAGTTATGGTATTATTTTTACCTGATTTGGTAGAGGAAGAGTTACTGCATCCATCCATCTTTATTTAGTAGTAAATTAATCAATAGATCTCACGATATATTTGTTTTCATGAAAATTGTTTCCACAAGCCCCTTGCTTCTACTGTCATCGTCAATATACGAATGACTATTTTTACTTTAAATATAATGATGAAAATCATCAGTTCATTATATAACTCATCTATCTCCTTAGTTTTGGAGGCCTAGAAAATAGCCATAAAGTAAATTGTCACATTGCAAGATTAAAGTTGGCACAAGCTAGTAAAACTAAAAGTAAAATTCTAAAACGGTCAGTTTCAATATTAATCACCAGTAAAAGCTAAATCCCACCTCGGATTCTGCGGTGAAAAGTGAGTTTGTTTTTACAGAGTGCACTGGTTGGTTTCATATGTTGTTATTTTTAATCTTAATAATAAAAAATAATATTAAAGAAACCAAGCACTAATGGGGCTATATTGATTACAAATAACATTAGTTTGTCATTTAATCTTATTGATGTTTATTTAGTTTTTTCGCGTAGTACTTAGTTACTACTTAGCTATGATTGCAATTCACATCTAAATCTAATTAAGCTACAAATTCCATAATTAAGTTATGAAATCCTGTCTCGTTGTAACACATTCACGGCCAAAGCCTAATTAAAAGCAGCCTTGCACAAAAATAGTTTATCCAATAATATTTTGAGTTAGCCAGATAAGAGGCAGCAATTAGTGTTGCTGCAAAAAAAATATAATAATTTATCGATAGACCGTGCAACTCATTTCTATGAAAATATCGGTATTATTGTATATCCTTGAGCGTCAGATGATGATTGTAAAAGAATAGGGGTAACATTGTGTTTTGTCAGATAACAGCAAAATCTTTGTTATCTTGATTGTATTGAAAACCAGTTATCTTCATGCATTTCATACTGTAGAGTTATGTATTTAAGAAAAATACCCGTGTTTTGCACCTGGATCAGAAATAAACTGCTTTAATCATAGCACTCCAAACTCGCAAAAACGTCTAATGAGACATTCACATAATTACCGATCGGCATCGATCAAACACTTCTTACAAGGTATCTAAAAGAATAATAATGACAGTCAGATGTCATGTATCAGTTTCAATTATATTAATAGTATCGACAGTGTGGCTGATTTCAATGACATTATGGTTGATATCGAAACAATCGATAGTTGAGCAACACTAGCAGCAATCAAGCCAGCAGTCGAGGTCAAGGGCAAAAGTGGCGTGAGCCGTGAACATGTAAGCCGAAATCCGCCGATCGAAATGTTGTGGATGTGATTTCGGATTATTTATATTACCTACTTAGATTTCTCCTTCCGCATTCTGTTAATCTGGTTATATCTTGTATGTATTAATAAAAATATAAGTTGCTGATAATAAATGTATACTAATACTTAGTGACTAGTGCGTTCAGTTTTCAATCGAAAAAGGTAAGAAACTCGTTTATCTTACGATGGGCGGCTATCTCAAGTTCATCCGTGTTACAGAAGACTCGTAAAACTGTTCATGATGCGGGTCCTTATTCTTGATAGCTATTCTTTTGCTGCAGGTGTGAGAGCTAAGAGCTCTGAGAGCTGTTTACTAACGAGGCTCAATAGCAACTTGAGCAATGAGCTTATAATTATATGCACAGTAATCTGGTAAATATTGCCTGATAAGAACTAAGTTGATGAAAATATAATCATTAAGACTGCAGCAACCCCAGCTCATCTGATGTCAAGTGTAATTGGATACTTCACATGACAACGGATCAATTTCATTGCAGCAAAAACATTATCACAGATAGGTATTTTTCAATACATATAACAATAATTACCATAGGTGCGTTATCTTGTTTTTTACGTTTATCGTATCTTTATACGACCCACTTAGTTAATTCCCTATACAAAATTCTTGGAGGTAATAATAATCCTTTCGTACTCAATTAAGTTAAAACCAATACAAGGGTATGATGAATTTCAAAGTTCCGAGAGAGCCTTTTAACAGATCCAAACTCAATTTCATGTCTTACTCAACTGTGTCTGTGCTGTCCCTTCTTACTCAAATTTCAGTAACTTTCCTACACACAATGTAATTAAATTATACTAAGCTTTTGACAAAAACATTACTTAATTTTAATTTGCATAACTAAATTACTTTCGAAATATCTTACAGCTTTATTAAAACGTTGAGATTACCATAGAAACAAATAATTGAAGGAATTCCTCGGCGAGATATAATTAATAATACGGAACGGTGATAAAATAATGTATCAAGAGAAGAAATTTTCCGTACCTAAAATTATTTGTGCAAGAGCGCCAAATTATATCGTGGGCCCTGTTTAATGAAAGTAACAGTTCGAGAATATTGTAAATAACTGACATATTTGTTAGTATGACAAATGCTGGTTAATAAACTTTACAATTATGTAAGATTTTTTACATATTAAAATCTGACAAATATTACAATTACAATTCTGTACCTATTATAAATATTTTCTTAAGTAGAAAACGCTTGTAGATTTTGACGATATATTTTATCTACAAAGATCCATTGTTTTCTCCATACAACTCTACCCAATATTGTACATCAGGTATTATCATGCATTTATGTATGGAAAAATACTACGAATTCATCAAAAATATAAATGGAGTTTATTATCAACTTGAACCACATAAAAATGTCGTTTCAACACTTGTGTAAGTGGCTAGACATTTTTAAGCTATTGTATAGCTTTTATCGCGGGCTTCGAACGCGGGGACCGAATCAAAAAATTCTGTAACGAAAAAACCTTGCGATAGTGCATATACCAATAGAACACAATTTTTGCAATTCTAATATCAATGTAAACGGCGCAGTCTGTTAAGTTTATGCCACGGGACACTAACGTTCGACGCATCACCGCGGTCGTCGGTTCAAATCCCGCACTCGTATTTTTTATTTTTAGTTATTATTTTTTTCATTTTTTTATATATTTGTTTTAGACCCCAGCACCTGTTCTTATTTTTATTTGTCTCCCTTTTATTTAGACTTTATAAATATAATTAAAATTTTGGGACTAAAGATGGTAAACTGTGGAGCTTGTGAAAGTTTTTTGGCACCGGGCAATGCTGTTGTTTGCTGTGCTTGCCCAATAAAACATAATAAGGCCTGCCTCCTCGCCATCCCGAAAAAGTCGAGTGTCAGCAAGGACTGGATATGCCCGAACTGCAAGAAGAGCACACGCAGGGGTGACAACACGCGTACGCCTGTAAATGGTATCAGCGAATCTTCCGAGCCCGAAAAACTGGTTGCTGTACGGGAACCTGTCGACCTGGCCAGTGGCTCTCCAAAGGAAGATGAGGTCCAGGGTAAGGCCAAGGAGAACGCCGCCAGAAATAATCACACCAGTGATATAAAAAGTATGCTGGCCGACTACATGAAGAAGATGGAAAGAAAATATTTTCTTATAGGTCACCACGCTCAAAAAGTCTAACATGAATTAATATCAAAGAAAAAAACTGCATAAATAAATAATTATAATTGCATAAATTGATAAAAAATGCTATGCAATAGCTTAACCGCGGCATTCCCCGAGTGCCACACGTATTTTTTTATTTTATTTTATTTATTTAAACTTTATTGCCACAATTACAAAGATGGACAAAAGGCGGACTTAACGCTAAAAGCATTCTCTGCCAGTCAACCTTTAGGCATAAAGAAATCCTAGAATGCGGCTATAATAATAAAAAAAAGTGATTTACTTTAAACATACACCAGTAAAAGTAACTACATAAATATTTATTTAAAAATAAACACCGTTTATAAAATATATTGATGATGAGACTGTGAAGGGAAATTGTCAGTTAAACTTAACGTTCTTAGCTTTCTAGGAGAAGTTCATGAACTTTCTTCTTTAAACTGTACCTAGTAGGTGACCTTCTAACGGAGTCAGGGAGGCTGTTCCAGAGTCGTGAAGATTGGAGGGCAAAGGAATCAGACATATAGCCAGAGTGAAGTTTTTTAGTATTAGAAATATTTATTTGAGCATTTATATGAAATTCACAATCATTCTTTTATAGTCGAAATATATCAAAATACAAGTAGTACAGTAAAGTAATAACATTGATTCGGTCGATTATAATCAGTTAAAAATTTGTAAATATCGTACGATAGGTATCTCCAGTCATTATATTGTTATATATGAAATGTTTCGGGAAATCGTCATAAAATCGTCTTTGAAAATACAATTACTTGTGACGAAAAAGGAAGTTGCTAAGAATAGAAAAAGAGACTAAAAGTCTAGTTTGACGACTGCCGCACGATCTAGAACTTATAAAAGATGGACAAAATGCTGACATGGAAAATCAAACCCGACTCTGTCGTATAAGAGTCTACTATCGATTGAAAGATAGTATCCGCTCGTGCTGTCATTAAATTTTGCTTCTTAGTGCCACTACAAGGCACTCATCTATCGAGAACCTTTCACAGATATCTGCAATATTAAATTTTACAAGGGCCTTTAGGAATAAATGAAAATGCTATAATATTGTGCGAAACAACTGGTATCAATCCCTTTTAGTTCTGGGTAACTTTACTTATAGTGTTTTTGACTCTGAATGACTAAAATATCTAATCTAAGAACTAGCCTTTGAGAATGAAAGCATTGGTTTTAAAGAGCTACATATAAATAGCATTGAGATGTATTTCCATGATTCACAAAAAACATAAACTTTATTAGGTTTGATCACTAAGGTTTATATCTATAGAAAAAAATACTAGAAAAAAATCACGCGACCAGGAAGCAGACAGGACTCAAACTAACACTCTTCGCTATTCGGACGTATACCAATTATGATACCACGGCTTTAATGGCAGTATTAAATTTCTCCTAATATTTCTTAGGCTGCAAGGTAGCGCATTTTCTTTAGAAATTCTTTTTTAAATATCTAGCAGATAAACACTTACACACGCTCCCCGTCTATCAGCCCCGCTTCCGGTCCATTGCCTCCACTCCCGATCCATCACTCACCGCGTCCGGTCAATCACCGCTCCCGGACCACCACTCACCACTCCCGGCCCTTGGCCCCCGCTCCCGGTCCCTAACTCACTGCTCCCGGTCCAACACTCGCGACTCTCGGTCCATCACTCGCCGTTCCCAATCTAAAACTTTAAACCAAGTTTTCAACCACCGCCGTCAGTGGTCTCCCACCTAACTGCCTAGCTAGGTTAGCTAGGTTGTCATGGAAATATCTGATTTTTTTTTCGTCTAGCCCCCATCCGCTATAATGTCACAAACGGAACTTCGTAGGTACCAATAAAATGGGACCGAGCTCGCACCCCTGCGGAATATCAAACTAATAGATCTTTGTTTTGATAAGTACCTACTTCCCTCAAGTTTCCTCCTCTCGGTGAGTCTTTGCAAGTTTTAACCGCAAAACCCTTTAATTAAGAATTTCAGCATTAGAGTTATAAATTTGCTTTGTTGTCCTTTGTGGTTATAGTGCCTTGAAGTTACATGGACTAGGATCTGACAGTAAGTCTCATGTTCTGTTTACTTTTGTTAATGTATAACATCAATTGAGTAATTAATTTAAACGCTTTTAAAGCCGTAGTACTCAGAAATTTAATTTAATGCTTCATATAGTCATGTGTTGTCTCATTCAATTGTTGCCGCAAATAAAGTAACAGCGTCAACTTGATTCAAACTTGAAATTTAATTCTTCTCTATCGTGACTTTTGTGAGTACGGTCGTTAAAATACGCGAGTCCCGCAGCGGCGGCGTATGCGGGAGAAAAACGCGCCGTAACTTCTTAGCCTTAAAACTAAAATTTTCATAATTTACGTATTTGTCTCTAGGAAGTCGTGTTTTGTTAAAAATAAAACTTCTAATACAATGACGTAGCGAATATTCATTTTTTCTATCAGTCCCAATTTTGCATCGTAATGGTGTTGAACGTCTCTATTAAACTTCCCGCGGCGACGTCGATTTGTTAAATAAGTAAAGCTTGAATAATGGAACCTGAATAATGAACGGGATAGAAGAGCTAATCCAGGCTTTAATTCGCCCATTCCCAGAATGTTTATGGCTTTCAATAGTTGTAATAGTCACTCCAAATGCATTCATTTTGATTCCAAAGCGGAATTCACACAATCAGTCTACGCCTGCCTTGTAACCATTGTAACTTGTATTATCTCTTACGTACCATAGAGTAACAACACATACACAAGGTAGTGTATAAAGTTTTTAATGCACCTGATATTGTATTTAATTGCGTTAATATTAGAGATTTTAATCATTATGTTAGTACCTTTCTAGGTTTTGGCGCTATGTTTTGCAAGGAACTTTTAGTTTGCAAATCCGACACATACTTTACCATTTTTTAATGAGAGATATTTATAAGTACCTAGTACATTTTGGGTATTTTGGCATTTTTGCCCCCCCCCCCCCCCTCCCATGTAATTCTGCCCCGCTCGAGTAAATCCCAAAGTTAATATTTTTAGAATGTCTAATTGAAAGGTGTCTGATAGAAGTTGATGATCTACAATTTTGAAAAACATCTCGAATACATATGAAAGATAAACACTTTTAAAAATATAGCGCTGTCACAAGCAACATGTTTGTCTAAAACACACACAATTTCTGCTACTATGTCATTCTCCAATGCACAACATTCTCTTGAGACCTTGTTCAGTATAGTGATCGCAAATTTGTTGAAGCTTTACTGTCGGATTTACACTGCGTCGTATTTTGAAACGATAAGTGCTGGTACCTAGTGCTCTTATATAGTGTATATCTGTGTTACGTTCTTAAGCAAATGCTCTAACACAATGTAAAATGGTATAATACTACCTAAGTATGTACTTTAAGTTCAACATTTATGTGTCTCATTGTTTTTATCAAATTTTATCTAACTGTTTCACAGCTACATTTTAATAAACTAAACATGTTTTTTGAATTCTGTCTTGTGTTCCTCACAAGAAAAAAAAGAAATCCTTATAGGATAACTTTGTTGTCCGTCTGTCTATCAGCCTGTCTGTCTGTCTAGACCATTTATGTCAGGAGTTGAGGTATCGAGCTTAAAAAAGAACATACTCCAGGTCTAGGGTCCCTTGAAGCTGTAAAAAATCAAACATCAATTTTAACAGGCAAAAAAGATACGGTTTATGTTGGGTACCTACAAATTTGTACGGATCCCTCGCTGGGTAAAACCAATTTGCTCTTGACCGGTTTTTTGGCACAAGAGATGGCGCTGTAGCCAATTCAACGACTAGCTCCTACAGTTAAAAGTATTGGCTACCATAAATCAGTTTATTATTGCTAAATTATTGCGAAATAAAAAAGTCTACAAGTGCCATTAATAATGAAATGAAGTAATGCAAGTATAACATTGGATAAAAATGTGCAGTGATAACTTCGAGCATATACCAAGCGAAATAAAGATCATTTATTGAGCAATTACTGATGAGGTTGGTGAACATATTATTTTGTAAAAACTAAATATAGTTCCAAGAAAGAAGGTATATAACGAAAAGTTTTTTTTAGATGCACCATCATAGATGGTAGGAATACATATAAAAAAATATACATACATATAAAAAATGGTAGGAAAGTCAAAACTGTACATTGAATATTTTTTTAAAAGAATACTTGGGGTGCGATCTGCAATCGACAACGAAGCCAAAAATATAGTTTTTAGAATTTTTGTTTTTTGTCTGTATGTATGTCCGGGATAAAATCAAAAAGCACTGTATAGATTCACTTCAAATTTGGCACGAATATTTTTAAGAAGTCGGATCAACATATAGGCTACATATTATCACGCTATCACCTACGGGGAACGAGCAGTGAACCTTTATTTCTTCAACGCATTCTGTAACAACGTATAATCTAATTACGCATATTTGAATGTTGTTATTATGTTAACCATGCTATAAGCTATCTTCACACTATAAGTAACTTAGGCCGATAAATATAATAGACAATTTACAATTTACGATCCGGGCGAAATGGCCACCATACGAAATTACCATGTCGCTTTGTTCTCTTCAGAGCAAAAACCAATTTATGACACTGTCCGTGAAAGCGTTGGGCAAAACCAGGGTAAATTGTGCCATTGCTGTAGCGCCTATTTGTGGTGTGTCACGTAACAGTGATAAGGGACACGTGCTCAAGGATTGCTCTCTGATCGTATGGGATGAGTGTACGATGGCCAAAAGGAAAGCAGTTGAGGCCGTGGCAGAACCCTGCAAGACATGCGCAGAAACCAACATTCCATGGGTGGTGTCATAGTTCTGTTCAGTGGCGATTTCCAACAAACGCTTCCCGTGGTGACGCAGAAAATTACATATATTTATCATTTACATTATTTATACTATTAAATTAAATACACACGAATGTCAACCAAATATATATTAGGATATTTTATCATTTAAAAAATCATTAATTTTCATTTTGTTAATTAAAAATGTAAATAATTCAGTCCTAATATTGGTTAAATTCAGTTTCTTTTTTATATTTGAGGGTAACTTATTAAATATACGAATGGCCATACCATATGCATTTTTAGAAAATATCATTAGTCTTTGGATTGGAACACATAAGTCGTTCCCTTTTCTACGTCTATTCACAACATCTTTTTTTTGCTTATATAAGTTAAAATACAAACACTGCCATTTCAAGAATATATAAACATGGAACAGTATTACAAGCAATTTGAATAAGGGCTTACACGAGTCCAAATAACCTGCACCACAAAGAGACCGTATACATTTTTTTTTAATTTTAAAGACTTTAATTGCCACTACTGAATTTCCCCACAGTATTATACCATAACGCAACACAGATGAAACATAACCATGGTAAACTACTTGTTAGTGCCGATTGTTGCGATGCTATCTCTCTTATCCTATTCAGAGCATATATAAATCTGTCAAGCTTATTTGTTACAGTGTCAATATGAGCTTTCCAGTTACAGAATTTGTCTAAGGCTATTCCTAAAAATTTTGTGTCATTTACTTCTTCTATAGGTTGGTTATTCACACTTATATTAATTTTACCATTTTTGCTATTTATTGTTTTAAAATGTATAAATTTTGTTTTATTTACATTTATTATAAGATTTTTATTTTTCAACCACTGTGCTATTTTCTGTAATTCTGTATTTGCTTTACGTTCTATTTTTCGGTCTTTATCACTTATAATTAGGGTGATATCATAGGCGATAATGGCGAATAAAATACATTTTTGGTCGGTAACATTTGGCAAGTCGGTAATATAAAGCAGAAAAAGTAGAATTATATCGCTACAAACCAAACCAAACTAGTCAGCTGATGGGTGAGCTACCAACACCGCGGGTGAATCCCGCAAGACCGTTAGTCAACACAGGTGTTGACTTCACCGGCCACGTGCAAGACAAGCTGAATAAAGGAAGAGGCGTACCAACATCAAAGGGTTACATAACTATCTTTGTATGCATGACCACTAAATCCGTGCAAATAGAACTTGTATCCGACCTCAGTAAGGAATCATAATTATGTGCATTTCACACGTGCACGACGCGGTACACCAGAGCACGTATTTTCCGACTGCGAAACGAACTTTATTGGAGCTGCGAAAGTGTTACGCACAGAATTTGCAGAGTTTCAACAACAACTGTCACCTGAAATTTTTTGCCGAAATTTCAAAACTAGATGTGGAGTGGCATTTAACGCTTCCGTATAAAATATTAAAGAAGGTGATATCGTCCTTATCAAGGAAAAATGGTTACCACCTGGAAAATGGGCGTTAGGACAGGTTGTTAAACTGCATCCTGGATCTGGCTTCTACGTAAGAGTTACTATGATGAAAACAAAAACTGGTATTATCAAGCGCCCATCTCCAACTATCTCCGTGGCCACTACAAACCTAAACACAAACATAGAGCCTTTTCAAACAACCAAGCAACCTGAAATAAGCGAAGAAAGAAAAAACAGCGAAAAGTTACTCTCTACATCAGCGAAAAATACCGAAAAAATAATGACAACCAAGAAAAATACGTCAAAAAAGTGTTTATCTACCACACTACTTACAACTTTGTTTATTATGATATCGAACGTAAGAGACCAGAGGCAAGGCAACGTCCAATCGTCGGGGTGTCAAAATTCTCAATATAGAAGCCGATGGCCCAGTTTACTACGACGCTACGGGGAAAATACAAACAATACACGACGATTGGATTTTATTAATGTATTACAACTCAACAACTTATTTTGATGGTATACAACGCTTACAAAACTATCTGGACGGTGTCAGCAGCTTATGTGAAAAAACTGATCCTCGATATTACAAAGCTACACTAGAAAACTTTATCACAAACGGCCAATAGCTCTTCTTTCGTCTATCTCAAAAATATTTGAAGGCGCAAAGTCAAATCGATTATACCCCTTCCTTGAAAAATATAAAGTTTTAGATGAGCGCCAGTAAGATTTTCGTAAAAATAAATGTACAACGCTTGCTGTTTAAGTTCAGTAAATTTTCAGTATTTAAATCAGGTTAATTATGTTGTGGGTATTTTATTAGATATTACGAAGGCATATGATAGTTATTTATGAAATTTTGATAAATATACTTAAATAGTTGTGGTATTAGAGGCAAGGCTCATGAGTGGTTTGCCTCATACCTGAAAAACAGAATACACTATGTTCAAATTAATCATCACAATAAACAAACTGGTTAATTTCTGCAAATAAATTCCAACTGCACATTTTTTACCACAAGGAAGCGGCTTGGATCTCCATTATTTTAATTATACGTCAATCATCATCATCATCATCAGCCTATTAATGTCCCCACTGTTGGGGCACAGGCCTTCCCTATGGATGGAATAGATACGTCAATGATTGCCCTTAAATAGTTAACACTCCTTGTGTACTGTTCGGTGATGACATTTCATTAAAAACTAAATATAATTATTTGGACTTATCACAGGACGAATTAAAAGAAATATTTAAAATTATATATAATAAAAAACAAACAATATATTATATAATTTAAATTATAAATATAATATTAGTAATATGGAAGTAAAATTAGGAATAATGAATCATCCATTATTTATATTATTTTTATGGAATGACCATTGCACGCTCATACAATTTACTATGGGTAATAACCCATTATAGCAATAGTAAAGAATATAAAATATAAATTGGTCGATTTTGTTATATTCTTACTATATCTTTTGAAGAATTATGATATGCGATAAATGTTTAACTTTGACTTTTGTCTTTTATCTAGATAAAATCAACTATATCAAGATTTTATAATTTATGTTGTATTTGATTTACTGATACATTTTGAGGTGCAGTATCCAAAGTGTGACAATGGAACCCAGTCCGTCGTCAAGGTGGACTGTACTCGTATCTCATGAACCGTAATAAGTAGGCAGTTGAGGTTTTTCTCGAGTGTGTTGCCACTTTAACAAAAATAATGAAAAAAAAAACAGTCAAAAGAAGCGTTACTTTCTCCTCGACAACAACAACTGAAAATTCTTCCTATCCATCCAAAGCGAGCAATGCGAAGCTTATGCGTCTTTTAACACAATGCTTATTCAAATTGGATGCATTGAATCGTCAAAGTATTTTAACAATAAACGGGTTATTTTCAAAGTAAAATAGCAGGAATATGATGCGGCTGGTTAAAGAGCCCTTTCATAAAATTCAAATTTCAAAGTTTAGGTGAAAACGGCCGAGTGTCTGCCCGACGCACCGAGCACAAAATAGATAGCACAGAAGGCTATCTACAAACAAAGTGCGCTTGAGCAACGCACACATAGACACCGCTCATGGGCACGAATTATTATGGACCGTTTAGAACCAGCTCCACCCGCTCGCGTCAGTGAACTTATTTGTGCAAAAATGGAGCAACAAAAAAAGAAATTATTTTAACTGTTTGTTGTAGACGGTTGTTTGAATTCAACATTAAACGGTGAATAGTGGTTTTTTTTTAATTCGTACCCAATATAACATTTAATTTGATTTACTTTAGATATTATTGGTATATATTTCCATTCTTCCTGTTTCATCCTCAACAATAAATCAAATAACTACCTATAGATTTTTTTATGCACAAGTCAAAGTTGATAATGTTTGTTTCTTAGGTTTTCACGCACACCACTCCTTAAATAAAACAAATTCAACAGTTTTCCTTTTCGGGATGCGTCGTCTAAATTAATAATACAGACGACGCATCCTGAAAAGTACTTAGTAATTAATTGAGACGACGCAACCTGAAAAGTACTTAGTAATTAATTGAGACGACGCAACCTGAAAAGGATGCGAAACGTCAATAAATAAATAAATCAGTGCATCTATACCGTTGAAACTTGTTTTAATCAAAGTTGATAATCCTAGTGTGACCACCGAGCGTAGGTATGAATAGTCAAGTACATACATGAGATTAGCTTCTGTACTATCGAGCGAGACATCGACGCAGCGATGTTCAATATAGCGCGCCATACCAATTTGATTCCTTAATATACAATTACAAGATTTAGATTTGAGGGACTAAGATCGATCCTGAAATAGTAAAAATGGATGATTCTAGATTGGAATCCTAAGCGGAGCAAAGCATACAAGGATGGTGATTTTTTTTAACAAGTTGTGCTGTAAAAATTGCGGTAAAATAATTCCAATATCATATTGTTTATGTTTTACAAGGACAATAAAGATCTATCTATCTAGTCCCGTACATGATTACGGACAACATTTTACCTACTAACAATAAAAATTATACACTTTTATAATTCTCACCAAATGACCCACAGATCAATGAACGTTTGTGTTGTAAAATAAAACAAAACTTCTAAGGATTGTACAGAGACATAAAGGTAAGTGATAGTATCAAAGTGACAGACAATAGAATTTATATTAAACCTATGAATAGAGTATCGCCAGCCAGTTTTACAACAGTTTGACAAACGCATCGTTGGTGTTTCCTGAAGTTCACCGAATATTAGTATCGATCAGGGGGCTAGCGATTCACTGGCCTCTGCCGCAGCACGCTCGTTTTAGTTTAGGTTTTGCTTAAGTTTAGCTCACAACACTAACCTGAAATCTTCCTTCCTACTCCTTTATTGTCCTCCCTTCTTTTTCTTCTAATTTCTACTGGTTTTTGCTTCGTCCTCTCCCTCAAGCTGCTCTACAGCCTCTCCCGAAGACCCTGGCCGTATCAAATAGTGGCCTCGGTCTTAGACCGCAATATTAAAAACAAAACCAACTTTAGGGGAAACTCAAAATTCTATTCTTTAAAACCACATCATAACATTAATTCGTACAAATAAAACATATAAAACCTAACCTAACCTAACTCACTTGCCCTATATATATCATGGAACTACGAACTAATATTCAATCAGAGAATTACAGGAAATATAAACGATAAGTTGGTCAAACGTTCACTGGTCTGTAGTTCATTCTGTGAGAATTATGAAACTGTAAAAATGTAATTGGAACTGTGAGTTGGTAAAATGTTTTTCGAAATCGAAATGTTTTGCACCCACTTATTTGTGATTCAGGAGTACTTACATCGCAAGTGGTATTTCAAGTACTCACCCTCCATTGGAGTTTCAAATAACAACGATTTTCTGCTCGAAAAACGCCGCGCATCGCGTATCGTGAAATTGTGTTTGCTTTATTTGAATGGCTGTCCCGTAACGACACTTCGCCTCTTGTGCCAATAGGCAATAGATGTGTTTCATTCTCTATTGTTATCATCGGTACGTAACATAGCACGGAGTCAATTTCTTCTCCTCTTTCTCTGTTCTTTGTATCCATATAGATATATATATATAGAAGAAAAAGGTCAAGGCTCGGCAAGAAAATATAACATAAATAAAAAATATTAATAAACCTTGCATTATTACCACAAAAAAGTTAGACATGCGTTCAACACGAGTTTAAGAAAAATTTCATACAATTTTTTTCTAGTTATAATTTTTATTATTTTTAAAGCATGTAACTGCTTGATGTTTAAATCTAAAGAAAATATAACTAGAAAAACATCCACGTGGACCAGGTCCCGTCTGCTGCCTGGACCGCGTGGATTTTTTTTTGTTATAATTTCTTTAAAATTTTTCTAATACAAGTTTTGAAACCGAGTTGTTGACTCACTTTAGCTATTTTTTTTATCAAGATGAATGTATGTAATGTATTATCTGCGAAGGTGTTTTTGTAAATATGATAATTATCCCTTTGAAAATTAACACAAGTATTTAATTTTGATCGAAATTGTTGTGGACTTCAGTCGATTTCAATAAATATCTTAAGAGCTATCATAGTTTTAAAAGCTGGTAGGTAGCTGTGCAAGGTAATAACATGCCCCACGGCTATTAATTAATAGAAATGTGAAAGTTTGTTTACTCAATCACGCAAAAACTACAGAACGGTTTAGGATGAAAGTTGGCACGAATTTAGTTTATGTCCTAGAATGAGACATAGGATACTTTTAATCCCAAAAAGGTGTTAGGTTCCTGAGGGATTCTCAAAAAACTAACCATGGCGCAAAGGCGATAAAGTCTTTTGATGTAGGTACTGGTACTACTCTATACATCCCTACATAGTATTAAGCAAAGTCGCTTCCCGCTGTCTGTCCCTATATCCCTATGTCCCTATGTATGCTTAGATCTTTAAAACTACGCAACTGATTCTGATGCGGTTTTTTTAATAGATACGAGTGATTCAAGAGGAAGGTTTATATGTATAATACATGCATAATATAGTAGAGAAACACTGATAATTTTAGAGGTTTTTAATGTAAGGTCGTAAATAAACTCATTTTTTGCGCTTACATTGCAAACGCTGGCTGAACCCTACGAGATAGATCAAAATAATGTACTACAGTATTGTACAACTTAAAAAGGTCTACAAAAAAGTCCGCAATGGTATATGTCTATCTCTTAGGGATAACCCACAACAACCATTTTTTATCCTATACTTTTTACGAGAAATAATAGCTTATTTACGAAGCGATTTTCAGCAATATAACATTTATCCTTAAACAATTAAGTACCTTAAATACATTGTGTATTTAATACAGATCAATGTGGCGCTTTAAAGCATGTAATTTAAATGAATATTTTCGAGGATATTACAAATTTTAAAATGCGGGACATAGCGGTTTCGACGCTACCGGGCGGGCTGCCTGGCGGCGCGTGCCTATTGTAATTAGGTATAAGAAGAATGTCATTGTGTATATAGTCCGGTAAAATTAGCTTCAAAAATAGGGGTAAGGTTACATTAATTCGCACCTAGCTGAAAATTGGCATGAATGTTGGGAACCCTATTACACACAATTTGTCAATTATCCACATGAATCCAACGTGTGGAAAAAAAAACAAGGTCAAATGTTGCAAAAATCGTTTTTTTTAGTTTTCCAGTTAAACGGTAAGTCTTAAAATAATAATAGGTGAGACAAAAATTATTCATCATGCAATTATCTATAAAAATTGTTCATACATTTTTTTTCCTAAGAATCACTATTTCTGAGATATAGCGATGCAAAATGTTGAAAAAGTTGTATTCTTCATATTATGTATGTCAGTTACTGTTATATACGTTACAGAACGATAGTATTTATAGTTACATGCTTTAAAAATAATAAAATTTATAACTGTAATTGCTATTTCTTCTTTCAAATGTTTAATACTTGTTAAAGTATTCATTTGAAATTGTGGGTTACCTATAATGCGAAGAGATGGCGCTGCCTTGCAGCTTAAGAATGGCTAGAAGAATTTCGACGCGGTCCGTGAGGGCCGCGGTAGCATAATTGGTCAGTGCATTCGCCCGGATTGCGAAGGGTGCGGGTTCGAGTCCCGTCTGCTGCCTGGTCCGCGTGGAATTTTTTCTAGTTATATTTTCTTTATTAATACAGATGATTGATTTCAACATCGTAAGTGTTTAGGTACGTATTTGTATAAGTTTCAAAATTTATAGAACTCGCGCAGATTGAATTAAAATATACAATGTTAAATAGTCGTTATTTTTTATTATCTTCAAATATTTATGTTAAAGTAAAAAGTAGGAAAATGTTATCTGTGTGTAAGCGTGCACCTAAATAATTCAGATTATTTACTATCTCATCATCATCAGCCTATTAATGTCCCCACTGCTGGGGCACAGGCCTACCCTATGGATGGAATAGGGAGATTGGACCGTGACCTACCACGCGGGTCCAGTGCAGATTGGAGGGTGCTAACGACTGCAGATGCAGCCAGGACCAACGGCTTAACGTTCCTTTCGAAGCACGGAGATAGTAAATTTTTGGTCACCCATCCAATAACCGACAACTGTGAAAGTTGCTTAACTTCAATGATTGCAGCCTAACGCGCTAACCACTTGCGCCATCGAGCTCCTCAATTTGCTCATTATTAATTTACTACCTATTTTGTGATATTAACACCATTTTTTTAAAGTGCGATATCTTATTGTATCCATCTGCAGCAAGCATTATTAGCAGATATTCCCGGTAATAGTAAGAGACCCCAACCCGAGCAACACAACGTCCGCAGTCAACAGTCAGTGAAATCAAATCAAAAATAATTTATTCAGTCTAGACTGTTACAAGCACTTGTGAAGGTCAAGAAGCTACGCCATCGGTTCGCAAAACTACGGCGAGAGACCTTGTACTGAGAAGAATCGACAAAAACTCAGCAAGGGCTGTTCTTTATCCCTGTATTGTTATATACAGAGTCGTCAAGTTGAAAACTAACTTCAGAGATACTTCTGAAGTCACCTTCCATTACATCATTAAGGATATAGATATATAGTTATATGTAGTGATAAGGATAGCAGCTTATTCTTTGCCCGATCTGCGTTTTCATCAATCTGATTACTATTATCATAGCAAAAGGTGAAAATACGAGTAAAAATTTAATTTTTCATCATCATCAACCTATTGAGGCTCCACCGCTGTGGCACAGGTCTGCTCAACAGACAAACTTTCACATTTCTGTTTCTGTCATTATGGCTTGTTATGTCTTTATATTGTAACCATTTAGCTAGCTGTGTTCTTTCTTTATCTTTTTTTTTCGAAAACTTAATTGTCCTCTAGTCAGTGCTGCCAACCCGAATTTTAGAAAATTAGTAGATTCTGTGCCAAATGTTGGTAGAAGTTGGTAGAATGTAAAATGCAAAATTGGTAGATCTACCACCTCAATTTAGAAGATTCTTTAGGATTAAAAATGTATGCAATGCAATGCAGAGCACACTTCAGATCACACCTACATGATTTGCAATGAAAATATCCGTCACCCTTAGTAATTTCTTGAAGCCAACCTGCAAACTAATTGTCTTTCTCCCATAATTTCGAATATTTTTGGTCATAGTTTCTAGGTTTTCGTGGCGGAGTATCTAACCTAGAACTATGTGCATCGCTTTCGCTGCTGTCAGAATCCATTATATAAATAAATGCACGCAACATAGAACAAACAGCAATCAGCACCGTTAATACGCAGTTAATTAGTTTTTACAATGAAACAGGAGCAAAGATTCAACATTGATTCCGCAACAAACCAACCGGGAATAGGCCACAGTAGGAATAGTAAAATATGGGCGCGAAATTGTGCGAACGCCGAACTCATATCAACTGTTGACGCATCGTTGCATGGCTCACGCAATACATTGCAACGTCGATCGTCGATATAAAAATTATACAAAGTGGTGATATGTCAAACTAATTAAAAAATAGGTAGTTTTTAGGTCTAGGGCGGTAGATAGGTAGACTGAAGTGAAAATTGGTAGATCTACCAAAAAGTTGGTAGATATGACAGCACTGCCTCTAGTTATTCTAATTTGATACATATTTGAGGAGATTTGTTATTGGCATATGTGTACTTATTAGGCAAACTAATGATATTGTCTGTAAATCTTCAAACAAATAAACATTTATAATATTACTAACACCTGCTTCTCCGCGTCAATCCCTCAGGAACCTAATGTTTTTTCCGGGATTATAAGTCAATCCAGAATTCTTTATCTCAATCCAGAATATTTGCGCCAAATTTCACCCAAATCCGTTCAGCCGTTTTTGCGTGATTGAGTGACTGACATACAAACTTTTACATTTATAATATTATTAGGATGAGGATGTACATCCTAATTGGAGGTACCCTAGGATGAGACGCAACTGGTTGGTGGGTTCTGTCATCACTTGGGGAAGTGGTCATATCACCATCTAACTGTGGCCACAATTCCAACGCGTACAAAGAAATTTGGTGACTCATTTCATCCGTAAAGGGAATGCTCTGCCCGCTCACGTGTTTCCCTGTTTCCCTCTTACACCTTGGGATCCTTTAAAAGCGGCGTGAAGAAGCAACAAGCAGGCCGGCAGGGTGAGGATGGATGGTGTGGCAAGTAGAACTGCTGTATCAGCTATCTTCGCGTCTGGACTTTACCTTCACTTAACATCAGGTGGGGTGGATTCATTTGTCGGACCTATCTATAAAAAAAAGTAGGGAAGTTAAGCAACTTTCGCAACGGTTACTGAAAAAAAAGCCCGCGTGGTGGGTCAGATCCCAATCACCCTATCCCATCTATAGAGAAGACCTGTACCACAGCAGTAGGGGCTCAATAGGTTGATGATGGTGGAAAATTAAATTTTAACACGCATTTTCACCTTTAGCTATTTAAATAGTAAGCAAATTGAAGTAAAAAATTGGGCAAAAAATAAGCAACTCAAATTACTATTCCACGCGGACGAAGTCGCGGTCAAAAGCTAGTTTCTCATAAAACCTCATTTTTACATGCGCCGAAATAGCAATTACATTTTTATATAATTAACAGTCTTCCTTGTAGGCACTTATCGTTAAATTGGAAGCAGTTCACTGGGCTCGAAAGGAATTGGCTGTATGAGGATATTGAATCTTGGCGCGTTGGAATAGACTCTTAAACGTCTAAAAATTTTAATGATTTTCCTCGATCTTTTTGGTGTTGGTGATTTAGTCATGCTAATAAGGTTTGAGGCCGTGTTTCCTTTTTTCAGATCTTCACGATGATTCAAAGAAAAAGAGATGGAACTCGTTGTCAGATTTGAATCAAAAGATTTACCTAAATGAATTGTCTGTATAAGTCACTTTGTTTCAGCGCAAGTACAGTCCGTAGGTACCTGTTTACTTTCACTAGTGAGGCTTTTGTGGAGGAGATATCCGGACAACTATTCTAAGCAAACAGACTACAACGGAAACTAATACTAAACAAGAAACTTAATCGGAATCTTTTGACCAAGCAAGGGATAAACAAGAAAGAACTTTTATTACTTGTCAAATTAAATTAATAATAGTACATTACTGCAGCGGCTAGCAAAAGGGGCATTGATGGACGAACGTGTAAATGTGCACTCATACGTAAGTCCATCAATGCCTAGTTGTGGCCAAGGCTCGCATAGCACTTTCTCAAATAATGCGAGGAAATTAAAACTAAGAACTAACTACGCAGAACTTTTTATTTAAAAAAAAATACCTACTTTTCTAGAACAAAGCTTTTGGCAATCCTCTAGTGATGTTAATCTGACACTGCTAAAGAATAATGAAGAGACCGGAACAGGTGAAAATTCGAATTTTGAATGTACAAGGTCAAGACTATACGGCGGATACATTAACACACAGAGTCAAAATTTCCTAATTTTTGCTGTGTGAATCTGAACTCTACTGCGAACAACTCACACATCTTTAGGTGATGTCAAGCGTTATTATGATGAAAAACCAAACCCCTTTTGTTGATTAATTCCGGCCGCTTTATCTCAAGGTCTTGCTTTAATCTTATCAGTTGTTCGCAGTAGAGTTCAGATTCGATGGTCCTGCCTGGCGGTAACAGCTCATAATGAGTAATGCCCTTCCAATCCCATCATACACATAGCATCTTGTTGCAAGATAACCCGGGTTTCACCAGAGTCTCCGAAGCCCGACCGGCCTTTAACTATGACCTTTCCCGCTCGTTCTTGTCGTATGTGATCCACTTTTCATCACCAGTTATCAGCTTCTTCAAAAAAGGTTCGGTTTCATTACGTCGTCATAAAGAATCCCGAAATGAGTACACGGTTTATTAGGTTTCTTTCAGTGATCTCGTGGGGCACACAAATAAATATCGTGCTATTTTGTGTACCCAGCTTTTTTCAAGTGCCTCAAAATTGTTTTGGTGTCACATACATTTATGCCTTTTTAAAATTGCTCCACTTTTTCAAAAATGGCATCCATTTTATCCGCGACATGGCAACCAGAGCGACGTTGCATCTTTGACATCAAAATTTCCGGCTTGAAAACACTTAAACTAAATTTGTGCTACTGTCACAGACACGGCACTAGGATCAGAAACATCACAATTTTTTCACGGCTTGCGTTGCTTTTTTCCTGTTTTGAAGCAAAATTTCAAAATATATGGAATTTCTTCATTATTTCATTACTATATTCACTCATCCTGACAGTAAGAAATATAAAGGAAAATCAAACATTTTCCAATCCGAATTTGGAATGATCTTTAAAATTTAAACTTTTAAATGATATCAAAACCAACCAGATACGAATGGTATAGCCAAAGAGATTTTATAACAAGTTCATACATACTATAACGCGAAAAGTCTTTTCCCCAACCTATTATATATATAGACCGCACCTTATATAATTCTATTAATGGTAATTAAAGCTCTCTGCCTGGCATAGATAGCCAGACAGGGAACGAAGAATGTGAAAAAATATTAACGTTTAATTGAAAAATGGTATGAAGCGGTCTTCGAATAAAAAGTACCTAAGTAACACAGATAAATGATTCGAATTTTTAACTCGGTGCTACGGAAAGCGCAAACCCACGCGGCCACTACTGGCTCAGAAAAGCCACTAGAACTAGAGGCAGCCATCAATGGCTGTTGCCTAGGCGCAACTATTTCACCCATATTTAAATTTGACTTTATATATAATTTTATAGCTAACGTCATGTCAAACACATAGTAAATGTGTGAAATTTTGGCTAATGTTTATTTTTATCAATATGTATCAACTATACTAATGACACGAGTACACTTGGTCGTTAGCCCGAATACGAGTGCCAATGGAATTCGGGTAAACGACTAAGTATAAATGAACGGAGTCGAGTACGCCCGTATTTGGGTAGATTTCGTTTTGTTTACTCGACACCGTCTTTCAGCCCGTATTCCAGTGTTAGTATTGCTTCGGGTGTCCGAATTCGAGTAATGCCTTTCGTGGACCCGTATATACATGCTAACGACCAATTGAAATTGCGCCATTAGTCAAATTTGACTATCGATGAAACATCGCGGCCTTCTTAAGGTGTTTTTTACTCTATTTCATCAGTAAGGTTATTAAATTTCGTCTAATTTTATTGTGTATTACAAGTACTGTTACTTTGGAGACAATTTAAATACGTTCTTTCTGTTATGCCGGAATATCTTCGCCGGCGTTGGCTGATATCTGTTCGAAGCCATAAAATTTCTTTATTCGAATAATAATATCTGCCGTCTGCTATTCGAAAGTTATTTCTGAATCGTCACTGATATAAATGATCACGACAAGGTATTTTAAATAAATAAGTAAAACTGCTTTTGCTGAATTTCCTATTCCAATTTGAATAGATTAATCTCGAACACTTACAATGAGCGTCAACGCGGTTCGGCATTTTTCTGATTTCAAAAGGAATCGTGGCTAGATCCGAACTGGAACAATTTGAATTTAATTGAGATGATTTTAGAAATCGTTTTTATGATGAATACTTCTTTAGGCTTAATTTTGGCCAAAAAAATGCTTTTTAATAATCATAAACCTTTCTTGGTATTCTGGGAAATGATGATAAAAAATATAAGTATAGGCGTGGGTTGACCATTAACTTTCCCACTCTTATAATTATATCTACGGATAAGTTGGTGTCAAAAGTCAATTACGACTTTTTGACAGTTATATTTCTTTTTGTTGTGCACTATTCATAAACTACTAAGTCTGACCCATAAAGTATAAAAAAGGTTACTTACTCTTAAAATTAGACAAGACTCCAGCGCCGCCTACCCTCTCATCAATCTAAACTTTTCTAAACCTAACCTTTGCTGGGTCTTACATAACATTTACATCGCATTTACACAATCGTGCTCGTCATTCGCCTCGTCATTCGACGAAACATTCATATAAGAGTACCGTCACTAGCTGCTGGTCACACATTCGCGGGGTTAATCATTATGACATTTGCATACGAACATGGAAGACGTGAAAAAATGGCGGCATGCGCGCTACAACTATTGAGTTTATAGAATAATTATTGAGTAATTATCCTGCGTACAAAAAAAAAGAAGTGTCTACGTAGACTATGGTGGATTTTTTTTCTAAATATTCATAGTATATTTAGTGGTGCATTTACTTTAAAAATAAAAAATAAAATGAATAGGTGTTTATCCTAATAAGAAATATAATTTTCTCTCTTATAATACTGGAGGTCGATAGCGCATTAGTAACTGGCGTAGCGGGTGTTCTTGCTACTTTGCCCGTACCGTACCTTTCTAAATCAGTTCTCAGAGTCCATTTAAATGAAAATTGCTTTTTTAGATTAGATTACTGTTTACTGCTCTATTTTCTAATTCTAAATTGACGGATTAAGTTAACAAATAGCGAGCTTGTCTTAAGATTAGAACATAATATTCAGTGTGAGTTTCAACACTTCAACGCGTCTATGTAAACATTTTATTTTCATTATTTAGTTGTAGTGTGGTACTTAGTATGACGCGTGTCCCATTTACTAATGGTCCTCAAAATAATTTATTTCTTCGGCAGAAGCCGCATCATCTATCTTCATGACTGTACTCTACTTATACTTAACATCAGGTGGGGTAATTTGTTTTTTTTTATATTATAATGACGTAAGGAAATAACTCTGGTCAGGTGGGGACCTGATGTTAAGTGGTGATAAAGTCCATTGTTGTGGTAATACTCCTGTTACTATGACTTTAGTGTAATAAAACTAATATACTTCTTCATTTATAGAGAATCTCGAAGCGCGTTCGGCTGCGATCGTTGAAGTTAGGCGATTTTCGCATTGGACGCACCCGCACTGGGCCCGCGTAGTGGGTCATGTCCCAATCTCCCTATTCCATTCATAACAGGAAGGCCTGTGCCCCAGCAGTGTGGAAATTAAAATAGGCTGATAATGTTACTTCTTCATTTTGGCACTCAGCGCCTATAATAATCAACTTGATACATCATTAAAGTATAAAAGGGAACGATAAGTCCGCTGTGAGAGATATCTAAACATTTATATTATCTGACTTTGTAAGTTATTGTATCTTATTGTATTTGCTTATAGGTAACGAATGTTTAAAAATAATTCTATTGTGTAAAAGTTAGCACGATGAGGAAATAAAAAAAAGACATCGAATAAATCAGAAATGTGAGAAAGCTTTCATGCCACGGGTACGTCAGCAGCAACAAGGCAGAGATACAGAACAAAGTGGAGAGATTTAGTGCTGAGAGATATTATGAGCGAATTCTACGTGACAAAAGACGACGTCTACGAAAATGAACTGGAAAAGGAACATAAATAAAGTTAATTTTAAAACCATGTTTGGTATAAATTTCGGTGAGATCTCTCTCACCGAAACATGCCACATAGTGAATGAAAATGTGAATTTTCCTGAAAAGCCACACTATAATGGATAACGCGTTGTGGTTTTCATCTCTTAATTGGTTGTTCTTTCACCATTCAATTATTGCGTCACTGTATATGGCCCAAGATTAAATGCCCACACTGGAAGAGCCATACAAAGAGTACAAAATGCTTATATTCGTTTTTGTTATAATGTACCTAGGAAACAATATATAATTATAGCTATTAACGGGATTGTTACCATGTACCTTGTTTTTTATGAGTCTCCGATATTTCGGCTTCGTTGCAAGCGCCATGATCACGGAGTAACTGATCAGACCAGTAACAATCCCGTTAATAGCTATAATGTTAGTGACCATGAAAGTTTAAAACAATATATAACACAGTACCTTAACAAAAAAAGGCATACTTAACATGAATGCCCGTACGGAGCTACAGTGTGCTTGTATTACTCAAAAAGTTGTTCATAACAAAAATCCAGAATATTTATTTGAGAAGCTTCCTAAGTCAAGGGACAATGCACTGAGGGATTTACGGGAAGTCTTACAAAATAATTTAAGGATACCTAAACATAGCTCAAAGCGATACCGAGGACTTTCAGATTCTACGCGGCAAGCATTTGGAATGATATTCCACCAATGAAAATAAAAATGACTGTATAATGCTTTAAAAATTAAATTCACAATTGCTTTAATGAAACGACAGCTTGCTGTAGAAAATATAAACCGTAGCTATTGGAAATTGATACCCCTTAAAGAATATTTCTAATTATCAAATTAGATACTTTCACAGTATATGGATTTGGCATATGCATAAACACATCCACGGGTAAACACCCTCTCACATGTTTACATACACACAAACACAGTACACACACCCACACACACACAATCTGACCGTAGGAGTACCACTTTTGTTGGATTTCTTTTGCATTTCTCGCTTTCATCTAAGGAGTAGTGGGTGTGGCTGAAAACCAGCGCTGCCCAAGACATTTTTTTATTATTATTTATTTAATAATATATTGTTCACGAAATAAAAATACATAAAAAATACTTAAATAATTACGTACAAAAGGCGTGGCTTATTTCTCTAAGAAATCTCTGTAACGAAGCAGTTTATGCTGAGCCACATCCATTTGCTCTTCACGCTGTCATATCGCATTGTACTATGTATTACTGTGAGAGCAACAAAAATATTTCTATTCTATTCTGTACATTCCATGTCAACCAAAAATATACATATAGTTGATCACTGAGTGTTCACACTGCCGGCGGGAACTCGCTCCACTCGTTTGTCGCTGAGTAACAAGATCTATAAAAAATAATACTCGGTTAGTGATACTTGCCCAGCGACGCTTTCTTGGCGGTCTACCGCGCGCGCGTGCATTATTGCTCAGGACTGTAACCGCGAACGAGTGGCTCGAGTAATCGCCCGTCGAGCTCGCACACACGCTTACAGCTTCGAGATATAACTATCGAAACAACACATTCGCTGATCGTATACTCGTTTGTAGCTCTACTCGCTTCTCGTTCATCGTCGGCGGTGGGACAAGTGTCTAAAAAACTCAGGGGGAAATTGGACTTTTTATTCTTAGAATTGTCGTTTTTTCGGTTCAGCTATATGACACCAGAATAAATTTACTTACTTCGCAAAATCCACGCCACCTTATTCGCGGAAACGGAAGAAAAATATGTGGCCAATGATAAGATGTGACGCCGAAGTGGTGAAATAAGTACCGATTCCAGCGAATAGCATTTGGTCGGTAGCTACAGAGCATACCTACTAGAGACCGCGTTACTCAATTTTCATTTGAAATCGAAATTGCCAAAGTAGGCTGCGTGCGGGGAGAGTCAGGCTTGTTTCACACGTACCAAAACAATACCATAACCACATCACAACCATAACACGTGGGCGGGCGCTAATTTCTATTAAAATTAATATTTGAATTAACACAGGCCACATTTTATCCATATTGACCGCGTGTGTGATACCGACTACACCGCAGCTGCGTCACAACTACAACACAGCAACCAGCGATACCATAAACTAACGACCGGCCACATCCAAAACACAATATATAATCGAACTGTCTGAATAAAACGCTACACAACTACATTGCAACCCTAGCGACAATGCAACCACATCCACATTTTGTAGGAACCACAACGCAACCGCAAGAAATCCCAGCGACACTATTTACACGTTATTACAGCTTGACTACCTTTTGTCGCGACGCTGAGGTCTGGTTGTGGTACGTGTGAAACAAGGCGCACTAGATCGCCACGACCACGACAAGTAGCCGCAACGACCACATTAACTATAGTTGGTAATTGCGGCTAAGTTGGCGATGTTCTTATGGTTTCTATAGTTAACTACACAACTACATTGCAACCCTAGCGACAATGCAACCACATCCACATTTTGTAGGAACCACAACGCAACCGCAAGAAATCCCAGCGACACTATTTACACGTTACTACAGCTTGACTACCTTTTGTCGCGACGCTGAGGTCTGGTTGTGGTACGTGTGAAACAAGGCGCACTAGATCGCCACGACCACGACAAGTAGCCGCAACGACCACATTAACTATAGTTGGTAATTGCGGCTAAGTTTGCGATGTTCTTATGGTTTCTATAGTTAACTAGCAAACCCGGCGAACTCCGTTTCACCACTTCGATGGCTTCGTTTTATGTAACATTTCGTTTGGTGATTAAAAGAAGTTTTTTTTTTTATTTTTCCTGAATTTTCTTTGCTATAAACCTCACGGAGCCCGAGACCTTTCCAACGAATGCAAAACCGTGGAAATCGGTACGTGCGTTCTGGAGTTATAGCGTCAGGAAGGAAAACCCGACTTATTTTTATATAGTAGATGTAGTCGTTGTGGCCATATAGTGCGCGAGGCGCCTAAGCCACGTTTTGAATGAACATGTCAGTGTGACGACACACTGACATGGACGGTCGGATGGCAAATTTGATGAAAGGATGTATCGCTGTTGGTCAACGTCTGGAACACGTATATGTAGTAATACTACCTAGGTTTGGCGCATACGGCCTCTGGTGACGGTGCTCTGTGGTAGCGACGTTTTCCATTACGGGCAAACGTTTCTGTAATCCACATGAGGATTCGTGCCCGAGTCGGGGATGTTTACTAACATTGCTAATTTAGACGTATTTGAGATGAACAAAATAAAAGTTACGAAGTCAGATGTGAGCTTTATTTACAGACTTTTTCCTGTGTAATATAAACGTGGACAAGGTTGTTACCATACGTAAAAAATGGGCTGAGTGACATTCGCATAAATTGACAACTCTCTAATAGAGATGGCGCGGTCAATACCTAGACGAACTATTGCAAATGTAATATGCCGTGCAATAGATATTATGACAGGGTAATGTAAATGAAATTCTATTTAGATTTTTTATTTCGTCAAACAACAAAAAAAAATACAATCTTAAAACTCGTTAAACTTTGGGAGTGGGGCGTTGGGACGTCACTTCTAAGCAAAAATTGTAGCACGACGTGTTGTAATGCGAAATTTTAAAATCAATATATACTTCCGGACAGATCTATCGGCTCACTTAGTGCTACAAGTTTCCAGGGTCTGTAGAAAAAAAAGGTTTTTGGTTTAGCAATAATTTTAAAAACCCACGAATAGATATTTTATAAATCAGCCTCAAAACTAGAGGTGGTAATAACTTTTTGCTCAATGTAACATAATATATATTTTTAGTTAGGGACCGTAAAAAAAACGAGTGTGCTTATGATCACACAACTGAAGTGAAACTTCATTAGCTCCATCTGTATGTATATAATTATATGTGTGTACAATATATACATATTTCATATCTACTATCTGTAAGAGAAAGAGAGAAAGGAAATGTGCGCGAACGGGAGTAAAACTGGGGGATATAAGCAAGAGAAAGCAGTGCTTCTCTTGCTTATATCCCCCAGTTTTACTCCCGTTCGCCTGGCCCGAACACACTTTACGTACGTACGTAACGCGTAACGCATTCGCCAGCTGACCCCCCAAGTAAAGCGTGCGTAAAGAAGTTTTACTTCAAAAGTAGTCTTTATCCCTATTATTTCGTCTCTCGCACACTTGACTGTGCAGGTTTTTCCAGTTTCACAGCTACCGTTCAGTCCTTTCTATATGTTTACAGTAGTTACGCCTTTGACAATGTATCATAGCAAAACCATGAGTTCCGCAGTATTTCGTCTGTGTCGGTTAGCTAAACCTCTGCAATGTGAGGTTTAAGCCTTAGCATCTGAGCTTTTTGTTTTATTTATTTATTCAGCAAAAAAATTACATGCAAAATTACATTATATCTGCCAAACTGCAACGCAGTTTGTCGGCAGAGTTCTCGTAGAAATATTATCATATTTAAAATCATCATACTATAATATAATGCATGCTAACTTTCTACGACAGAGAAACAAAAATAATAAGAGAAAAGAGAAAGCAATCAACCAAATTTTTTTTCTTCTTAATATCCCTTTGGTATGTACCATATTTTAACGTACTTTAATAACCTTCTATAATAACTTTCCGTACCGCAATGCAAATGAATGAACATTTCCAACATTCATAACAAATTAGCTTAGCCTAGCCCCAAAGTAAGCACTAGGCTTGTGTTATAACTTACACTTTTAGGATATAACTTACACGTAGACAAGTAAATACCACTAAAATAGAACAAAATAATAGTTAGTTACTATCTATCTACCTATATAATCACATATAATGATAAGTTTTAAAAACGTATGTACGTTATTTTTAGTCTAATATAAATATCCACTTTTTATAGTGGAGCCATAAAAAGTGAATATTTATAATTCTGTTGCGTATATCAGTGAAAAAACCATAATAAGAGTAATGAGTATCTGGTCCATAAAACGTTGTTAAAGTGAATAAGGCACTTTTTCTTCTTCGATTGGCGGATTGTTACGAAGGGCCAACTAAATAACTTATTGTATTTCTGTAGTGCTGAGCCGTAAAATGTTTACGATGATCGCAAGAAACATTTAATCACAACTCTATGAGTATCGGTACTAGTAAAACTTGATGTTGTAAAACAAATGGCAGAGTTAATGAAATCTAGCGAAGCGTATATTGTACAAGCTGTTGACTATTCAGTGTACCTTAAAAGGTACATTTGGAGTGGTTCCCTGTCCTATATTTGTGTGCCGTATATGTTACTTTGTAAGCTCTATCGTCACGGGCTCTTTAAAATAATACATGTTTCAACAACTAACTATCAACGTGTTGGCAGACACTGATTTCAATTCTTATAAATAGGGACGATAACTGCATAGAGTAAATGAAAGCAGATTATAGTTCTGTCAGTTATATTATAAAAAATTACATTTATTTTTATTTTTGCAATCAACAAAATAATGACAAAAATAAAGCGCGGCAAAGTTAGGAAGTGGGGGCGTGACGTCACTTCGAAGTCAAAATTTACCAAGACGTGACGTCATGCGATATATTTATGTAATATTTGATTACGTAAATAAAAATACGTATCAATTACTTTTCAATAATCTCCCTAATAGATAAAAACGGACATGTGCTGTTCACATGCGATAGAAGTGAAACCTACAAAAAAGTGAACACACAAAAGTCCTTCATGACCAGTACCCCTAGCACGAACCAATATCGAATTCGTAACGTTTCCGAGTCCGAAATGTCGTTGTCAAATGTGTACTGATTTTAAGTTCTCATTACGTACTTTGGGCCGCTGCTGTGCAAGTTTCCATACAAAAGATGACATTGATATTTCGGTTTGCAAACTATTCGAATTCGATAATGGTTCTTACACTACAGGCAAACGGTTGATTGTCTGTGGTGACTTCAATATTGATTTATTAGAAAAATCTAGTTTAGTTAGTTTATCTTTAAATAAAAAGAAAAACGCGGATCTGTGGGGCAATTCCGTTGATGTTTCTAAATCAGTAATTGAGACAATAGCTCCTATTCTAGCTTGCATATTTAATGATTGTGTTGACTGTGGTGTTTTTCCTGACCTCATGAAATACAGTAAAATAACTCCTTTGCATAAAACGGGAAGTACATCAGACCCCACAAACTTTAGACCAATTTCTGTGCTACCCACCTTTAGTAAAATTTTCGAAAAAATCATGTTAGATCAAATGCAATCATATTTTAATAAATATAATATACTTCACTGTAAACAATTTTCGTTGGGGTCGTTCAACAACCGATGCCGGTGTTGAACTTATACAACAAATTTTTGACACCTGGGAGAACTTGCAGGACGCTCTAGGTGTGTTTTGCGACTTGTCCAAGGCTTTTGATTGCGTTTTTCATGAAACATTACTCAGGAAACTCCGCCACTATGGATTTAGAGATACTGATCTGGATCTTATTGCGTCATACCTGATGGATAGGATTCAGAGGGTTGACATTAACGGCAATAAGTCTGCCGGTTCGCCGGTTAAAATGGGTGTTCCGCAGGGCTCAATCCTTGGTCCTTTCTTATTTTTAATTTATATTAATGACTTGCCTTACTACGTTAGAGATAAGCATGAGATAGTATTGTTCGCGGACGATACATCACTTTTATTTAAACTCAAACGTAAGGAAACAGTTATTGACGACGTGAACAGTTGTATCTCTAAGGTAGTCCACTGGTTTAATAATTTATTACTAAATGAAGGAAAAACTAAATGTATGAAATTTGTATTACCTAATGTAAAACAGGTAAAAACCAGTGTGAATGTAAAGGATAGGAATATGGGCCTTGTAGACACCACAGTATTCTTAGGGATTACTTTAGATTCTAAGCTTCAATGGGGCCCACATATTGATAAATTGTCAAATAGACTTAGCTCTGCAGCATATGCCGTAATGAAGATACGCTAGTTAACGGATGTAGATACGGCCAGATTAGTATACTTTAGTTATTTCCATAGTGTAATGTCGTACGGAATTTTATTGTGGGGAAACGCCGCCGACATTCAAACTATTTTTGTGCTGCAGAAGAGAGCTATTCGATCAATTTATAATCTTAAAGTTAAGGATTCCTTAAGAGATAGGTTTAAAGAATTTGGTATAATGACGATCGCATCACAATACATTTACGAAAATTTATTACTTGTAAGAAAAAATATTAATTTGATTCTTAAAAACAGTGATGTTCACACACTCAATACAAGAAACAAAAATAAACTAACTTTACCTGCTACTAGGCCTCACAAAATCAATAATTCATTTAAAGGTCTTTGTGTTCGCTTATACAATAAAGTCCCAAGCAATATCCAAGAGTTAAGCATAAATAAATTCAAAGATAGTATAAAAAAAGCACTTATTAAAAAAGCTTATTACAAAGTGTCTGATTATATTACAGACAAAAATGCTTGGGTTTGAACTGTTCCAATCATTCCAACAGGTGTTCTATATTAAATAAGTCATGATTGTATTGAAGTTGTAACAACATAATGATTTGTAAATGTTGTTACATTATGCTTTTAATGTTGTGGAGTTTTTTTTGCTCGTTTTTCTCCGCAGCTAAAAAATATGTCCAATAACGAGTGGTAGGGAAAAAAATGTTTGGACGATTCAAAAGTGTTGTACTATACATCCAATTTGAATAAAGATATATTGATTTCTGATTTCTGTTCATGCCAGGGGTACAGCATAGGTTTTCAGTAAGATGCAGTCTAACTTATTACAATCCCATTGATTTAGTTTTCAAGTAAGAATTGAAAAAAAAGAGCCGTAATAATAAACTTCTTCAGTTAGTACCTACTAAATGTTAAATACTTAACTTTTCAGGTTTTTCATAGTTTTTTTTTATATTTATCGTGAATTTTAGCGCCGTCTAGTAGAAATACACATACACACTAAATTTAGTGCTAACCAATATATCAAGAACATGTTCAGTAAATTAAAAAGAAAATATTTAGTTTATGCAAACCTAATTCAATAACAACTAATACTGTTGAACAATCACGCCGTAATTTAAATTGGTTTTCTTTTTCGTTTCGTTTATAAAAGACACACCCCAGTTTTCTATCAAGAATTCATATAAACACTAGCTGACCCAGCGAACTTCGTACCGCCATAAAAATAGGGGCAGGTGCTAGAAGAGAAAATTTAGGGTAGTATGTATTTTTTAATACCACATTAAAAAAAATATTGTCCAAAAAATTTTAGGTGTGTGTAACGTAGTGTTATTTCAATTTCCTGGGATAACATTCCTCCTCACCCATATGAGAACACTACGATACAATACCCAATAGTTAATTTTGGCGCGAAGGCGCATTGTAGGTTTCAGAACACTACGTTACAGGTGGACAACCATTATCACATAAGGATATGAAAAATAGATAGTAGCCGATTCTCAGACCCACGGAATATGCATATAAAATTTCATAAAAATCAGTCAGGGCGTTTCGGAGGAGAATGGTAACTAACATTGTGAATTTTATATATAAGATAAACCAGTTAGGTAGATAATAGTACAAAGTAAACCAAATGGCGCATTTTAGGATTAAACCTAAAAAATACTGTTAAAAAATTAAGCCATAATTTTAAATTTGTTTTATTAATTGATTTATAAAGACACACAATAATTTTTTACCGGGATGAAGATTCGATTGCCACGCCACCTGACGTGGTTTAATTTGTTACCAGCTATTTTTTTATTGATTTTCTAAATACACACTTTCATTATAACTGAAATATCTGCCAAACAATATTATATTACAATAGTTTGCCGGCAGAGTTCCCGTGGATAATTATTAATTACAAATTACATACAATGTGTTACATACTTCTATTAATATCCAAAATAAATCGGTTGTTACTATTATAAAAATACAAAATATTTATATACTATTTATATGATAAAGAACAATATTTTGACCTTACAAAATATAATATCAATAATGCTAACACAAAACATGCATACGCAAATTATAATATCCCAACAATTTGACGACCTCCGTGGTCGAGTGGTTTGTACGCCGGGTTTCATGGTGTCGCCGACTCGAGGTTCGAATCCCGGTGGGGGCAGATGTTTGTGTGGTGAATACGAGCATTTGTACTCCAGTCATGGATTATGTAATTCTATATAAATATACTTATATATGTACAGTATATGTATTTTATCCTTTACCCTAGTATCCCATAACACAAGCCTTATAGTGCTTACTTTGGGACTAGGCTAATTGGTGTGAGTGTTGGCAATATTTATTATTTTAATCCTATAGATGCGAAAGTATGTATAAAATTAAAAAAAAATCAAAATTCAATATCGTTTATTCAGTCTAGGCTGTTACAAGCACTTGTGAATGTCGAAAAGCTACGCCATCGGTTCGCAAATCAACGGCGGGAGACCTTGTACTGAGAAGAACCGGCAAGAAACTCAGCAAGGGCTGTTTTTTTCTCCCTGTATTATTTCATACAGTGTCGTCCAATTGAAAGTTGACATCAAACTTGCAAACATGTGTTGAGGTTGTTACGAGTACAAGACTCGTCTACGTCACTCATACGTCACGCGTACATTATGTGTTTCCCAAGTGCAGGTGGCTCGATTGAGCAATCGTGTTGAAAAGTGTTTATTAGACAGATTTAGTTAATGTAAAACCTTCGGACAGTTTTGGGAGTTGCTTGAGCTTCAATCGTGGAAGCATCTTGACGTATAGTTTGTAAGACCGGATCATCGGGATCAATTAGTATAAGTAATTTTGTAAAACATTTAAATAAATAAAGTTATAATTTAAAGTTTAGTTTTTAAAAACCCTACCTGACGGCTCAATTCCGTAATTGGCGCAGTCGGTAGGATAGTCGAGTCAGTGCGAGCATCATACTTCGATCAGCCTGATAGTCGTGTCGTCGGCGTGTCGACTATCTCTACGAATCTACGCGAAGCAGTCGTCAGACGGGAAAGAAGAATCAACTTCGAAAACCGGCGCTAATCCAAAAATCGATGGCCCATCACCACACTAAGCTAAGCATCCTGCTCCTGTGAGTTTTATTATATAAGTTACGTATTCCTATTGGTTGCCAGCGGCCCCTTTCCTGTCTCCCGTAGGACATAATAAGTAAATTAAATAAGTTTGTTTTAATAGTTAGAAAGATTTCTAGATATTCCTATTGGTTGACAGCGGCCCTTTCCTGTCTCCCGTAGGAAGTAATAAGTAAATTAAATAAGTTTGTTTTAATAGTTAGAAAGATTTCTAGATATTCCTATTGGTTGACAGCGGCCCCTTTCCTGTCTCCCGTAGGACATAATAAGTAAATTAAATAATTTTGTTTTAATAGTTAGAAAGATTGCTAGATATTCCTATTGGCTGACAGCGGCCCCTTTCCTGTCTCCCGTGGGACGTATAAAGTAAATTTATTTAGTTTTCTTTTAATAGTTTAGAAAGTTTTCAAGATTTTTTTTTTTCAAAGAAAAGTAGAGATATAGGACCGAATCTGCGGCGCAGTATTCGTCCTAATTCTAGAGAATTAAGGTTTCATCGCGAAATCGAATTATCTACATTAGAAAGCATAGAAGAAGAAATGGCGATCGAACAACAATCTGTAGCTTATTCAAACGATATGACAGAAATGATTTGGAAATCTTTAAGGCTAGTTCCTGAGTTTGATAGAAATTCGAACATTTTAATTAGATTTTTGAACATATGCGACCAACTGATTTTAACATATGTTAATCCAGCTCCGGGAAATGAACTAAATAATTACGCTTTAATTAATGGAATTTTAAATAAAATAACCGGACCTGCTGCTAAAACATTAGCAACAAATGGCATCCCCCAGGACTGGAATGGCATAAGAAATGCGCTAATTAACAGCTTTTCGGATCACAGAGACGAGACTGCCCTATACACCGATTTATCTATGTTAAGTCAAGGTTCCGATACACCGCAAATATTTTACGAGCGAGTTCAAAATTTACTTAGTATAATTATGACTTATGTAGAATTACACGAACAAATTAAAACAACAGTTGAGGCTAAACGTGAACTTTACAAAAAAATTAGCTCTTCAAACATATACCAGAGGCCTAGCCGAGCCTTTAGGCTCACGTGTCAGGTGCATGCGCCCCGACTCGCTAGAAAAGACCTTGGATTTCGCCCAGGAAGAATTAAACGTCTTATACTTACAATCGAAAGCCAGTAACCCGCTAATTTCTAAGAAATCGATAAACAATGCCCCGTTTAATTACTCACCTTTTAATTCGCATGACTCACTTATGCTTTCGAAACAATTCAATTCTGGAATGCTTACACATCAATTTAAACCTTTTAAATACCATTTCATGCAACAAGCCACTTTCCGTAATAATTTGTAACGAAAAATATAAGACCTTTCGGATAGTTTTAATAAGCATATTAGTTTATATAAAGAAATGATCATCCAACAAACTCAAATTTTAAATATCTCTTCAAATCAAAGAAAATTAGAAAAAGCAATAATTTCAATAAGTAATACATCTGTAACTGAAAAAGAACAGATGTATCAATTTACGCAGATTTCCCAATTATTTAGCATACTTACGGAAAATATTCTGGAACTCTCATCTGAAATAACTAGATTAGGTAATATTTTAGCTTTTAGCCGCACAAACGTAATGCACCATTCTATACTATATATAAGTGATTTAAAAAATATGTTAACACAGCTTAAAAATCTATATAATCCCAATGCGTTACTAAACTTAGATGTTAGGTTTTATTACGATCTAATAACCTTAGGATCATATTTTATTGATAAGAAAATTGTAATTGTCTTGAAGTTTCCTATAATGTCTCTAGAAACATATGACCTTTATAGACTCTGTCCTGTTCCTAATAAAAACTCAGAAATTATCCTTCCACCATTCCCATACATGGCATCCAATTCCCAGGAATTTGCGTACATGGAGGCTGAATGCCCGAAGATCGACACTTGGTACATATGCAAGCAGCAGCTTAACCATCAAACCCGAACACGCAGTGACTGCGTCTTCAATCTCATTTATCATCAGAATACAGGAGAGGGCCATCCTACATCCATATCACTCCTGAAGGAAGCACTACTAGAATTGGACAGTCAACATTATATTTTATCATTACCTAACAAAATCAAAGTAAAAATATCATGCGGACAAGAAAAATATCATCTGTTAAAAGGAAGCTACTTCGCAACGATTCCCCGAAATTGCAGCATTCACACACCAGAATTCACAATTGTTAATACTGATGACAAATTTCGTGGGCAACCTGTTGAAATAATGACATTCCCACACTCGACTCCGATGTCAGCAAATTCGAAGAAAAACTTACCACATTATAATTTCACAACAATTGATTTGAACAAATTACACAATATTCAACATCAATTACTCATGGACCCACCTGTTAGAATTAACACCGTGGATTTATCCAGCTTATATCACACCACGATACCTACATACGTCATCATACTGTTAAGTGCACTTGCACTCATTAGTGTGGCTTACTACCTGAGACGGCGTAAGATCCAACAGCGAGTTAAATCTACACAGCCTCAAGAGATGGAAATGGCATCAGCGGGTTCTACACCATCCATCGAAGAAAGAAAAGCCGCAACATTTGCTCTCAATCTTCGCAAATAGTTGATCATCTAGGAGGGAAGGTGTTACGAGTACAAGACTCGTCTACGTCACTCATACGTCACGCGTAGATTATGTGTTTCCCAAGTGCAGGTGGCTCGATTGAGCAATCGTGTTGAAAAGTGTTTATTAGACAGATTTAGTTAATGTAAAACCTTCGGACAGTTTTGGGAATTGCTTGAGCTTCAATCGTGGAAGCATCTTGACGTATAGTTTGTAAGACCGGATCATCGGGATCAATTAGTATAAGTAATTTTGTAAAACATTTAAATAAATAAAGTTATAATTTAAAGTTTAGTTTTTAAAAACCCTACCTGACGGCTCAATTCCGTAATTAGGTCAACTTCCATCACATAATGTCAAATATGTAACAATAGACAATCAACGAATTTACTAACAATAAGTGCAAAGAAAAGTCTCAAAATAGCAAGAAACAATTTTCAAAACAAAATGAACAAGTATAAGAAAGGAAGTAAGTGCAAGGTTCTCTTCAAAACTCTTTCTAAGGCTGGGAGCCTTAGTTTAAATATAACTTTTGAAAAATTATCTACAGGTAAAATTACAACTAAGCCGTTTTATCATTCAAATATTGATTGACAGTATAATATCCTTTCTTAAGTAAACAATTCTTAATGTGTATTTTAAATTTATGAGGAGGCAAATCAAGGATATCAATAGGAATCTTATTAGAAATGCATACCTTGACCCATAAATGAATTATGAACCTTCTGTGACCTGTAATTTGGTATCTTGAGTTTATTTTTATTCCTTGTATTAAAAGAATGTATGTCACTGTGTTTGAGATAATAGTTAATATTGCTTCGAACAAAAAAGTATGCAATTATAAATGAATTGTGAAGCAACAGTCAAAATCCCGATTTCTTTAAAATTTTCTCTAAGAGACGTTCTAGAACTAAGTTGATACATAGCCCTTATGGCTCTTTTTTGCAAGATAAATATAGTTTCAATATCGGCTGCTGATCCCCAGAGAATAATACCATAGGATACAATACTATGAAAGTAACTAAAGTATACAGTTCTAGCAGTAGCTACATCAGTAAGTTGTCTTATTTTACGTATGGCATAGGCTGCTGAACTAAGTTTACCAGCTAGCAGAGAAATATGAGGATACCATTGCAATTTCGAGTCTATGGTTATACCTAAGAATATCGTTGATTCAACTAAATCTAGGTTTTCATTATTTAATTTAATTCTAATGGTTTCGCTTCTAACATAAGGTAAAGTGAATTTAATGCATTTGGTTTTATTTGCATTTAATTTTAAGTTATTTACATTAAACCAGTGCAATACTTGTGAGAGAGCATTATTTACATCGTCAAAGTTATTCTTGTATCGGTCTACCTTAAATAATAAAGAAGTATCATCAGCAAACAATACGATCTCACACAATTTTTTCACAAAAAAATGGCAAATTGTTTATGTACAATAAAAATAGAAACGGACCTAAAATCGATCCCTGGGGAACGCCCAATTTCACATAAGATCCAGATGACTTAACACCATTTACCTCTACAGTTTGAACTCTGGAACTGAGAAACGATAGTAGCAAGTTTTGGGCTGCGCCTTTGATTCCATACTGATTTAATTTTAACACCAGCGTCTGGTGCTCAATGCAGTCAAACGCCTTGCATAAGTCACAGAATACCCCAAGAACATTCTGCGACTTCTCCCAGGCTTCCATTTTATGTCTAATAAGTGCAACACCCGCATCCGTTGTTGATCTGCCCCTAGTAAAGCCAAATTGATTATTATGTAACTGTTTGTTCAAACTGACATGCGATAATAATTGATCTAAAATTATTTTTTCGAAAATTTTACTTAATACCGGTAATATTGATATAGGTCTGTAATTACCGGGATCATCTCTTATGCCGTTTTTAAAAAGAGGGATAACTTTACTATATTTCATAAGGTCTGGAAAATCACATTGATCGATACACTTATTGAATATATCTGCAAGATATGGAGCGATAACTGTTATTATACTTTTAGTAATTTTAATAGACATTCCAAATAAATCACACGTATTTTTCTTTTTAAGTGAGTTAAAGCATTTTATAATATCCATAAAATCAACATGTTTAACCGTAAACAGGTTATTACACCGAGGCACACACGTCTCTAGCAAACTCCTTGCACCCGCTGGCGTCGAATTCAAATTAGAAGTAGTAATTAATGGTATCTTAACGAAATATTCATTAAAAGTATTGGCAATCTGTTCTTTTGTTTTAATTTGAATATTATCTTCTTTAAGTGCGATTCCATCATCGAGGGTTCTTTCTTTACCAGTTTCTCTATTAATAACATTCCATGTCGTTTTAATTTTATTACTAGATTTTATGATTTTATTTTTTATGTAATTGGATTTGGCTGTTGCACATACACCTTAGAATGTTTTTGAGTACCTTTTAACATAATCAATGAAACCTTGAGAGTGATTGTACTTCCTTAAGTAGTACAAATCATAAAGTTTATTTCTGCTCTTATAAATACCAGACGTAGCCCAATCACAGAAGTTCAACTTTTGAGTTAATTTCAAAGTTTTAAGCGGAAAAGCCTTATCAAATTCTTTCTTAACCAAAGTGAACATATTGCCTTAAAGAATATTAGGATCCTTGTGTGTCCATGGCATTAGAAACATTTTATCATCAATATTGTTTTAAAAATTTTCTAATCGTTTATTTGTTACTGGTCTTAATTCAATGAATTTGGGCTTAGTAGTGTCATTTGTATTATATGTTATTTTTAAGCCGTAATGATCTGATGTGATACAATTAATAATTGATTTACTAACTGGATTATAATCAGTAAATATATAGATGTTTGTTAATCTTCAAGCCAAAACGGTTGAAACGGATCTGGATGAAATTTAGCACTCATATATTTTAACCTATCCGCCCAACAAACAGAATACTTTTTATCCTAGAAAAATATGAGACTGCTGTGATATTCTCAAAAAACTAATTCTTACGCGTACGAAGTCGCAGGTGGCCACTATTAACATTACAAATGATAAAGTATATTATGCTTATAAATAAATCAGGCAAAAATGCTTGAACGGATTTAGATGAAAACCGGCACTTATATAATTTATGATCAGCAGTGCCATTCCTCGATGCTCGATGGCGCAGGTGGTTAGCGCGTTCGGCTGCGATCGTTGAACTTCAGCAACTTTTGCAGTGGTCGGTCATTGGATGGGTGGCCAATAATCTTCTATCCCGAGTTTCTCCATGCTTCGGAAGGCACGTTAAGCCGTTGGTCCCAGTTGTATCTGCAGTCGTTAGCACCCGCCAATCCGCACTGGGCCCGCGTGGTGAGTCATGGCCCAATCTCCCTATTCGATCCATAGGGAAGGCCTGTCCCCACTGCTGGGGACATTAATAAGCTGATGATGATGATGATGATGAGTGCCATTCCGCAAAAAAAACCACGCACGGATGTTTACAGAATAACACTGCTGGAATGAGATATAGGATACTCCTGATCCCGAAACAATGATAGGTTCCTATGGGACTTCAAAAACACCATAACGCGGACGAAGTCGAAGGCATAAGCTAGTACACTACAAACCTTTATATTTATTTGCATTCATAAATCTATCCACTCAAACACACGCGTAGTTACACACAGAAATACACACCTGCACAAACTACGGACACAATGCCAGGTAATGTTTTCATAATACTTTTTTAGTTGAAGTTTTGGTATTTCTTGTATGTCCTGTGGTAGTCGATTTAAAAAGGTAAGAGTAAGCCATTTCCTCACACGTTTACCGTAATAACTAGTATATGTTGGTACTTTATATTTATGTTTACATGCCACCTGACGTTCCTATAGACATTTACTATTTTAATTTTATATACCTAGTCAGGTCATAAATTCTGTCACATATTTAATATAAATAATTGAAACAAGTTTATTCATTATGTAACCATTTATATAAATTGGTATATACCAAAATGAATTTAACAAAACATAGATTCTTATGACAATAAAGTTTATTCAAAATGACCTCCGTGATTTTGAATACAGGCCTTACGACTGCGCGGTCAGTCGCCTATCGCAGCACGAAAGAGGTCCATGTCAATATCGGTGGCTGCCTTAATCAAGGATGTCTTGAGTGACTCCAAATTGGGAAGAGGCTTAGAGCACGCCTTTTCCTCCAAGTGTTGCCATATCTTGCAATCTAACGGACTTTTATTCTTAAAATTATACATTTTTATTTTCATAAACAATTCGATTCGACATTCTAAAAGAAAAGTTTTTACTGTGTGACAATACTTATGACCTGACTGTGTATTTTGCTATCTTTTTTTGTCTTAAGTTTTTTTGAAATATTTATTAATAATAATATACTGTAACATAATAATTCCATTCATTGGAATGGTAACGATTGTTGATAAAAACCCGTGCCGTAAGGTAAGGTAAGGTGCCTAACGCACCTACCTAATGTTTAATACTTAACTATTCAAGTATAGTAAAATACTGGCGAAAATGATGAAATAAAAGCTTTATTTAGTAAATTAAAAAAAACGAAGAAAAATTAACATCCGAACTCGGGTTCGACTTTGAACCACCGACCACTTGCCTCGAACTCGAAAGACCTGCGTTCGGCTGGATCTTAAATTATAAAATTACAGATCTTGTATCAAATACTCTACTCCCGTTTCATCGAATCTCAAGTCACAACGATACTAAAGAAGTTTTCAAGTCTTCATCAGTCCTATTGTTGGTGATTACGACTGCGTCTCATCACGTGACGATTCTGCCAATAAATTGTTTTAAACTTTCATAGTCACTAAGGCCCGTATTACAGAATGACAACTAAGTGTTGATCTGTACTTGAGTACAGTTAGAAAGGGATGTCGCTATGTGATATATATAGCGACATCCCTTTCTAACTATGCTCAAGACTAGATCAATCACTGAGAATCTTTCTACAATACGGGCCCAAAACTAAAGCAATTAGGGAGATTGCAATCAGTTTGTCCGTGATTATTTATGGCACTTGCAACAGTCCCGAAATGTTAGCAATCCTGTAAATTACTTTCAGATTCTGGCAATGTTCTGGTTAAAAGAGACGAGTTATTAGTTAATACTTAACGGTTCTGTTAAAAAATAAAGTATATCCACAACAGAACCTGATTTCGTTTATTAAGAAACAATCTGCCCCAACGAACTTCATACTGCCATAAAAATAGAGGTTGGTGGTGGAAGGGTGAAAATTTAGGGTGGTATTTTTAATGACCAAACAGTTTTTTTTTGTGTGGTGTCTTACTTACGTTCGTAATTATTTACATTCTATTTTCAGACCTACTGAATATACACACACAATTTTATAAGAATCGGTGAAGCAGAGTTTTGCTACAAACACTGTGACACGAGAATTTTATATAATCATAATCATAATCAATCATAATCAAAATCATTTATTCAGTTTAGGCTGTTACAAGAACATATGAATGTCTAGAAGCTACGCCATCGGTTCGTAAATCTACGGCGGGAGACCTTGTACTGAGAAGAACCGGCAAGAAACTCAGCAAGGGCTGTTTTTTTCTCCCTGTTTTATCATTTACAGAGTCGTCAAGTTGAAAAATGACTTCAGAGATGATTCATGAAGTCACCTTTCATTACATAATGTGAAATTATACATTAATTGTTCACCTGCATTTTGAATTCTGTGTCACACAGTATAAATACAAAAAGAGTTATTTATAATAAGTGTAATTAAACATTTACATCCTAAATATCAAAGTAGTTAGGACAGACTCATCTCCGCTGGCAGCACCCGTTCACGAGCATGACGCATGAACCAGCCATCGCTTCGCTCAACCATATTTTAGGAAAAGTAACAACCCGCCTCACACGACATATATTAGATTAAGTGAAATTGGTGTCTGATGATACTGTAAGCAGACGCGTGTTACGCCATAAAATTTCTTAAGTGAGTTGGATAGAAAAGAACCCTAATGCACAACCGTAGTATCCATTTGGGACCATTTATATAATTCACCCATAGGAAATCAAATATCTAAAGCACTTTAAAGTTCTTGCCTTTCAATATAATATTTTACATTTCGATACATACATGAAGCTCGATGGCGAAGTTGGTTAGAAGATTCGCCCTGTGATCGTGAAAGTGAAGAAACTTTCACAATGGTCGCACATTGGATGGGTGACCAAAAACTTATTATCTTAAGCACCTCCGTGCTCAAAGCAGGTTAAGCCAAATTAAAATATGTAAACAAAATCAATACAATTTTAGGAGCAGCCACAATAGGCGCCGCGCGTAGTCGCGTCTACATTTTAAAAATCGAAATCGAAAAACAATAAAAAACTAAAAACATGCAAAGGACAACCTCCGTGGTCGAGTGGTTTGTACGCCGGGTTTCATGGTGTCACTGACTCGAGAGGTCCCGGGTTCGAATCCCGGTGGGGGCAGATGTTTGTGTGATGAATACGAGCATTTGTACTCCAGTCATGGATGTTTAATATGCATTTATATATAAATATACTTACATATGTCCTGTATATGTATTCTATCCGTTACCCTAGTATCCCATAACACAAGCCTTACAGTGCTTACTTTGGGGCTAGGCTAATTGGTGTGAATGTTGGAAATACAATTTATTTATTTATTTAAAGGAGATTGTTCAGATGCCTGCACACCCCAATAGGGTATTTGACAAGTTTTAGAAAACGATCTCAGGTTATTGACTAATTTATGGAGTCAGTAAAAAGTGGATATTCTTCATTCTGTTGTGTATTTCAGTAAAAATAACCAAATCAAAAACTCCATTTTCAAGTTGCCACGAAAACGTTTTTCTGGACAATATGGCGTCTTACTAGTATGTGACGTCACACGACTGTTATTAAAATGTCAAATGATACAATGTAATGTCACTTTAACCGGAAGTTTACTTGCGTGTGACGTCATTTTAGGCTCCGCCAATCATAAGCGTTTTGGGTCACGTGACAATAGATAAGAAAACTATTATCTTTTTCATGGGTTTTTAGTAAAATTATGAATATTTTTTTGTAAAAATAGTAAAAACCCCTGCCAATATTCATTCCAAACACCGATGCTAATAATTGGCACTTTATTTTTAATACTGTCAAATATTTTGGTCTCGGCTGCATCAGCCTCCAGTCGTTAGTACCCACCAAACCACAGTAGATCCACATAGTGGGTCACCTTATTCCACTCAAGGGTACAAGCTGTGCCCCCGCAGTGGCATAGGTACACTAAAAGTGCGCTACATCAAAAGGTTGCTGATGACAAAATGTTGATAACCTAAATAAAACTTACCACTACGAAAAATCTATATGTTTTCTTACTGCTAACTCAATAGCTAAAGCTAAAAACGCGCCTGATATGATAGCACAAATAATATTTATGACCCGAATATTCAGCTTACGAAACTCTGTACTGTATGTACAGCGTTAAACACACTTTATTAGTAGAAGTATTCCGAAGCTAGCTCTATAAACCGTATCTTAATTGTGTTGAGAGTTGTATCAAAACTTAGTTTGCCACCTTCCAATTTACAAAACCTCGTAAATAATGTCGACGCCAGCTGCTGCACATTACGACATCCGCGTGGTTTTACTCTGGCCCCTTGCCAATATTTAGAGTCTGACCCACAGACACAGATCGAAATAGATAACGCCAGCGTATAATTAAAATAAAATTATTGTTTATTGAAAAAAATGATTACAATTACATTTTGGATAATATTCACTTCCTTAAAAAGCCACGTACTTGGCTCACCAAAAGGATGACCATTTTTTTTTGTCTGGTAAATGCCTTACACATCCTTCAACCACCGGGGGAGCGAGAAGGAGGTATGTAGGACTCCTCCCTGCTCATTACAACTAGCCCTTGGGCCGGGTGAAATAAGCGAGGGCCCTAGCTAACGCCCTGAACAGGGCCACTAGACAATACTCCTGCACAGGTCAACCGGCGTACATTCTGAGGACCGCAGTCCCCCCAATGCACGGTGGGAGTGCGGGTGTGGTCGCAGCAACCGTTGCCGACTGTCGACGCACCAAATGGTGATCAATAGACACCCTTTTACGCTAATGTATTTGTTTGCACCACCTTTTTGGGTACCATACGTCAGCGTAATGTTTAAAACAGAAATTCATGTGGTTTTAAGAAACCACGATATAAGTGAAACTTTTAAAATCTTTAATAAAAAAGCTCTTCTCGGCTGGGAGTTGGACCCGGGACACCCCTAGCAGGCGAGCTTTCTACCACTAAACCGATGCTACTAAAAGGTCTGATTTAAAAAAGAAAATGAAATGCGATTTGCTAAATATGAATCAAAAAAATTGTGGCGATGTAACAAAAGTTTCACTTTAATATCTAACTATGTCATATTAATAGCCAGCGCAGACGAGGGACTTTTGTCCTTGGAAGACTTTTGTCCGCCGTAATACATCGCTTACAAATGCATCGAGTAACGCACATGGCAGACAAAAGTCCTCCGAACTACCGAGGAAATTGACAGGACAGACGTACGCGAAAGTTCTCGAAAAAAAACAGAACTTAAGTGACAAGAGGCGGCAGCACATATGGCGGATTTTGGTCCGCGGTGCGCGCTCGATAGTGATGTACGTGGTAACAAGTGGAAAATAGAATTCCTATATATACTCGTATGTATGATACATCAAAAAAAATATCACGACTGGAAGGACAATGGCGAAATATTTGTTGAAGGAATTCTTTAGCGTCTATAGATTTCATCATCAGAAATGGAAATAAAATAATCCTAATGGTTTTATCAGATAATTAAGAAGATTGTCTGGAAGTCTGGAATTAAAAACTTAAAATTAAGTTATCACATTTTTTATTGTGACTTAGCGTCATTTTTTTTTTGTATTTTAAGTGATTTCAGTGATTAATTTAACTTGAAGTATGTTTTGCATCGCTTTACGCTTAAAGACTATATTTAATTATCTTTCAGAAAGATCGTGAAACATTGTTTTATTCAATATTATAGTGAAAGCATAGTAAATAATCTCAACAATACAAATAAATAATCAATCCGATGTAGAGATCCTTTTTTTGGACGTCTTCTCCTTTTTTTAAAGTTTATATTAATTACAATACAACGTCATCTCAGAATTATGCTTCGATAGCGTGAGCCACACTAAATTTTCGGGGTACAAAATTAAATCGACCTATGCACAGAATAAAGTTACATATGAAAATGTTACCAAATTGCTTTTATTGTACTTTTAGGCGAAACGGACGCATATGTTTTACTGGTAAAAACATTTATTCTAAAACTTATAAAACTTTGAAGATAGAAATTGAATAAAGGTACATGTGATTTTTGTTTCCGAAGAATATAGAGCCAAGAGCACAAGAACCTTTTGGATAGGCAAGAACGCAGTGCAGGCTTCAATTTTGTTATAAACTGAGAATTTTTACTAAATGTTTGATTCTATTTTTCTTGTTTGATCGATTTTGCCCAATCTTTGCCATATTATTATAATGTGACGCGACAGAAAATATAAATTACGTAAAACAAAGTTAAATCTACACATAATTTGACACGTCTCCCAAGCATAAGGTCTGATATGCATATGTAACATAAAGTTGTCCGTAGTAAATTGTTACATAATCACATAAGAAACTCTTAAATAACGAAATATAAGCCGTAAATGTTGTTTTTTTTAAACAATAAATGAGTCATAATTTGCTTCGTAATGCTTTATATGATTAGTAAAAAAATTAAAATGATAGAAAAATACCAATACAAGTTACAGCATATTTTACATTTTACAAACTTAAAATCGCTCCACTGTAAAGTTGTGATTATGCAGAAGTAGCTTTATTCTATGGATACGTCGAAATGTCCGCACACCGTGTGCGTCGAGTCCGTGACAAGTCCGCGGCGGACAATTTTTTCATAATACAGGGACAAAAGACCGTTATCTACGCATGCCATAAGCTGGAAAAAATAGGTGACCTGCCTGACCTGATTTATTTGTAATCGAGAGTACTCAAAATCTAACACGCTCGATTTCTATTAAAATTTGAAGAACATGCGACGTCTACTTCAATCTAGGACTGTGGGCTGACCTTTGACTAGGTACCTACGTAGCATAACATAATTTCGCTTGGATACGGTCAAAAACAATTTTACATCGATTTTCGTTGAAACATTACCTATGTTGCTTCAGTTTTATTACATTTCGTTATTAAACAAAGTTTGTTCTGTAAGAAATTTACTTTGGTAGGGAAAAAACAATGTGTACTTCAAATTGTCAAAGGTTTTAGCCAATTTAGCGAGACATCACTCAATTAATAATGTAAACGCATACTATTGTAATTAAAAAGAAAGTGACATCGACTTTGATCAAATTTAATCAATCTAAGTGAACGTTTCTAAGCAATAATTCGAAAATCGATAATATAGGCACGGAAAAATATTGTACACATTTGTGGTACATTTATTTTTCCCCCTCTCAATTTTTAGGGGTTAAAACCCAAAAGACTATTTAATTACCTTCGCCAGCCTCGGTATTCATTTCATCTCTCGTGAATTTAAATAGGCACGTAGTAGAAATTTTCTATTCTGGTGCTTCTTCCCTGCGCGACGAAGCTTTGATACTAAATGCCTAGAATTAGCGTTTGAAATTTGAATTAGTTCTATTGTAATAAATTATCGGGCTGCGTGTCTAAAGACGCTAGACGATAGCTTGTTTGCGATTATTTGACAATTTCTTTTTATAATTCAAATTTCAAACGCTAATTTTAGCGCATTTAGTACCAATTCTTCGTCGAGTAGGTGTGGAATAAGCATAGGAACCAAGGCGATAACCACTACACCATTAACCTCCTCATCTCTTATATGCTCAAGATATAGTACTGCCTAATATAAACAAATGACTGCCCTAACAACGTACGCACACATAATGATATCGCCAGATGCGTCTTGGTCCAACGTCCGAATTGGCTATTACCCAAAATTACCCGTCTAGGCGAAATTTTACCGTAAACCACACCATTTAGGATACATTAAGGTCATGTTCTGCCATATGAAGTGGTTGTAATAAACACAAATGAGCCTAGAAGCAACGAAAGAGGTTTCGAGAACCTTTAAAGATCAAACCGAAGGCGTTTTAGTAATCACAACTTCCAGTGTTCAAAAAGAATGGGAAGATCGATGCAAGAAGGAATCGATTGTTTTCTTACTTCCCTTCTGGGAAAAGAGCTCCATGGGATAAGGGATAAGGTTAGGGTAGACAGAGTATCGGAAATACTTTGGTATCAAGCATGTACAGTCTACGTAGGCCGCTTACTTTTTCACGAACGATAAAAGAAAAAAGAAACCAACATGAGTGTCGTGGAATACTATATATATTAAAAACGTGTTGTGACGGCAAACTCTTACACTTTTTTCCACCTAGCTCCCATCCGCCAAGTATAAAGGAACATCGTTCTAAAAATAGCTTTGGGAGTAAAACTTAGTATAATGTATAGCTTATATCTTTCAAACCAGATGTTACTCACTAATGTGCTCAATATTTATTCTGGTGAAATATGAATTATTGTACGAAAATTGCTTTCGAGAAGCAAAAACCTTAGTATAAAGTCCCTTATAAACTGATTTATCAACTTCATTTAAACACAACAGACGCTAAAGTATAACAAAGTCACTACCGTAGGAAATGTGTCAGGCTTGGATTTAAGGCTTACTCGAAGTCAGCTTTATCTAGAGCTTAAGTTGCGGTCTGGGAGCAGCAACGACAGAATTTAGCGAATATATATTATCACGAAACGACGTAAGGTAAAGATTATATCAGAGAAGTTGGTCATGTTATTATTTGGTTAAGAAGACCTTTAAAATATATTATTTTTTAGTATCTAGTGTAGCTTAATAATTAAAGTATTTATGAGATCATTTGTTTTATTGTTTGCTCGAAGTCACACACAGTTGTTGGAATCACACCTTATTACGCAATAACAGAGGCCCTGTCTATTATAATGACTTCTACAAAATACTTATCCTCTTCTCCTATGATAGACGATGAAATCTCATTTCATAAGTTGCTTAAATTTCAATAAGTTTACGTACATTATGATTTCCTGAAAATCGTTATCATTTCCCATTATACTATTAATTAATTAAGTACATTATAAAATGAGAGATTAAACCAAGTAAATCAATAAATATTCTTGCTACTTAATTTATTTATTTTATATAAACATCAATCAATTAATGTTTATTTTTATTTTTAAACATATTTTTGCATGCATATTTTCATTAAGCATTTAACTACTAAATGTTTAAAGTTTTTTTTTTCATTTTAAAACAAAATGCCGCAATCTTACTCGAGGGCTCCGAAAAATGCATGCCACGAAAATTTAAATGGTCTCAGTACGGCACCTAGCGAACATGGTAAAGTGTAATTTCTTCAAGCTCAGATATATAAATACGCAATGGATCGCAATTTTATAAAACCTAACACTAATACAGTACACGTATTTGTTCAAGTAACAACAACACTTAAACTAGCTATTGATCTAAATACACAAGGATCAAAGTGTAAATAAAAATCTTATATACCAGCACAACATTCAAAGAAAATTTCTAAAATAATTTCTTTAGAACAAAGAACTTTCGTCGCAGAAGTCTTTATTGACATTGCAAGCGTGCCACTTCATTCTAATAAAGGCTGTTCAAAATTAAAATAATGTTCCCACAAACGTAAATTTGGTGCGTTGTTAACGATAGGACCATTCTTCCAGATCCCTTTAACTTCGACTCGGAGTTAATGAGGCATTTTTGATTAATTTCTTTTTGGCCTGGTAATAAATCAAACAAGGATTACGGACCGGGTATTATTAGATTTAGTATCTTTTTTATATTCTTTGATTTGACTTTCCAGGAATCGACGGAATTTTTAAATTGAGACTGTTCAAGGATTTTTTTTTTAATTTTCTCAGTCACGAACGACTTGATTATCTCTAGATTAAATTTTGTGTCCCAAGACAAATCAACATGCCTTTGAATAAGAATTAAGGGGAGGAATTGTGAAACAATGAAGTAATTATAAGTAAACTCATGTCAGACTTGAAGTAAAGAAAACATAATGCCAGTTTATAATGCGGACAAAAAAAATTAACGGAAAGGGCAGTAGCCCAGTTATTATCGTAATCAACTGGAAGCGTGGAACGTCAGACCTGTCGATAACAATAAATAAATAAATATTTCCAACACTCACACAGATTAGCCTAGCCCCAAAGTAAGCACTGTAGGCTTGTATTATGGGATACTAGGATAACGGAGAGAATACATATACTGATACATATATAAGTATATTTTTATAGAAATACATATTAAACATCCATGACTGGAGTACAAATGCTCGTATTCATCCCACAAACATCTGCCCCCATCGGGATTCCAAGCCGGGACCTCTCGAGTCGGCGACACCTTGAAACCCGGCGTACAAACTACTCAGCCACGGAGGTCGATTTTAGTCAACAACTCAAATACAACAATCAATTTCGATTCGGATCGAAAACGACAATTCAACAATAAAATTGTAATATATTCTAAAAAAACGAGCGAGCCTTACTGTAGTCGCGTATGATGTGTAACATTTGAAACCTCACCTTAGATTATTAAAAAAAGAAATTAAACCTACTACAAAAGAAATACGCCATTTGAACATTATGTTATAAAATCAATCAAATAGCGCGCGCTTTCGCGACTTCCTGTTACACACTTCCATCCCATTTCACGAAATCACTCCCACGAATTGCAGGAAAGCGAAAGGAAAGATGTTACACATCGAGAAACGAGAGAGCCTTATAGTAGTCGCGTATGATGTGTAACATTTGAAACCTCACCTTATATTAGTAAAAAAAGAAATAAAACCTACTACAAAATGAATAAGCCATTTGAACATTATGTTCTAATCAAATCAATCAATCAAATAGCGCGCGCTTCCCAAACTTCCTATTGACGTACACACGTCCGTTCCACTTCACGTTATCACTCCCACAAGTTGCACGAAAGCGAGAGGAAAGATGTTACACATCAATAAAAAAATATTTGTTTGTGGTGTATGTAAACGTGATTTATTTGTTTGTAGATGGCGCGCTGCGCGGCGAGGTAGAACTGCGCGGGCGCGGCACGGAGTCAGCGTTTCTCCACGAGCTCCACTCGACGCTGGCGCCCCCTGCCGCGCCCGACCACCACTGGCAGCACACGCTTCTCCTCATTCTCAAGGGGCTCGTCTTCGCTACCGTCATCCTCGGGGCAATATTTGGCAACGCCCTTGTCATCATCTCAGTTCATCGACACAGAAAACTTCGCGTCCTCACCAACTACTACGTCGTCAGCCTTGCTGTCGCTGACATGCTCGTTGCTTTATGCGCGATGACGTTCAACGCCAGCTCAGAACTTACAGACGATTGGCTCTTCGGCCCGCTGGTCTGTGATATCTACAATTCCCTCGACGTCTACTTCTCCAGCGCCTCCATCCTTCATTTATGCTGTATCTCAGTTGATAGATACTATGCTATCGTCAGGCCTTTAGAATACCCCGTTACTATGACCCACAGAACCGTATGCTTCATGCTCGCAAACGTTTGGTTGTGGCCAGCCTTCATCAGCTTCGTACCAATACTTATGGGTTGGTACACGACAGAGCAGCACAGACAATACAGAAAAGCTAACCCCGATGTGTGTATTTTCAAAGTGAACATAGTGTATGCTATAGTTTCCTCAAGTGTATCTTTCTGGATACCTAGCGTAGTAATGATTTCGATGTACTGCAGAATATTTAGAGAAGCGATTAGACAAAGAGAAGCATTAACGCGCACTTCGTCCAACATACTTTTGAACTCGGTTCATATAAAGCATACGTCCCATAATGCGCACCATTCCCATTATCTGCATCCTGATCGAAGGCCTTCAGATATTAGTCCGAACTACAGTACTTTTACTGAAGTCGGGCCGGAAGAGACTGAGTTTGGTGGAGAAGTTGTGATGTCGCTAGCCGACATATGTCCGAGTAAAGAGGCGAGTCCTAGAAAGTCTGTGAATGTGAGCTGTGATACTGCCAGTTCGGGTTACTGCTCGGGAGGATCGAATAAGAGATCGTCAAGTGGTCAGCCACCGCCCGGTTGGAGAGCTAGTTGTTCTTCAGCAGTCGCCACGAGGGATTTGGCCAAAGCTGCAACAGAACTGAATGCGCAAGGTGAGTATTTTTGAAACGACCAAAAAAACTAATTTTCTTCGTTTTGCAGCAAAGCAACTATTTACTTTAAATTATCAGCAGCGTATCAATAAAATAATAATTGCAAAATTTATTTTAAGCTTAAGCCGATTAAGACAGTTTGATACTTTAAACAATCATGACTTTGTTTTTTGTTAAATTTGGCCAAAAATTTTGTTCCAAAACAGAGTTAAGCTGCTGATAATTTATACATATATTTTTTTTAACAGCACACACCAATTAGCCTTGACCCAAAGTAAACTCTGTAAGGCTTGTGTTATGGGATTACTAGGGTAATGGATAGAATACATATGTAAATATATTTATACATATAAAACATCCATGACTGGAGTACAAATATGCTCGTATTCATCACACAAACATCTGCCCCACCGGGATTCGAACCCGGGACCTCTCGAGTCCATGAAACCCGGCGTACAAACCGCTCGACCACGGAGGTCGTCAACATAAATTAATTAATTAAGATAATCAAATTTAAAAGAAGGCATGATTCGTTCTTTCGATCTGTGGTTGTAAGAGTCAAACCAAAATCAACTATAGGTAGAACGCTTAACTGAGTCCTCGTCAGGAGGGTAAAGGGAGGGGGAGGACGAGAGCGGGGACCGTAAGAGGTGCGGGCGGCGGGCACTTGTAATTTTGACAAGAATTTGCCCGCAGGCGAGGACTCAGTTAAGCGGTCTGCCTATAGCAGTGGAAATATAACTGCGGTTAGTGACAATAAGGGCATAGCAATTTTTGTAGCTTGAATTAGGGTCCTTGTCTAGAAAATATTATAAATGAATTTTGACTGTGAGTGGTTACCAAAACTCTATAAATTAATTCACCCCGGTGAAACTTTACACCATGAGGGGCGAAATAACGAGCTTAAACGAATATCCATTAATAAAAATTAACTACCTATAATAATAGCTACCGCAGGCATTTTAAAATTTTACGCTCCCGATTGAGCTGAGCTCATCATTAATAACACTTCGATAATTTACTCATAATCTCGGTGTAATACCGATTTAATCGAAACTTTTAATGCGTAATCATCAATCAAAGTAATGCCTAACCGCGCGTAACTAGCTTCGAACAAGACATTAAAATCATCAAAGGCGAAACTATAAGGTGATAAATGACTTTGCCAAACTCCAATCGATTCCCAAATCTGACTAGTGGGAGTGTCTTACTAATTGGTTGGCATTCACCAACTATCGTAAGTAAATTTATGGAATGAGTTGAATAATTTTGAAGTTGAAAGTGAAAATGATAATAATCATGACTATGATTTATGTCATACTGAACTTACTTCATACGATTGTTGCGAAGCCTTAGCTACTAATTTTCATAAGTCCTGTAAATTACAGGCATAAGCCAACTACCATAATCTACGTTAACAATCAATCTCTAATTGACAAAATAGATTTCAAACCCAAGTAAAGAGTGATTGACTTTTTCAGTGTACATTTTTACACGATTGCAACAGAAAGAGGGATATTTTTACGAGAATATGTATGAATATTTATTTGGCATGCTATTTATCTTGCCGTACCTGCACTGTGATTTTTGATATCGTGTTTTTGGCATTGCCTTCGGGATTCCAATTTATTTTTATGGATATACGTGGGACACTCAGAAAGTTTTGAGAAACTAAAAAACTAACTTCAATGAAAAAAAAAATTTTATTAAATCTTTTCAAAGAACTCTCCACCAGCCTCTATACAAAGTTTCATGCGTCTGAACCAACTTTCAAAACATTTTATCCAGTCCTCCGTAGACACCTCTTCCACGGCCTTCTCAAACGCTGCTAGCGCTTCGTCCAGCATTGAAAACTGTATCCCTTTGAGCTGTTTTTAATTTTAGAAAATAAAACGAAGTCACACGGAGCCAAATTAGGACTGCAAGGAGGGTGTCCCAAGACTCTGACTGGTGTGGAGTCCATGAAGTCCTTCGTTTTGATCGCAGTGTGCGTAGGCGCGTTGTCCTGGTGAAGAAGGACCCCGCGGAGCCCGGTGTTAGGTCGCTTGTTGCTCATTGCAGAAAAAACATCTGGCAGGCATTTTGTGCTGTACCATTCGGCGTTGATGCTGCTTTGGTCTCGAAGTGGAATTGAAATTAGGTACCCCGTTAAAGTGAAGAAACTAGCGATCAAAATTTTCCCTGCGCTCCTCGATCGCTTCACTTTCGTAGGCGTTGGTTCATTTTGAAACAGCCAAACTGTCGACTGGCGCTTTGTTTCTGGATCGTGTTAATAAATCCAGGATTCATCACCTGTAACAATATCGTAAACACGCCGTGACGAGTCTACATCAAATTTTTGTATCATATCACTGCATCAATCCACACGGGCCTGCTTCTGAGCTTCGGTGAGGTTGTGCGGGATCCAGCGGGAAACTATCCTCCTTACGCAAAGGTGCTCGTGCAAAATCTTGTGAACACTTCCTAAACCAATCTGCAGAGTATGCTGTATCTCTTAGTACGTAATTCGTCTGTTTTCTTGAATTAAAATTTTCACTCTCTTCGGTGCCAGCCGGCGTAGAACGACCACTCTTTTGTTCATCCCACAAAGTAAGACGACCGCGTTTGAACTCGCTACACCAGCGGTAAATGGTTGCTTTTGAAGATCCTTCATATAGATGAAAATTTCGAACTGCTTTTATTGAAAAGGCACATTAGAAATTGTAAAAAATTATAGCACGAAAATGTTCTCGATGCAGATTTTTTAATGAGACATGAAACATTTTATTGGCTCTCGAAAAAATGCGGAGGGAAATTTGAAAATAGAACAGTGGTATTTTTACTATTAAATAATCGAGGGTTTCAAAATAATTACAAGTGGTCAGTGTCTTCTGCATAAAAACTTTTTTTCGCAAAACTTTCTGGGTGGCTTGTTATTTACAATCTACTTTTTGGTTTCCCAACCTTACATTCATCCATATTTACGGTAGATATGTGGTCTCTAATCATATCTAATATCTAGTAATCTGTTTTATTAAGTTTGATAAAGTTATGTGTACCGTACCGGTCAGTCAGACCGTACCGCGTCAAAAATATAACGCAGTCAGTACTGTGTCACATTAACTGGTGGTGTGACATGGTACTTACGTGTTCAGCTATTTCTGAGGTCAGCCATATGCTCTGCTCACCTTCACCTATCGTGTTTTCTTAATTATTTTCCAAGGGTTTTGCGGGACCTTGATGGGCCGCGCAATGTCGTTACCCAATGAAATGAATATATAATCGATAAGTTCCGTGCACGCCATGAAGAGGTTGCATTTTATTTAAATACTAGCTGACCCGGCGCATTTATACCGCCTATAACATTAGATGAACGTTATCCTTTTAGTTAATTTAGGAATTTGTTACTGAAATAAAACAAATACAAAAAATAAAACTAGTTTTTACGGGTTAATGCACGAAACTTTATTTATTTATTGACGTTTCGCAGCCTTTTTATTTAATGAGTGATGTGCGTGAAAACCTAAGAAACAAATAAATACAAAAAAGTTCAAAATAACAGATTTATAAAGAAGAAATGAAAATTCAGTAACGTGTACTACAATGGCGTATTAATAGCTTGCATTTAAAAAAACATATTTACCTCATAAAACGCGTTCTTTGTGATTTTTAGTATAATGACTATCGAGCAACCTTCAGTTTTAAGTAGTTCGGTGGTTACAAGTACAGTTCAAAGAAATCTTACTTCAAATCTGAACTGTCTGTTACCTAATGTGTTACAGATCAATTTACTGAAAGAAAAACCCGACGGGACCGGTGTTATGTGCGACTGGGTCGCATCACGGCGGACCGCGCTTCGACGCATAGGATGGGAGCATAATGTACGGTTTATTGATCAGGAATTCCAATTCGGAAACCTGAATGCACGTCCTTACATCGACTTATTTTTTCTGATTGGAACAAAACCGAACATTAGGTCGGAAACTACCTAATTTAAAAAAAAAACGAAACGTCTGTGCTAGGCTTACGGAATTCCGAATCTGAATGCGCACATATGCGCCCAGCCTTATAGTAAAGTCAGCATTCTTAGAATCCTTGTCACCGCAGAGTCTAATTTTTGTAGGTAAGGTCCAATTAGGAGGGTCCAATGGGTACTAGACCAATTTTATTGCCTGTCACAATACATAGGCCACATCAATTTCTGACGATTTTTCATCATGTACCACAAATAGAATAGTATCCGATACATTCAATTATTCATGGGTAGCCTTGACATTTTCTCTAAGTCAATATGGTTATGAGAATATACGAGAATTAATGTTAAAAGGCTGTTTATGCTTTCTTGTCAATGGTATTAAATGATATTTATTACTGAACTGGTATTGTTGAATTTGATCACTAATGAAAATCAGGCTTAATTTTATATCATTGGAGAGAAGACACGGTTATGGGTTATTAAATTTACACTCGGTTTCTGAAGAGTTGGTCAAATCGTATTTTAACTAGCATGCCTGTCAATTTTACTGATATGTAATCTATATAAGTTTTTGAAAAGTAAAAATTTTTGAATTAAATCTAACATAACAATTTTTGAAATAAATTTATGATTTAACAATTTTTTTACTAAATCTGACAACTCGGTCAATTAAAACAGTGATTATAATTAAAGGAAAGCGATTGAGAGCAATTGGCAGTTAACTAACGAAATTTAAAGAAGTCAAATGTAATAAAAGAAACAAATCTAGGAAAATATAACTAGAAAAAAATCCACGCGGACCGGGCAACAGACGGGACTCGAACCCGCACCCTTCGCAATCCGGGCGAATGCACTGACCAATTATGCTACCGCGGCCCTAAAGGCCCGCGTGGATTTTTTTTGTAGTTATATTTTCTTTAGATTTAAACATCAAGCAGTTACTTACATGCTTAAAAAATAATAAAATATAACTATAATTGCTATTTCTTCTTTCAAATGTTTAATACTTGTAAAAGTATTCATTTGACATTGTGGGTTACCTACAATGCGAAGAAATGGCACTGCCTTGCAGCTTAAGAATGGCTAGAAGAATTTCGAAGCGGCCGTCCGTCAGGGCCGCGGTAGCATAATTGGTCGGTGCATTCGCCCGGATTGCGTAGGGTGCGGGTTCGAGTCCCGTCTGCTGCCTGGTCCGCGTGGAAAGTTTTTTTCTAGTTATATTTTCTTTAGATTTAAACATCAAGCAGTTACATGCTTAAAAAATTATAAGTATTACTTCATCAACCATTATTGTTATGGGTGACCAGAATGAATATATCATTCCAAGTTTTTCAACACTTTGAGATTGGTTCCAGGTGTATTTGCAGTCGTTGGCTTCCACTTATTCTAATCGAGCCCACGTAGTAGGTTAATTATTATTTTTATGTTATCCATAAGAATGAACAGCCCATAATTTTGTTATTTAAAAAAATACCACCTCTTTATTTCGTTTTATTAAAATATAATCCAGCCTAATAATGTCCCCATTGCTGGGGCACAGGCCTTGCCTATGGATGGTATAGGGAGATTGGGCCATGACCCACCACGCGAGCCCAGTGCGGATTGGCGGGTGCTAACAACTGCAGATGCAGCCGGGACCAACGGCTTAACGTGTTTTCTGAATTAAATAGAATATGAAATGTTATCCTTGTGGGTACAATTGTTAGAATGCTGAGTTGGAATTTCTGACCGATTCCTGGACATTTAATTTTCATTTAACTCCGGAGTTCTGCACTCTCACGCACAAATTATGTCAATATAAGAGCATAATTAATGTGAAATGTAAACACTAATGAGCTCTCAGCCGCGTTGTTTGATCCATAGTTTAATGTGACTTTAGTTAAAATACTATATAATAGAAAAAAATATAATTTGCCAAAATTGGGCACATTACACTATGTATTTCACATGACATTGACTAAAATAGTCAAATTTAAGTATGCATCGAACAACCCGTCTTAAACTGTGTTAAATTTTGTAGCAGACGCACCAATCAAAGGAACCGTTAAAACAATCAGCAACTTCCAAAATCTAACACCATTTGCGTAAAACAGAGCGGAGCGCTTGCCAACAGACGAACGACGACGAGTTACCAACAATAAAAACCAGACAATATCGACTTTCAATGTATCCTGGGCTCATTTAGAAGGGATTACGGGTGATCAGTGAGGTAGACAGAGATACTAATTGTTAATAATGTACTGCTTTACACAATACCCGCTCGTGTTTATTTTTGTTTCGTTGCCAACGTTAATTTAGCTCAAAGGACTACTGAATACATGAAGTTATTTCTAAATACAATAACTTACATGAAGCAGAAAAGTATGCAACGGTAATAATACAACAAATATTTAATATTTGTCCGATTTTATATCGGAATAATCAAACCATTTATTTACCGGTAAAATAGGAATTGCAAAACAGATTAATTTTTCCATTGTTGTTTTACCTATTCCGCATGCAAAGGTCCATAAAAAGAGATCAACACGAATTTAAGTAGTTGAATCAACAATATTAAATATGCTAGATACACCAAAACGAACAGAATCATGCCCGAAAAGTCCCAAAGTTACATTAGACGATCCACGGAGCTACGTAAGATGTTTGCGTAGTGTAAACAATATAAGGCATTATTTAAACATTGAAAATCACCTTTAAACTACAATGTATAAGGTCTTAATTAAAACGCATTATTTTGACTCTATGCGCATTTCTGAATGCGCTGTTAGCAATATAGCAGGTTCGGACAGCGAGGAAAAGAGACGACTATATTACGGACCATGCATTTGAATATTACAAATATTTTCAAATAAATCAGGTTATAGTTAGTCATCATCATCATCATCATCAACAGCCTATCATAGTCCACTGCTGGACATAGGCCTCTCCAAATGCACGCCACTCAGATCGATCTTGGGCTACTCGCATCCAGCTCCTGCCAGCCACCTTGCGCAAATCGTCACTCCATCGTGCCTGAGGACGTCCTACACTACGTTTGCCTAGACGCGGTCTCCACTCCAGAACTCGTCTACCCCAACGGTTATCGGTTCTTCGGCAAATATGGCCAGCCCACTGCCACTTCAACTTGCTAATCCGGTGGGCTATGTCGATAACTCTGGTTCTCTGTCGGATTACCTCATTTCTGATGCGATCTTTCAGAGAAACGCCGAGCATAGCCCTTTCCATAGCGCGTTGAGCGACTTTGAACCTGTGGATCAGCCGTGCCGTCAGTGTCCACGTCTCGGCTCCGTATGTCATCACAGGTAGGACGCACTGATTGAAGACTTTCGTCTTTAGGCACTGTGGGATCGACGATGTCAGGACTTGACGTAGCTTCCCAAACGCTGCCCAACCTAGCCGAACTCTTCTATTCACCTCGTCCTCAAAGTTGTTTCTACCTAACTGCAATGTCTGCCCGAGGTATACATATTTTTGAACAACTTCGAGAACGGCACCGTGTATTGCAATCGGTTCCGGTAGAACATGTTCATTGAACATGACCTTGGTTTTATCCAAGTTCATCCGTAGGCCGATGCGTATAGAAGAGTCAGCCAAGTCATTCAGCATCTGTTGTAGGTCCTGCAGGGTTTCTGCCATGATGACGATGTCGTCTGCAAATCGCAAGTGAGAGATGCGTTCGCCATTTATGTTGATGCCATGTCGTTTCCAGTTCAGCGTCTTGAACATATCCTCCATTGCATTAGTGAACAATTTCGGGGAAATAACGTCCCCTTGTCTCACTCCACGATGCAACGGTATGGGACTTGTTTGCTGATTCTGTACTTGGACAGACATGGTGGCGGCTTCGTAGTGACATCTTATCACTTGGATGTATCGCCAGTCGACTTGGCAACGCTGCAGGGACTCCAGGACAGACCAGATTTCAATCGAGTCAAAGGCCTTCTCATAGTCCACAAATGCTAGGCACAGGGGCTGATTGTACTCCTCAGTCTTCTGTATAATCTGCCGCACTGTGTGGATGTGGTCTATGGTGCCGTATCCGCTCCGAAACCCAGCCTGTTCCGGTGGTTGGAAGTCATCAAATCTTCGCGCAAGACGGTTCGCGTTCACTCTTGAGAACAACTTATAGACGTGGCTTAGAAGGGATATGGGTCGATAGTTCTTAAGTAGGGTCTTGTCCCCCTTTTTAAAGAACAAGACGACCACACTCCTGCTCCACGCCTCCGGAGTTCTCCCTTCGAACAGAACAGTGTTAAAAAGCTTTTGGAGCTCCCTCAGTACGGGTTTACCTCCAGCCTTCAAGAGTTCTGTTGTAACACCATCCTCTCCAGGGGCTTTTCCATTTTTAAGCTGTCCAAGAGCAATCTCGATTTCGCCAATACTGACTTCTGGCAGGTCTTCGGTGAAGTGGCGTGTTAATGTGGCTCTAGAATCCTCATTTCCGGGATCAGGTCGAGATGCATGTGATGCGTATAACTGGCTGTAGAAGTCTTCCACTTCCGAAAGGACTGCCGGCTTTGAAGCAACAACTTCCCCACTTGCTGTGGTCAACTTCGTCAGATGGCTTCTTCCAAGAGATTGTACGAACACTTTGGACCCTCGATTCTGCTCGATCGCTCTCTCGATCGAGAGAGTATTGGAGCATCGGAGGTCATGTCGTACGTGCTTACTGATCTCTTGGTTTAGAATCCGCTTTGCCGACGAAGTGACGGGTGGGTTTTCACGTCGTTCCTTCATTAGCCCTAAAGTCTCTTCCGAAAGCTTTGACTTCCTGCCCTTACGCTGCGTTGCACATAGTTTCGTACCCTCTTCCCTGAGAATCCGAACCACATTTTCGAGGTTTTGGTTTACGTCTGATGTGGTTTCCACGGCAGCAAATCGGTTCTCCAGATTTGACTGAAACGTTTCAGATCCTGTTATAGATTGGAGCAAAGTAGGTTGGAGCCTGGATTTCATTAAACGGACGCGCTCGGCCTTAAAGTTGATATTCAGAGAGCCCCGGACGAGTCGGTGATCACTACCGGTATTGAACCTGTTGATCACGGAGACGTCTCTGAATATGTACCTCTTGTCCGTCATGATGAAATCGATCTCATTTTTAGTCATAGTGTCGGGGCTCTGCCATGTCCACTTCCTTTGGGGCTGTTTCTTGAAAAAAGAGTTCATCATGAAGAGCCCCTGCTGTTCGAGGAAGTTGACGAGCATTTGCCCCCTATGATTTCTGCTTCCAAATCCATGGGATCCTACTACCGATTCGCTGCAATTCTGTACTCCCACTTTAGCGTTGAAGTCCCCCATAACAACGTTGTAGTGGGTCTTAGTAGTGGAGTGGAGGGCCCTCGATATATCATCGAACATATCCTCCACTTCGTCGTCCGAGTGTGTCGAGGTCGGTGCGTACACTTGCACCACCTTGAGGCTATACCTCTCGGTGAGCTTTATAATAAGGTACACTACCCTGTTCGACACGCTGGACATTTCCACAACGTTATCGGCAAGGGACTTATTTACCAAAAACCCAACGCCACCTTGGGACTGTTGGTCTCCCCCGCGGAAGTACATTAGGTGGCCCGATTCGAGGGTTATGGTGTCCTCCCCCTCTCTTCGGACTTCACTTAACCCTAAAATGTGCCACCTAATCTTTCCAAGTTCCACCTCGAGTTGCGCCAGATGCGAGTCAAGCCGTAGCGTGCGTCCGTTGTACGTCGCCAGGGTCAGTCTTTTGTGGTGGCCTCCCGTAGCCCGGAGATTCTTGGCACCCCCCGCCCCACCGTTACCGTGGTCGCCACCGTGACCAGGAATAGCGGGGCTGCCGGGAACTGGGGGCCGTGGCTTGAGTTTCTTGTGCATGAAGGTTTTGCCCATAATCGCCACGCTGGGCAGGCGGGTTGGCGATCGCAGAGCGTAGGTTTATTTACTGATGACGCTGCTGCCCGTCACCAGTGACATTTTCCTCCCCTACCTCATTGGATGGTTATACCGCCATCGGTCGGTTTGCCAGAGCCTCGTCTGTTGGTCAACAGGGTGCACCACGTGAAGGTGAGGTTGGCTTGGGTTCTTGCAGGTGTATTTAGAACCCCTTACACCCCTTATAGTTAGTATTAAAACAAAATTTGCTTCAAATGCGTTAAATTATTAAACATTGATTAGATACCTGTCGAAAAAGCGACATTTTACATACTTCTACGGCATGTTGACTTTTCAACGGTCCGCGCGTGACTGTGAACCAAGAAGTGCTTGAGTGGTGTTCAAGCACTTCTTGATTGGGACACATTTTGAGCGCACGTGGTGTATCTAGGGTATTTACTTTTGGTATCGCAGTCTATTCTATACTATAGGCTATGGTGCACTATAGACTCTGGTCAAGCGGGCAGCTTGTTGCCCTTTTCACATAAAAAAAAAATAAAGATACGAAATGTTGGTGCGCTTCATATGCTATGTGTGGTTCGACTTTTGAATCAACTACACACATCAAAGAAGTCTTAGCAACATGCATCGTAACATTTACGGAAAGTGCACCTGCAAGTTTTATCAGTTATTATTCATTACTAGTGGCCAGCCCTAACTTTGCTTCGGTGTAGAGCTGTAGTGTAGACGATAGTTTTTGTTCAAGGCTTGTATTATACACAATGACTTTCTTCATAATAATGATAAACCTTCAATTCCAAGTAAAAACTTCGTTGCTTAGTTTAGGACCCGTTGTACCGAATGCAACAATGCTCATCTGTTCCGATTCGAAAAAATATTTTTGAATTGGACAGTGCATTTATCGAGGGAGGCTAGAGGCCATATATTACCAAGCTACGACTAGTAGCAGCGGAGCATCGATGAAAAATGTTGCAAAAACGGGTAAAAATATTCCATTTGTGAGGTACCGTTGCGTGCGCTGGCTAGACGGTTAAAATTACACACTAAAATCATGTATGACGGAATTCTTCTCCATCAAAAGTTCTGTAAAAAAGTCTGCAACAGCCTTTGTCCATATTTTAAGTTTGACTCACTATTACTAAGAAAAATATTCTTTCTTTAATTTCTCTCTATTTTCTTCAAATTAACGCGGGTGAAACCGCAGCGGACTTCTAGTTGTGACAAAACTCTAATAGTTAGACATATGGTATCGTGGACTTTTTTGTAGTAAAACTTTAGTACATCACTTTGCACTATAGTCAATGACTTTCGCAGCGTACGCGATTTGAGGTTATTTTTTGGTATTTTTTACATTGGGTCATATTATCGAAGTTTTCATACGGAACCCTAACTTTTTTGAAAATGCACTATAGCCTATATTAATCATTGATAATGTAGCACTCAAATGGTGAAAGAATTTTTAAAATCGTTCCAGGACTTTTTGAGCCAATTCGTTACAAACATACTTACATACAAACCATTCCTCTTTATGATATTATAGTATAGAAGTAAAGGTTAATATCGTTATGAAATGTAATATTTACTCAAAGATTTTTCTACTCTATTCATTTATAAATAAAATTTGTTATTATTAACAAAATAATGTGCTAAAAATATTAAAAAGTCAGTGAAATGTTCAAAAAACTTCGTGCTGCTCTTCTGTTGCGTATTAAATTAGCAGTCTCAACAGCCCACCTATTTTGAAGGTAACTCAGATTAAAAGCTGTCAATAAAATTAAACAACATCCGCGTGAAATAATTGATTTTCCAATCAAACTTTCATACCCTTATTCCTCGTTCACCACCGACAAGTTTTTAAAGTAGCCTTAGGGCGCTTGTTTACGAGCAAGGTTTGTACGTTTGTACCGACCCCAAACCGTCGCTAGCGCCGTTCTCTTTAAAGCCCAAGTACTCATTAGCGAGCTGTAACCCATAACATGCGTTATCACGCATGAGTGAGAGTACGAGGTTCTAGTGTGTACGCTTGTAACTCAGTTGTACACGTCGGCTCGCTGCAAGCTGCACGCGTACCTCTCTCTCGCAGCACGTGCACACTATGCTTTTTGGTTACAGTGCATGCAAAGGTTACGGTTACAGCTCGCAAACGAGTACCCGGCTATACAAACCTCCATAGTATCCTATACCTAACTGACGACCGTATGCGGACACGGCTAAAAATCGTGCTTAGACCCGGGTAGAAATCGTCTCGTTAACAAGAGTCCGTCAAGCTTCCGTTTGCCATGCCAAAACTTAACAAAATCTGTTTGTTCATGCAGGATAAATTATGTACTTAGTAATTTTAAATAAATGTACAATAGTCAATAAAAGCTTTTCCTTTATAAATTGAACTATTTCAGCTATATATTTTATTTATGGTTCAGCTATTTAGGAAAGAAACAAAATAGAGTATTTTTTTTTTAACATATCGAGAATATTTGAGGTGGATGGTGATAATCTTGAGCAGATAAGCACACGATTTCAGAAATGCTGGTATCCTCGAAAGACTTAATTCAAAGTGGACAGTGTAAATTAAAAAACAGAACTTTTAATGTCACAAATTACTCGTATGTAACTGCCCGCGCTCTTTACTAATGAAGAAAAGACTAAAATTATTACTTTAAAGCAAAAGGAAAATTTACTAAAAAAAACTTTACATTTAAAACATCTAGCAGTTAAATGCTTAAAATAAAATATAATAGAAATGATACTTCTTCATCAGCCTTCTAATGTCCCCACTGCTGGGACACCTTCCCTATGGATGGGAAAGGAAGATTGGGCTGTGATCCACAACACAGGCCCGGTGCGCATCGATAGGTGCTAACAACTGCAAAAGCAACCGGGACCAACGGCTTAACTTGCCTTCTGAAGCACGAAGGAGTTCGAGATAATAAGTTTTTGGTCACCCATCCGACGACCGACCATCGCAAAAGTGCTTAACTTTCCCGGTCGCATCTAACGAGCTAACCACCTGCAACATCGAACTTCTCCCAAAGTAATACTTACCTGAATGTATTTCAAAGTTGGTGTTTCATATCTTCCACAGGCGCATCATTACGAGCAGCAGGCAAGTCTTGGAGAGCGGAGCACAAAGCTGCCAGAACATTGGGCATCATTGTTGGAGCATTCCTGCTGTGCTGGCTTCCATTTTTCCTATGGTGAGACTATTTGATATTTATTGTAGCTATTAACGGAATTGTGACTATGTACCTTGTTTTTTATGAGTCTCCGATATTTTGGCATTGTTGCAAACTCCATGATCACGGAGTAACTGAAGTAATAGCAGGTAGATGTTATTGGCAGACATATCGGTCTACCCTCTGACGTTGTCTTTTACTGCGCTCGATACCCATACCACTGGTCACATTCTCACTATTCACTCGCACCTGTTCCCGAAACCGCGGTACACACAGTATCAGATCGCGGAACGACATTTTTTTTGAGGTTTCTGCATATACGAACTTCTCGATTCCAGACACTTGACAATTTAAACCCATCCTTACGATTGGAATTCCTGTGTTTTATATATCGGACACTCATAAAAAACAAGGTAAATGATAACAATCCCATTAATAGCTATAATGTTAGTGACCTTTCAAAACAATATATTTGATGTTTATCAACATAAAAGTGTGAAACCACAGTAAACAACCAATAAAACGACAATGTCAGAGATATATATTTATATAATATTTAATAGTTTTTCTCATGAACGAATAATGTTTTGCAGCCGTATACCGTGATAATTAATCTTAAAATACCATACAGCATAGCGTTTCAACATACAGGGTGGCCGGGGAGTTGACGTTCAAGCGTAAAATTTAGATACCTTATGATGAGGAGTATCCAAATCACCCCCATGTATGTTCTACGATTTTGCGTAGTTTTCGAGTTATAATATCAACTCTCACCATCAATTTTCACCTAACATCAGTTTTCGATTTTTTTCTTATTCTGTTGGACGTTCCTGGTTCAGTTTTTTTGTGATAATTGACTAACATAGTCTAACCTAGCACCCTAAAACTTATGGTTTATTTAGGCATTGCAGAATTCACTTAGAATTTGTTCGAAAGTTTAAAATTACGATTTGAGCTCAGTACACACAAATTTTCAAAGTATCAAAAAAAATGTAAATGGCGGGATTTGGAATTGAAAGTGCTTTTAAAAACTTCCTGAGACATTAAACTTTAAAACAAGGCCAAATAAGGATAGGGTTAAGGGGGTTTATTTTCTGTAACTGACCTTCAAAGTAAATTAAGGCATTTTCAAAGGAAAAAAAATAATTATTTTTTTTATTTAAATCTTTGACTTACTATGAATTATGATGAATTTGAGTAAAACGCAGTTAATTGTTAACAAAATACATTTATTTAATGCTAATTTTCAAATTTTCGCCCTCCCACAGAAATACACAATCTACATCTGCGCAAAAAATTATGTTTTAGGTACCTAAAACTTCACGGTTATTTTTCACAGTGGTTTCAGCTTCGCGATTTTTTGCTCTCAATTCTTCTTCACTCGAAACTTCTCTGGCGTACGCAATTTCTTTAAAGTAGCCCCAGATAAAAAAAATCAATAGGGTTGAGGTCAGGCGAGCGTGGTGGCCAGGCAATTGGCCCTCGTCGTCCGATCCACCTGTTAGGGTAGGTCTGGTCTAAATGACGACGCACTTGTATCGCGTAAGGACATGGTACTCCGTTGTTCTGGAACACCATCGTTCTTCTTAATTCAAGATTTAAATCTTCCAGTAATATGGGTAGATTGTCTTCTAAGAAACTTTTTTATGTGTCGCCGTCTAATCTCGATGGCAGTTCAAATGGGCCTATTAATTCGCCATTCAAAACACCAGACCACATGTTCACGCTAAAACGATGTTGAAATGATGATGGTCTGGTGGCATGTGGATTTTCAACGGCCCAAATGTGAAAATTGTGGATATTGAAAATTATTGGCATTGAAGTTGATCCCTGTAGAGTCTTGCTACTTCACGACCGTTCCCTTATGCAACGCCGTAGAAATAATGCGTTTCTGCATATTCACTCAGAGTGTAGGGCATCACTAACATTTCCAAGTAACTACAATCGTTAGGCACAACGGAATCCAGTAACAAGCAGGGGTCAAACAAGTAAGCAGCGGCGGCATCAGTAGGCAAATAGTGGTCGAGAAAAAACGGCAGAACAAGACGAGTAGTAGTAAACCTCAACCCTATTGATTTTCTATCTGGGGCTACTTTAAAGAAATTGCGTACGCCAGAGAAGTTTCGAGTGAAGAAGAACTGAGAGCAAAAATTCGCGAAGCTGAAACCACTGTGAGAAATAACCGTGAAGCTTTTAGGCACCTAAAACATAATTTTTTGCGCAGATGTAGATTGTGTATTTCTGTGGGAGGGCGAAATTTTGAATATTTGAATTAAATAAATGTATTTTGTTAACAATTAACTGCGTTTTACCCAAATCCATCATAGCTCATAGAAAGTCAAAGATTTAAATAAAATAAAATATTTTTTTTTTTCTTTGGAAGTTTCTAGTTACAGAAAATATACCCCCTTCACCCTACCTTTATTTGGCCTTGTTTTAAAGTTTAATGACTCAGAAAGTTTTTAAAAGCTTTTTCAACTCCAAATCCCCCCATTCACATTTTTTTTGATACTTTGAAAATTTGTGTGTACTGAGCTCAAATCGTAATTTTAAACTTTCGAACAAATTCTAAGTGAATTCTGCAATGCCTAAATAAACCATAAGTTTTAGGGTGCTAGGTTAGACTATGTTAGTCAATTATCACAAAAAAACTGAACCAGGAACGTCCAACAGAATAAGAAAAAAATCGAAAACTGATGTTAGGTGAAAATTGATGGTGAGAGTTGATATTATAACTCGAAAACTACGCAAAATCGTAGAACATACATGGGGGTGATTTGGATACTCCTCATCATAAGGTATCTAAATTTTACGCTTGAACGTCAACTCCCCCGGCCACCCTGTATATAGAATAGGTTAAACATCATCTCATACACCGGACACACTACAGCCATCAACAACACAACGGATAAGAGAAAGAGGGCGAGGAAGGAAAAGAGTAGCAACTCGCACACAATATACTATAGATGCACACTAGTTAGGTGCTTCTCATAATTAATCATATACATATATGTTACGGTTTATTATATATATAAAACATCAAACTAAACTACATAATAATAGATAATAGAAGACATATTGGGGACATAGATACCTCTTTTCTTGTGGGTTACAGGACGGGGTAATTATTAAAACCGACAAAATGTCGAGATGGTGAACTCAACCAATCATTATAATATAGAATAGTTTTTACATTAACATGATCCTTATTGTACTTCATACACCTTTGCTAAATATTATCACTTCACTGGGAGAGCGCTTCGCACTGTACTACGTGATGACCGAAAAAAGAACTAAGAAACTGACTTTTATTTAATATGCTCTTTTTTTATATGTATACTGTTGGTCGCAGATGACATTTACAGCGTCACCGGGTTTGGGGACGGCGAGATCCTAAGAGGACCTCAAGTCGAGAATTGGCGAGTGCCTCTAGAGGTATTCCAGGCGGATGGCATTCCCCACGGGGGGAGTCTCCTCTCCACCTGGAGCCTCTAGACAACTCGACCCTGAGGGGGTCGGCTCAACTAGAGGGCGTCTCTGGGACTCGGACCTCGGCTCTAGTTAGCCGTTGTCGTGGGGGGCGGGGAAAATGAGCGAGGATAGAGTCGTGTTAAATATTCTCAAGTGGGGGTAAACGTCAAGACGGCGCCCAACGTCCGAGCTTACCAACTTCTCAGCTACCCTTTGAGAATAAATAATAATTTTACTGTTATCACAGGTGTTGAGGAATTACATTTATCTCAATCATTAAGAAAAAGCAATGTTTGATAGATTATAGCTAACTCTACATGCGTGGATTAATAATAACCGCCACCAAAGCTTATTTACCTATCACTCCCGCGTTGTCTGTTGTTGTAAATTATAAATGATTACCACGATATTTTTTGTGCACAAGCCAAAGTCGGCAATCCTAGCGCGACTGCCAAGTGTAGGTATGAAAAGAGAAGTACATATATGAGATTCTTTTCATTACTTTCTGTTCTATCTATAGGTTTGGACCTCGTAGTCTCAGATCTGCTTGAAAACTGAATTGTTATTTTGGTAGATAACAGTAAGTATCCAGGGCGCAAGCTATCTTCGCAGCAGGACTCCAATCAGTGAAGGCTCTCTACTAAAAGCACTCAGCCGCAATTGCTCGATTGTGTGTTTGTTAATTTATATCGCAGGGAAAACGCATCAAATTGCAATTACTATAAATTAGGAAATAATAAGTATTACTTCTATTGAGCACTCAAGGTAGAAATAGACTTATGAAACCCACGCAACGCGATGCGTTTGATAAGTCTGTTTCTGCTTTTAGCTTTAGTATCAATTGTTATGTTCTTGTGATGTTTATACAAAATACTCGTACCATTACGTAAATGAAAGGACTGTCACTAAATTGGTACCAAACAGCGCATGTGTTTATTGTCATTTCCTCATTCAGTTGTTAAGTGTACCAATAAATATATTTATACATGAATTCTGTTTAAATCATTATCAGCCTAATACCTATTACAAGTAAGATCAGATCGTCTTAAACAAGTACTTTGGCAGTCTTAGACCCATCAGCGTTCAATTTCGGTTTCGCATGAAATGTCCATTATCGAACCTTACATTCGGAATACGTGTAGCCCATTGTGAAGATAATAGGTGTAGAAAGCGTGTTGACAATAGACCCGACGGTGTAGTAAATGGACTGAGTACATTCTGACGTCTCGTCATAACCAATATCGTATGACAATGCCGGCCAAGTACCTACCTAACTTTTTTGTTCTGCCAAAGAATAAGAGTATTTATTAAACAGTGCGTACGGTATATTTCACACTAGGCAACCTTAGGTCCCCAATAAGACGTATCGATCAATAGCGTCATGCAAGATCCCTAATCCATTGAATAGTTCTCAGAGTGTTAAAGGCATAAAGCAATGGGTGAAGTTAAAAACCAAAAAAACCTTTATTCAGTCTAGGCTGTGCTAGTATAAGCACTTGTGAAGGTTGAAAAGCTGCGCCATCGGTTCGCAAATCTACGGCGGGAGACCTTGTATCTAATGCATTATATAAAGCATCTTGTTAGAGTCATTTCCAATCGTTTATGTCATATGACTACTATTTACCAGGAGCACGTACATAAACAAGTGCACAACCCTAAGAATTTCAAGTCATCATTACTATCAGCATTATAGCTGCCGTGCGACACTTTTTAAGAGAGGTAGGGAATAGCGGATTTTCAGCTCCAATTGGATCGCCCGTCTGAGGAAGCACTGTGGTCCTCTGTAAGGGAGGTCCACCTTACAGAAGACCACAGAAAAATTACGCTACCATTTGGTTGTGTTGTGTTTCTGCTGGTGAGTAGAGTTCCAGGGTACCACGGAGTAGGAGGTTGGGTTCAGACCGGCAAGGTAAAGATGGACGAAGCGACATACCTTCTGCTGCATCATCTATCTTTGCGACTGAATTCCACTTACTTTATCAGGTGGAGGAGAGTAATTTGCTGAGGCTCGTTAAATAAAAACTCTGCACGAAACTCTCCGCACTGATTCCGATCTCCCTATTCTATTCATAGTGAAGACTTGTGCACCAGCAATGAGGACATCAATAGAGTGATAATTACATTTCTTTTTGCACAGGTACGTCACAACGAACGTATGCGGTGAGCCGTGCGAGACCCCTTCAGTTGTCGTCGGCGTCTTGTTCTGGATAGGATACTTCAACTCGGCGCTCAACCCATTGATCTACGCGTACTTCAACCGGGACTTTAGGGACGCGTTCAAGAACACCCTGATGTGCGCCCTGCCATGCTGCTTCACCTGCTGGAAGGACACCGGCACCGCTCAGTTCGTGTAGTGATACCCCGTTGATTCACATAAGGTTTTAAGGACATAATCTTAATCTTTTTTTTACGACGTTAATGGGAATGGGCATCCTCCGGAAAGCTGGGGAGGGCATGGAAAATGCTCAGTCCATACCCCACAGCCGGCTGCAGGCTTATGTTAGACTCTTACTGAATATAAACCACCTGACGAAGCCTCTTTATTGGTCGTAGCAGACATATCAACCAGGAAACCGAGGTGATTACGTAAATATTTGGATAGCGCGATGAGTGAGCGTTGCAATAGGGAGGTTCATCCAAAGAATACCGAACTGCACGAGTTGATACGATGACGATTCCGTTCCGATTCTTGATATATCTACAACGACCTCAAGGCGATATCCGACGCGATCACCTCTAGGGAGGGGATGGCGCAAGCGCTTCCTTAGTTTAGACATAATTGTTATTGATCCTTATGACACACATGCAATAAATGCATACACACACATAAACTTACAGTCACATACACAAACACTCACCAACCCACCCGTACACTGACAAAGAAAGAGAGGAAAAGACACCTAGAGGGTTCTTATTAATACAAATACAGTATCTATGGTTTTTCTCCTACAAAAATGCTTAATATATCATAACACTTTTCATACCATGTTGGACAGGTTTTACGGTCAACCTTTAAACGCGATCAATTCGATCGTGACAGGCGAAACTACACCCTTTTTAAAAATCATAAAAATATGAATAAAGAAATTTATCACCGCTTTATGCGTATTTTTAATCTAAAATGTGTAAGTCAGAAATTACGACAAAGTATTTTTATGCCAAAAAACAGTTATTTTAAATATAAATTAGGAATTAAAAAGTATGTGAATCGAAGGGGTCATCGTATAGGTTATAGTTAAAATATGATATCCAAATTATAGTGTTAATATGCTTTTGGAATTGTGGGTAAGTGATATTTGATGTCAGTCGATAAGATTAGGTGGCGGTTGTGTTAGGTTCGATTTATCTGTATTTTAAAGACAAATCATGATAATAAACTTCTTTAATTGTTAACATTATGCATTGGAATGTTACTTTTAAATAGAAACTTATAGCGTCATAAACCTCTTGGTTTTATCCGTTACTTTGTAGAGTTCGAATTCCATTAACCTCACGATAATCGAATAATGATGGAAAATTACCCGGAAACATTTTAGTAACTTTGGTAATGTTCTCAATTAATTTGCAAATTTACAAGAAGTTTATATCACTACCACTAAGGCACTATTAAAGCCTTTAATTATATCATGTTTTGGTGGTCATCCGTGTGAAGTCAAGTTTTGTTATAAATTTAACTCCATTTAAATTACGATAAATTTAACTGGAGTTAATACATAAGATGATGTTTCATACTCTGCAATATTCAAACAATTCCGAAACAACTTTTGAAATTACTTTCGTTTAGTTTATTAAGTCCTTTGACGAAAAGCAACTTTGACATTATTAAATCCTTTCGGTTTCTTTATAGGGTAAATAATGTTATATTCTACACGTATGTATAGTAAATGATCTATATGTGAACTAATATAGTATTATTATATCAATATATAAGAAATACGCTAAGTACTTATGGTTAATTGTGTAACGCGATACATTTCGTTACATAGCGCAGATATATAATAAATTTAAGGATCTGAAAATTATTATTTTCACTATTCAAGTATGTATGGCTTAAAAAATGACACGGGTCAATTTAGAAGCGAAAGTTGACAAAGTTAATGGAGTTGGCTCCAAAGCAAGGGCCATCGGAATCCGAATACTTTCTTGGAGTTTTGATATTTTTCTTAGTACCTTCTCGAACGAAAAACCACGGCATTCTAAACTGGAAAGTTCGAACTTTTTTATTTAAACGTTGTGGATGAGCAGATCATAATCTTGACGAAGTGGCATTTGATTTAATAACTTCCTTTTCTGTAAGTAGATCTCTTTAATAACATTATTGTTATTATAGATCTCTTTAATTATTTTAGAGACATAGAGAAAAATGTTAAAGTATAATTTACGATTATATTTAAAAATGTTAGTTATAACACCGCGCCATCTCTGTAAATATAATTTAACTGTTGATATATTATTAAAATGTTATTGTAAGTAATTAGCTGTTCAAATAACTAGCAATAATGAATGTATAGATGTGTAAATGTATCACATGAAATTAAACGCTTCAATTGTCATTTCAAATTGACTTTGAGATGGTGTTTATCAATTAATCAGTTCTTTAAAAGTTGCTCAAATTGTTGGTCACAGAATATAATACGAATATATATGCGAATCATTTTCGAAAAGAAAAGCTTTACTGTTGCATTACGAATATTATCCTTGTTTAAAAAGTGATTGTTAGGGACGGCACTAAGCGTAATATAAAGTAAATACCTTAACTTTGAAATCAATATGTATATATCAATATTTATTAATAATTATACATATACATATATATTATCACTAGCGGACCCGACAGACGTTGTCCTGTCTAGTATGGTAGCGCCGTCTATCGGATCCAATGTAAAACATTCCAAAATCAACAACTACTAATAAATTAAAGATTAATTAAAAAAGCATTGTCCAGCGGACAAAATTGTGAATCTAAACCATTCTCAGATCCCCTTGAACACACACAAAAAAATTCATCAAAATCGGTCCAGTCGTTTAAGAGAAGTTCAGTGACATAGACACTCATAGAAGAATTATATATATAAAGATTATAAATTATATAATAACAAGTACACAGCACGTAAAACAATAATAATAATAAACAAAATTGACAAGCATAAGAAATGAAAATAAAATTCAAAAATACATGATAGACACTGGAGTGTCTGTCGCTAACAGTGATTTATTATAAAGTTTATGTAAGTCCCCTTTAGTGTGATAGTTCTTGAAAAAACAAGACTATCTACAAATGTCTGGATATTTATTATTATAGCTTGGAAATAGTTGCGCAATGTTTTGTTGTTTTGTACGCGTCACTCAAACGATATATTCGATTCTGTATATCGACAGTGATAGTGTAGACCGAAAAACATACTGTAAAAAAGAATTTTATCTACACAAAAGTTATTAATCCATTTATTTCTAAATAGATTGACGTTTTGTACTTGAAAAAGCCGTCTATTAGAAATATTACTCATAGATTACGACACGGCCGCGATTCCAAAACTATGTCGTGTTATCTCAAACCCATTCGTCCAAATTACATGCAATAAAAGGGAAAAGAGTTTTTTTTTCTAACACTTGAGATGATAAATTTACTTATTAATATAAGAATAATAATTGTTGATATCTTTTTTTATATACTTAATAGACTACTTTTTGCACTCAAATATAAAAAATAGAAATGTGCTGTCGCTGACTTTTTTGTAGTTTTATCAGGTTCTACAACTTTTCTCTAGAACTCGATTATAATATCTCTCATTGTTAAGGCAGCTCTCGTAAGAAACGTTTTCTTTCCGACTTACTTTGTAATCGGACTACCATGGAAAAGTATTCCAATTCTTTGGGTAAATATGTAGCCTATTAAACTCACAAATAACGTTTATTTGTGACTTTCGTCTTTATACTGGTAAACGAATTTTTCAAATCGGTCCAGAAGTTCCTGAGTTTACCCTACAACCTCAGAATTCATTAACTCACTAATTTTACCTCTGTATAGTATTAGTATAGAAGTATAGATTAAAACCAAATGTCTAAGAGCGTACTCTGCGTTAAGCGGGAGCACGGAGCGGGCGTCTGCTCGGCGTATTTGTTTCATGTTATTTCATAGAGTAGCATTTCGTGAGGTGGGTCGCCCGCGCCGCGCTGGTCTGTGAATGTACATAAATACTGCACGCTGAGCGGACGCCCGCTCCGTGTTCCGCTTAAAACAGCACAGGCTCTACAGCTTAGAATAATTTCATTACATTCTGATAAAATTCTGTACTTTTTCTCTCTACAGGGTTTGTGTACAAGACTTTCCAAAATCATATATACACAATAAAATTTGTTGATTTTAACAAGACTTTATCCGAAACATAGTTGGAGTAGACCATCATGCCCGTGTTTTCATCATACTATATTTTGGGTTTACGTAAAAGAAAGACAAATCTGATCCCACGTACTGATACAATTGTACAATAATGAAAGTTATTATTTATAAAAAACAAATACCTAACAAACCTTTTCTCGGCTTCCAAAGATGGTCACAACATGATTATCGTTTTGTTGTCAAGAAAAGGATATAAATCGAATTAACTGATATAACTTCATTTCGTGCGCCTCTGTACTCTGTAGATATGTTATTACTGTAGTGCTATCAACCTTGGACCTTACAAGGTGAAAGCACCCTTGGCCAGAAGGATATGTAATTATGTTAGCAATCGATACAATTGTCACGATGAATTTTTTTTCGAATACAGTTATAGTTATTTGTCACAAACCAAATCAATTCGATGAATAGCGATATATAAAAAAAAAGTTTTTGCGAGGACACACAACTATTCATATTACGCAAGGTTTTTTTTTGTGCTTACATAAAGAAACAGACAGAAAAACGTACAATTGCGCTGAAAACAGAACGCTAACAATTAAACAAATGACAAATTTTCAAAAAAAAACATTCCACATTTTAAAAATAAAAATAATTTGAAATTAGAATTCTTAGTGAAAAAGGGGGAAAAATGACTTGAATTTGCCAGTACGGCAGAACGGCAATTTCATAGGTAAAGACCTATTATTTAAATTATTAATAGAATAGGCTGGAGTTCGATTTTCTCAAAAGAAGGAATTTAATGTGGCCAATGATAAGCGATTGCCATAAACTGAATACACTTCATAACACTTGTCCGTTGCTTACCCAAACCCCATCCCTGACCTAGAAAAGCTCTTCAAACCTTTCTCGTCCAAGTACTTCAGAAGATAAACAAAGGAATTCCTCAATAACAAACAGTGCACATTTGGAGTTTGGATTATTTTTGGTGGTTTTACGAAATATAAAGACAGAATGCTGGATACCTACATTTAGATGATTTATAAAAAATAAAAATCAACTATGACAGTAAAGAAAATTGTTATATGGCTGTTATAGCCCCTGAGACGCTGTGCGTTGTACTCTCAAATTTTGTGATAGTTTTTGTTTATTTGGTGTAGGCTCCTGAGACCAGTACTCGTTTCTTATTTTAGCGCCATGAGTACATTTTTTTTTTATAAAAACAAATGACTCTCTCCCACCTGATTTAAAGTGGTAGTATGGAGTCCAGACGCGAAGCTGGTGCAACAGTTATGAACAAAAACCTTGCCGGCCTGTAAAAATGCACTTGGCCGATAGTTGGCCGGGCATGAGCCCCCTTTTTCAACCGACTTCAAAGCAAGGAGGAGATTCTCAATTCGACTGATTGTGTTTTTTGTTTTGAACACCGGCTACACATTGGCATCTGTCCACGCGGCAAAAAGGACGAAAGTTGGTACAAGCGCGTAAGCACCTGAGACAACTCCGCTGCACAATAATATCGATAACGAGGTGGCATACAGCAGTTTCCAAAACTACTCAGACTTTATATAGGCCTTTACTATTTTTGAGAGCAAGTAAGTAACTGAGAGTTTTATTGTTCGGGGTTAAGGACCCAAAGGGTGACGACACGTTTCCCTGCGACATACATATTTATCAACATAAACCCGAACCGTAATATGTATACAGTTGAAATTTTCACATAATTCGTATTTATGGTAGTTAATCTTGTGCAGACAGTCACACATCTTTATTACCACAAACTGTAATACTTTCTCAATAGATTGTAAATCTTATGTCAAGAAAAATAAACTCAAAGTTAAATGAACAAAGTCAGTTTTGGTTAATTTGACCTGCGGTTGTCTGTAACATTGTAAGGTACCTTTTTATGCGAGTCCGATTTGAGTTTGATCTTTTTTTCACTTCGTTCCAATCCGGGATGGAAGATAAGATTGACGACTTACCCGTTTAAGTTCCAAATAAAACTAGAACATTAACAAAAATGAAAGGGAAATATTATACCGAGAAAATCACAAATTCCGTATATATTTAAATAAACTGCGCTTGGTTCGTAGGATCCAGTTTCCGATTTCGTTTTGAAGTTATGGAGCAAGCAGGCGGCGGCTGGAAGACTGCGCTCAAGTTACTCAATAACTGAAACTTACCACGATTCCTGAACAACATATTTTGTTGATCAAGTTTCCAATTTCACTTTACTTAAATCATTGAAATGGCCCTTTTTTGCTAATATTCCGAAGCTGAATTGTTGAACGGTAGACAAAAAAGGGGTTGGCAATGAATTAGTTGAATACTCTTGCCATAGCTCATTTATTTCTATTTATTTGTATAAGCTTAAGCATTTCACTGAGTATGTTGCGACGACATTAAAAAAGTGTTTGCACTTGAAAAAGAACTTTTTAGAAAACAATAAACATATTAAAAAGTTTAGCAAAATAGCTGTCGACTCTTTAGTACAAAAAAAAACAAAATAATTCTTAAAGCTTCGTTTTTTTTCTTTACGCTTCGAATCTTGAAAGACGTACTTGTTTATCATGTATTAAACCATAATCTTTATACTTTTATTTTATTCGACCCGAGAGGTCGTATACATCCCAATTTCAATAAAGATGTAAATGTATTCTTTTGCTCGCAACGAATAATATTGTGTTTGTAAACTCATTCGCAAACACATTATCATTGCTTATCTAGTGTATTTGTAGTATCTAAAGTTGCAAATATCATTTCAAACTAAACATCGCTTGGATCAACTGTTAAATATTTAAAGAAAATCTTCTTCAGATGTTGAACTAAAAAATAAAATAACTAATTTTATTTTAGCATGCGTAAGAATAAAAATAAGCTGTGTATACACGTAAAATTGACATGAAGGTTCGCAAAAGGGATTTATTTTAATATAAATTTATTTATTTCAACTATAAAATGTATTAAATTCATTATTTTACATTTTTTTTTTATAATTCTTACTTTTAGAAGCGCATGTGAAAGTTGAAAAATACCTCATCGATTCGCAAATCTGCGGTGCAGGAGATCTCATACTGAGATAAAGCTCAGCAGAAGCTGTATTTTGTACATGTTTCACTTTATACAAAGTCGTCAATTGAAATCAGCTCAAAAAAACCAAACCAACAAAAATCATCACAAGCCAAATACTTGAAACAGAACATTAGGATTCCTTTTATAACAAGTTACGGACATAGCAATAAACATTGTGATTTTCGCAAGTTGATATATAATAAATAGCGAAACAGACTCAGCTTTTAAATGTCTGTTAGCATGCGATTTGGCGTGAACGAAAATAAGCCAGCTTTTGTTTTAGATTTACGATGTAATGTCCATGTCATAAGAGTCGTCATGCGAATCGTATAAATTGTGGAATTATGCATGTTAATATATAATAAAACAAACTTTTGTGAATGTCCTACCAATGTTATTTATTCAATTATCAATATTTTATTAAATATTCATTTACACAAATCAGCGTTCGTTCAATCACTGTAAGTTCGACATTCGTTTAACTTTTTTATTAATATAAGTATTAATACACTTTAAATGTTATGTTGTATTGTTAATCAGGTAACAATGATTTAACTTGCAATGTATGTATGTTTTTTGGGTCAAATCTTGCAACTAAATTTTGGATTATCCTCAACCGGTTAAAATCAAATTTTAGATACGTTTCGTTTCGATGCTTATACACAATTGAGTAGCTGATTAATTCTAAATCCAATACAGCGAACGACCTAAGTGATGTGGAGGACACGTTTAGCTGTTGACGTCACCTGCAAATGGAGTTGCTGGTTCCTATCAACCAGCACTGGGCCTGCATAGCCAAGAACAGTTCGCCTTATTCTATCTCTAGAAAGCCTGTGCCCCAGCAGTGGGGATATTATAAGGCTGGTAATGATAATGTGCTTGGTAAATCGTTAAAGATTTTTCTTGAGCCTAAGTGATAACTACAAATTTATATAACATCTACGCAAATGGTATATAAGCAAATTTTATAAATGTGCTCATATAGATGTTTAAATAAGTAAATTATTATTATTATCTGATGTAACTTAAGTCATAAAGATAATATTAAAAGTACGTTGGTTAGTAGTTCTAAGGAATTTCATTTGGCAAGTAAATTTATATTAGCCAATCTGTTTGAATTTTATTCAGTCGACCGAACACGAAATGAGAAAATAAGGACGTTCAGGAATTGGGATAAAGCCTTAATAAACCTCCTAAAAGAAGTGGTGGAAATTCAATTATGAAAATTGACTTTATTATACTTCTATAAATCACAAGTCTATGAATGTTCCCATTACCATGGCACAGGCTGTCCTTACGGATGAATAATAACAACGATCAGGTACAGAAGAACTACTAAATTGTATCAAACTAGAAAAACAAAAAGCATGTAAAAATAATACCCTAATGATAATACTCCGAAAGCAATTTCACAAAAGTAATAAACTTCTTGAACTGTTTGGCATGCGAAAGTTAAAAGACATTAATCCAACAAATTTGCAATCTGAACATTGGCAACAAAAACAGAATTTATCCATTCATTCATCCGTTCACAATCATAATAATCTATAGAGGCGCGCTATTTGCAGGCGCAGCAGCATTGTATAAGTAAGTAATACGATTTAACGATCATAGTGCATGAGCTACATTGTGTTCGAGGCTAAAATTCGTTGCCGCATAAATTGATTTCTGCCATAACCGCAACTGAGTCGCTTTAATTCACCCGCCGTATCATATGAACGTAATATTCGTGTCAGCTTTTGGAATTTAATTGGAAATAAAGTGACGCTCCCTTTATTCTCGTCATTGATGATTTTCTGATTACACTTTTGCTGTAATTGTACTAGTAATAGAACAATAACAGCAAAAGTGTGAGGAGAAAAATTATGTTATCGATGTACTTAAATCCGTCGACCGGCCGAATAGTTGTTTATTAAAATATGTATTGTTTGTCAAAGTATCGTGTTATCTTGAGGCAACACGTTGATTAATAAATAAATAAATATTGCCTACACTCACATCAATTTGCCTAGCCCCAAAGTAAGCACTGAAGACTTGTGTTATGAAAAAAAAAATAGTAATAACAGAAAAAATGTACTAATAATTGTTATTCCAATTGGAAATTATAAAGAACTCTACTGAATAGTCGAACTTTTCCTACTTACTACCAATTCAGGACTTTTAAAGCTGCATATGGATAGCGCGTTCCAGAGTACGCGTAGTCGACTACGCGTTCCCTGGAATCCTATATAATGCTCGTAGCTACGCGTACAAATAACGTATAATATATAGACAGGTTATACGCCAACATTTTAGATTTTTTTTAATGGCACAAATAGTCCCTGCCCCAACTTCCCTTGCCAACAGCCGCTAATAGCGCGTACTAAAGTATTCTCTTTCACACAAGCAGATTACATCTCGCTCTTTATCCTTCACGTGTCAACGGTGTCAGCAACTGTCAATAAAATTAATCACTAAATATTTAAGATTAATTTCTTTAAAACTGTACTTGCGAGTGAAAAGATACGTTTTTCTTGTCTCTAATAGTTCTCGTTTAATTAGTGTACTATCTAAAACGCACATAGGGCTTTGCGTCCGGAAAAACGTTAAATATTTACACGTTGTAGCGAAGTGTAGACGCGGCGACAGAGCGTGTCCGACCGAATGCAAGCCTTGAATTTCGTATTCCCAAATTAGAAGGTCATTTATCTATAACTATAAAACATCACTGACGCGTACCCTCCAAGTTGCTATGAGTATAGCGTTTCAGGGCACGTGTAGCCAATACGCACTAAAGGTACGCAGTTTAACATGAACTTTCTTTGAGGAACCCTACGACGAATTACAGTTAAAAACGACGTTTATGCTAACTATTTAAATTAAAATGTTGTCCTAAAAATAATATTAATTAACTAATAATGAAGAGTTTCACTCAAAATGAAATGGAAAATGTACAATTACGTTGTCTATTTGACATTTTAGCAGACCGCATTGTAAAAAAGTTCAGATTTATTAAAACTCTGCCTGTGCAAATCATTCTAAAAATAAGCATCGGCTGTTAAATTTAATCCTTTCAAATTTACTTCCAAGGCAAAACAAACGAAAATGAGTTCTGCCTTTTGATTTATAACTAAAAAGCTCAACACAGTATTATTTAGAAGAGATATTAAAGCTTCGCTATATTTCCTTCGTTACGTTATCATTTAAATCGTTAAGTGATGTGTAACAAATAACTAATTCAGTTAAATCTGAGAACTTTGTAAAATCTACGTAAAAATAAAGTACTTAGTAGATACAGCCATTCTAAAAATCTATAAAAAATCTGATAACTTTAGTCTGTAAAACATTCTTTAAAATTATATATGTTTGACAACCTCCATGGCTGAATGGTTTGTTCGCCGGGTTTAAAGGTGTCGCCTATTCGTGAGGTCCCGGGTTCAAATCAAGATGGGAGGGCAGATGTTTGTGTGATGAATACGAGAATTTGAACTCCAGTCATGGATGTTTGATATGTATTTCTATATAAATATACTCATATAGGTATGTATATTCTCTCCGTTACCCTAGTATCACATAACGCAAGTCTATAGTGCTTACTTTGGGGCTAGGCTAATTGGTGTGAGTGTTGGAAATATTTATTTATTATCAATTATATGTAGACACCAACCTTCTAGTATTGACGTCTATAATTATTGATAAACTATATTCTATTTGATATAATCGTTTCAAAAACAGTTCTTGAGCAGATTGAAATTCGGAGTTGATTGTAAACCAAGCGCGGGGAAATGATTACGTTCTGTTATACGCGGCGAATGCTAAGCGAACATTACGTTCCGAATCACGCTTCCGCGTGGCTGACATTGCAAGTTAACGGGATGTTTTTGTGGCAAGGTCATAATCTTGATGATTAATGGTTGGCACAATTTAATTATTATACGAAATTCGGTTACCCTTAAAATTAGAAACTGATTTGCATAACTTTTGACATGAATACAATTTGAAAATTTACTATTTAACGTGTGTTAATTTTACTGATAGGTTATTAATAGTCTAGACGATTTTCTATAAATAAAACTTCGATAATATTATGATGAATCGTGACGGAGTTCATAAAAAAATAAGTGCTGAATTAAAATAATAAAATTATATCAACAATCCGAATTCAAAATGTTGACTGAACGATCTGAATTGCTTCGCTTGATTCCCGCCTATTACTCAAGCTTGAACCATTTGCCGCCATCTTGCTTGAACTATTAAGTATTAATGATAAGTAATTCCCTCGGCCTATAATCTTTCCGAAGGTGTTATATGACCACCATTACTAACCTCTGGCCCGTGTAACCTTTCCTGTCATTTGCTCAATCTGGTATCATTAAAAATAATGTTTGCGCGGATCGGCAAAATGAGCGCGGAAAATAGGAATTTTCGGCCTAACTTACAGAAAACTTATTAATTGCGTAATATTAAACCGTTTAACTTCTGGTAATCGTTTAAACAAATTTGTTCTACAAATTGTGCACGCTTAAAATATAGGTAAAATATTGAAGCCGCAAACAAAAATAATATAAAAAATGTGACACCAAGCAACAGTCCTAATCAAACTAAGGACACTAAAGATAATCTTAGTTATTACATATATATCAAAAGTTGATATAAAACTGAAACTAATTACATCGTCATGTCATCGTCAGATGACAAAATTATAATAATGAAAATACGAAAACCTATTTCTATAGATACTGCTTCGGATGACAGAAGGTTTTCTAATATATTCCTCCGGAAGCACATGGTAACGACCCTTGTCCAAATAGACCTATCATAATAGGAACAATATGGGCATGTGATTGACACCCAATAAAAAAACAGCCAAATGCAAATCGGATTCACGAATGGTTGCGTGGCTTAAGACCTAGGACGCAAGGTTTAGGCGGTTGTCCGACCGCCGTGGCGGTATGGATGCGACCAGCTTTCGTCTATTTTGTCGCTCAAGAAACGTACAATAGGTATACATTCCGTGTAAACAAAAGATGAACTATTTCGCAGTATCACCAACGATGGGGGCTGCGAGGATGAAACTGGAAGACGTTGCGCCATGACTAGATCATCAGGTGGAGAAATTAACAAAGATTTGGAGAGACCGTAGGATAAACAAAAACACAAAGGTTTGACTAATGAGATCCTTTGTTTTTCCAGTCTTTCTTGTGGAGCTGACACGTGGACACCTAGAACGAGAGACCATCGAAAGATTGACGTTCTGGAAATGTGGTGTTGGAGACGTTTGCTACGAATTCCGTGGACCGCGCACTGAGTGAACTCAACATCAAAGAGAGATTATCGTCGAATGTGCAAATACGAATCCTCAAATTCTTTGGGCATTTTACTCGTAATGAGAACTCCATGGAACGGTTGGTGGTGCAAGGGAAAGTTGAGAGCAAAAGGTGTCGCAGCCGCTCTCCGACACGATAGACAGACCTTATTAAACGCCGACGCACTCCAGCGTAAATGATTGATCTCGCTCCGCAAAACTTCCGAACTTCACACTCAACATCAGGTGGGGCGGAGTCATTTGTCGGACCTATCTATAAAAAAAACGAGCTGCATAGCGATGCATCGCGATTGCATCAATGGCTCAGGAATCGACTGAGACATGGCCACGACCACTTTGTTAAGAGTGCACCACTAGGAAAAAATATTAATAGTTGAGCGCTGACTATTCACATTGTCGGCTAATACTTGCTCCACCATGCATCTCTTTTTTTAACACGGAATGTATGTCTATTGTACATTTCTTGAGCGAGAAAATAACCGATAGGTAGTAGCTTGCTCGCCGGCGGTCGGACAACTGCCTTAATATTTAAATAATTTGATATATGTTAATATTTTTTTTAAATCCGGGAAGAAAACGCCGTAATACGTACCTCAAATTTCTTATGTCGGACCTTTTAAATTAATTATAGCGGCAATAATAATACAATCTGTGAAATTTTCAACCGTCTACTAATTTAAGGTTCAGGGGATGAGCCTAGAACACAATGCTTTATCGGCTTACGTGATTACACCGACAATCCGGGATCCTTTAAATGAGGCGTGAGGAAGCAACTTGCAAGCCGGCAAGGTGAGTATGGATGGCGTGGCCTACAATTCTGGCTGACTTCGCGACTGGATACCACAGCCAATTAACAACTGATGGGGTGGAGCATTTGTTCGGTCTCTAATACATCGTAAACTTTTAGTTACCTAAAAACTTTACTAGCTAATTCAGACAACAATTGAGGTTGTATATTGGCAACGAAACATTTTTTCTTTAATTAATTTTTCCTAATTGTTGCTGCGCGTTGATCACTAATTATGCAAAAATGAAACCTTAACAATTTTAATTGTCATAAAATGATTCAATTAAAACTATTTTTAGGATCTACTATTTACTTTAAACGGTTAATAATTCTATAATAGGTATAAATCAATATTTTTATATGGGGGTTGTAGTACGTTAACTGTTTAACTGTTTAAGACTGTTCTTACTAATTTAATTAACACGATATTTAAGTTGGTCAGGTTGCTCAAAATTCATAGTAAAAATAAACAGTTCGACAGCGGAGATTTTGGCACGAAACCATTAAAAAGCCCGTTAAATTCAATTAATTTTAACACCTACTCTCACATTGTGTTTTATTCGAATTGTTGGTGATCGTATTGAGAATTTGTGGAAATCTGTCGGGAAACGAAATATAAATGGAAAATGGTTTGTGAAATAGCCATACAAATGGTGTAAATTTACCTAAAGTGTGAATGTAAAAATCCATTCGTAAAATAATTTAACTGTTTCAGTGAACACAAAACAAAAGTTATATATTCACAAAATTTATATATTCTCTGTGTCACAAGAATTAAATCCGGGTCACCTATATTTCAAAAAATTGATAAGTTTCTGAAATATTAAAAAAAATTGTTGATATTGTAATTTTTTTCACTCTACCCATTTTAATGTGAGTGTATAAAATATTGATAATGCGATACTCTTCAAAAAATTATATGTAATTTTATTTGAAAAACAAAAAGACCTAGGTATATTAAGCGATTTGTTTTTATAGGTCTTGGTGTATTTTAAAATAAGTGCTCGGGCAGGCAAACATAGCTATTCTGACGTCGAAATGGTACACACATGGGGTGTATTCTGAAATATAAAGGGTAATGACGTCATGATTTCGACGCCATATTGCACTGCTGTGCCGCCATATTATGCTGGTGAGAATACTGTGACGTAATTATTTATTAGCCTTAGTCGAATTGTGTTTCAACAACTAAACGAGATTGTCGTAATAGCTATCACTTCCATTCTTTTCAAATAATCACAGTTAAAATTGTAGGTTAAAATTTATTATAATTTATGGAGCATGAACGTTGCACACAAACACGAGACTACTTGAATATAGCTCCAGTTCATGACGTCACCGCGCTGATCAGTGTATTTGGAACGAATCAACAGCATGGCTTCGATTCATGGCGTCATTACCGCTGGCCAGCGTACCGATACCGGTATATATTTCGGAAAACACCCATGGTGTTCTGACGCACACATTTGACAAATTAATGATTTGACAATTGAATTAAGAATTGAAATACATTTCCACCCATTTTAAACAAAACATTGCACTTGGATTTTCTGCGTGTGAAAAGTTTTGTAATGATATTTATTATTTTATTTTATAAAAACGTTTTATAACGTCATCGTCATTATAAATTAATTGATTCAGATTGATCAGATGTATGTATGTTTTTTTTTCTCAGAATTAAGCAACTCCTTACTTATGGAAGCTTTAAATTTAATAACTGTCTGTATGCAGCTGATTAACTAACATTACCTGCTAGTTTGATAGAACCAAAGCGAAATGTTATGTCATTGATTTTATGGAGATTATATAAATACCGGTCTATATGTTATACGTTCTTTGATGTTTTGATAAACTAAAAAAATACTTGTGCATCAGGTATTTCAAATACATTATGCATCTCTACATGCAATAGCCTCGTCTAGTTCACTTGAATTACTTTTCAGTAATTTATTAAATTACCTTCTTTAATTACTACTCTTCTTTTTTGCGTTTCGCCATTTTTTATTGAAATTTAATTCGTAAACTGATAAATGACTTAGGACATTGGATATATAACTCTTTTCATTCGTTGTTGCATCTGGCTTGACATCCTAATGTCTGATAAGTTCATACAATCCTATTCATACGTACATATACAGTTGGTGTAACTAATACTTAACAACTTCCTGTTGGTGTTTTTCTAATGACTTAATAATTAATAAAGGACACCCGGCATTTTGTGCCAACGTTGTATACTTTTTTAATTTTTTTATCTGTGTTTCATAATTGGGTAACGTAGTCTGGCAATATTTGTCATCAGCAGCTAGCTGTCAATGTCAAATACGTAGGTTTGTCATCAAAAGGGTTTCTATATCAAAAAATATTGATCATTAAATAACTTCTTTCCACGATTTACTAAAAATAAGGCAAAAGTAGTTTTATTTAGCAAATAATTTTGGCTTTATTTTGAGACCAAATTCAACTGTATACAAGTTTAGCATTTTTTCTATGAAAAGTGGTCTCCTTTATCAAATAATACCTTTACATCAACGTTACTGTTTCCAATTAGTGCGTTCGGATTTGTCTTTCTATTATCGAATAAATCTGCAAATAAGAATTTTCTATAAGAAATATTTCGATATTTTCAGTACCTATTGGAATAAATTAATTCGATAAGTTGTGCAAGAATTTCAATGACAAATTTGCACGGATGAAAGAAAACGTTCCTTTGATATAATTTTATGGTTCATGGGTAATCATCTCTTAAAACACTTTTCAATTTAACATGGAGAGTGTAAATAAATATTTTCTCTAATTGGAAATAATAAATGTATTATCTTCATTTATTTATAATAATTTATGTTGAACATATATTATATATCTAGCATTCAAAAATTGAAACTTAGATTAGATTAATAACCACAAACAAAATTTTACTATAAAAAAACCAGGCAGCAGACGGTATTCGATTCGAACCGGCACCTTCCGCTATGTTCATGGAATTATTTGTAGTTAAATTTTGTTTGCGTTAATAAATCTAGCAGGTGAATGTTGAATGCTTAAAATAAATATAATTAACTTAGATTACATCTAAATTAGTGTTTGATTGTGATACTAATTACTATAAGTTACATAAATAATCAGCAATTATTATAGTATTCAAATGTTGTTAGTTTGTTAAAGGTCGATTTGTGTGTTCGATTAGAGAATTTGTGTAAACATTGCAGTTTGGTCTGATTTATGTTTTATAGCAGAAAATCTATGCGCCACAGGCAATAACTACGTAAAACACTATCATAAAATGTGAGATTTATTGTCAGCGTTAAACTAAAGACGTATATCACGATAATGAACATACACACACGTTTCACGAAATATTAACGTAACTTTCATTACATAACTTTCATATTAAACCCAGTCCAACCCAATGGCAAAATCAACAATACGTCTGACTTAATTGGACAGACTAGTAGCTGCTACAGTTCGATTATTATAAATAGCCTAAAGCCATTGTAAATAGTCTAATATTAGCTACTAACCCTTACAATTTATTTATGAACAGGTCAAAGACATACAAAGTTATTTCGATCTTGGTTTTGTATTTTTGGTATCCCCACAACGAAATAGACGTAATCTCATTGAAGTAACATTAAGAACTGAGGGCCTATAGGTACCTTAAATTGATTGCGTAACTTGTCAACCGATTTTAAAATACAAAGCATATGAATAAACAGAAAACCTTTTGAAATAAAAGTCTCTCGTCTAGAATAACCTATAAAGTATAAATATACAATAGTAACTTACAATTAAGTTCGCACTGATTACACAAAAGTGATGCTGTTTGTAGTTAAAGCTACTACTAGGGACAATCTTAGGCACTTTGCGCACTAGACGGCCACTATCACGGCCAGTGGCCCTATTACCAAATTCAGAGCGGACGCGAGCTGAGAGACATTTGATAAATAGGTATTTGAAAAAACTATTGCTGTCGTGCATTGGCAAATACCGTGCGATGAGAACAACAGTAGCCAACGCTTAAAATTGCGTACAAATATTGCAAAATTCATGGTTTGGCTCTCGACGATTCCCTCCTCGAAAATTAGATATATGTAAAAGAAATTTTACCCTTACAATAATAAGTAGTTAAACTCTATGTTTTGCATTTTTGGAAATGCTTATTGAATCTCCACACTAGACGTCTTTAGCGGTGATCAGAATTTGTTTATTTTTTACATTTTTGAGGGGTTCTATTTTCTTTAAAACACAGGTTATCGAAAAAAATAAGAAATAGGAGCATAGAACGATTAAAAATTTATTATACGTAAGAAAATCATTCTTTTAGTGATAAACGTCAAGGAGGAATCAGTTGAGAACGTTTGCATGGAATAGACATTGCCACATTATTTAACCAAACAAAATATACGAACGTCGCGCACTTGGCCGCAGTTACAAATCTGGTCGTTGCGACCACTGGGCGTGTTCCTGGCGGTCTAGTGCACGAAGTACCTTAGTAATTGATTACCAAATAGTCACGAATGGTTCAAAACCTTAAATGTATTGTAAAACTGTTAAGCTTTTCAACTTAAATGAAGAAGAATAAAGATAAACAGATGAAATTATATTTTGTTTTACACTAGAGATGCTTTAAGGAAATATTATTTCGATTCAATTACACAAATATTGTTTAACAAATTGTGTATTTTGTAGGCATGCGTCCGATATATCAAAACGAATCCAAAATCCGATTTCAAACACAAATCGATACCGATCGATTTCTCAACAAAAAAATCCGATTTCAGAAATCTAACCGAACCAAAACGCTAGCGATCTAATACCACCACAAGTATCTAAATGTAAATCGGATTCGAAATTCATGCTATCTTTTTTACTCCGCTATGTAGCGATTGGTCAGTAAAATTCGCTTTGTCTCTTTCTAACTAATTATAACAAAGCGGAGTAAAAAAGATGTCGCGAATTTCAGAAGTCCGATTTCGGTTTGCTGTTTACGGAAATCTATTGCTATTCTCTAAGGCGGGATTACTTATCACTGAAAAGAGGTGTCGTCTAAAAACATCAAAAGTCGAGCAGCTTACATTTTTGAACGCTAACCTGAAGTTATTAGGTTTGATTTTGTAAATGGTTTGAAAAATAATAAAAACAAATAGAAAAAAAAAACAAAAAATACTCATATACATAAATATATAAATGATTTTATTTAAGCCGATTTTTAAATGCGCCGGAAAAGTTTTCTTAACCGTAAACATATTTTTTTTTTGCTAGTCGCAAATCTACGAGTATCTTTGCTTCCTACAATTAATTGTTTGTGATTGTCGTTAGCTAATAAAACCAAATCTTAACACAAACTAGTGAATTGGCTTAGTTAGGCACATCTGAAATCGGATATCTAAAAACGGATTTTGAAATCGATTTTGAAATCTGAAATCCGATATATATCCGTTTGCGTTCAAAACCAAAAACGCCCATGTCTAGTATTTTGGTGTTTGCCGAGATTTCAAATTATGTTGTTAATAGCTAAATAGTATATAAGAACTTAGTAAAGTATTAAATTAGATGCTTATATGTAAGGTTGTAATAGCTGCGAGATGATAATGAATAAAATATTAATTTAAATATAAAATAAAGTAAGTAAATATAAAATATTTAAATTATATAATAATAATAATAAAAAAAATAATCATCTCGTGACTTTCGTACTTTTCTTTATATTAAGTTCAAAAAGTTATTTTGCAAAAGGGGAAAACAAATACGTAATATAAGTGTTAATTTATCATAGTAAATAAATATAGCTATTTAAATACGTTTGTAAGTACATAGAATTACCTGAATTGATTGTAAACGAAATTATCTGTTAGATTAAGTGAGGTTATGCTTAAAATTGAAAGTAAAGTAAATATTTATTATTCTTCTTCTAATTGTAATGCGGATAATATCACTATGACCGTATTATAGATATATTATAGTTTGCGCTTGCCCACTGTTGGTGCCTTAAGTATGCGACTGCCAAGGAGTAGTATAAGTCTTAATAAGCCTTATATTTATCTTGTTCCAGCAAAGGGAGATGCTTACGCGCTCGCCTGCAGTGAGGAATTAAGATACCATTCGCAAGTGGAATTCTTTGCCCGCGCACGTGTTCCTTCTTTCCTACAATATCCTTGGGGTCCTTTGAAAAAGTTGTGAAGAAACATTTGTGCAGGACGGCAAGGCGTGGATGGTTGGTGTGGCAGTTCATAACTGCTGCACCAGCTATCTTCGGGTCTGGAGTTTACTACCATCACACATCAGGCGGGGTAGAGTCATTTGCCTACCTAGCTATACAAAAAAAAAGCTTTGCAGATTTGCCAACGAAAGGGGGGCTACATTCTTAACACCCTCGCCCAGCCTTTTCATATCAGTATGTAAGCCTGAGTTATTAGGGTGTGCTTGGTTGAACTTTTGCTTTGTCACCCAGTACTTACAGCTTGAGCTCATGAGCTTTTGGTCCCCTCAGGTTCGAGTGGTCTAGAGGCTCCAAACGGAGAGGATTCTACCCTCGTGGGGAGACGCCATCCGCCTGGCATACCTCTAGGGGCACTCGCCAATTCTCGGCTTGAGGTCCCCTTAGGATCTCGCCGTCCCCAAAGCCGGTGACGCTGTAAAGGTCATCTGCGACCAAAGGCATACACACTCAAAAAAAAGAGCTTTTGGAAAGCCCCGGCAACATGTTAATCGTATCAAAGAAAAAGAATAATTAAATGAACCAGCTGAAAGCATACTTAAGGTGAAGCCAACGAGTTAGGCGCAAACTGTATTAATAATATTCAGGTGATACAAACTTGGTATAGTTACCTACCCATATCCAACATTAGTGAAAATTATGAGAGTGCGAAAGAAACTTAGAAACCTACATATATTTTCTACAATTTTAATATTTCTATCCTCTAATAGGTTACCCAGTGATAACTTTCAAATTCTACAAAGCGAGGTCGTGGACTAAATTCTTATGAAACAAATTGTTTTCCTGTGTAATAGTTCAAGGAATTTGATTAAATGGGAATTGTTTAAATGTAGTCCTTTCCTATTTCCTTTGACAAGTACTTATGACGGCAGAGGAAAATAAAAAAGGACCCTGTTATTTTATTGATTGAGTGGTTCTAAACGTTGAGCATTGTTCACAATTGAAGTTGATTCTCAAGTAATTTCCATTTCATTTCCCGTTGTTCCTAATGGTTTCAAACGGGAACCGCGGAACAATCACGTTTGGGACTTCATCTTCAGACTTCCTCTCCTAAATCACTTTTAATGATATATATATAACGAAAATACCTAAAAACATATATTTCATGATTCTTATAATTATTTTAAATACTTTGACACTGAGTGTACTCTTATAAATTAGACTAGGCGTAAAACGCTTAAATACCTATATTACAACATATTGTTAACGTTTTGTAAATAATGTAAATTTAAATTAAAGTAACTGTAACAAAGAATACAGCAATAATTAGCAGGCTATAAGAATCGATGTGTAAATTTAGTACGTAGCGTAGTGAAAATAAGATTGAAAATATTATTTAAGTTCGAAATTCTCGTTGCGATGTGTTATCTGTCTTAATCATTAGTGAACAGTAAATAAACAGTTGAATGTCATTTGTTTTTTATTAACTCTATAAACACTCACCTGTATCCCACACAAAATTGGAATCTCCGTCAAGAACAAACCTCCACAAAAGAGACAGTGAAATACGAGTAATACTATACTCTTTTCAAGTCAATTGAACTTCCTATGAGACAAAAGGTAAAAAAATCATTATTTTAAAAAAGTGACATTAGTTAGACCTAAAATTGTAGCTATTCCCAAACTTCGAACGCATTATAATACTACTAAATTAAAGAGTACCTACCTAGTGATAAAGAAAATAATTTACGTTGAAATGTGAATTTTGTGATCAATACCGGTCAAATTTATTCTAGATAAAAAAGTTTACGAAACATTGGTTTATTTGTTTACCTTTTGTCTTAGACGAACTTGAACAAGTATAACTTTTGGTGGTGTTGTATTTCTGTTGGTGAGTAAGGGCCCTGGGCTACTCGGGGTAGGGGATTGGCGTTATATTATGCTGCCACATAGTTTATCTTAACGACTCAACTTTCATTTACCATCAGTACCCCAAGCACAAACTTTGACAGATTCGTATTCGTATCGCTACCGTCAAAGTTTCTATGGTAACTAAGCAGCGTAAGCCCCTACTGGACGTAAGAACCAACTAGCTCCTTCCATAGAAAATTACCATACGAATACTTTCTCGCTAGTTATTCGTGCTTGGGATACCAGTAGGGTATCCCAAGCAAATAAGCAAATTACCATTATTAGTATACCAGAGCCTTAATAAGATACATGAAATTGATTTAAAATGACGTCTACAGGCATCCTCACACAGTTTCAATTCATTTTCGACAAGCGACACTTATTTCCAATATCCAGCGGTCTCTTTAAGTCATTATTTAAGATGATCGTGGGAGTGATTTTTCCCTGTCGTCACCACTGGCTTAGTTCCCACGAGAAAAAAATACCCTTGGATATTTTTTTCTCCCACGAGAATAAAATACGTAATTTTTTTGTTTGTCGGGCGGGAGCCGCTTTCTATTTCGTGGTTTTGGCTATTAAAGTGTGGCATATCATCAGTAAGAAATTATTGTTCCACTATTTATAATCTCTTTGCTAAAGTGGAGTTTTGATATAAGCCCAGTCAGTCGGTGCTGATTTCCCATTGATGTTCCGAGCTGAGATCATGAGATCAAGATTGGCCTACATAGGCGGCCGGTCGAGTTGACGGCTCGAGTGGTTGTCAAGTGTTTCGTGACGTTAGCCTGCCCGGCTACCCAATAAAGGTAGGTACTACCTTGTGTGACTGACACTCTTACATTAGACGTCTTGTTTTGGTAAAGAGCTATGGAATGAGCTTTCTATTGATGTTTTCTCGAAGGAATAAACTCAAATACAGACAAAATGATAGTTACACCAACTGATATAGTATATTGTATACATAGGCTTACCAAATAGGAATGTTGACTGACTTTATTTTATTTGTCTAGGTAGATTATCGAATAGTATAGTAATTATATATACGTTTTTTTTTCACATACTAAAAACTTTACAGAGATATATTGATTTGAAATATCGCGTGACGTCCCGTTTTCGTACAGTTTCTACTAAAAAGTGACGTCACGAAGTCCTGCCCCCAAACTTAGGCGCGCATTTTTCTTTTCACTTTCTGGTTCATTGATCAAAGAAAATATTATATTATTTTTTTTATAATCCAACTGAAGGACTTAGTGCAATTTCGTTTGCTTTACCCGGTCATCATCCTTCCAACATGGTAGGTGCTCAGTGTATACATGAAATGAAATGAAATGAAAAGTCATTTATTCAGTCTAGGCTGTTACAAGCACTTGTGAAGGTCAAGAAGCTACGCCATCGGTTTTCAAAACTACGGCGGGAGACCTTGTACTGTGAAGAACCGGCAAGGAACTCAGCAAGGGCTGCTTTTTTCTCCCTGTATTGATATATACAGAGTCATCAAGTTGAAAAATGACTTCAGAGATACTTTTGAAGTTACCTCCATTACATCATTTAGGATATATAGTTACTTAATGTATATATATATGTATGTATGTCTTCACTACATTCTTGGTTGCAACATTAGATACCTTGGCTGCAAAAAAAGCAATAATATACTGTAGCATCAGAGTACAGTCAATGATATTTGTGGTCAGAAAAGAACGGGAAAAAAAAGCAGAAACGGTTATTAAATTCTACTAGAATATTAAGTTGCGTTTCTTATAAAGGGCCTACTTTATAGCGGCGTTCTTGTGTAAGTATACGGTTTAAAAATAATTCCCGCTAACAGACAGATGTAAACGAAGATTTTTCAGATTCCGTTGTTAACTTTGTGTAAAAATGACAAATTCTTAAATGTATTTTAGAGTTTAAAAAGGTACAATTCCTGTCATACTGTTCTACAATAGAGGAGTTAATCTTAAAACAACCATATGACCATAAATTAATCTGCTTTTTAACAAACTTATAGAACGAGATCGAAGTTGTTTCTCAAGAAAATGTTCCTCTAGCCTCTCTAAACGCGATTAGAGCTTCGTCGATAAGCTATATAGAGTTGAAGTGCTTTTCGATATTCTTGGTCTTAAAACTTACATGTGACTTTGTCTTCGGACAGTTTTATAAAACAATTGAATAAAACACTTCATAATATCAAAGCATCGAATGCGATTTCAATTAGTTAAAAGTGATAATAGGAAGAGTTTAAAGCCGCTTTATTTCATCGATAATTAAATTTGACTGTATTTAATATCACGTCAAATACATAGTTAATGTGCAATAATTTGATATATGTTTTTTTTTCTTTAAGTATTAAAAATATGTAGTAAAATTTTATTATCGATGAGACAACGCAACCTGAGGCCTTGTTGTTTCATTTTTAATCGAATTTGACTAAGTATAGTTAGAATACTACAGAAAAAATAAGCATTGGTCAAAATTTTACACATTTACTAACTTTATTTGATGTAACCATAACTCAAGTCAAATTTAACTATAGATGAAACAACATGGCCTACGAGAGATAGGACTTAAAAAGCTGTATATTAACTTTACCTCTTGCGTTCCAGAAAGATCAGGAGCTCTACTCTCTTTCTCTGAAACGAAATTTCGGCAACGAACGAATTTTAAACGAAATTTCGCCAGTGACTCTACTCTATTTCATCTTCAAACACGCACATAAAGTTCAGATTCACAGACAATTATCGTGAACGAATGGAATGAGTTATGTTTGTGAGTTCTTTTTGTCTACACTTTGTAGATAACGTTTTTTAGTTCAAAACAATATTACTTTATGACAACATTTTTGATTACATTAAACAACCTCTTTTGATAGTATTAGCCGACTAATTTGTAGAGTTGATGCAATCGAATGTATGTCAACCTAAATCGTGTTACACTTTGAAGTATTGGCAATACAATAATAAACAAAAATTTGATTTATTTGTAAATTTTTCATACTAAAAAATGTTCCTCACACTAAGCAGCCTTAATTAAAAATACTCTAGTAGTAATTTTAGGTTTAATTTAAACAACAATTTCGAAACAAAAATGAAATGGTAACACATTTCATTTCGTCAATTTGGGGTTCAAATTTCGAACAATTATCTGTCAAATTCAACTTTTAGTTCAAAAGTTTTGTGAATTACAGTAGGCTTAGAGAATTTAAATGACAAACTATTTTCGGACGAACGAATTTTCGAAACGAAATAGAAACAGAGTAAGGAACGTCCGAAATTTCAATCGAAATTTCGTTTTTCGTTGAAGTACAGTAGGCCTCCTGGAACGGACTTCCCTTAGGGGTTTTTTCTTTCAGCTTTTATATGGCGGTCTTCAAAAGACGGGTAAACCTTTTCCTTCAGAGCTGATAACGTGTGACTGGTACCCTTGATTCTGCAAGTGTCCGGGCGGCAGTGACCACTTTCCATTAAGAGGAATGTTAGCTCATTTGCCTGCATAAAATAAAAAATAACCGCTCGAATACGAGTTTCGTTGGGAGAAATATCTAACTTATAAGAAACTGGAGCATGATACCGTCATTCCTTCATAAGCTGAACGTTCTCAATTCGTCAACAACATCATACATTTTGCTGATGAATTGAGAACGTCCTCTTTCGACAATTAGACATAAAAAAAAACGAAATAAGATGGCATTACAATTTTTGGTAAGTTATTTAATCATATTAGATAATCAAGTCGCAAGAGCTATCGATTTGTAATCTTTGGCAGGAGTCCAGTATATCTGCTGACTGCTGTAAATTTACAAAAAAGGCAAAAAAAAGAAGAATAACCATGTGAAGTATCAGTTTAACTCGAACTATACGACAAATACAGGACAATTACCCCAAGTGGGTGGTCCGATTCAAGCGGAAAATCTACTGTGAATTACCTCACTTGAAGTAGATATTATGGAACTCTCATTGTATCATATTTCCACGACATTTCACTTGTGAATTAGAGCTATAGTCCCATTATTCTGTTGAGAGCACTCTGAATCTAACTTTGTTGATAACTTTAGTTTAACTCTGGAATATCGTCGCGTAGAGTTAATCGATTTAATCTCAATGATTTATGCAGTGGAAATTAATAAAATGAAAATGAACATTTTGATCTCTCATTAGATAATCTAATATATAAAATTCTCGTGTCACGGTGTACGTAATTGAACAATTCCGGATCGGCTCGACCGGTATTCGTGAAATTTTATATGCATATTCAGTAGGTCTGAGAATCGGACAACATCTATTTTTCATCCCCCTAAATGTTAAGCGTCCTTAATTTCCTTAATCCACCCTTAATTTTTGTTTTGGGCAAAATTTTATTGATTTATTTTTTTATGATACATCATACATAAAAACATACAACCCTAAATTTTCACCCTTCTACCGCCAACCCCTATTTTTTTTATGGTGGTACGATGTTCGCTGGGACAGCTAGTATGTTTATAATCATCAGTCGATGAGTCCTCCTTGTACGTTTAAAATAAAACCTGTGTCAGGAATACGCTGCTCATTTATAACCACAAGTAAGTATCCAGATGATACCATACAATATTATTATAATAACATTTTTTAAGGTCAATATAATACATATATAGAAATAAACATTAAATGCTAAAAGGCAGGAAAACACTTAAAAGATTATACAAGATTTACAATGATGATAGTAAAATGTGAAGATGAATGATGAAATTAAGATGTGATAATATAATGAAAATCCTTAAAGTATAATTATAAACCTATAATTATCAAAGAACTACATCACAGACACATTTAATTAGTAAATTAAAAATACCAGTCTATTCTATTCTCAATATATTTTATATACTAGTGGCCCGCCCTCGCTTCGCTTCGGTGTAGAGCTGTAGTGTAGACTATAGTTTTTGTTCTCAGGCTTGCATTATACACAATGACTTTCTTCATATAATTATAAACCTTACGTAAAAAAATATTTAACTGATAGTGAAAAGTTTGTTGCGTAGTTTAGGACTCGTTGTGTAGGATGCACTATTGTTCTGCAGTTAAAAAAGGGTGTCCCCCTTGCCATTGGTCCATGCCCTTATTATTAAATGTATCAAGTTACGCAGTGGTTTGTACACACCATCACTTATATCACTCATAATTATTGCACTAATCGTCGCGACGGATGTTTATAATGTGATTCTGATCATACAAGTTAGTACATTTTGATTTGACTTAACACTTTCGTTGCTTGCGCTGGGTAAACAGTTCATGTTACATAAAAATTACGTACTACGAAATTGATCGCCTTTAAAATTTCTCTAAAAAATTTATGACAGCATATGTCCATCTTCTAAGTTTGACTCGCTATAACCTTTTACCTCTAATTAACGCGGGTGAAACCGCAGAGGAGCTCTAGTAGTGACATAACAGTAAAAGTTAGACCTATGTTGTTGCAAACTTTTTTGTAGATATTGATATCCTCTATAAAACTTTAGTAAATCACTTTGCTCTATTATCAATTTATCAATGACTTCCGCAGCGTACCCGATATAAGGTTATTTTTTTGGTATTTTTGTCATACATTGGGTTACATTATCGAAGTTTTCTTACGGAACCCTAACTTTTTAGAAAATACTTTATAGCCTATGGAGATATATAGGATTCTAAATGTTTAAGAATTTATTCAAATCAGTCCAGTACTTTCGGAGCCTATTCAATACAAACTAACAATCAAATCTTTCCTTTTTACAATATTAGTATAAATGTCAAATAAAATTCCGCATTTTATTTCTTGTGAAGAGACATCTTAATAACTGTCGTCCAATAGGGAACCGACAGCTCGCCATCTATATCAATGACTTACGTTTCAGTGAGTAAATCCGACGACTGATAAATTGTTTTAGATCACCATATATCTACCGGACGGAAACTACAATATATCTCTATTGATTGTTTCACAAAGGCCCAATTCAAAGAACACATGCTGATACCCTTAATTCGCACCGTTTTAGTTTCACACTGGGTATAAGGATAAGGATGAATACAAACCGAAGGTCCTCCCCGGAGGCTACTATTTTCAATTTGAAAACAATATTAGCAACGGCAGGCCCTGTCATGGGGCTACCCCGAGAGACAAGATAAGCCTTCTTGAAATTAAACAAAATGATTTACGCAAGACAGCGTATTTAAGATAGGAGCATACATATACATCCGGATGTCATAGAGAAACACGGCAAACGCGGCCGGGGGAGTAGGCATACTCAACTTTCCCCTCTATTGCATTGGGCATACAAACGATACATGTGTGCAGAATTTTGCGGTGTAATGCGTCATTGTTTATGTGTGAGTGTCCTTTTTACAGTTTCGTTTTTTTACACATGCAAGTTAAAGTGCATTTGTGTGCATATTCCTCCCGCCAAAAACGTCACAATGATTTGTACAGTAAGTATTATGTCGCTATGGCTACTCCCTTCTGTGTTGCTCTATGCTGGAAGTGGATTGTCGCTTCATTGTCAATAAAGACCCTAAAGAAAGACAATTTCCTGACGTAAATATACCGAGCTGAAAAGGGGGAAGAAAATTTGTATGGGGAAACTATAACTATATCAAATCTTAAATTTCTTATTTGTTTTTGCGGGCGTAGGATGGCTGATTTTACGAAGCAGTAATGATCCGTTATCAATGTGTACTTCATTTTGATACAACCAATCACAACCAAGGAAATGAATTTGATTTTCATCAGCTGTTATCTGTCACTTGCAGCTGTTCTGTCAATTGACAAAATTTTGCGGTGTAATGCGTCATTGTTTATGTGTGAGTGTCCTTTTTACAGTTTCGTTTTTTTACACATGCAAGTTAAAGTGCATTTGTGTGCATATTCCTCCCGCCAAAAACGTCACAATGATTTGTACAGTAAGTATTATGTCGCTATGGCTACTCCCTTCTGTGTTGCTCTATGCTGGAAGTGGATTGTCGCTTCATTGTCAATAAAGACCCTAAAGAAAGACAATTTCCTGACGTAAATATACCGAGCTGAAAAGGGGGAAGAAAATTTGTATGGGGAAACTATAACTATATCAAATCTTAAATTTCTTATTTGTTTTTGCGGGCGTAGGATGGCTGATTTTACGAAGCAGTAATGATCCGTTATCAATGTGTACTTCATTTTGATACAACCAATCACAACCAAGGAAATGAATTTGATTTTCATCAGCTGTTATCTGTCACTTGCAGCTGTTCTGTCAATTGACAAATTGCGTGTAAGTTATAACGTTTCTTTTATTTTTATACGCAGATTCCCTATTTTAATTCAGATTTTCAGCAATGTTTATTGAATTTATTGAGATTTTGAGTCTTTTAAAGTTTAAAAAACATGAGATAATCTGTAACAAGGTACAAAATTGGGCAACAATCGAAGGTCTCCTTCTTAAAATAATATTTTTTCTTTAGATTTACTACAATTTACGTTAAATAAATAATGTTGTGTGTGCGATGACCTTTAGATTCTGGAGAACGCGTTGAGTATTTTTTCCTGTTCCCCGTTATTGTGTTAGGAGCGTGTGTTAGTTTCGCTACTATTTTATTTAAAGGGGTAGGCGAACGAAAATTTCCCTGATTCTCTTTAGGTTTTTCGAATATTTGTCATAATAAAAAACTTCTTTCATATGTAAGTACAATAAATCTACTCCACAATAGGGTATTTGACTGTATTAAAAATAAAGTGCCAATTGTTAGCATCTGTGTTTAGAATGAATATTGGCAGGGATTTTTACTTTTTCTACAAAAAAAAATCATAATTTTACTAAAAACTAACGAAAAACATAATATTTTTCTTATCTATTGTCACGTGACCCAAAATGCTTGGGATTGACGGAGCCTAAACTGACGTCACACGCTACTTGCGTGTGATGTCATTTTAGGCTCTAAACTTTAACTTCCGGTTAAAGTGACATTACATTGTATCGTTTGACGTTTTAATAACAGTCCTGTGACGTCACACACTAGTAAGACGCCATATTGTACAGAAAAACGTTATGGCGGCAACTTGAAAATGGAGTTTTTGATTTGGTTATTTTTACTGAAGTACACAACAGAATGATGAATATCCACTTTTCGGACTCCATAAACATTAGTCAATAACGTGAGATCGTTTTCTAAAACTTGTCAAATACCGTATTAATACTAATACTCAGTATTCTACCACTATTACGCTTATACTATTTAACCGACTTTGATGAATTCTAGTCTCGAGATATTAAAAGAAAATAGCAGTTTAGTTTGAGCCCATATCTAAAGGTAGTTTACGGAACTCCATCACCATACCCATCTATAAACTTCCATTCGTTTATCTGTCAGAGAGGTCTTCATTCATAAAAAAATGTTATAACGATTTGCAAATATAATAATTTAACAAACATAAATAAAGTGTCCTAATAAAATTCGTATATAAGATTTAAATAGATAAAAAAGAAAAAAATGTACGCCTGCACTGCTTTCTCTTGGTTATATCCCCCACTCAACTGTCGTCCAAAAGATCGCCTAAAATAGAATAGTTCGCCTCGCCCGAACACACTTTTCGTAACGCGTAACGTATTAACCAGCTTACCCCCCAAGTCAAGCGTGCTTAAAGAAGTTTAACTTCAAAAAACATTCTTTTAAACTATCAAGCATGTAACTCTTTTTGACTCCGGAGCCAAAATGAAAAAGCTGTATCAAACGCAAAGGATAGAACCACCACTGATGATAAATGAAAGATTTTAAGCAGATACATTATACGAGAACGATTCACACCTAGACACCGACATTGAGACATTGAGCACTAGACCAACGGTTTAGATAAATGTCGATTTTACGTGAGCGACCTACTGAGGAGGTTGGGCAAGCGACTAGATATATATAGGTTGGTAGGCAGTTTAAGTAGTAGATACATCTTCAAATCAGGCTTTGTTCAACAATCTAGGATTTCAGACATGTCGAAATAAGAGGAAATCTTAACACAATGTCCTTCGCTATCTGGGCGAATGCATTGACCAATTTTGCTACCGCAGCCCTGATGGCCACGTCGAAATTCCTCTAGCCATTCTTAAGCTGCAAGGCAGCGCCTGGACCGCGTGGATTTTTTCTAGTTGTAAGTATTTTCTTTAGATTTAAATATCAAATAGTTATAAGCTTAAAATAAAAATTATAACAATGTTCTTATTAACTTTTAATACCAACGAAATTGTTACCGCCTATGACAAAACTGTGAAATACGTTATATTGTTTTTAACTTCATGATAACGCCATGATCACGGAGTAACTCAGTTACTCCGTGATCATGGCGCTTGCAACAGTGCCGAAATATCGGAGACTCATATAAAACAAGGTACATGGTAACAATCCCGTTAATAATGTGGAATACGTTGTCACCGGCAGTGTTTCCGGACCAATACGAACCGAAAGAAAAAAAAAGAGCGAATTCCCCCTTTGAAGGCCGGCATTGCTTTTGTGATACTCCTGGTGCTGCCGGTGTCTATGGGCGATGGTGATAACATACCATCAGCGGTGATATTAAGTAAAATTTTGACGCGCGGATCCGAGGTGAAACCTCGTGGTTCCAATATATGTAAAACCACATCGGATCCGCGCATGAAAATTTTACAGAATAGCACTGCTGGTGAGCTGTCAACTCGTATGCCCCCTATAATATAAAAAAAAATTGAGTCTAACTACCCAAAACTTGGTTGGATGTTATAGACATAGAAACAGTGATAAAGACATAAAATACATAGTTTTAAAACGAATTAAGTTTCCACTGCGTAAAAATCTTGACTTTAATATTTATATTTTTGTCATCTATACTGGAGACCACTTCTTTAAAAAATTATAAGAATAAGAAACAATAAAGTGATTTTAATTTCAGTTTGATATAATTTTAGGAAATGAAGTTCAAGACGAGCGTCGGCAGGACGTTTCTCATGAACCATAACAGTCTGCCCGCCTGCTGTCTGTCAAGACCCATTACCCTGGGGGACGCGTGGATCTAGTTGAAATTGAAATTATCCATTGAAATTCAAGTTTAATTTCCTTTAAAGCTGTGAAGCTTAAAAATCCAGCATCTAAAATCAAAAACGTATGGAACCCTCCGTCCGACTCGCACTTGTCCAATTTTGTTTCTGTCTGTCTGTCAAGACCCATTACCTCAGGAACGCGTGGAGGTATCAAGTTGAAATTGAAACCATCCATTGAAATTCAAATTTAAGTTCCCTTGAAGCTGTGAAGCTTAAACATCAAGCATCAATAATCAAAAACGTATGGAACCCTTCGTCCGACTCGAACTTATCCGATTTTGTCTTTCCCTTTTTACTGAAGAAAAAGTTAATTTTGATGAAAATCCTTATTTCATGATATACCTGCGACATATATAAATCGACGGCGTCGCGAGCAGAGCCCGAGATTTATTGAGTTGCATTACGTATACACCTTGACGTATGTTTAAACATGGGCCTAATAAAACACCCGATGTACTGAATCCACCATTGACTGACCATTAATGGTGAAGTACCCTTAGCACGAACCAATATTGAATTTGTAACGTTTGCGAGTCCGAAATGTCAGTGTCAAATGTGAACTGATTTTTAGTTCTCGTTACGTACTTTGTGGTGCTGCTGTTCAAGATTCCATACAAAATTTTACATTGATATTTAGCACTAGCACTCGCAAACTATTCGAATTAGATAATAGTTCGTCACACAGATGTAACTGATTACTTTCATTTGCACCTATAAATCACCATCCACCTGCACCATTGTGATGAAACTGTACTACAGTAGTATAAATGCATAATTAGGAATTTCTTTTTATCTTATATTATTATCTTATATATTAATTTAATTTTACAATATTATCTCAATAATTGTAACTGGAGTTTTTCGTAATAACATTTTAATGTTTTTGTCTTTGTATTAACTCTTCATCGCCATTTTTTCATCTTTAGCGGTGAAGAGGTAACTAACAAAATAGTCTCTATAATTATGCTATGGCATCATTAAGCGCATTCTACAGACTATACCACGGCGAGTGTTCTGAGGAGTTATTCTCCCTTATCCCTCCATCAACTTTTCTTCTGAGGACCACGCGCGCTGGCCTACGTTGCCACCGATTTACTGTGGCCACTATTCCTACACGAACAAAGAAATTTGGTGACTCATTTCTTTGTTGTACTATTCGTAAGTGGAATTCCTTACCCGTGCACGTGTTCCTTCTTCCTAAAATCTGGGATCCTTAAATAGAGGCGTGAAAAAGCATTTTTGCAGGCCGGCAAGGTGAAGATGGTTGGTGGAGCAGTTTAATTGCTGTACCAGCTATCTTCGCGTTTGGACTTTATCACCACTTAACATCAGATAGGGTAGAGTCATTTGCCTACCTGGCAATAAAATAAAATAAAAATTACTTTCATTGCATTCATGGCATTCGTTTGTTTTTTTCAACATTCATTTTTAATGAGGAGGATAGGAGGAGAGGGGAAAAATAGTATTCATTATGGTGCAAACCACACCAATTAATTTCATCTCATTCGGTACAACAGCAGTGCTATGCAGGAAGAACAAGCTCACTTTTCACCTCGGAATCCGTGGTGTGACTTAAAATTAAAACAAGAATTTCAATTCATACCACAATGGGGACTTCCGCGGTAGAAAGTGAGATTGTTCTTACTGAACAGCACTGCAGGCAAAAACACTATTCGGACCATATTGTATCGCATTGAGTGTGATTATTGGAAGCTTCGTGAAGATAATAATAGTGAAGTAAGAAGAAGAATAATAGTGAGTGAAGATAATAAAGTCAATACCGTTTCCAGTATAATAATAATAATAATAACATTTATTTCAGATTATTCATCCATAATGGTTAGTAACAATTATTCTTACAAATCTAGTGTTAGTAAGTATAGTTTTGATCATTGCAATAACAAATCTTTGTTACAGATTTTCAGCATTACAGTGGCACTAATCGCAATATCGTTGTCAAGCTCATCATCATCAGCCTATTAATTTCCCCACTGCTGGGGAACAGGCCTTCCCTATAGATAGAATAGGGAGATTGGGCCATGACATGAGGATCTCGATGGCGCAAGTGGTTAGCGCGTTCGGCTGCGATCGTTGAAGTTAAGCAACTTTCGCAGTGGTCGGTCATTGGATGGGTGACCAAATAAATTACTATCTCGAGCACCTCTGTGCTTCGGAAGGCACGTTAAGCCGTTGGCCCGGCTGCAACTGCAGTCGTTAGCACCCACCAATCCGCACTGGGCCCGCGTGGTGGGTCATGGCCCAATCTCCCTATTCGTTGTCAAGCTAATCACACTAATATTATGAAGGCGAAAGTTTGTGAGTTTATATGTTTATTACTTCTTCACGTCTAAACGGCTGGAGCGATTTAATAAAATTTAGTATGGAGTTAGCTGACACCCTGGATTAATACATAGGCAACATTTTACTGCGGGAAAATATCTCTAATAACCCGCGGGTAACACCGCGGGGCACAGCTAGTTAAAAATAGTGCTGAAAATGTGTTAAACAGGTGTCTTGAACAATGACCGCTATTGTCTTTTAGAATTACTGTATATGTACATATAGTTAAAGCACAGAAAAAAAACGTCGTAGAAATCACGTTTCAGTATAGCAGAGCGCCTAAATTCTGAAATAGTTTTTTCTTAATTGACACTCGGTGACAATTTCAATTTATCTCCCTTTTACGGTTCATAAAATACAACCCGTTGAAATACTTGGAAAAGAAATTTTTATTAATAGGGGTTTGAAGTTTATAATTTAGTTAAACAAAGGCATATGATTTTTTTTTCATACAGAGCGAGGCAAAATTACTTCACCTGATGAAAAGTGTAATTGGGGTACAGATGCAAGGATAGCTGGTGCGTCAGAAAAATGTGACGCTCCAGCTATTCAGACCTCGCTTGTCTAAACCCAATACCCTATCACTTGGAGCTATGGAGGTCTAGTTTTATTTTTTGATCGCTAGATATCTACTTTTCCATTGGACATACTAAATTCCGTATTTTTGAATTGCTCGACTGCAACGAGTTGTTTCAACCACTCGTTGTTTGGCTGGAATAGTAGTTATTCTACTATCCATAGGATACGTTTTTTTGGAATAGGGAGATATTGAAATGGCTTGGCACTGGTCCCGATCCATACTGGTCCCAATTCGCCCTGGGCCCAATCAGCACTGGTCCCAAACGATCAGTCACCCCATCCGCTAATTTTTTTCACATAAACAGTGTATAATTAAAGAGAAAATTGCATTATATTGTTTTAAACTTTCATGGTCACTAACATTATAGTTAGTTATTATGAGTTACTCCGTGATCATGGCGCTTGCAACAGTGCCGAAATATCGGAAACTCGCTAAAACAAGGTACATGGTAACAATCCCGTAAATAACTTATACTACATTAAGAAAATTGCATATCCATCGATGCTTTACAGAACAAGTATATTAGTGGCGTTATAATTAAGCAGTCGTGGATCACTAAATAGCTCGGTGATTAAAACTTCCATCTGTCAAAATGAGTTAGCGAATAAGCCTACTGGCCCAATCCGCATATCAAGCATCAAGCAGTTACATGCTTTAAAAAATAAAAATTATAAAAATAGAGTTATTTGAACCATGCTGTCCAACAGAAACGAAGCGTTACTGGTGTAGTGTTATTTTACTGTTGTTTTCTGTAAGATGGAGGTTATTTTCCCAGACGGATGCTCCAAATCAAACGGGAAATCCATTGTGCCTATTAGAATTTATTGTCTTCCGTCTTATAATGAGTGTGAGTACAATCAAGGTGCAACGATATTGGTACTGCCCAATAACTGACTCATAAGCTATTGCTCAAATTGACTATATACAAACCATATTACATTTAAAATAATTAGTATTGAGTATCTGAACTCAATATATATATATATCTGTGTATTAATGTGAATTCACCACAAAGTTGTAAGACTTTGTGGTGAATTCACATTAATACCGTACGCTACGAGATGAACTAGTGCTACGGCGTAGCAGACTAAATAAACAATCTGTCGCGGGCATGTTCAAACCGTAGCAACATAAGACAATATTTGCATACATGCAACTATATGAGATAGGTATATCAACTGGTTTGTACTACAAAGTAATGGCTTGTGCGCTGGAACAATAGTTTGACAAGTTTAAGAAAACGATCTCACGTTATATAGAAAGTGGATATTCATCATTCTGTAGTGTATTACAATAAAAAAAAAACAAAAATTTCATTTTCAAGTTACCTCGAAAATGTTTCTCTAATGCGCCTCTCTGGTATGCACCTTACACGACTGTCATTAAAACATCAAACGATACAATGTAATGATTCTTTGACCGGAATTTTACTAGCGTGTGACGTCATTTTAGTCTTCGCCAATCCCAGGCGTTTTCGGTCACGTGACTATAGAACAAAAAAAAACAATTATATTTATTTATTTTTTAGAAAAGTTATGAATTAATTGTTCTCTCAGAATAGTAATATCGTTGCTTATATTCATATTAAATATAGTTGCCAACAACTGGTACTTTTTTTTTCATACTGTCAAATTGCTTTTACTTACTGCAGAAGATAAGAATTGATCAAGCTTGGTATTTATTAGAATTCTGTCGGAGATAATCTGTGTGAATATCAGCCAATCAGATCTTAATCGTAATTATTTCAGTTACTTATCTAATATATAAAATTCTCGTGTCACGGTGTGCGTAATTGAACTACTCCGAAACGGCTCGACCGATTTTCATAAAATTTTATATGCATATTTAGTAGGTCTGAGAATCGGACAACATTTAACCCTTAATTGTTTTTGGAGATAATTTATTGTTTTTATGATACATCATACAAAAATACATACAACCCTAAATTTTCGATCTCTACCACCAACCACTATTATTTTATGGCGGTACGAAGTTTGCTGGGACAGCTAGTCTGTATGTCTGTAAATATAAAAGGCAACCGTTACGGACTGACTGATCTATCAACGCACAGCTCATACCGCTAAAATAATTGCGCTGAAAGGAGAATACTCATGGATGTATGGACCACCGTACAATAGTTGCATCAATACCAAACAAATGTTAAATGATCGTTTAATATTCAAATTAGTATGACTAATTGGTATTTGAAAATAAAAACAGGGGTTTTAAAGTTATTGTAAAAACTGTGACATAACCTCAAAACCTTAATAACCCTCATTTAAAGTTGGGTTTGCAGCTTTTTTGGGTAATTTTTTATTCTGTTGCGTTATTTTTGATCAACTTGTGTCTTTCACACAGTTTTTCCAACCTACTGCATAGATTTTCACGACAACACAGATTTCAGTGATGGCAGATTTACAGGATGTATTTACAGGTATAGGTAAATAAAAACATCAATATAGGTATTTCAAATCACACATAATCTTCCTGGAAAAAATCATCTAAATAAGGCGCCGGAGCAGTACCGTCATTGTAGCGGCCCCAACATAAAAACCAAACTACAGTCATTATGTGGGGCAACAGCATCTCTACTGATAAGTAAATATGTGTAATACGTACTACTACTTACCTGGATTTAAACCTACCTCTTAATAATAAATAATTATTTAGACCTAAAACAAGGAAAATATCATCTACAAACAAACAAATTCAAACAATTACTAGCTTTTGTCACTCTACGTTCTAATGTAGCTAGCTCTAGGTTTATTGAAAAGAGTGGCCAATCTTTCGTTGCTATCAGCAGTTATTAATTCAACTAAATAAATACAAGAGGCTAAGAAGCGTTTGGCACTCGATCTGCTAGATTTGGTATACAGTTGAGTAAATTATAAAACTGTTCAGCGTTCATACCAAGCCTATAATGACATAAATGAGTAGACATAATTGAAATATTAGAAAATCTAATTTGTAATTGGCAGCTCGCTGCATAATAATCATTAATTATCAAACTGTGTGCCAGTAAAATCTCTCAATTGAAATGTTAATTCATTATTCCGCTCAAGTGGACGTGAGAACTTTATTGTAGTGTTGCCTACCTCATAGAAGCTTATCGAAAAAGCTAACTCGTTACATTTCGTGCCAAACACTCCCAGAAACATAAGAATGCGTCACACCGACATTGTAATGTAAAAAAAAGAAGATTTATATAACTAAAGACTAGACTGTATGGGCATTGATCTCCTTGCCTTCCCTAAAAAGGGAGAATCTTACAAAAAGTAAAAATAAACAAATGTCAGATATCCGGCTCAAAATATAAACAGTACCATGACTAATTATTCTTGTACAATTATTCCCTGTTCAAAATAGCCATTCTGATAGAGCAACGTACATATAAATTTAAGAAAATAATTATCATTATTATTTTATCTTGATGCATGACATAAAGCTGTACCAAACATGGGCATTCTCCTTTGGTACACATACGAGTATAATACGAGTATGTCGTGGATTGCTGAACGGAAAGTCTAGCCGGTATCGACTTGAGTGTATTCGGCGAATGGTTTGGCAACAACAGTTACTAAGCAACGTCATCTGACATTTAACATCTGTCACGGTGGTTGTATAAAAACGAGTAAAACGTCTTCGGGACATTAGTGATCTAGACGTCGAGCCATTCGGTCGTGTTCAAATCCCTTAACGATTTCGCCACGTTTCAATTTAATCCGTTTGCATCAGAGCAATCATAGCTGATTATATGGTGGATCATCTTTATTAAAATAAATTTTAACCTAATTTTTACCTCTTTGGAGGGGCCAAAGAGGTAAAAAGTAGGTTAAAATTTTGTATGTAGGACTAAGATCGCAAGGTCCTTTAATTAAATAAGCAATTTTTCCACGCAGATGAAGTCGCGAGCACCCATTTGTAAAACAATATACGCCTTATTGCTATAAGTTATTTTCAGCGGCCTATTTAAGATTAGATGCTTAATTTTCGATTTTATTCAGAAATCACGAATCAATATATCTTTATTCAAAGTGTATGTATAGTACAACATTTTTGAATCGTCCAAACATTTGTTATCCCTACCACTCGTTATTGGACATATTTTTTAGCTGCGGAGAATCACGAGCGAAAAAATCTCCACAACACTAAAAGTATAATGTAACAACATTTACAAATCATTATGTTGTTACAACGTCAATACAATCATGATTTATTTAATATAGATAACCTGTTGGAATGATTGGAACCGTTCAAATCATATATTGGTATAACAGAAAATATATCAACCTAGTGTCTACACATCCTATTGGTAATATGAATATTATAGGTAATTGCGAAAATGGCTTATTTTTTGCTTATATTCACCTTTTTCTCTTCGAGGTGCTAAATATGTTTAAAGAATGCAGATACAAATTTATAATGATTCAAATGTTCTGGGTAGTTTAAGCTTTCTGCATTTAAGAAATTTACTTGTAACAACGTCTGACCTTGGTATATCCAAATCCTCGTGCAAAGTGGGCATTGCCCTTTTTACAATGCTATTTATATCTTTTCGGTTATAAGCAATTTCTCTTGACCCGAACTCGAATTTCTCTTGAACTATCAAATCCATATTTTAATTGTCTGCAATTCTATGTATCCTTATTTCAGAATTCCAATTTGTTGTTGACGGTTTCTATGATTCTTACTATCTTTTTTTAATAGACCTATTTGATTATCCATTTGTAATAGAGCTTTGAGTTATTCTTTTTTTTGCTCGCATTTTGTTTTTGGCTTTTTGTAGTTCTTGTCTTCGCTATAGAAGTCTATTGCGAATTTGTTTTGTTAGTTTTTTAACTGTTAGTAGTAATACAATTTATTATTTTATCGTGGTGATCTTGTACAGACTAATTATGCTCAGAGTGAAGAAGAATAGAAAGAGACTCCAAGATATTTTATTATACCTACTTTTTTGTATCTTTTTTTATCACGAACCAATATCGAATTCGAATAGTTTGCGAGTCATATGAATATTATCTAGGACAACTACCTATATGCAGCCCCATTAGATTTAGACCTTTGGTGGGATGAATTGATTATATCATAAACTTGTGGGAACAAAATTATTTATTAAAAAGAATATACTACACATAAAATACAAGGTAAATATAAAAATACCAAATAAAGGAGAGCGAAATGTAGTAATTTTTTAAGCAATAAAAACTTGTTTTTGTAAACTGTTTATTTGTTTTATTTATAAAATACCAGAGATTCTTCTATTTATACATAAGTAATTAAACGTTTGATTAATCAAATTATTTATCGAGACGTAAATAATTGCTTGTCAGCACCAACATCGAAATATTAATCTTATGGTAATAATATTACAGGCATGAAGCTTATTCAAGTTTAGGAATAAATTTTGATAAAAACGCCTTAAAGTCGCTAATGAAAGAAGTTGCAAGTGATAAATTCAAGGGAAAGGCAAAACAAAAGCGCGCTACCGGATTAAATTGCTTTTTGTACTACAAGCAAACGTTTAATGTTTCTTGCAGAATCTTGTTGCTCCGAAATTCACCTGGCATAATCGTCATGAAACGATTATTTTGAAAGCATCATCATTATCATTATCAGCCTATTAATGTCCCCACTGCTGGGGCACAGGCCTTCCCTATGGATAGAATAGGGAGATTGGGCCATGAACCACCACGCGGGCCCAGTGTGGATTGGTGGGTGCTAACGACTGCAGATGCAACCGGGACTAACGGCTTAACGTGCCTTCAGAAGCACGGAGGAGGTCGAGATAGTAATTTTTGGTCACCCATCCAATGACCGACCACTGCGAAAGTTGCTTAAGTTCAAGCAACTTTCGCATATCTTTTGATCAATCTTTTGAAAGCATATTTTTTTTAAATATAATAATGGTTTGGCCCTCTGTGTACATGTCTGAATTCACAATGATTGCCTCAGGCGCGTTTTTACGGTTAATAATATTAATAATACCGGATGCGGTAATGCGTCCTGATTCCTTGTACACAAATGCGTTTTTATTGTCCGATAATTTCGCTACCGGCCCGGTTTATGTGTCTGTTAGCTATGTGCGTGCAATATTTTAACAAAGTAATAAAAAAAAAGAGAAAAAAGATGTAGTTCTAATTCTCACCACCAGATAAAATTACTAGACAGAAAATTGTATGCCAAAGAGAGCGAGAGGCCTTTACGGAAAATCAAGTAAAAAAAATTGATGAATTAAATTGTCTTATAAACCCAGGGTTAGATCAAAAGAAAAAAAAATACAGTGCAATAAAAAATACAAGGGTACTTTGATTATATTGCCCGCTGGGCACATCATGACGGAATAATAATAAACCTGCAAAAACCAAATGTATGCTTATTTAGTCACCCCATAGACATAACAATCAAAAAAGATAGTCATAACATAAGAGGACACTTGTTACGGATTGCCAGATTACAAAGAACGCTGACACCGCTGTTATACATGCCTTCGATGCCTCATGCTGCCCGAGGCCTCACCACTTCGTTTCACACTTCGATCGGGTTAACTACTTTAAGAATTAGAATTGTAATTTTTATAATAAATTAGTATTAGAAATCATTTTGGTTCTTTTTTAACTCTTACGGCTGCTGCATATTTATCTATCATATGATTGTTTACATGCTAACGTAACAAATTGTAACTGTGAGCCTATAGAACAGGTAACAGTCGTACAAGTATCTGGGACTGACAATTGACGAAAAGTTCTCCTGGATCTTACATGTAGATAATGTCTGTAGAAAACTGCGCAGCATACTGTGTAAGTTAAGGCCCCTAAAATACATGGTAAGTAAAAGCATTTTGTATGTGCTATACTTTGCACTAGTTGAAGCAGAAATCACGTATAGGCTGGGAGTGTATGGAGCGTTTTTCCATCTATTTAAATAAAATTAAACCATTTCAAATTAGAATCTTAAAAGTATTAGTTAACAGGAAAATAAAAAAAAAGCTACAAATATATTACGACAAAAATATTTGCAATATGTAAGTTATTACCAATTGAAAGTAAAGTAAAATATTAATTACTAGTGGCCCGCTCTCGCTTCGCTTCGGTGTAGAGCTGTAGCGTAAACTGTAGTTTTTGTTCTCAGGCTTGTGTTATAAACAATGACTTTATTTATATAATTACACGTGTTATTGTGAGTCAACCATAAAAGAGAGACATATGCTGTTGCGGAATATTTTTTTGACAATATTATGTAGAATATTTCCGTCATACATGATTTCTATGTAACTTTAACCATTAAGGCTGCACACGCGACGGAAGCTTAAAAAATGGAGTAACTTCTCCCGTTTTCCCAACATTTCCCTTCACTACTCTGCTCCTATTGATTGTAGCGTGATGAAAAGTATACTATAACCTGCCCAGGAGTATGAAGAATAATTGTACCAAGTTTCGTTAAAATCCGTCGAGTAGTTTTTGTTTCTATAAGGAACATACACACAGACAGACAGACAGACAAAAATTTTACTGATTGCATTTTTGGCATCAGGTTCGATCACTTATCACCCCCTGATAGTTATTTTGAAAATATATTTCATGTACAGAATTGACCTCTCTACAGATTTATTATAAGTATAGAAGATAGATAATTGAAGAGTTTGTCAAAACAGAATATCTTAAGGAAAGACTCCAAAGACCCAGCTCGCTTAGTAAGGAAGAATAAACAGCTGTTAATACCAAAAATAAATAATTATTACGGAAAACGTGAAAGACGGTGGATGGTGCCCACCATAATTAATGAATTACCGGAAGATGTTACTAAAGATGTGGCCTCTAGAAATGTCTTAAACATAGACTCAAGAAACATTACCTATCACTATGTCTATGACTAGCTAATTAATGTATATCAAATTCTACTATGTTACTAATATTATAACCGTGAAGGTTTGTTAGTTAGTATGTTTCTTATTCTTACTCAATCGCCCAAATGCTACTGAATGGATTTTTATTAGATTTGGCAAGCATATATAGTTTATCGACTGGATTGAGACAAAAAGGATACTTTTTATATCTTAAAAATTAATGTAAGGTTTAGGTATTAATTAAGTGTAGTACTTACGTAGTACAAACAATTGTTAATGGGGAAAACGATAAATAAATGAGTCACGGGAACTGCTGCAGACAAACTGAATTGCAGTTTGGCAGAAAAATAGTTATTTAGTGTTTTTCTCTGTGGAAAATAAATAAATAAAAATAAATATCATCACCAACTCAGTCACATGACTCTACTCACTAGTTTGCAGCAAAGCTTACAAAGCCGTCAGCTGTGTGGAAACTTTGAATATTACTTTCAATAAATTATAGAACGCATCTGGCTTTTGAGATCTTACGAGGCACGAGTCAAAAAGTTTACATTTAATACTAATAACATAAATGTAATACTATGAAGATATGGAAGGTATGGAAAGTCATTTGTGGAAATAATTCTTAAAAAGATCTGTTGTTTCGTTTCGATACATCCGTAATTTGGTTATTTTTAAATAGATTCTTCCATAGGCTTGTAGTAATGTAGATATATCAAAGAAAAATGTATCCTACAAGAGTTTTTTTTAAAGACGTACATTATAAACGCACATACATAAAATTAAAAATGAAACTCATTACAGTACTGCTAGCTGTATCGTCGTTATTTATGATAACTTAATAGCCTAAATAATAAATTTATAGCCCGAAACGAAGTCGAAGGCTGATCATAGTCCCGAGTTTGCAAATACCAATCTCGCATGAATGACACACAACGTTTTTCAACTCATTTGCGAGAAAGCAGTACCTTTATCAAATTAAAGTAATGAAGCAAACTTTTACTAATAAGAAAATGGCGCGTATTTCCAAATGGCGCCACGAGCGGGTGGTGAAAATTAGAACTATATCTTAAGACTCTTTATTTTTAAAGTAGAGAGGTATAGCTTAAATGCTGCGCTTCGCTTATTAGTGCTTCCAAGGAGATTTGATCGAATTAAAAAAATAAAATACGTGTGGCACTCGGGGACTGCCGCGGTAAAGCTATTGCATAGTATTTTTTATCAACTTATGCAATTATAAGTATTAGATTTATAACTACAGTAATATAACAATAAGTAAATGTTATTAAATAGAAATAATATAAATGTAAAACGATAAAAATAAATAAATAAAAAACAATCTAAAATATTAAATTAGTTAATAACATCTGTCATAGATAGCGCTAGGTTATTGTGAATTGCGGTATAGTTTTATTTCGGTGTTTATTGTAGCCCTAAATTTTTGCTCAACTGCATAAAATTTATAAATTAATTACACGGTTAGAAAAGGACAAAAAGCCTCAGTCCTACATCACTCACCGGCGCGTTCTTCTCCCGCGCATCATTCATAGACATATCTCGCACCGGCATTATTACGCCGTCCTCATTTTAGTATGCCAAAGCCATTAAGGTTTTAAGAAAAAAAGTCTTTTTACACTTTTCTTCTTGAATCGTTCCACGTCCCGCTTTTTTGGCGGAGCAGAAGGGACCCCTATTTACGCAGATTTATATACATTTTCTTTTCGAATTCCGTCGAATGAGCGTGCGTATTGTGGTCGCTTACCATCAGGCAGGCCACTCATAGTATAATCATGGCCCGCCTGATGGTAAGCAACCACAATAGCCTAAAGACACTTGCTATACAAAAAAATGTCACTCGCGCCCGTGCCTACCCTAAGAGCCAATTTATACCAGCGCAGAGTCGAAAGCATCGAAGCGTAAATCCAATTATTAACATAACAAATTCAACCTTATCTCCACAGCGGACTGCACACATTACTTCGGAGATTTAAAAAGACGCGTGCTTATTCGACGGAATTCGCGCGTCCACACGTGACATGTGATTGGTGCACACGCATTCCCGCTTTCTCTTCTTTATATATATAATTGTTCTGTGAGTGTGTATGTCACTGAACTTCTCTTAAACGACTGGACCGATTTTGATGAAATTTTTTGTGTGTGTTCAAGGGGATCTGAGAATGGTTTAGATTCACAATTTTGTCCGCTGGACAACCCCTATTTTTTTAGGGCGGTACGAAGTTCGCTGGGTCAGCTAGTGATCTATATTATTTGAATGCAGGTACTTATAACTCATCTTTATGTAATGTTTTTCGGAGTATATGTCACCTTAATAGAATCGTCTTACATGTTCATACGAAATGTGTTTACTTTTCTTATGAAATTCCTTTATTTATGGTTAGTTTACCTGATATTTCACACGATTCAAGACATTGTAATGCATACAATCCACCCTTCAGGACACCTGTTCGCACTTCTCGCACAAGCACTGATAATTTTAAGCAATTTTGGACTTTTACGAGACCGTTTTTCGGTTGATAGTAACTTATGAAGTGTCGCCACCACAAACATCTGCAGTGTCACTGGTGGCAGCACAGAGCACTTCCAGTAGAGTCCGCATTACTAAATTTTGGTTTAAAATCGATATCACTGAAGGTAGCTGCGTTGCCGTTGTGATTGGACATAACAGTGTGACGTCACAATCGCATGATAAATTTGTTGGAAATATGTATCGCCGTGAGTCAAGTCTGGAGGTACGCCTTATGCCTCTACACGTCGACAGATGCATCCACAGACGTCGACAGATGCATGAGTGTTCCGCTTGAATACAACTCAAAGAATTTACATGTTTCGTTAGTGCTCATAATATTAGCCATTTCAGCGAACGAGTAAAACAAAATAATTGCAAGCACGCGTCCACTCTCATTCGCAACTCCAGTATCACTGATGCGTCGTGAGACGTGTGGACAGATACACCGGATGTCCATGCTAAAAACCTTTGTTGCGTGCCACAAATACCGACAACTAACGGATTGATGTAGACGTATCCGCGGATTTTAAATATCTACCACAGATACGCAGACTACCCCGTCTACACGTCGGCGGATGCATCCGTAGGTGGCATCTGCAGATGCATCTGTCTACGTGTAGAGGAGGCATTACGCATAATATTATATGTTGTAATAGTGCCTGGCTTGGCGCAAGTGGATGCTTATATGCGGTTTCTAGAGGGATGCTCTGTGGAAGCAATCGCATTAAACAATCTCGTTACAAGCGGACATTACTCATCGCTCCTGTATTAATACGGGGCGTGATTCGACTGTTTGGTTTCGATACGCCATAGTGATACGGATAATATGAAATGGAAGGAGCTTCGATAGATTGGGCTGGGTCAAATTAAAATGGTCGACAAAACTATACCTATGATATTATAGTAATTTATGTTATTCACGGGATTGCTACCATGTACCTTGTTTTTAGCGAGTCTTCGATATTTCGGCATCACTTACTCCATGGCTATCAAGAACTCATTACTAACATTAATTGCTGTAATGTTAGTGATCACGAAAGTTTAAAACAAAAAATATATATCCGTATTGTTAAAAATATCTAACCATTACCTTTTGGTTTGCAATTGTATTTCTGACTACTTACTTATTAGTACTGTTATAAATTTCATTTTATATTATCCCGTCTGATATAAAAATTTACTCCGCTTCGCGGGAAGACTGTTTACTGCGTTCTGTAAAATGGAATCCTTTTCTAGACGAGAGATCTGATTCGAGTGGAAATCTACCGCAACAAGACTTACTTAAAGTAAGGGAATTTGCGAAATTAAAAAGTACTGTATGTCCATGTGACGTCATCTTCTATTATGTTTAAATGTTATGACGACATACACTTCGTTGTTAGCCCGAATACGAGCGCCAATGGAAGTCGGGTAAACGACTTAGTGTAAATAAACGGAGTCGCGCATTCGGGTAGATATCATTTTATCCGACACCTTCCAGTGTAAATATTTGCAGCTTCGAGCTTCGAAATGCTTCGGATGTCCGAATTCGAGTAATGTGTTTCGTGCACCCGAATACGGGCTAACGTAATTGCAAATGTGATTGCGCCATTAATGTTATACATTATTTTAAGTAACACAGAAAATTATTAACTGGACAAGGGACTGAAATACCTCTAGGAGTGAGTACACCGAGTTTTATGGCAAACGGAGTAAGGCCGTATGTACACCGTAGCCATCGAGATGACGGGCGCCAAAGTAGCGACACTTATATTTACTAGTTTAAGTTCAAGAGTTTATTGCAATCATGTGGTTATAGAACGCCACAATGCGAGGTCCTGCGCTATCTGGATCCAGCGGCTCCCAGCACATTTGACGATGTCGTCAGTCCACCTTGTTGGGGGCCGCCCCACGCTGCGTCGTCCGGTACGTGGTCGCCACTCGAGGACCTTTCTTATCCAACGGTTGTCAGATCCTCGAGCGATGTGTTCCTGGTGTTCTATGGGGGAGGCCTTTGTCCAGCAGTGGACGGAGAAAGGCTGATGGATGGATGATGTGGTTATAAAGGTGATAATAAAGGTGGATAAAAATACTAACACCAAATATGAACCCTGCTAGGGCATCGCAACGTATAAATAACATTATTTCATGTTTGATTTATTATTACATAATCAATTAATTTATGACAGAAAAAAAGGCTTTAGTCACTGTATCTCCTCATACAGAGCTATGAGACGAAAATGACGTGACGGCATACAGAAATATGAGACCAAGATGTTGTGACAGGCTTGCGGTGAACAAAAGGCCTAAAAAAGCTTGATAATAAGGTTGACACTCGGAAATAACAAAACCTTCACAATTAGTTGTTTAAGTTGAGTATAAATTTTATTTTCCTTGGTAACAGTAATATTGAGTTCATTAAAAGTTTCACCTTGTTCATCAAGCAGGCTTACTGACTGACTATTTTATGAACTATGCACAATCATACTCACTTTAAATTTCACTTGATGTAATTAGTTCATTTCTGAACGTATGCGATATATATATATATGTACACATAATTATATTATCACAAAGATTACAACGCTTGTCTGGTACGCAGCTTGCTCATTTCTCATGTCAGCACAAACCCAAAACATGCCACAGCGATGCGATGCGACAAATTACGAATAACATCGAAAAACAATTGAGCAACGATTTTTTTTTCATGTTACAATTTTCTGAGAAATCGTTGGAGCACCTGAACTATAGCTGAAATATTCGATTTGTAGGTGTACAAATATCTCAAACGACCTTTTTTGTGTAAAAAGGGATACTGATGGCAAATAGTTACGAAACACGTAAATTATCCATAAAATATCGCATGAAGCAAAGGTGAAAAGGGACTGGCTAGTAAAGATCTATTTCAGTATTTTTAGAACGTTATGTTTTCCGTTGTTATTGGGAGTAAAATATGTGATCCTCTTTATCAAAAGTCATGGTATAATTCAATTGTAACTTACTCCTTTGAGAAACAAATATAAATCAAAGCAGAATATCACTTTCGCTTTTTATTATTTTACTAGTGGCCCGCCCTCGCTTCGCTTCGGGGTAGAGCTGTAGTGTAGAATTTGATTTTTTCTCACCTTTTAAACCTTCTCCAGACCTCCACGAACATTTCAAGACCAAGATAAGATAAATCCATTCTGCCGTTCTCGAGTTTTAGCGAGACTAACGAACAGAAATTGATTTTTATATTATACTAGCTGACCCAGCGAACTTCGTACCGCCCTAAAAAAATAGGGGTTGTCCAGCGGACAAAATTGTGAATCTAAACCATTCTCAGATCCCCTTGAACACACACAAAAAATTTCATCAAAATCGGTCCAGTCGTTTAAGAGAAGTTCAGTGACATACACACTCACAGAAGAATTATATATATAAAGATAGATCTACACCCATGCATATATAGAATCTTCGCATTCTACAATGCGAAGAGATGGCGCTGCCTTGCAGCTTAAGGCTAGGAAAATTTCGACGCGGCCATCAGGGCCGTGGTAGTATAATTGGTCAGTGCATTCGCCCGGATTGCGACGGGTGCGGGTTCGAGTCCCGTCCGCTGCCTGGTCCGCGTGGATTTTTTCCTAGTAAAACTATTCATCAGATTTAAACATCTAGCAGTTAAATGCTTTAAAAAATAATAACATAATTTAGCTTCTTGCCAAAATTAATACATGAAATGTCCTAATAAGAGTAATATCATCGAAACAGATGTTAAAAAATTGTACTAATAACATTTATGTTAACAATCCTTTGCTTTTTCAATCCCTCTCGCGCAAATAGTTTACTCGTCAGACAGCCACAACTTTTATTGCTCATTCTGTAGTATATGTATGAATTAAAAAAAGAATATTGTCATTCACGCGTGTTCCAATACCACAGCGCCAAAACTTTTAATGAGCTTAAGTTCTTAGAACGCCCCATGCGTGATACCGGAATCTTTTATAGAGAATTCATATCATGGGTGTAGATAGTATTAAATTAGGTATTAAATACTCCTGTGGCACTATTATCATATATATAAACCCACATTCTTATTTGAATACCCCTCATTAAACAACAGTTGCATAAATTACTTACTTACTCCTATACTTACAAATCGTCGATCGTCACGAAAAATGTCACGCAGCACGTACGAGTATGTCTTTTAAGAGATATACTTGACCCCGTTTTGAAGTACAATCACACCAAAGTATATGGAGTTGTCATCACAGGGCACACTAAAACCGATATTATAATAATTACCAATTATATAAATCATAACATCCTTACAGTTATAATTATTTTAGTAGGTACTAGCCCAACTGTGCCAACTGGTGCCCGCGCATGTTCTGTGAGATTTTATTAGTTTCCCATACAAACTCCCATTTATGGATTCCATACAAAACTGACGATTCATTTAGATTTATATGTGCTTCAGTTAGAATCTAATGATGATAATTCGCTTACACTTCATATTCATTCACAACAAATGAAAAAAAAATGGTAAAAGGGAATAGTGGCGAATGCATTTTTAAAATTTTGTTCTTTTTTTATTGAACTTTAAACTGTATTTTAATTTTGCCTAACAAGATACCTGAACCTTTTCAATAAAATTAAATTAGAGGGTATTGGCATTTTCTTTTAGCCAAACCGAGTGGATTTTTCATAGAATCGTCTTAATAATCTGTGCATAGAATAACAAAGTATGATTCAATTCTTGGATCGTTTGTCATTAAAAGCTGGATACGTGACTGAAATCAAGATTTATATTATCGCTTTAATGTTATCGTCGTGATTTAATGAAAGAGTGTTCTACAAAGATTTGATTTCTTAAGTTATTTTTGCAATATCTAAGCATAAGTAATTAATAAATGTCATTATTATCATAATCAGCCTATTAATGTCCTTACTGCCGGGGCACAAGCCGTCCTTGTAATAAATAAATAAATATTTTACACACACCAATTAGCCTAGCCCCAAAGGAAGTAGGAAGCACTGTAAGTTTTTCGTTTTGGGATACTAGGGTAACGGATAGAATAGATTAAATATACTGATAAATTTATAAGTTATTTTTTTCTGCCCGACACTTCTGAGTAAGTGACACGTTGAAAACCGGCGGACAACGGAGGTCGAGGATAATCCTTCACAAGGGCTGCAACTTCAGCCGAGATCAACGGCGTAACGTGCCTTCCGAAGAACAACACGGAAGGGAGTAGCCATAGCTAAATAATATAGTTTGAACTGTATTATGTCGCTATAAATACTCCCTCAAATAATTCTGGCATTTTTTGCGCGCGGGGGGGGGGGGGGTGCCCCCCTTTTACCAAAAACAAAAAACAAAAAATACAAAACACAAAAAAACTAATAGAATAGAATATATGTTTGCCCAATTCGACAGAAAGGAAAGCTATGTATGCCTACGGGCCCTCCTGTCAGCTCTCCGATAAATGTACGTATGTGTAATCAGCTTAGGTACATTCAGGTCATAATGGTCATTATGGAGTTGGCAGAGCATTGAAGGTACGGCAGGAGGTAATCACAGAAAACGTCATCCTTTAAACGCCACATTTAGCACCCGTTAGCACTAAAGTAACAGGTTTTACAAGCATAATACTTAAAACAGTTTCCGAATATTCCTTATTTGTTGATAGGCGTCTACTCTGCTCTCTCCGCTCTGGGAAGTTTGCAACTGGCACAATGTATGTTTGTCTCTAACTCCTCAAGGGAGGAATAAGAGGATTAGTAGCTTGTTACCATCCGCGGGTTGGTAAGTTACTTTGCCTCCCTTTTTACATAAAAAAAAACAACTCGCGATGAATCCAATAACGGATTGAAAAATGGCCATATTATGATTCATCAACATCGTAATATCGCGATTCCATTAAAAAGAAAGGCCCAAGAATCTAGCGGCAGAATCCCTTGGAATAGTATTTTTTTGATATTACCCTTATAACATTGACACGGGTACTGAGTGATTGAGCGGGTAATGTCACCGCACTTTTACCTACTTTTACACATAGGGGTACCATATTTTACTGAACGGGCTTACGTCATACTATATTTTATTCTTTTCCATGTAAATCTGGTTTTACATTTGTTTCCTTCGTGCTCTTTTTGCAGGTATAGCTATTTCACTTCACAGTATATAGAATTATTCATACTATAGTCACAGAGGACATATAATGCGATTCAACTAAGAATAGAACCGAGTAGGCGCCATATTGTGGGTACATAGCTGTCAATTCAAACCAAATAGGTAAAGTGAGCAAAAATAAGTTTTTATTTAATAAAACTTATTTACTTAGATTAAGTGAGAAAAAACATCAGTGTATTTATAAAATTTATTTACTTAATATGAGAAAAAAAACCAACCGATTTTGAGTAATATTTATTTTATTAAGACTGTGTGAGAATAAACATTAATCAGAATCTAGCTCTTCAATTCCGCTCATCTCTGCATTACCGCCAGCGTAGTTATGAATAATCATGCACTATTACTAGGTGACATGCATCCTTTATGTAAACGAAAGTTTTAAATCGAGTTTATGAACGCAACTGAAAGTGACATTTGGTTGACGATTAAGGTTATCAACCAGTCACTATTATAGCCATAGCTCAATAAATAAAAAAATTATCAAACAATATTAATTATCAATATTTGTTATTGTTTGTTTACAAATGTTTGGTTTTTATTCTAGAATTAGTTGAGTACTAAAAAGGGTTCCGAGTATTTTTTTTTTGCAAACCGTACTTTTTATGCGACATTTGACAGATGGAGATCATTGGCTTTCCTAATCTTATTTGAATCGCACTATAACCACCCTACTCGTACCGAGAGTGGCTCAGCAAAAACTTCTTTAAATGAATTCTCATGCATTTGCAAGCAGAATTTATTTCCCATTAGCTAGTACTCATGTTATCAAAATCGATGAGTAAAAAATAACGCTAAGTTTAGGTAATTTTTGTTTTTCTTGACTGTGCTGCGATCGCTGATCCGCCTGCCAAGCGTGACGATTATAGTAAAACCCCCGAAAGCTGTTAACAACAATTCCGTCGATCGGCAGCCCCGCTAGTCTTAGCCACGGTAGCATCAGAAATGAGGAAATCCGCAGGAGAACTAAAGCAACCAACATCGCCCAAAGGATTGCTCAACTGAAGTGGCGGTGGGCGGGCGATACGTAGGGAGTGGAAGTGATGGCCGTTGGGGCTGAAAGGTTCTCAAATAGTGACTATGCACGGAATAACGTTCAGTAGGTAGGTTAGGTTATGTTAGGAAACCGTTGGATGCGAGTGGTGCAGGACCGGACCGATCGTGTGAGCGTCTTACGACTCCGAGATTACGATTAGGTATTTATTTTTGAGAATGTTGATTGTTTATTAATTGATGATTTGTTGGTGACAGGAAAACTAAAGCTGAGAGGGTTATCACAAGAAGTGAGTTCATAACTACAAGTTTTCTCATTATCTGTCCACAAATATTATTTCTGGGCAAAAGATAAATGCTAAAGGTTTGATTGTTACTAGTATTAATTATTAATGAAACAATCGATTTAGACCACTTCCATTTCTCTATAAAAAACAGTAGTATTATGGAAGTGCACGATTGTTCGATTTTTTTTAATAGAGGAGACTTAATCCTATAAAAGACACATTTCACTTGGAATTTTCCGAAAAAGGAAAATACATAAATATCTATACTTATAATAAATCTGTAGAGAGGTCAATTCTGTACATGAAATATATTTTCAAAATAACTATCAGGGGGTGATAAGTGATCGATACTGATGCCAAAAATGCAATCAGTATAATTTTTGTCTGTCTGTCTGTCTGTCTGTGTGTATGTTCCTTATAGAAACAAAAACTACTCGACGGATTTTAACGAAACTTGGTACAATTATTCTTCATACTCCTGGGCAGGTTATAGTATACTTTTCATCACGCTACAATCAATAGGAGCAGAGTAGTGAAGGGAAATGTTGGGAAAACGGGAGAAGTTACTCCATTTTTTAAGCTTCCGTCGCGTGTGGAGCCTTAATGGTTAAAGTTACATAGAAATCATGTATGACGGAAATATTTAACATAAAATTGTCTAAAAAATATCCCGCAACAGCATATGTCTATCTTTTATGGTTGACTCACAATAACACGTGTAACTCCTGATAGCTTAGCAGTTCGGAGCATTCTGATTATATTTGTTTACTCTTACGTTTATAATACTCTCACTCATCCCTAATTTAAAAAAGTTTACATTATTACCTATTCAATAAAAAAAGAATCATAGAAATCGGTATAGAAACACCAAACTTATACATGAAATAAGCCATCGCGCCGTCGCACGTGAATACTGAATCATGCTTTAAGGATTATTTTTGTGTAACGGCTGCCGCGCTCGACACGGGTCGTGGCGGCGCGGTAGGGTATAAAAAGGCGGGAGGTCCGAAAGCGAGCTTCCCCGCCCCTCCGATCCTGAGAGACCTGCAGTCGCTCAGTCCCAAACCGATACGGATGCACATCAGGGTGCATTCGTTCTCTAAGCGCACTATGCAGTAGTATTAACTAAGGCAGCGCTGCATCATCCCCTTCTCAGGGGTTGATCGCATCAGATGAAGCCTGTAAGGCCCCTAAGGCCATAGGCACCCCCCACGGGTGTGTTTTAGTCAGTAAGAGTCTGACATAACTCTACAGCCGGCTGTAGGGTATTCATGAGGATTTCACAACCGCTCCCCCGGCTGGGAGGTAACAAAAAAAAAGAAAGCGAGCTTCATTCAATATTTGGCTGTTGATGCGTTCAGAGCGTTCGACCTTATTGACAGACAATAATTGATATTGAGAAACCGTGCTTATCTTAGAATAAAAACCAAACATTTGTAAACAAAATTAGCAAATAAATCGTGTAAAACGTGTAGAAAATGAGTACTGGAAAACGGAAATATGAGAATTTTAGTTTGGTTATAAATACAGGTAATAAAAATGACCGTTATTATCTATATATGTTTAAAAAAGTCAAAGGTGACTGACTGACATAGTGATTTATCAACACACAGCCCAAACTACTGGACGGATCGGGCTGTAATTTGGCATGCAGGTATATGTTATGACGTAGGCATCCGCTAAGAAAGGATTTTGATCAATTCTACCCCCAAGGGGATAAAATAGGGAATGAAAGTTTGTATGAAACTTTGTCAATTTTAAACCGATCGGGCTGAGACTTTGCATGCAGGTATAAGAAGAATCATAGATGAATGTCATTGTGTATAATACAAGCCTGACAACAAAAACTGTAGTCTATACTTCAGCTCTACACCGAAGCGAAGCGAGGGCGGACCGCTAGTTAATAAATAATAGAATCGGATCATTTTGGGTCGGATAGGAAACTTTGTTCCAAGTGGAGACATTATGTGTTTTAACTATAGACACATTTGACTATGTATCAAACAACGGGGATTCTGATAGGATGATAAAACTATATTTGTCTTTACTCTTTAATGGAACATGGTACCCGACAGATTTATTAGTATGAAGAGTATTCAACAGGAATAATATTTTTTTTATTTTCCCGTACCTCTTAATTTATGTAAGTGATCTTAATTGTCACTTAATTCAAAAAAGCACCAAAGATGAAAAAAATCACTTTAACCACATTTCGAAAATAAATTTGATTATGATTTTTTTTAAGCATTTAACTGCTAGATGTTTAAATCTAAAGAAAAGTTTACTAGAAAAAAATCCACGCGGACCAGGCAGCGGACGGGACTCGAACCCGCATCCTTCGCTATCCGGGCGAATGCACTGACCATTATGCTACCACGGCCCTATTAGCCGCGTCGAAATTTTCCTAGCCTTAAGCTGCAAGGCAGCGCCATCTCTTCGTATTGTAGGCAACCCACAATGTCAAATGAATACTTTTTTAAGTATTAAACATTTGAAAGAAGAAATAGCAATTATAGTTACGATTTTATTTATTTTTTAAGCATTTAACTGCTAGATGTTTAAATCTAAAGAAAAGTTTACTAGAAAAAAATCCACGCGGACCAGGCAGCAGATGGGACTCGAACCCGCATCCTTCGCTATCCGGGCGAATGCACTGACCATTATGCTACCACGGCCCTATTAGCCGCGTCGAAATTTTCCTAGCCTTAAGCTGTAAGGCAGCGCCATCTCTTCGCATTGTAGGCAACCCACAATGTCAAATGAATACTTTTTCAAGTATTAAACATTTGAAAGAAGAAATAGCAATTATAGTTATGATTTTATTTATTTTTTAAGCATTTAACTGCTAGATGTTTAAATCTAAAGAAAAGTTTACTAGAAAAAATCCACGCGGACCAGGCAGCGGACGGGACTCGAACCCGCATCCTTCGCTATCCGGGCGAATGCACTGACCATTATGCTACCACGGCCCTATTAGCCGCGAATCTAAAGAAAAATTTACTTTTTTCTAGTAAACTTTTCTTTAGATTTAAACATCTAGCAGTTAAATGCTTAAAAATAAATAAAATCATAACTATAATTGCTATTTCTTCTTTCAAATGTTTAATACTTAAAAAGTATTCATTTGACATTGTGGGTTGCCTACAATGCGAAGAGATGGCGCTGCCTTGCAGCTTAAGGCTAGGAAAATTTCGATGCGGCTAATAGGGCCGTGGTAGCATAATGGTCAGTGCATTCGCCCGGATAGCGAAGGATGCGGGTTCGAGTCCCGTCCGCTGCCTGGTCCCCGTGGTTTTTTTTTCTAGTAAACTTTTCTATAAATTTGATTATCATTTTTAGCGTGATTTTTTTATTATATCGCCACATTTTTTTTTGTTCATCTCTAGCATATCACATTAGTTTTTTTAATAAAATAAAAACAAAAACATTTTATATTTTGAAAAAAATGCAGACCTTTACAATGACCATCGGTGAGTCAGAGAGGCCCGGGTTCAATTCCCAGTCGAGGAAGGTATTTCTTATTAATGATTTTATAAGTGCACTTACATCATGGTTTCATATAACCACATATTTTTTTCGTTCTTTTATACAGCCGTTCTACACTATTTTATGTTTTAAAATACGGATATTAATACGATTGTTGTTTTACTTATTTTATTAGTTCAATACCAAGATATAGCAATCTCTTTAGAAGTTTATTCAGATGATTCGACACCAGTAGTGCAATTCTATAAAACCCATAATCTCATCTCACTGTGTGTGTCGGATCCATTTTGCTTTCGCTCTCTAGGTTTCGATTCACGGAATTTTCGCATTCTGTAACCAATTGTACAAGCAAGTGAAGCGAGATGTCATTCATATCCTAAGTAATTTGTAGTGTTACCATTTTAAAAGTTTTTGGTAAATCGAGATATATCGACTTAGTTATTATGCGTGAAAAAAAGCACGTAAATTTATTTTTTAGATATATTTGTAGATATGAGGCTCAAGTCTAAAGTTTTAATGAATGTAAAGTTAAAATAGTCTTATTTTTAAAGTTTGGTAACTTGGCCGAATGAGGGCTTACTCTATGCACATCTCTGTAATCGAATGAGAATCGACACTGGCGCTACTAAGTGAGAGTGGCGGTTTAGTAAACTATCACAGGTGAGACCATATCATACCTAAATGGCTTTGACGTTTCAATGGCATTCTGTAACGAATTTCAGCGCTTGTTTACACCTCACATTAAAAACCGCACTCGAAAGTAACTGTCAAAATAAAAGTTACTCATTAGCTGCGGTAATAGAAGTGATTGTACGAAGTGAGTATTTCTGTAGACTATTATCATCATAAAACAAGAGTAATTATTAAATTATTTATAATTACGTTGCTTTTGTTTATTTAAGTAATAATTCTTTAAAATTATGTCTATCTAGTATTTCATATGACTCACTCTATTACTTGCTTTTTACTATAGAAAGCCCATGTATGATGTAGATTTGGCCAGAAGCCGCCTACAAGCCCAATTTCTGTGTAACCTTGAGTAATTTCATGTGAAGATGAATATGTGACTAAATAAAGATTTTTTTCAACAATTGGAAAATGATTTAAAGTATTCATTTAGAAGAAACCAAGTGTAATGGAAAAGGATTATCCAATAGAATGAAGGTAAAGTACCTAATTGCATAACAAAAATAAAACCCAACCAAGAAACTTTTTATAACAATTATATAAGAATAAAAAGATTTTTTTGTTTCAGATACTGTGTACACTTTCATTTGTGCAAATGGGAGTTACTAAGGATAATAGGGCAAAAAATTACACACATTTATCCCAACCATCAATATCAAGACTTGTAAATGAAATTGCCACCTTTTTAAGATTTTATGTCATCCAGACATAGCAAAATGCATCACAATGCCAAGTGATAAAGAATTGGTAAGTAAACTTTGATTCACTACAATTAAACAAATACTTGGGCAAATAGGTGTACAAAAGATATAATAAAGTAGACCCTCCGGTATAAATATTACATATAATTCAAGTAGAACAGTGTTTCTTAGTTTTTGCAATCCTTTACTTTAATTATTTTAGAATATTTTATGTGGGTAATAAAATTTCTATTTGTAGTTTATTTAAATTATCTAATACTTAAGTAGTTAATGCTAACTGCTATTCAGGACCACTTTTTATTTAATTAATTTTTAATGCCTTTACATTACAGATGGCGGTCTTAATGCCAGCATAGCATTCTCTACCAGTCAACCGGAAGGAACGAGAGTCAATAAACGACATTTAACTTTGGTTTAGACCAATTTACCTTTAAAAAAACTACTAGGTATATTTTTTTGGAGTTATTTTAATAAACTTTACTTTTGTTACAGATTTTTGGAGAAATTTAAAATGCCTGCAGCTGTTGGTAGTATAGACTGTACCTTTATCACCATAATAAGACCAAAAGAACCTTTAGTAAAAAGCATAAGGCAACGGTGTTGTGTAAACATTAAATGTAGTTAATGTTAATTGAATAAATATATTTAGATTTAAAAAATAGTCACTCATATTTTTAACCCTTCACCACAGTAAACTACAAAAGTAATGATTTTATTGAACTATTTCATCATCAGCCTATTCCTGCCCCCACTGTTGAGGCAGATGGAATAGGGAGACTGGCCGTGACCCACCTAGTAGTAGACCACCTAGTAGGACCTAGTGCGGACTGATCAGTGCTAAGGACTGCAGATGCAGCTGGGACCAATAGATTGATGTGTCATCTGAAACACGGAGAAGATCGAGATAATAAGTTTTTGGTCACCCATACAATTACCAAAAGTTGCCTAACTTTCATGATTGCAGGATGAATACTCTAAGCACCTGCGTCTCCGGGCTCCTCTTTATTTAGATTGAACGTTTTAAATGTTCTACATAAAAACTAACTATTTAAGAATTAGTTTCTGTGTAGTTCCTATATTTAATATACATACCTACTTAATTCTGAATGATATATAATATAGACCGGCGAGTTGCGTAAACCCCCATTGCAATGAAAATGAAGATAATTTAATAAAAGGGTGATTATTTATAGTAAAACTCATTAAAATAAATATGTAACATTTTTATTCATAAATTATGACAGATGCCTTTGAAACTGTACATTACATTGTTACATTTTTGTCAGAGATGCTCGTCAGCCTATTTGCCAATTTTTATGTTTTTTTGTATATAAATAAAGAGAAAATTGAATATTAATCGATGCTTTTCTGAACAAGTATCTGAGTGGTGTTATATAAAGCAGAAGTAGTGGATCACTAAATAGCTGTGATTATTACTTCCATCTGTCAAAAGCAGTTGGCGAATAGGCCTACTGTGGCCTGTCTGGTGTGGTCTGCAGGTTGTAGATGTAGCTGACGCAGTGACCACTTCTCATGAATATAATGTAAGCAGTCTAGCACCGCAACAATAGGCCGTGTGTCATTAGACAAATTTTAACAGAGATCTTTGTTGAGATGGAGGCGAAGCCTGCCAAGGACTTGTTGTGCGTGTTGCTGAAATAAAAAAAAAAAGTTGTTGAATAACAACAATAAATGTCACAATTATGATTGGGCCTGGGTCAGAATAAACTTATTAATGATACTCTTTTTTTCTTTTAACACAAACTTTATGATTTTTATAAAAGTAAAGTATTGAGATAAGAAAATAATCAATATTATTACATTCTATTAATACGTACTTGGAGCACTATATTCGAAAATATTCACAACTACAAAATAACAATATGTACGAATCAAATTTTCTCTTATTCTCTTTTTACAATGACACTTATAAATAAATCCGAAAATATATAAAAAGAACATAAATCAAAAAAGAATTAAAAGAACTTATTTTCTAATGTGCCAGTGCCTGCGAGCGAAATGTCCATAGACACTGGCTGTATTGCGACATGGACCAACGTTTGTGCGGTGGAAATAAAATAATCAAATTTTATGCCAGTCAATTTAATGGTGGCTTTTCAAACAAGTGGTTAACATAGTCTTACAAAAATAAAAACTACTGTAATTTACGTATACTTACAACATTTCGAAGAAATTAGTGCCCTTTTCCTTCTTGTAAGATTAATGGGCGGTCTTGAGATCTATAACGTTTTCTACTCTACATGGTAAAATTATTTTAAAAAAGTATTTTAGATAATACACGAACAATTTTTAACCTAGAATAAACCAAGATTATTTTGTTAAAATTCAATCGTCGGACTTGTTTCACAGAACAAAAACCCTGTCAGTACATGTTTTGCATCCGTTATTCATGCCAGACTCGATTTCATTGATTAGATACCTGTCGAAAAAACGACATTAAGTACTATAAGTAGTTTTCGGAAGTTTTTTTTTTCGAATGTATATTGGACTGCCTTTGTGTGCATACTCCTCCCCCGCAAAAAGTAGCAGAATGATTTTAATAGTATTATGGATTATATCCCTACTTCTTTCCGTGTTGCTCTATGAACTATGTCGATGTATCACGACCATAGACACATGCTATACCTATGATCTCGACTTACCGAAATTTCTTAAAATGGTAACACTACAACTCACTTGCGATAAGAATGACATCTCGCTTCACATGGTGGTAATATTTTTTACAGAATGCGAAATTTCCGTAAAGCGATCCGTTGTGCGATGTGAATGCATATCCGCCGCATTCAGTGAAAGCCATAGATACAAAACTGTGTCATAGATGAATGATCGGTCTCACTTCAAGCGATATCTATGATTATAACTATGTCTATGATTGCAGCAATTGCTGATTCTGTTTTTCATAAAATGGATTAATTTAATTATTCATTGGTGTCGATTCTGGCATGATTCTCTAAACTTAAACTAAATTTCATCAGAGTATCCTTTTCATTTTGTATAGATAATGACAAGGATACACTATTGTCAAATTAAGGTTTAGGTTTAAAGAATCATCCAAGAATCGATTCTAGTATCTATCTATTAAACTTTTAACAGAATGGTACTCCGCGCACTTGGGCATCGTTCGAAACCTACGGCTATGAGTGGAACTTTTTACCAACGTTTAATGTTGACATAAAATCAACGATATTAAATACCCTAGATACAACATCACGAACAAAATCGTGGCTGAAACCTGTCCAAAAGGTAAATTGGACGATACGCGGATCTCCGTAAGATGATCGCGTAGTCAAAAACAATGTAAGGCATTATTTAAACATTCAAAGTTACATTTAATGCAAAGGTCTTTATTAAAACGCATGCGTCAATGAGTTATGATAGTTCAAAATGCAAGCTCGTAAAATTTTACCACTTATTGCTATACGCGTAAGAATAAAGACCTTATTTCTTTGACTCTACGCACTGAAGATGCGCTATTAGCAACATAGCAGGTACGGACCGCGAGGAAAAGAGACAACTATATTACCGATCATGTATTTGAATATCACGTTTTTGAAGTTATACTTCTTTAGGCGCGTTATGAAAAAATGATGAGAGTGAAATTTTAAGATGCGCGCGCATCACTGTAACACAAAATTTTAACAGCATGAAGTTGGTCACTTGAGCGACCAACTTCATGCGTTACTTTTGTGTTTACCGCAAATTAAGAAAATCTACCATCAAAATAGAAATAGAATCTCTATTTAGTGGGTGCTAACGACTGCATTGTGAAGGCCTATCAAAAGTATTTATTAATCTGGAACAACGGAAACAAAGCGCGATTCAGGAGACTACAGCGCCATCTCTTGACCATTGGTGTAGTAGAACCAAAAACCACATCTTTATTTTTTGTAATAAAGTAACAGTTATAGGTATTCATATTTATAATATTTATCCACATGTTTCTAGTTTGTATATTCGGAATACGTGTTTGAGTTTCATACAAGTGCAAATCACATATGTTCTAATAAATTATATTCAGTAGCGATTTTAATTGAATATTTTGATTATTTATTTATTTTTTCAAATTAAAGCTGAACTTTATTGACTGTGTCCTTTTCCAGACTTTTTATTAATTTATTGTTATTAATTATTTGCATGCAATTAAAAACTAATTTTAAACGATGCCAAAGAAGGATAACTTCTCACGCGCCTACATAAGTACACGCACCCATTTTTTTCTATTAAATCAATTTATAGTAAGTATTAGAACATAATTATTTGCTTCAAATGCGTTAAATTTACAAACATTTATTAGATACCTATAAAAAAAGGACACTTTACGTACTATAAGTATTTATTATGCATTTTTTCACGGAGCTTTGCGGCATCTTGATTTTCAACAGTCCGCGCGTAACTATGAGTCAAGTAGTGCTAGAGTCGTGTTCAAGCACTTCTTGATTGGGACACATTTTGAGCGCACGTGTTGCATCTAGGGTATTTAATATCGTTGCATAAAAAAGTATGAAACTGATGTCAATTTTGACAATTGTTTCACCTAGAGCGTAGTTTGGAATGCACCCTGGTAAACGAATGCAAATACCCACTAAGGTTTTTGCGCGATTTTATCAAAAGCGGTATTTTTCCATATAGAAATCTCATCTAATATTCCCAAAAGTTCAATGTGGAAATTATATTTGTTAAGAAAATCCACTTCCAAACGTATTGCGGTCATTGTTTAGTTTGTTTTTGGCTCATTTGAAAAACTGTAGAAGAGAGGCGAGATGAAGTAAGTTAAATAAAATGTGGTTTTGATTACTAAAGTTTTAATTTATATTAAAATCATTTCTGTTTTTTGCAGTGGTGTCACAATCGTCGCATCCCTCTGTAGAGCAGCTTAATGTTTTGATCGAGTTCCTAGCAGCTAATAGAGATTTAGCTAAAGATTTCTCTAAGAACCTCATGCCAAATAAACCTATCATTGCTAGCTCCAACAAATGAGGCATCGACATGCAAAACATTGAGATCGGCATGAACAATCTGTAACAAAATATTTACAAAATTGAATTCCATCTTTTAATTTATCTTTACATAAATTTATATATTTATATGTTCATGAATCATGACAAGTTTTAAGAAAGTAACAAATAGATGAAAATCAGTTAAAGGTGTAGGTACTTACTACTTGAACATTTCTTGCATGCTTACCTTTACGACAATAATACCGTTCTTCATTTTCTTTGGGTCGTATCATGGTGACAAAAATACCATCTATGCAACCAACAACTCCACGTATTTGAAATTTCTCAAAAAAACTGTAACAAAGGTAAAGAATAGCTCATTTAATATTTGCTTTACTAAAGAAACTGCCAATAAAAGTATTTTTTTATGATTTCATTACCTAAAATACTTTAAGACACGGGCTCATAGATTTTTTAGAATTCTAATCAGAGTTTACTTACTGTTCCTTTCACACTTGGTGTTGAGATGCATTTTGCAGAAATGTTATATATTTTTACGATGTCTGGATGACTTAAAATTGAGGCAATTTCATTTGTACTTCTTGACATTAATATTAAGCACAAGGCAATAGAGTGAGATCTGAAAAAATAGGTGGACATGAGTTTTTGAATTATTAAATAAACAATGAGACCTACATTAAAAATACTTACTTTAAAAGATCTTCTATAAACAAAACTCGTAATTTATTAGCAAAGTTTGTTTGATTGATTACCATAGCTACACACTAAGTCACTTTGACATAACAATTCGAGTGCGGATCCGAAAGTGAGTGTAAAATTCGTTACAGAATGCCATTAAACTTCAAATCCTTGAGCATATTGTCAAGCTATATCCTGCGTTAGTTCATTTCACCGCCACTCTCGCCTAGTAGCGCTAGCGTTGATTCTCACTTGACTACAGAATGCCAATGATAAAATCCGAAACGGATCCGCGTTCGAAAGTGAAATGTGTCTTTACAGAATGCCACTCCAGATTCCTAAATTAAATCTATACTTATAATAAATCTGTAGAGAGGTCAATTCTGTACATGAAATATATTTTCAAAATAACTATCAGGGGGTGATAAGTTATCGATACTGATGCCAAAAATGCAATCAGTAAAATTTTTGTCTGTCTGTCTGTCTGTCTGTGTGTTTGTTCCTTATAGAAACAAAAACTACTCGACGGATTTTAACGAAACTTGGTACAATTATTCTTCATACTCCTGGGCAGGTTATAGTATACTTTTCATCACGCTACAATCAATAGGAGCAGAGTAGTGAAGGGAAATGTTGGGAAAACGGGAGAAGTTACTCCATTTTTTAAGCTTCCGTCGCGTGTGGAGCCTTAATGGTTAAAGTTACATAGAAATCATGTATGACGGAAATATTCTACATAAAATTGTCTAAAAAATATCCCGGAACAGCATATATCTATCTTTTATGGTTGACTCACAATAACACGTGTAACTCCTGATAGCTTAGCAGTTCGGAGCATTCTGATTATATTTGTTTACTCTTACGTTTATAATACTCTCACTCATCCCTAATTTAAAAAAGTTAACATTATTACCTATTCAATAAAAAAAGAATCATAGAAATCGGTATAGAAACACCAAACTTATACATGAAATAAGCCATCGCGCCGTCGCACGTGAATACTGAATCATGCTTTAAGGATTATTTTTGTGTAACGGCTGCCGCGCTCGACACGGGTCGTGGCGGCGCGGTAAGGTATAAAAAGGCGGGAGGTCCGAAAGCGAGCTTCCCGCCCCCCCCATCCTGAGAGACCTTCAGCCACTCAGTCCCAAACCGATACGGATGCACATCAGGGTGCATCCGTCCTCTAAGCGCACTAGCAGTAGTATTTACTAAGGCAGCGCTGCATCATCCCCTTCTCAGGGGTTGATCGCATCAGATGAAGCCTGTAAGGCCCCTAAGGCCATAGGCACCCCCCACGGGTGTGTTTTAGTCAGTAAGAGTCTGACATAACTCTACAGCCGGCTGTAGGGTATCCATGAGGATTTCACACCCCCTCCCCCGCCTGGGAAGAAACAAAAAAAAAGAAAGCGAGCTTCATTCAATATTTGGCTGTTGATGCGTTCAGAGCGTTCGACCTTATTGACAGAAAATAATTGATATTGAGAAACCGTGCTTATCTATACTTATAATAAATCTGTAGAGATGTCAATTCTGTACATGAAAATATATTTTAAAATAACTATCAGGGGGTGATTAGTGATCGATACTGATGCCAAAAATGCAATCAGTAAATTTTTTGTCTGTCTGTCTGTCTGTCTGTCTGTGTGTATGTTCCTTATAGAAACAAAAACTACTCTACGATTTTAACGAAACTTGGTACAATTATTCTTCATACTCCTGGGCAGGTTATAGTATACTTTTCATCACGCTACAATCAGTAGGAGCAGAGTAGTGAAGGGAAATGTTGGGAAAACGGGAGAAGTTACTCCATTTTTTAAGCTTCCGTCGCGTGTGGAGCCTTAATGGTTAAAGTTACATAGAAATCATGTATGACGGAAATATTCTACATAAAATTGTCTAAAATATATCCCGCAACAGCATATGTCTATCTTTTATGGTTGACTCACAATAACACGTGTAACTCCCGATAGCTTAGCAGTTCGGAGCATTCTGATCATATTTGTTTACTCTTACGTTTATAATACTCGGTATAGAAACACCAAACTTATACATGAAATAAGCCATCGCGCCGTCGCACGTGAATACTGAATCATGCTATAAGGATTATTTTTGTGTAATGGTTGCCGCGTTCGACACGGGTCGCGGCAGCGGTAGGGTATCAAAGGTCCGAGAGCGAGCTGTCTAAATCTGTTTTCTGCGTCGCTCCCCCCCTGGGGGACGATCGCTTCCGATGAAGCCTTAGAGGCCTTCCCGGCCAGAGGCAGCCCCTACGGGTGTTTTTTAGTCAGTACGAGTCTGACATAACCTTGCAGCCGGCTGTAGGGTGTCCATGAGGATTTCTCATCTGCTCCCCCGCCTGGGAGACCGAAACCGTGCTTATCAGCGCGACTTTTAGTCTTTAAATAGTTTATTTGAATTTCTTTTGTTGTTATTTTGTAAAACAGGTATTAGTTGTTTTGGTAGTGTTTAAATATTCGTTCAAATTAAAAATTATTAAGCGTAGGTACTTTTATTAATTAAAGTAGTTATAAGTATTTATTTTTAAGTGAAGGAGGTATAGGTAGATGGTATTGCACACGCGTTTCAGCTTTATTTTCATTTCTTTTTTGTCTACTAAAATACGAAAGTTAATCTGTCTGTCACATCAAAACCACGGAACCCTGAGGAAGGACATAATTATGCTACTTTTTTACGAAAAACGACGATAACGCGGATGAAGTCGCGGGCAAAAGCTAGTACACAATAAATGTCCTATAAAATTATTAAACCAATTTTAAAAACATATTCCCCCCCCCCCCCCTTTAAATAGCAAAAACCTACATCGACATGATTTAAAACAAAGATTATTATCAAACATGATATCAACCTGTGTGTTTCCTCTCTTTACATATTGCTCAGCACGGTGTTCTGTCAAGCGTAAACTGGCTGGTTTATAATTTCAAACCCAATCCCAACACGTAACAAAAGTTTGCCAATCCGTCATAATATAACAGTTACCGCAACTTGAAACGTTATATAGATGACAGATTCGTCGTATTACTCCCTTGGCTCCATCGTCGACTATTGTGAACGCCATGGGAAGAGTAGTCATACTGAAGCTATCAATCACAAACAATCCAATCCCGACATCACAACTTTGTACTCCCACGGGGGCTCGCGACTGTTGAATATGCAAATCGCTTGATGCCACGTTAGTAGGTAGGTACTTAACATTGTAATAACAGCTCTAAGTAAAACGAGCATTTGATTCGTCACAGAAGCATGTTTCAGTTCTGTTGCGGAGGTAAAACAAGTTTTTTTTAAAATGGATTTTCGCTACATTTTCAATGTCAATGTTTTTGTAAGCATTTTGAAGTGAAAACTTAGCTACAAGTATTGAAAAAATGTCTGGGACGAAATTACTATGGCACATAAAGGTAAAGAAGCTTTGAAATGGGACTAAATTACTATAGCCCATAAAGGTAAAGAAGCTTTGAATGGGACGAAATTACTATGGCCCATAAAGGTAAAGAAGCTTTGAATGGGACGAGATTACTATGGCCCATAAAGATAAAGAAGCTTTGAATAGGACTCTGCAAGATATACGCAGCAACAAAAGTTTGATGGGTGGTTTGACTGTATTGCTGGCAGGAGACTTCCGTCAAACTCTACCAGCTGTTCCAAGGGAAACATGTGCCGATGAAATAAAAGTGTTCTTAAAAGATAATCATTGTGGCTGTCTGTAACAAAAAATATGAGAGTCTACCTTGGAGGTGATGTTTCCGCTAGCCAATTTTCCGATCTTTTGCTAAAAAGATGGCAGAATAATATAATAAAATAACTATACATACAGACGATCTATCCCTTCCGATCTGTGTTCTTCAGAAACAGCAGTTGAAAACCTGATTTCAAAAATTTATCTAGACGTTGCGCTCATCGCGGAAAAATCAATAGAGTGGAAAGAGCTATACTAATCCCAAAGAACGACCAAGCAGTGGTCATTAATGACATATTTAGACGACCTCCGTGGCCGAGTGGTTTGTCCGCCATGTTTCATGGTGGAGCCGACTCGAGAGGTCCCGGGTTCGAATCCCTGTGGGGGCAGATGTTTGTATGATTATTAGTAATACTAGCATTAGTACTCCAGTCATGGATGTATTTCTATATAAATATACTTATATATGTACAGTATATGTATTCTATCCGTTACCCTAGTATCCCATCACACAAGCCTCACAGTGCTTACTTTGGGGCTAGGCTAATGGGTGTGTTTGTGTTGGAAAACTTTATTATTATTTATAATACCTATATGGAGTCTGCCATACTACAGACTTACCGCGTGTGGGAATACCTGTTACGCTATTAAGAAATTTAAAGCCATCCAAACTTTACAACGGTACTAGGTTGCAAGTCAAAGCTTTTCACCAAAACGTAGTAGAAGCCACAATTTTGACTGGAGCTTCCCAGGGAGAAACAGTGTTTGTACCACGTATTCCATTAATACCAAATGATCTCCCCTTTGCATTCAAAAGGCTCCAATTTCCTCTGAAGGTCTATTTCGCCATGAAAAAATAAGCCGTAGGGGCAAACTCTGAAATTCGCCGGACGGTAGACTGCTTCTCCCACAATCAGTTCTATGTGGCGTGCTCCCGTGTTAGTTCACCTCAAAGTTTGGTTATATTGCTACCACCTTCAAACATGTCAAAAAAAAATTTATAAAGTTAAATAAAACTAGTTTTTCACGGATTAATGCACGAAACTTTATTTATTTATTGACCTGTAAAGGCTGCGAAACGTCAATAAATAAATAAAGTTTCGTGCATTAACCCGTGAAAAACTAGTTTTATTTAATGAGTGATGTGCGTGAAAACCTAAGAAACAAATATTTTTATAAAGTTGTTAAACACTACATCTGTTTTATTATCACCTTCTAGCTTACACCTTCTGTTTACGATTTAGGTATCTGACTTCAAATGACAGATACACAACAAATTCAGGTAAATAGGAACATGAATAAGCGTATCCAAAAGTAGTAAAAGTTTGTGATAATATGTATTACCAGTTGCGTTATATTCAAAGAGTTTAAGAACCTTACTGAATGATTTGCCTGCATCGTTAGAGTTTACCACAGTATTTCTGTCTTCCAAAGGACTTCAACAGCTTTTACTATTACTGTAGTGCACAAATACTTTTACTTTTCCTAATAAATCTGAGCAAGTTGTCTTTCATAATGTGACCCCAAATAAAAAAATATATGCACACCGCTCCTAGTATAGGTACCCAGAGCTTAACTGGCACAAAAAACTGAGTTCATAAGCACCATTATTTAAATGAAAATAAGTCGCTTCCCTGCTTTTTTATCTCGTCTAAGACGCGACAACAGCATAATAAATACCTTAAAAGAGAGAGACAGAAACCCATTATTGGAATTCGTAGAGATTTGGTAAGTACCTAATTAAAAGAATCCCTTTTGTTTCTGATTTTAGATGGCACTGTATGACATTAACAGTTGTGCCGACATTCACTAATTCAGTCAGTATCAATCGTTCTGATGTATGGTTTCGATTATTTTGTTCAAGGGTTTGTAAGCCGTGGTGGACAAAATGCTACATATTATTACGTATACAAGACCTCATATCATTTACAGTCTGCTTTAAGAAAGGTAGGGCATAACGGTTTTTTATCCTCGAATTGTAGCGCCAGCCTGGGGAAACAACCTCTAGCTTACAAGAACACAGATACAAGCAATTTTGTGGTGTTGTGTGATATTTTTGGTATCGCAAGTGTCTATACGCTAATGGTGGCCGTTTATCATCAGGTGGGCATCCTTTTTTTACTCCGGCAAAACCTCTATTTACGTTGGCACCCTTAAGGAGCAATCCAACGAATGGACCTCACACCTAGCCTCTCGCAAGTCTCACGGGTGCGAAACGGAAGAGCGGTTAAGCAGTCCGCGCGGCTTACGAGCGCTTACGGCCTTAGATTAAAACAAAAAGGGTAGATACGCCACTAGCCTCACAAAAGTGATCCGCCTAAATTGTGGTCCACGACCCTAATCGCTTTAGTCACAACTTGACATGCAAACGACGAACATGTGAACGCCAAAACGTTGGCAATATTTGCCAATATTTTGTGTTTATATGATAAAACAATGCCTAAGTGTGTTTTTAAAAAATGCTCAAATTGCTCAAAAACCCACGGCATCACTTTTCATTCGTAAGTACTATAAAATATAGTTTTTCATAAAAATTGCCGTTTGTTTTGAATCTTATTCGGTAGTGACGTCGAGTACTGGTCGCGTGATTGGTCGGTAGTGCAGTGACGCGGATCTCGCCGTCTCGTTCGCGCTGCCGTTGAAACTTAACGTGCTGTTTCGTTCGGGTCGGTAATGCAGTGACGCGGATCTCGCCGTCCCGTTCGCGCTGCCTTGGGGTCAGTTTTTGTTTGATGCAAGTAGGAGCGTACCGTATCTACCCTTTTTGTTTTAATCTAAGCTTACGGCATACTATCCGCTAAAAACCCCTGCGAATACCCTCTACGCTGTTAAGTGCGGAACCGCGAGATCCCCGTTGAGGGACTTCCCCGCCTCTCCGCATCCAACAGCCTCCCGTCCTAGGTGGGCCCTAGGATGTATGCCACCCTTTTAACAATAAAAAAAATTGCCACGTGTAAAATCTTTAGCCGTACTTTTAGCCGTAAAAACGAGTTTGTAACACTTTTCTAATTCGATTGAGAAAAAAATGCAATTTACTGTGTACTTTTTTGTTTTTACGACTCCTACGTTTTAGTGGGGCTCCGACTTCTTAAATGAGTTAAAGGAATTTGTTTTCTCGATGTTCAATCCAGAAACACAAGGACGATTTGAAACGATCTAATAAAATTAGGTATTCGATTTTCACAATACTTTTACAACGTTTTTTATGAATCAATTCAAATTATATCTTTATCGATGAATTGATTCGTTAACAACTACTAATAAAACGCTGTTGCACATAATTCGGAAAAAAGGAAAATTCGAAAAAAATCAACATACCTACTGTTGAGGTCTCGGTAGCTCAATAAAATTGGGAGAGCAGTCGCCCCGACTGCGAAATATTATGATTTGATCCCCGTCTGATACAGCTTTGTTATATTCATTACAAGTTCAACTAGGAAACCAGTGTTCCTAAGCTATGGTCCTTTATATATTTATATACTAGTGGGTGCATGCGCCTTCGTCTGCGTGGAAAAATTGGTTTCCCATACAAATTTCCACCCACCTTTTCACCCCCTTAAAGGATGATTCCAAGGATAAAAACTCTCCTGTGTTCTTTCTCGGGACTCAAACTATCATTATATCAAATTTCATCTAAGCCGGTTTAGCTGTTTCAGTGTGAAGAGGTGACAGACAGACAGACGCATATTCTCATTTATAATATTAGTATGGATGGATTTTCCTAATCACGTCTGATTTAAATTAAAGATGAATTTTTCTAGTTCTATTTTGTTACTTACTTCTTCTCACAATTGCTGGTGCGTTGCTAAACGAATTCGTCAATGAATATTCTTCGAGCGACATATTTAATTTTAAAACCTGCGGCTGCTTATTTTGTGAATACTTGAATATCATTTGACTTCGTTTATCTAATTTTTTCTCAACATTGTAAAATTAAATTTCCAATCATAAAATTTCTTCATATTTTAACTAAAACTAAAACTTGTTAATGTTTATTTTTTAACCAAATTTTGTACGAATAGCTGTTTAAAGTTTTCCCATTCAAATAAATAAAAAAAATTAATTACGTTATTATTGAGAAAGCGCTTGGCTAAGCTGTTTCTCACTTATCCGACGCAAACGTAACACATTCGTCAGTATGTACATAGATTAGGTTTAGTGTTAATATGATTTATATATAATGCATGAGATTCATAGTTATAGAAGAGGAGTTTCTCCATTAGAACTGTATTAATTATGTAGGTTCGCCATTCATCACGCGGACGTTGCTCAGCTGTTTGGTTTGTGAGTGAGGACTCCAAGTAGTTTATATTGGGCTTGAGTAGGGCAGTCACAGACTTGCGACTGTAAATAGGTATTGTTTATGAACCGAAATGGTCGCAATGAGAGTGTTTATGAAAATTCACGTCGCCAGTTGGCGCCACTTCGAAGCGGTCTTTTGTATAAAGTTTTTGGCGCGAATCAATCGCATGAGCATTTATATTTGATCCATAGAGCATGAGTACAGACGCGATTTGAGATAAGTAGATGTTTCGACTAAGTGCTGCCTCCTGGCGCCGTGCATTTCAGAAAATGCTCATTCAACGTAATTTATTAATCTCTTAAGATTTAACGTAGCTAAGTATCTTCTTTACATACTCTTGGAAAGAAGTAACTTAGAATATATTTTTATTAACTGATGATCTAGTTACATCATCATCTGAGAGCTTGACAAAAACGACATTATGGTAAATATTAATATTTTTTGGACATGAGTGTCTGAATAATACCATTATTTGTTGTAGAAGTTAAACGTTTATAGTAAATTAATAATTAATATATGCCTTTTATGTTTATGTGCACTTAATCCTTACTAATATTATAAAGGCGAAAGTTTGTTTGGATGGATGTATGGATGGATGTTTGTTCCTCTTTCACGCAAAAACTACTAAACGGATTTTAATGAAACTTTACAGTAATGTAGCTTATAGATCAGAATAACACATAGGCTACTTTTATCCCGAAAAAAATGTTAGGTTCCAGAGGGATTTCCAAGAAACTTAGTTAACGCAGACGAAGTCGCGGGCGACCTCTAGTAATATAATAAATTTGTAAGAAGACTTGTGATTATTAAAAGCGGCATTTTTGAACTTTATTTGTTACCTGTCCAATAAAATGTACAACCAAGAACACATCTAGGTACCACAACATTTCTCAGGCAATTATGAATCTTAAACGAAGCACAATAAAACTCAAAGTCCGCTGCAGAATGTCGACTGTTTTAAATAACGTGACATATGGTTGTCGGAACCAAAATGGATTTTACAAAAGTCGGTCGTCTGTGATAGGCTTTAAGCAACATTAGGAACATTAGATAGAGTCGGAATTCTATTTCAACTTAATGATAATTAGGCGTGTGTACCCTTCTCCATTTCTAATTAATCACAAAATTGTTTTAGTAAAGCTTCATAACATGCGGTAGCTGTAGACATGATATTTTATATAAATAACTTACTAGTGGATAGAATTGGTAATGAGGAAAATTAGGAGTACCTTATTTAATATCCTAGTTATGCTATTGGTATTCTGATTGAGTTTTCCGATTTCCTTCACAAAAACTTTGACCTCAAAATTAGAGACTGAAGAAATAAAGCAGTCGGATCGGACGTACCTAGATCAGATTTTCACATAAACACAGGACTGATTAATTTTTCGTATAACTTAGTTTATTTTAAGTATTCACGATTTCAAACAAATAAATAATTTTAAAACGCCAAGAGTTTCGTTTCTATAAAACTTAGGCCTTTTCGTGTGGAATGAAAAATATCAGTAATATCAAATGCATGATATTATCTTTATCGAGAAACATAGATAGTAGTTATCTAGCAAATTAAAAAATATCAATATTCTATATTATTATCATAATTAATTTATTCGCGGCAATTTTCAGATTTACCTTATATTCTAGTTCGAATATTTATCAAGGTTATCCGTAACTAGACTAAAAGAAGCCACACACGTAATGCCGAAATCGGCTGAACTTACGATGTTACAAATAAGAAAATCAGAGGTGTTTACACAAGTCGGCAGTTCACGCATAATCGTATTACATATATACCACTTCTGACTTTAATTCGACTGTATTATCAACCTTATTCGCTTCTGGAGTAGAGTTAAAATGAAGTTTCTCGATCGAAATTTTTGAAGTTCGTTGTGTGTAAGGACTGGTAAAGGCGTAACTCTCTTCTCCCAGTAGGTATACATAATGGCTCAATTAGACTTGGTCTTTAGCCCGTATTCGGGTGCACGAAAGACGTTACTCGAATCCGGGCACCCGAAGCAATATTTACACTGGAATACGGGCTAGAAGATGGTGTCGGGTAACGAAAACGAAAACCTCTCTCCCTTCCCCTTCTCGACTCTCTTAGTCATTTACCCGAATTCCATTGGTACTCGTATTCGGGCTAACGACCAAATGTAATCGTGTCATAAGAGTATTTGATCAAGATGATAGAAAAGATTATTACCTATGTAAAGATAGACGCGAGCGCAAACCTGAACTGATCAACGGGACTTTTTTGGAAAAAACAAATCTGATCATATATTTTTCATGTTTTGCTAGTCTAATACTTAATATTAATACGGTTGATAGAAAATTTGAAAAAATGGTTCAAATTAGTGGGATGGAATTGGTAAATCGCATTCAACTAATGGGTATTTATCAAAACGCACTAGGCAGGTGTGGTGGGGAGGCCATGGCCAATTCTCCTTATACAGTCCATAAAGCGGTTACATTAATAGGCTGATGGTGATTCACCAATAAAATTCTTTAAAATTAGTATAAAAACCATTTCATCTTCATTAAATAAGCATCTATCTATATACCGCACATTGAAGATAGATAAAGTGAGAAGCTGCAAGAAATTGCGGGCGTGTAAGCGAAAGATCTGTATATAAGTCGCGGGATGAAACTCTAGCGCTGACCGTTATTGCGCAGAAGTAAGAATTAAGATGTCTTGGCGAAACGAGGCAGGCGTGCGTTGCGCTGATAGGATCTCCAGTCGTACCCATGCGCAGCTATCCCCTCCGCGTTTTGTTTAGCGCTAGAGTTACGTGCGGCTACCTTTACGCGCCAAGCCCTATGGTGCCCTGTTCTCTCTGCTTGAAACACGGGGTGAAAACGGATAGATATATTCGCTTTTAAGAATCCGCCATAAGCTCAACTTTTATACCGCTTTCAGTACATCCCAGACCCGTGCGTACAACGGCATCCAATTCCCAATCCTAAACAGACGCCAAAACCAGGCAAATCCGAATGTCATTAACATTCATCGACATAAGTTCCCATCTGATGAACGTCACCCGAAGGAGTTTAAATCGTTAATTTCCATAAGTAGATCAGATTACAACAAGACGTAACAATAATGGATTAAGCAGCTAAGCGCGTCAACTGCTGATGTGTAACTCTAAGGGGTCGTCCTAATTGGCAACTTCCGTGCACGTGTTCAATAACGATTTTACGATGGTTATAATCGTACAATATACACCGACCTCTTTTACGAGTACAGATACCCGTAAGGCACAAGACGAGCTGGGTGTGGGGCAACACTGCTTAAAGAATGAAGAGGGTCACAGGATCGCATACGCACTCACACAATGTCTTTTGGAATTTTAAAAGCTATATTTCCCGACAGCAAATACTGCGCATCTCTATAAACAGCCATTGTTAAAATGGCGCTGGTAAGTTGTTGGCGGTGAAACGCCATCGTGCGATGCTGTCCCAAGATATGCATCGCGCAATTTATTGTTCCTCTGTTGAATCATCGGACGATCATATTATCGGCACGACGAGATCGCATCGTGTCATCGTACCATCGTGGTCAATTGGGACAACGCCTTATCCTTCCTGACAACATCCGTGATGTGAGTGAACTTACTATAAGGTCCTGGGTTCCAATCTATTGCAGTTTTGGCGGTTCGGGACTTTAAATAAATAAAGATTACTGACTTCGATTATAGTGAGCGTTTATGAATCTTTTAGCTTATATACTGGGAGAGATGAGTTTCTGTCATCTAGGTAAATATTGGAAAGCATTTAAACCGTTGGTCTCGGCTATATTATCAGTTACTAGAACAATCAACATGCTTAGGGAGACGCGAAAATCCTTTTATATAAAAAGTAATAGTCTACTATCTACGCGTATGAAAGTCATTTTAACCTAAACTCAGGAACGTCAAAAAATTTGCCAGGGATTAAATTACTTAACGCCAGTGAAGCCGCAGAGTAACAAACAGGTCTGTGTACGCTCCTAAAATTTAAACGACATTTAAGCTTATTTGCGGTTAAGTAATGAGATTTGGTGGCTTGGTGTGCCTTTTTATCTACTCTGTGGTGACCCGCATCAAATTTCTTTATACTTTTTCATAAGAACGAATAAGTCGACTTTATTGAAAGACAAATTTTTAGAGGAGGTGAAATGTAATATTTTTTAAACTTTTGTTAATAATAATATCCGAGATTGAGGTGGTGGAATGCGGTTTCTCATTAATGTAATTTACAAAAGATTAGTTTTTTCTTAGATTAATTATTATTTCGGAGTGGATGAAAATATTAAGTTTACCCTTTAAGTTGGAGAGCCTAAGGAAAACCCTTCTACCTTACAGAATATTGCACACAAAGGAGACTTGTTGGAGTTTTGTATTTTTAATATAAACTTACCAAATCTCACAAGGCAAGTCGATAGAATTCAGGCTGTCCATCTTGTGCCTCATCATTCTTCACAACTGAACTCCTTACACTACAATGGAGTTATTGAAAAAATTTAATTGAACATGAACGAACTATTCGTTCATGTTCAATTCCGACTCGCAAACGGAATGTTTTGCTCCAATTTGACAGGTTTATTACATTTGCAATATAAGTACTTACTGGGATAATTAGTGAATAAAATATCGGAACATCACGTATCATGCGATGAGAGGAGACACTATTTATATTAGGGTTCCGTATCTGAAGAAAATAGGACACTTATAGGTTTACTTTGTTTTCCGTCTGTCCGTCTGTATTTTAAAACCCTTTATCTCGGGAACGCGTCGAGGTATCGTGTGGAAAACGACCAACAAATACTCAACAGTGCGGTCCCTTGAAGCCATTGAAAAAATCATACTTTTAAGTTAATGTCAAGAAAAGATACAAGCGTTTATGTTGCCTACCTACCAATTTATACGGAACCGTCAGTGGGCGAGTCCGACTCGCACTTGTCCGGTTTTTATTTTACTTTGTGTTCATTATACTTTTATTCATAACTATTCTAGTGCATTATTTGTACTTTACTGAAAAATCCAGGTTCATTCAGCCTGACATCTGGATTGATTGGAATTTTCTCCACTTTATGTTGATTTTTAAGGTTCCGTACCTCATTCATGAAAAACTGAACTCTTATAGGATCATTCGGTTTTTCTGTCTGTCTGTCAAAGTCAATTTGCTCGGAATCTCCTGGACCGATCAAGCTAAAAATTGGGACATATATTACATGTGAGGAGGTTGATGGCGCGGGTGGTTAGCGCGTTCGGCTGCGATCGTTGAAGTTAAGCAAATTTCGCAGTGGTCGGTCATTGGATCGGTGACCAAAAGTTTACTATCTCGAGCTCCTTCGTGCTTCGGAAGGCACGTTAAGCCATTTGTCCCGGCTGCATCTGCAGTCGTTAGCACCCGCCAATCGGCACTGGGCCCGCGTGGTGGGTCATGGCCCAATCTCTCTATTCCATCCATAGGGAAGGCCTCTGCCCCAGCAGTAGGGACATTAATAGGCTGATGATGATGATGATGATATTACATGTATGTCTGTGACCCAAACACAGACGAAGATAATATGACATTTGGGGGATGATATGAAAATTAAAATTAAGCTTACTATACCATGTTATAATCCAGATGGAAGGGCACAAAAAAGGGTATCAAACAACTTTTAAAAAAATGTAAATTGAATAATTTAAAAATTATAAGAGAATTTTGACGGACACAGTATTAGGATTCCTGAGTCATTGTTTGGGTACAGGTCCCTAAAAACATATATTGGAAAATTCACTCCGGCGCCCAGCCATCGGTGAAATTCGTTCAGTAGGTAAACGGCTAAAGCTATTTTCCTTCAAAAGAAAATTTCGAATTCTCTTCGTGTTGTTTGTTCACGGCCATGTCACATTGCCCCATAAAAGTATGTCAAATAAATGTTTCGTTAGAGCCAACAGGGAGGAGGGAAACAGAAGTTTTTTAATATAGAGGTCCGTGATCAAGTAAGTCGAACACACTTCGATATAATTATATTATTTGGCACATTTTCCCTTGGAGCTATGAAGTAGGTAAACAAATAGTTGTCGCATATTAGTCGAAATTTGACTAAATCAAATTTAAACGATTAGGCACCTCTCACATTAGACAGCTACAACCACAGCCAGTCGTGGCCGTGGCCGTGGCCGCAACGGTGGCTGCAAAAAATAAGGTTGGGCTGTGGCCAAGTTTCCCGCCACTATCGCCGTAAATCGGCCAGTCGTGAAATCAATAAATTTCAAAGTATCAAAACTCATTGTAAAAAAAAACCTCGTCGTATTTTGAGGAACAATACGAACTGTGCGCATGACATTGAGAATGACTAATCGCGGCCTGATGGTATTCGCGGTTGCAGATCCAGTGTACGAGCGCTTATATAAATTATACCAACTATGCGTAAGTTGACCGCAATAAGCAGTTAAGCCAATTCAGTTGGCCGTTGCAACCAAGTGCACGACGATCACATAGTTTACTTAGTTATTTTGGTCGTTGGCCGTAGTCGTGGCCACCTAGTGCGAGAGGTGCCTTATGATGAAGATTTTAAAAAGATTCTTTTATCAAATCTATAATTGTGTGAGTGTAAGTCACACACTCGAATAGCTTTTTTGCCAGGATTGAGACATTAAAAGATACTTTTAGTTCGGAAAATGTAAGGTTTCTGTGGGTTTGTGGGTAACTAAAATCTTGACTTATACTAACCTAACTTTGTTTTTCTTTCCGAGTTACAAATTCCCTAAAGATTTCTAAATTTTTTAAAGTTTGTCCTAACGAGCGCGTGGGCACACAGACCTCTGAAACCAGGACCGAGAGGAATTTGCTATAGTAAGAATCTAGCATCAGAATGAAAATAATTAAAAAACACTTTTTCTTAGTTTACTTATTGAACTGCAGTCATAAATTGAACTAAAAAAAGTTTATTTTTTTAATAGGACCGCCTTTTTGGGCAGTCGTCTAAATATTCGTTTGAAATGAATATGTATAGGTACTTACAAATCAAAAACATAGAATTAAATATAAAAAATACAACAAATAAGAATCAAAACCGGTCAAGACTGGAGCACCGAGGGTTCCTTACATACTTCATCATCAGCCTCTATTGATGTCCCACCTGCTGAGGCACAGGCCTTCCCTATGGATGGAATAGGGAGATTGGGCCATGACCCACCACGCGGGCTCAGTGCGAATTGGTGGGTGCTAACGACTGCAGATGCAACCTGGGACCAACGGCTTAACGTGCCTTCCGAAGCACGGAGGAGCTCAAGATAGTAAATTTTTGGTCACTCGTCCAATGACCCATCACTGCAAAGGTGCTGCTTAACTTCAACGATCGCAGTCAACGCGCTAACCACTTGCGCCATCGAGCTCCACATTACTTGTACTTAAGTTAATAGTTTTTTTGTCGCGAGAATCGATTTATTAATCGTTGTCACAGTTTCGGTTAGTTTGCCAACTGCAAATAAGTTTGGAATATTCAAATTTACAGTGTGATTACAAAGGACTATGGGGGATTTTGTATGAACCCCGTCCCCACCCTGCTCCAGACACGGAATGCGTGTGGATTTGTTTATTCATTCTCAAAAAGAGACAACACACTTGTTTTATTAGGTAAATCGGTGGGGTTTAATAATAAATAATAAAATAAAAGATTGGGCAAAATTGTATTTATTTTCGTTCAAAAATATATTTTTCTTAAAAAAATGGTCTCGAACTGAAAAATTATTGGCTTACGAATACAATGTTTTAGTTAATGTTCGTTTTTAACCGACTGCAAAAAAGAAAAGTTGATCAATTCGTCATTACATGTTTTTTTTTTATTGTTGTTCGCGCATATCTCGGAGATGCGTGGACAGATTTTTATGTTTGTTTGAATAAGTTTTTTGGCGAAATGGTCCTGTTTTAATTTGGTGAGGATCTGATCAGTACTTTCGGAGAAAATAATGGACTCCTCAATTACAAGCAGTACTCAATTCGACTTCAAAAAGGAGTTTGGTTATTTTAAGAGATATGAAAGAGAATGCTGAATGAAAGAATGCAGGTCAGGTACCAAGTACTTAGTAAGTTGATCTTGTTGTGGCTTATAAAAAGTGTAAAATAAAAACTTTTTTAACAACAATAAAAACCACCTTCATACAAACAAAACCACCAAAAAGAAGAAATAATGAATATCCTTTACTAATATCAACGTTAAAAAAATAATTTGAAGTCGGTGGCATAAGCATCATATATGCTTAGATTTGCTTTTGGATTTTTCAGGTTCTATCTAATTTATTTAAATTAAAGGCGTGAACTACTGGTCCGATTAAAATAAATCTTTTTGTGTTAGATAGTGTATTTAAGGGGAAACCTAATAAGTTATATATCATAAAGATACAACCAATAGGAGCAGAGCAACAATGAAAGATGTTGCAAAGACAGGAATAAGCATTCCATTTGAGTGCTTCCGTTGCGTGCACTGCTTAAACAGAAAAAGTTACACAAAAAATATGTATCACGGAATTGTTCTCCATTAAAAGTTCTATAAAAAAGTCTACGACAGCAAATGTCTATCTTTTAAGGGTGACCCACTATTAAACAGTAGGGCACTTCTAGTATTTATAAACCTAAACCCCATATATTTTAAGTATATCGCCATATATAATAAATTATCTATCCTACTAGACTCTTCGAACGACACTTGTTTCAAATCTGTGGGGACATTTCTTCTCATTGTCCTTTCCAGTTTTAGGTTTTCCCCCCATTATTTAATGCTACTTGACACGATGATTTAAGTTAGGGGAAATCTTGGGACTTTTATTATATAGTTGATTTCCTTGGCGCAATTTATTTAAATATTTCTATTACAAAAAAAGGAAACAATTTTTATTACTTAATTATAAGCACATTCTTCGAATAGGCATCACTTTTCACCAACTTGTTCTGAAAATAAATAGACTATGAATTTTGTGTACAGGGGAATCAAGAAAAGCAAGGGAATTTACATTATAATATCTTCTTCCTAGTCGTGCAATCTTGACAGAGTGGTCGTGGTCATGTGTCGGTCGATTTCTGTGCCACTGATGCAATCGCGATGCGTCGCCATGCAGCTCGATGTCTTGCAGAGCGAGACCTATCATTTACGCTAGAGTGCGTCGCCGATTTAATAAGGTCTGTCCACCTTGTTGGAGAGCGCCCGGGAGACCTTTTGCCCTCAACTTTCCCTTGCACCACCAACCGTTCCATGGAGTTGCGAGTAATATGCCCGAAGAATTTGAGAATTCGTATCTGCACTGTCGACGATAATCTCTCTTTGATGTTGAGTTCCCTCAGGATTGAAACGTTGGTACGGTGCGCGGTACACGGAATGCGTAGCAAACGTCTCCAACACCACATTTCCAGAGCGTCAATCTTGCGACGGTCTTTCGTTTTGAGTGTCCACGTCTCAGCTCCATATAGAAAGATTGGAAAACCCAAGGATCTCATTAGCCGAACCTTTGTGTTTTTGGTTATTATACGGTCTCTCCAAATCTTCCCAAATCTTATAATAATGTGTATGAAAATCAAATTTATTTAGTATTTTAAACTAATTGGCTAATTTTTGTTGCATGAATTTGCACTTTTTTGTTTTACGGAATCCTAAAATACTTACTTTGTACCAATGTACGTGAGTGAGATTTCTGTAATGTATCTAACAATGAAACTAAATGAGTAAACTTTGGTTGTCTTGACCAAGTCACAGGCTTAGGTAAGTACGACTTAAATACCCATGGGCTAATCTTTTCCTTCAGCCCTTTAATTCTTACTGTTCTAACACTAATTGGTCACTCTGAAACGAATCCGTAGTCTGATACTAAATCTTCATAATCCTCTAGAGGCAACATAGCTTAATGCCTTAGAAAATAAATGTCAAGAGTTGTGTAATTATTTTAAGCCTTAATGGCTCACTCGACCGACGCTCAAGGAGATCGATGGTGTAATGGTAAACGCGCTCGGTCTGCGATCGTCTGTGAAAGTTCAATGACATTCTCAAAAGCCGTTCCCAAGATGGGTGACCGAAAATTAAGAAAAATCTTTTTCTTCGTGTTTATGGAATTTAAGCCGTTAGCTATTCATGTCCCTACAGTAATAATTACAGTGTTGTATAGCACACAGCAATTCACACCGAGCACTCGTGGTGAAGGCGGAGCAGGTTCTATGAACCTACTAGCTGTGCCCCACGGTGTGACCCGCTGTTTATTAGGGATATTTTCCCACAGTAAAACTTAGCCTATGTATTAATCCAGGGTGTCAGATTATTCCATACCAAATGTTATTAAAATAGCTCCAGCCGTTTAGACTTGAAGAAGTAACAAACATACACACTCACACACTAACAAACTTTCGCCATTATAATATTAGTATGATTCGATACATAGTGAAGGCATGTGCCGCAGCAAAAACATTTATTGAATGATGATAACTTGATAACTTTATGTAGAGAATAACGATTGTTTTTAGGGTTAAAACCTAAGTGATTGTTTGACGTTTTTTATTCGATTTCATAATATAGGTACTGTAACGTCCGTTGCGTTACAGCCTCCTTGTTTGGGTAAACTCTTTGTTCGTGTAATGCCTACGGCTGGCAGTTATATTAAAATGGTAACATCATGATTTTTTAAGATTTTAAATTGGGAATCTTCTGTCGTTTGATAGAAGGTTCCAGGAGATAGACTTTGGGCACCAAACCATATGTTGATGATTAAGTTTAATTATTATATTCACATGATTTCAAATATAAAACCCTTCTTTCTTTCCTTGTGTCTAATGTTGTAAAGATAAAGTCATACGGAACACTTCGCGTGCGAATCTGACTCGCACTTAGCTGATTTCTTTATTATTATGATCTGCGGCCTCGCGTCATTCCGTATAGACTTTAGCGTGTGCAGAGGACTTCACATACTCAAGATATTATTTTAGGATTAAACTCTTAAATTTATTAATCTAATGGAAGTATTACCTACTATCTATACTTATAATAAATCTGTAGAGAGGTCAATTCTGTACATGAAATATATTTTCAAAATAACTATCAGGGGGTGATTAGTGATCGATACTGATGCCAAAAATGCAATCAGTAAAATTTTTGTCTGTCTGTCTGTGTGTTTGTTCCCTATAGAAACAAAAACTACTCGACGGATTTTAACGAAACTTGGTACAATTATTCTTCATACTCCTGGGCAGGTTATAGTATACTTTTCATTACGCTACAATCAATAGGAGCAGAGTAGTGAAGGGAAATGTTGGGAAAACGGGAGAAGTTACTCCATTTTTTAAGCTTCCGTCGCGTGTGCAGCCTTAATGGTTAAAGTTACATAGAAATCATGTATGACGGAAATATTCTACATAAAATTTTCTAGAAAATATCCCGCAACAGCGTATGTCTATCTTTTATGGTTGACTCACAATAACACGTGTAACTCCTGATAGCTTAGCAGTTCGGAGCATTCTGATTATATTTGTTTACTCTTACGTTATAATACTCTCACTCATCCATAATTTAAAAAAGTTAACATTATTACCTATTCAATAAAAAAAGAATCATAGAAATCGGTATAGAAACACCGAACTTAAACATGAAATAAGCCATCGCGCCGTCGCACGTGAATACTGAATCATGCTTTAAGGATTATTTTTGTGTAACGGCTGCCGCGCTCGACACGGGTCGTGGCGGCGCGGTAGGGTATAAAAAGGCGGGAGGTCCGAAAGCGAGCTTCCCCGCCCCCCCGATCCTAAGAGACCTTCAGTCGCTCAGTCCCAAACCGATACGGATGCACATCAGGATGCATCCGTCCTCTAAGCGCACTATGCAGTAGTATTTACTAAGGCAGCGCTGCATCATCCCCTTCTCAGGGGTTGATCGCATCAGATGAAGCCTGTAAGACCATAGGCACCCCCCACGGGTGTGTTTTAGTCAGTAAGAGTCTGACATAACTCTACAGCCGGCTGTAGGGTATCCATGAGGATTTCACACCCGCTCCCCCGCCTGGGAGGAAACAAAAAAAAGAGAAAGCGACCTTCATTCAATATTTGGCTGTTGATGCGTTCAGAGCGTTCGACCTTATTGACAGACAATAATTGATATTGAGAAACCGTGCTTATCTATACTTATAATAAATCTGTAGAGATGTCAATTCTGTACATGAAATATATTTTTAAAATAACTATCAGGGGGTGATTAGTGATCGATACTGATGCCAAAAATGCAATCAGTAAATTTTTTGTCTGTCTGTCTGTCTGTCTATGTGTATGTTCTTTATAGAAACAAAAACTACTCGACGGATTTTAACGAAACTTGGTACAATTATTTTTCGTACTCCTGGGCAGGTTAAAGTATACTTTTCATCACGCTACAATCAGTAGGAGCAGAGTAGTGAAGGGAAATGTTGGGAAAACGGGAGAAGTTACTCCATTTTATAAGCTTCCGTCGCGTGTGCAGCTTTAATGATTAAAGTTACATAGAAATCATGTATGACGGAAATATACTACATAAAATTGTCTAAAAAGTATCCCGCAACAGCATATGACTATCTTTTATGGTTGACTCACAATAACACGTGTAACTCCCGATAGCTTAGCAGTTCGGAGCATTCTGATCATATTTGTTTACTCTTACGTTTATAATACTCGGTATAGAAACACCAAACTTATACATGAAATAAGCCATCGCGCCGTCGCACGTGAATACTGAATCATGCTATAAGGATTATTTTTGTGTAACGGTTGCCGCGCTCGACACGGGTCGCGGCAGCGGTAGGGTATCAAAGGTCCGAGAGCGAGCTGTCTAAATCTGTTTTCTGCGTCGCTCCCCCCCTGGGGGACGATCGCTTCCGATGAAGCCTTAGAGGCCTTCCCGGCCAGAGGCAGCCCCTACGGGTGTTTTTTAGTCAGTACGAGTCTGACATAACCTTGCAGCCGGCTGTAGGGTATCCATGAGGATTTCTCATCGGCTCCCCCGCCTGGGAGACCGAAACCGTGCTTATCAGCGCGACTTTTAGTCTTTAAATAGTTTATTTGAATTTCTTTTGTTGTTATTTTGTAAAACAGGTATTAGTTGTTTTGGTAGTGTTTAAATATTCGTTCAAATTAAAAATTATTAAGCGTAGGTACTTTTATTAATTAAAGTAGTTATAAGTATTTATTTTTAAGTGAAGGAGGTATAGGTAGATAGTATTGCACAGGCGTTTCAGCTTTATTTTCATTTCTTTTTTGTTGTGAGTTGTATATATTTCTGATTATAATTCTATAAGAATATTTTAGTTCAAATAGTCACTTAGATTTTATGTGTAAGGTAGCTAAAGTTAGGACCACGTATTAGTTGTTTTGATAGTGTTTAAATATTCGTTCAAAGTGTAATTTAATCATATAGGATGAATGTACGATGGCCCATCGAAAAGGAGTAGATCAGAAGCGGTAGACAGAACTTTAAGAGATATAAGACAAAATGATCGACCCATGGGCGGTATCACAGTTTTATTTTGTGGTGATTTCCGACAAACCTTAACGGTAATACCACGGGGAACCCGAGCTGCTGAGGTAAGGACTTGCCTGAAAAGCTCTTATTTGTGGCGTGATATACAATCGGTGCATTCGACTATAAACATGCGAGTGAGAACTGTAGATAACCCGGATGATCGTGAATTTTCTGATATATTATTAAAGAAAATACCTTCACCAAAGATACCTATCCACTGCTACACCAAGGAAAACTTATTCTGACGCCTGAGTTATGTTGTATAGTGCAATCCCAACAACATCTTATATCGTCAGTTTACGGTGACGTAACAAATATATTAAATAAGGACAATTCTTGGCTATGCGAAAGGTCCATTTTAATTCCTCGCAATGACCAGGCATCTGAGATTAATAATAAAATACTGTCGAATATCCAGGGGGAAAGCAAAGTTTATAGTTCAATAAATAGAATGGCCGATGAACAAGAAGCCACTAATTACCCGATAGAATTTTTAAATTCTTTAAATATGCCCGTACTTCCTTCTCATGAAATTTGTTTAAAAATTGGCATTCCGATTATTCTGCTCCGAAATTTAAGACCACCACAAATTTGCAATGGAACTCGGCTTAAAGTAACCCAGTTGCAATAAAATGTAATCGAAAATCTCAAATTTTAATAGGTTGCGGTGCAGGAGAAACCATCTTTATTCCCAGAATTCCCATAATACCAAATAATTTTCCATTCCAATTTAAAAGAACGCAATTCCCAGTATCGGTGTGTTATGCAATGACAATAAATAAGGCTCAAGGGCAGACCTTTCGTGTTGTTGGAGTAGATCTCGGTGTCAGTTGTTTTTCACATGGTCAGTTATGTCGGTCTTTCCCGGGTTAGCAGTCCTAGAATTTTTTATGTTCACGTTCCGGACGGGTCAAATTTTAACGTAGTCTACCCGGAAGCTTTGCGCTGAAGTATTTTCATTCTATATGTACTTAAGACTCATGTGAAAGTGATCTAAACAATATTACCAATACATTAACATAATAACATACAAGGAGTTACACGCTGATGGTCTCGGGGCACAGTGATAATAATAATATTCTGCGGTTCCTTATTGCGATATTTTTAACAGTATTATATTTCCCTACTAAAATACGAAAGTTAATCTGTCTGTCACATCAAAACCACGGAACCCTGAGGAAGGACATATGCTACTTTTTTACGAAAAACGACGATAACGTGGACGAAGTCGCGGGCAAAAGCTAGTAAAAAATAATTTGATAGTAGTCTCTTCATTTCATTCTTTACTAGCGGCCCGCCCTCGCTTCGCTTCGGTGTAGAGCTGAAGTGTAGACTACAGTTTTTGTTCTCAGGCTTGTATTATACACAATGACATTTATCTATGATTCTTCTTATACCTGCATGCAAAGTCTCAGCCCGATCGGTTTAAAATTGACAAAGTTTCATACAAACTTTCATTCCCTATTTTATCCCCTTGGGGGATTGATCAAAATCCTTTCTTAGCGGATGCCTACGTCATAACATCTACCTGCATGCCAAATTTCAGCCCGATCCGTCCAGTGGTTTGGGCTGTGCGTTGATAGATCACTATGTCAGTCAGTCACTTTTTTTTTTTTTTTTTGTTTCCTCCCAGGCGGGGGAGAGGGTGAGAAATCCTCATGGATACCCTACAGCCGGCTGTAAGGTTATGTCAGACTCTTACTGACTAAAAAACACCCTTTATTCATGCTTATGGCCAGAAGGGCCTTACAAGCTTCATCTGAAGCGATCAACCCCCGAGAGGGGGAAGATGCGGCGCTGCGTTAGTTTAAACTAGTGCATAGTTTAAAATAACGCAAAATGCGCTTAGAGGACAAGTGCACTCAGATGTGCACTTGAAACGGGAGGGGACTGAGAGGAATCGAACCTCTCTGTGTCGGGGGGGGGGGGGGACTCACGCGGGTGTTGGATCCTCAGCGGCCAAGAGGGCCGCGAGATCGCGCGTGAGTTTATTGTGTGTTGCTGTGAGTGCGTGTTTGGGCCTGCGGGGCCTGAATCGAGATGGAGTGTGTGGAGCGTATCCCGACGCCGATCTAATGAGTGTGTTAGAGTGCTCTTCTGCAGCTTTGAAGAACCGTTCCGAGCACTCTGTGAGGTGTGTTTGAATTGTGTCGAGTTGTAGGTCCCTGTGGAGGTCCGCGTTGCGGACGTACCACGGGGCCCCTGTGGCTATGCGGCAGAAGCGATTTTGAAGCACTTGAAGTTTGTTCAAAATCGCTTCGTCCGCGTGTGCGAACACTGGTGACGCGTAAGTGAGGACCGGGCGTATGCAAACTTTGTAAAGCGTTCGCTTGTTACGAAGTGACATTTTGCTGTATTTACCGAGCATCGGGTGGAGGCGGCTCATATAAAAGCGCGCGTTCGCGACTACGCGTGTGATGTGTGCACGGAAGGTGAGTTTTTTGTCTAGTGTGATCCCTAGGTATTTGACTGTGCGGTGCCACGGTATTGCTATGCCTTGCATTCGCAGAGACCGCGCACCGTGTTGTATGGTTTTGGTGCGGCGCTTGGGATCGAAGCAAATGGCCGAACTTTTGTCCGGATTTACGTCGATTCTCCAATCGCGGAACCAATTCCCAAGTGTTGTGATTGCCGGTTGGAGCTTGGCTATGATTTGATTGGTACTGGCTCCCCTAGAGTAGAGGGCCGTGTCGTCCGCGAAGAGAGCGAGCTCGACACCCTTGGTCTGAGGGATGTCATTGGTGTACGCTGTGTATAGCAGGGGGGAGAGAGCGGACCCCTGCGGTACACCGGCTCGTAGTGGGCGGGGCGTTGATAGTGAACCTTCGTATCTATAGCGGAAGGTGCGGTTTGATAGAAAAGAGGCTACTAACCTAACTAGGCGGTCAGGTAATCTAATTGATATAATTTAAAGATTAATCCGTCGTGCCAAACCTTGTCGAAGGCTTTGGCGACGTCGAAGAAGACTGCAATAGTTTTATATTTATTAAGTTGGAAGCCGCTTAGGGCGTGCTCCACTATGCGATGGATCTGTTGGGGGCAGGAGTGTTTGGCTCTGAAGCCGAATTGGTGGTCAATGATAATTGGATCGGATGGTGATAGGAGGTGCTCTCTTAGTCTGGTCAGTATGGTTTTTTCGAAAAGTTTCGCCATTGCCTTGAGGAGGCTAATAGGGCGATGGCTACTGGGGAGGTGCGCGGGTTTTCCGGGTTTGGGGATGCCTATCACTATTGCTTCTTTCCAGGCGGCTGGGAAGTAGCACAGATCAAAACATGCGTTAAAGAGAATTGCAAGCAAGGTTAGCATTTGGATGGGAAAATGCTTGAGCGCCTTGTTAGAGATGCCGTCGGCGCCCGGGGCCTTGCGTTGCTTAAAGTTTCTAATGGTCTGTCTGAGTTCGTCTGTCGTGACGGGGTCTAGGGGGTTGTCAATGAGTGGAAGGGCGGCCCGCCGGCGGACCTCCCTCCACTCCGCGAATATGTTGCGGGTTAGTTTCCTGCGTACTAGGCGTGCATTGCGCCGCTATGCTGTCTGCAAAACACTCAGATTTTTCGTCGTCTTCGAAGGCGACGGTGCCGTCGGGGCGAGTGAGCGGGGGGGTGTGAGTGGTGACGTCGCTACGGAGCGCTTTCGCGATTCTATAGTACGCAAGATGGGATGGGGTAATGTCCGCCATGAGTTCCTCCCAACGGGAGTGTCTCAGAGCGGCTAATTGGGACCTAACTTGTCGCTGAAGGCGATTAGCTGTAGCCCTATACTCGGGGGTGGGGTATAATTTGGCTCTCCGGAGAGCGGCGTTTTTGGCTTGGATTAGGTTCCGGATGGCCAGCGGGAGCTTGGGCTTTGGCAGCTCAACCTCCCGCGAGTTCTCCTTCGCCTTCTCGGTCACCAGTAAAGTTAAAGACTCTATAGTTTCGTCAATCTTGTCGGTGCTGTCGAGACTGTCCGGTGAGTTAGGGAACGGGGACTCGGGGGAGTCTAAAGCGGTCTCGAGAGCGGAGCGGTATCCGTCCCAGTTGGTGAATAGCCTCTTAGGGGGCGCGGGGGCGTCTAGTGGGTCTTGGGGACCTAGAACTAGAGACACCGGTCTGTGATCTGACCCCAGGTCGTCGAGCGTTTCGATCGAGCTGAGGCGAAGCGACACGTTTTTAAGGATCGCGAAGTCCAGGACGTCGGGTCGGTTTTGTACATTGTCTGGGTAGTGGGTGGGCGCGTAGGGACATATGACATCATAGCCAAGCTCCTCGGTGATGTGTAGTAATCTGCGGCCAGAGGTGGTGGTGGTCTCGCATGTCCAGTCGGTGTGTTTGGAGTTAAAGTCACCGAACATTATGACTGATGTACCTAGTGAAGTGAGTGTTTCGAAGTCTGCGCGGTGAGGGTGTGTACCTGATCTAATGTAGACTGAGGCGATGATTAAGGACTGGTGTCCTGTCATCGCCAGCCTACAGATGGTGGCTTCCATGTTTGTGAGCGCGGGAGTGGGTATAGGTGTGCAGTGTAGGTTGCGTCTATAGTAAATTGCGGTGCCGCCGCGCGCGTTGGCACCGTCGTTCCGGATTAATTTATACTTAGGGATCGACAGCCCCTTCATTTGAGTTGGTTTGAGCCAAGTCTCCTGAAGGAGCAGAAAGTCGGGTTCCCTATCTTGCAAAAATAATTTAATTTCGTTAAGGTTGGATTTTAAGCTGCGCGTATTAAATGACACAAGCGAAGCGCCTTTCGGCTTGGTACGCCCGGGGTTTAGTTGTGATTGTTATGTTAGTGTTTTGCGCGGTCATAATTTAAACAACAGTGGTGTTTGTTTGAGTTATCACCGCGTGTTTTGTGTATAGTGTTTTTGTTTGTGTTCGGAGTCTGGTTATTTTCCAGTGTTATAATGATTAAAAATTAATCGAACGCGGCAACGAGTTCGGGGTGTTCGGCTATAGCTATAGCCTTTTCAAGGGGTGTCTTAGCTAGCCGGAGCTTCGCGGCGAGAGTGTGGATCTCGGCGATATTCACCCTCTTGAGCGAGGAGCGAATAAGCGCCATGTCCTCGGCCAGAGAGACGTCTTGGGCTGGCTTAGCTTGTGTTGTTGGTGTGGTGTGTTGTGGTGGGTGTGGTTTTGGGCGGGCCCTGGCTGGTCCCCAGGCTGTCGGGGGCGCCGGGCTGCGAGGGGCGGCCGCCTTGGGTAGCCCCGGGAAGTTTGTGGTGGTGTTATTAGGTGGTGGTGGGTGTTTTTGTCGCCGTGGTTGGCTTTGTGTGTGTGAGTGTGAGTGTTGGGCCTGGGGCGTGGGGCCCGCGGGCAACCCCTGTAATTGGCCGGGTGGCCTTCTTGGCCACAGAGCACGCATGCGGGTGCCCCGGGTGCGTCACGAGTGCGGGTGCACTCCTTGGTGAGGTGGGGTACGAGGCACTTGACGCACCTCGGGGCCGCCGAGCAGTTGGCTGCTGCGTGGCCATATAATTGGCACCTGTGGCATTGCCCAGGGGTGCCTCGCCGGTGTGGGGCCTCGACTTTGATATTGTCGAGGCCACAGACTGTATGGGACCTTTGAAAATATCCCTAGCTGCCGGGACCGAGGTCAAAATGACAAGGCCAACGGGTATTGTTTCCCAGTCCGGCTGTGCAACTTGTGCACTGCCTCGGCTGGGAAGCCTTGATCGGTTAGGTCGCTCAGAATGAGCTCGTTGGAGAGCTCGAAGGGGACTCCTCTGAGTACCGCGCGGACTTTGCGCTCCTCGGGGAGGGCGTAGTGTGGTAAGGGATTTGTGTGGTTAGTAGCCTTGTGAGGCTCCTAAATGTGTCGATTGTGGGTGTGGTGATTTTGATGGCGTGACCAGTGTTCGACGCCTGTGTGTATGAATGTTCTGTGCTTTGCAAAGGTCCGCGACCTTGCCCATTGCGCCTTATCGCGCAGGAAGACGGGCGGCGGCGGCTTTGCCTTGATAGGTGCGGCGGTGCACCTATTGTGTGGTTTTGTTGTTGTGTGTGTTGTGTGGGTTTGTGTGGTCGGTTGGGCGACCGTGAGAGGGGTGAGAGGGCTGAGAGGGACAGGGAGGAGCGCGGGGCGAGAGGGGCGCGTTGGGCGCGAGCGCCGCTTCTTCTTGCTCACCACAGTGGTGAACACGGAGTCGTCGGACGCCGACACAATGGTCGAGTCGGAGTCGCACGTCGAGACCGGGCTCGAGGCGGGGCGCTTGCCCGCGCTCGAGGGAGGCAGGGGGTGTCGGGGCGGGGGGGTTCGGGGGAGGGGCTGGCGGGAGAGTCGCGCATGGGGCGCGCTCTCGCGACGAGCTCCCTGATGGCGGCCTCATCCAGGGTGAGGCCGGGCGGAGAAGAGGGACAGTACTGTGTGATGTCCATGTTGATGTGTTTGTGTGTTGTGAGTTGTGTGTAGTGTGTGTAGGTGTGCCCTGACTGTGGCGTGAAGCCGCAGGTCCTAACACCCTATACGACACGATGGACTCCCCTGCCCGCGGCAGGGGGTCGGTTGAAGCTTTAAGAGATGTGTTCCGATATTCCTAGTGAATATGGGAACAACCGTCACCCTTGGGAAGGCCCAAGTGCAAATGGGATCGGGTCTTCCGGTTTCCGAGCTCAGGAGAGCTCGAGACGTACCGGGGCTACGCCGACCAGTTTCGTTAACACCGCTAGGTATCCACTGGTCCAATCTTGAGTCTCACGAATGAGCGCAGGCGCGTCGAGTCGACTCGAAGCAGGCAGCTGTGCGGCGGGGCGCACGGAGCAAGGAGGCGGCTGTGCGACGGGGCGCACGGTCCGCGGTCGGAGCGAGAATGTCGTCCCGTCAGTCAGTCACCTTTGAGTTTTTTATTTATAGATATGTGTCTGCTAAATGAGGGCTATCGCGTATGAATCCGCCGCTAGAGGCGCTAGTGTAGCGTGAGGTCTCCGAAATGTCAAATTATTGCTTGTTGGTTGACTACGCGGGTTTATTTCTAATTAAAATAGTGTTGTGAATGATTGGTAACAATTCGGCTTAATTATGGCAAATATGAGTTATGTGTCAATGAATGTCAGTTATTAAAAATTTGAACTTAGAAAAATGATTATGTTCCCATTTTTTCCGAATAAAACGGAACTGCGCGTCACTGTGGCATGGCCTAATATGTTTAGGATATGGTTCTTTTGTGTTAAAATACGATCTAAATGTAACCTTTGATTTCATGTGCGTATTAATAAACTTTAAAAGTTACAATTTAGGACCTCACTCAACAGTGGCGACATCTGGTTAGGCATAAAACGGTAGCCCTCATTATGTTTAAGGTTAAGAAAAGTATGACATAACCCGATCCTGTGTTAAGCCGGGTACTCATTAGCGAGCTGTTACCGTTGCATACATTGTTGTAACCAAAAAGCATATTGGTTCGCTAACCTGCTGCGGACGGTACGCGTGCGGTTTGCAACGAGCCGACGTTTACAACTCGGCTACAAGCGTTCACACTAGAACCTCGTAGGTAGAGTCTGTGCGGACAGAGAATGGGCGAGGCGAAAAACGGTACTGAAATTAAGATTTTTATTTGGCAATCAAACCCAGCAATCTGTAAAACGTCAAAGTTTTGTATTGATACGGATTTGTTTGTTGTTGTGATTTCTTGCGGTTGTTTGTATTTAATCATGTCTAAAAGGGGTAAAACCTTACAAATACGGTAGAAAAGCACTACAGTGCCCTCTAATCTGAATCCCATTCTCTCCGCACAGACTCTACTGTATCACGCATGTTACGGTTACAGCTCGCTAATGAGTACCCGGCTTTACGTTGCGTCAATGAGTTGCGACGTATAGATTTCAAATCTGTTGATGTCATCTTTGTCTGTTGTCAGCCAGTGTCACGAAGTAGAGAGCTTACTGCAGAATGCCTTCCGCATTGTTATTTCAATATCACAAGCGTTTTCCCATGACTCTGAAAGTAGCTACTTTATGTCGACTCATTAAGGCAGATATTCGTCGTTTACGTGGTAGAAAAACGATTGATACAAAAGTCCTAAGCTTCATCTCAAAACTTAAGACATTAAGCGTGAGTAACACTAACTTAATTTAACTGTTCAGAAAATGTTACTAGAAAAAAATCCACGCGGACCAGGCAGCAGACGGGACTCGAACCCGCACCCTTCGCTATCCGGGCGAATGCACTAGCCATTATGCTTGCTACAGCGACCCTGATGGGCGTGTCGAATTCTTTCAAGCCTCTCTTAAGCTGTGTGGCAACGCCATTTCTTCGCATTGTAGCCTTCGCATGGTAACCCACAATGTCAAATGAATACCTTTACAAGTATTAAACATTTGAAAGATGAAATATCAATTATACTTATAATTTTTATTTAAAGAAAAATAATTATAATTGAAGGGGTGAGTGGAAAAAGGTGTTATCTGACAAAACTGCAAAATTCAACTTATTTGCATGAATATAGGTTTCAAGTGATGTAGTGTTTGTTTTTAAACAGGGCGTGACACTGACACACGTAGGACAGCTGTTTTGTCTATGATAGCGAAAGTTTTTCCCATATCGATTTGAGTCCTCCTTATCGGGCGCTGTTTTTAATCGATTTTGAATTTTACTCGAAATTGAATTTCCTCGCTGATTTGGGTAGGTATTCCCTTTTCCTCAGCTTACGGCGAGCGTAGGTATATAGTTTTGAGTTTATTCTTCGGTTCTTCTCGAATGCGGCGGCTGTCTGTTTGACTGTGGCCTTTGCCTTCAGTTGGAGAGAGAAACAAATCATAGACACATATTTGGGAGTAGACGACCCGTCTATCATCTATGAGCAATTGTCAAAACAACATTTTAAAATTTCACAATCTGTTTGTGGTACAGTTATCTTTGCATCGTTTCTTCTGCCCAAAGTATATTATAAGGCATATTATAGTCGTCGGAGTCGTGAAATAGATCCGAAAAGTTTATATTCTGAAGGATATTGGCGGAAATAGCGCGGAGTCGCTAACCGAACTGAGTTTCGCAGGTGGACGAACACGAACCTTCGCAAGGCGTTGCAATAAGGCAGTAACTTGTGATAGGAAACAAAATACTTACGGATAGTTTCATATTTCGAACGGCTTGTACGTTACCCTCAAGAAATACTGGAGGAATAACAAGGAGACTCTTTCTCTGTACACGGACCAGAAGGGACGCGGGAGTTTATTTGCCAGCCGCTCTCCGGTTTTATGTAACCCGGCCGTAACAGCGGACAGATCATACACTGCTAAACCTATCCTAAACAAGGTATTTTCATTACTAACCCCGGGTGAGCGTGGAGAAGAACCACAAGGCGAGGTTGGACCCCGACCTACCCATTTCCATATATATACATATATCTATATAACTGGTTATCTCACTGAGAACTGGAATTAACTAAGTTTGTCACCAATATCGATCAAACGAGCCGTAGAACCTCTGAAATCCACTAAATAGCTTATTAAGTCTAGTCTATGTGGTCAGTCAGTCCATTGCAGAGTGGATAAAATATATTAGATATAGTTGAGAACTCATGTAAGTTCATGGTAGAGTGTTGTGAATGTCTGATATTCATATAATTATAACATTTCATGTCAACTTGTTGATTTATATAAACTTTAACTTTAAACTACTGTATTCAGCTTAGATATTTAGTCAGTAAAACATAGTTAAAACATTTCATGTCAACTTGTTGATTTATATAAACTTTAACTTTAAACTACTGTATTCAGCTTAGATATTTAGTCAATAAAACATAGTTGAAACATTTCATGTCAACTTGTTGATTTATATAAACTTTAACTTTAAACTACTGTATTCAGCTTAGATATTTATAATTAGTAAAACATAGTTATAACATTTCATGTCAACTTGGTGATTTATATAAGCAATAACTTAAAACTACTGAATTCATCTGCTTTGGTATCTAAAGTTGATAAAATATACTTATAACATTATCTTAATTCTTTTGGTTTTCTTTCATTGTTTCCCCGGTGCTCTGAGTGAGCTTGAAAGAGGGCAGTGGAGGAGAATCTAATATCACAGTGATGACAAATCGATTGATGAGCTCAAAACCCTAAATTTTGATTCACATCAAAAATACAGACCCTAACAAAGGTGTTAGTTAACTGACATACATGCACACATTTCTGGATTGCAAATGTAGTATGAACACATACGTTTTCGAAAAATCATTTAGGTACACTAATGCGTTTGGAATAATATAAGGTGATATCAAACGATATGTATCTTGCATCTTCGCAAGAATATAATACTATTTTAAGTTATAAAAATAAACAAAGGTGTTATAAGCTGTATGGTGTGTTTGCTCAAACAAAATTAATTATTATTTTTTCAAAACCTCCAATGCAATGGTGGTAACGTCTTTAATCTCCATTGTTGGAATTTATTGAATTCAATATATTGGTTCGCCTGTTTTATTTTATAGTATTTTACCACCTTTATTATATTTAGGAACGCACATTTTTGGCAGTGACATTTCGTTTGATCCCGCCAAACGGATTCTGTCAATGTAAAATGTCTCTTCAGTTTTCTTAGCGAGTAACAGCTGATTTCCACTTGTCGGGTGTCGGTCCAGGATTTAATCGGATGCTCCAGTGACAGAGCATTTTACATCATTTCTTGTCGGCTCCGCACAACATCGGTTTTCGACATGTGACTGAATAGCTTCATATAAAATGTTCTGCTACTGGAACATACGATTAAAATCTGGACCTGACACCCGACAAGAGGGAATGAGCTCTTAGATTTTGTAGTTTGGAGTATTTTTTACGACTGGAGACTGTTAATAGTTGATTGTGCAGATAAAATATCACTATGTCATCGGGCTCATGTGCACGGCAAATATTGAACTTGAAGATTCATGAGATTAACAATAACATAGAAAAAGATGGCTGTGAGACAGGTTCATATATACAGCAAAATTCGTTTAAAGCAATGACATTAAATTTATTCTGACGACGAAGCCTGTAAAAGCTACGAATCAATAAATAAATAAAGTTTCGTGCATTAACCCGTAAAAACTAGTTTTATTTAATGAGTGATGTACGTGAAAACCTAAGAAACAAAAATGTCATTTAATATATAGACAGGTTATACGCTAACATTATTGCATTTTAAAATGGCATAAGTAGTGCCCGGCCCTTGGCCCGCCCCAACTTCATGTCAACGTTGTCAGCAACTGTCAAAATAAGTAACTACTAAATATTTTACATTATTTCTTTAAAACTGTACTTATGAATGAAATTACACGTTTTTCTTGTCTCTCATAGTTTCTGTGTATTTTATGTACTCTCTAAAAATACATATAGAGGTTTTTGTTTGGTAAATCGTTGTAGCAAAGTTTAGCCGCGGCGAGAGAGTGTGCCCGACTGAATGCAATTCGGGCAATTACCTGACTTTCGTATTGCCAAATTAGTAGGGCGTGTATGACGTATCTATAATTTAATACATCATAGGTTAAAAGAATATGTGGAGATTAGTGTTGTGCTTTAATACTTGTATCTTTTTTATTATTACTTTCAGCTTCCGATGACCAGATTTTTTTTTGATTTTAGTCCACGCTGGGCCGTGTAGTTCTTAGTTCACTCTTTGGCTGTTCATATAATTCTGCTAATTTAGATAATTCTCAAAACTTGTTACTGTGGTCAGATTCTTGCAGTGAGTAAATTTCTAAATGTTTTATATCAGTATATGATTGCACATAAATTGTATGCATCCACTGAACACAAATTTCCAGAGGTAGGTCATACTTTTCTAGATTGTGACATAGATTTAGAGCGTATAGAAAAACTTTTAAGAAGTCATGAATAAATATTTCCTCAATATAAGTACAGAAACTCACAGTAATTAAAAAGGCATCTAAAAATAATTCAATCATAGAAGATATGAATCATTATTTTTATGAATTCGTCAAGTTAAGACATGATTTGGGAAAAGTTATACTCAATTTAAATACATTAAGACGAAAAACAACTTTAAATGGATTAATGTTAGAAATTATGGTGGATATTTTTACAAGATTAGCTATGATCCCTATACTCCATTTCTAGGAGTCTCTCTATTAAAGAAATCAAGTGTTATGCTAAAAAAACCTATAACATGTAATATTCAAAAGAGTAAACGCTCTAAAGAAAAAATTGCTGATATAGAAACACAGCTATATACCATTGAGACTTACTCTATATACTCATATTGAGAAAGAGTCTTAATGGTGTTATTTTTGAACAATATTATATTGTAGTACCTACCAATGTGAAAAAAAATTTGAAATAAAGCTTTTTCATGTAAATAATCGCTATCTAATAGCAATTATAATTGCTATTAGATAGCGAGGGGTACGGGTTTGAGTCCCGTCTGCTGCCTGGTCCGCGTGGATTTTTTTCTAGTATATTACTACTTTCTTTACATTTAAACATCGAGCGGTTACATGCTTAAAAAAATATAATTTTAACTGTTCAGTTAATGTATTGGCTAGGTAATAAAAGAGTTGCACCATTTCACGATACTCAAAATAAGGTCATAATCCATAGATAATATCATTAATCTCAGTCATAATTTGACAGTGACAAAAACTGTCCAAGCGAGGCTGCATAGAGCATAGAGTTATAGTAGAATTTAACAAACTTTGTGGTGGAACTCACACTAAAACAGTTGTTTACTCAAATATGTGATTCCTCGGTGGTGAATTCTATAACATCCAAAATTATTATGACCTAATTAATCCAGTCTGCTAGCGAAAATGTGGAAAAGCCAATGGTACAAGAATCATGCGTACCGTAATAAGACTGACATGACATTATTTATATTGAGAAAAAATATACGTACGTGATTTCAACGTTTTTCGGGCGAAATGCGATTATGTTGAACGTTTAGTTAAATGACGCAGCAAAATTGAGAGATGAAAAGAAACTGTTTCGCGCCGTTCAAGTAAATCGACGCACAGTTATAATACAAAAGTAAAATAATAGAAAATTTGCAGTGTTTTTCACTTTTAAACGAAACATAGGCAGATAATGAATTTCAGAGTTTCGGCGTAGATTTTTCGTATCAAAACTTATATATTTTTAATAATATTTTATGTTTTATTGTAACACACTTTCGTCATATCAGCCGTACGACGGCCACTGCTGAGCTGGCACATAATACACTTTAATAAAACTTCTAAAGATTATTAATTTTTTAATTTAACATTTTACTTAATTGTTATATTTTCATACTGAATAATGATCACGATACTTGATAATGGTTTGAAAATTTATACCACTCTATATGTTAGGTAGCTATGTGATGAAAGCATTAAATTACATGACGTAATTTATCTCAAATCAATTTAAAAAATAACCATCCTTTTATTATTTGTTGATAAAAAAAAGAGTACAAAGTTCTAATTTACCGGATTTCCATTTAACATTTTAACAACAGGAAAAGTGAAACATTTGTTATTTCAACAATAAAGGACTATTTCCCACAACTATCACGGCTTACGCTTGTTTGCGATACACAATAGACGCAATGAACTAAATCCGTGAGTATTCACTTTATAACATGTTACACGGCATAGTCCCAAATCACTTAGGTACAGAAGTCAATCTACACATATCTAGGAACACGTTGGGACCAGTGCGTACGCATGCGTCTGTTTAGTTTCATTCTCAGCATTAATCACCAACTGGACAAACGTGTGTTCAGTCCCTTGTGTCGAGTTGGTGAATAACCAGATATGAGTACCATTACCACGCTAGTATTTTGTGCAAAAGCCAAAGTGGGCAATTCAAACGCGACCGCGCCGAACAGGTAAGAAAAGTGAATTACATACATGCGATTGACTTCTGTACCTATATGTTTTGCGGCACAGTATCGGAGGATCACTGATCCTCAGGATAAATCCGCGCATCGGAAACCTGCATTAGCATATAAAAGACATCATTAAGCGGATATGCCGTAGGGAAACGACCAATCTTTATACATTTCCGATGGAGTTAGGGAGGACATTAGAGTCTGTTCGGCTTTGTAAATGCGATACCTTTGCCTGTTGTCGGGTTGCTCGGATCGAGTTTTCGTTTCCACCGTCGCATTTAAATTTTACGATAGTGAGCATAGAGCAACGCGGACGCAACGCGGACGCAACGCGGACGCGACCTAGAAGAGAGTATCGCCTTAGCAATATCTCACCATTCAAATCGTTCGAGCACATAACTGCTGTTCTGTAATCAAAAAAAAGCAAAGCTGTAGTTACGTAACACATCAGCAATTATAATAGACTGCCATATCTTGCTCATTATGTTCCTCAGTAGTCACAGTCAAAATTGTGTCTTTATAAAATTGAAACCAAAAGTATTGCATTTTACAATTCTTTACTAAGAACTGTCCAATCCCATAGCACTATACAATCTCAGGAGGATCAACTTGAGCTATCTCAACGACTACAGGACCTCAAGATGAACATAAATGAAAAATTTTAAACCTGCAGCAAGTACGTTATTTGCCGATACCTATCGGCAAATAACGTAGGAACAGTTCTTAGTAAAGTTGTAAAATACAATACTTTTGGTTTCAATTTTATAAAAAAATCAATTTTGACTGTGACTTTAAAGTACGAACATATTGATGATAACTGAGGAACATAACAAGCAAGATTTGGCAGTATATTATAATTGCTGATGTGTTACGTAACTACAGCTTTGAAGAAAGAAGGGGAGCAGTCACAAAAATGTATGGTCCGGAACCTTTGCTGCCCCTACCTCAGGCCCAAATTAAAACGTGGATGCATGAAAGAACTCAGAAATCACACTTGACAGAGTGGAAAACAGGTGAAGGATGCCGGCAAACGAAAAACGCAGCTCCGGTGGCAAACAAGAGACTTGCCCGCACCCTTACCAGACTAAATAGGAACAAACTTCGCAAGATCATAGGAACCCTGACTGGTCATTGTCCCCTAAACAAACACCTTTATACAATAGGGATAACAGACAGCCCCCTATGCAGAGGATGCATGGAGGCAGAAGAAACGCCACAGCATGTCATCATGGAATGCAGGACTCTGGCCGACCAACAGGCACGACTTCTCCAGTCGCCAGAATCGTTTCCGGAAGCTTGCAGCAGTCTACCAGGCTGCTTTCCTTCTGGACTAATATAGGCCGATAATTTTGAGACACGCACAATGGTCCAATAATTAGGACTAAGTGCAGAAACCGCCCTGAAAAACTAAACTAAAACTAAATGGTAAAGAAAGGGCGAACAATTATATAAAGCCGATATATACGAGTTCAGTTGCCATTTACCCCAATGGCAAGCTTAAGTCCAATGAAGATATCAAATCCTTGGTGCAAAAGATTATTAAACGAAAGCCAAGAGTAGTAATTATCCGTGTTCCTTCATCCATGCAGGAAAAAGAAGTTTTTAGATTTTTATATTAACAGAGCTTGGCCTGATTAACTGCAGAAAATGGATCTCGACACATTTCGAAATGAAATTAAATTAAGACATAAATCGGGCAAAACATACGCCGAGACATACAATCACATTGTTGAAGTGTTAGCTGTCAAACGCAGAGCAATGATAGTAAGCTATCGAGTTTATGTGAACTCAATGTTGCCATGTGCACCGTAATTACGGAAAATGCACAATACTCAGCAAAAATCTACCACCTACCGTTAAGATCATAACAACGGTGACAAAATCTACCGTAATTTGCATTTGTCAGGAAATGATTAAAGTCCAAATTTATTAATATTAAAAAACCTCACATTTTAGTTTTTAAACGCAACCTAAAAAATTATGGCTGTGAACGCAACCTATTCCCTACGCAACTTTATATTCTTACTTTGAAAGAGCGTAAAGCAAGGGGAATCCCCTTACACTACACTCTTTCGAATACTATAAAATTAAGTAGGCACTTTATACTTTATTGTACAATTCTTAGGACAAGATTTACATTTGGTAGGATTATTGTATTTGCATCAATTATTATTGTCTGGCTGTTTTATTTCTGTTGAGTGTTCGAGATTTCAACGTTTTTAATTTACTTATTTAAATTTAGATCTTAGAAAATGAGTGAAAATGACCCTGATTCTTAATCTGAAGTGGAAGTGCTATGTGAAAAATATGAATAAATATGCGGTGTAATTTTGTTTATATTTTTTAATATAACTTAATTTAATCTCTAAAATAATTATTTTCTTTAAAGTTATTGCACCGTTTTTCTCCAGGGTCTATCACCGTAAATACTACTAATATTTGGACATGGCAACACTGTGGGAACTGGTCATCTTGCGTTGTCAGAGACTTCACTTTGGTTACGCGATGTTACAAATACCAGCAGTATGGTCTTGCGGCCAAGTCATGTCGTGAAATGACTTTACACCTGCGGCCATAATGGAGAAGAAGGGCACTCCTTACAAAAATGTACAAAGAAGAATAGCGAACCAAACTGTGCTACTTGCTTACGCTTCAAAAGACCTAGTAGCCATACCACAGGCTCTGCAGAATGTCCGGCGAAGCTAACGGCAAAAAAAGATGCAAAAATTCAATTGAGCGAGAAAGTTATTAAATGTAATAAAATAAAATTTGTGTATTTTCTAGTTTTTCTTAATTGTATTTAATTTGGGTAGATTTGAATATGAGTATTCGATGTTGTAAATTATGTACATAGCGATTATTTAATATTTTAAAATTAAGCGTATTTTGCCCGAAACACAGGTGTCCTAGTTCAGGCACGGTGAATAATAGCACTTAAATTATGACCCGTATTGTTAATTTAATTTAAACAAGAATCTCTATGTGTGACGTTAACTAAAATATTTATTAAGTGACAATTGTTACTAACATAGATTGATCAATGTAATGATTTAATAAATTTGATTTGTAATAATCAACACGGGTGTTAACTCCAAGATCGGCTAGACTTTGTTGGAGCCTACTTCACATGCAATTTGTTAACACGAACACGATTTCAATTTCAAACGCAATCTAATTCCAAGCGTTCGAGAGGCATGCAGATCTCACCTTTACAATCCTGTGAACCTATCTATATTTTTTATTATAATATTATGTATTTATGCACTGCAGCTGCTAGCGTCTTATCACACTAATATTATAAAGGCGAAAGTTTGTGAGTATGTATGTTTGTTACTTCTTCCGGTCTAAACGGCTGGAACGATTTTAATAAAAATTGGGTAGAAGTTAGCTGACACCCTGGATTTACACATAGGCTACGTTTTACTGTAGGAAAATATCCGTAATAAACCGCGGGTAACACCGCGGGGCACAGCTAGTATATTATATCGAAAGAAACTTTTAACAAGAAAAAGTAAACTTCGTCCAAATATCACGTTGGAATCAAACGAGTTCGTTCTGCTCTCCAGGCGAATGCATTGCCAATTCTCAAATGTTAATTGCAAGATCACAATTATTAAAGCGTTAATATTTATACATAAAAAATAGCTTTTGCCCGTGACTTCATCCGTGTGGAATTAGAAATTTGTGTACGATGAAACCAATTGTTTCCTGACCCACTTGCCCAAAAATTCGCTTAAAAAAGTCAAAACAGACTTTTCCTTTGTAGAGTCTGCGTACTTGCATATAGGACCTTCTTATTACAAAAAAAAAACTGTGTTAATATGGATCAAAGATATTTGACCTTTATTTTTAATGCTATAAATCATATTACAGATAAAATGGGAATAATAGTTTGAATTTCTTTTCGTTTATAGTGGGTCAGGAATCAAATTGACTGATCTAGGATTCCAAGGCAACGGAGCAGAGAACGCGACGCATAAGTACGCTCATCGATAGAAACACATCACAACAAGAGTTAGCGTTAATCACCAGTGCTGTATGTAAAGTTGTCAAAAAAAAAGTTACAATAAGACACATTTTCATATACTAAGCGTATTTGTCTTCCCAAGTGCACTTTCATAAGTAGTGATATTTTCATGTTAGCTTTAAATTTATTTAGGGTTTACTCTTGGATATTGCTTGGGACCTTTGTTGTATAATCCACACAAAGATCTTTAAATGAACAATTCTCTCCACAGCAATATAAGTGTCAAATCAATTTCAGTTAGTGAATCGCAATCTAAAGCTATAAATAGTCACTCGATACTTTACGATACACATTTGTTTAAGTTGTTCTGTTTTATTTTTACCCATGTCACGTCAATGTTAATGCGATCTCTTATCACAGCTCAATTCCTGGGTACGATCGTTCCCATTCTTATCTGTTCCAAATTGCGGATCACATTGTCACGCATGAGTAAACAATAAAAACAAGCGGCAGGCATGAGTTGAAATAATAGCATCCTTTTTTCTTTTAACAGAGATTTAGGAATAAAATAAAAACAGCTTAGTCGGACTCTCATACGGAGGTTTCTGTAATATTGTATAGTCACCCATCAGGTTACCACGTAATGTGAAATTTCCTCCATCGGTAGTGAATCGTAAATTAACGAAATAAAGCCTAAAATCAATAGTAAATGATAGTTTTGTAATTCGACATGTGAGTTTTTGTACAGGATTAAATGTTAAGTCAAGTTAAAACATCCAATAAATTATGTAAGTATCTTGAATAGAACGCCATTTATTTTTTTACTTTATGTTGATTTATAATTACCTACTTATTGTTATGAAGACAATATAATTGCACATTATGTGATAATTTCAAGCGTCATACCGATGACATCGGAAGTTTATAGATATCCTTCATCACCTTCGGGCAGAAAAACAACAAAACCCCCATTGAGAAGGCGAAGTACACTGTACTACATACAGGTCGGTCTTCGATATTCATTCCTTAATTTTAGAACAAGGCATAGCACGCTACGGATTTCATTTGATCACTTTTGAGAAATGGCCTTAAATTCATACATTCTTTTTGTTTATTTAAAAAATATGCCGATACATGAAATTTGTGTGTACTTGAAACATTTGAAAAAGAGTACCCAACGCGTTCAAATTGATCGCCCTTCTGCCACACGGGCCATGAATAAACAAAACCAATTTACACTCAACCCGTGGTGGCAAAAAAAATCTAAAACGTTCCTACCTACGTAAATAATAAAGAATCAAATCTCGTATTGGATTAAAGATTCTTCGGTAATAACGCAACAAATAACAAAAGAAAATCAATTTTAATCCATTATCGCTAACGTGAAGTTAAAACATTGTTCGAAAGCTTTCCGTATGTAAGAAGATTGATTGTAATTTTAAGTGATGTAGGGCGCGGTGAATTTTCCGCTCGAATTGAAGCTCCTGTTAACCGAAGTATTTTCCATCTTACAGACGAATAACACTTCATTCATTCACTTGACTCTACAATCTTGTGTAGGCTTGCCGTATTGCTTTTAAAAGTATATATCTGTGTGGGAAAAATTTACCGGCTTAGTACGCATTTGCTCCATCGGTCAATCAACATGATCTATACATATAATAAAATGGTAGGAAAGTAAAACTGTACATTGAATATCCTATTTAAAAGAATATTTGGGGTGTGATCTACAATCAATACTGAAACCAAAAATATAGTTTTTCGAATTTTCGTCTATTTGTCTGTATGTATGTCCGGGATAAACTCAATAAGTACTGCATGGATTAACTTAAAATTTGGCACGAATATTATTAAGATGTCGGGTCAATATTTAGGCTACGTACTCGTATTATCACGCTATCAACTACGGGGAACGAGCAGTGAACCTTTATTTCTTCAACGTATTCTGTAACAACGTGTAATCTAACGCATATTGGAAAGTTGTTATTATGTTAACCATGCTATAGGTATAAAGTTATATTGCTAGCTTCTCATGTTAAGTAACTTTGGCAGATAAACATAATAGACAATTTAAAAGCAGCGCCATCGATGAGATTTCAAAAACATCAAGTCGAATTACATGTGTAAGCAGTTTTTCGATTTATATAATTTAAATTTGATCATGTAGGCGAGGTCAATAGTTGTTTTTAAACGAGAGACAAGACTGAGTTTGCAGCGCAGTCGCACTGATGCCGTTCGATCGTGCGAGAGAGTTGATACGCGAGAAGTTCTCCTGTAAAGTGACCGGGAGCGCCATGCTGAGTCTTGCGCGTCAGAGACGTACACGCAGCGAGAGACAAGGTTGAGTTCCCAGCGTTCTCGCATAGATGAATCTCGATTTTGTGAGAGTATCGAAGTGTGAAAAGCTCGACTGGAAAGCGGCCGGGAGTGCCACGCTGAGTCTCGCACGTCAGAGAAATACACGCTGCGACAGACGAGGTTGAGTTCGCAGCGGAGCCGCACTTCTCTTTCTCGTTCGATCGAAGATCATGAAGAGCGGGAGACCCGGTTAAGAAGAGATCTCTCTCAACATGCCCTTTCACGGTCGTTGGAGATGCGAGCAGCTTGAAGAAAATCGTGCAGCTGCTCGGCAGCGGTACCACGACGTGCGTCGCGATACGTCTGCTCATCTATCGCAAGAACGGGACAGAATTCAAGAGTTTCGGGGAGGGATCTTGGTCGGGCGAACAGCGTGCGGCACAACTAGAACGAGATCGTCTGCGGCGTAGCATAAACCAACTTTCAACATCTGACGATGAATCCACGGTTTATGATATCGAAGAGCAACTGTGGCTAAATAAAGAGGGAATTGGATTCATGTACAATGTTGCGATTAACTACGCCGCCCATGGAGATATTGGCATCTTAGAAGAAGTGTGTGCCCACTGCCAAGCCCGCTTTTGGAAAGGGGAGCCCAATGGGATGTGTTGTTCTTCTGGCAAGTATGCTTGGAGTCTATGCAAGACCCACCAGATCTGTTAGGAGTCTTTTATTCCGTGGAATTTCTGAACTCCCTGTCAGCAAGTGGACATACCATCAAGCTGAAGGTCAGTGTCCCGATCATGCTTCTTCGGAACCTATCTCCTCTGGAGTTGTGTAACGGGACCCGCCTTAAAGTCATCTCGCTCCACAGACACACCATGGAGGCGGAAATTCTTACGGATTGTGGCGTCGGCGAGGCAGTATTTATACCACGCATTCCCCTCATGCCTCTCCGTACTAGTTCAAGCGCGTACAGTTTCCCGTGAGTGTTTGCTTCGCCATGACCAACAATAAGCCGCTGCCCTCAGTGTCTGCCACACTGAAGGCAGCGGGTGTCGACCTCAGGACGAGCTGTTTCTCACACGGGCAGCTGTATGTCGCTTACTCCCGCGTCACCAGTCCTGACTTTCTTTACATTTTGGCTGTGGAGAACCAAACCACTAATGTTGTTTATCGAGAAGTCCTATAAGTATGTATTTTAACCCTATTCTGTATTATTTATTAAATATTTTCTCCATCTGCTTCAGTCACAACTTATGACTTAATACAGCAGAATTACCATAAAGTCATTTATTCAAAGCAGGCTGAAGATCAGCACTTTTTGAAGGAAAATTTTACAAAAGACAGTCTCATTCTGTTACTGCACTTTCTCTATATATGAAATGTAAAGAAACGGGTAAATGTATGTTATTTTAAAAGGTAGAATCGTAGGTTGTTTTGGTGCTGTATAGCGTTCACGCAGACGACGAAGCAGCAAAAGGTAAGTTCCTTAAGGGTGTAGATATCCTCTAAAAACGAAACGCCACCCCTAAGGGGGTAATACGGGGGTTGGAAGTTTGTATGAAAGTCCTATGTTTTTGAAGTGATCGACTTGAAATTTAACATGTTGTATGCTCTATAGATGGTGTAGAGGTGTACTAATAATGTATCTTTAGAAATAAACCCCCTTTTGGGGTCAAAAAGTATGTGCAAATAACTAGCTCCCCGCTTACGAAGTCGCGCGTGGCTGCTTCTTTTAGAATAAGACCACACCTTTACACAGATGCTAGAACCATATAGTACTGGGTAATTTTGCGGTTACAAGTATAACCCCATCATCTATATTATAGTCTAGATTTAGATGCGTACATTTTGTTTATTTGGCACGGTAAAAAATTATATTGTTTTCCGAAAAATTTACACCGCATATGACGCTACCGTAGAATTCAGGTAGATATTTTGGATGCGTCTGTAAGTATTCTACACAATTTTACTTGACGAAAAACTTTTCTAAAAATAATTTACCTACTCAAACCTCCATTAATGTTCTGAACCATATTTAAGACTGTGATTTTTTTGCGATCCGATAAAAAAGTTGAATCGGCGACTCGGTTGCAATATTTTAAAATCACTCAATCGAATAAGTGCCTACAATATTTCAATGGAAAAACATCAAGTCACAGAAGAAGCGGCGCTATTAAAAGTAACCAATATCATCATCAGCCTATTAATGTCCCCACTGCTGGGGGACAGGCCTTCCCTATGGATGGAATAGGGAGATTGGGCCATGACCCACCACGCGGGCCCAGTGCGGATTGGTGAACCAATATATAGAGCGCAAATACAACTTACCTATAAAATAAATTGGAAACTGTGATCATTGTCAAGCTAGAAGTATCACTGAACCTTACGTAGTTCGTCAATTATTTAATACCAAGGGCTTGTGTTTATACCATCTATATCACATAGGTTGAGTACGAAATTGTATTTAAACACAATTATTACTAATGGCCATAATACGTATTGCAATCAAGTTACATAAGCGTATTTTGGTATTGTTACTCTGATTGTACAATTTCATCCGAATATCGGATTAACTCAATGAATTTATAAACATCAATTACTCGGGAATCACTCGAGTACAACATAGTGCAGCTTTTACGGATCATTCCAATGCTATGTGGGCTTTCATGGACAAGGCGTTTCTAACCATAGAATAGATGTAAACAACAAAATCAACAGAAATGTGATCTATTATCATGATAATTTAATAATAATAATAATAACTGTTTTATTGCCTCCAAATTATGATACACTTATTAAAACGTACTACCTAATGGAAAAACAAAATTACAAGTATTCACTTAATATAACATTAAGTGGAGGCAAGAGCACGAGGCTCAGCGTAAGCGGATCCAAGGTATGCCTTGGTCCGTGCTGGTTTTCAGCCCCAACCTTTTCCCTGCGATATTATGCGGGTCACAGCCAGTAATGAAGAACTGCCAACTATTACAAAAAAAAACATGCATTACTTACAAACTAAATAGAGAATTTCAAACCACACACATTTTAGCAACCCAGCAGAACTTTGACCCTGTAAGATAAATACCTACTCTAAAAAGTTGCTGTCATAAATTTCCATTTTTCATCAATATTCTACGAAATTTTTCAAATTTTGTTTGGGAAATTTAAGAAATAAAACTGAACTTAAAATTCAGAAGGTACCCAGAACAACAAAGACAAGATATTAAATAAAATAGATTGTGTATGCAACATCTTTCTGCACGTATTATATTGACTCAATTTATAATTGACTCAAATATGATCCAAATATTTCCAGTTAAAGGAACATTTGAAAATATCTTAATACCTAAAAAAAACAACAAATGTGCGATAGTCACAGCATAAAGCACATAGAAGCATAATTTCCAAAGTGTTCAGAACATCTGTTATGATGCAAAAGTTGTCTAGAAACTACGGGCAACATCGGTTGAACTTGGCAAATCTAACTTTTCATAGTAGTTTACTTGTTTTAAACCTTTAAAACTTTTCTTGTAGAGAACTTGTAGATACGTAACGAACTGCTTTTGCAAGGTACACTATTATCTGCGCGTTTAATTCAGTTTGAATAAACTCTAATAAGTCTTAAATTGACTTACTTCTCTAATCTTTCTTGCATTTACTTGCAATTGCTTCAATCGAATACGTATCGAACTGCTTTTCCAAGGTACACTATTATCTGCTAATTTAATTCAGTTTGAATAAACTCTAATAAGTCTTAAATTGACTTACTTCTCTAATCTTTCTTCCATTTACTTGCAATTGCTTCAATCGAATTAAAAACCGAGATTTTGTAAGATTCGGAAAAATGAGGTGGTATAATATCGTGTTTTAGTAAAGAAATAAAATATCGTCACATAACTATACAAATAGTAAGACTAGCGAGAAGTCACCGGATACAATCATATATAAGTAAACATGTTTTGATATTGATAAAAATAAGAATTCCTATAACCCGACTACAGCGTTACCAGATCCAGGTGTTTGATAATATTTCATCGAAATCGGCCCGACTCCTTAGGAATATTTAATAACTGCATACTGATATCCTTCAAATTTCATCAATAAAGAGTTCCTATAAATAAAATGAAAGAGATTACGAAACAAGTAAAAGTTACTCAATTATGCCCATGAGGAACAGGTGAGTAAATCCGTAGAATAGAATAGTATAGAATAATCTTTATTTATTATTTATTTATATATTCGTACTCAAATTAAGTACAAAATATTCGAAATAAATCTTAATTCATTTTGGTGTAATCGTTCAACTCGTTTAAAACGATGTAAGAAAACTGATGACAAAATGCCGTAGAATCTTCTCTGTTTGTTAGATTTAGAATGTAATTCGCCGACTCCATATTTTTGTGACTCTTTATTGAGAATCGGAAGCCAAGGACCACAAGCAAAATGATCACCGAAACGGGCGGTACATGGTATACCAGAGCGGATTACCTTGACTTTAATTTAAAATGTCTATTCTACGCTGGCCTGTGGCCTAATGAAAAGTGGTCTCGTAATAAACAAAAAATTTATAAAATATATGAAGTTACACTCTTCATCATGTCCTTCACTTTCATGTTTATTACATCAATTGGTATTTATATGGCTAAGAGTGGTGACACCATCTTCTTCTTTGCTGACGTCGACAAAAACATCGTTACTTACAATTATATCTTTAAAATCATAGCTTTCTTCACCAAACGCAATGAGGTCAAAACTTTAATTAATTATATTATTTACTCTGGTGATAGGATCACAGATCAAAGAAAAAAGTTGATGGTAACTCATGTCATTGTTGTTACTGGGATGATCCTCGCCCTCACTGGAGTGTTTCAGATACTAGCTCTGATGAAAGGAGAATTGATTATAGTAGCCTGGTTCCCTTTTGATCCAATGAAAAACCAATGGAGTCTTTTTCTCGCTGAACAGTTATTAGTGATCTTGTTTGCCGTACCATGCGTGTTCAGAGCTATATCGATACAAGGCATAGTGTGTAGTATTATAATGTATATTTGTGATCAGCTGACTGAATTACAGAGCCGTTTGAAGAATTTGAATTATTCTGTAGAAACTGCGGCGGAAACAAAAGAAGAATTAAAATTGATCATCAAGAAACACATTCGACTGATGGGGTGGGTATGCGGTTAGCACATACAACATTTTATGTTCAAATTTGAAGTGAATCCATGTAGTACTTTTTGAGTTTATCCCGGACATGCATACAGACAAACAGACAAAAATTGTAAAAACTATTGTTTTGGCTTCGGTGTCGATTGTAGATCACACCCCAAGTATTCTTTTAAAAAATAATCCATGTACACTTTTGACTTTCCTACCATTTTATTATATGTATAGATGAGGAATACAAGCCGTACAGATGAGCCTGGTCTTTGTGGCTTATGTTGCGAATGCTCCATATTGTCTTTAACAGCTCCATTGCGGTTCTATCGTCATATGTCTTTTCACTTCATCTACGCATCCACCGTTGTTTGAGATCAATGCATCTAAACATATTATGTATAGGTGGACCACCCGACAGTTAGCAATAATTGTCATTAGCGCGATCCACAATCACCATTTTGGTTTTATTCCGATTGATCTTCAACCCAAATTTTAGGCTAACACGTTCCATTTTTAGAAGAAAGGAGAAAGTGGCCGATTACCAACGAGGGCCGAGTAGGGCACTTTCTTTCGAGGGATACATAGTACTGATTAATATACCTTAAAGGAAATAAAAAAAAACTTTAATTGAAATAAAAGTTATTAGAGTTATTAAAACTTTATGTAATACTTCATAAAATGAAACAGCCAGCGTGCTTTTTACTTCTTGTTCTTTTTTAAAATTAAAGTCCAGAATGCAAATACTAAAAACACAAAAACTGCAAAATCGAGCTGTACACTTTTCGGAACATTAATTAAAAAAAAAGAATAAATAAAATAAAAACAGCACGTTAACAATGATTTTTATAGACTTTTTCTGCCTGCTCAGCGCGTTAACAATGGATTTCCATACACGTTTCCAGCCCGCTTAGTAGTAATGACGTCCTTTCTTCTTCATTTTTAGGCTTCCGTAGTCCTGACAAGGAACCCATATACACACATCAAAAGTGTCTAGGGATCAACATATATTTTTGCAATAACTTTTCTCCTGATTGATATTAATTAAAATTTTCTTTAAGGATTCATCAAATAAAGTGTTTTCGTTTGTCACAGTAACGATAAACCAAGTCACCTTTGCATTAATAAAGAAATTTGCCATTTTCCTAATAAAGGGATTTTTGACATTTGAACCACTAACACAAAAGTTCGAAAAAAAGACTGAAATAACAGTTTTCTCTAAAATTTTATTGGGTAACTTAAACAATTAATAATCCGTATTTCTACCGCGAACACTAACAACACAAGAACATCGGTTTGGCATACTCAAAATGAGTTCATCCAAATCACGCTGTGGAATGGCCGCCCATGTTCGTTGCAACAACAAAAAAAGGTCTTCTTGCGACTGGATACCCTCCATATTCGGCAGAGCTCTTCTCTGTAGCATATCCCATGCATGCTCAATCGGGTTCAAGTCTGGCGACTGAGCAGGCCAGGGCAGGACATTGATGTTAGCTGCGGCGAGAGTCTGTCTTACAACTCTTGCGGTGTGCGGTCGTGCATTATCATGCATTAACTGAAATAAGGGACCGATTTGCACTTGTAGAGGAACGATGACGTCTGATACAATCGTCTCAGCATAAATTTGAGCGTTGAGGTTGCCTCTGATCCAAATCAACTCAGTTCTTCCGCCGATCCAAATACCCGCCCATACCATGATGGTTCCACCACTATAAGGATGGACTTCCTGGCAGGATTTTAATCGCTGTTGGCGTCCAGGGGTTCTCCAGTGTCGTATACGTCTTGTATCCGGTCTCATACCAAAACGAGACTCATCAGAAAAGCACACGAAACGCCATTGTTCTTCTGCCCAATTTCTGTGTTCAAGAGCCCATTGATATCGAATCCTACGATTGTGCATTGCTATAGGTGGTACCCGTAGCGGTCTTCGGGAATGAAGGTTCACTTCATGCAAGCGGTTTCTGACTGTTTGGTCGCTAATTAAGTTCCCTGAAGAGTGATGAAGCCTCACGGCTAACATCATGGCGGTTATTGTTGGAGCTCTTCGAGTTAAGATTTGAATGTATCGGTCTTTTCTCCGTGTGGTGCAGCGATACCGTCCTCCATGGCGCTCAGCCACGGTACCAGTGCTTCGGTATCGTGTCCAAAGTCGACTGATAACACTCTGACTTGTATTCAGAGCTAAAGCCACAGTACGTTGCCGGGAACCAGCTTCTATCATTCCCACGGCTCTGAGCATTTCTTCCCTGCTTAAATGACGTCGCCGCTCCATAATAACGTTGGTTTTAATCAGTAGTAGGGAAACAGTAGCACTAATAATGTCTTCAATGCGTTGTATGTTTTTATAGGGAAAATATTGACAGCTGATTTTCATCTTTTACTCGAATTTGATTCACAGTTCCTGATTCAAATTATGAAATGCACCAAAAAGGATCCATATAAATTTATAAAATCATAAATTTATTACAAAGCCACATCTCAATCTCAAGAAATCCGCATAAAAATGCTTGATCCCTAGACACTTTTGATGTGTGTAGTTTCGTCATGTCAGTCTGTCCATCCTCGGTTTTACTTGGAAACTATGAACACTAGAGAGCTGTAATTTTGTGGAGATATGTATATCGATCACGCCGACAAAATGATAAAATAAATTTTTGAAAAATATTTATTCTTAGGGTTGCTCCTCTACATGTAACCTAGGGATGATTGTTTATCATCATCTACCCCATCGTGTCGGATATCGTTATATAGGCCCATTAAAATTATTTAGGGGTTCCTAAGACTATTTTTCGATTTAGGGATCCGTTTGCGAAAGTTTGAACTTTAAAGTGCTAATTTGCACTTTAAAGTTCAAACTTTCGCTCGAGTTCTTTTGTTCGAGTAAGGTCCTCCTCTAAATGCTAAACTATTGGCTTGAAAAACCTGAAAAGTTTATAATACTAGTTTTTTGATGAACTTTTAAGGTAAATTAGAACCATTAAGATAGATTTGTTAGTTTAAGAGTAGTAGTCGTTAAATTTTGGTTAAAGATAATTTCTTACCTTTTGAAAATTCCTTAGAAGAAAACATTAATAGTGACATAGATGAAGTTATTGTAGCGTATAACCTTGCATTGCAGCAAAATCTAAAAACAACTATTTATAAATTACAATAATTACAATAAAATATCATTAGTAACGCTACCGCAAGTACTGATGACAGCGGTTTCTGAGTCGCGCTAACGTTACGTTTTTATAAAAAGTATATCAGCACTGATCAGCACTTGAAAAGATCACCAGTCATCATCAGCCCCTTCTCAGGGGATGATCGCTTCAGATGAAGCTTTTAGTCAATAAAAGTCTAACATAACCTTTTCAGGCGGCTGTAAGGTATCCATAAGGATTTCACATACGCCTCCCCGCTTGGGAGGCAACAAAAAAATATTTGTTGTGCTAACTACAGGCAACTAAGGAACCCTACACTGCGCGAGGCAAGACACGCATATGAACGGTTTTTTAAAAAATAATAACCATCGCTTTCCAAGCAGCGATAGTTCAAAACATTTTATCTATCTCAATTTTCTTCTACTTGACAGGTACGCACAATCGTTGAGTTATGCATTCAAAGAGTATTTTCTCATTCAAAACTTAGCTGTGACTGCTGAATTTGGCCTCAACGCGCTTATGGTATCAATTGTAAGTACATACTTAGATAATAATTAAACAAAAATCATCACCAATTTGTAGTGAATAGCAGTGGGCTAGTCAAGTGGCATTCCTTCTTTTAGTTTTAACAATAAGGTGAATATTTACTTGTAAATTTTTCTTTGGACAAATAAAAACTTTTGTTTGTAAATCAGTAATTTGTGTAATATATATAAATTATATATTTATTAAGTCCCATTATTTCATTATTAGTATAATCATAATAATCATAATCAAAATCATTTATTCAGTTTAGGCTGTTACAAGCACATATGAATGTCTAGAAGCTACGCCATCGGTTCGTAAATCTACGGCGGGAGACCTTGTACTGAGAAGAACCGGCAAGAAACTCAGCAAGGGCTGTTTTTTTCTCCCTGTTTTATCATTTACAGAGTCGTCAAGTTGAAAGATGACTTCAGAGATGATTCATGAAGTCACCTTTCATTACATAATGTGAAATTATACATTAATTATTCACCTGCATTTTGATTGCTGTGTCACACAGTATAAATCCAAACAGAGTTATTCATAATAGGTGTAATTAAACATTTACATCTTAAATATCAAAGTAGTTAGGGCAGACTCATCTCCGCTAGCAGCACCCGTTCACGAGAATGACGCATGAACCAGCCATCGCTTCGCTCAACCGTATTTTAGGGAATGTAACGACCCGCCTCACACGACATAGTGGTCAGTATCCCCGCCTATCGCGATGAAGTCATATTATTTCATTATAGCTATCAGTTGCTGCTAGATCAATAGGATTTTCTATAGTCTAACTACATTATTGATATTAATACTCGTAATTACAGGTTGGAGCCGATCAGAAGAAACATTTGTTATCGTTCATAGCTTTTCTCATGCTAGCTCTCGTCAATGCGTACATCTTTTGCTTTTTGGGCAACAAGCTCATGGATGAAGTAAGTAGATGATTCTCTTCTAACTGGCAAGTATATACGTTAGAAACTGTAAAACGTAAAAAGGATCGGGATCCCAGAGCGGGATAATGTTTGGCAATACTAATATTAATTTTCGAGAAAAAAAATACTAAAACCCGCTTGCACCAAAGTTCTGAATTCGAATTTAAATGCCGACCAAGTTTAAGTTTAGTTCATTCTATCCCTATTTGACTTTAAACAAATGACAATAGGGTATTTGACAAGTTTTAGAAAACGATCTCACGTTATTGACTAATGTTTATCGAGTCCCTCAAAAGTGAATATTCATCATTCTGTTGTGTATTTCACTAAAAATAACCAAATCAAAAACTCCATTTTCAAGTTGCCGCGAAAACGTTTTTCTGGACAATGTAGCGTCTTACTAGTGTGTGACGTCACACGACTGTTATTAAAACGTCAAACGATACAATGTAATGTCACTTTAACCGAAAGTTTACTTGCGTGTGACGTCATTTTAGGCTCCGCCAATCCCAAGCGATTTGGGTCACGTGACAATAGATCTATAAGAAAACTATTATCTTTTTCGTGGATTATTAGTAAAGTTAACGCAGGTGGTTAGCGCGTTCGGCTGCGCTCGATGAAGTTAAGCAACTTTCGCAAAGGTCGGTCATTGGATGGGTGACCAAAAATCTTCTATCTCGCTTCCTCCGTGCTTCGGAAGGCACGTTAAGCCGTTGGCCCTGGCTGCATTTGCAGTCGTTAGCACCCGCCAATGGGGCCACTGGGCCCGCGTGGTGGGTCATGGCCCAATCTGACTATTCTCTCCATCGGGCAGGTAGGGCAGGCCTGTGCCCCAGCAGTGGGTACATTAATAGGCTGATGCTGATGGTCTATATAGTTAAATAAAACTAGTTTTAACGGGTTAATGCACGAAATTTATTTATTTATTGTCCTTCGATAGAGATAGAAAGCCTCTCTGAGTTTGTTTCGCCGGTTCTTCTCAGAAAGGTCTCCCAATTTTGGAACCGGTGGTAGTTTACGGTACTCAATAAAAGACTTTCGTAGGTAGCTTGACAAAGTAAATAAAAAATCATTATTCTCCCGATGCAGACCTGAAAAGGCTGCGAAACGTCAATAAATAAATAAATTTCGTGCATTAACCCGGTAAAACTAGTTGTATTTAATGTGTGATGTGCGTGAAAACCTAAGAAATAAATATGTCCATATAGTTCTTTATTTTTATTACAGAGTACATGCATAGCCCTAGCAGCGTATGAGTCCTCCTGGATATCTTGGCCGGTGAGCATGCAAAAAGACGTGCTCCTCATAATAACTGTAGCACAGAGAAGCTTCAAGCTGACCGCAGGGGGTATGGCTTACATGTCAATGCAGACATTCGCTCAGGTAGGTTTAACTACTTAACATCATCGTGCGGCTATTAATACGAGTATATCCACTTCTAGAGCACAGATCTTCCCTATGCCTGTGCATAGGCATAGGTAAGTCTGTACTTACTAATAGAAAACGGTTAATAAACACGCGGGCACAAAGTTTTCTGATGACAATTAACAGCACCGTACAACTTAAAATGCTTTGTGAAGCACAGAGAAGCTCGAGATAGGCGCAGCGCATACAAGGAGAGGCGCGGGGAAGATGCTGAGAAGTTACTAATCCCAGCTTCTTCTGTTTTTATTAATAAGGGGGTATAAAGAAAATGATACTTTAACAAAAATACACGGGGACCAGGCAGCAGATGGGACTCGAACATGTACCTTCTGCTATCCGGGCGGATGCACTGACCATTACGCCGCGACTCTAATTGTCCGTGTCGAATTTTCTCTAGCATTTCTTAAGCAGCGTCTGGTGCCTGGTCCGCGTGGATTTTATTCCAGTAAAATTTTCTTTAGGTTTAAACATTCAGCGGTTAAATGCTTAAAAAATATAAGAGGGTATAAGTTTCAAAATTTGATAGCAAACATTAAACAAAACACAAGCGGTGCACACCGCTGCTTAGCGGCAACGAGAGCGCTACTAGGAGTGGGCGTTTTTAGAATAACGATGCGCGAATAACGATGCCAGGTTTGGATGCGCGCATCCGATGCGACTGGATGCCGTTATTAGATGCCGATGCCATCTAGTTTGTCAACGTTACTATAGCAACAGTGTCACAAACTTATCTGTGCCGGTGAAGATGTCGCTAGCGGTGAACAAATATGTCATAAAAATGTCACAATGCTATGGATAAATTGTAGTTCCAAGTTTTGCCACTGGCACTAAAAAGTTTGTGATACTACGATACTGAGATTCACTTGGCATCGATGCGATGCCGGCATCGGTGCGCAGATCCGATGCGATTTATCTGATACCGATGCGCATCGATTTCACAAATATCTAAAAACGCCCATCTCTAAGCGCTACTACTCAGAGTAGCGCACTACGTGGCTCTACGCCACGCTCAAAGGCGTCACGCGTCACTCCGTGGCTCTAGGTCGCGCTAGGAGTCATCGCGCTTAGTATCTTCGCCGCGCCTCTCCCGGCTTACGCTTCGCCATAGTATATTTTTTGGTACATCATCGTACAACGATGATGACGATAGCATAATTATATTATTTTTTTAGTTGCTTATCTTTTAACATCACACATACAAAAGTGCTAAAATCTCCGCCATCGAACTCATGATGCAGACAAGATCTCATTGGTGGAATAGTATGAACTGCTCTTTAAGGTTCCCACTGCAGAAAAGGTTTCTATTTTGTTATTGTTTTTTTTTTATTTCCTTAGCAAACAAATGGGACTGTCAATATTGTCATTTTTAAACCATGTATGTCTGTTATTATATCTATCTTAAAATTTAAAGTACATAGTTAAGAATGTGAATTTCTGTTTATGTTAAACAATATATACTGAAAACGTCGATTCATATTAATGGTACTTTGTACGAAAACAAACAAATTATCACTTCGCGGTTTGTTGTTATATTTTTTGCAGTTTTTTCCTCCATGTTATGATATAGTGTCTGATGTCGTATAGAAAATGGTACGGAACCCTTCGTGCGCGAGTCCGACACTCATACTTGGCCAATTTTTTATTAAACTTTTTGAGTTGCATGGCTATTGAAAGTTGAAACAGCGAAGTCCGACCGCGCTTAAGTTAAAAAAAAAGTAAATAAACAGTATTTAAGTTTTATTTTGTAAATAGTTACTTAGTGAAGTGTAAAACTTACTCATTGGTAATTTTTAATTTATATTTACACTTTTTTCACATATTTTTTTATCTTATTTTCTCTTAAACCGATGCAATTGTTTGGCATTGTAAATGCCAATCTTAGCACAACTGCAAACTAAAAGTGACAAGAGTAATTTTCGATACCAGGTCTCAATCATAAACCAAGACGAACTTCGGGCGATAGGTACTTAGAATGCAATCAATGTTACACGATCTGGATACTTTAACTTACTAAACTATCGGCGATGGCTTCCGAAGATTAACTATGAGACAACTTTATGGATCACCCAGCAATCGCCCGAGGCTTCGATCGTTTCGAAAGTTACGTCTCGAACGCAGTTTTGTTAATCACAACGAAAAGTTTCACGTTAACGTACATAAACTAACGGAATAGATATATTTGCCTTAATATATCGCTAAGGCAAATATTTATATTAAGTATCCTTCTTCGTTGATGTTAACACTGAACTTGAATTTAAATAAACACACACACTCTCACATACACACACATCCATTTATGTTTGAGATTTTATTTTAGTTCTTGTCTTTTTAGTAGTATTATAAATATTATTTCAAATAAGCCTGGTGACTTGTAACACAGGTATTGCCATACCTATTACATCTTATATAATATTATTTTCACCTTAAATAGCGTCCTAAATTTATAACTTGTGAAGAGTAATAAGACATCATATATTATTATTATAATATATATAACGTATTCAATAAAAAGTAGTTTTAGGCCCACTTGAACCAAAGCTTTTAATTCTAAAAGCTCATCATGTTTAACCCTCAATCTATCTCTTTTTGACCTGAAACAAAACACGATTAAGCCTTAATTTGAATTAAGAACTCTCGAACACGTGGGTCTATGTTTATTATTTTTTCAACCGTCGAAAAATAACTGAGGAGGTTTTCTATGTGTTTATAATTTGACGCATATATTTTTTTATGTATGATCACGCCTAACTTTTTACAGTGTAGGGAGTCCGATTTTGATAATTCTTTTGTTATGGAAAGGTCATACTTCAAAGTTGGTTCCGTATAAATTTGGAAAAAGAAACAACCCAAGGGTGGAAAAATAGGGGTGATTGTTCAATCACAGATTTTGATGCTGAGTTGTATACGATAAAAATGAAAGCCACAAAAAATTATAAAAAAAATATTAACCTCTTTTATCTTTAGTTCAATTAACATTTGAAGTGCATGTCTAATAGATCAAGTTTTAATAAACCATCATATAGTGACCAATTAATTTATTAAAGCTTCAACAGTTCTTCGAAAGATACGTTATACCGTTTGTCCCAACAGCGTCTTCAGTCGTTGTCACCTCTTTGTTTCAACTATAACTATTTATAACTTTTATCTTTATTCCAACCAAGAAAGGTTGTGTGAATCGTACATTACACGCCATTTGCAATTCATTGCACAATCACAAGACGGAGTAAGATCAATCCACGATTCACACAGATCATTGAATTTGCTATTGGAAACGCGCGTAAATCGCCTTATCTGGACAGCTCAAATAAGGCATTTACCTATCCGGAATGGTTATTCTCAAATTGACTGGCTAAGCACACTGGTATCTAACCAGACTGGTTCATTTCCTAACTGAACTGGACTGAACTAGTTATTTTTCAAATTGCCTGTCCGACCTCACTGGTTCTTAACAGGACTGGGTAATTTTCAAAATGACTGACTGACCGAACTGACTCCTAACCGGACTGGTTATTTCTTTATAACTAAAATATTTCGTTACGTACTTAAAAAAATAAATTTAATGAAGACATTGTTCCCAGGCTCTCTACAACGGATACTCCATGTTTGCAGTAGTGCGTGATCTTGTCAATTAGTTGTTTATGACGTAATAATGAGGCAATTTTAAATAAACGCTTGCTCTTTACAGTTTGTTTTATTACCTTAACTACGTGTGTGTTCAAATTAGTGTCTATCTGCGAAAGTAACTTACTCACATAGAGCAACACGGCCGATGCCAGGGCGAGAGTAGACATACACAGATTTCCGCTCTGTCGAATTGGGCTTACAAACGATACATGAGTGCTAGATTTAGCGGGGTGTTGTGTATTCGTTTATTGATGAGTGTCGTTATTACAGTTTTGTTTTTTACATGTGCGTTAATTTTAAAGGACAATGTTATAATTGGTCTAAGAACCAACACCTATTTGGCATTTATGATAATTCTTAGCATATTTTTTGCGATAATTGTCAGTATTTAGATTGTGACGGACACTTCCAGTTACGTACGTAAGCTACATTAAAAAGTTAAAAAATAATTTGAGACAATAAATACCATTTTTATTTTTATTTTTATTTTATGAGTTGAATCTATGACAGCGCTGCAAAAAAAACACTCTTTCTTCCTAATGCCAGCATTTCACATGGCTATTTGTATTTGATATTTAAAACATGACATCAGTCTGTCCTTTTCATTCCTTATAAAGCATGACAAGGACAAACTGTTGTCAAGTGAAGGCCCAGTATAAAACTCGTTACTCTGTGGTTGTGGTGCAGGCAGTTTGCATTCGTAGTAATCTGTGGCATTCGTGCATTCCAAAGAATAGTCTAATATACCGGAAAGTGCATTCTAGTTTCGGATTACTTGTTGTGTGTGTTTATTTGTGATTGTTTCCTTTAATTTAACTGTTTCGGCTATATAATGTGCCATCGATGTTACCAAAAAGCAGAGCCCTTATTACCAAGTGCTAGTGAACCTGTGCCACAACATCCTGGGAGGATCATACTGCCAAATTATTCAAGAACACCTGATACACATTCACGCTGCATATAAACACAATATACATGTGATATACAAATAAATACAAAATATATGATAAAATTACTTATGTTAAAAAAAGTCAAAAAATAAGAAGCAAAACTACAGTTTTTATTTTATTCATGATTCCTACCTAACCAAGTTTTTCCTAATAGTTATTCTTTAAAATTGCACCGAATAAAATGAATTAGTTGTAATATTAATTCACTTCATACCGAGTTCATACTAAGTTCATAGGTTGACCTATGTTTCATTGAATATTAAACATAACCTCAAATAAATTTTAGTTTTCCTAATAATTTAAGTTCTCAGAAGTGCCCGTCAATAATCTTTGTTTTTACAGTCATTTACTTACGATTTCGAACCTAGAAAAAAAAAATCATGATTGTTGGTTCTTAGGCTAACTAAGTATGGACGCCGAACAATGTCCTTTGTAACGTTTGTACGTATGCTTTTTGTGCTTATCCCCCCCCCCCCTCCACCGTGCAAAAAATGGTAGAATGATTAGAATAGAAATGTTGCTATGGCTACTCCCTTCCTTGTTGCTGTATATCAATGCCTGCCTACATCTTCCGTCACAGAAGATCACAGGAATATTGTGGATTGCTGGGTGCTAACGACTGCATATGCCGCCGGGACCAACGGCTTCCGAAGCACGGAGGAGCTCGAGATAGTAGATTTTTGATCACCCATCCAACGACTGAGCACTGTGATTGTTGCTTAACTTCAAAGATGCGCGAACCACTTGCGCCACCAAGCTCTTCAATCTGAATACCTACGACCGATATCACCGTGAGTTTTGAAACAATTGGAAATATAAATGTAAGTATATAGCGGTTGTAAAAACGGGTTTGTGGCATTTACGATGCTAAAGCACCGGCTAAGAGGTTATATAATTTATTAGAGAGAATGTTTCTTGAAAGCCTTCTGTTTACAAGCCATTTAAGCGACGTATAAAAAGGGATGAGAGAGTACTGAACAGTGTATAAATAAACAGAAAACAATTTTCCTCTTGCAACTCAATACACCTACATAATACTGTAACTGCACGTTAATGAAGACATAGCAAAGAATTAAGACATTCTGTTTTTCTCGCACATACTTAATTCCTAAAAGTTATAGCACATTAGTATATAAATATAGACACGTACAGACACAAAGCCTCATACACCCGTGCCAGGATCGGTTCACTACTATAAGCAAGACGCGCGTGTATGAGTTAGCACTGGCTGCCTGTCACGTCACGCCAGTGCTCAAATACAGGTCTTATTTGTTTTGAAATAATTAAATAATGTTTACAAAACATAAGGTTAATTATGGTTTACTATACTGTGAATATAGAAAACAATAGAACTACATAATAATAACTTAAATAAAGAAAAAAATACTAGTACAAATCTTTCTAGGAAAATTTTACGGTTTAAGATCTATATTCTCATAAAAAAATACCAAATACACTTACCATAAGAACATAAAATAAACATCTAGTTATTTATTTAAAGAGGTTTCCATGGTATCTATTTCATAAAACAACGCAACCATATCGCGTTGGGGCATGTTTGATATAGCTTGACAAAAATTTCACGACTATTTTGATCTCGAAATAAACAGTGTCAATATCCATTAACTATAACGCTTAACGCAACGTGCTTTACAGTGGATTACTTAACAAACTTATACATATTAAATTTAGAATTCACATTCAATCAAAAGTACTTGGAATGTATCATAGATGAACGAAAATATATATAAAAAATAGTCTTAGTAATAGAAAGCACTTACCTTGTTTACCGAGGGACAAAAAACCAGTTATGAGCGCAGTGCCTGAAATACATACAGATTACCTATGATGTATCGTGACTATAATGTATGCTGTCAACCGTCAATTTAAAATATTATTAAATAAATAAAAAAATCTGTATTCTTAATACGACAAAAAAATATTCTATTCCCGAAAAATAAAAAATAGCCCTTAAATACTCCAAAATATACAAATCATTTTTAAACTAAAAACTGAGCAAAGGACAAAATAGACTATCTTATAATTTTCAATTGCTAGTATCGAATTATATCAAGAGTTTCCATATAGACTTGCGGCATTAGGCATTAACGAGACATAGTGCATTTCGATTTGTAGACGAAATAACATTTAGGCAATAACAATGTCTAGCTTGACATTCATGGGCAGGCAATCTGCTTCTTAGTCTATAGACGTGTTAGGCATTTTTGCAGCAATGGCGTCTTGAATTTTAGGCGTCATCATCATCATCATCAGCGCTAATAACTGTAACACAGACTGTAGCCCTAAATTTTTGGTCTAATGCATAAAATTTATTTTTATAATTTATTAATTACACGGTTAGAAAAGGACAAAAAGCCTCCGTCCTATATCACTCACCGGTACGTTGTGCTCCAGCGCACTGTTCATAGACTTCGCGCACCGAAATTATTACAGGCGAAGCAGAAGGAACCCCTATTTACACAAATTTAAATAAATCTAACATGTGCCGGCTTCACATGAGAAATCGTCATACGTTTTAATAATTGGTAAGCAATTACTATACTTTATTTTTAATCATCTTATCAGATCACCGTAAAATATGCATTATTTTCTAGTAATCACATGTGAAAATCATGTATTATTTGATAAGATAACCTCCTTGTCAAGATTTTTATAAATCCTTACAAATTATTAACCAGTTAATACTACATTCCTATGATGATTAGTCAAATATGCATAAATATTCATTTATTCCCTTCAGCAATGAATATCCAGTAAAATAATTCATAAACAGTAACTCCCATTATAAAAAAATCTTTGAAGACGGTGTTTGTTGAAAAGGATTACCTCCCTAAATCCATTAGTTTTGTAGGAATGTGTTACTTACCATACTAATTAATTACAGATAATAACATGGAAGAATAAACCATTAAATCATATTATACTTGCTGTCTTCAAGCCTCCGACAGGTATTTATTTAATTCAATCATTATACTACAATGAAAGAACAATTTTAACTATATAACTTTACACTTTCTAATCAATTACTGGGTATAAGTAATTGAAACAACAGTTTTTAAGATAATTATAACTTATAACGCAGTTTTTCCATAAAGAGAAATGTTCAATTTACTTTAAAATATTAACTTAAAAAGGAATAACATACAAATGTTTCTTAATATATTGTGGATTTTATAATTTCTTAATATTCATTTAATATCAACCTTTCATGTAGATTACCTACTTAATAAAATATTAACTTACAAAGGAATAACATACAATTATCTGACCTTTCAGACGCAATAGCGGTTACAAATTCTGACCTTGCTTTGATTAGTAACTGGAGTAAGTCATTCGGCTTAACTGTTAACCCCGCGAAGACGCAAACTATTTTAATCGGCAGTCCTTATTTCGCTTCCAGGATCAACTATGAACGGCTGCCTCCTGTAACTTTTGATGGGATTGTTATACCCTTTTCCACAACTGTCAAAAACCTTGGTGTGATATTTGATCACTGTTTCTCTTGGAAACCTCAGCTCGAATCTATAAGAAAAAAAATATTTGCCGCATACAACTCACTTAATCGCCTACGTAACTTTTTGCCGACCAGTACTAAAATCACTCTGGCGCATTCTCTTTTACTCTCCATTCTGGACTATGCTGATGTATGTTACACTGATCTTTCTGAGGAACTGCTAAGCAAGTTGGAACGTTTGCAGAATATAGCTATCAGATTTAAATATAATCTCCGTAAATTTGACCATGTATCACACTTCCGCTCGAAACTCAACTGGCTCCCTATTCGCCGGCGCAGGGACTTACATACTCTTACGCTTCTTTATTCTGTACTTTTCCTACCTACTTCTCCACCTTATCTAAAACAATGCTTCTCTTTTCGATCATCCTCTTCACAATGCATTCTACGCTCCTCTTCTAATCTCACTCTAGAAATACCTTGTCATTCGACTGATTTCCTTTCTTACTCCTACTCTGTGCATTCTGTTCGCTTGTGGAATTCATTACCGGAATCCATACGAAGGGCTCGCACTCTGGACTCGTTCCGTGAGCAAGTTAAGCGTCATTTTCTATCTTTACTTTGAAAATACCTCTTTCCTTTATTTATTTGTTAATTTTTTATTTTTTTTCATATAAATATGCATCTATATTATTATTACCGTTTTTATTTTATTTTATAATATTGCTCTTACACCCTTCCCCCTTTTTTTGTTCTTTATACTTATTTAATTTTCCGTCATGGGTTGCCTGGAAGAGATTGCTATTAAGCAATAAGGCCGCCCATTGTGTAATGTCTCTCTGTCAGTGTAATCTTACTGTTATGTCCATTGTAGTGTTATACAATAAAGAATATTATTATTATTATTATTATTAAATATTTCTTAATATCTTGTAGAATTTAAAATTTCTTAATATTAATTTAATATCTACATTTCATGTAGATTACCTACTTACCTTTTATGTATTTTTTTTCTCCGGAAGGCTAATACTTACTGTTCCCCTTCCAGGAGGTGCAATGTTATGGTGTAAAGTTAAACTGCAATGCTATGCTGCAAGTTATTGCCATATTATACCGAAATGTTACCCTGTTACCCTGACGTCCTGCTACCCAGGCAACGTCCCATATAACCTGTAGCTACCCCAGAAGGACTCTCCAGTCCTAAGCAGCGGACGAAGCCCCTGCTTACCCCAACTCATCTACTTACCCCGACGAGTTTGGACTGCACCCTGTGCGCAGATTACCCTTCGTGCTGTCTACCCTGGACCTACAGATAACCAATTCTTTTTTATTTAAATTAACTTTAGCTTTTAACATACCCAAGCGTTATCGACCAAATGCGCCACAACCTGTTTTTTTCCTACCTATTAAATTTAATTGTAACGACCGTTTTATTTGCGTGACCGTGCGGCTCCAGCCAGCGGCTAATTCCATTCCGTTTCTTAATCCTGTTAAACTTAACTTTAACTAGCCTTAACTTCACGTAACTTAACTTAACCTTTACTTTAACGGATATTACCAATAAATGGAGTTATATATATATAATCGGAGTCTTATTTTTATTTACCCCACTTACCCGGTTTTTCACGTTACAAGACCTAGACACCTACGGCTGTTTTGCTGAATTGTTATATTGTATACTCCAAGACAAGTGTCATAAGTAAAGATTATTATTATTATTAACATGCATAACGACCTAATCAAAATATATTTGAAACTTTTTGTTTATTTTAATTTATCCTCCTGTGTCAACCCTACCGAAAAAAGGAAAATTCCGCCCGCTTCATAGAAACTTTGTCTTTGTACGTCTTTTTATTCATGTGGTAAAAGTAATAGGATCAAAATAAAATTCACATATTCTGTTGAAATTTTCCGCATAGCTTACTTTATTTTACCGTAAAAGAAATTTGAAATAGAACAAATTGTGGAATAGGACTATTGATCAGTACCATTATATTCCATTCGGACAATAGAAATACAAATATTGAAATCTTAGGTCACCCTCATCAAACTTACACATATCGCTATCCAAATTATGATCAATAAGGATGGTGACTAATTTTTTTTCTTCTTTTATCAGGTAGATTATCAAAAAGTATTGGACACGTATTTTTTCTTTTTTTCACATAATATAAACTTTGTAGAGATATATTAATTTAAAAAGTCGCATGACGTCACGTTTTCGTACAATTTTCACTTAAAAGTGACGTGACGAGCCCCTACTCCCAAACTTTGACACGCTATTCCACATTTTGTCATTTTTTAGTTGATTGCCCAAAGAAAAAATACGTGTCCATTATTTTTTGATCATCTAACTGACGGACTAAATTGAATTTCGTTTACTGTACCCCGTCATCACCCCTATTTACATATACCTATTTAAGTATATTGGATGGGTGACCAAAAACTTACTATGTCGAGCTCCTCCATGCTTCAGATGGCACGTTAAGCCGTTGGTACCGGCTGCATCTGCAGTAGTTAGCACCCACCAGTCCACACTGGGTTCGCGTGGTAAGTCATCGCCCAATCACCCTGTTCCATCCATAGGAAAAGTAGGTGCTCCAGCACTGGGGACATTAATAGGCTGATGATTTGATGAAGTATATCCCTTGTCCTTCTGCGCAAAATCTCCAATCCTAAATAAGTTGTTCCACTGCCTTCGTCGTAACTGTGAATGGGTAAGGTGCAAAATTTAGCCGTTTTCGTCAGTTCGGTGAGCCATAAACGCTACTTAGATGGATTAACGAAAATCTTAACACATAACGGGCAATGGACTTTATTTTTATTGAACAAAACTTTAACAATATTACTGCTGCCACAGTATTGCTGACCCACGTGATTCTATTTTTGGAGCGTTTGAGTACGAAATTGCTAGACCAATAATAGTATTAGTACCTAATATATAATAGGTTGGAGGAAAAGTCTTTTCGCATTATAGTATGTATGAACTTGTAATAAAATCTCTTTGGCATCTATCTGGCTGGTTTTGGTATTATTAAAAAGTTTAAATTTTAAAGAAGATAATTCCAAAATCAAATTAGAAAAATGTGATTTTCGTTTGTTTTTTCTTACTGTCAAGAGGAGTGAATCTAATGAAGAATTATAGATAAATTTAAAGATACATTTGAAATTTTTACTGTATAGTCTTCTGTCTAGCCGCCAATGGTAACCTAATCTAACGGTTCCAGAGATCTGTGAAACAATCGGCGATAGCAAAAAGGATTCCGTTGGTATTACGAAACCCTAAAAACCGTTAATAAATTCTGATATCGTATTTAATCAAAGTTATTTTTGGAACACTAAATTAAAAGTTGGAGTGTATACAATACTTGCTTGAGACTTTGTGTAACAATATTCCATAGAAGATAAGTTTTAATGACTGCTCTTACCGACGCCCTCCGCATACTATGTTAGACGGCTCGACTTAGTAAGTTTACTAACAGTAACAATTAACCGGTAACGAGACAGTAATATGATACTACTGTAATAAGCTAAGAGTGTTGCAGAGACCTTTTAATTATACATGATTTATGTTGATATCGCAGTTTCCGTAATCTATATATATAAAACTCAAAGGTGACTGACTGACATAGTGATCTATCAACGCACAGCCCAAACCACTGGACGGATCGGGCTGAAATTTGGCATGCAGGTAGATGTTGTGACGTAGGAATCCGCTAAGAAAGGATTTGGATTAATTCTAACCCCAAGTGGATAAAATAGGGAAAGAAAGATTGTATGAAACTTTGTCAATTTTAAACCGATCGGGCTGAGACTTTGCATGCATGTCATGTCATTGTGTATAATACAAGCCTGAGAACAAAAACTGTAGTCTACACTTCAGCTCTACACCGAAGCGAAGCGTGGGCGGGCCGCTAGTAATAATATAATATTTTACCCGCAAACCGTCAGATACTCCGTGATCATGGCACTTGTAACAGTGCCGAAATATCGGGCACTCGCAAAAAACAAGGTACATGGTAGCATTCCCGCTAACTGCGACTACAATTTCAATACTTTAGGAATACTTTTTACATTTTTACACATAATTTGCGCATGGGAAGTGTGAGATATGTGCCTTATTAAAAAAAAATATGGGTGCGTGTACTTAAGTACGCGCGTGAGAAGTTATACTTCTTTTTGGAATTATTAAAAAATAGTTTTTAATTGCATGCAGTTAATTAATTACAATAAGATAATAAAAGGATTGGAAAAGGATAGTCAACGCAGTCAATAAAGTTCAGTTTTAATTTGAAAAATTTAATAAATAATCAAAATCACTACTGAATAAAATTTATTAGCACATATAAATTTCGCATTTGTATAACATTATAACACGTGTTAAGAATATAGAAACTAGAAACATGTGGATAAATATTATAAATATGAAAACAGTGATCAGAGGCGACGAGCGTCCCAACATGTGCGACTAAGAGATCCTATTACTATTTTGTTGGAAGCTTTTTTTCGAGACTTACGAGTAATGTGCGGTTTAGCGGCCGACTTCATGGTGTTACTTTTCTGTTACAGTGTTGCGCGCGCATCTTAAAATTTCACTCTCATAATTTTTTCATAAAGCGCCCGCGGCTAACTTCATTATGTTACTTTTGTGTTACAGTGATGAGCGCGCATCTTAAAATTTCACTCTCATAATTTTTTCATAACGTGGCTAAAGAAGTATAACTTCAAAATATTTACTTTATTAAAAAGTATTTTTATAAGCAATACTAAATAGATATTATCAAAAATACCGGCAAGTAAAGGATGAAACATAGATAAATGATTGGACTCCCTTCAGTTGACCGCAGGGATGATCAATCATTTACCTAAGGAAAATAATATGCAGTTGTCTTCACATAGCATAGCCTTTTGTCAAAATAATTTATTATTGCTATCCGTTATTCAACCTTAAGCGGGACCCAAATCCTTCAAAAGCTACGAGTATGCCCAAATCAAAGAATTACACCTTTATCTCATCTCTAAATGAAAAAGTATCTTTAATATTTATTGTCTCAAGCTTTTTTGGTAAAGTTAACGAGGTCTTCACAATTCGTCATCCGAAAATAGAAGCCGGCCAAAAATATTTGAAATAAAACGCTCGAGCCAACTTGTTACCAACTTGAAGTGGCACCGGCAAAAAAGGAGTGCCCCAAGGATGTAACGCGGGCCAACAACAATAAACGTCTAATCTAACTTTTAACTTAAATAATCCACCATAACAATAATTCATCATAATAAAACTCTGACTGAAAGAGAAGGCATACCGCATTCTTGAACTTCTGACATTTAAGTAGGTACCTACGACTTTTTATTCGCGGATGCTTTTGAAAGAAGCGATGATATTATGACGTTTGCTATAGTGGGACACTTGCGTAAATAAGTACTTGCATTATCTCATTCACTCGTAACAGTTCCATTGAACTATTATCACTGAACGGTTCAAGTATTGTTGACATGGTCGTGTTGAAATTGAAAGATATACAAGGCATCGCAGATTATTCACTTTAAATTCGAATGCCCATCAGCAGTTAGAGTAAGTAATTAATTAATTAAAAAAAAAATAACTTTACTTTTAGTTTTGATTTAGGGTTAAAATTGTGTTTTGTGCAGACAAAGGTTTGACTTTTTAAATAATTAGAAAGTTTGGAAAGCTCTAAAGATCTTATGAATGCCAACTCATAATTGCATTACTTGATGAACACAATTAATTTTATACACTTTATGGTGTTTTATATGCTAATTTATGTATTAAAGCAGTTAGTTTCAGCCAAAGATTATAATTACCAGTTAGTGTCTGCTTGGATTTGGTAAATATTGATCCTAAATTAAGCACTTTTATTATAAAGTGACACTTATTATATCACCACAATATTTTTCGTCGATCATGTCGCATTACATCAGACCTCATTAACAAGCCTTGGTGGTTCAGTGGTAAAAAGCGCGCCTGGCAAATTGGGCGGCCCGGATTCGATTCTAAGACGAGGAAGGCCTTTTTTTATTGATAGTGTATTAATGACTAGATTTTATTTTGATAAATCATTAAATCTATAAGAAATGATACAGAGGATGCGATTAATATCAACTCCAACAACCAACAACTTTTGTCAATTATTGTTTTTGTGGCAATAAAGTTTAAATAAATAAACATTATTAAACACATACAAGACTCAAAAAAAATACTTATTTGCTTAATCCTCAGAGTTCAGGGAATCTGTTTGAAGATATATTAAACCTAATTCTACTCTGTCTAGAGAGGGCGATGTCTAATCCGGCATTTCCTTTGTACAACTGGTATAATAAATGTAATGAATATATAAATAATAAATATTACATTAACATTACTCATAGATACGATCAAGGAAATTTTTCCAATAAAAAAGTAGCCAATAAATATCCAACAACGAAATCCAGTTTATTTTTTTCTCTCCTAAATATAAGTTATCTATCAGAGTATACTCGTATAATCGTACATTTTGTAAAAATTACGAATAAAAGCAGTTTTTCTTTTCTTTCAAATCAAATTGTGGGAAATTAAACCCAGTTACGGGTATGTAAATTTCGGTACTTTGCGCAGATAGGAAGGTACTTGAACCCTAGGCACTCTCGATGTGTATATATTACTATAAAAGCTAAAGGGTTTTTCATAATAATTCTGTTTCGATCACTTAACTTAAGCATCTTTCGGTGGTTTTAATATTCCCGAGTGGCTTTTTTGAAAAGGCGCCTTGCGAGCTTGAGCTTTTGATTCCCCCCCCCCCCCCCCCTCAGGGGCCACACCAATTAGTAAAGTGGAGAGTTTTAATAGCCACTCGGATGAAAAAAAGTTCCCACAAGAAATTAATAAGTTTTTGTTCCTTAAAAGCGTTCTATAACTTCTTTGCTTGAAGTCGAGATTTTAAAATCCCTAACACAAATCCCTCATTTTTCAGGAGGCTAGTTTTAAACTTTAATGTTCTTCTACTGAAATATTTAAGCCCCCCCCCCCCCCTGTACGAAAATAAATTGGCTAATAGCTTTTTCAGTTTGTTCCTCAACATTTTACGAAATCTTTTCGCATAATATTTAGAAGTTACGTTTTAAACAGCCAAGTTAAAAAAATGTTTACCATTTCGAAAGTAATTTAAATAAAAACAATGGAAAAACTAACATTATTATGAAAATTATCCACAATATACAAAAATAAATATTAGATCAAATACCTTATTACGGCTCTATTTGAGCACTAACTTAAACGTCTTTTAACCATCTTTGCTTCAGTGTGCTTCGAATGCGACATAGTAATTGCATCATTATAAATAAGTAGTTTCTTTGAAAATATATTCCTAGTATTTGTGGAATACCATTTATACATTTATAACTAGCCTGGCCATAAATATTGTTACTTAAAACTTTTCTTTTTTTTTCAACTTCCTAACTTTTTTGAATTTGGAGCACGTATATTATTTTAAAAACTTCTTTCGATTTTGTGCCATTAAATATAGTTTCCCATACAAACTCCCTCCTCTTTCTCGCCCTGTTACATATTGATTTTTAGGGTAAAAACTATCCTACGTTCTTTCTCGGAACTAAAACTATCGCTATATCAAATCCTACTTCCTATTAATGTATCAATGTGAAAGTTTGTGTGTTAGTTACTCAATCACGCAAAATCTACTAAACGGATTAGGATTAAATTTGGTACGCATATAGTGCGGGCCGTGGATGAAGACATAGAACATTTTCTATCACGGGAAAAGGGTTCTTGTGGGATTCTCAAAAAACTAAAGCAAAAGCAAACGAAGTCGCGGGCGGCTGCCAGTTTCATGTAAATCGGTTCAGCGGTTCATAAAAATGAAGAGGTAAAAGATAGTCAAACAGACCAACAGACACACTTTCGCATTAATAATATTCTGTTTTGTGATAACATTAGTTGTTCAGTCGTATATCTACTTTTACAATATAATATACGTATGTATTCTTAAATCAAATCAATACGCCAAAATTAATAAATGCTCCCGTTTTCAAACAAAGCAACGTAAATAAACTGCTGTCAATATTAACCGTTCTTTGTTTCCAAAGAAACAACCAAGTAACGAACATTTAAATTACTAATTACTTAAATCTGCGTCTTTACCTCTAGAGAATAAAGATTTGTGAACGGTAGAAAAAAATCAATGTGGTAACTTGTATTTCTACGTAAACCAATATTTACAAATTCGATCCCTGGAGATATCTTTATTTCCAGGGATCGGAAAAGGGAACAAAGTTTAAGAAAACTGGTCTGGCAGAAAAATGCAAATTATGTCAACTACCAACTTTCACTGGCAGAAGAAACTATATACAACAACTTCACGGAACAACTTTTTAATATTTACACCTAGAAATATATTTTAGAAAACCAGTCGAGTGAGAGGACCAGGAATTCATCGCACGGAATTTTCGCCATTCGGGCAAACGCATGATTATAGCACTAAATACATTTTGCCGAATAACGGAGGGCGCCGCCGGCACCGGTTCGATTCCAACCTGAAAAAGGCCTATGCTAAGAATAATACTTTTAATAAACCCTTATATAGAAAATTGCTTAAGCAATAAAAATAAATCTAATTGCTATTTGTTCTTTCAACTGTTTGATACTCGTACTTGTAAAGGCATTCATTTGACATTGTGCGTTACCTACAATGCGAAGAGACGACACTGCCTTCAAGCCTAAGAAATTTTCGATACGGACAATTACACAATTAGGGCCGCGGTAGCATAATAGTCAGTGCACTGCATCCGCCCGAATAGCGGATGATGCGGGTTCGAGTCCCATATGCTGCCTGGACTGAAAATTTTACTAGAAAAAATTCCAAGTAGAATTTTTTCTAGTAAAATTTTCTTTAAATTTAAACATCTAGCAGTTAAATGCTTAAAAAAATATAAATCCCTTATGAAATAAAATAATGGTGTGGTTTATGAAACCACGATGCAAGTGAAACCTTTGAAGTGTTTTACATCGCCTCAAATGTTCAGATATATAAAAGAGATAATTCTCGCCGGATAGCTAGCATACTTAGTTAGTTGGTGTTAAGTTGGCTTACAAAAATGGAAAAACAGTGTTTCCTCGGTTGGGAATCGAACCGCGAACGACGAGCTTTATACCGACGCTTGTTGATAAAGTCTGATGTTTAATTACAATAACAAAAAACTAATGCGACATGATAAAGACGAAGGAAAAAAATTGTGGTGATGTCACAGAAAGTCGTTTAAAACATAATTAATAAAAAAACATTTTATTAAAAACATCTACACAGTTTTGAGTTTGAGAAGACTTCAATACCCAATGCCTCGAACAAATGAGTTGATTTAAATTTGAACCCTTTATGCCCTTGTAGGGTACTCTTCGATAAGGTTCGATGATATATATTCTTTATATCACAAAACGTTTTTAAAACTCTGCTTCGCCCTGTGTGCCATAATTTCATTTGAAATGTTATTATGGAATTTTATGGGCCATTTGGCGGAATCCTCCCTTTTATAACTCGGCTGTTATGTTTATTTACAGCTGAAATATGTTGATGCGAAGATTACGTCTTTATTTTAACATAGACGTTCTTTAAAATATATCTGTTTTATTAGAGTTTTGTGTGAATTAATAAGTAATAGGTAGATTTATAGGAGGAGAAATGTGATTTTCTAAGTGACTTTTGATTGAAACTTTGTTTCGTCTGCAAGATTTCCTAAAGCTATGCCCCATTACGGGTACATATAAGTAAAGAACAGGCCAAGACGTCTAACTCATGTGGCCAACTATATATGTTTTATGTCAAATGATACAGTAGCTTGGCCATTAACAGTAGCAAACCTCTTTGGAGTATTACTGGTTTTAGCCTAAGTAAAACTGATTTTTTAACCATCCCTGAAATATAATTTCTGTGATAATTAGAACATTAGATAGATATGACTGAATCACCATATTTTTCTGTCACAACAGCTATCTTCACAACTGAAGTCCTTTCAATATAGGTGGGTTTGAGGTAAGTAATTAATTTTCTGCGCTTCGTATACAAATACAAGGCATCAAATGATTGCCAAACTTAAAAAAAAATTAAGCGTAGCTAAGTCCTTACTGATTTGACCTACACTTTCAGAATACTTTGCTTCCAGAAAGGACAGCCTAAAAACCTCAACGGGATTCCCCTCAAACGGCCAATTTTCCACTCGAATAGTGACATAGAGGGAACTCGATCAATAACGCTGATTAGCTCTGACCCAAACGGACGCCTTTACACATTATTAGTTTTGTTCGATAAATCTTTTAACCGCCATTAGGAATGTTTCATTAGGAATCTCTCTCGCGCAATCTGAATGAGTTCAATTCTCTTTTCAGGAAAAAATATTTAAAAGTTTGTTGTGGAATACCAGACCAACGTGAAATATTCATCGTATTAATTTATTTCTGTATCATAAACTAGCTCTAACAGTGTTTTACATAATATAATCTAATACAAATGTTTAGACGGTACTTCAGCCATTTACATAAACTCACTTTGTTTTCAATTCAAAACTAAAACAAATAACGTAGGGTAGAAATAGAACATTTGAATAAAAAACAATAAATATTAAGTATATGTTGAGTTAGTTAAAGAAATAAAACATAAAATTAAGAACTAATAACAGTGATCTTAGTGCCAGTCCACATCTCCACGTCACGACGTCCTCAACATGGACCGGTGCGGTAACATGTCACGGTGCTTTGACATAACGTGTAAATTTACGACCAGATTTGCACGTTATGTCAACGCACCGTGCAACGTAGCCGGCACCGTTTCACGTTGACAACGACGTGATGTGGGGATGTTGACAGGTCATTACTTGTAAAGTTTGTAGGTATTTAAGCAAAATGCAGTCTATAAGCATTTATGGAAATACTCGTTGCTTATTATATCACTTCGCATGGCTATTTGCTATAGCAAAATTCGACAGCAGTGAGACTGCTATCACTATTTTTAAATAAGTCAAATACAAAAGCCAAGGGAAGTGATGTCTCAACATTAAACTTTCTAATACTTACATTCAGAATTGGTTTCAGATCCTTTTCTAGATCCGTTGATCTTGTGGCCACGACTTAAAAATGTATTTTTTTTTTTATAATAGGAACTCGTCGCCTACCACTGTTCCTAATATTCTCTATCTGTTGGTTTTGGCTTAACGATCTACTACGATCGAAGACTTAACGGCCTAGGCACTGTATTTTCGAGCGTATCAGGTAATAATTTCTTCGGATTTTCTCTACGGATAAAGCGATATAATAAGCGACAAAAATCTTAATGAATAACAAGTTGTTGAACGCAAGCGGAGTCGCGAGTATCAGCAACACATAAAATCTCATCCAATTCACCGTGCATGTAATGAATATACCCGCATCATCCATCTCTAAGGGCGCAGGCACATCCACAACCGGTGCTGTTTAGAATACAGGAGGCGCCTAAAGAGATGACCAAAATTAACACAAAAAAAACTATTGAAAACAAAAATCTTTATGAATAACAAGTTGTTGAACGCAAGCGGAGCGCGACTCCGCTTGCGTATCAGCAACACATGAAATCTCATCCAATTCGCCGTGCAGGTAATGAATATACCCGCATCATCCATACCTAAGGGCGCAGGCACATACACAACCGATGCGGTTTAGAATACAGGAGGCGCCTAAAGAGATAACCAAAATTAACACAAAAAAACTATTGAAAACAAAAATCTTTATGAATAACAAGTTGTTGAACGCAAGGTAGGTATGAGCAACACATAAAATCTCATCCAATTCGCCGTGCAGGTAATGATAACCCGCATCATCCATCCCTAAGGGCGCAGGCACATACACAACCGATGCGGTTTAGAATACCGGAGGTGCCTAAAGAGATGAGCAAAATTAACACAAAAAAAAAACTATTGAAAACAAAAATCTTTATGAATAACAAGTTGTTGAACGCAAGGTAGGTATGAGCAACACATAAAATCTCATCCAATTCGCCGTGCAGGTAATGATATACCCGCATCATCCATCCCTAAGGGCGCAGGCACAAACACAACCGATGCGGTTTAGAATACCGGAGGTGCCTAAAGAGATGAGCAAAATTAACACAAAAAAAAACTATTGAAAACAAAAATCTTTATGAATAACAAGTTGTTGAACGCAAGGTAGGTATCAGCAACACATAAAATCTCATCCAATTCGCCGTGCAGGTAATGAATATACCCGCATCATCCATCCCTAAGGGCGCAGGCACATCCACAACCGGTATGGTTTAGAATACAGGAGGCGCCTAAAGAGATGACCAAAATTAACACAAATTAAAACTATTGAAAACAAAAATCTTTATGAATAACAAGTTATTGAACGCAAGCGGAGCCCGACTCCGCTTGCGTATCAGCAACACGTAAAATCTCATCCAATTCGCCGTGCAGGTAATGAATATACCCGCATCATCCATACCTAAGGGCGCAGGCACATACACAACCGATGCGGTTTAGAATACAGGAGGCGCCTAAAGAGATAACCAAAATTAACACAAAAAAACTATTGAAAACAAAAATCTTTATGAATAACAAGTTGTTGAACGCAAGGTAGGTATGAGCAACACATAAAATCTCATCCAATTCGCCGTGCAGGTAATGATATACCCGCATCATCCATCCCTAAGGGCGCAGGCACATACACAACCGATGCGGTTTAGAATACCGGAGGTGCCTAAAGAGATGAGCAAAATTAACACAAAAAAAAAACTATTGAAAACAAAAATCTTTATGAATAACAAGTTGTTGAACGCAAGGTAGGTATCAGCAACACATAAAATCTCATCCAATTCGCCGTGCAGGTAATGAATATACCCGCATCATCCATCCCTAAGGGCGCAAGTACATCCACAATCAGTGTGGTTTAGAATACAGGAGGCGCCTAAAGAGATGACCAAAATTAACACAAAAAAAAACTATTGTGATTTAGAAAAAGCTGAATGGGCTCAAATAAATGAGTTAATTTGTCCAATCCAGATTTGCGAAAATATACAAAATACTTAAAGGAATTGTTATAATACTTCCTGCTACAAAATCTCCATTAATAATAACCGTAAATTTAAGGAACCATGGGTGAACGATTATATAAATAAATTATGTGTATAAAGAGACAAATTATATATGAAGTATATAAAGGACCTCGGTGATAGTATGTTAGCTTTAGAATACATGAAAATACGTAATAGAACTAACAAAATAATCAATATTATGAGAAATGAATACATAAAAAATCTATTTATGATTGCAAGAGTGATATTCGAAAATTATGGCAATTACTTAATTCATTAACTGGCAGATCAAAATATGTTGATAAAATGTTGAAAAAAGCATTACATACAACTAACATGCCAGATAAACAGATTGCTAACAAGTTTGTGGAGACTTTTCAGATACATGATGATTTTAATCGACCAAAGTGCTCACAACTATTATTGGACCCAAATAGCTACAAATATGAAACAAACGTTTCTATTCGTTTTAAACCTACTATAGTTGAGCAAATAAACCGAATAATTAAATCCTTAAATGACAAAAAATCACCTGGAATCGACATAATTAGGCCATTAGACGTAAAACATATAGCGAATCAAATAGTTTATGCAATACCGATACTGATAAATACTAAAAAATGGTAAGTACGAGAATTCTATACTTACCCTATTAAATTTTAACTAAGCTAATACCACCAATGTTAAATTAAGTTATTACGAATGTGTAATGACTCGACAAACCTGTCCGGGTTTAAGTCATTACTTATAAAACGATTGTTTTTAACTCTGTATAAATAAATAAATGTAATAGATAAAATATCAGGACAAGAACAAGCAAAAGCATAGAATGAATTCAAATTCAACTCATATAGTTATATTATTTTTACATATAGAAAAACGGACAAAATGTTATGAACCATACAATGAATAGCGTGCGTACCCTTTTCGTACCACTATACAAAATTTTTATATTAGATACCTTTGTACTCATAATAGAACAAAAGGCAGATGGCACGAAACACGCAATGCGTAGCACCAAAGCAAATGCGAAGTCCAGAGTAAAGACTTTTTTGTCTTTGTGAACAGTATTTTTCAATGTTTGAACAAGGCGGCACATTTTGATAAAAACTAAATATGTATTCACAACACGATGCATTGTAGTGTACTGACGCAAATTTATATTCGCTTTTGTTTTCGTATCTGCTATGGTGCCACGCATTGCGTGTTCAGTGCGCTCCATCTACCTTTTGATCTGTAATCTGAGCCTTGTATGCCTTTGCGATACTGAATTAAATAGCGATCTTATGTCAAATGCAACCTGCTAATCTTTCAGTTCATTAATATTTTGTTTGGGTATCTTTTCGGTTATCTACTGGCTCAGACATCATAGCATTAGTTCTTGTTCTGAGGGTAACACTAAAACTCTAGCCAATTAAGAAACACTAAAACTGAAATAATGACCCCAGACATTCTATACCTCTTAATCCTGACATTGAACATCCTTTACAAAGAGAAATGCCAAATTCGTATCACGATATCGCCGGGCCATTTTACGACCAGTACTCCTAGCACGAACCAATATCGAATTCGTATCGTTTGCGAGTCCGATATGTCATTGTCAAATGTGTACTGATTTTTAGTTCAACTGAACTGACCTTGACAATGACATTTCGGACTCGCAAACGATAAGAATTCGATATTGGTTCGTGCTAGGGGTACTGTACCGTATAAACTGATGGTTCGATTAATGTGAGTTTAATTGATCTCTAGGACCGCAAGCTGTGTATTTTTTCCTTTTGATATATTTACTAATCAAACACAAAGTAACGTTAATTCAATATTTCTAAGCATTATGTCAATATTCCTAAATACCACGCTATATGACGTGGCAGACATCAGTGGGACTGTTTCCCTATATTTAAACTTTTGGACTATTTCGAAATTGACGGCCTTATAGATTCATCTCTCTCAAACTTTTTTTTATGTTTAAAGGGTGGTGGCAAATTGCCTATGGACTGCCCTGACGTTAAGCCGCCACCATAACGAAGGAATTTCGATGCCCTCCGTGGCCGAGTGGTTTGTACGCCGGGTTTCAATGTGTCACCTACTCGGGAGGTCCCGGGTCCGAATCCAAGTGGAGTAAATGTTTGTGTGATTCATATACATATCCATGACTTAGGTACAAATAATAGGTAGCTTAATAAATATACTTATATACTAGCTGACCCAGCGAACTTCGTACCGCCCTAAAAAAAATAGGGGTTGTCCAGCGGACAAAATTGTGAATCTAAACCATTCTCAGATCCCCTTGAACACACACAAAAAATTTCGTCAAAATCGGTCTAGTCGTTTAAGAGAAGTTCAGTGACATACACACTCACAGAAGAATTATATATATAAAGATGTATCAGTATATGTATTCTATCCGTTACCCTAGTATCCCAAAACACAAGCACAGTGCTTACTTTGAGGCTAGGCTAAATTGATATGTGTGTTACAAATATTTATTCATTTATTCAGTCCATTCACTGTGTCTGTCATCATGAATCGTGTGACCGCGCCCTTATAACTGTCCTAACATACCGGACTCTGCGGGTGCTAAAGAATAATTTATAGTTAGTAATTTAGTTACAACAATTTAGTGAACGCTGTTTCCGCGAGCAGTTACGAACTTTAATATTAATGCACTGCGCTTCGGATGGGTAATGTGCGGCGGTTCAAATTACCTATATGAGTTAACCGATAGAGGGAAGTTTGAATAACTACTTTAATAACAAAACGGTATAGAAGTTTCATTGGTTGCTACTTTTTTTATATATAGCCAGGTAGTTGCCTATCTGGCATAAATAAAAAAAACTACTCTACCCCACCTGATGTTAAGTGGTGATAAAGTTAATGCGAAGATACTCGTAGCAGTTATAAACTGCTACACCAACCTTCCTCACCTTGCCGGCCTGCAAAAATGCTTCATGCTTCAAAAACTTAAATCAACTGTGAAAAGATTAAAACATTACAGATACCCCAATGACATTTATCTTTCGAATTGAAAATTAATTAATTGTTTTATCAATTTAACTATGTTTCAAACAACGTGGCCGCAAACAGTGTTTTGTATAAAAAAGAACTTTGATCATTAAACTGTGCTTATAAAGATCAGTTCTAACAAAGCTATTAATATTGGAAAACCAAAAAATAATACCAGCCAACAGTCATACAACATCGGTCTATTCATATAGGTATTAAAATAGCGAATGAATAAATTCTTCCTAGACAAGCGTGCACCATCTTTGGCTGTGTCATCGCTTTTCATCATGCGGGACGTGGTGGAACGCGAACCTATTTTAGGAACAAATGAATACATGATCTTCAAACATGTATGAATTTGTGCCGGATGGGCATGAAAGTAAAACAATATTATAAGATACAGAACAGAGCCAATACAAATAATAAACAAGAATAATAAAATCACCTAACGTTATTCAAAATTACAATACGTTTATTTAGTGAAAGATAATAAAATTTTGATTGTATGTGTGTGTACTTATATGTGTGAGTGTATGTGTACATGTATATATAATATGTGTGTGTGTGTGTTTTGTGTCCATTCGGGAGACGGCATTCTATAAATGGGCGTCTGTTCTACGCCCTTTTGAGCATCAAGCAATAGCAATCGCATTGAGTTGGAATCTTTTACTTTATTTTTTTTATTTAATAATTTTCTTGAATGCCAGCCGTCGCACTAGAAAATAAATAAGCAAAAGGGGTGGTAGCGCGCTGGCGTTACAGTATCTATCGGTGGTAAAATAAACAGAAACATGCAAGCCATTGATTCTTTGGACATGTGAAAAGATAGTCAAATGAGCGAATGATGATAGTAGAAGTATATAAATGCCGGGATATGCCAATCCTCACCAAATTTATTTATTTATCATGAACAAGTTTCAACAGCGTTTTACACAATATAATCTAATATACATGTTTAAATTGTACTTTAGCCAATTAACTAACTCACTTTGTATTCAATTCAAAAATTAAAAAGATTACGTAGTGTAGAAATTACAATTAACAATAATCTAAAAGAAATACCAACAAAGATTCAAATTCATTTTGTGATAAATATAAATACCTATAATAATCAAAATTATAAATGGAGCATTATAACTAAATTTATGTGAATGAGTGTGTACGTGTGTGTTTGATGTAATGTGTGTGCGTGTGTGCATGCCTTCCGTAATGAGAAGAGCCGGTAAAAATCAGAACTAGGTGTGCAGACAGAAGAAAACATCGAAATGCATGAGCCGAAGCCAGTGCGCATAGTTGGTTGTGCATATTGCTTAGGTATCTTATCACATTTTTCGCATGGTTTACATGATGGCAATATTAAAAAATGTAGATTTAGGAAACTAAAAAAAATAAAAATTTATTCAATAAATGCAATATATCAATGAAATAACTAATCTGTAACAATAATGTGATTTTAACAATCACCAGAATAATAAATAGATTTAATAGATAAAAATAATATTATACTAATCACCTAACTAAAAGAAAATAAAAATAATAATTACTCGAATCATGCTTTAAAACATTGCATTGAAAAGTCAATAAAAAAAATAAAGATAAGAATTGATTATTAAATTAATGAATAAAAAAAAATAGTCCAATAAATAACGATTTCAATAAATTTTTTTTAGCGGAGATGTTGCCACATAATAATAAGTTCAATGAAGGATTTTTAAATTATTTACTAATAATTTACACAGAGCAATTTTAAAGGCATTTCTGGATAAATGGAAGATGTCGATTTCAGAGAAGTGTTCATTATATTATATGTGCTAGGTAGTCTTACGGACATGTCATTAGCTTCATAATTCGCACCAACGGTACGTGAAACAATTGAGTGTGTCGCGGGGCGGGTATCTTTTTACGGGGTGCACTAAGTGTGATAATCCGGTTAACCAGCTCTATTCAATCCAGTTTTTCTGAGTAAATGTCATACAGAACTAGCATGTCTCGCATACGACGCCTGTCACTAAGCGGTATAAGATCGAACCTAATACATGAATCTCTGTATTCACAAACAGCTTAAAGCTCAAGAATTTTGTGAATTTTATTTTCAACTTTTCAATAGCGTGTATGTGTATTGTGGATTCCAGATACTAGACCTATATTCAAGGATGCTCCGAATATACGCGTAATATAACATTTTAAGGCAAATGACATCGGTAAATTCCTTTGTTACTCTGAAAATAAATCCTAAGTTTTAATGGGCTTTATTTATAATGTGCTCAAAATGTTTTCAAATGTCAATATTGTGTCCAGATATAACCCTTAATCTTTGTCTGTGGTTGCCCAACTTAAGCTACTAATATTTAATTTAAAACGGTATTCGACAGCATTTTTTTTCGTAATGTACTTTGTCTCGTTCACCGTAATTCTATTTCGAACGTAGTACTCCAAATGTCAATCCAAATCTTCTTGTAGTTGTAGACAATCTTCATGTGATTTTCTTATATATTTTGGAGTCATCAGCATTAAGCAAAAATTTAGCATGCTTAAAGCAGGAACCAATGTCGTTTAGATAAGCTGAATAAAACAATCGCATTATGAACGTAGAAGCCGCACAAACCGTAGGGCGTGTATTGCCATGTATAAAAGGAGTTATGATTTACCGCCCTAACCGAGACACGGCGTGCAGATAGATAGTTTGTTTTATTTCTTTGTTTTGTTGTTATTCTTTGTTATTAGAACAATGGAAATTCACGTTGTGTGTGAAATTTCATTTTTCTAGCTATCAGAGACAGCCCGCTGATATATGGACGGATGTAGAACAGAGGCTTGCCCTCTCCGCTATCACCCTATTGGTACCAAAAAAACTAAACTGAAACTTTAAAGCCAATGCAATTTGTTTTTGTGATATTATGCTTTCCTTGTTATCAAGCACTAGCGACTAGCATTTTGCTAACCTCCGATATTTCGACACAAAAATATTGAGGGTTGGTTTCTGGGGGTTGATTGACAGGTGTTTCTTAAATCAAAAAAAAACTGGCACCCTGTTTCCACAGATCGCTGTGGCCCAATTTATTCGCGATTTAGGAATTTAATTGTCTATCATAAGTACAGAAATAAAAGAATTTCTACAGCGGGATTTAGAATATGTTCTAAATCGCGCCCGAACATTTGACAGATTTTACTAGCACCATCTTTCGTAACCAACTGGTACTAAATGCACATGAAAACCAAAATAAACATTGTTTATTATGGCTGAACAACAAGGTAGGTGGTGGTAGTGCAACGTGACAGTTTTATTGATAGTCAAACGAACTTACTTGTAAGTGACATTCGACTGATATTAAACGATGTGATTCGTCCGAGAGATTACACTTAATTTACTTGTAGTGGCACGCATTATATGCTGCCATCGTACAAGTGCATTAAGTGTAATCTCGAAGAGCGAATCACAGAAGTTTAATAACCGATAAACAAGTACAGCTATAGGTTTAACCTTGTTCTTATGCATATTATAATTGAAATTCAATCCAGTATAGTCTAGTCTCTTCATTCTTAAATTTTAATACAAAATTTTTCATTTCAAAATTCCAAATATTCCTAGTTTTAATGTCAAGACTTGTTAGCTTGTTTAATTAAGACTCACTGAGTCACGGAAGCTGGACTACGGAAATTCATTAGCTCTCAAAGTAATCTTTTAATAAGCATTAAGCTTGTTCTCGTTGTGGCTGGCACTGGAAGAAAAAAGAAATGAAAATTTTCTATACTTAAAATAAAAATATCTCGTCAGATAGTGTTGAGAACCAGCAGTGGGTAAACAAAAATCTCTTTTTGAATTTCTATGAATGGTTTTGGATATCCTTTGCCTTTATTTCAGTTTTTTTTTTAATATTAATTAAGTAGAACTCCTGGCTTCACCCCGGACCAAGGTAGTTTTAAAGATATTGTAGGCAATTGGCAATATTATATTTATTTCTTTTTCTCAGCAAATTTAGTTTTTGATGTTATGTTTTTGTTTTATAAATATTATGAATGTTTGACAGCTATCATGCAGCTCGATTTGTTTTATTCAGTGAAAATAAGTAGCGTCTCTAGTTTGTCACGCGTCCTTATTTTTGGGAAAGACAGCTAGAGCTAATTCTTTGTGTAATGTATGTATACGATATTATGAAATCCGTGTAAGTATAATATGTTCTTCAAATCGCTTAAGAAGTGGTCTTTCAGAATTCCAAATGTCATCGGAAACCTTTGCACCTATCTTTTAGCTCTGTGCCCCAGCTTCGAAAGTTAGAGTGGTTTTTAATTTATGTGTTCGGAGATCGGGACTTCCGAATTCAGCGGCTAATTCCCAGAGAGAGTGGGAGTGCGATAAGTATGATTAATGGGGACAGTGAAAAATTAACACGATGACGTCAGAAAAATTGCACTTAGGGAGTGGACACTTCGATCCAGCTCACCAAAACCAATTTATTTCACTAGGTTCATTTAACTTTTCCTTGAATTTTCTGACAATCTCATTAGACTTGCAAGTTTAGGAAAATCTAGATAAGTGTCAACTACTTTTTTAACGTGACTGCCGATAAAGGTGTGATATGTTTTTCATTGGTTTGAAAATTCGCATTGTAAGTTGTTTACTTATGGAAGATTGACAGACAATAACAAAACGATGTGGTCGTTCATCATCATCAGCCTATTAATGTCCCCACTGCTGGGGCACATACCTTCCCTATGGATGGAATAGGAAGATTGGGCCATGACCCACCACGCGGCCCCAGTACGGATTGGCGGGTGCTAACAACTGCAGATGCAGCCAGGACCAATGGCCCATCACCCATCCAATGACCGACCACTGCGAAAGTTGCTTAACTTCAACGATCGTGGCGGAACGCGCTAACCAGCCCCTCCATGGTCGTGCTCCATTAATTTTATTTTGTAATTGTCTGCGCATTGTCCTACAGAGAAATGACCCAAATTTTCAGCATAAATGTGTTGTGTTTTAGTTTGTATAGGTGGTAATGGGTAGTCATGTTCTGTTCAAAACCCAATAAACTTCGTATTTGCTTTGGTGGCACACATTGCGTGTACCGTGTGCTCCATCTGCCTTTTGTTCTATAATCTAAGGTTACAAATCTCTTCGGTGTTGCCGTGAGACATTACGTCATTACGTCGCTAAGATATGGTTAAGCGAAGCGAGATGATTGGTTCATGCGTTATGCTCGTGAATGGTTGCTGCCAACGGAGATGAGTCTCTACCACTTCACAATTGAAATGTTATATAGTTACACATAATATAAATAACACCATGTTTACTTATACTGTATCACACAGCATACAAAACGAATTCAGGTGAACAATCAATGTAAATATCACATTATTTAATGAAAGTTTCATTAGAGGTATTTCTGAAGTAAATTTTTAACTTGACGACTCTGTTTATAATAATATGGGGAGAAAAATACAGCCCGCTGAAAGAAAAGGTTTGTAGCTGTAGAATTCCGAACCAATGCCGTAGCTTCTAGATATTCATGAGAACTTATAACAGCCTAAAATGAATAAATGGTTTTGAATTTTGAATAAGTCACGTATATTTTTGGTTTGTACACCACTAGCCTATTAATGTCCCTACTTCTGGGGCACAAGGTCTTCGCTATGAATACAAAAGGAAGATATGGCTTACCAAGTTTGCATCTGACCAACGGCTTCACGTGCCTTCTGAAGCTCTAGTTAGTACATTTTTGGTCATATAGGCGGCAAGGTAGTTTTTTTATTTGGCTACGAAAATTTTCGGTCATTACTCCGTTTACCATTTTGAAAGCAGTATGCAGCAGTATTATCGAGCTCATCAATATATTATTATACTTTTATTTTTCAGCACAAACTGTTCGATGTTTAAATACAAGGAAAATGTTATTAGCACTAAAAAAAATATCCACTCGGCCCCTGGTGTGAATCGGGATTCGAACACACATCATCCGCTCGAAAAATTTTCTAATTATATTTTCATCAATATCTCTCAAACCTTTACCTAGGTTAGTACTTATCTGCGTGATAAAAACTTTTTATCTCAATCTATACTACAATACTACTACGTATAACCAATAATCCACAGCCGACCGTCACTGCCAATTTGAACAGACGAGAGAGCCAACAAAAAAAAACGTTCAACACACTCTTATATTTCGGAGTGACCCTCTGTGTCGCGGTAACTTTCCCCGCAAATGTTTTTGCTACGTGATGGCCCCTCCAGAGTAAAGGACTGCTCACATACAGTTTTTTATTTTATTAATTGAATTGGTTCCGAGTAGGCAACGGTGTCAATGATATTTTTGGCATGGCAAGCGTCTATAGGCTATGGTGGCCGCTTACCATCAGGCAGGCCATACGCTGGTTTGCCACCCTTTTGCCATACTTAAAAAAAATGGACAACCTGTATTCATTGCTGTATCCACAAATTATATTCCTAAATTAATCAGAAGCGTCGAAGAACGATGAAGAGTTAGATAACGCAGCTGTCAGTGCATTCGGTCTGCAATCATGTTAGTTATGCAACTTTATATTTAGTAAGTATTTATTGTAACGCTGTTGTTTTTTTTTAATTAAAAAAAAAGCTTTCGCAGTAGCCTTTTATAGAATGGGGGACCCAAAATAGTGAATTTTTGGGTCACCCCTTCTCGAGCTCTTCGAGTCATTGATCTCGGCTTCATCTGGAGATTTTCCCCTTTCCACATTTAAGACTTATGCCGCAGCAGTGGTTGCTTTAGGCATATGATGATGATGATGATGAACCGAAATTCAATCAAAAGCGTAAAGAAAAGTATATATAAATGTAGTGAAATTAATCGGGCCATTAGATCACGGTACTTATATCTTATAAAAGATTACATAGAATCAAAAATACCTGTTTCTGGTGTAGTACTAGTGTTCCATGTTGTAAGTAGGGGACGAGATACAGGCTGGAAAAAAATGAGGATACCTTGAACGACACAATTTTTCTCGGCAGCTGCACTCTATAATATATCATAATACTGCTTTTTTACTGGTTTTTCCCAATACAATGTCTGTTTGCCTTAAAACAATCCTTCAAGAATCAGTTTAAACAATGAAGAATGAATGAACTTTGTCTACAAAGATAAAACAAAAAGGTACCCTTCTGCATCGAAGTAAACAGTACTTCACCAAAGAGGTTTATCAAAAAAAGTTCGTATATCCTGACCTTTACCGGGAGCATCGCTATCCGGCAAACCCCTACGTGCGTGACCTAATTTGAGGTGAAAAGGGGACGTGTCATCGGAGCGACATTTAAGCTTAAGCGTATATGTCTCTTTCATGCTTACATAATCGGGGATTAGAAGAATTAGCCGTTTTCATTTGTAACATGATATTAGAGTCTAATGAGAAAACGAAAATTCTTATGTTAATACAAAAAAGTAAAGCAATGTAGGTAGGTATGCTAAAAGCTTCATATTAAGATTCGCTTCAAAAGTAACCTCGAAAAATTTAACATGAAGGATTGTGTTACTTCAGGCAGTAATTTTGCCATGTAATATTGTTGGGTGGTGGAGTATGAGAGGTAGGGAACACGTGAGTGGTATTTACTGGTCTTACGAGCAACTTTAAGGATATGGTGTGAACATCATAGTAGCATTTCATAAGGCTTTTCCATTTCTACTTTAGCTATTAAGGTTTCATATTTATGGACGCAGATTCTGCTAATGTCAGCGTCAAAATGCATGGATATTATAGGAAATTCTGGTTATATTCTACATGACCATAGATATTTTCCTTAAGTAAATTAGACAGCAATCTCTTCATTTCGTTCCATAAAAGGCATAATAAAAGAAGAAAAGATGACAAATTTACAAATGGCAAATACTATCAGCAATTTGAAGTGTAATAATCAGACAGGTTTTACCTGCAACACTATTAAAATAAAAACTTATGTAACTAATTTAACTTTTTTTAAGTGTCTTTTTTTCTATAAATTCATATGAACTGCGTGACTCACGTAGCAAACGTGATCAACTAATAAACTCAAATATTTGTAATAACTATATTTTTGGTCACTAGAACTTTTTGAGTAATAGTTTACAGTGCAGTCAGTCGCAGCTATGAGATTGCCCCTTAAGTTCCCCATACGGAATCCGCTCACGTCCCATCTGGGCTCATAATTACCGAACTTGCGGACTTGTTTGTTTACACACAACGGACTCTAAACCTGGCCATTTGTATGACCCGCAGACTCTTTGGCAGTAAAATACGTATAATATAGAAATTAGTAAATTGCCGAGATAAAAGAAATATTATAATAATTTCCTTGCCTATTCTTGTTTCTATATTCCGATGCGCGATAACAGCGTCAATTCTGCAAGGTAAAGTAATATTTTTTTATCAATTGTGTTTTTCAAGCAGTTTAAATTTTTGGACACAGTATTAATTAATTACAATAAAATCGCAAATATATTTTCTTATTCATATGTTAGTGGTATATATCATTCGTTATTTTTATATAAGTTGTACGTTTACCTGAAACTAACTGTGTCAAAAAGCGAAAGGGATCGAAGGTATCGAAAAAAATGGTTCAAAATTTAAGTCTTGATAAATGTAATTTGACTGCACCACTTCGTGAAGCTCTGTGCCGATAAATTTCTTTGCAGAGCTCTTATAGTCCAATAAGTGTTACCTGATTTACTGGAATTCACTCTCCCCAAAAGCGCGGCGGGCCGGGAAGATTACCCAAGAATGAATCTTATTTCAAACGTGTAAAAATAGCGGCGGATAAGAACGCTAATGTAATTTTAGCGGCGCAGTGATAACAAAAAAAATATCCTGTCTCGCTGAAAATATTTTCAGTACGTTCGTTGGTTACGTAAACAAATATCTGCTCAGAATAATTGACTTGCAATAACGTAACAAATAGAATACGCACACAGTGTTATATAAAATAGCTAATTTTAAAAACATAGTAACTAGAAAGAATTTCAACGCCACGATTGTGTTCTTATTTTTGTATTCTAGTAAAGAAGTAATATATTATTATATTTAAGCATTCAACTGCTAGATGTTTAAATCTTAAGAAAATATTAACTACATAGAAGGGGACAAGCAGAGTTTTTTTTTATATACAGTTACTTACTATTCTTAGGAATAAGTCACAAATTCTATGGCTATTTACAAAAAACAAACATGGGCTGTAAAAAATCTCGTGATGAAGTCATGAGTTTTTCTTCATTCATTCAACAAAACGATATTTTTATTCCATGAAAAATTAAAAAAAAACGACGGGTTGCACTCCGGGAGTGCCGGCAGAAGTGAAAACTTAAATATTAACGTTGTGCATTTTTGATATTTTGGAATGGTTAGGGAATAATTTTGCACGAATTTTTTTAATTATCAGTATAAAAGTACTATCATTTATGTGGTAGAATACAATATTTATTTATTGCGCTATCGTACACAAACATGACAATTTATATTACACTAGCTGAACTCGGCGAACTTCGTACCGCCCAAAAGTAATAATTTGCAATAAATTAAAATTGCGACTATAATTTGAGATTTAAACTATCCTATCTCTCAAGTTGGATCGAACTGCACATGATGTGCGAATTTTATTATAATCGGTTCAGTGGTTTAGGAGCCCATTGAGGACAAACATTGTGACACGAGATTTATATATATTAAGATTAAAAAGTTTATCTCTCAGAATTTCTCATTTAAGCGCACCTAGCGACATCTATTGTAAAAAACTACATTTTCTTCGCAATAAAGCTGCCACCTGGACGTCCTATATACAGACTTATTATTATAATATGATAAAATAAAATATTACTATGATTCGTCCAATATATTGAAAGTCAACAACCTTTCCAATTTTATTGTTTTCGTCTTACGATCAGGACACGTGGTCTGTGATGCAATCGGCCCACGTGTCCTGAAGCGAGTTTAACATTTTTTACGCATACAAAAAAAAGATTGAACACCGCTAAAGAAGTTTTTACTTCAAAAACCCAAAAGCCAATGAACTCTTATATCAGAAAAAAAAAAAACTTTTTGAAGTTATACTTCTTTAGGCGCGTTATGGAAAAATTATGAGAGTGAAATTTTAAGATGCGCGCGCATCACTGTAACCTGTAACTGTGTTTACCGCACATTAAGAAAATCTACTAACAAAATAGAAATAGAATCTCTATTTAGTGGGTGCTAACGACTGCATTGTGAAGGCCTATCAAAAGTATTTATTAATCTGGAACAACGGAACCAAAGCGCGATTCAGGAGACTACAGCGCCATCTCTTGACCATTGGTGTAGTAGAACCAAAAACCACATCTTTAGTTTTTGTAATAAAGTAACAGTTATAGGTATTCATATTTATAATATTTATCCACATGTTTCTAGTTTGTATATTCGGAATACGTGTTTGAGTTTCATACAAGTGCAAATCACATATGTTCTAATAAATTATATTCAGTAGCGATTTTAATTGAATATTTTGATTATTTATTTATTTTTTCAAATTAAAACTGAACTTTATTGACTGTGTCCTTTTCCAGGCTTTTTATTAATTTATTGTAATTAATTATTTGCATGCAATTAAAAACTAATTTTAAACGATGCCAAAGAAGGATAACTTCTCACGCGCCTACATAAGTACACGCACCCATTTTTTTTCTTTTTACAATCAACGAAAAGGCAGTTTCGTAGTATAATTGTAATTCACAAAAACGCATCCAAACAATTTTAAATGCTCAAATAAAAATAGGTACTTTCAAATACTGCGATTCACCATTTCATAAAGCTAAGTTTAGTTCTTACAAAAAAGTAGGAAATCGTATATAATATTCTTTTGTTGAGACTAACAAAAAGTTCGCGCCATATAAGTAACAGCCATTCTTCATTCCGGTCAAGTAATTTACGCACGACTAACTCGAAAAGTCCCTTGCTTATTCCGCCCAGCCCTCTTTAAGCCGCTTTTTACTAGCCTTTTATTATGGTAATAATAAAAAACCCAGTGCCTGTTCGAATTTTTCCCGTTTACGCTCAGAGCTAAGGATGATATGAAGAATTAAATAATTGAAATGTCATTTTTGCGGTTCATATAAAGGACATGGTAAAATTTTGTATACGCGTCTGCCCTAGCAATGTATAAATATATTGTTCATAGTAATATTTAATGCTGAATATTTATAATTTCTCAAAAAAGGCTCAGAAACTTTTGATAACGTTACAATCCTGAAAATTATGAAAACTCCTACTACGTCATTACCTTGCCATATTTGATAAAAAATTTTTGCAAATATGCTAAAGAGTCATCAATTTCATATTTTCTTAGAACCTTTCTTCGCATTTCTCTGATAAACACTTCACACAAAGTATTATTAAATCACAAATAAATACAAATAATTTGTTGTCTTCGGCCTGACAGGAAATCTGTGAAGTTTTATTTTGTGAATTTGCAAAAATCGAAGGAATAATTATCATACGGCCATGTCTTAGGTCTGGTCAGAAAAATAAAATCTATTATTTTAAGCTTGTAGTGATTTGTAATAAAAAAAATAAGTCCAAATATTTCATAGTTTTTAGGAGTTTGTAATTAATATTATTTATTTCTATACTTAAAATACTTTAGTAAGGATACAGGCCACTATGTCATAAGCAACAACATATTTTTAGTATGTGGCAACTTATAACGTCAACTCAATCATTATGGCAAGTGTCAATCAGTGTAATCATGCACGATATTTGTGAAATCATGGTGATGAAGTGGTGGTGAAAATTATACCAACTTATTGTTGATTCTTCTTGAAATAAAATACCCACAAAATACCTGATAATGTAATGAAAAATTAACCGAATAATTATCACTGATTTACTTACCGATTGAATACAATATTTTTGATGCATTGGCAACAAAAAAATGACAAATTAACTTGCCATTTGTCAAAAATAATAATAGTGTTTAATATTAGAAAACTTATTTTAAAAAAAACGACGATAAATTAAATTCTCGTTTTATGTCCAACGATTTAAATGAAAAAAAAATTGGAGTCTGCCAAAGACTAACTACCACCTTCCATAAAAATCTGAACAGCCTCCTTTTTACGAGAAAAAAATCCACGCGGTCAATGTAGAATGGGGAACGAGTAGAATTTTAGTAAAAAAAAGTATTTAAATCGAGCAGAGTAATGCTTAAAATTAAATATCTATAATAAGCCTATATTTTTATTTTTGAAGTTATACTTCTTTAGCCGCGTTATGAAAAACTTATGAGAGTGAAATTTTCATCACTGTAACACAAAATTTTAACATAATGAAGTTAGCCGCGGGCGCGTTATTTGTAATATTTTATTTTCCAAGTGACCGTGGGGCAGATTTGAACAAAGCAAACAGGGCAGATTTGAACGGGACATTGAAATGAAACGAAACGAAACGAAACGAAACGAAACGAAACGAAACGAAACGAAACGAAACGAAATGAAATGAAATAACATTTCATTAATTATTTGCATGCAATTTAAAAATATTTTAATGATGCTAAAGAAGTATAACTTCTCACGCGCGTACATAAGTTACACGCATCCATTTTTTTTTAAGCAATTAACTGCAACATGTTTATAAGGAAAATAATACTAGGAAAAATCCATGTAGTCCAGGCTGCAGATAGGACTCGAACCCGCACCCTTTGCATGGCCGTTTTCTTCTAGTATTTCTTAAGCTGCAAGACAACGCCATCTTTTCGCACTGTAGGTAATAAAAAGCCTATGAATATTTCCCAAATTCAGTTTTCCAGATTGGCTTCTTACTAGAATTCATAAATGGTAATTTCTAAACGTACGTGGACATTTTGTAAATATAAGGAATAATAGATTTTCCGCTTAATTATTAATTAGTTTAGGCGTCAATTAATACGTCGTACCTACTTTTCGATTTTATTCCCTAGATTTTGTAATTTCACCATTTTAGTAGTTGCGGAGTTTTAGTAATAGAGTATAAGCTTTTTACAGTATATGTACAACATTATTCCCTTTTTTTTAATTTAAAAAAAATGTCACCATATTATTGTTTGTAATCAACGGGGAGTTGATCTATGAAATACTGAGCTGAAAACAAAAACTTAAACTAATCTTAGTTTATCCAGCTTGAATTTGGGTAATACTAATATTAAGTGTAAACACAAGAATATAGATTTTTTATGGCAAAAGGGTAGCAAACAAACATATGTTCTGTTGGATGATAAGCGGCTGTTTATGTGTATAGACTTTTTATACCACCATTCTCATGTTCCAAAAAGCTTTAGCAAATTTATTCACTCATATCAGGGTGGGAAGATTTAAAAGTCTACAATTCAATATTCATGGCAAACTATGAAAGGCGTTCAACGTTTCTTTTAAAATCATGGCAAAAAATTGTAAAAACTACTAGGTTCGTAAGGTTCGCACTTACCTATCTATTTTGAGTCAAGTCTCAAATTTGTTAATTCACTTTTGAATTGATTCTTTTAATATCAAGTACGCCGGTAAGCGCTTATTTTCACACATACAAACGTTTCATGAGATGCAAACCGGCTATCATTTATGTGAACTATTCTACTACTTAGCTTTCGTTATATTCCGTTGGTTCTCGAGCTCGTAGACAGGCACGCATCAGGTAGGCACATTTTTATGGCACATAACAGTTATTAAATATAGGTACAAGGTAATCACAGTATGTTAGTTAAACTAGCACAACAAACAAGAAGAAGAGAAAAAAGAGCGGCTTACTTGACAATGACATTAGTTATAGCGGCAATTGATATGTGTTGCCACCTTAAACATCGCGACTGATGTTGCCGTCGCGACAACTTATGAATTGCTAATAGGTTTAAATTCACTAACTAGCTTATTAAAGACACAGCGTTATTTTATTAGACTGCAATTATATAATGAATTAGGAAATGTGATACACACACAAGTTACAATATCCGTCTCCACCGAGGTATACGTTAACAATACCTCACTAGTTAATAGGCTTGTTGTCTTATCTACTATATAAAAATAAGTCGGGTTTTCCTTCCTGACGCTATAACTCCAGAACGCACGAACCGATTTCCACGGTTTTGCATTCGTTGGAAAGGTCTCGGGCTCCGTGAGGTTTATAGCAAAGAAAATTCAGAAAAATTTCAAAAAAAAAATCTTTTTCTTTTAATCACAAAACGAAATGTTACATAAAACGAAGCCATCTGGTGGCGAAACGGAGTTCGCTGTGTTTGCTAGTTTGGTATAAGTATCATACGGCGGCGGCCTCTGCCGAGTGCTCCAAGCGGCGCAAATATTCAGCTCTCAATGATAACTACATATTTGTGTTGAGACTACAGGCCCATGGGGTCCAAGCGCTCGTTCCCTTTTTAAGGAATTGTCAAAGAGGCTCACCGAAGTGACTGGTGATCAAAAGGCTGGCAACTATGTTGGTCAACGGATCAGCCTTGCCATCCAACGTGGCAATGCTGCCAGCCTATTGGGCACCATTCCTGATGACGGCGCGGGGGGGTGATATATTTTTTATTTTGTAATTTATTTATAAATATTAGTAAGTAGCTTAAGCTATTTAGTTTTTAAATTTGAGTCATTTTATTGTATTATCTTCGTAAAAAAAATTACGTTTTGTTGCTCGGAACTTGAGATATTGCGGTCTGTACAAAAGATGGACTCAATGCTCACATAATTATACAGACCAGCTTTGGGTAAAAAAAAAGTACCGATGCTAACAACTTCCACGATCCGCTTCCAGACCGCGCGCCAAGAAACTCCTACTTTTATAAAGAGCTAATGAAAAATAATTGTATCGCATACAATTTCTTCAATTTATAACGTGACCCGAAAACTGGACTGGATTTAATCAGTGCCTTGTGTTCGTGCAAACCCGTAAAAACATTATCGTTCAAAAATTATAGCTGGGTGCAAACGTTTGCGCCGTTGTGTAGACTAAATGGGGCATTTTCATTATGATTCTTTTATAAAGTAATAAAGGGAGGGATACCGCTCCCAATTGCGCTAAACTCCAAAATGAGGTCCGCTCGTTTGCTCCTATTTCCTTTTAACTGTTTTAATTTGCAATGCTGGTTATTTTCTATTTATTTAATGGGGGTATTTGTCTAAAGAAAAACATTGCAGACCTATTGAATCTTAATCTAGTTAAACAGCTTGTGCTATTGTGTGGGTGTAAAAAAAATATTAAATGTGGTAGCTTCTAAAGCTGCGTACGGATAGCGCATTCCTGTGCTCGCGTAGCCAACTACGTAGGAACGGTTGTCCATACTTGTAGCTACGCATAGACTCTTGGGGAAAGCGTCGAAGGAAACTCTCGCGCCCGGTTACGCTATATTTGGACGGCAAAATGAAATGCATCGAGTTTCAATAAAATGGAGTACACGTAGTGTTATGAACCATGAGAAATTAAGAAGTTTTATTGTTAGCAACCATGGTAAGGAACAAAGGAACGCGCTGTCCGTACTCATGGCAACTTGTGGAGGGTAACTACAAGTATACATATATACAGTGTTCTAGTCGGCTACGAATACTCTGGAACGCGCTATCTATACAGCTATATATCTATCTATATCTATATCAGGTATGCAGCTTAACTCGCCGATGCAGAGAGTAATAAAGTATCTAATAATAATCACACTAATTTTATAAAGGCGAAAGTTTGTGAGTGTGTATGTTTGTTACTTCTTCATGTCTAAACGGCTGGAGCGATTTTAATAAAATTTGGTATAGAGTTAGCTGACACTTTGGATTAACACATCGGATACGTTTTACTTCGGGAAAATATCCCTATTAAATCGTGGGTAGCACCGCGGCGCAAAGCTAAATTATATTATATAACTGTTTGTGGGCGATAATAATATACTAGCAACATAAAGGTCTAAAACGGGAACGGGAGTTTACGGGAAGTCTTACAAAATAATTTAAAGGTACAGTCGCCATCAGATATATCTGAGCATACAAGATGACCAAATACATCTGAACAGTTAAAATGTCAATAAGTTCTATACACTACAAGTGACCATAAATATCTGATCATTCATTACTTCAATAATATCTGAGCAGATGCCTGTCAATAATATCTGAACATACAACTTTTCAAAAATATCTGAACAATTTTAATAGGACCTCTTAATTATTTATTTATAATAAGATGACGCTGGCAGTTAAGCACTTTCCAGTTTTTATTCTTATCACCTCTGTCATGTGTCATGCACAAATAAATTCAAGCAGCTTGCTTACGTATTAGTTCATACCATAAATTAACTATAATTAATATGAGTTCGTACCGTATTGATGCGGAAATGAAACATAAAATAATACAACTAAAAAATTATGGTTTATCCGTAAAAGATATCGCCGATGAGCTAGGGATAGCCGTAAGTATCACGGAGAAAAATGCTAAAAATCAATTGCCCACAAAACATGAAACTTTATTCACAAAGTATAAAATTGTATTTATTTCAGAGAAATACTGTATATTTATGGCTAGAAAGATGGCAGCAAGGAGAAACATTAAATAATCATGTTTCATTTGGTCGCCCGCGTATTACTACAAATAACCAAGACATAGCTATTATAGATAAAGCCAAAAATGACAGATTTATAAACACTACACAATTTTCAAGCACATTCGAAATATCCACTAGCACCATTAGAAGACGATTAAAAGAAGGAGGTTTAAAAATAGAGTACCGGCAAGAAAACCAACTCTCACGCCAAGGCACAAAATGCAGCGGCTACAATTTGCAGCTAATTATTTAAATTTTAATTTTCAAAACGTTATTTTCATGGACGAAAAGATTTCTGCTCATGGCGACCCGAAAACACACGTTACTTAGAACAAAATGTGCTGCTTAATCGCCGGAGTGGACGTATTTCAATTGGATTTTGGGGAGGGATGTGCAAAGATGGTCCTGGTGAGCTTGTGGAAATAAGTGGACGAATGAATGCAATGAATTATAAGGAACTTCTGGAAGATACTTTTCTTCCTACAGCTCAAGTTTTTTATCCAGAACAACAAATTACATTCCTTCAAGACAACAGCTCAGTACATAATGCTCGTACAGTACTGACATGGATTAATGAACAGAGAGAACTAACTTTAATCAAACTACCACCAAAAAGTCCAGACCTCAATCCCATCGAAAACCTTTGGGGTAAATTGGTGCAAGAGTGGGATGGGAATCAATGTCGAACAACAGAAGCCTTAAGGCGACATGCAAATGATGTTTGGGAATCGTTCAGAGGTCGAGGTTTTTGTGAGAAGGTAGTCGGTTCCATGAGGAAACGTTTACAAGACGTATTAAATGCAGAAGGAGGTTACACAAAATACTAATGTTTCATGAGAAGTATATAATTGGTCAGCCTTTAAATAATTTGGTCGGCACAAAAAGATTTTGTAAGCAATTTAAAAAATCAGGCAGCAATCCTTGTTCGGCAAATAATTATATAATGGTCAAAAATTTAATATGAGAGTATACAAGATGGCTCATTTAAATGGGTCAGTATGGGAAAGTCTGAACTATAATTTAAACGAAGATCTGTTCTTAGGAACTTTGTCATCGATTTTAATAAAAATTAAAACTGCATTCATACATTTAAGAAAAACCCTGTGGTCAGCTCGGGAATCAAACCCGGTCGTTTTGAAAAAAAAACTAACACTATTTCCTATTTCTATTTATTAGTAAGATAAGTTACCTATACGTGTTAAATTTTGTATTAAAAAAACGGTGGTCACTTAGAACCTCTACTGAAATAATTTAAATTATGTGACAAAAATGCGTTTTACTCATTTTAGACATCACGTTTAATAGAAACATTTACTGCTTCAGACCTACATAATCGATATTTAAATAGAAATAGTGTGTTTTTTTTTCAAAACGACCGGGTTTGATTTCCGTGCTGATCATAGGGTTTTTCTTAAATGTATGAATGCAGTTTTTATTTTTATTAAAATCTTGTTCCTAAGAACAGATCTTCATATATATTATAGTTTCAGACTTTCCCATCCTGACCCATTTCAATAAGCCAACCTGTATAATGAGAGTGGAGGGTTACCCGGGGAGAGGAAGACCGAAGAAAAGATGGGTAGATTGTGTGAATGAGGACATGGCCAGTAAGGGAGTGAGTGTTGATATTGCGAGTGATAGAGGAGAATGGAAGCGGAAGACATGTTGCGCCAACCACAAATAGAATTGGGAAAAGGGCATGCAAATGATGATGGTCAAAAATGAAATCATAAAAAGGCAGCTTACAATAACATGGATCTGCAAGATTTCATAATCCATGTCTGTACTGTAGATTGGTTAGCAGGAGAAAACATGTCTATAAGCAGTATATTTGAATAGTATGCATATTTAAAAACCAGTCAAGTGCGACTCGGACTCGCTCCGTACCATTATCTAAATAAATATTTTTATATTGAATTAAATGTAAATTGCGGTTGTTTTTTTTTAAATTCGTCATATTATTTGTAAATAATATGACGTATTTAAAAAACAAATTACTTGGCCTCGTTCAAATCAACTTTTGCTAGAAGTTTGCAAGGTAATGTACAGACACGAGCTTTAATCTGGGCCCCACCTTTGAATATCGTGTAGCAATCTGCTGCAAGCTATATAAAGCTAATATTTTAATGCAAAGTCAATGTCATAATGTTTACCATTGACAACTTTACGTTTCTAGGGGCAACCATGCAATTACGTCATCTGAAGCGACAGCAAAAGATCATTTCCGATGTTATGTTATGTTCCGTTTCCGAATTATACTTTGTAAAAATGTCACATTAAACTGTTTTCTTCACTGACACTGACACGAAATAGTATTTTGTAAAGAGGTTATCATTTCAAGGGTCGATTCGTTATGACATTATGTCATCAAAACACTATCAAAGTAAAATATCGACCTTATTGCATTATGAATCCTAACAACATTTAGTGGAAATGGGTCCCATATTAAATTTATAGACCTATCAATTTTATAGACCTATCCATACCCCACACGTAAAGATTTGATTAAAAAAAATTCTAAGTCCATAAGTTTTTTTTTCTATTTTTGTATGAATATCGTTTTTTTGCCATTTGGCTACGAAACCCTAAAAATGGTGAGCAAAATAACTAATTGGTCTGCGTTTTTGTTGAAAAGTCGACAATATACGTTACGGCCGTCTACGTCTGTTAGAAATTCCCGTCTAAACGGGCATTGATAATATTGGGAAATTATTAAGCTAATAATAATACGTTAATTTCAAGAACCTTACTAATTGCCTGATAACTTTTTGATTTGATCTCATGTATAATTATAAGAATAAAACATTTTGTTACTATTTAATTTTAAACTCATTGTATCAGAAGTTGCTTTTTTTTATTTCGATCTCGATTATAATTTTATTATAATAATAAATACTTAAGCTTAAGCATCTACTGAGGTAGGTACCAAGTTAATTCGTTTACATTTTTTGATTATTTAACTCAATAAAAAATTATAAGAATTAAAATTGTTTTTTATTAATTTTCACTTTTATAAATAATACATACCCAAACCAAACAAACACATCCACTCAGACAGTAAATAATTTTTTTGTAAGGATGGCGCCCAGTTTGAGCATGACAAGTACAGAATTCCATTTTCCACTGCAATGGAAATAGTGGAACAAATGTTTCCTCCAAATTATTACTTATTTCTATTGCGGTTAAAAAACGCAGTTGTCTTATTTTAAAATAAATTTCTAAGAAGATATTGAGAATTTAATCTATAGAATAAAATAAAAACATAACTTCTCGTTAATTATAAAAAAAATGGATGCGTGTAACTTATGTACGCGCGTGAGAAGTTATACTTCTTTAGCATCATTAAAAATATTTTTTAATTGCATGCAAATAATTAATAATTACAATAAAATAATAAAAGGACTGGAAAAGGATAGTTAACACAGTCAATTAAGTTCAGTTTTAATTTGAAAAATTAAATAAATATTCAAAATATTCAATTAAAATCACTACTGAATTTAAGTTATTAGTCCATATGTAATTAGCACTTGTAAGTAACTAAAACACGTTGTGTCTATATAGAAACTAGAAACATGTGGATAAATATTATAAATATGAAAACAGTGATCTGAGGCGACGAGCGTGCCAACATTGTTTTTGACAACGCGATCATCTTATGGAGCTCCGTGGATCTTTCAAAGTACCTTTCGAACAGATGTCTAATAATGGTGGATTATTAACCACTAAGTGGTTAATAATCCACCATTATTAGACACTAACATTCATAACGCGCCCGCGGCCAACTTCATGGTGTTACTATTGTGTTACAGTGATGCGCGCGCATCTAAAAATTTCACTCTCATCATTTTTTCATAACGCGCCTAAAGAAGTATAACTTCAAAAATAAATAGAGAAAAAATTAGGCATCTTCCATTTCTACTACTCGTGGTGACCTACACGAATGATTTTCTGATAGATTTTTATTCCCTTCTCATCGTATTTATTCCTTATATTTAGCCTTTGTTTTTAGTTCATCCTTTCAATCACGCAGTAACAAAATATGTAAGCCCAGTGCATGATCTGCGTAGATACATAATCATTGACGTGTTCAGATATTTTTGAAAAGTTGTATGTTCAGATATTATTGACAGGCATCTGCTCAGATATTATTGAAGTAATGAATGTTCGGATATTTATGGTCACTTGTAGCGTATAGAACTTAATGAAATTTTAACTGTTCAGATGTATTTGGTCACCTTGTATGCTCAGATATATCTGATGGCGACTGTACCTAAATATAACTCAAAGCGATACAGAGGGACTTTCAGATTCTACGCGGCAAGCATTTGGAATGATCTTCCACCCCCAATGAAAATAAAAATGGCTGTACAATGCTTTAAAAATAAATACCGTACCCATTGGAAATTGATACCCCTTAAATAATATTTGATTATCAAATTAGGTACTTTCACAGCATTGGCGTATGCATAAATTAAACACATCTTCGAGTATACACATACACCCGCTCACATGTGCCCACAAACACAGTACACCACACACGCACGTACACATACAGCACACACACACACACTCAATCTGACCGTAGGAGTACCACCTACTTTTGTTGGATTTCTTTTGCATTTCTTGCTTTCATCTAAGGAGAAGTGAGTGTGGCTAGAAAAACCAGCACTGCCTAATACATTCTGCAACGAAGCAATTTATGCTGAGACACATCCGTTTGCTCTTCACACTGTCATATCGCTTTGTACAGTCGCCATCAGATATATCTGAGCATACAAGGTGACCAAATACATCTGAACAGTTAAAATGTCATTAAGTTCTATACACTACAAGTGACCATAAATATCTGAACATTCATTACTTCAATAATATCTGAGCAGATGCCTGTCAATAATATCTGAACATACAACTTTTCAAAAATATCTGAACACGTCAATGATTATGTATCTACGCAGATCATGCACTGGGCTTACATATTTTGTTACTGCGTGATTGAAAGAATGAACTAAAAACAAAGGCTAAATATAAGGAATAAATACGATGAGAAGGGAATAAAAATCTATCAGAAAATCATTCGTGTAGGTCACCACGAGTAGTAGAAATGGAAGATGCCTAATTTTTTCTCTATTTATTTTTGAAGTTATACTTCTTTAGGCGCGTTATGAAAAAATGATGAGAGTGAAATTTTTAGATGCGCGCGCATCACTGTAACACAATAGTAACACCATGAAGTTGGCCGCGGGCGCGTTATGAATGTTAGTGTCTAATAATGGTGGATTATTAACCACTTAGTGGTTAATAATCCACCATTATTAGACATCTGTTCGAAAGGTACTTTGAACGATCCACGGAGCTCCATAAGATGATCGCGTTGTCAAAAACAATGTTGGCACGCTCGTCGCCTCAGATCACTGTTTTCATATTTATAATATTTATCCACATGTTTCTAGTTTCTATATAGACACAACGTGTTTTAGTTACTTACAAGTGCTAATTACATATGGACTAATAACTTAAATTCAGTAGTGATTTTAATTGAATATTTTGAATATTTATTTAATTTTTCAAATTAAAACTGAACTTAATTGACTGTGTTAACTATCCTTTTCCAGTCCTTTTATTATTTTATTGTAATTATTAATTATTTGCATGCAATTAAAAAATATTTTTAATGATGCTAAAGAAGTATAACTTCTCACGCGCGTACATAAGTTACACGCATCCATTTTTTTTATAATTAACGAGAAGTTATGTTTTTATTTTATTCTATAGATTAAATTCTCAATATCTTCTTAGAAATTTATTTTAAAATAAGACAACTGCGTTTTTTAACCGCAATAGAAATAAGTAATAATTTGGAGGAAACATTTGTTCCACTATTTCCATTGCAGTGGAAAATGGAATTCTGTACTTGTCATGCTCAAACTGGGCGCCATCCTTACAAAAAAATTATTTACTGTCTGAGTGGATGTGTTTGTTTGGTTTGGGTATGTATTATTTATAAAAGTGAAAATTAATAAAAAACAATTTTAATTCTTATAATTTTTTATTGAGTTAAATAATCAAAAAATGTAAACGAATTAACTTGGTACCTACCTCAGTAGATGCTTAAGCTTAAGTATTTATTATTATAATAAAATTATAATCGAGATCGAAATAAAAAAAAGCAACTTCTGATACAATGAGTTTAAAATTAAATAGTAACAAAATGTTTTATTCTTATAATTATACATGAGATCAAATCAAAAAGTTATCAGGCAATTAGTAAGGTTCTTGAAATCAACGTATTATTATTAGCTTAATAATTTCCCAATATTATCAATGCCCGTTTAGACGGGAATTTCTAACAGACGTAGACGGCCGTAACGTATATTGTCGACTTTTCAACAAAAACGCAGACCAATTAGTTATTTTGCTCACCATTTTTAGGGTTTCGTAGCCAAATGGCAAAAAAACGATATTCATACAAAAATAGAAAAAAAAACTTATGGACTTAGAATTTTTTTTAATCAAATCTTTACGTGTGGGGTATGGATAGGTCTATAAAATTGATAGGTCTATAAATTTAATATGGGACCCATTTCCACTAAATGTTGTTAGGATTCATAATGCAATAAGGTCGATATTTTACTTTGATAGTGTTTTGATGACATAATGTCATAACGAATCGACCCTTGAAATGATAACCTCTTTACAAAATACTATTTCGTGTCAGTGTCAGTGAAGAAAACAGTTTAATGTGACATTTTTACAAAGTATAATTCGGAAACGGAACATAACATAACATCGGAAATGATCTTTTGCTGTCGCTTCAGATGATGTAATTGCATGGTTGCCCCTAGAAACGTAAAGTTGTCAATGGTAAACATTATGACATTGACTTTGCATTAAAATATTAGCTTTATATAGCTTGCAGCAGATTGCTACACGATATTCAAAGGTGGGGCCCAGATTAAAGCTCGTGTCTGTACATTACCTTGCAAACTTCTAGCAAAAGTTGATTTGAACGAGGCCAAGTAATTTGTTTTTTAAATACGTCATATTATTTACAAATAATATGACGAATTTAAAAAAAAACAACCGCAATTTACATTTAATTCAATATAAAAATATTTATTTAGATAATGGTACGGAGCGAGTCCGAGTCGCACTTGACTGGTTTTTAAATATGCATACTATTCAAATATACTGCTTATAGACATGTTTTCTCCTGCTAACCAATCTACAGTACAGACATGGATTATGAAATCTTGCAGATCCATGTTATTGAAAGCTGCCTTTTTATGATTTCATTTTTGACCATCATCATTTGCATGCCCTTTTCCCAATTCTATTTGTGGTTGGCGCAACATGTCTTCCGCTTCCATTCTCCTCTATCACTCGCAATATCAACACTCACTCCCTTACTGGCCATGTCCTCATTCACACAATCTACCCATCTTTTCTTCGGTCTTCCTCTCCCCGGGTAACCCTCCACTCTCATTATACAGGTTGGCTTATTGAAATGGGTCAGGATGGGAAAGTCTGAAACTATAATATATATGAAGATCTGTTCTTAGGAACAAGATTTTAATAAAAATAAAAACTGCATTCATACATTTAAGAAAAACCCTATGATCAGCACGGAAATCAAACCCGGTCGTTTTGAAAAAAAAACACACTATTTCTATTTAAATATCGATTATGTAGGTCTGAAGCAGTAAATGTTTCTATTAAACGTGATGTCTAAAATGAGTAAAACGCATTTTTGTCACATAATTTAAATTATTTCAGTAGAGGTTCTAAGTGACCACCGTTTTTTTAATACAAAATTTAACACGTATAGGTAACTTATCTTACTAATAAATAGAAATAGGAAATAGTGTTAGTTTTTTTTTCAAAACGACCGGGTTTGATTCCCGAGCTGACCACAGGGTTTTTCTTAAATGTATGAATGCAGTTTTAATTTTTATTAAAATCGATGACAAAGTTCCTAAGAACAGATCTTCGTTTAAATTATAGTTCAGACTTTCCCATACTGACCCATTTAAATGAGCCATCTTGTATACTCTCATATTAAATTTTTGACCATTATATAATTATTTGCCGAACAAGGATTGCTGCCTGATTTTTTAAATTGCTTACAAAATCTTTTTGTGCCGACCAAATTATTTAAAGGCTGACCAATTATATACTTCTCATGAAACATTAGTATTTTGTGTAACCTCCTTCTGCATTTAATACGTCTTGTAAACGTTTCCTCATGGAACCGACTACCTTCTCACAAAAACCTCGACCTCTGAACGATTCCCAAACATCATTTGCATGTCGCCTTAAGGCTTCTGTTGTTCGACATTGATTCCCATCCCACTCTTGCACCAATTTACCCCAAAGGTTTTCGATGGGATTGAGGTCTGGACTTTTTGGTGGTAGTTTGATTAAAGTTAGTTCTCTCTGTTCATTAATCCATGTCAGTACTGTACGAGCATTATGTACTGAGCTGTTGTCTTGAAGGAATGTAATTTGTTGTTCTGGATAAAAAACTTGAGCTGTAGGAAGAAAAGTATCTTCCAGAAGTTCCTTATAATTCATTGCATTCATTCGTCCACTTATTTCCACAAGCTCACCAGGACCATCTTTGCACATCCCTCCCCAAAATCCAATTGAAATACGTCCACTCCGGCGATTAAGCAGCACATTTTGTTCTAAGTAACGTGTGTTTTCGGGTCGCCATGAGCAGAAATCTTTTCGTCCATGAAAATAACGTTTTGAAAATTAAAATTTAAATAATTAGCTGCAAATTGTAGCCGCTGCATTTTGTGCCTTGGCGTGAGAGTTGGTTTTCTTGCCGGTACTCTATTTTTAAACCTCCTTCTTTTAATCGTCTTCTAATGGTGCTAGTGGATATTTCGAATGTGCTTGAAAATTGTGTAGTGTTTATAAATCTGTCATTTTTGGCTTTATCTATAATAGCTATGTCTTGGTTATTTGTAGTAATACGCGGGCGACCAAATGAAACATGATTATTTAATGTTTCTCCTTGCTGCCATCTTTCTAGCCATAAATATACAGTATTTCTCTGAAATAAATACAATTTTATACTTTGTGAATAAAGTTTCATGTTTTGTGGGCAATTGATTTTTAGCATTTTTCTCCGTGATACTTACGGCTATCCCTAGCTCATCGGCGATATCTTTTACGGATAAACCATAATTTTTTAGTTGTATTATTTTATGTTTCATTTCCGCATCAATACGGTACGAACTCATATTAATTATAGTTAATTTATGGTATGAACTAATACGTAAGCAAGCTGCTTGAATTTATTTGTGCATGACACATGACAGAGGTGATAAGAATAAAAACTGGAAAGTGCTTAACTGCCAGCGTCATCTTATTATAAATAAATAATTAAGAGGTCCTATTAAAATTGTTCAGATATTTTTGAAAAGTTGTATGTTCAGATATTATTGACAGGCATCTGCTCAGATATTATTGAAGTAATGAATGATCAGATATTTATGGTCACTTGTAGTGTATAGAACTTATTGACATTTTAACCGTTCAGATGTATTTGGCCATCTTGTATGCTCAGATATATCTGATGGCGACTGTACTATGTATTTAACTATGTATAACTGTGAGAGCAATATAAATATCTATTCTATTTCTATTCTATTCTAAAATATCTTATGGATTCCTCATTTTAATGTTAATGACATTTAATTTCGTTATTCTCATACATATCTGTTAAAGACAATATTTAATTTATTTATGTACATTTGACATTTCATGAATTATTTTGTAGACAATCTATCCTTCTCTCTTTTTAAATCTCGAGTTCCTCCGTCCTTAAGTGGAAAAAATCTTAAGATAAGTAAGCCATTAAGATTGCCAGCACCCACCGCTCTGGGCTAGCGTCGTTGGGTTATGATTATGGCTCATTCTCCATTTTTGTCCATCCCAGCAATGGGAATTTTAATAGACAGATAATTAGGATTTCAAAGATATTTTATTGAAGATTAAGTTTCTTTAAACAGTAATTCCATCATAATTAAAACAACCTAAAATGTAATTCAATTAAAATTATAAAATATCTTAATTATTTTTCCAAAATCACTTGCTTAGCGATAATCGTCTTTAAACCAACACTATTAGAATTAAAATAAGTAAAAGCATGTTGCCATAAACTTAGATCGTTGTAAAAATTCTTTAAAAATACGTTGCCTGAATAAGCGATCGTATGCAAATGACTTAAGGTCTGGAATGATTTTTAGTGAATATCTAATTTCGCGGTACGTTAATTTCATGTCTCTGAAAATTGGAGAAGTTCTTAAACGATTTCTGAATGGAAAAAAGATCATATTTTATTTTATAAGACAGTCAATTTAGACGATCCTATAGTGATACAGTGAAATATTTGTAGATTAGTTTTCTTTAGATATTCTCCCAACTAGCAAAGTAACCTTATAACGCAAGAGTAATAAGAATAAAATTCTTATCGATATGTTATTAAAGCATTACTTTTACCATTTTCCTTATAAACGCAAGCTATAAGTATTTTTGGATAATATGGTATATTCAACTTATTATTGAGATATATAAGTTTTTATAAAACCAATTTATATGGCTTTAAAAAAACACATAGTTATATATAAGAACTTCAAAGGGTGTTTAGTCATATAATATTTTAGACATATAGTGGTTTTCGCCACATAATACTTGTTTAATTAATAAAGCTGTAATAAAACTAACAACCTTGTATTGGCAAATAAAAAAACTTCTATATAACATTTGCTAAATGGTAAATTATATATTTTTTATAAGGGTTCAGTATTTTAGACTGCCTTTATATGATATCTAAAAGGTTTTTATTCCTATCTTACTCTTATTTATGGCTTAACAGCAAGTTATATTCTATGGTAGCGTAAGTTATTTGTGCGGATTTCAAAATGGATTTAAAAGAATGGAAAAAAATTAAGCGTAATGGAAGTTACAGACGTAAGGTGAAAATGAGATACGAGTCTATGCTGCCGCCTAATACTCGAACTGTAACTGCGACAATTTTTTCCCGTGCAACAAAAAATACCGTGGCCAAGGAAGAGGAAGCCAAATATTTAGAGGGTTCTGTACAATCATCAAAAAGTTTTAGCAGTGATACCTCTACCTAGTGATTTTGACAGCTACATGAATAAAGAAGAGTTCCGTAGAAAAATTCAAATTTCAAAATGAGAGCAAACTTCACAGTCATCAGTAACATAATGATCATATTTTGCAAATTGGCAGTACTGACACCAAAACCACTCAACGTAAAACAAATATTTAATTTCATCTTCGTATAACACGTGTCGTGTCTACATCCATATATACTACCATGCTTCTAGAAATAAAAGTATAATTAATGTACATGTTGTGTACTATTGTGTTTTGAATTATATTAAAACCAAGCAAAATTTAATTCAAGTAAAATGAAAAATGTGTTTATTTATTCTCAATAAAACTTACATTAATTCACACTTACTCACATTACATATACTTATTTAATTTAAAAAATAATATTTTGCTTCAGATAAGGGAACCCTAAACTCGCATTCAATATGGTGGACCAAATGCCTCCTGACTTCTTTTCAATGTTATATAGAAGTAATAGAATTGCAAATCTTACTTATAATAAGATTTTTATAAATTTACAATGTTAAAAATAAAGAAATGAAAGGGCGCATTAAAAAAATGACATAAAACTTACCTATGTTTACGATGTATAATCTTTCCCAGGTAGATTTTTGTATAAAACTCCAAAAGACAGTAAAAATTTTCGCCATTAATCACATACACTTATTTAAGTGCTGAACTTGTAACTTGTGTGAATAAGTAAACTTGTAGTATTTTTAGTTTTGTTTCTATAAATACCAAAACCTTATTGTAGAATTTCGAAACCTACTTTTAAGAGTGATTTATAATAGCAAGTTCATCGCGCATAATAAGGGTTATTGGACATAAAGAATGCATGTTCCTTGCTAGTATATATCTAATTAGCATCGTGAATGCTATTTTATAGTAATTATAAGTAGGAATGACACATAATATGGCAACTTTAAAACAACTATAAGGATGTCACTCTTATAATTTGTGCCAAAACACGGTCATATAAGCTGTGATATATCTACTACAAGGGCATTAATTTTAGCTTTATCGACCTTTAAATGACCAGTTTTATCAGCCGCCATTTATGTCAGCTAGTTGGGCTGTACCACTCAGAAGATTCGTTTATACAATGTTAAAAAGTTTACTAAGTTAGTTACTTAGTTTTACTTAACTTCATGTTATTTAAATAAGATATTCATATAATAGAACTTTGAGTACATATCACATACGAAAAATCAAAAAAGTGAGTTCTGAACTTCAAAATGCACATTAAGTTTTAAATTGAAACCTAATAATCTTTAGCAACGAAAAGAGGAGTAAGAGAGAAAGAAAATCTTATAACCTAATGCACCAAATGCTACTTTTAGCCCATAAGTTATCTTTATATATATAATTCTTCTGTGAGTGTGTATGTCACTGAACTTCTCTTAAACGACTGGACCGATTTTGATGAAATTTTTTGTGTGTGTTCAAGGGGATCTGAGAATGGTTTAGATTCACAATTTTGTCCGCTGGACAATGTTTTTTTAATTAATTTTTAATTTATTAGTAGTTGTTGATTTTGGAATGTTTCACATTGGATCCGACAGACGGCGCTACCATACTAGACAGGACAACGTCTGTCGGGTCCGCTAGTATAAAAATAAAGTTATAGAAAAGAAATATGTTGGAGCCTTGAGATTAAACATAAAAGCACATGGCTAAGGCCCTTAACGTGTATAATTATTTTGCACTAGCCCATAATTTTATATATTTTTTTATTAATTATTACGTGTTTATAATTTTCATACAACTTTCGTGAAACAATCAAATATTTAAAAGTATAAAAATTGACTTCATGTTTGTTTCAAAAAGAAAATGTTCCGTTTTACTAAAATAAACGAACAATAAATGTATACTAAAAAGTATTTCTGTCAGTATATTTTATAAACAATATTAATTCAAAACTCCCAAAAACAATGACATATTTGGCCCTTATTTTTATTATAACAAATCACTGAAAGCCTAAAAGCATAGATTTTATTTTTCTGATCAGGCTTGAGAGAAGGCTGTATGATAATTAATGCTTTGATTTTTGCAAATATACAAAATAAAACTTGACAGATTTCATGTCAGGCCGACAACAACAAATTATTTGAATTTATTTTTACTTTTGAAAATGCTTCTTGTGAAGTGTTAATCAGATAAATGTGAAGATATATTCTAAGAAAATGCGAAATTGATGGCTCTGTAAATAATTGGCAGCAACTTTTATCAAATGTAGCAAGGTAATGACGTAGGAGATGTCATAATTTTCAAGATTGTGACTATATCAAAAGTCCCCGAGCCCTTTTTCATAGAAATTATAAATATTCAGCCATTCTGCATTATATATTACTAAGAATTATATATACCATGCTAGGGCAGTCGCTCATACAAAATTTTACCATGCTAGGGCAGTCGCTCATACAAAATTTTACCATGTCCTTTGCCGCGCGGAAGCAGCGCGTCTGCATGGCTGCTGCGGCCCCGCTGCTTTGTAGATTCATATACGGAAATAAAAAACGCGCGATTGCAGTGCTCCACCCTCACTGAGGCCGCACATCAGTTCGTCACTACGATTATCAAACTTTGCGATGACAGACCGGCTGCAGGACTGCAGACGCGCGGTACTTACGGCTAATTTGAAGGCGTTAGACCAACTGACCAAATTACGGTACTTATCAAATTATAGGATTTCTGCTCAAGCCATTGAGCGTAACCACGCCGTTACTATTTCACATTATGACATCAAAAAGTTTACTTTCCACGTAAGCTATAGTAACGACGACAGCGACACCGCTACACGACTGAGTGAGTTTCTGATTATAATTAATAACGTCATCAAATCGCAATAAAAATCAGGGTTCAGAACAGGAAGGCCGTTTTTCCACCACCCCCTTTACCGGATCCTCACCAAGAATTAGATAATGGCGCCGAAGTAGCGACACATACACCGCTTGTCAACCACAAGCCCGTCACGTCATTTTGATCATGTACAGATATAATTTCGTTCTCGTCGAGGTCCCGACGACGACGTCGAGTGATGACCGCGGTGGACAAACGTCCTAATCTCGTGAAGTCTGTGTGGTTTTTTCAATTTTGAAGTTTTTTTTTCTACTGCATATTGAGCGACGTTTTTTGTCGTACCAATTCTTTAGCAACGAGTCGCAAACCAGTTGCAAATTAGATAGTAGGCCTGCGGATTGCTATGTTCATACTATTTCACGCTTAAACTTGTACCCAAAATGTAAAACCGAAAAGCGTTGCATGATTACCACTGGAATTTCAAAACACCTATGATCCATGAATTATTTCCACTCCATGTGAATTTATGATAGCGCATTCAGGATATCGGCAAATCCACGCACGCACGATTTTGTTAAGGCGATAGTTAAGCAATCGAACGCAGTACAAAACCGCATCGATTGCTGACTTGCACCGATGCAGTTCGTGTGTCATAGGCAATACTGCCGAATTAGCAATAAGTTACTTATAGAATAATGTTAATATAATAATGAGTCTTGTAAGAACCTTTAAACATTAAAGTTGTATTTTTAAATACTTAAATATTTTTTTATTAGAATTCTTTTCCGCCGAAACATAACTCGATACGACACTGTTTTATTATTCGCATGTTTACACTTTATTATTAGTCGATAAAATGTTTGTGTAACATTTGACAGAAAACCAAAAACTTTGAAGAGCGCGATTTCGCAGTGGTAGGCGCGCTCGCGCTGCGATTGCGTGGAAAGTCATATGTTAGATGTCCAATATTAATTATCTCCAGCTCCAGCGTCGTACATTGCAATGCACGATTCCCCGTCCGGCTGCATCTGCAATCATTAGAATGGTTAAAACCAATCCGCACTGGGCCTCGTAGTAGCTCAGGGATTCCCCTATACCATCCACATGGAAGACCAATGCCCCAGTGAGGAAATTAATAATCTGATGATGTTAATACTTACAAAAAAAGTATAACCTATCATAAAATATTAAGTGTGAGAGGGCCTTATATGCGGTTCATATTATATTCAACCCGATTTTATTTTGTAGGGATCGAACAATAACATTGGTAAACAATACCATGTTGACGCTGAGTGAAGGTTTGCGAAATGAAACACAAATTCTGGGCAAACACTTAGTTGGGGTAGCGATATATCATTTATTTGAACATATTAAAAAGCTTATCGATATGTTTCCGTCCTTGCCTACATAAACACATTTCACGCATTTACTTAATTATTGGGACCCAACAACATATTTTTTTATTTTCCTTTTTACAGTTCGGTTACAAGTTTGGTTAAGTTACAAGTGTTATTCGATTAAAACATACTTTTTAACAATTTACTGTTAAGCACAGAGAGTACAATGAGGGTTTTATAGAATGACTAGTGCCAACTCCTTATGAAAGACTTCACTCCACAGTGGAGTCAACAGGTGACGTACATTTTAATAAGCATCCTCATTAAATTTAGTGCTTGTGAAAGTGATCTTGTTTCACAATAATCAATAGTCATTTTGATATGTACCTAAGAATACTCGGAATTTAGTCTTAGCCCACTTACACGACTCCGCGCCCACCCTTTAAAAAGAATATAATTCAAATTTGGGTTTAAGTGTTGCACTTTAGACGTACTTTACATTGGCAACACAAATTATCAGACAGCTCTCTGTCAGCGAGCTTACCGCCGTCAGACAGACTGCTCTAAGGGATTTGCTGACAACTGGCCGTCACCGCGTAGACTGCAAACAGTCGCCTTAATAAAAGACAGTGTTTGAGCAAAGTAGTGTACCAGGCCACTCAGATAGTTTAGCGAAAAACAGTTTTTATGTATGGCACTGGCCACTTGTAATTATTTTGAAAACTTCAATTATTTAAAAATAACAATACCACTCTTCGATTTTCGAATTCTCTTTACGAGATCCAATTATTTTTTTCTTATCTTCTATACTTATAATAAATCTGTAGAGAGGTCAATTCTGTACATGAAATATATTTTCAAAATAACTATCAGGGGGTGATAAGTGATCGATACTGATGCCAAAAATGCAATCAGAAAAATTTTTGTCTGTCTGTCTGTCTGTGTGTATGTTCCTTATAGAAACAAAAACTACTCGATGGATTTTAACGAAACTTGGTACAATTATTCTTCATACTCCTGGGCAGGTTATAGTATACTTTTCATCACGCTACAATCAATAGGAGCAGATTAGTGAAGGGAAATGTTGGGAAAACGGGAGAAGTTACTCCATTTTTTAAGCTTCCGTCGCGTGTGGAGCCTTAATGGTTAAAGTTACATAGAAATCATGTATCACGGAAATATTCTACATAAAATTTTCTAGAAAATATCCCGCAACAGCATATGTCTATCTTTTATGGTTGACTCACAATAACACGTGTAACTCCTGATAGCTTAGCAGTTCGGAGCATTCTGATTATATTTGTTTACTCTTACGTTTATAATACTCTCACTCATCCCTAATTTAAAAAAGTTAACATTATTACCTATTCAATAAAAAAAAAATCATAGAAATCGGTATAGAAACACCAAACTTATACATGAAATAAGCCATCGCGCCGTCGCACGTGAATACTGAATCATGCTTTAAGGATTATTTTTGTGTAACGGCTGCCGCGCTCGACACGGGTCGTGGCGGCGCGGTAGGGTATAAAAAGGCGGGAGGTCCGAAAGCGAGCTTCCCCGCCCCCCCGATCCTGAGAGACCTTCAGTCGCTCAGTCCCAAACCGATACGGATGCACATCAGGGTGCATCCGTCCTCTAAGCGCACTATGCAGTAGTATTTACTGAGGCAGCGCTGCATCATCCCCTTCTCAGGGGTTGATCGCATCAGATGAAGCCTGTAAGGCCCCTAAGGCCATAGGCACCCCCCACGGGTGTGTTTTAGTCAGTAAGAGTCTGACATAACTCTACAGCCGGCTGTAGGGTATCCATGAGGATTTCACACCCGCTCCCCCGCCTGGGAGGAAACAAAAAAAAAAGAAAGCGAGCGAGCTTCAATATTTGGCTGTTGATGCGTTCAGAGCGTTCGACCTTATTGACAGACAGTAATTGATATTGAGAAACCGTGCTTATCTATACTTATAATAAATCTGTAGAGATGTCAATTCTGTACATGAAATATATTTTTAAAATAACTATCAGGGGGTGATTAGTGATCGATACTGATGCCAAAAATGCAATCAGTAAAATTTTTGTCTGTCTGTGTGTATGTTCCTTATAGAAACAAAAACTACTCGACGGATTTTAATGAAACTTGGTACAATTATTCCTCATACTCCTGGGCAGGTTATAGTATACTTTTCATCATGCTACAATCAATAGGAGCAGAGTAGTGAAGGGAAATGTTGGGAAAACGGGAGAAGTTACTCCATTTTTTAAGCTTCCCTCGCGTGTGCAGCCTTAATGGTTAAAGTTACATAGAAATCATGTATTACGGAAATATTTTACATAAAATTTTCTAGAAAATATCCCGCAACAGCATATGTCTATCTTTTATGGTTGACTCACAATAACACGTGTAACTCCCGATAGCTTAGCAGTTCGGAGCATTCTGATCATATTTGTTTACTCTTACTTTTATAATACTCTGACTCATACCTAATTTAAAAAAGTTAACATTATTACATATTCAATAAAAAAAAACTTAGAAATCGGTATAGAAACACCAAACTTATACATGAAATAAGCCATCGCGCCGTCGCACGTGAATACTGAATCATGCTATAAGGATTATTTTTGTGTAACGGTTGCCGCGCTCGACACGGGTCGCGGCGGCGCAGCGGTAGGGTATCAAAAGGCGGGAGGTCCGAGAGCGAGCTGTCTAAATCTGTTTTCTGCGTCGCTCCCTCCCCTGGGGGACGATCGCTTCCGATGAAGCCTTAGAGGCCTTCCCGGCCAGAGGCAGCCCCTACGGGTGTTATTTAGTCAGTACGAGTCTGACATAACATTGCAGCCGGCTGTAGGGTATCCATGAGGATTTCACACCTGCTCCCCTGCCTGGGAGGAAACAAAAAAATAAAAAAAAGAGAGCGAGCGAGCTTCAATATTTGGCTGTTGATGCGTTTAGAGCGCTCGACCTTATTGACAGACAATAATTGATATTGAGAAACCGTGCTTATCAGCGCGACTTTTAGTCTTTAAATAGTTTATTTGAATTTCTTTTGTTGTTATTTTGTAAAATAGGTATTAGTTGTTTTGGTAGTGTTTAAATATTCGTTCAAATTAAAAAATATTAAGCGTAGGTACTTCTATTAATTAAAGTAGTTATAAGTATTTATTTTTAAGTGAAGTAGGTATAGGTAGATAGTATATACACAGGCGTTTCAGCTTTATTTTCATTTCTTTTTTGTTGTGAGTTGTATATATTTCTGGTTATAATTCTATAAGAATATTTTAGTTTAAATAGTCACTTAGATTTTAAGTGTAAGGTAGCTAAAGTTAGGACCACGTATTAGTTGTTTTGGTAGTGTTTAAATATTCGTTCAAAGTGTAATTTAATCATATGGGATGAATGTACGATGGCCCATCGAAAAGCAGTAGAAGCGGTAGACAGAACTTTAAGGGATATAAGACAAAATGATCGACCAATGGGCGGTATCACAGTTTTATTTTGTGGTGATTTCCGACAAACCTTACCGGTAATACCACGGGGAACCGCTCGAAAAGCTCTTTATTCGTGGCGTGATATACATCGGTGTATTTGACTATAAACATGCGAGTGAGAACTGTAGATAACCCGGATGATCGTGAATTTTCTGATATATTATTAAAGAAAATACCTTCACCAAAGATACCTATCCACTGCTACACCAAGGAAAACTTATTCTGACGCCTGAGTTATGTTGTATAGTGCAATCCCAACAACATCTTATATCGTCAGTTTACGGTGACGTAACAAATATATTAAATAAGGACAATTCTTGGCTATGCGAAAGGTCCATTTTAATTCCTCGCAATGACCAGGCATCTGAGATTAATAATAAAATACTGTCGAATATCCAGGGGGAAAGCAAAGTTTATAGTTCAATAAATAGAATGGCCGATGAACAAGAAGCCACTAATTACCCGATAGAATTTTTAAATTCTTTAAATATGCCCGGACTTCCTTATCATGAAATTTGTTTAAAAATTGGCATTCCGATTATTCTGCTCCGAAATTTAAGACCACCACAACTTTGCAATGGAACTCGGCTTAAAGTAACCCAGTTGCAACAAAATGTAATCGAGGTTCAAATTTCAATAGGTTGCGGTGCAGGAGAAACCATCTTTACTCCCAGAATTCCCATGATACCAAATAATTTTCCATTCCAATTTAAAAGAACGCAATTCCCAGTATCGGTGTGTTATGCAATGACAATAAATAAGGCTCAAGGGCAGACTTTTCGTGTTGCTATAGTAGATCTCGGTGTCAGTTGTTTTTCACGTGGTCAGTTATATGCCGCTCTTTCCCGGGTTAGCAGTTCTAGAAATCTTTATGTTCACGTGCCGGAAGTATTTTCATTCTATATGTACTTAAGCCTCATGTGAAAGTGATCTAAACAATATTACCAATACATTAACATAATAACATACAAGGAGTTACACGCTGGTGATCTCGGGGTACAGTGATAATAATAATATTCTGCGGTTCCTTATTGCGATATTTTTAACAGTATTGTGGATTGACATATTATATTTCCCTACTAAAATACGAAAGTTAATCTGTCTGTCACATCAAAACCACGGAACCCTGAGTAAGGACATATGCTACTTTTTTACGAAAAACGACGAAAACGCGGACGATGTCGCAGGCTAAAGCTAGTCTCATTTAAAAATGGATCTGCATCGACAACATTTTTGTGCTATGATTTTTTACGATTTTAAATGTAGCTTAAAACCTGATGAATCATTTGATCGATTTCGAACTGCTTTTATGGATGAAGGACCTTCAAAAGCAACCATCTATCGCTGGTGTAGCGAGTTCAAACGCGGTCGTCTTACTTTGGGGGATGAACAGAGGAGTGGTGGTCCTACGACGGCTGAAACGGCGGTCACAGAAGAAAGTGTGCTGGCAGTAGAAAAATTAATTCAAGAAAACAAACGAATTATGTACGAAGAGATTCAGCATACTCTTCGGATTGGTTTAGAAAGTGTTCACAATTTTACACGAGCACCTTTGCGTAAGGAGGATAGTTTCCCGCTGGCACCCAGCGAACCTCACCGAAGCTCAGAAACAGGCCCGTGTGGATTGGTGCAATGATATAATACATAAAAATTATACAGGCTCGTCACGGCGCGTCTACAATATTGTGACAGGCGACGGATCCTGGATTTATCCCGAAACAAAGCGTCAATCGACAGTTTGGCTGTTTCAAAATGAACCAACGCAACCAGCAACAAGCGACCAACACCGGGCTCCGCGGGGTCCTTCTTCACCTAGACAACACGCCCGCACACTCTGCGATCAAAACGAAGGAATTCCTGGACTCCACACCAGTCAGAGTCTTGGGACACCCTCCTTACAGTCCTGATTTGGCTCTATGTGACTTCATTTTATTTCCCAAAATAAGAAATCAGCTCTAAGGGATACAGTTTTCATCGCCGGAAGAAGCGCTAGCAGGGTTTGAGAAGGCCGTGGAAGAGGTGTCTGCGAAGGACTGGAAAAAATGTTTTAAAAATGGTTCAGACGCATGTAACTTTGTATAGAGGCTGGTGGAGAGTTCTTTGAAAAGATTTAATAAAAATATTATAGTCATAGAATTTAGTTTTTTAGTTTCTCAAAACTTTCTGAGTGTCCCACGTAAGTGGGCTTTAGTACAAATAGATACAAGGAGCACAGAAAATTATTGTGCAAAATAAATCTGGAGTATAAGTAAATAGAAAATAAAATGAATTGACAGGCTTGAATCGACAGCGAGTCTCCTTAATTCTCTTACAACGACAATGTACATTAGAGTTAGGTGATAGGCACTGCTGTTGCGAGAAGTCTTAACGTACATATAAAACATAATTTGTAACACAAATTGGATGTGCCAGGGAAACGATAGAATTCGCCAAAAAAGAGAAACGTGATAAAATTGTAAGCGAATATTTATTTTTGTTGTAGAGCTTAGGTAGGAAGGTAAGAAAAAAGATTGTAGTATTCAAACGTCGCTTATTCAAGTTATTATATTTTGTAGTAAACGACATTAGCTAACTGATGACTTAATTGAAAAAAAAGACTTCATATTGAATAATTTGTGACACATGATTATCAGCCTCGTAATGTTCCAACCTCTATGTTTCCTGTTCCTATAGGTGAAAAAAAGATATGGAAATCTGGAATAACAGTTTGTAGTGCTTTCCGAGCACAAAGAAAAAAAAACTCCTTGCTAATTATGCTATGTCTTCTTAGGGCTGCCATCCGTCCGGGTTTCCCCGGATTTGTCCTAGTTTACGGGGCGTCCGGGGAGCGTCCGGGAGGGTTTCATTTGTAGTCCGGGTTTAAAAATTTCCTGTTTTGGGTCGCCAATTAATCCGTCAATTTAAATGTCTTTGAATATAAATAAATCTATTCTAACACTGTAACCATAAATGCTGACTTCCAATAAAGATCAGCTTTGTCGCCCACACTGTCCGCAATAACAGCATTCGTTGCTATGTGGATGACAGCACTGAAACTTTTTACACTGGCCGATCAAACATCCCTCGGATGGAAGAAGAAGGGTGTAAAGACAGACTTGTGTCCGAGATTGAGATGTTACTGGATCAAGTCTCAAATTGGAGGGAATAAAATTTGATTGGATTAACCCAGCAAAGACACAAGTGTGTGTGAAATAGCTTGTGTGTTAAATAGATCTAGTAAGTACCTCAAGCCTAAATATCGGATGTTACTTTACAATGCACTGGTCCTCTGGGCTGGAGCACCCCAATACCAGCTCCTTCCTCTTGACCGGATAAAAAAGCGGGCAGTTTGACATGTCGATGCTCCTGAGCTCACTCACGCGTTGCAACCCCTTAGCATGCGCAGACGGTACAACACGTAAAAGGACGACACTCCTTCTATCGTACCGTCTATACAATCAATGAAGAGTGTTCCGAGGAATTAATCAACCGGATGCCATTGGCCAAGTTTCTTCACAGCACCACACACCACAGAGAAGTTTCACGCCCACCATCTAGACGCCTGGCGTTCGAGCACCATGTGTTCCTTTCTTTTGCGTACCAGCAAGATCTATAATATGGTAATCTTAAAAAGGCGGATAAACCTTTTCGTTCAGAGCCGGCAACGCATGAGTGGCCCTTGGTACTGCAAGTGTCCATGGGCAACAGTGACCACTTATTATGAGGTAGACCGCTAGCTCTTTTGCCTACATCAACATCAACAAGTGACATTTATAACTGTTTTTTAATGGTCTGTCCGGGTTTTGGGCTCCAAAATCCGGGGTTATCACGCGTCTTATCCTGGTTGCCACATTTTAGAAATGGCAGCCCTATGTCTTCTTAACTTCCAGTTCAACATCCACGGTCTAAGATCGCTTAATAATTATGGATAAGTGTACTCCAATCTTTACGTATTGCGATGTACCGAGTGCGTGTCCCATACATCCAGACACATGCCACTTTATGTGAAAAACGTGACACTCATTTGAACTGTGAATTTGGGATTGAATGGTCAATGTAAATGTCAATCTACTATTTGGTATTTAATGATGCAAATGTCTCAACTTCAGACATTCAAGAAAACTAAGGCCCGTATTAAATAAAAATTCTCAGTGATTGATTGAGCGACACATAGCGACATCCCTTTCTAACTGTACTCAAGTAAAGATCAACACTTAGTTGTCATTCTGTAATACGAGCCTTATGCCCGTTTTCACCAAGATTCTCTTAGGTTTAGGGCACTCTTAAGCGGTATTTAGGGAACTCTTATAAACAAATTCGTTTTCACTAACCCTTAAGTATTACCTTAAAGCTTAAGGAACTCTTAATATTTAAGGCCCCGATTTTGCGCTCCCTATCGGCTTCCTAACCTTACTTAGCATTCGTGTGATAATTTACTATTAAAAGTACGTGTATTTTTCTTCAATGGACAATTATTTAGACCAGTTTTTTGAGAGGCTAGATGCGTTCGAGACTGTGGAAATGATTTCTGGTCAAAGATTGCCAAAAAGACCACGAATTTACCGTGAAAGATCTAAAGACTTTGAAAAATATGACGACATCGATTTCTTCGCTCGATATAGGTTATCTAAAGAAAGTGTTTTATATTTATTAGATAAAATAGAGCACCTCCTAGAGTATAAAGATAACAGGTTAGTATCTACCTACTCTTACAACAAATACCATGTGGATTTCATATGCACGAAAGATAGTGTAATTATTTAAAATTTTCAGGAATAAATCCGTGCCTCCAATGAACCAGTTACTGTGCACATTAAGGTATTTTGCCACTGGGAATTTCCTTTTGACAGTGGGGGATTTAGGTGGTGACAGCGTTGCTACAAGTAGTCGCATAATCAAGAGAGTTGCTGCTGCCATAGTTACTTTGCGAAAGGAATTTATTGTATTTCCAGAATCGCAGGAGGAAATTTCTACAGTAAAAGAGCAATTTTATGGAATATTATATTATTTTATGGTTACATCAATCCAAGCTTTGTTTTTAGCCTCATTTGTAGCACCATCAGTTTTCTTGTTTAAAATAGTGTCCTTGTGCAATGCCAACAGTATGACGAGCTTGTCTTTTTCTTCCACCCCAAAGTTTTGACGGCGCTTCCTTTTTTCAGCCATTTTAAATTTTTTATTTATTAAATCACACAACCAACAACTGGTTAACACCACAACACAGTAATTTTATTTAGTCCCTGGCCGCGCGAGAAATAAAAATGCGCGTAACCTTTGACGCTTTTGACATTAACTTTAAAAAAAACGGAGCAAACGTAAAATCGTGCACAGACTATTAAAGCTACATAAAATCATAATTTAGTATTTTATTTAAATACGTATAGCCTAAAATATGTAACTTATTAATATCATAATATTTTACATCTTTATTTCATTTCTAAGCGTTTAATTTTAAAGATACATATGAATATCTATTTTATCGATGAAACATCGACAATGGTAACAACATAAAAAAAAAGCAAAGCCGTCTCTTACTTAGGAGCCATCTACTTAGGTAACACTTAGAATGGTGAAAACGAATTTAATTAAGTACTCGATTTAGGAGTTCCTTAACGTAAGTGACACCTACTTATGAATCCGTTAGGGATTGGTTGGTGAAAACGGGCATTAGACTCTCAAGTAGAGCCAGTTTAAGATTTGAGTAAATCACCAGACATATATCTATCAATATATATAAAACTCAAAGGTGGCTGACTGACTGACATAGTGATCTATCAACGCACAGCCCAAACCACTGGACGGATCGGGCTGAAATTTGACATACAGGTAGATGTTATGACGTAGGCATCCGCTAAGAAAGGATTTTGATCTATTTTACCCCCAAGAGGATAAAATAGGGAATGAACGTTTGTATGAAACTTTGTCAATTTTAAACCGATCGGGCTGAGACTTTGCATGCAGGTATAAGAAGCATCATAGATGAATGTCATTGTGTATAATACAAGCTTGTGAACAAAAACTGTAGTCTACACTTCAGCTCTACACCGAAGCGAAGCGAGGGCAGGCCGCTAGTATCTCATATACATAAAAATAAAAGTATACTTTCTCTAAAAATAAATGTGACAACTTAAATGAATGATTAATCCATGTGTGACAACATGTATTGTACCTTATGATGTTGTTTTCTACATGGAAAGTAAATAAATAAGTACATAAGTATTTTTTTTAATTTTGTACGAATATTTTAACTTGATTACTTAATTAAAGGTGAAGGTTACTTCAGCAAATCTGCTATGCCTAACCTCTATTAAAACTAAAGCAATGAATATCTTAATTAACTAATGGCCCAATAAATAAATTAATAACATCAACAGCTGCAAATTCCCATCAAAATCCATAAAGTGTCATCACTTATTCAAACTAATTGTTTTGAGCGAGCTCTAGCTGAGTAATGGACCAGCCGCCACTTGGAGAGCAAGCATTTGTCAAGAGAATTTTAATAAGAGTCCTTTCTTGAAACTAGACTAGGCGGGTAAAAATATCACTGAATACGTCAGCTGCTACCAAAAGTGTAAAGGGACCCCGAGACGATCAAACGGTTTGATTCAAACACGTCAATTTTGGTTTGACACAAACCATTTTGATCGTTTACAAAACTAGCTTGCACGGTTTGACAAATATTAAGAAGTTCAGTGCCAGTTTGATAAAATTTCATATTTTTAGTGTGTTTTTCGCACCGTTTGATCGCTTCTATTTCTCTTTTCGTGTAAAAACGCAAAACATTAACTTAATAAATACGAGGAAGTCTAATTATGGCGGCGTACCCGAAACTATGCACTTTCAACAAAGACGTAAGGTTTGAATCAAACCGATTGACAGTCTCGGGGGCCCTTAACAGGTGGCAGACTGTCAATATCTATCTTGTGAAGAACAACTTGTGTTTAAGTGAGAACCATTGATCTAATGGAATGACTTCTATGTATACTATACTAAATAGGCTGTGCGCTACCTAGTCAGAAATCGATCACTAAGTGAGGTCAAGTTACCAGTTTCAGTGTTACCACAACTCATTTATTGTACTGTATTCCATAATCATTAGCGTTATAAGAGTCAGCACAGCAGTAAACAAAATCTTAAAATAACTAAGCACGACGTCTGCACATACACAAGTAAATCTTTTCTAAAAACTAAACATTATATCCTCTCACGCTGTACAGTTAAGATTTTAAAGTAAGGTGGGTGGACCATGGAAGGCCACTCTAACGAATAAACAGTTTTTATTAGATCATTTACAGGATAAATGAAAGAAACAAATTTATTAATTAACTCTTTGTTTTATTGTGTAACATATCAATTACTTTTTTTATTCTTAATGCAATCGCTATTTATTAAACTAAACTTTTATTAAGCTCTTCCAAACGGCCTTACTAGGAGCAGGCCTCTATACAAAGCCAATACTATAAATCAGTTGTTCAACTAAAAACTACAGTTTTAATTGTCGAAATATCCGCTTTGACTAAAACTACATAAAAAGCTTTTTCATTTAAACAAAAAATTAAATGCTTTACAGATTATAATCTTCTTTTAAAAACCCAATTAATATTCCCTGAACACTATTGAATAACTAAGAATTATTTAATAAATATAGTTATGAGTATTATATCAATAACAAATAAGTTGTCAATGCTTTTTATAATTAAATTATATAAAACAAAATTGGCATATAATGGCCATTTTATGGGTCCGTAGTCCGTTTCTTGTTAGGCCAAAACGTTTCTAAGGTTGTAATGAAGGTGATCCGGGGTTGATGAATGAAAGATCAAACTCCTAGTTATGATATTTAATCGTTACAAAGTGAATTACAAGAGAAAATCCTTAAGTTAAGGTAAGTACCTGTTATAGGATGCAAACAGACACAACACTTCAATATATCAAATTAATCCATACTAATAATATTATAAATGGGAAAGTGTGTTTGTTTGTCTTCTCTTCACGCCTAAACCGCTGAACCGATTGTGTTGAAATTTGGTAAATGTATAGCTTGAACTTATGAGACTGCTATAGGCTACTTTTTTTTAATTTATATATTCGAATTTACATAATTTTCAACTAAATTAATCATTTTCATGGTTGGTCCCGATAGAGATGGCGCAACTGTCACGAAGACAGATTAAATTTGAAATGTGGAAGTTGCTATCTTAACTGAATAATACGAGATGGCACCACTCGTGTTCAATACCGAGTATTTTGTGTTAGTGTTTCATTTATTAAATCGAGGTAATTTTACGCAATTTCTTTCTAATCTCATTTTTAAAATTATTTCTAGCAAATACTAATCTAAATTTATAATATAAAAATATCATTTTCGAGTGATTATAGATACCAACTCAACCGAGTAGTCTCTCTGGAAATAATTTTTTTTGAGTAAATTAATAGATGGCACCACCCGTCTTTAAAATGAGTATTTTTAATTGTTTAAAAATCTGAGTTGTGATATTGCGTTTTTTCAGATCGCGCTATTTATGAACTTTTTAATATTTATTGTTAATTTTAACGTGATGTAGGTAGATATTTTAACTAAAACAATATTAGTAAAAAAAAACGACTTCCTTCAGTGTCCTAATATTTTACCAGGAAATCTTATAAACATCAAAAAGATATTAAATAATCAGCTATTTACAGTAGACAGATACTAAATAAACAGCTGTTATGATTTATTTTAGTCCCTTAATCGAGTATTATCCAATAATTTTCAAATGAAGATTGATCCTGGATGTTAATAGAAGTAGGCGCTACCAACTCGAATAACAATGAGGGTGTTTATGAAAATTTACGTCACCAGTTGGCGCCACTGTGTCGTGAGGTCGTTTGTATGAAGTTTTTGGCGCGAACTCCATAGACCAGATCCATAGACTATGAGAACATATGCGATTTAACGGATGAGTAAACCTTTCGTCTCAGTACTGCCCCCTGGTGCCCGTCATTCCAGAAAACCCTCATTCGAAAACCAAGCTGTTGCGTGTGAAACTGAAGAGATGTCGCTACCCGTCATTAAAATCAAGTTTACTTGCACTAAACATCTGAGGTTTTTCGGATGGCGCTATTCATGAACATTACTTTTTTATATTTATTGTTTTAATAGTATTCTGTTATCTGTGCTATTAGAGAAGAATCAACGTGGTGGTGTTAAGTGCTTACTATTTCAGCAGGTAAGCAACAGCAAGCAGTAGGTACCTACCTACCTTGATTGATTTTAAAGAAATACGATTTACCAAGGTACCTGCCTACCCACATATCTGTTTTTGTTTTCCTTTGTGATTTGGTTTTGTTGTGCATTAAATGAATTAGGTAGGTATTTTGGTAGTTTCTTCGAATGTATAAATTGGCTCACTGATAAAAATTACGATTATTATATTATAACCTACCTACCTCGATTTTTACCAGTAAGATAAGGACAACGCATAGGTAGGTATTGGTTTTTGTAATAATATGGTATTGTAGTTTTTGATTGGTTTTGTTGCTCTGAAAGAAGGGCTGCCCATTTGCTAGATACCTTTGTAGATAGGTAACCTACCTACCTTGATTGGTACCTACCTACATTATCTACTAAGTGCGCATACTATTTCGGCAGGTACCTAGATAGGTAAATATCTTGATTTTAATAAAATACGAATTACCTATCTACATACCTACATAATATATGTTAGGTATCTGTTATTAAAATAATAATAATTAAATAAAAATATTAAAATTAAAAAAAAAACAAAAAGGAATATTAAAAAGCAATCATTTTGACGATTAACTTAACACATTGATCTTGGATTTTTGTGAAAATAGGTGATTTTAAATACCTACCTACTATAAACAAGTTGAGTATGTGTTTACAAAACATTTTTATACTGTTGTAATTAAAATAGGTATTTTTTTAATAAAAAAAAAATCAGATACTTACCTTCACCGTAATAATGACGCGCAAACGCAAATCTAGCCTTTATAGAGTATCCTCTCAAGCACGAGCAAAGAGATTAACTAGGTCGCAAGAATCTCTTGAAGAAATTGAACTGAGAAGGCAAGAACAGGCAGATCGCCAAACTGCTTTGAGGGCCTCAGAATCTCAATCGCAGACACAGGAAAGGCGTCTTGAACAGTCTGAACGTCAAGCGAATTTGAGGGCCTTAGAATCACTGTCGCAGACACAGAGAAGACTTCAGGAGCAGACAGAGCGGCAGGCTCATTTGAGAGCCGCTGAATCGGATGTTCAGTCTCAACAAAGACTACAAGCGGGGAGTCAAACTGCTTTAAGAGCTGCAGAAACACCTGCTGAAACTCAGCAAAGACTTGATGAGCAAGCTCAACGACAAGCTTTTTTGAGGTCATTCGAAACACCTGAACAAGCACAGGCGCGCAGAGATTTAAATGCACGGCTTCAAGCAGAAAGGCGCCGTAATTTTAATAGAAATAAGCTACTCTTTTAGTCACTATGTCCAAAGAGGATGATAGCCTCAAATAGGAAAACCACGCGAGCGTAGCCGCGGGTAACAGCTAGTTAATTATAAAAGAAAAATATTTAAGCGTGATTCAGATGGGTACAGCGCCATCTATCGATACTTAGAGTAAGCAATGTGTTTGTCCGTAGTAGTTTATTATTAATATTGTTATTAGGTAAAGTTGACTAACCCTTATAAATAATAATATTATAAAAATAAAACTTTTCCGGTACGTATTTATAACCATAGACTAGGTGTTCATATTTCCATGATTCGTAAATGCTCTTAGTAAAGTTCATATACCATAGCAAGGCCAATAGTCAAAATTTGATTGGCCTTATACGGAACTACCGTCTTTCATAGGACACTACCGATATTTTATCTGAAATCGAAGCAATATTATTATTATTTCTTTCGTACCATAACAAATCCTTATATGACAATTAACCGTAAAAAATAAGTCAATAATAGGTTATTTACATAACAAATTTACCTCTAGCTGTTCGCACGAATTACAATTTTACCGTCGAAGACTGAAGTCTACGAAGCGAGGGACCGCAATCACAAAATAGAGTTGCCCGAACTCGCCCCATCGCGTCTGTGTTCATGAGTTTGATGGAGCTTAGTGTGACGGAGGAATATATCATGAGATCAGGATTTTTTTTTCAAGGAGGCATGTCTTCCATGGTCCACCCACTTTAAAATATTCTTAAATTTATATGATTGTAAAAGTATTTGACTTGCTTTTTTATGTTTTAGTAATAACTCGATAATGGTGCTGGCTGTAATGCGAATCAATTCAATTTAATCTGTATTGTGCAACTGTTTATTATTCTGAATAATGTAAGTAAATTAATCCACTGCTTGCACCACTATATAGATGTCTTCTAGATTGCACTTTATTTTTTGTTCGTGAATTTGTTAACTCCCTTAAGGTCTTGTGAAACAGATTAATGGTTTTAATTACTTTGACATTTCTAGGACATCATGCCTCTGGAATTAGATAATTAATCAAACTAAATCGTTTTTTTTTCATGTTTATGTAATGATATTAAGAAATTCTTTTAACTGCAGTCCACATTATTTAAAGTCCCCATAGGACCCTTATCAATTATTTTTTCCTCGCGATTCTTATGTAAGTTAGGGTCATCACACATTCATTATGCTTAGCGGCGCCACAGCGGAAGCGCTCCAACACAGCTATTACAACTTGTCATACAAATTGGAACATTAATTTTCGTTTTTACCAACCCCTTAAACGGCTAAACTTTTGAGAAAATATTCGAAACGTTCCTAAAGTTACGCACTCCATATTCGTTATCATAAAATTTTGGATTTACTTTGCGAGTTGACACTTAAGAGTTTCCTAAATATTTAAAACAAGTTTAGGAAACTCTTATATTTGGGATAAATGACCTTGAACGTGTAGTGCATCGTGTACTTTGACTGAGGGCTTTAACACAAAAAACGATGAAACGTCGTATCATAGAAATCTAGAATGAGCAAAGTTAAAATCAAAATTCAAAAATGATGGATGAAATTGCGGTTGATCATTTAATAACCCCAGTCAAGGAGCTTGCTGCGAGGAGGTCGTACCGTACGTCGTGGCACGTTGCGATGTCATGTCGTGAATTTTAATGTCGTAAATATACACGATACGAAGTGCGTCGTGAAAAGAATCTGCATTGTAGCACGGCCTGACGTCGAATCATGTTTTGGTGTAAGTGCCCTAAGAGCCCATATAAATACAACTTTTCTCAGTGGACTCTGTGCATAATCCCATCCTTAGGGGACTCTTCGTATTAATTCTAGATTTCTTTGCGATGGTATCTTATCGGTATTTAATTATTCTCTTTGTAATTTAATTTAATATTTCGTAACATGATACGAACCCGTACAAAATAGTTTTATTTAATGATACAAACTATTAAATAGCATATACAGCACTGAAACAAATGATTCGAAAATGCAGAAAAACAGCGTCATGCGATTTAGGAGTCGACGTCGCGTCATGATGTCTGACATCGCATACGGAAAAGCAATCTCATACGAGCGATTTAAAAATAAGTCTCATGCGTTTTTAATCACAAATCCATCCATACTATCGTAAATCTGAAAGAGATTTTGTCTGTCACCTTCGCTTCACGCCTAAGCTGCTGAACAAACATTTTTATTGAACTTCGGGAGATAAAGATGACTTCTAAGAAGGCCATAGCCATTAGGCTATTAAATAGCGAAAATTATTTTTTTCGTTGCATAAATGAAAATCTTTAAGCTCTCTCAAGCTGCCAGGAAAACGGTACAGCGGGCAGTCATCGATGACGTGAAGAGTCCTTAAGTCCCCATTTGTGCAAGTGGTGAATTGATCACTTGTGTCCCGTTCTAAAAATGTTAAGTTTGACTCCCAATTTACTTTGAATGTCTGGTAACAAATATTTATGTGAGTGGCAAAAGCTATTCCAAGAAGAACACCATGTCTGCCTCATTCTGAATGAAATTTCATAGCGTGCGTCAGAGCAGATGGGCGATCTAGACAGCAGACGCAACCAGCAACGCTGGTCCAGTGTCTCTCCAATCGGCATGTATAGCACTGGGCATTTCTCCCATTCTAAAACCACCGGATTATATCAACGTAATCTGGTGGTGGTATGTTTGCCAATGCAGGGAGTCATGGTAGAGGGTCAGTCCTGATGGGTCCGGTGATATGATTGATTTATATATATGATTGATGATTTAGTATCAACTTTGTTACTATGGGCACTGCGATACCAAAATAATAAAAATAAAATATTTTCTTTTTAGAATATATTTTTGTATAACAAGTTGTATTGAATGCTTTGTTATTGAACTGTATGTGTAGTGAATTACTGAACCTCTACACAACAGTAACCCTAGCATTAACCAACATGGAATTCGAATAGTTTGCGAGTCCGAAATATCATTGTCAAATTTTGTATGGAAACTTGAACTGCAGCGTCACAAAGGACGTAACGACAACTAAGAATCAGTATACATTTGACAATAATATTTTGGACTCGAAAACTATTCGGATTCCATATTGGTTCGCACTAGGGGTAAAGGGTTGTTGGATATCACACAGAGCACGTCTTTCTTGGATATTGTTTGTTTGTAGCCTGGAAACAGCACGTGGCTGAGAATGCCCAAAGATTTGAGAAAACTTTAACTCCTGCCACCGAGCGTATTTTCACTACTCTCTTCAAATGATGATGTTGGCCTACCGCCTTTATTGCTCGAGTATAAATTAAAATTAAGCCAGACCTTTTCAACATTCAAAACCTTTTCTTTGTGTCTATTTTGTCCGAGCCATTTAGCCTTTAGTTGATTTTTAAAATAACGTAACTCTTTCGACAAAAAATTGGCGATTTTGTGGATAACAATTTGTTTTATTTGCAAATCAAATCTTAAAATTTTCTATCATATGGCTTATAAGTACTATTATGAAACACGTCGAACAAAATTATTCGTTTTATTTTTAATTTGGGGCATAAATCTGAAAATAATATCAAGTGTCTGCGATTCACGTATAGCAAAGAAACACGATTATTTCGATTTAGCGCAACGGGCTTGCACTTCAGACTAAGTAAACAGGCAGTTCAGATTACCTATTTATTCATTTACTTTCAAAAGCCTGTTGCGCTTTTTTAAAATATTAGGCCATAAAATTTAGAAAACTATCATTAACCCTGCTATTTCTCACTAATTGGTTCAATTAAAGTAGTTTTTAAATAGAGCTTACCATTACCAAACTCGACATGACAATGTTTTAATGTAAACACAACAATAAAAATTCGACAGGGTTGATTGAGTTCAACTAATCACGGAATTACAATTAACTGATAACAGAGTACTCTTTATGCGTATCAATCCGGTAAATGGGTAACTTCTCATTCATCTAAATGTTTCTTATAGGTGTAGGAACACCTGCCCTACATAAAGAATAAAAATCATACCAAACTACCTCCATTTAAAGTTTTGGGTACGACCGTCATATATACTGCCCCAGTGTGCGTCGGTGCCAAATACGTTGCGTAATACCAAAATAAACAATCGGTTGCTGTGTTCAACTGTTATCATGCATTTTTAGTTCGTCGATTGCTCGCTTGTAGCGCTAGTGTAGTGTAGTCGCAAACTCTACGTTCCGTAATACGAATATATGTTTAGATAGCAATAATTGTACAAAGGACATCGGCCAAATCATATTTGAATCAAAGTGAACGTCTGGAATAAACAGTTTTTACAAATTGTAATTGACACAAATAAAAGCCGAGTAAAATAAAAAAAATGGGTGCGTGTACTTATGTAGGCGCGTGAGAAGTTATCCTTCTTTGGCATCGTTTAAAATTAGTTTTTAATTGCATGCAAATAATTAATTACAATAAATTAATAAAAAGTCTGGAAAAGGACACAGTCAATAAAGTTCAGTTTTAATTTGAAAAAATAAATAAATAATCAAAATATTCAATTAAAATCGCTACTGAATATAATTTATTGGAACATATGTGATTTGCTCTTGTATGAAACTCAAACACGTATTCCGAATATACAAACTAGAAACATGTGGATAAATATTATAAATATGAATACCTATAACTGTTACTTTATTACAAAAAATAAAGATGTGGTTTTTGGTTCTACTACACCAATGGTCAAGAGATGGCGCTGTAGTCTACTGAATCGCGCTTTGGTTCCGTTGTTCCAGATTAATAAATACTTTTGATATTATAAATATGAATACCTATAACTGTTACTTTATTACAAAAAATAAAGATGTGGTTTTTGGTTCTACTACACCAATGGTCAAGAGATGGCGCTGCAGTCTCCTGAATCGCGCTTTGGTTCCGTTGTTTCAGATTAATAAATACTTTTAATAGGCCTTCACAATGCAGTCGTTAGCACCCACTAAATAGAGATTCTATTTCTATTTTGTTGGTAGATTTTCTTAATGTGCGGTAAACACAAAAGTAAATTTTTGTGTTACAGTGATGCGCGCGCATCTTAAAATTTCACTCTCATCATTTTTTCATAACGCGCCTAAAGAAGTATAACTTCAAAAAAAACTGCATTGACATTCATCCTAACTTGTCCTTTTTGGAAAACAATCTTGGAACTTCTTTTTATTGAAAATACAGCATTAAAAATCAACTGATAACTAGATTCAATAGGTTTCAGTCTATAATAACGATTTATTGTAATAGATCATTGACTTTGTTATTATTTTATTTTTAAATTGGTGATTTTGTAAAACAGTTGTTCCAAGATTGTTTACCAAATAGGACAAGTTAGAATGATTTTTTTAAGATTCTCCCTTTTCGGAGAAGGCAAAGGGAACAATGCCCATAAAGCCAAGTCTTTAGTTTTATTGCCTTTCTAATCTGGATAACATCGTATTAATAGGCGAAACAAATATTAATATAAAAAGTCAAAACTCCAGTACAACTGATTATTTAAATATTCTAAATACTTTTTCTTTCTTTCTTTCTTTCTAAGTGGTTTCGGTTTTGCCAGTGGGATGAACAGTTACACCAGAATAGAAAGGCGCTGTGATCTACCCCTAGTACGAACCATTATAGAATTCGAATAGTTTGCAAACCGAAATGTCAATGTCAAAGGAGATTGCTGAGCTTCCATACATGTTTGGCCTAAAGACCAATAATCATGAAAAATTGTTTCTTATATTCGAAATTATATATAAATTACTGTAGAAATGAACATTATTGACGGACACCCCTGAGAACTTCTATAAACCATATACACTGAACATATTAAAATAATAAAAACAAATAAGTTATATAGTAAACTAAGGAAATCAAGCCAAGTACCGAAATTATGGATTAGATTCAGGTATATAGAGCATGTAGATTAACAGATAGTTGCCTGTTTTTAAAGTTAATGCATAAGAGTAACTTTTAAAATCAGGTGTCATTTCCGGTTATAACAAGGTACTCTGTGACAGAAACTATGTGATGATTGTGAATGAGCCACAGATTAGAGAGAATTTTTAAACTCTCGTTAACCAAAGAAAGCTAAGAGATTTAGGTTCTATAGCCATATATTCAGTAGCTTCATTATTTTTGTTATGTTTTTAAGATAACCATATTTTAGATTATTAGTGTATCACACCTTATAATTTTATTTATTTATTAATTTATAGTCAGGGAACGTAGGCCCATAGATAGATACCTTAAAGTCTAACATATGTACAGATTATAATGTGTATAGGGAGGTGTTTGGCAAAAACTTTATGATGTCGCCTACCATCTATAATAATTGTCTGAGCACAATTGCATCTAGTGAAAATGATAATATAGCTGTGGATATTAATACCACAGTGTTATAAAAATAATGATTTATTTTATCGATCTTTACAAAATAGATTTGTTTTATGTTATATAAACAACTTCGATCAGTCTTTGGCTTAATGTTACTACACCCATAGCCATTAAAAATAATTTGTATGTTTTCCAAACCGGTAAAATTAAAAGTCCTTTTTAAAGTAAATATATTATACAAAGGTGTCCGTTGAAATGTAATGACTGTAAATTAAATTATAAATTACGCCAAGAATTACCGTGTATGTCAATATTTTTTGTGCATTTGGGCCAATTTGAGCAATCTCCATTGTATGGAAACTTGAACAGCAGCGGCACAAAGTACGTAACGAGAACTAAAAATCAGTACAGATTTGACAATGACATTTCGGACTCGCAAACGTTACGAATTCGATTTTGGTTCGTGCTAGGGGTACTGCTAAGAAAATCATGTATTGACCACACATTTGTTAGATCGAGTAAACATGACCTATCTATCTATCAACATCCTCCGCAAGCTCACGGTACAGGTCGCGACACGTAAAGCGGTTCATAGCAACGTTGAGAGATAGAGGTATGGCTGTGTTTGGAGAATATTGAGCAAAGACAACAAAGCAATCCCGTTATAAATTTGGCTAATACGCCATTGAAGTACACGTTATTGAAATTTCATATCCTTTATATCTAATTATCCTAGTAAATTATTGAAAATTTTCCTGTACCTATTTGTTTCATTTTGATTTAAAAATCCTAAATTTAATTAAGCTAGAAAGATAGATTACATTAATCAACTGTTATAAAGGCGGTACGCAGTTCGCCGGATCGGGTCAGCTAGTAATCTTATAATATCAAACGAAATACCTTTACATGTATTAACCGTCATTTTGAAAGAAGAAACAGCAATTTGAGAACATTATACACACATCAAAAAAGTCTTAGCAACATGCATCATTTAGATAAGCAAACTACAAGTTTTATCAGTTGAAATTTTATATTATTATTATAATGAGGAGCTCGATGGCGCGGGTGGTAAGCGCGTTCGGCTGCGATCGTTGAAGTTAAGAAACTTTCGCAGTGGTCGATCATTGGATGGGTGACCAAAAATCTTCTATCTTGAATTCCTCCGTGCTTCGGAAGGCTCGTTGAGCAGTTGGTCGCGGCTGCACCTGCAATGGTTAGCACCCGCCAATCTGCACTGGGCCCGCGTGGTGGGTCATAGTCCAATCTCCCTATTCCATCTATGAGGAAGCCCTGTACCCCAGCAGTGGGAACATTAATAGGCTGATGAAGATTATTGTTATAAAATATATAATTTATTCAAATGTTTTCTTGCTTTATTCACCAATAAATCAAATTGGTTCTTACTAACAAAATAATATAAGTTTTAAAATATTAAATTACTTTCAAAAGTTCAAAAGAGTTGTGAGTATAAACATTTAACTGCTTGATATATAAATTAAAAAAATGACTAGAAAATATTACACAACGGCTCCTGGTTTCAGGCGGGATTCGAATCCGCCCCTTCCGCTATACGGGTGGATCCAGGTTCTTACACAGAACTGCTAATCACCATAATTAATAAACACTATAATGTCATGATCTTTAAGTAAATGTCACGAACAGCTTTTATGGAAACCTTGGTAAAGACCTCCCATTTACTGAGGCTACTAATGAAAACATTACAAGTAACATTGTGTGCACAAATAGCAATAAAAAAACGGGACAAGAGCGTGTCGTGCTACGGGCAATAAAGGGTTCCGTAACCTATTACAAAGGTATACTTAGCATTTCAGGCCAAGTCCAAACAGCATCTGGGCTTACAGGGACTTTTCTTCTTGCAACGCGTGTTTCCGCAACTCGACGTCCATATGGAGCCTGTTTTGAGTGAGGAGTAATGTTATCGAATATATTTATCGACCGTTATATAACACTAATAAAAAAATACACATGATTTATTCGATAAATATTTTCAACCATATCGAATAAAAATAGTCATTCAATTCCTGTAACCGACTGATAAATTATCGAAAAAAATAATTTCAATCACATACCGAATAATGAATTGTGAAAAATATTCAGATATTGTAAATTGTATATTATTTAAGTTCTTAGTTATTTCTGGTTTCTACGTTTTTAAACATTAGGTAGTTTTAAGCTTTTGTAATTGTAAACTCATATCTTTTATTCCGAAATATTAACTTATATGTATATTCAGATATTGAATAAAAATATTAACTGATATTTTCAGCCATTAAAATTAACAGATATTTTATTCAACTACTAGTGGCCCGCCCTCGCTTTGCTTCGGTGTAGAGCTGTAGTGTAAACTATAGTTTTTGTTCTCAGGCTTGTGCTATAAACAATGACTTTATTTATATAATTACACGTGTTATTGTGAGTCAACCATAAAAGATAGACATATGCTGTTGCGGGATATTTTTAAGACAATTTTATGTAGAATATTTCCGTGATACATGATTTCTATGTAACTTTAACCATTAAGGCTGCATACGCGACGGAAGCTTAAAAAATGGAGTAACTTCTCCCGTTTTCCCAACATTTCCCTTCACTACTCTGCTGCTATTGATTGTAGCGTGATGAAAAGTATACTATAACCTTCCCAGGAGTATGAAGAATAATTGTACCAAGTTTCGTTAAAATCCGTCGAGTAGTTTTTGTTTCTATAAGGAACATACACACAGACAGACAGACAGACAAAAATTTTACTGATTGCATTTTTGGCATCAGTATCGATCACTAATCACCCCCTGATAGTTATTTTGAAAATATATTTCATGTACAGAATTGACCTCTCTACAGATTTATTATAAGTATAGATTAATTTTTAACTAATATTTTTTTCAACTATTAACGCCACGTTGTGTTGCCGTTATCACTCCAGCTAGCCCAGCTCCGTCAGGAACGCCCAGGCTTTCACATTGGTGATTGCCACTTGGGAGTCTCCCGGTGAACGGAACCTGAATTATAGATATTTAATTAAAGTAATTGTTGTTATTGAGTATATTATAATCGTTCTATTTTGTATTGGGTGCCCGCGACTTCGTCCGCGTGGGGTTAGTGATATGTGTAATTTACATTTAATCGATTCAGCGTTTTCGTTAATATAAAATGGCAAATGTTATATTTTATTAATTTAAGTATACGTACCAAGTTTTAAATCTAATAGCTCAAAGAATAAGATTTTTCATACAAACTTTCATCCTATATTTTAAACTAGTCGGGGGTGAATTTTGAAAAATCCTTTCTTAGTGCATCTCTAGACCTCATAAGGGACCCAGGTGCCAAATTTGGATTCTGTAGACCGAGCGGTTTGGGCTGTGCGTTGAATTTCAGTCAGTAAGTCACTTTCTTCTTTATATTTGACGACCTCCGCGGCCGAGTGGATTGTACGCCGGGTTTCAAGGTGTCACCTCGTCTACTCGAGAGGACCCGGGTTCCAATCCCGGTGGGGGCAGATGTTAGTGTGATGAATACGAGCATTTGTACTCCAGTCATGGATGTTTATATGTTTTTCTATATAAATATATTTATATGTACTGTATCTGTATTCTATCCGTTACCCTAGTATCTCATAACATCAGCCTTACAGTGCTTACTTTGGGGCTAAGCTCAATGGTGTGAGTGTTGGAAATATTTATTTATTTATTCATTATATATTTGTATTACCTACGTTTTCTGTATTTGCGTGTACGGGGGGTATTTACTCTAAGTATTTTTCTAAATTTTATTGAACCACTTGACTAAATAATTAAAGCGAAATAGAACTTAAACATGACCTAGTGTAAGTGTCTGAGTTAAGCAGTGGATGGACGGACATGGCGAAACTGTAAGGGTTTTTTATTTACTACGTAACCCTAAAAATGTGCGATGAAAAATAAGAGGGTCATAAGGCCAACGTAATTTTTGTAGAATAAAGAAAACACCCTATTTACAATTGTAATTGAATTGCCATGGTGCAGTTAATGTGTTAACAGTAGGTAAAATTAAATTGAAGAGGAGCTCGATGGCGCAGGTGGTTAACGCGTTCGGCTGCGATGGTTGAAGTTAAGCAACTTTCGCAGTGGTCGGTCATTGGATGGGTGACCAAATATCTTGCGTGCTTCGGAAGGCACGTTAAGCCGTTGGTCCCAGCTGCATCTGCAGTCGTTAGCACCCGCCAATCCGCATACGCCCGCGTGCTGGGTCATGGCACAATCTCCCTATTCCATCCATAGGGGAGCCTGTGCTCCAGCTGTGGGGACATTAATAGACTAATGATAATAATGGTAAAAATTACACGAATGTAATAGGTACATCTACAGGTACCTAGGTTATGGCGGATTTCTTTCTCGAGTAGCAACCACCAACTTATGGAAAAACACGTTGTAAAAATACTAACTTTCGATGTGTTGTTTTGATAAGACAGGTCTTCGAGTTCCATAACGCGCTAGTTAATTTAGTAACACAGGCGTGGTATATACTAGTATTTGCTGAACGGCATAAGTCAGAACTAAAATGTTTCCGGACTATTCCGGTATTCAGTGAATAAAACTTTTTTTTTACTGTTTTGCTATACCTGGGCTAACCTGGCTTATGATCATTTAATACTAAATCACCGCTCTACCTTAAAAGTTAACTTGATAAAATAATATAGAGTTCGTAATATTCGACAGTCCCCCGTAAAGTAGGACAGATAAGACACGATGAAGTTACAAGAATTATAGAAGGTGTTTCTTAGGTTTTCACGCACATCACTCATTAAATAAAACTTTTTTTAACGGGTTAATGCACGAAACTTTATTTATTTATTGACGTTTCGCAGCCTTTGGCAGCCAGTCAATAAATAAATAAATTAAAACCCGTTAAAACTAAAAGGTGGAGGTGTTTCTCTAAATCTACATATATATATTGTATAAATGAATCGTCGAAAAGTGTGTATGCGCATCATTTCCGAGCGGCTATCAAAATTGGATATTTTTTTATTGGTTTTCTTTATTGTCAGGAAAGGTTTCAAAATTTTAAAAAAGCCACGGAAAAAAATGCAAGAAATTTAAAATAAAGTTTGTTATGCCGCCATCTTTGCAATCGACAACGCATGTCACGATACTTTTAAAGAAATTTAACAAAAATTGCAGGAAAAAAGTATACACAAATCTAAAGCGTCAGAAGTTCAGGCAAGGAGGCAGGAGAAACATGCTAAATATCAATATCATAGTTCTTATTTTAAAATGATATAAATCTTAATCACTGCGTTTGGTTTTGGTTTTCAAAAAATAAAACTCTTCTTAATTTCCTAGTAAGACATAAGGTTCGGCTAAGGGATTGACTATTTTAGAGTATATTGGGCAAATATTAACATTATGAACAAGGTGCAATGACATAAACGCTCGTCGTTACGTTGTGTTTACATCGGTAAAACTCCGTAAACATTTTTGATATCATTGAATTTGGCCACTGTTCATGATAAATCTGACATTGAGGTAGAAGTTGCTTCTTCTGGAATAACGGCCATATTGATAGAAAATTGTAGTTAGATAGGTTAAGGTGCTTCGGGGGAGTAATGATTTAACTGTCTAAAGATTTCCGCCAAACAGTGACGGTTATACCAAGTTCGACTACTGCCAATGAAACAAGGGCTTGCCTCGATTAAACAATATGGTACGCCAAGTAATGAATTTTCAGCTGGCAGTAAATATGAGAGTGACATTGCTGAACGATCAATGTACAGAAGATACCTCCAAACAATTGCTAACTATGGTAAAAGCTGTGTTTCGAACGGACAGCTTTGCTTCCTTCCAAATTATTATAAGCGGTACAAAGTTCGCCGGGTCAGCTAGTTTTTTAGAAATAGTTTTTATAAAAAAAAACTTCATGAAACTCAAACCATTTTCCATACTGCCTCCACTTTCTTAAAGAACTATAGGACTGGGGGCATTCAGCGTGTTTCATTATCTCGATCGCCGGGTGCGAGCGAGAGAGTAGATTGGCCTCCTCGCAAGCTAGACAGAGAGGCGACTATCATATGTACCTACCCACAGACGGAACCCACAAATTTCAGTCCATTAGGTACCGCGCCGCGTCGCGTAAGCTTCGTATTGTGTGAAAATGCCGGCTTTCACAAAAGGGGACGAGGTATTTTGCGTTTATCTATGTGTTTCTGCCTATTTTCAAGAGTTGCCTTTTTTATACAAATGCTCAGTGAATTATTTCAGAGTGTGAATGGAATCTATACAGGAACATTATATATTTATCTATTTATTTTTATTTTCCTTTGGGAAACATACAGTTTCACACAATTCTATTAAGTAACACTTATTACTTTACAATAAACCAGTTAAGTTTCCACAGACTGAAATATTTATGCATTTAAATTTACTTAAAGTAAAAAAACAATTTTCTTAAAGTTACGTACAATTTAGTTATGTGAATACAACAAAGATCATGATAAATAAAAAAATTATGGTAACAAAATAATTACTGAGTCTTAGGGTAAACAACCTTATAGCATTCATTTCTAAGTTGATTGTAAGAAAGGCAAAATATATCCAATCCCCTGAAGTATTTATTATAGCTGTAACATACTCTAGATATGAAACTATTTGCAGCAAACTTGCTCCTGCTGAATTGTATTACAAACGTGTTGTCAGACCTTGTTCTATTAGAACAACGGAAACTCTGCAAAAAGAACGGAGAATCTAAAAGTTTATTCATAATTTTGTAAAAAAATAATTGATCTCTAACAGTTCTGCGATGTTGCAAGGTAACTAACCTGTAACTTTGTTTCATAATCTCTTATCTATTAGACAAGTCCGTCCGTCCGTCCGTCCGTCGGTCTGTGGTGCTGTTTCAGCGGCCAAACCGTAAGAGATAGATAAAGAGAATGTTTAAGTTATAAGTTAAGAATAGTCTGATAAGACTACAAACCGGATTTGAGTAACGTAGCACTTCCGGTTTTCGAGAAATCACGAATTTAAAAAGAAACCACACAAAATCTCCGAAGTTCTCAATTAATTAAATACATTTTTTTTTAATTGGTGAACATTTGGTTCACTGGTTTGCTAGTCATTAATAATTAAGTTAACATTAATTCTGTTTTCTAAGTACTTTACAAATTTATATCGAAAAGATTTTTCGCTCGTTTAATAGAATAAGTAGTAAAACCAATATTGCATGTTTGCTCGTTCCAGGGTTACCAGGTCTCTCGATTTTACAGGAGATCTCCTGTTTTTTTCTGAAATTTCTCCTGTTCTTCTGTTTCTCTACATGAATCTACTGTTTTCCTTAGAATATATTTTTTTTTAAATTGCATGTTGAGTTGCGTTTTCCGTCATTAAGAATGTAGGTTACAAAAAAACCGGACTTTGAGGGGCGGGCCACAGAAACACATTCGTTGCTGGCCTAAATCTTGATTTGATTTACCGATGTTTTTTTTCTTGTAACTCTTTCTATACATCTACTGTTTTTTTCTTTAACGTCTCCCGATTTTCAAAATCGAACCTGGCAGCACTGGCTCGTTATGTACTGCAGTCCTATTCTGTAAAATTTCCACGCGCGGATCCGATGTGGATCCGCCCGAATGTGTATGGGAAACGCGGGGATCCGATGCGATATTTATTATGTGATAATTTCACAGAATAGCACTACTGTTCTGAGCTTAAGTGAAAACGCAACAGTTGATTTAACCAGATAAGCCATCTGCTAAAATCATTTTTGAAGTTAGTAGCCAGTATCCTTTAGCGCAATCCTTGTTCCGTATTTGGTACGATATAAGGCTTCCATTTACTTCTATCTTTACATATAATCCTCAGGACACAAAAACAATAGGGGTGATGACGGGATACAGTAAACGAAATTCTATTTAGTCCGTCAGTTAGATGATCACAAAATAATAGACACGTATTTTTTCTTTGGGCAATCAACCAAAAAATGACAAAGTTATAGCGCGCCAAAGTTTGGGAGTAGGGGCTCGTGATGTCACTTTTGGGTGAATTTTTACTTATAAGTGTACTCAAACGTGACGTCATGCGACTTTTCAAATCAATATATCTCTGCAATGTTTATATTATGCGAAAAAAGAAAAAATACGTGTCCAATATTTTTTGATAATCTACCTGATAAACGAAGAAAAAAATGGAGACCCGGCACTTTTCATAGAAGAAATGCTAAACTTGTATACAGTTGAATTTGGTCTCAAAATAAAGCCAAAATTATTTGCTACATAAAACTACTTTTGCCTTATTTTTAGTGAATCGTGGAAAGAAGTTATTTAATGCAAATATTTTTTGATCTAGAAACCCTTTTGATGACAAACCTACGTATTTGACATTGACAGCTAGCTGCTGATGACAAATATTGCCAGACTACGTTACCCAATTATGAAACACAGATAAAAAAAATAAAAAAGTATACAACTTTGGCACAAAATGCCGGGTGTCCTTTAGTCATCATCCCTATTCATACATCAAAAGTATCATGATCCTAATTTGGATAGTAATATAACTTAAAAATTAAACTTATATTAGTTATTGTAGGTTTCAACGTCAAAAAAGGGATAATATCGCAACCGATAGATCAAAGCAAAACGATTTTATCAGATCAGTGATTTAATTACCAATCCGTTCATGAAAAATAACTTGAATGGACCTATAAAAGGTACGTCAATTTATCCAAATTGAAACCGCTACATTCAATACAATCAATCAATTGAACTTTCACAAACAAAGTGCGGTCGACTAGAAATTAGGCCCAATGTAAACGAACCAAAAAAGTGAAACAGTCATAACTCTACTCTCTCGAAATTTAATTAAAAAGGACAACTAATATTATATCGAGTGGAAAAAAGGGAAAAAGGTATTAATATTATTTTTTCGCGTAAAGTAAAACTACAAAATCATATCTTGATGTGAAATATCTACTATAATCAAATTGGAGTGCTTGAGTGCCACGATAGTAGAATTTACTTAACTTACACCGTATGTTGCTCTCAATATGTCTGCCAATACGCTAACATTCTCCGGTAGGTTATATCACAAAACATGTTTTTTGTGCACAAGCCAAATTTGACAATCCAAGCTTATGTATGAAAAGTGAAGTACATACATGAGATTACATACTGAACTATCTTCAGAAGTAGTGGAGAGAATCTCATGTAGAAGTAAGATATAACAACAAAATAGATATATTTTGCTGTTATATCTTACTTCTATTTATTGATTTTATTTGTATAAATAAAATTTATAGCTCACAATTAAATGACTGTTAATTATTGGTAGCAATCACTGACGAACGAAACCCGTGTAAAAAAAACAACGGGATGCACTCCAGGAGTGCCGGCAAAAATGAAAACTTGAATATTAACGTTGTGCATTTTTGATATTTTGGAATAGTTAGGGAATAATTTTGCACGAATCGCATTAATTATCAGTATAAGAGTACTATCATTTATGTGGTAGAATACAATATTTATTTATTGCGCTATCGTACACAAACATTACAATCACAATATTACATTAAAAGTTTATCTCTCAGAAAAATCAACTTACATAAATCACATTTAAGCGCACCTAGCGACATCAAGCAAGAATGTTAAACGTTATTTATAAAATAATAGAAAATTTACATAAAACAGTGAATGAAAATTAAAGATAAATTGGAAATCTATCCAAGAGATAAAATTCTTTCTAAAATTATTCGTCAGAAGTGACAAGAAAAGGAAAATTATTTTTCTGCATGTTCGCCCGTCCGTCGAGCGTGATTCGAATCACATCGACCGGCAAGGAGGTGGCATGCATCTCGCCACAAGGGTCCCGTTTTTACCCTATGGATACAGAACCCTAAAAAAGTTGGAACTCTAAAATAAATGTTTAAATGTAAGAAAAAAAAGCAAAAACTCCAAAAAAAAAAGAACAAAAAAGCTCGTTTCCTTTTGAATTTTATGAATAATACGAAAACAAATAATCCCACACCTAAAGTTCTTGGACTCAAATTTCATCGCTGGCCCTCCTCACAAAACTTTTCGCACAAAATTTTTAATTCTCCGCTTCAGATCTCCTGCGGTATTCCATGTACTCGTAACTAAGTAAGTTTTCACTGGAAGAAATCGTGAATATTTGCGTATACAGTTGTGTAGGTAATGAAAGGTTGTATCCTGTAGAGCGTGCCTACACCAAGTTTTAGATAACCCTTGAATTTATAGTCACTACAGTCTATCGCGCGAGGTGAGGACACATTGGAAATATAAATAAGAAATATTTAAATTTTTACTTCTTTTTATTATTAGATTAAACGTATAATATTTGCATATTTGTTTCTTATCTATACTACTTACTCTAATCCTTCAATAAAACACTTGAATCGCGATTCAGCAACTATTTCTTTGTTTTTAACGTGAGACTTGTGATCTTGGAACCTTTAAAGACCTTCATACGTCATAAACATTGATCATTGTTAAATAATCGTCACGAAAACTAAGATTTTCTATGGTTTTTTCATGGTTTTTCTGTCACTGACCGGTACCCTTAGCACGAACCAATATTGAATTCGTAACACTTGCGAGGTCGAAATGTCATTGTCAAATGTGTACTGATTTTTAGTTCTCGTTACGTACTTTGTAGCGCTGCTGTTAAAGTTTCCAAACACAATTTGATATTGACATTTATCACTAGCAAACTATTCGAATTCGATTATGGTTCGTGCTAGGGATACAGTGCCCTATACTGATTATAATTTTTTATCGTTACTCTACTCCGACCGATCATCGCGATGAGAGCCCTCTTCTTAATTAATACAATATTACAAATATTACACCCTGGTAATTTGTGATTGTATCATAAGGAAAGCGCTCCACTTGCTTATTTTTGTGAACAGAGTAAGTTCAAGTTCAAGTCCTTAATTGCACCATGTTGTTACATAGATCTTAGATAGAAATTTAAAATTAATAGATACAAACATGACCCTGCTAGGGCATTGCAAACACTAAATAAACATTTTCTTAACATCATGTACGTATTTTATATTACCATAATTTAAAATTATCATTATTCAGTAATTATCATTATTTATTAATAATTTATTAACATTATTCATTTATAAATTTCTTGCAGCGAATTTTTTTTAACAAAAATTCCTTTAGCGTTTACTTAAATTTATTTGTTTTGATCTCTTCTTTAGAGTATATGTTACGTAGGTGCTTTGAGGTATAGATATTTAAATTTCCACTAATGACGTTATAACTGACAGTATTTCAAATACGTGGGTGTTGCGTAGGTAGTTTCTAATCTTTAGTTATGAAAGTTTAATAAAGCTCTAAAATTTAAATCTTATCCCAATTTTGTATATACTACTATAATACTGAGCCCGCGTGGTGGGTCATGGCCCAATTGCCCTATTCCATCCCTAAGGAAGGCCTGTGCCCCAGGTGTGGAGACATTAATATACTGATGATGCTGATGAATAAATCTTAATAACTACTGGAAGGACTTTGGTTGAATTAATGCAATATAAAATTTTACAAATTTATTTGGATTTTCGTCAATATTTTTCCGAATTCGAACTCAACTTGAATCAGAAATTCTTCCTCTTAAGATGTGGACAGGCCAATCAAAGATCTAAGGTGATCGTTAATTTAAATAGATTAAAATAATATTCTGAAAAAAGATGGACATGATTACGTTGGTTCCTATGAGAGCAAATTTATTCTACTAGATATGAATGTAGATGAAGATCTGCGAACAAAAGAAGCAGTTTAAGAAAATTTATCGGGCTGGTCATGAAAATGTAAATTGTCTTGCCAGATAAATACATTTTCTCGGTGGTAATATTAAAAATATTCCAAGTCCTTGGCTAGACCTGCTTCCTGATTATCGTAAAAGATATGTAAAGAATGGACTGAAGAATGAAAAGTTATTATTGAAAGAAAAGGAGCCTGGTAAGCCGTCAATAAAAAAGTGGACTGAAATCCATGGTTTGCTACATCAAAAATTTATCTTCAAAGAAAATTTTATACAAAGATAAATAGGCTTAGATTTGGATTCGAATGATGACCTCCGATATGCACTGAATACACATTGAAAGAACATCAAACACTGGAACATATTTTCCTATCTTATCCAGCATTAAACATCCAGCGACTTCTTCCGATAGATCTACTTTTAAAAACATCTCATAACATCCTGCCTTCGCTACAGGACATCTTAGCATGCCTAGAAAATGTTGTACCTATTAATGAATTAATAATCTCAACTCTTAAAAAAAAATACAACAACCCCGAACTTTACACTTATCACATATTCTTGAAATGAACGAAAACACTCTAAGATTATTTTAGAATAAAATGCAAATAAAAAGCAACTGAAGATTTGGCTTAATGCCTTGATTTTAAACAAGATACAAGATTTAGCTGTGCCTTAACATTAGGCCATACATACTTATACATAGATGAACCCTGAATACATTACCTTCTTTTTAAGAAACTATTTTTTTTAAGCTAATTCATTCTACTATTGATCTATAGTTGTTCGACAATTAGTTCGACAAGATTGGTCTGATAGAATCTATCGACCGACATCGACTTATCCATTCTATCATCGTCGATGCCATCAATAGACGATTCATCGACTAGTCTGATAATAGCCATTTCTACCACTAGTGTCGTAGGCCTAAAAATATTTCTTTAGATTTAATAATCAAAAAATTAAAGATGTTTGCCTCAAACCGCTATCTCTTCTCAACGTATTCGTATGTGAAGAACCTTACCTACACGCAGGTGACTGTGGATAATTTATCGTAGCAATTTCCGAACCAGCACGCACTATATGTACCCTTCTGGGCTTGGGATCCCCTGATTTTTCACTCTTTAAATAACCGTGTAGGCTTTAATGAAATTTAGTGGACCTCCGCATGTAACAATATCCTGCGTAAAATTTGTAGGTTACCTGCTTTTTTAATTAACAAGTCTTTTTTTATCTATACTTGAATATTTTCTAAGTTTTGTGGAATGCAATTTTTACTTTTCTTCATTAATAGTAAATATATAATATTATCTCGACTAGGTACCCGTTGTAATGTTCCAAATTGAGATTGATTAATTATAGCCATAATATTAGAATTTATATTAAAGCCAAAATTTTTAAACCGATAGATAGCTGCAGTAATTATACTTAATGAATAGATATTTATTTTCAGGCATAGAATTCAATCCCTATTAAAATCCTCTATTAAAATCTAAAAAGTAAAGCTGTATTAATTAAATTATTGATAGGTAGGGTAAAACCAAGAGACTTGCCCAGGGAGAGTGGAACCATCTTTCAAAATTGTATTTAAATTTAGCGCAAACAACGGTTAAATTCGTTCAGTGGTAACATGCGAGATGCCAATCACTACAAAACAGTATCACATGTGATGTGACCAATGAACAAATTAACATTTTGTCTGCGCTAAATTTAAATACAATTTTAAAAGATGGTCCAAGTCCCTGTTTTGCACTACGATGGTACCTGAAAGTTTTTCCGATAAGAAGTCAAAAAACAATAAGTTTTATGAAAAAAGATCCGAATTATTTTGCGAATATGAACAGCAACCCGTCGGAAAGGGTAAAATTTATTATGCAGCCATCTAGTGTGATTTGTGCGGGATGACAGACCCGAAGTCGAAGTCCCGAAGGCCAAATCTCTCCAAGACATCAAGCGGTCAACGACATCACATTCGGACCGTTATAATAAAAAAAATGCAAAATAATCGCGGGAATAATATTTCTACCTTACTCTGACAAACACCAATCAGCGTTTTTAAATGGGCCCCAGTCATTACTCCCACGTCGCGGGCATCCCTTCACTGGACCCGGATGATTGATGGCGGGTCCAAATTGCTCACGGCCATATCTGTTCACAATTTTAGGTCTACGAAGGATTTAGTGCGTGGCATGGATCATAGAAATGAGCGAGCCGATAAAGTATACAATTCAAAAATTAATTTCGGCTAATAGTTTGATCACAGTCATTAACTTTTTTATAGTTAGCTTGGTGGCAAAAAATGTGAAATAAGCAGGCAAAATGGCCATATTTAAGCTATGATCTGAGACGGCAAGGTGTGGTAAATCACACAGAAATTGTATACTTCTCCATGAAAGTTCTAAATTATACGGCTGACCCCTGACTCCTACATGTCCAGGGTCGCCCCTTCAAAAGGATATCAAGTTTTCGACGAAAAATTAAGTAATTATTAAACTGTGTAACAGGAACATATAGGAAAATCCATTTCATTTTCTAACAATGAGGCTATTAATAAATGGATGATGTAAGGGACAAATTCAATTGTTTTTATGCTTACCGCGCACTAATTTAACACAAAACTCTCGAGGTCCAAGAGAGTTTTACTGAAAGGGTTGGTGCTTACACACACTTTCCCACAATTATTTATAATTTTTTCACCAAATCACAGTGTTATTTTTTTTATAAAAACCGCTTACTGAGCTTTAAGACGAGAGAGTCGCTCGTTAAATATATATTAATATTGTCCTGCTCATCATTGAGCCGATAAACGAAGTTACTTTCTCGCCAATAATGATAAAATTGCTAGCATTTATTTATGTTAATCTTGTTTTCAACGCGTGGTACGTAACATAGGAGGTCGCTGCAACTTAATGAAATAAAATCGCATATTTCATTCTACGATGAAATGAAAAGAAAACATTATATTGTTTTAAAATTTAATGGTCACTAACATAGTTAATGGGATTACTACCATGTACCTTGTTTTTGTGAGTTCCCTATATTTCAGCGCTCTTGCAGGTCGTATGTAATCTGTGGTCATGGCATTCGCAAAAGTACCGAAATATAGGCAGATAAAGCCAAAAATGACAGTCAAAGGTGCCTACAGAACTATAGAGCTCAAAAATAATCAACTAGACGAGCGACTAAATATACGAGCTGATTATTAGGTGAAATGTATATATCTATGCTTTTAAATTGTATCACAACTTGAATTTGATTAAAAAGAAAAAAAAAGCAGTGGGTGATTTGATTATGATAGTGCCTTTACACGCTTGGCGAACAAACGGCAAACAGCTAACACGAGTGCAGGGCTGTTTAGCTATCAGTGTCGTTTGCTGTTTGTGTTCATCAGTTATTGACGCATGAACGGCATCGATGTCGGTGTTTCTTCACAAATCCACGGCTGTTGGGCATACAGTTTGCGATTCATTGACACACTTGGCAGCAATCAGTATTGTGCGCGAGCTTGCGAACGGTGAATGTTGTTAGGTAATTTAACGGTTAATTTAACCTTAAATTTTAAAGTAAAACTTTTTTTTGTATTTCACATTAGTTATATATTATCTATTATTAAAAAAACTTTTTACACACACCAATAAGCCTAGCCCCAAAGAAATCACTGTAGGCTTGTGTTATGATGAGATACTAGAGTAACGGATAGAGTACATATATAAGTATATTTATATAGAAAAATACATATTAAAAATCCATGACTGGAGTACAAATGCTCGTATTCATCACACAAATATCTGGCCCAACCAGGATTCAAACTCCACAACACGGGCCCAGTGCAGATTGATAGGAAGGATTTTTTTTTGGTTGGAATAGGGAGACTGGATCCTTACTCGCCCCTTCTTTACATCATTAATCCACCATTTTGTTTTCTTTGTATTTTTTTCATAGAGTTCTCTATTTTACCTTTTATCTGTTTCTCTTAATTCATGAATTGTAAAGAAAATAATATGACTGCCATTAAGTAACGGTAGACATAATTCATTTCAATAGATTCAATATCTTTGTAAGTCCAAAATGTCCACCGTTACATAATGGCAGTCATATTTTTTTCTTAAGGGATAAAATTTTATAAGGGATAAAATTTCAAGTAATAAAACAGTTAAAAACCTTTAAAAAATATTATCAGAATATTATTAGATACATTGAATGACTTACAAACTTAAGAAGTATTTTCATAATAATTATTGTTATGCAGTCGGCTTTGTAACAATGGATACATCACACAAACACATAACTGCAACAAGCTCGACGTCAGTCATGTTTACCTATCCGGAATATACTAACATGATCGCCAAACGTGGGGATGCCCTGTTGAGTGATTGTGATCGGCGTTTGTCATTTTGTTTGGTGTGTTTGTCAAACAAACACCGAGCGTGTGGAGGCTGAGGGTTTGCTAAAACCGCTTCCTCTCATGACATGCGCGACTACAATAGCTAGCTCACGGCCGACACGCTGGCTTCAATTTGCATGTAATCATTCCAGTTGTAAACGAATAGTGTGCCTGCCCCATTCGATTATATAACGTATCCCGCTAAAGTTTCGACAAAGTTAATTAACTACAATCGGTTGGTAATACGATACAGCTTCACGGATGGAAATTTTGATTAAAGGTATGAAATATAGCATTAACTGAGCGACAGTCACATGAAATTGACATCTCTCTAAAAAAAAAACAACATTAATGGACTATGGATCGCCATGGGATTGCCCCATCACATCGTCTATCTCACTCTTTTGTTACACTTTACAGTTTCTCTTTTACAAATTCGTATGAGTTTCTTGCCTTTTATTTCTTTATAGTATTAAAGTTTCAAAATTATAAAAATAATAACTTTAAAGATTCATTACTTCTTATCTTAAATAACACAACTTTATGCATCTGGCTTACGTATACAGTGACTATAATTATGGCACTCGGCGCGCTCTGATTTTTGCGCAATCGCGTAAAATTCTTTTCGCGCAATCTACGGCATTTTTTAAGTTTGCCGTTAATCTCATGTCTAAAAACCTTTACAGTATAAAAGAATAAAATAGCATGCTCCAGCTTATAATTTTCTCGAAAGACGACTTGAAATTTTAATTCACAAGTTGATCCGGTTCTTAGTTGGCCTCTCGTTAATGGTCTACGCAGACGAGGGACTCTTGACAGCGGTGGACTAAAGTCCCTGAATCGTGAAGAAAATGTCCGCCGATGACTTGTCACGAACTCAACGCACATGACGTGCGAACATTTGTCGCCCGTAAATTCAAAATAGTGCACGCTATTGAAGTATATATTCTTAGATAAAGTTGTGTTGTAATGAACATGAATTATAAGAGAAAGAGAAGGCTTTTAAAAGAAAATCACAGTCACCATCAACCTATCACTGCTGGGGCACAGGCACAGGAGGAGCTCGAGACAGTAATTTTTTTGTCACTACATCACCCGTCCCAATGACCGACCATTGCAAAAGTTGCTTAACTGCAACGATCGCAGCCGAACGCACTAACAACTTGCGCCATCGAGCTCCTCCAGCTAAAAAAGGATACTGGTTCCATTTCTTTAAATCGGATCGAGCATGAAAAGCGGCGTCCGTTGCTGCGTCTAGCCACGTAAGTTCTATTTCTTTTAAGGATCCCCACGTACTTTTGACCTGTCCGGTCTCAGTGTCTTTCGTTGTTGGTAGGTGCTTTCTGTACGTGGTAGTTTTAGTCCGTCGTGTGCATTACTCGATGCAGTTGTAAGCGAGCGCGAAAATGTCCGCGGGCAAAAATCCGCACTAGTAGGCTATAATGGCATCCGCTAACTTAAGCGGAAGCACGGAGCGGTCGTCAGCTCCGCGTGCTGTTTCATGTCATATCATTGTGTAACGCGCTGCGTGTGGCGGATTTCCCGTTGCACGCGGCGCGAGCAATGGTGGAGATCGCCCCGCGAGCGACACGGGGCACGCACGCCCTCTTGGCTGTCTTCTGTGCTTTTATCAGCGTCGTCTTTTGGCTAGGCAGTATTATCAACAAAATTAATCCATTATCGACTATTCACTGTGGCGCTGCGATAGGCGGGTGTCTGGATGTCTGTCGTGATTACCTTTTTGCATAAAAAAATTAAAACATCATGCGATTTTTAATATCTGTCGAAAATTTATAAACCATACTTTATGGAACAAAACTCCTCTTTAGAGAAGTTATAAGTTTCTCTAGCTACTTAGAACGTTTTCCGCGTAGTATGCAATATGAATATTTTACAATAGCGCCCTCGTATTCTTTTACAACATGTGCGGAACGAGAAAAGGGGTGCATTTTATTAAAGTTTCTTGCGAAAGAGCTCTGTTACAGTTCTATCTAGTTCATGAATGTTAGTTTAAAAAATAAAACTGACATACTCGTATGCCTTCACTTATTATTCGTAGAAACATTTAAACGTTTTAAGTGTGGTATTAATATAACTGTACACAAATCACAAATTATTATAGTGCATTATTTGTTTTATTTATTTACATTATCATCAGCCCACTATTGTCCCAAGTGCTGGGTCACAGGCCTCCCTATATAGTATAGGTAGAATCCTCTACGCAGGTCCAGTGCGGATTGGTGAGTGCTAACGACTGCCGGTGCAAGTGCAACCAACACCAAAAGTTACCTACCGAAGGACGGAGAAGGTCGAGATAATAAATTTTTACCTACTCACCCATCCGCAGACGATAACGATAGTTGCTTAACTTTCACGATCGCAGACCGAACGCGCTAACCGACTGCGTCATCGAGCTCCCCCCTGCCTTTATTTAGATTTTGGAAAACCAATACGTACAACGGCTAACTAGGGCCGAGTTCCGATTCTCAGAGATGCCCTCTGGTTGAGCCGTCCCCCAATGGGGAGATGCCATCTGCTTGGAATACCTTTAGAGGCACTCGCCAATTCTCGGCTTGAGGTTCCCTTAGGATCTCGCCGTCCCCAAACCCAGTGACACTGTAAGGGTTACTGCGACCAACAGCATACATAATGAGAAAAAACTTAAGAAATAAACTTGTCTCAAGTGACCCCAGACGAGACGAACTCTTCGACCTTGCGCTGTCCACGCGACTGGAGCTGATGAGAATAATTTCGGCAACGCTTATATTAGTCAGACTATGAGCAAGAGATTTGTTTTCTTTATTTTAAGATATATTACATACAAAAATATATATGGGTTTACTATAATACCAACTTAAGACTACTCAGCTAGGCTTTAAACGGGTGCAATATACAAAAGAATTTTCTGGTAATTTCTAGTAAATTCCAAGAAAATCTTGATTATAAAAATCTACCTCACCATCCTACTATCTTTAATGTTATACAATTTAATGTTATAGTGTAAATATCCCAACATTATGACCTCAAGAGATGGCTCAAAGCACCATGACCTTAAATTCTATTGCGAATAATGATGTATTTTTTATATTGAAGCTCCTTATGGGGCTTAAAGTTTATCCCTCACGTATTACCATAATGATATTAGTTCTTTGCTCAAAGTAACTGAATATTTTTGTAATCACTGCGAAGTTTTCACATTTTTTTATTTTTATTTGGTAACAGTTTCTCTTTAAAGGTGCTAAATTTGGTACAGTTTTTCCGAAATTGTGCGCGTATATTACGTACATTTTCATACTTTCTTTTAATTAGTATTAAAGGATAAAGCAAAGCTTATTAAACAAAATGTGATAGTGTCTTAATAAAAACATATTTAGAGAGAGATAAAGCAAGATTAGGCAGTCACGGAGCGTGACGTACTGTTTTATCTACATCCCAAACCCCCGGGACGAAAGAGTGGATTTCAGTAATTCAGTTGTGTTTCCGACGTATTTTGCTGTCTCGTGATTTAGTCTGATTCACTTAATGCTAAAATTCTATTTTGCTATTTCAACTATGATATATAAAATACTAGCTGTGCCCCGCGGTGTTACCCGCGGCTTATTAGGGATATTTTCTCGCAGTAAAAGGTAGCCTATGTGTTAATCCAAGGCGATCAATAAGATACAAACAACTATCATTTAAGTTGGCACTTCACTTAGCTATTCGTGTTTGCTATTTGTAAACATCTAGTCTGTCCTTTTCGTTCCTTGTAGAGCATGATAAGGACAGACTGATGTCAAGTTCTCAACACGAGCAAGCAAGACTGTGATGTATTAATGGTTTGCCTCAGGAGAAAAAATGGCACTGTATTTGTAGACGAGACTATAGGCTCACAATTTCCATGTGGGGTGCGCATCTTCGTTCCTGGACATATCCTGGACGGAAAAATAAAAAGATTATAATTTAATTGTCAAACTATTTTAGTAGAAACGAATTTCCGAATTGAAAATGAAGCAGAGTAAGGAAGGATTTCGATCGAAATATCTTTTTTCGTTGAAATAGGGTAGGCCTCCTGAAGAAGTAGGAAATATAGTAGAAGTAAAACTTTCCTTTATTTCCTTCGTATTCTACAACTAAATGTCACTAAAAAAACATCTATAGTAAAAAAAACAGTCGTTCTACTATCTGTTTAACTCAATTCAATGAGTAAATATTTATATCTTTCATATGCCATAAGATCTGAGATAAAAAAAAACTTGTTTTAATCTACGCAAAAGATATACGAGTATTATACGGCTAGATAAAATAAGAGCCCAGTTTAATGCTTAGTAATAATAAAAATAAATAAATAAAAACAACAAAAAAAAGCTTGCAGGTAGCATAAAATCTAAACACATTTTGGGTATGATCCAAAGTTTTATTTTAACACTCAATGTGTACAAATAAATAAAATAATATAGGTATCTTAAACCTATCATATTCATATATTGGATTAGATTAGTCAAATGACGTTACCCTACCTGATAATTATAGTGGTGGTAAAGTGCAGACGCGAAGATAGCTGGTGTAGCAATTATAAACTGCCACGACAACCATCTTCACCCTGCTATATTATTGGTTTGCTTTAAAAGTTACTTTTTTTCGCTTCTATATTTTAAGATTTCAAAGAAGCAATATCATATTTTCTCTACTAAGTAGGTATAAACAGATTCTGAATATAGTTTCCTTTTACATAAGTATGGCAATATTTTTGTCAATACAAAAATATAGTGCCATCAGAATGGTTCTCGACTTTTATGGTGGGCGTTGGTGGGTTTCTCTCGAGTAGGTAAGCTCTCACTTGGATCAACACCACGTTGGTGGTGGAACACAGTAATGCTCCGATCAGTAACCTAAAAAAATAGAAACATGTTGAATTAATTGAGAAAATGTAATATAGAATGCAGCTGCTTTAAAAAGCCGCGCAGATAGTTGAACTCTAACAACTTTAGACTTCATACAAGTCAGCTGTTACATTACAAACACTTAAAAAAGTTGTCAAGCCTTTTGAGAAGTTGTTGGATAGCAAATCTTTCGTCGAAAAACCTCAGCTAAAGCTAAAATAATTAAATCGTCTGATTGATACTAGTACTAAGTCTTTTGAACAAGTAGGCCAAAATTATTTCCCTACGCTACACTACTATATCCGAAATTGTCAAATTGCTCAACTGACTTTGAGCTTTACATTGCTTCACATATGATACACAATCCATACAGTTTTGACATTGTCGCAACTTGATATATTGCTGACTGTATCTATCTTCCTAATACGTGATCATAATGATTTTGAATGTTCTCACCAATATGAATATCCTAGCCCAGCCGTGGGCTCGAACGGACCGACTGATATATAGGAGAAGGCCAGATGTTCTTTCAAGCCAGAAGTAGTCCAGTATATGCCGAAGATCATCATCACCACGACACCCAGACAGGCTGCAACGACGTTCGACCACAGACAACCTGAAAGATAACATTGGAAATTAGTAAACCTTTTATATTAATAATAATAAAAAAAACTCTTTATTTTACACCACATATAATATATCTGGATACAGTGTGAAAATGGGCGGTCTTATCGCTAAGAGCGATCTCTTCCAGACAACCTTGGGATGGAGAGAACGTGAAATAAGCGGGAAAGACGGCGGTGTAATTAACTGCAATAACATGAGAGAAATCTTTGTACAAACCGAGTATATAAAACAAATAAACACATATGAATACATACAGAAATACATAGATAAACATACATACACTCATACATACATAAGTATTATATTATTAAATCAATCAAACTATAGTTATCATAAAATGATCTTTGAATGAACTGAACAAATTAAAGAGTACGTATTTAATCTAAATAATTAAGGGGCAACTTAGATTTGGAATCTACTGAGAAAGTTTTGCTAATCGGAAATAACCACATTCATCCGAACCCAAGCAATGTGGGATAGTTTATAATTCCACATTGAATTATTCGGGACGTGAAACCGAGACTGAGACACGTGAAAAGGGAAAGCCCCCATCAGTTTTTACTTTTCGATTACGGAGTTTGTTTACTGTGTCATTCGTACCTCTGAACACTGACTAAACTAAATTAATGTGCTGTAACATTGTGCTGTAAATTAAGTTGACTATTCTAGTAAGATGTTAAGAAAGATTATCTGCTAGTCTACTGATAAAATGTATTGATTTATCAAATAGACATCAATTAACTATATCGAAAGCCCGATACATATTGTTTACGAACAATATGTATTTCTATTAGTACAATTATCTCAATTATGTCTTGTTTGTACAATTTCTACCCCAAAAATCAATTTCTATTAATTATGATTTCTTGAATTTTTGGGGGAAAACATAAAATTTTATAATGTGACTTTGATTTTACATGTACATCATCATCATCATCATCGGCCTATTAATGTCCCCACTTCTGGGGCACAGGCCTTCCCTATGGATGGAATAGGGAGATTGGGCCATGACCCACCACGCGGGCCCAGTGCGGATTGGTGGGCGCTAACGACTGCAGATGCCGGGACCAACGGCTTAACGTGCCTTCCGAAGCACGGAGGAGCTCGAGATAGTAATTTTTGAACACCCATCCAATGACCGACCACTGCGAAAGTTACTTAAGTTCAACGATCGCAGCCGAACATGTACAATTAGGTATAATTTACGTATTCGGTGAAGTCAAAACGAAATGTACCTAGATACTCAGCAAAATAATGTTTACATTTATAGTCTTCATAAAACAAAGGCCAATATTTTTTTTCTCTTAAAAAATATTAAAAGGGTAATTAATACCAACCTGGCAAACCGAATATGGGTTCTGTAGGGTTCATTGTAGCATTGACTATAGCTAACCCAGCTGCGGCCAGATTGAACAGCAGCATTAAGAAGAGGAACAGCAAAGTGCACAAGTATAACGCGAAACTGATCACTGGTGCAGAGTCAACTGCAAATGAAAGTAGAAACATCGGGTAAAAAAAAATGGGTGCGTGTACTTATGTAGGCGCGTGAGAAGTTATCCTTCTTTGGCATCGTTTAAAATTAGTTTTTAATTGCATGCAAATAATTAATTACAATAAATTAATAAAAAGTCTGGAAAAGGACACAGTCAATAAAGTTCAGTTTTAATTTGAAAAAATAAATAAATAATCAAAATTCAATTAAAATCGCTACTGAATATAATTTATTAGAACATATGTGATTTGCTCTTGTATGAAACTCAAACACGTATTCCGAATATACAAACTAGAAACATGTGGATAAATATTATAAATATGAATACCTATAACTGTTACTTTATTACAAAAAATAAAGATGTGGTTTTTTGTTCTACTACACCAATGGTCAAGAGATGGCGCTGTAGTCTCCTGAATCGCGCTTTGGTTCCATTGTTCCAGATTAATAAATACTTTTGATAGGCCTTCACAATGCAGTCGTTAGCACCCACTAAATAGAGATTCTATTTCTATTTTGTTGGTAGATTTTCTTAATGTGCGGTAAACACAATAGTAACGCGTGAAGTTGGTCGCTAAAGCTAAAGCTTTAGCGACCAACTTCATGCTGTTACTTTTGTGTTACAGTGATGCGCGCGCATCTTAAAATTTCACTCTCATCATTTTTTCATAACGCGCCTAAAGAAGAATAACTTCAAAAACACAACATTTGATTGAAGTAACTTCCACAAGTATTCCTCCCAATTCCCCGAAGAATATCAGCGTTGGAGCAACAATCTGATTGCCCTTTTAACATTATGCTGAGTGTGGGGCCTAGTTGACGATATATTTTGTCTCGTGTCTTTTTATTGTGAAACTTGTTGTACCTAATCGCGTGTTAATATTGTACTAGCAAACCAGTGAACCAAATGTTCACCAAAAAAAAAACAAAAAAAAAATTATTTAATTAATTGAGAACTTCGAAGATTTTGTGTGGTTTCGTTTGAAATAGAAATCACGTGATTTCTCGAAAACCGGAAGTGCTACGTTACTCACATCCGGTTTGTAGTCTTATCAGACTATTCTTAACTTATAACTTAAACATTCTCTATATCTATCTCTTACGGTTTGGCCGCTGAAACAGCACCACGGACGGACGGACGGACTTGTCTAATAGATAAGAGATGTGGTCAATAAAAGTATTTTTTTCTTTTTTCATAAAGTAAGATAAAGTCGATTAAAAACAGCGATCATATAACACTATTCCATGGTGCTGCAATTGGGGCCTTGCAAGTAAAGTATGAAATTAATCTTTATCTATTGAATAATTTTAACCGCTATAAAATTAAGATAGGTAATGCATTAAATTGGAGTGCCCGTATGGGAAGGTAACCTACACAATTAGTTGCAGCAGCTACGTTCACGAATCTACTTTGACTTAATATCAGGTGAGGTAAGGTAATTTGCACTGACTCGATCGAATAAAACAATAACTCACGTGGATCACTCTCGTCTACTTCAGTGACAGGAGCACATGCTGTGGTCGGCCGGAACCCTTGAGCTAGTGCTCGTACCTAAAACATGGAGCAGAAAAAAGTGGACAAACATATTAACTGCGAGAGTAAGTCTGATGATAGCTGGAAGAAGACCCAACAATATAGATTCACTAAAAATGGTTAACTTAAAAAAGTGACGGGGTTTTTTTATGTAATTATTTTCATCAACAATCTCAAGTTTGCATTTAACTCTTGACATTTGCCACGTCATCCGTCCACCTGGTTATTTAATTGATCATTTTTTTATTATGGCCATATATATTTATTATGCTATTACGAAGAGCTATATCGGTGACTATGGGTTTTTTGTGGACATTCTCTTGTTGTAAAATGTATTATCCTTAATTAAGCTATAAAATTCGAATAGTACTTTCTATTGCACGCTAACTTGTCACATCACCATCTTACTGTGGTCCTCAGTGCTGGGGTCATTTATAGGGCTTCCCTATGAAATAGCGATAACAGGATGGGACCAGCTACGAGGCCAAAGTTCAGGTACTTAATTATGTGCTAACAATTGCAGATGCAGCTGGGAAATAGCTTGGAGGCGCTTAAGATAATTCGTTTTTAGTCACTAATCCTAATCTAATTCGAAAGTTGCTTCATTTACACAATGTGAACTGAACGTGCTAACCACGGCGTTATCGAGCTTCTCAGTGGCTCCAGGAAGCCGTATCTTGAAATCTTAATTGTAGCCACGCATGTCTGTAGTCAGATCGAGACATCAGCAGTGCTATTATGTAAGAACAAACTCACTTTTCACCGCGGAATTCGCCGGTGTGATTTGAAATTTATTTGAAATTCGTGTTCTAATTTTAAATGACACCGCGGATTTCGAGGTGAAAAGTGAGTTTGTTGTTACATAGCGTTGTTGAAAGACACGGCGGCCGCTTTAAACGACCACGACGACGACCATAGATAAGGCCGATAGAAAGTTTCCGATTCTTCCCATAGACGTTTACTCTTAACACAACTTAATAAAAATTTTGTTTCATTTTCGTTATATGATTTTTATATGGAGTAAGACCGGGCGTATTAACCCTATGGCTAAAAGGGTAAAGAGGGGAGGGGCGGCTGCAGGAGCTGCTTGGGGCGGCAGCAGCTTTGAAAAGACATTCGTTACTGACCTGATTTACTTATTCTATGGTGCAAATCGTAAATGCCCTAGGATGCCAGATTTATAAATTCGCCCCTGAGTAACACAATTGGGTGAAATACTACCTCAATTTCCCTCGCTTGTGGCTCCGTTTTGCAGCTAACAGCACAAGCGTCCATGTCAGGGACGCATGCCACTGTAAACAACACATATGAATCATTATGGTATGTAGGGAGATGGCACTAAGCGTTTTTGTTTGATTAGATTTCGAGAAAAGGGTTTATTGATTTATCATAAACTCGATGTCCCGACAGGCGTTGTTCTCTGCCCGATAAAACTATTAAGAAAAAAGAATTCGACTGAGGCGTCAAATTTGTAAGTTCCTTTTTTTGGAAAATAATTTATAAAAACTATTGGCAAAGTTTAAGAATAGTGTAAATGGAGTATGGACGAAATATTTGAGGATTGGTAATGCAAGATGAAATAAGAGTTACGTAAGGTGCCCTATTTTTAAACGAATACGAGACTATTAAAAATTTGCGATGGACGGTTCGATACGGATACTTAAGATTATCGGGACTTATGAGGGGAAAAAAACATCTCATACGCCGAAAGAGAAATTTAGAAACCATGGACATAGCATCACGCTAAGCTGCATAACGATACAAATAATATCGCGACCAAGATGGCTTTGGACAACAGTAGATGCCACTCGCATAACCAATTCCCAACAGGCCCTTATCAGAGCCAACAGACATAAGATGCTGGACATTCTGCCAGCATCTGCCAATTGAATATTTAGGCTTTAAAAAGCGTTGCTACGAAGAGGGCGGTCTGAGGCAAAAGCATTCTTTTTTACAGCGCTGTAATCGTATCGTCATCATCAAATTGACGGACCTAAGAACGAAGTATTCTTAGGTCCGGTAACTACAAAAATTCGTGCATGGGCCTCTGAAGAAAATTTACGCAGCTGCAGCTACAAGGAAATGCTGCTGCTCTTAATGGGCTGCGCGACTTGGGTATTAGTTACAGCCCGAGTTACCTACAATTAAATTAAACGCCATATGATCAAATAAATCTAGACTCACAACTAAATTTAAATCAATGTTTATATGCAAGAGCTAAAATAATCGCACCAAGTAATCGTTAGCAAAATCAACACTGATACTTTGAAAGAAATAGCCATAGCAAAATCTTAAAAGTTACCAATCGCAATGCTCAAAATACACATCTCTTCTCCGCTCGTATTAGTGGAGTTGAGAAGAATAACATTAAAATGTATATAAGCGGTGCGTAGTCATGCTTAGTGTCACGGTAATATGCGGCGCTGGGCGGAGTTGAGCCGAGCGAAGCTGTGACATTGCTTTATTCAATTGTTTAACTGACTGAAAATAAAATGCATTCACAGCGCCGCTCAGCTCATCTTCATCTCCACTTCACTGCACAGCTCATATTCATTGGTTGGTTGTTCCATTATTCCGCACTGCTCAATTCCGCACAGCTCCGCTTTTGTGGTACAATACATGGTAACAATCCCGTAAATAACTTATATCACTATAATGTTAGTGACCATGAAAGTTTAAAACAATATACCGATAAAATTTGCTGTAAAACTTTATTTATTTGAAATCTTGAAATTCTATAGTATATAAAAAAAATGTGATACTTAGTTTTGCAGGCCAGTGTATTTAGTCCGTCAGTTAGATTATCAAAATATAATCGACACTTATTTTTTCTTTAATCAATCAGCCAAAAATTAAAAAGTTTGGGAGTGGGGCCTCGCGATGTCGCTTCAAAGCAAAAGTTGTACCAAGGCGTGACGTCATGCGACATTTCAAATCAATACATCTCTGTAATGTATTGGTTGTTACGATTAAAAAAGAAAAGAACATGTTTTGAAGTGAAACTTCTTTACGCACGCTTGACTTGGGGAGAAAGCTGGCGAATGCATTACGCGTTACGAAAAGTGTGTTCGGCCGAGGCGAACGGGAGTTGAGTGGGGGATATAAGCAAGACAAAGCAGTGCGCATTTTCTTTCTCCCTTTCTTTTATAGCTAGTAAATGAAATATGTATATGTACATACATGTATATATTGTACACACATAGATATATATATAAATACATACAGATGGAGCTAAAGAAGTTTCACTTCAGTCGTGTGGTCATAAGCACACTTGTTTTTTTTTAATCTACCTGATAGATAGAAGATAGAAGAAGAGAAAGTCAGTCATCATCCCTAGATTATTATAAACATAATTAAAATTACTTATTCATTAAAAAAATCTTAATAAGTACTGTGTAGAGTGCTGAGGCTTGGTGTAGCCAGATTGTTGAGTACCAGTTCCCCTCTGAACATGCCATATCTTATGGTGCTGTCCGCGATTTGATTCTGAAGCCTGGCAAGCGATACTATCTGGAACAAAGTTTTACACGCTTTAAGATCTGCTTCCAAACCATAAATATTTATGCCCGAGTAGTTTTCTAGCAAAGATTTCTCAAATGGATCCTAAACCTAACAACAACAACAAACAACGCTAGCTGCTAGTGTTTAATAAGATTTAACTTTATTTACTGTACCCTTAGCACGAACCGAACACGAACGAAAATATCAAATTCGAATCGTTTGCGAGTGCGAAATGTCATTATTAAATGTGTACTGATTTTTAGTTCTCGTTACGTCCTTTACAAAATTTCCATACAAAATTTGACAATGACATTTCGTACTCGCAAAATATTCGAATTCGTACTATTACTATCATAAGGCTATTTTTCCCACTTCTGGGGGCACATGACCGAGTGACCAGCCATGGCGAATATTGCTCAATTTCCTGAATCGCAGACCAAAGTAACCACAGCGCCATTAAGCTCCACAATCAGAGTGCCCATTCTGCTAATGTAAGTAACAATCGTGAATCAATGGATGGTGTTTTAGTAGTGTTGACTTTTGACTCCGTTTAACTAAAACGCAAAATCACAAATACTTATGTCTGCTTATTCTTAGTATTGTTATAGGTAACGGCAAACATCTAGTTACGCCTTGTTTTGTTAATTTCACTCATATGCCATTTGTAATTAAATGAAAAGAGAAACATGGAGTTACTAATCCAAGCTCGTTCGTTCGTTCTTCGTTTATTAAGAAAAACTTGGGGGTCTTGAGAAAATCTAGAGAACTTGAGCAGTAGACGTTTACGTATATAAAATTGACACTGCGCAGGCTTCCTTGTATTTTGGTCGTTGCTCAAGAAATTTGCCGGGGTTATTATACTCGTAGAACCTTGATTTGATTTTTTACATTAGCTTTTATGTCACCCAGGTATTAGTCTAAGAGCCAGTGTTCCGCAGACTTACGGTATAGTAGCAAACTTCATATTAATGCTAGTTATAATAATTCATCTGCCGTAGATCAAATGGGGGTGCGAACACATTATGAAAGTCGATTTTCATGCTTTTCGACTTCTAGGCACGCCTAAAGGAACCCTCTATAGGAATAGTGAACCCCCAATTGATCTACGACAGATGAATTAGTATAACTTACATTAATATCGAGTTTGCTACTATACCGTAAGTCTGCGGAACACTGACTCTCAGTCTATATGTAATACTACTAAATTAAAACCAATGACAGTGTTTGGTCTATTTTTTGTTTCATACTAACTAAATTATCATTTCCCTATCTTGATCGTATCAACTCCTTATAATTATCATATGTTTCAGCTGATTCATTATATTGACGCGTCGTTTAAGTACTGATGATATTAATTTGTTATGCATTCATAAAACACTGCCAATCTTTTTCCAATAGTCCATGATCCCAATCACCCCTCAGTTACATGATTTTAAAAGATGAACTTTTAAGGAGCAGTCGTATAATATAATCTTAACACATAATATAATTTCTAGGGTTGCACTGTATCTGGTTGATCAGGATCACGCTGGCAAGGTAAAGGTGTTGTTTTTTATAAGATGCATCATGGCGATTTCCATCTTTGACTTTAGTACAAGAACTTACTGAAATAAGTCCCTTCTTTGTCAATCATTTTTATTAAACTTACAACTTATGAATATTTAAAATATTAAACATAGATTGACGCATAAATATCAGATGTTGATCTATATACATATAGTACTATCTTTTACTCGTGCATTGCCTGTTCTGACCGTATCCCCTATCCCGTGTTCTGTAGCCTTAATCACCGTGAGTAACACAATCCCACCAAAATAAGTGTATTTTCACCATTAACTTTTTTTTTTAATGTGTTTGATGTTGGTCGCAGATGACCTTTACAGCGTCACCGGGTTTGGGGACGGCGAGATCCTAAGAGGACCTCAAACCAAGAATTGGCGAGTGCCTCTAGAGATATTCCAGGTGGATGGCATCTCCCCACGGGGGGAATCTCCTCCCCGTCTGGAGCCTCTAGACCACTCGAACCTGAGGGACCCCCTCAAATTCTCAACTAGAGAGCGTCTCTGAGACTCCGACCTCGGCTCTAGTTAGTCGTTGTCGTGGGGATAATCTTCTTAAGGAGGAGGTTACTTCCCAAGCAGGATGTTGCAGGGACCTCTCTTTCTACTTATTATTGTTATGACTTACCCAACTATCGCTCGATATCGCTATGACTGTCAGCAAAACACTCAGTATACTCAACAAAAACGCACTGAAAATGTATTCGCGTCTAGTGACGGCCATCTTGCCACAAAATAATTGCACTAACTAAATGAGTCGATAATCGGAGCATTATTATCTAGCTGATAACGATTATTAGGCCCTGATTATAAATGATAATGAAAGTAAGTATTATCGGCTTCCAACTTTGGTGTTTTCCCCCCGCTATGCGGCATGGACGTATAAAAAAAGGCGGACAGAGTCCCGGCAAACAACAAACTGTGTCGCTCAGAGTCGGCCAGGTCGCTATATGTACAAGCCGGCACACACACATTCACACCATAGTCAGCCATTACGCGTGCAAACGTCAAAGTAGCCGATACGTTAAGTGGAGATAAAAATAAGTTAAAACAAGATGTCTTGCGTGGTAAAATGGTGTAAAAACCGTAGTGACCGAAAGAAAAAAAATCCAGGAATCACGTTTCATAGGTAAATGAACAATATAATCACTTTTTTCTAGTTTTTAGAAATCGAAATCAATTTTCATTCTAAGCACAAAATAATTAATCTAAAGTCCAGTGTTGTCAATGTTCACGTAACCATATTACCTAAAATATGGGAAATTGGGGTGACATTAGCTTCAATCTATTATTTGTTATTCTTTTTTATCAGATTCCCTAAAGAAAATGTAGAATGGAGAAATGACTGGATCCAAGTTATTAGGAATTGTAACGGAGATGATGAATGGATTCCAAATAAATATAGTGTCATTTGCAGTATCCATTTTGAAGCTGGAGACTTATATACTACTAAAAGAGGACTCCGGCGTGTTGTTACGCATGCAGTACCTCAAAAGGTAAATTAAAAATTTTAACCGACTTCAAAAAGAAAGAGGTTCTATACGTCATATTTGTTATTTTTTTTTTCAATTGTTGTTCGTGCATATCTCCGAGATTCGTGGACCGATTTTGATGATTATTTTTTTGTTTGAATCAGTTTATTAGCGAGATGGCTGTATTAATTAAGTGCAGAGCTGATGAGTATTTTCGGAGGGAAACAATGGAACTCCTCAATTACAAACAGTACTCAATGCATGTTTTGTTAATTTAAGAAATATAAAAAAGAATGCAGGCCTGGCCAGGCATATTTAGGTGATTTACTCTGGCTTATGAAAAGTGGAAAATATAAACTTTTTCATACAAAAATAAAAACAGACTTCATGTTAGTTTTCCAATTACAGAGCATAATGCGACTCAGTGGCTACCAATGCCGAATTATGCTGATGATTAATTGGAACGTGAATTAGTTTTCAAATGCACCAGCAAAGTGCGCTAAGTTCAGTGTTGAAAAAAAAGTGGAATATAAAAAAAGTCAATATTTGTTATATATAATAGTTTGAATTAACTTTGATTATTTAAAAAAACCTACAATGAAACAAAAGTTTTAAAATATTTTCAAAGATAAATAATATTACTAACGATAATATTTAAACAAAACATTTCGATCAATGCCAACTTAAAAACAGTGCGTATGAACACAATTTTCGCCTTTCCAGTATCGATCGAAACGGTGCAGTGTGTTAAATTTTTGCCACGGGACCAACGTTCGACGCATCACCGCGGTCGTCGGTTCAAATCCCGCACTCGTGTTTTATTTTTTATTATATTTTTTTTCCATTTTTTATATATTTGTTTTAGACCCCAGCACCTGTTCTTATTTTTATTTGTCTCCCTTTTATTTAGACTTTATAATTATAATTTTTGGACCTAAGGTGGTAAACTGTGGAGCATGTGGAAGTTTTTTGGCGCCGGGCAATGCTGTTGTTTGCTGTGCTTGCCCAATAAAATATCATAAGGCCTGCCTCGCCATCTATTAATATCAGAGAAAAAACTTGAATTAATATCAAAGAATAAAAAATACTGCATAAATAAATAGTATTATTGCATAAGTTGACAAATAATTCTATGCAATAGCTTTACCGCGGCAGTCCCCGAGTGCAACACGATTTTTTTTTTAAGTACACGATTTGCATACCTATTTTCTAAATACAGTGGAGCCCCGGTAATCCGGCCCCTGGCTAATGCGGCACCCCCTATAATCCGACATCGTCTATTACATACAAGTATTCGCTAATTCACTATTGAACAAGTTACAACTTGTACGCACCATCACAATTGTGCTCGACGCGTAGGGTATTGTTTTTTATATTTTTTTGTAAATTCTATAGCATTTGACGTTACTTTTATAATAAAACATAATCTTTCTATTGTGTTGTTTATTTTACTAAATTTGACATACATAACAAAGTATGTTTTGTAATCTTATCATTGGATCTGTAATTTGTCGGATTACAAGGTACTCTTTTGTAAAAAAAATCGGACTATAGGGGGTCTTAGGCAGTACTCTATAATCCGACAAATTCGATAGTTCGACACTGCCCTGCAAAATGTTTGTCGGACTACCGGGGATCCACTGCATTCTTTTAAGACCCTTTACTTTGATACCTCGCTTGACGGGTTATAAGCATTTTTTTTCTAAAGGTTTCATTTTGGCGCCTTATTATTGGGCATACATACATGCATACACGCTCGAAAAACATTATCCACCGCAGTCGGGTAAAATTTTGAACAATTAAAATATTTTGATCTTTTTACTGTGTTTTATTGGTAAAAAATTGGCTATCCTAGCAACCCTGCATTCACTCACTCATAGATAACCGCCGCCATTACGGTGCCTCACTTTTGTCTTAGCCGAAATTCTGTCCGCCTTTTTTTATACGTCCTTGCTATGCGGTAGTACGCGCCGTCTATTCATAGTTTTAGTTTGATATTAAATATTTAAGATGGCCCTGGGATGGCACAATCTACAATATTTTTATGTTACGTAGTTATTAACTGAAGAAAAAAAAATTCGACGGAGGTTCTTAAATCGACTCGTATTTTTTACTTTTTTATGTATGACCACGCATTACTTTCTACAGAGTAGTCCGATTTTGATAATTCTTTTTTTAATGGAAAGGGTTTAATTTTTTGTTAAAAAGTTTTTATCAAGAAGCTCTATCATCCTGTCCATCCGCATCTCAGACTTTTAGTACTAGATAGCAGTAAATTGGTATGGCTCAGGGCTGGATCTAAGCCAGGACAGGCGAGGCGGACATGGACTGGGTCACAGCCCACGCCTACAACAGAGATAAAAAATAATAATTTGCAAATCATAAAAGTGACACTGGCGCCCAGACTCTAAAATAAGCCCCCGTTAGGGGCCTCTACTACTTTGTTGCCCCTGACCTCCACAACTGTAAACTCGGCCCTGGCATGTTGATGTATAATGTAGTTTGCTGGGTCTTGTATGAAACTGGCCAAATACGAGTCGGCCTCACATACGAAGGGTTCCATACCAATTAACACAAACTGATCAAGAAACATCGAAAAGATATCTGTGTGTGCTTCTCTAATATTGTTTGTAGTTATGCTTGTAACGGCAAAAAAAATGATCATTCTTTTATAAGTATAAAAACCCATTTGCCGCTTGCCGGCAAACTCTCATGCAATCGATTAATTATGTAATGAGTTGAAGTTTTCAAAGAATGAGCATTGTTTTTGCCGTTACAAGCATAACTAATTATATCTTTTGGTTACGAACCCTTCAATAGGTAGTTCACCAAGTTGCCAGCTATCATTGGTCCCGAACAGAACATATTTTTCATCAAAACTTAGAAAATATTTGTGCATTGCAAGTACCTGCATTTGGAGTGACTTCTACCTCTATACTTATAGAATGTAAGAAGTCGCTTCCTAGGTACGTGTAAGATCAACCTATAACGTACATCATGTGCCTGTTATTCGCATTCAGCTGTAAGTATCCTTGATTGAGTAACATAACAAACAAAAAAGGCTTGCCTTCGTAAACTGATTCAATAAAAAAATTGGCTCATCGTGAGTAAAATAAATAGATATTATCATTACCGTTTAGGTACGGTCAACAGCTCATCAACTTAGCAAAGAAGAAAAACACTAAGATTACAGACTTTATATCGAAGCTGATAAGGTTTAATATCAAAAGTAGAAATTGGACTTATTTAGTTCCACGTTAAACAAACGGCAGTCGGTTACGTACCTACGACGTTACAGTATTCCGTATACAGATCACGTACGAAACATAAATCAAGGCTAAAGGAAAGGAATTCTAAGTCTTGAAAAATGTACCGGGACTTAACGGACTGTCTGTGCCTTAAAAAATGGGTACCTATTCCGAGGAGAAACTCTATTAAGGGAGTTAGAAAAAAAATGGAGATTTAGTTCGACCCCAATGAATTAAAGAGAACGACAAACAAGAGATAAGACTCGGATTTTGGAGGGCTTCCATTTGGTTGAATGCTATAATATTTTACTTAAACTTTCTACAAACTGATGACTTTTAATACTTACTACCTACGTGCATTTGGATACAAAACCATAATTCAATTTCAAATTATTTATTTCAGTGTTAGTTATATTTGATTTACTTATAAATATGTTAGTATAATAAAGAATTACATAAAATCTTACTATTAGATATGGAGCTTCACCCAGTGTCGTAGCAGAGGAGTATCCCACCGGTCATTAAATACTCTCAGGAGGCTGTTGGTACTAGAGCGGAGCCTAGTGAGCATGGAAACGGACCTCTTTCTAATAATGGCATAAAAGTCGTGCGTATGCGCCTCCGCAAACATTTTTGACGCGCTGCAACTCCGCGCCAGTCTCAACAGTATCCTGAAGGCGTTGTTATATTGAATACGCAAGTCGCTGTATGCCCGTTGCGTATAGTTGGCCCAAAGACTGCACGTATAGAATGCTCCATGTGGGTGTAATTGTGAATTAAACCCTTTTTAATACGAGACACGTAAAAGAACCCCGATCCACCTGCATAGGTATTCTGTAAAATGCAATCTCATTGTCTCATTTATTCTGACATATGTCAAATACCTTACCTGTATCTAATACTGACTGCATATCGTCATTTTGCCGTGTCATTGCGTAATGCATATCAAATTAAGGCTAAAATGGCAGCTGCCGATATCGGAATTGAGATTTTATTGAACAGAATCGCCCTCCTGATGTCAAATGTACGTGGACTGCAGTCGCGAGGATAGTTGAAGCGGTAAATAAATGCGCTACAACAGATTTCACCACCTTGCCGGTTTCAAGGCTTCAACCCAATTCTCCATCCAAATAACCCTGGATAACCTCCCCAAAAAAACACTTAATATCATTAATATTTTAATGCTGTTTTTTCCTCCTCATTTTGTTGTTTAATAGGTAAGTATGTAAGTATACATATATACGTATATTAAAATAAATTGATAACAATTTAATCATATTCATATACATCACACATCCCATACACACATAAACCTTAACAGGTTTTCATGTATGGTTTTTGAAATATGTATGTGTATGATTGTATTTGTATATTAAAATAAATAAAAAGAAATAACGGACCCGCAGAGATGACTGGGTAGGGTAGTGGAGGATCCATTCGTCCAGAAAAATACAATGGATTTCTGTGATTATTTATGCCCCACGTTGAGCGCCAATTTAGTCGATTGAGTACAACTAACTCAATGCTGTATGCAAGGCTGTATGTTATTGGCGAGTAGATCATGTTACTACTCAAAAGATGACTAGAGTAATCTTTTACGTACCTACGTACGTTGTATGCTTAGATACCTTATCACTATTGGGACCATTTTGAAAAGGAAAAGAAAATAAGCGAGTAAATTGTATACTCTATTCTATTATATAAAGAGAGAAAGGAATACACTGACAGACTGATTGACTCAATAACGCACAGCCGAAACGGCTGGACCTATTATGATGTTTAGACAGTAGGTTCCTATTATTGACTAGACAAGTAATAAGATGAGTTTTTTTTAATCTAGCCTCTTAAGCGCGAAATTTGCAAAAAACGTTTGTTCGTAAAATCTTATCCATGAGACCTATTGACTGCAAAAATTGTATAAACATTATTTAATGAATGTACACTAAGCCTGTTACATAAAATTTTTAAAACTACTCTTAAAAAATTACAAAATTTCGTTTCAGTTTGTATGGATGGAGATCATCCAAAATGCATAGCATTAATTAAAATTTTGCACAACTACTCTGGATAAAATAAAAATGCTTTCTGTGTTTTCATTTTTCAAAACTACTCTCATAAAAAGAAGATATAGCATGTTGAAGTTTTAAGTAATGCGTCAACGCACGCCTACCATTTGGTCGTAGAGACATGATATTTTAGTAAATAGGTTGTTTAAAAGGCGTATAGACATTAAGCGAGAAAGCATTTTTGAATATTCCACCGTGAATTGGGTGATATAGGGGATCAAAGTTTGTATGGGAAAACTAGTTTGGCTAGTTTGACAGCTATGAAACTTGGCTTAGATAAACGAACTGTAACTATAAAAATGTGTAGGTATCATATTTTTTTAAAATACGATCTCTACGACAGGAAATAAGGATAGCAAGTTATCTATAAAATACATTCATCAAAGGAGATTGCTCAGCTTCCATACATGTTTGGCCTAAAGACCAATAATCATGAAAAATTGTTTCCTAGATTCGAAATTATATATAAATTACTGTAGAAACGAATATTATTGACAGACACCCCTGAGAACTTCTATAAACCATATACACTGAACATATTAAAATAATAAAAAACAAATAAGTTATATAGTAAACTAGGGAAATCAAGCCAAGTACCGAAATTATGGATTAGATTCAGGTATATAGAGCATGTAGAATAACAGATAGTTGCCTGTTTTTAAAGTTAATGCATAAGAGTAACTTTTAAAATCACGTGTCATTTCCGGTTATAATAAGATACTCTGTGACAGAAACTGTGTGATGATTGTGAATGAGCCACAGATTAGAGAGAATTTTTAAATTCTAGTTAATCAAAAAAAGCTAAGATATTTAGGTTCTATAGCCGTATATTCAGTAGCTTCATTATTGTTGTTGTTTTTAAGATAACCATATTTTAGATTTTTAGTGTATCACACCTTATAATTTTATTTATTTATTAATTTATAGTCAGGGAACGTAGGCCCATAGATAGATACCTTAAAGTCTAACGTATATACAGATTATAATATGTTTATGGAGGTGTTTGGCGAAAAATGTATGGCAATAGACTTTATGATGTCGCCTACCATCTATAATAATTGTCTGAGCACATTTGCATCTAGTGAAAATGATAATATAGTGGTGGATATTAATACCACAGTTTAATAAAAAAAATGATTTATTTTATTGATCTTTACAAAATAGATTTGTTTTTATCTTATATAAACAACTGTGATCAGTCTTTGGCTGAATGTTACTACACCCATAGCCATTAAAAATGATTCGTATGTTTTCCAAACCGGTAATATTAAAAGTCCTTTTTAAAGTAAATATTTAATAAAAAGTCCGTTGAAATCTAATGACTGTAAATTAAATTATAAATTACGCAAGAATTACCGTGTATGTCAATATTTTTTGTGCATTTAGGCCAATTTGAGCAATCTCCTTTGCTCTAATATGAAATTACTAGCTGCGTCCCGCGGTTTTACCCGCAAAGTTCCCGTTCCTTTGGGAATTCCTGGATAAAAAGATATTCACCCTATATGCCTATAACTCGTTGCTAAATAGAATAATCAGGATGGCCATGCCCATGGCCAAATAGATTTAATATACTCGACCTATTTACTTAGAAACTTTTGCTAAGCTGAAAAATCAGGGTGGTCATGCCCCTGGCCACTTGGTCAGATATTCGACCTGTTTTCAGCAGATTAGCTCTGATTTGTTATTATTTAATACTCTTTAAGCTTAAACTTCATAATTTGACATGTGAATGACAACTGGGCATAATGTTGGAGCAGTCTTCTGTTTGCCGAATATATATCCATGTCTTCTTCTATATCTATTCTATATTATCTATACTGTATACTATTAAGATTATAATATAAAGGAGAAAAGAATACACTGACTGACTCATCTTGACCCATTTTAAAATTTTTATTGTATATTCATATACACCCATGTGAAGCAAAGACAAGCCGCTAGTTATATACCTACTTTAGTAGCTAGTTATTATATATATATTGTTGTTACTAACATTCTATGGACTGTATAACATTGTCTGAAAATAAATGATATTATTATTATATAATAAGCTGCTAGTTACCATAGACTGATGATTATGTTACTCGAATATGTAAGAAAAGAGAAAAATAAAGAAGACCAAAACCAATCCCTGTTCGGTATTCCGGTTACCAGATTTTACGGCAAAATAGCTCTACCGTGCTGTTACTCGTACCACCTACGGCATGCCGGCACTTAACACTGCGGTAAATTATTAAGTTTAATAATAATAACAATCATTCGGATTCGACGATCATTGTCCCTATAGTCGTTAGTGTGAACGGTCTCATAGCGAAGAGTCTCGACCAATATCTAAAGAGCCTCTCGCTAGATGGTTGGGTCAAGGGGCAGATGCAAAAGGCAGTACTGCTGGACACAATGAACATCCCGCTGCTGGTGGCCTTCTAGGTTAGGTTATTTATTTTTGTATTTACATTTTTGTACAACTTTTATAACTATTTTATAAAAAACCTGTTTTAAATTAAATTAAATAAATGAGATAATAATCATATTCTTTATTTTTATACAGTATACAAGACACAAAAGTAAATTAAAAACATGAAAGACAGAACGTACACAATTTAGGCAGCCTTATTGCTAGGCAGCAATCTCTTCCAGGCAACCCATTAAAGAAAGATAAATAATTATGAAGGAGAGAAGGAGGGGTGTAATAGAAAATAATAATAATATCAAAGGACGGAAAACAGATATATCTAAGGAAGGAAACAGAGAGAATGAAGAAAAAATTTAACATTATTGTTGGGATAGGAAATAACTCCGAACTTGAATCCTAAACGAGTTCAGTGTTAGTTTACTGTTACCTATTTCTTCTGAAATATCGGAGAACTTTACGCTTAAGTGCCTTACCACTACTGGGGCATTCTATCAACGGAAAAAGGTAAATAAGCCTTTACTATAAGTCTTATATTGCCGTATAACTTGTCTGATTATATCCTTTGTTTCCCGTGTATCTAAAATACCAATCTCACTGCCAGTGATAACACCGTTAAATTTTAATGCCATTCTTACTACTCCAGTTTATTCGTTACTACCATAAAAACGTAAAGAGAAAAAGCAAACTTTATTTCTAGCAACATTTGTAATTTTTATATACCTAAATAACATGAATGTTATAAAAACTATGTTTCATTTTAGTTTTCCATAAAGAAACATTATTCCGGAAAAAAGTACCAGGAGATCAACTTCGTTCTTCTATCTTTCTAGGAGAATGAGTGTTTTAATCGAGTATTTAATCTGTTCGGAATGTGGCTAGAGGTGCTGTCCGACGGCCTATGTAGTCGCGGGCGCGGCCGTGCCGCGCAGTTGCTAAACGTATGAAACTCTAACATTTGAGATTTAGCAGTCTCTATACATGATACGAGGTAAATAGAAATCTCTGCCGAAGCCGTAGGTACTTACCGAGTCCGTCCTTTGTGGGCTGGACATTTATTTACTTTGATAATATTTTTGGCGCCCGCACCAACAGGTCGTCGGACAGCACCTTAAAACTACTATTTCCCTCATTTTTGGGAAAATAGCCACTTTTTGAAATGCCGTATTCCAAAATCTATCAGACCAACAGAATTCAAATGGCATAGTGAATTTAAAGATAGAACGGACCTTTCAAAAGTTATAAGCGCGCAGACGAAAAGAGACCGAAAATTTTGAGGCTTTAGCACAGGTCTTTCTCGAAGCTGCAAATTTGTTTTAACCTTATTGGTAACTATTCTAAAAACATACCAAATAAAACAATAAAGTAGCGTTTATTGCAAACAAACTCGATTTTTTTGTGTACTGTGACTAGACTAAAGAGTTAATTTTTATTTTTAAAGATATAGTAGTACGCTTAGCAACTTGTAGCATATTCCAAAATTGGTATATGCTTTAAGGTGAGTAAGGTCAATATTCAGTAATGTACTGCCAAAACACTTTCTAGTAAAAGATATTTTCCAATATTTCTATATATATATAATATTTTCTAAAAAAAATATAATAAAATAAATAAATTATATAAATTTACATTAAATGCGAAAATATTTTTTTGAAGTTTTATATTGATCTTGGGATTGTGACCATAATGAAATTCAAATAACCACATTCCGACAGAAATTAATACACCTAACTGTTCTATTTTATTTGCCATGCCCTTTACATCCATCCTTCTACAGGAGCATACATACATCTCCTACCAAAAATAAAAGACTTGTTTTTTTGTTTATTTATATTAGGTACCATTTATTAAGCTATACATTAAAATATTACATAGAGTCAATTGATTTCATAAAATATACAATTGTACAACAGCCATTGTGATTTATAAACAAATCCAAATCTCAACTTAAATCTTCTCTTTTTTTTACCCGACTGCGCAATGCTTTCAACACTATATTACATTAGTGTGAAAAAAGTTAAGGTATTACGAATCGTTCCGATTATTCCATCATTTATAATAAAATTATTACACTAAATACTCTTTACTTATAACAAAAATATACATGTTTTTATTATAATATTATCTACTGAGTGCCATAATAAGTCCTCTTCGAAAATCTTAGTAAAATAGTTTTTTTTTATAGAGGCAATGCCAATTAATTTTAATGTCGAAGCCAAACAACATATTAATAAATAAAGACATTTATTTTGTTATGTTGTAATGTTTACCGAAAAATACAACGATGTTAATAAACACAAACATTACAAAGAATTTTATAATACAGAGAACCTATCTTAAATTCTAATTTCATCACTATGAAAAAAATATTGTGAATCTTACAATTGGATCTCCACATTGTCACGAATTGACTTGAGAGAACTTACATTAAAAAAAAAACATATTACAAAATAATAATACAGCCAACACAACCTTCTTTGTTCAAATTCCAATTTCTTTATCAGTTGTTTGTTATAAAGAGAGTAAATATAATGTTTTTATTTCATAAAATTGAATTATTTCATGGTCAGGTCTCATAAATGATGAGTATAACCAAAAGGACTGCTCGTTCCCCATAAATTGAATGCTCCAGAACGCACAGCAATGAGAAAATACTAGCTGTGTTCGGAATCATTCATAAACTCTTATTAGGCATTTGTTGAAATACGGACAACTTATATCTTCTGAATACCTAGATTTATTGTTTACCTCTATGTAAGCACATAAATAATATGAATTAAATAAACATAAAATGAAATTAATAATAAAAATAATAAATGCTTATATTCATATTTATTTATGAGTGTTGGCAGTTGGCACCTATGATACCTATACCTACCTTTGTAATAATAGATTTCTTTTCAAATGAAATATTTAAAAGCTTTCCATTTACCTGTTTCTATATATTATCATTAGTAAATAGGTATGTAGGTATCTGATTATCATTATGATTTTTATAAAAATAAACAGATATTATATGGGATGGGAGTATAAACTATCTTTACATAATTTCAGAAATTATCTTTCTATAAATATAATGTAAATACTAGTGATAAGTATTATTAACGAAGGAAGGTAGGTACGTTGTACTACAATTCTTATATTAAAAAATACCTACGGTCGCGTATATTGCATTTATGAAGGCTATCTTTTCAAAATAGAATAAAATTGAATTTAAAAAAAAAACTTTTATTTGAAATCATTTTTTGAACCTTATTGGCGAAAGCTTTTGAATTTAGATGAGACAGTCTCATATGGCTGAATGACAGCAAATTGTCTAGTACCTAGTTACAGAATTTTTAATTTTTACAACACAATGTCCGTTTACTATGATTAATTACTAATAAAGTAAAAAAATAATAGTGAAGGACATTCGATTGTGCATGCTGGTGCCGATTTCGTCGATGTCCTTTATAAGTACATTATGTTTAGTGATGCATAATGTATGTGGACTGAATGACAGCAAATTGTCTAGTACCTAGTTACAGAATTTTTAATTTTTATAACACAATGTCCGTTTACTATGATTAATTACTAATAAAGTAAAAAAATAATAGTGAAGGACATTCGATTGTGCATGCTGGGGCCGATTTCGTCGATGTCCTTTATAAGTACATTATGTTTAGTGATGCATAATGTATGTGGACGCCAAAAAAAGTGTTGCATATGACCTAAATTGACTTCATTTCTCATTTGATTTTACAATATACCACCACATAGTGTAAGCGTAACTTTACATTATCATAAGGCTGTGTCTACAAGACAATTTTAAATATATAACACAAAATTATAGCTAGGGAGCTCGTGGCAATTTAGGTATATGATTCCATCGTGGTTGGTCAGCATCATCAGCCTGTTAATGTCCTCACTGCTGGGGCACAGGCCTTCCCTATGGATGGAATAGGGAGATTGGGCCATGACCCATCACGCGGGCTCAGTGCGGATTGGTGGGTGGGACCAACGGCTTAACGTGCTTTCCGAAGCACGGACGAGCTCGAGTTAGTAAACTTTTGGTCACCTATCCAATGACCGACCACCGCGAAAGTTGCTTAATGCGTCGTTGATACCAAGACGTAATGAAGCTAGAAAAAATAGTGGCGAGCTAAGGTAGCTCTGGTAAGCAATTTCGAAATTGTAAAGAATAAAAATTACAAAACTTATATTATCGTTTCTGTCATCAATTATATCTTTAAACATAGATAAATGATTGGTCTCGCTAGTGAAGCGAAACCAATCATTCATCTATGTCTTTAAATACATTTTATAGATAGTGAAATTTAAGCTGGCAGAAGTCAGGACAGTAAGTGATTTTATAAAAATAATTATTAAATTATAAAATTTATTTAGTATTTTCTCTCATAATTAAAACTCTTCAAACATATATTTATTTGAATTGTTGCATGACGTGACGTCTCACGTCTTGGTACATTTTTTGATTAGAAGTGACGTCACGAGCCTCCACTCCCACACTTAACGTGCTGTGTGCGTTGATTGACAAAAGAAATAATAGGTGCCAATTATTTTTAATAATCTCTCTGACTGAATTTCGTTTACTTAACCCCATCATTATTATCACGCGTTATCTAAAATCATCGTCACAGACAGAGAGAATGACTCAGCAACTCTCGCATGACATTGACTCTACATGGAAATAGATAGAATTTTCTTTAGATAGAGATATAAACAGCCAATTAATTGGAATGCTCTGCCCGCTCACGTGTTCCCTCCTTCTTTCAACCTGAGATCCTTTAAAAACGGCGTGAAGAAGCAACATGCAGACCAGCAGGGTGAGGATGGCTGGTGCGGCAGGTAGAGCTGCTGTATCAGCTATCTTCGCGTTTGGACTTCACCGTCACTTAACATCAGGTGGGGTGAAGTCATTTGTCGAACCAATCTACAAAAAAAATGTGCCATAGAAAGCATTTTTTTCTGTCAGTGGCAGGATTGCATTGCTGTCGTATTTCCGACCAACGGTAACCACCTTCCTAGAGATCACACTTTTTTCAGCACATAGAATATTTTTACAATTGCCAATTGTTATTTCTACAAAATTAAATTTAAGATAGTTAACTATAAGAAAATATCACAAAAACATCAGTTCATACATAGGAGAAAAAACACATATCAGTGATAGTTATTTCGTATAGTGTGTTGGTTTTCTGAAGCATTGCGATTATTTAAATGAAATGGGAGAAAAAAATATAACCTTCGCATACAGAGTTATCAGTTGAAGGCTTAATAATAAAAATATAATAAATATTCTGTGTTATAAACCCACTACATTTTGCTCTATATTTTTTAATTAATTTACCTTTCGTTTTATTTCTAAATTTACTCATCAATACTCAGTTTAACATTGCTACCTCTACTACTATACAGAGTTACAGAAAAAGTCCATCTAGTTATGGTACTTTATTATTTAGATCATTGCTGAAAGATTTGACCCTATGACGTACTGTTGAGAAGTTAACCGTTTTAAAATTGACATTCAGTTTATTTTTAAACGTTTACTATTTATGGCCTGACACCACATTATCCTTCACTAGCAGCCGCCCGCGATTTCGTCCGCGTTACCTTTGGTTTTTTTGAGAATCCCTCAGGAACCTAACATCCTTCCGGGATCAAAAATCCTATCCAATGTCCCATTCCAGGTCATAAACATAAAATTTGCATCTGTATTCAAACAGTTAAATACTAGTAGCTGCCACTTTAAGATAGAAGTTTTTAAGTTTTATTATTTATTTTTATGGACTAGCATATCTTCTACAAAACAGTCTTAAAGGCGATAAAATAAAATTAGAGCAAAGAATTGTACTTTTAAGAAAAAAAACAAAGCCAAATTTAAGGAAAACGGTTAACTTTTCGGCATTAGACCATAGGGTCAAAACTATCAACAATTACCTAAATAAATATCTTTAAATATCTAGGCCGACTTTTTCTGTAACCCTGTTAACACTATATACTGACCTAACAAAGTATATACTTTTAAAATAAAATTGTGAAAACATACACCACAATTATTGTTATATAACAATTTTAACTCTAATTAAAGACACAAAATAACAAGCTATGCTATTTAATAAAAATATTTGACTACCTAACCATAAAAGAGAGTAGTGAATTTTAAACTAAATTCCCAATGTATGTTCAAGAAAACATTTAATCAGTGTAAAAAAAATACTTATTAAATGAGATGCTAAAGCAGTTTAATGGATAATATAATTATACAATTGAATGCACATGAAATAAGCACGGTTTAAATTAATATTAAATTTGCTAATAGTAAGATAACTGTAACCCCAAGCACGAACTTTCAGAAAACTAAACAACACCCCCTACTGAACGTAAGAACAAACTGCCTGCTTCCATAGAAAATTTCATGATGGCGATACGATTAAGGATGTGTCAAAGTTAATGCTTGGGATCATGGAGGTTAGAGATAAGGAGAACGATCGCTACGTACTAAAGCATTAGCCCGCCTGCCCTGAAAATTTGTAGAATTTATAGTTCATTTTTCAGCCACCAGCCGCGCTGCCGTCGGTAAGTAGTATCTGTGAAGCTAACTTCACAGATACTACTTAACCGGCTAACCGTTTATGAGTACACACACTTATGAGTCACACAAGTAGATGAAGTTAGTTGAATATTTTCTTCGCGCCATTGGTCATTTTAAATTAGCCCGCTTTTATTGACCACCTTAGCTATCGCAGCGCCTCACTTATTTTGTCCATATTTCTGGGACACTATTTTATACAGCGATCGTTCTCCTAATCTCTTACCTCCATGCATGGGGTACTGAACTAGAATCCATCGCAAAATAAGAATATATATATATATATATATATATATATATACTAAATATTCGTGACAACAATTCTGCATGTATTGCCTACCCTCTTCAGTAAGTCAGCATTTTTCTCTTCAATCTGATGAAGTCCTTTTTTTTATTTCAACAAGCTTTTGACCTTACTAACTTTGATTTTGAGGAGAATTAGAAAAACCGTTTCTATTTTAGATTCTAAGCAAAGCAACCTCTTAGATTCATGAGAGCAGCTAAGCTACACAAATTCCTGCCGAACATTCACCGTCACAAATTCGATTTTACCGCTCGGCTGTGGCGATCAATGCCGGCCCGATTATGTGTGTAACTAACTACCTTCAGTCAACTACTATAATGTATATTTATATAACCCTATTTTATACTCGTATTATTGTACCCTATAATTTATCATCGTTTCAAATTATAATTCAATATATTTGTACTGATTTATTTTATTTTGCGTTCTAACAGCGGACTACTTGGACAATAAGGTGATATTATATTTATAGTCAACCACACCTGCATATTTGCTAATTATTAAATATGTAATATTTTTGTAGTGACAACATGATAAAACAGACCGGTGCAATAAAATTTACTAACAAACAAATAGAGCTTTGTATTATATAGTTGAACTAGCTGACCCAGCGAACTTCGTACCACCCTAAAAAAAATAGGGATTGGTGGTAGAGGGTGAAAATTTATGGTTGTATGTATTTTTGTATGATGTATCATAAATAAGATTAAAAAAAAACTAAAATTGAAAAAAATAAAAATAAGGGGTGGATTACCCTTAACATTTAGGGGGATGAAAAATAGATGTTGTCCGATTCTCAGACCTACACAATATGCACACAAAATTTTATGAGAATCGGGAAAGCCCTTTCGGAGGAGTTTAACCACAAACACCGCGACAAGAGAATTTTATATATTAGATGTGCTTCGAAAATCATTATAATCCATGCTGTTAAAATACACAGCCTAAAAAGTGTTTCACACATAATCTTGGTTTCTTCTGCCATTATGTACCTCAAGCACGAACTATGAAAGATCCGTATTCGTATAACGTCAAGTTTCCATGGAAACGAAGTAGCGCCCCTACCGGACGAAAAAACAAACAAGCTTTTTCCATTGAAACTTTAGCAAGGCGATACGAATACTTTATCGTTAGTTGTTCGTGCTTGGGGTACTGCACTAAATCACGGTTTTATTAAAATAGTGTTGCCGTATATTTTTTATTACAAGGCCTCCATTAAAGGTTCGATGCCCTAGTAATATGGGAACTCATACTATAAACAGACTACGAAAGACACTGCAACAAATCGTTTAAACATTCACTACTCTCGCACAACTCCTTAAGTCGCTCCAACTGAGATCCGCTGAAATTAGAATGTGTTGCCACCACACACATCAGTCTCCGGTCCGTAAACGACATGGTCACCCCGTTCCTACTCAAAAACTCCGCGAAAATACCCCAAACGTCGCCCCAGTCCACACATTTGTGGAAACCTAGTCTCAACACGTGGTAACATAGCGGGTACATTTTCCTTATACACCGGTTCGAACTAGCTGATACTAGCAGTGTGAGAACGCAATACGGCAATAGGTTTGGTGATATTTTCCCTGACAACAAATGGCAGAGAGCTTCGAATATCCATCCACTCAGAACCGGCAATTGGTCTTGTGCCACCGCTGTTTCGAAGACCTGGAAAATAAATAGCATAATCATTACTCCTGCATATTTTATTGATTGTTCTTTAACAGAGCTTTAAAGAAATTACATAATCCTATCATAATCTTTTTACATTTAACATTACATGGGTGAATAAAATACAAAGAGAAAAGCAAGTAAATACTTTATGATTTCTTCGGATTATGGGTGCATAGACAGAATGCCGGTAGTTAAAATTGAAAGATGTCTGGCAGCGAAAGGTCGTGAGTCTTGTGATTTATAGAGCAGATGTATTTTTCTTCAAGTCGTGTATTTCAATACTCATTCGCTATCTTAATATTTGGCAGTATTACATCAATAAATATTTCTCAAGAAATAACGGCACAGTCACACTCAGAAACGACAGTTACATTGAATGCTTTTGATGTGCTGATTTAACAAATTCAGTTTGGATTGGACTTAAAAAATATTTTACATACAGCCGATAATGCAATATAAGCGTAATTTAAGATACCTCAAAAACAATTTGCGCGTTGAGCACCGAGCAATCGATCCATCTGTCCCTGTCGTTCACTATGCCCATCTTTATCTTCTCTGTCTCTTTGCAGCACTCTAGAAACTCTATGACAACTCTGCTCAGAGTCGCGGCCGGCGGTAAAGTTTCTCTCAGGAAGTATTTCATAGTGTCCGCTATTATAGCTTTGTTCTCCGTAGATTTACACTGGCGCAGACATTTGTATAGTAATGTTAGGCGCTCCATTGAATTCATTAAGATGTCTGGATCCATGTTTGAGACGTCGGAGGCTAGTTTCGGACTTAATAGTTTGTTGTCCGCTGCAAAAATAAATTATAAATTGGCATGCCATTCCATTAGCAGAGTATTAAATTTAAGTTAGGGTGCAGATGAAAAGGGTTTTATATATATATACTAGCGGACCCGACAGACGTTGTCCTGTCTAGTATGGTAGCGCCGTCTGTCGGATCCAATGTAAAACATTCCAAAATCAACAACTACTAATAAATTAAAAAAACATTGTCCAGCGGACAAAATTGTGAATCTAAACCATTCTCAGATCCCCTTGAACACAAACAAAAAATTTCATAAAAATCGGTCCAGTCGTTTAAGAGAAGTTCAGTGACATACACACTCAAAGAAGAATTATATATATAAATATAGGTATAACTATGGCAGCAGAATGTCGCCACATTTGACCAACGTTGACCTAGTCAGGTCATCAATTCTGTCACATGTGGGGGACACAATTTACCACTTTGGAATTATCTCTCACGCAAACTATTCAGTTTAGAAAAAATGCTATTAGAATCATAGCCATAAAAAAAATAAGTTATATAGTAAACTAGAGAAATCAAAGTACCGAAATTACGTATTAGATTCAGGTATATAGAGCAGACAGGTAGATTAACAGAAAGTTGCCTGTTTATAAAGTTAATGTACAAGAGTAACTTTTAAAATCAGGTATCATCTATGCATTTCCGGTTATAATATGGTACTCTGTGACAGAAACTGTGTGATGATTGTGAATGAGCCACTGATTAGAAAGAGTTTTTAAGCCATTTGGCTACGGAACCCTAAAAATCGGAGCCACGTGATGAATCACAGAAAATTTATTATTGCTACTTACCAGAGAAGAGATGCACCAGCAATATCTGAATGGCGTGGTCTTCCCGGTAGCTCTTCATGTTATCCAGGAGTTTCTCTATCACGGTATTCTTCAGATCTTTCGGTAGGAGTTGCTGTCTGATCGTAATAGTGATTCCCTGTACAGTAGCAACAAACATACTGGTTTTAATTAAGTAAGAAAAGTGTGTAGATACTATGTGAGGAGCTGGCGAACAGAGCTGGAGGTTTTGGGCCCGCTGAATTTGAATTTCAACTCATTTTTAATCAAAACAGACTAAAACAGTGTTTAAATTACTAAATTTATAAATAAAAATCCACGCCAGAAGCTCACTGTAGGTATGTCATACAGTTTTTAACAGATCCTGTAAATTTTACTGTAATTATACCGTTTTGTTCGCCAACTCCTCATATACTTACTGCAATAAATAAAAACAATAATCAAAAGATTTTTGATTAAGAAATAGGAAGTTTAATAAAAACTTATTTTATGAAGATTTTTTGTTACAAAGGCCAGTTGAAAACTGACCTATTCCTATTGCTTCTGTAGCTGTTTTGTCAATAGTGTATATTAAAACCAGAACTAGGTCTTTTAATATGTAGGTAAAAAAAAGTGTAGGTTAAGATTTCAAAAGGATATTATGAACAGTTTAAATAGCACGCAATCTCGCTGTTTTATACATTCATTCCTTTAGAGAAAGAAAAGATGGTGAACAAACAGACATATCAAAAAGTATAGATAACTTACCCTAACAACCAAATCAGTACAGTAGTGCCTCTGGTTATTTAGCACAAAATCGACAGCTATATTAATCAGATCCGGATGGCCAAGTTCTATTAGAGTAAATAAGACTGTCCAGTATAGGCTTTGCTCGTATAAAGAAATTCTGAAAAGACAAACAACATATGACAACAATTTTCATCTAATTATTTTAGGGAACGTAGCGGTGTGATGAAACTTTTTAATAAAAATGCAGTTCTGATGAAAATGTTATTCAATAACTAGGTCTACTCTTTTTCTCTGAAACGAACTTTCGATAACGAAGTTTAATTTAGTCAATTTAAGGTTATACTTAATTTGTACGATAATTTATCAAATTGAATCTTTCTTTGAGTAGGCTAAAAAAATCTACACCTCAATCTTTATTCCGACGACGAATATTATTATAATTAAAAACGAACCAGAAACATAGTAAGAAGAGTGCGAAGTTTCGATCGAAATTTCGTTTTTCGTTGAATTAGAGTAGGCCTCCAGGTATCAGGCTGTATTCGAACCAGTGCTTTCCAATATCGGGCAGACGCACTAACCAAATATGCTACCGAGACCTAAATAGACGTGTCGAATTTTTCTAGTGTTTCTTAGGTTGCAAGGCATCGCCACCCATGCACTCTGTAGATAGTCTAAATCAAGGGCTCAAGTAGGCTATTTAACAGTATGAAAAATAAGGTACCGTTGGCATGCGTACTTAATAAGAATATTGGTAGCGATTTCACTATACTGACAATAAAATGTAGTTGATAATATTGGAACCGTATATTTTGATCTATTGTGTACGTGACCGAAAACGCCTAGGATTGGCGGAGCCTAAAATGACGTCACCTTAATGAGAGCCGCGTGACGTCACCTGCCTATTATTCGCCATATTTGCTAGAGAAACGTTTTCGCGGCATATTTGAAAACATATTTTTTATTTCCATTTTTTTTTACTGTTTAAGAGCCCTTTTACAAAATTGCGCCGCTGCCGTACTGATCGGCGCGTAGGTAGATTTGCACTAGTATATATTGCATTTTACGGGTGATGTTTCGAGTCTTATAAAATAACTAGCTTTTGCCCGCGACTTCGTCCACGTTATCGTCGTTTTTCGTAAAAAAGTAGCATATGTCCTTCCTCAGGGTTCCGTGGTTTTGATGTGACAGACAGATTAACTTTCGTATTTTAGTAGGGAAATATAATACTGTTAAAAATATCGCAATAAGGAACCGCAGAATATTATTATTATCACTGTGCCCCGAGACCATCAGCGTGTAACTCCTTGTATGTTATTATGTTAATGTATTGGTAATATTGTTTAGATCACTTTCACATGAGTCTTAAGTACATATAGAATGAAAATACTTCAGCGCAAAGCTTCCGGGTAGACTACGTTGAAATTTGACCCGTCCGGAACGTGAACATAAAAAATTCTAGGACTGCTAACCCGGGAAAGACCGACATAACTGACCATGTGAAAAACAACTGACACCGAGATCTACTCCAACAACACGAAAGGTCTGCCCTTGAGCCTTATTTATTGTCATTGCATAACACACCGATACTGGGAATTGCGTTCTTTTAAATTGGAATGGAAAATTATTTGGTATTATGGGAATTCTGGGAATAAAGATGGTTTCTCCTGCACGGCAACCTATTAAAATTTGAGATTTTCGATTACATTTTATTGCAACTGGGTTACTTTAAGCCGAGTTCCATTGCAAATTTGTGGTGGTCTTAAATTTCGGAGCAGAATAATCGGAATGCCAATTTTTAAACAAATTTCATGAGAAGGAAGTACGGGCATATTTAAAGAATTTAAAAATTCTATCGGGTTATTAGTGGCTTCTTGTTCATCGGCCATTCTATTTATTGAACTATAAACTTTGCTTTCCCCCTGGATATTCGACAGTATTTTATTATTAATCTCAGATGCCTGGTCATTGCGAGGAGTTAAAATGGACCTTTCGCATAGCCAAGAATTGTTCTTATTTAATATATTTGTTACGTCACCGTAAACTGACGATGTAAGATGTTGTTGGGATTGCACTATACAACATAACTCAGGCGTCAGAATAAGTTTTCCTTGGTGTAGCAGTGGATAGGTATCTTTGGTGAAGGTATTTTCTTTAATAATATATCAGAAAATTCACGATCATCCGCGTTATCTACAGTTCTCACTCGCATGTTTATAGTCGAATGCACCGATTGTATATCACGCCACAAATAAGAGCTTTTCAGGCAAGTCCTAACCTCAGCAGCTCGGGTTCCCCGTGGTATTACCGTTAAGGTTTGTCGGAAATCACCACAAAATAAAACTGTGATACCGCCCATGGGTCGATCATTTTGTCTTATATCTCTTAAAGTTCTGTCTACCGCTTCTGATCTACTCCTTTTCGATGGGCCATCGTACATTCATCCTATATGATTAAATTACACTTTGAACGAATATTAAAACACTACCAAAACAACTAATACGTGGTCCTAACTTTAGCTACCTTACACATTAAATCTAAGTGACTATTTGAACTAAAATATTCTTATAGAATTATAACCAGAAATATATACAACTCACAACAAAAAAGAAATGAAAATAAAGCTGAAACGCCTGTGCAATACTATCTACCTATACCTCCTTCACTTAAAAATAAATACTTATAACTACTTTAATTAATAAAAGTACCTACGCTTAATAATTTTTAATTTGAACGAATATTTAAACACTACCAAAACAACTAATACCTGTTTTACAAAATAACAACAAAAGAAATTCAAATAAACTATTTAAAGACTAAAAGTCGCGCTGATAAGCACGGTTTCGGTCTCCCAGGCGGGGGAGCCGATGAGAAATCCTCATGGATACCCTACAGCCGGCTGCAAGGTTATGTCAGACTCGTACTGACTAAAAAACACCCGTAGGGGCTGCCTCTGGCCGGGAAGGCCTCTAAGGCTTCATCGGAAGCGATCGTCCCCCAGGGGGGGAGCGACGCAGAAAACAGATTTAGACAGCTCGCTCTCGGACCTTTGATACCCTACCGCTGCCGCGACCCGTGTCGAGCGCGGCAACCGTTACACAAAAATAATCCTTATAGCATGATTCAGTATTCACGTGCGACGGCGCGATGGCTTATTTCATGTTTAAGTTCGGTGTTTCTATACCGATTTCTATGATTCTTTTTTTATTGATTAGGTAATAATGTTAACTTTTTTAAATTATGGATGAGTGAGAGTATTATAAACGTAAGAGTAAACAAATATAATCAGAATGCTCCGAACTGCTAAGCTATCAGGAGTTATAAAAGATAGACATACGCTGTTGCGGGATATTTTCTAGAAAATTTTATGTAGAATATTTCCGTCTTACATGATTTCTATGTAACTTTAACCATTAAGGCTGCACACGCGACGGAAGCTTAAAAAATGGAGTAACTTCTCCCGTTTTCCCAACATTTCCCTTCACTACTCTGCTCCTATTAATTGTAGCGTAATGAAAAGTATACTATAACCTGCCCAGGAGTATGAAGAATAATTGTACCAAGTTTCGTTAAAATCCGTCGAGTAGTTTTTGTTTCTATAGGGAACAAACACACAGACAGACAGACAGACAGACGAAAATTTTACTGATTGCATTTTTGGCATCAGTATCGATCACTAATCACCCCCTGATAGTTATTTTGAAAATATATTTCATGTACAGAATTGACCTCTCTACAGATTTATTATAAGTATAGATTATTAATTAACTAATTATAAAAATATATACATATTTCAGTAGTTCAATGATGGTAGATTAGTTTTATGAAAGTTTTTTATAGTGATTCTATTTAATTCTATATTAGATCTAAATAACTTTGAAAGATACTGCGTTAATAATAATTTATTTTTAAATCCAGATAAATGCCATATTATCTCTTTTACAAGGAAAAAAAACCCGATAAATTTCTGTTATACATTGTGTGGAAAAACTTTAAATCGCGTAACAGAAATAAGAGATCTAGGTGTTATAATGGATTCTAGACTTACATTTGTCCCGCACATTAAAAAAGTAGTAAACCAGTCTTTTAAATTCTTGGGATTCATATTGCGCATAGGAAAACCTTTTAAGAGTTCTCTTACATGTAAGATGCTTTTTAACAGTTACGTGCGTAGTCGATTGGAATTCGCAAGCCCTGTGTGGAATCCTTATTATCGTGTACATCAGGACAAAATTGAGAAGGTACAACGCAAAATTTATAAAATCATTGGATTATAGAACAGGTAACCCGCACATCGATTATCAATCCTCCCTTGCCTTTCACAATATAACATCTTTAAAACGCCGACGGGATCTAACAGATATAAATTGTTTATATAAAATCCTAAATAATAAGATAGATGCTCCATCTTTATTAGAAAAAATATATTTCCGTGTACCTAGAAGACAAGAGAGAACAAATCGTAGAAAAGCATTATTCTTTATTAAGCCAAGTAAAACTCATTACGGTAGCAATAGTTTTATAAAAAGAGCTTGCGCACTTTTCAATGAGCTTTTTACAAATATTGATATCTTTGAGACATCCAAACATAAGTTTAGGAGGAGTATTGCTGAACTCATATAAGGCTGAAGCTTGTAAGATAAGTAAGTGTTACTTTATGGACATTTGCTTAAAAAATGCGTTGCTGCATATTATATATACATATATGTATGTACTTTCATTTCCTTACTTAACTTTAGTATGGAGATTTTTAATTATATATGTACAGAAATAAATAATATTTAAATACAAATTTCCTAAACCTATTTATAAATAACATCCTATTTACAAAATAAAAAATAAGTTACCCCCATCGCCGCCGTCAGGGATGGTGCCCAATAGGCTGGCAGCATTGCCACGTTGAATGGCAAGGCTGATCCGTTGACCAAGATAGCTGCCAGCCTTTTGATCACCAGTAACTTCGGTGAGTCTCTTTGATATTTCCCTAAAAAAGGAACGAGCACTTGGACCCCATGGGCCCATGGTCTCAACACCAAACGGCACAAATATATAGTTCTCATTGTGAGCTGAATATTTGCGCCGTTTAGAGCATTCAGCAGAGTCCGCCCCGCACCGCACCCGCAGCAAGGGAGGTGCTCTCTGTGTGGCACGGAGCAAGCGTATCCGCGCAAGTTGCGTCCCACACAAGAGGGCGACCCTGCTTCCACGGAATGAGCGTCATTCCGTAAGGTCTCTTGCCATCGTCACGAAAGATGCCGCTAGGCTCAAGGACCGCTGGCACGTTGACTGCGACAAGAGCTCTGCGGATGACGTCATTGATGCAGGCGTGGCGGGAGACTCGGCCAGCGCTCATTTGGCATGAAAGACCATGGTGACCCAACTCACCTTTCATTTCTTATGTGTGAGTTGCTTTTAGTTTAAATGTGTATTTTGCTATTTATATTGCTGACCAATGTTACTGGATCAATTATTATTTGAATTAGTTAAGGAAACTATAGGTCTACTAACCAATGATATTTATGTATCAATTGTAAATATGTGTGACTGTTTATTTCTTATAAATAAAAAAAAAAAACAATATCAAAATACGAGGTAAACCTGCACTATTTTTTGGGAAAACTCACGGAGGTTAGATGTTTTTTTTTAGAATTAATGAGATGGAAAATCAAATTTCTAATCCATTATGTTACAACAAAAACATATTTCTGATGTCGTAGTAATTAATTTGATGTAAGTTATTGGACATTATTGAGATATTGAGGCGTTTGAAGTTGTGCATATTATCGTTTTTTCCGTAAACTAGCTGCAGTAGAACGATCAGTACAAAAAAAAAGAAAATAGTATTTGCAAATATTCTACATTAACTTACAATAAGAAGAATAAATCTACTGTTTACTTTTATTGGGAATAGTCAAGATCTTTTCTAAGGGGGTAAGCGAGGCGCTCAAAAATTACGAATTTTGCAAAAAATGTGAAAGGGCTCTTAACGCAACAGAATTATAAATATCCACTTTTTATGGAGTTACATAAAAACAACACATATAAATAACGTACGAAAGTTTTAAAAAACTTTTCAAATAGCCTATATAAAAATTTAAACTCATGAAATTATGAATAGTAAACTTATAAAATAATCATCTCACTTAGCGTTGGGAGCTAGGTACTGCCTGACGGCGACATTGAGCTGCGTCACCAAGTCGTGACAGTGCGCGGATGGGTGTGCGGCCCAAGGCTTGGCCGTCAGTTGAAGCAAGCACCCGTGCAATGCCGCCTGGCGTAAAGGCGCGTAGCTCGACGATAAAGATTTGAGGAGCTTTTGATGCACCGATGATAGTTCCTGTCGATTTCGATTTTAGGATTTATTTTATACTAAGTACTTGTACAAAAGATGACAAACAAACATGATACATGTTGGAGGCCTTTTGTCAATCATTTTTGATCGATGTTTTATCGCACTCGTTGTTCGAGGTCTAAAACGAGTTTTCAGAAAAGACAGCGGTATGGCTGTGTTCCTGACATTGCTGAATCCCTGGGCGATAGTTACCACTAAACATCATGGGACCCAGCCGCTCGTCTGCGATTAAACTTAATAAAAAAATCTTCGAAATGCATGCAAAGCCACATAAAATTTCACATGAATTATCTTCAACCAATCCGCACTAAGTCTGGGAAGTGGCATGATGATGAACACGTGATTTGTAAATAAGTCATAACCGTGATAAATTTCTACAAAAAATATACTTATCTATGAATCATAACGTGTATTTGTATCCTTTAGTCTAGTATCCCATAACACAAGCCTTACAGTTTTCACTTTGGTCTTAGAATTATAACGCCGGTGTTATTGTTTTGTTTGCTTTGTCAATGTTAAAAATATTTATTAATTAAAATTTATTTTTCTCTGTTATGTTATTATACCATAATAAATAAAATAAATAAATAATAAATAAAATAAATAAATATTTAACACACTCACAACAATTAGCCTAGCCCCAAAGTAAGCACTATAAGGCTTGTGTTATGGGATGCTAGGGTAACGGATAGAATACATATACCGTACATATATAAGTATATTTATATAAATACATATTAAACATCCATGACTGGAGTACAAATGCTCGTAATCATCACACAAACATCTGGATTCGGATTCGAACCCGGGACCTCTCGAGTCGGCGAAAGCCATGAAACCCGGCCTACAAACCACTCGGCCACGGAGGTCGTCGAGATAATACACCTTACTTCAGGGCTAGAGTGTGTGTAAGAAATATGTATTTCTTCAACTCACCTGTAGTGGACTGCAGACAGTATCCAGCGCTGCGAGGCACAGCGATAACGCATGCAACAATGCACGCGCCGCCGTATTATATTGCTGTAGATGCGAATGTGCAGCGCCGGTGGTGGCAGCTATCAAGGCGCCCGCCCACCACCACTGCGAGGCGGCGCTGAATGAACCGCCCCCGCTAGCGTGCGCTACTGACGATACGAGCGCTACTCGAGCGCAACTACCCGTGTCCGCCTGTCAAACAAACGTGGCAGATACTCTTATACGTAATAGAACGAGTGTTGTATTGCTAAAGATGAGAATGTGCATGTGGCCTCTATCAAGGCGCCCGCGCACCACCAATGCGGGGCGGAGCTGAATAAACCGCCCGCTCTAATTGCGCTACTGACGACATGAACGCTACTCGAGCGCAACTACCCGTGTCCGCCTGTCAAACGTGGCCGATACTCTTATATGACGAGTATTGTATTGCTATTGATGAGAATGTGCCGCGCACGTAGTGGCAGTTATCAAGGCGCCCGCCCACCACCACTGCGAGGCGGTTCTTTATAAACCGCCCCCGCTAGCGTGCGCTACTCACGACACGAACGCTACTCGAGCGCAACTACCCGTGTCCGTCTGTCAAACAAACGTGGCAGATACTCTTATACGCAATAGAACGAGTGTTGTATTGCTAAAGATGAGAATGGGCATGTGACCTCTATCAAGGCGCCCGCGCACCACCAATGCGAGGCGTCGCTGAATAAACCGCCCGCTCTAATTGCGCTACTGACGACATGAACGCTACTCGAGCGCAACAACCCGTGTCCGCCTGTCAAACGTGGCCGATACTCTTATATGACGAGTATTGTATTGCTATTGATGAGAATGTGCCGCGCACGTAGTGGCAGTTATCAAGGCGCCCGCCCACCACCACTGCAAGGCGGTTCTTTATGAACCGCCCCCGCTAGCGTGCGCTACTCACGACACGAGCGCTACTCGAGCGCAACTACCCGTGTCCATCTGTCAAACAAACGTGGCAGATACTCTTATACGCAATAGAACGAGTGTTGTATTGCTAAAGATGCGAATGTGCAGCGCCAGTAGTGGCCGCTATCAAGGCGCCTGCCCACCACCACTGAGAGGCGGCGCTGAATGAACCGCCCCCGCTAGCGTGCGCTACTGACGATACGAGCACTACTACCCGTGTCCGCCTGTCAAACAAACGTGGCCGATACGTAATATAACGAGTGTTGTATTGCTATAGATGAGAATGTGCATTGGATGGGTGACCAAAAATCTTCTATCTCGAGTTCCTTGGTGCTTCGGAAGGCACGTTTAGCCGTCCCAACTGCATCTGCAGACGTTAGCCCCACTAATCCGCATTGGGCCCGCGTGGTGGTTTATGGCCCAATCTCCCTATTCCATCCATAGGGAAGGCCCTAGCAATGGGGACATTAATATGCTGATGATAATGATGAATTAACTTTATCCAAGGTTAGATATATTCGTTTTTTCCGTATTTTAAATTAAAAATAAACCGAAAAAAGCTTGGAGTTTTTGTCGTAAGCGGTTTTCTTGTTACCTTAACTGTATTCCGGCCAAATAAGAATCCGACCGTATTATATATGTATAATATTCAACTCTGTCATCCTCGGGGGCATTGTTCCAGAGGCGTGGACCAGGAGCGTGGTGGTGTTGTTCTACAAGAAAGGCGATAAAACCCGCTTGAAGAACTATCGACCTATCTCGCTCTTGAGCCACGTCTATAAGTTGTTTTCGAGAGTCATTACAAATCGAGTTTCGCGCAGGTTCGACGACTTCCAGCCTCCCGAACAAGCCGGTTTCCGAAAGGGCTTTAGTACCATGGACCACATATATACGCTGCGTCAGCTCATACAGAAGACCGAGGAGTATAATCGGCCTTTGTGTCTAGCGTATGTGGACTATGAGAAGGCCTTCCATTCGGTCGAGACTTGGGCGGTGCTGCAGTCCCTCCAGCGGTGCCAAATTGACTATCGATATATCGAAGTGTTGAAGTGTTTGTATAGAAACGCCACTATGTCAGTCCGAATCCAGGAGAGAAGTACGAAACCGATTCCATTGCAGAAGGGTGTCAGACAGGGGGACGTAATTTCCCCGAAACTGTTCACCGCTGCATTGGAAGACGTCTTCAAGCTTCTGGATTGGACCGGACTCAGCATCAACATCGACGGCGAATACATCACTCACCTTCGATTTGCAGACGATATCGTGGTTATGGCAGAATCCCTGGAGGACCTTGGCACAATGCTCAATGACCTCAGCAGAGTTTCCCAACGGGTTGGTTTAAGGATGAACATGGATAAAACCAAGGTCATGTTCAATGTCCATGTCACTCCAGCACCAGTATCTGTTGGGAATGCGATTTTCGAAGTTGTCGATCATTACGTCTACCTAGGACAAACAGTCCAGTTAGGCAAATCCAACTTCGAGAAAGAGGTCAACCGACGAATCTAACTCGGATGGGCAGCGTTCGGGAAGCTTAGGCACATCCTCACGGCCAAAATTCCCCAGTGCCTGAAAAGAAGGGTCTATGACCACTGTGTGTTACCAGTGATAACTTATGGGACTGAGACGTGGTCTCTGAATGTCGGCCTCATAACAAAACTCAGAGTCGCGCAACGTGTTATGGAGAGGGCTATGCTCGGTGTTTCCCTACGTGATAAGATCCGAAATACGGAGATCCGTAGAAGGATCGGTGTGTACGACATAGCCCGAAGAGTTAGCACGCTGAAGTGGCAATGGGCAGGCCACATCGCTCGAGGATCTGACAACCGTTGGGTAAGAAAGGTCCTCGAGTGGCGACCACGTACCGGACGACGCAGCGTGGGGCGGCCCCCAACAAGGTGGACTGACGACATCGTCAAATGTGCTGGGAGCCGCTGGATGCGGATAGCGCAGGACCGCGCATTGTGGCGTTCCATGGGGGAGGCCTATGTCCAGCAGTGGACGGAGAAAGGCTGATGGATGAAGAATCCGACCTTTTGCGAATCCGACCAAGTGCGAACAAATGATTAGTAGGATTATTTTACCAGAAAATTTTCAGACATTAGAAACATAATTACGCAATGAAATAATAATGGGACAGACAGGACTTACTTTTGGCTCGAGCATTTGTGAAGTGACATCCATAAGAAATTGGAGACAGCTATTCACGTCAATATCTTTGTACTTCTTTATTCTCTTAATGTGTTGACGAACACGGAACGATGCCTCCTCGCTTATTTCTAAAGGACAAATGTTATCGGTCAAGCTATGTATTTTCAACTTTGTGAGCGTTTAAAAGTTACAAAATTTCATTATATATGTCTACTGATAAAAACAGACCTTATCACGTTCATAGTTTCGATGTTTATGCATAACGTCGCATCGATTATTATTTTATATCAAGATAGAAAATTAATTGGAATAATCAATATTCCCAAGTAACCAGGCGAGAATCAAACTTTCTTTGTCCTTTCGCTATTATATCAAAGAAAGTCTTAAAGCAAGATCGATAATCGTCGTAACAAAAAAAGGAAGCGAAGAGGAACGGGGTTGAATCTCACCTGATGGTGAATCTTGAGTATGATTGAGATGTTGTTTTGATACTAAGCAGCATTTCAAGATCGTTATCAAGATCGTTCTCAGATTTAAGAGAGTTCTATTTATACGGGCCTTAGATATAGAAACTTGTTATATTTAAAAGTTCAATATTGAAATTACCGAATTGAAAGGAAGTTATTGCAATGGAGCGCTTATCTAGAGAATTGTGCTCCCCTAACAATTTGAGTAGAGTTACTTACAGTCTTTTCTGTAAAAAAAACCACTTACCAGAAGCTAATTTCAAATACTCCATGCTGAACTGCGCGTAGTGATATCTGACGCCTGCGTCGTTCATGAGAGGTATCCTCTCCAGATTGACGGCATCAAATATTCTGTACGCAGACGTGCCGACTAGGAGATTTCGGAGGCGTTGCATGCTGTTATAAATTAATACTCAATAAATAGTAAAAAAATACTATTAATTTATATTTTCGGTATATGGCCTAAAGATAAGAAAAACATTTATTAATCCAATGATTTGTTTTAGAAACAATTTAGACCTAACCAAGTTAAGGTGCCGCTGTGAGAGTACTTCCTATCATTTTGCTGTAAAATTAACGTTCGCCGTATAAACGTTATTAAGAAAAGACGCAGAAAAAACTTTGTTAAGTTTCGTTTCGCCCCCAGTGTGGCATACTCTTTAGAAAAAAAATCTTATTCTTATAGATAACTTGCTATCCTTATTTTTCGTCGTAGAGATCGAATTTCAAAACAACATTAAACACGTTTTTTTTTTAAAGTTTCAGTTTACTTTATCTAAGCCAAGTTTGAAAGCTGTCAAGCTAGCCGAACTCGTTTTTTTCCATACAAACTTTGAAACCCTATATCACCCAATTCACGGTGAAATATTCAAAATTCTTTTCTCGCTTGATGCCTACGTGATTGAACAACCTATTTTCTAAATATCATGTCTCTACGACCATAAGTGTAGACATGCGTTGTCGCAGTATTTTAAACTTCAACATGCTATATATTTGTTTTATGAGGGTAGTTTTTGTAGAGAAAAATGAAAACCCAGATAGCATTTTTATTTTATACAGAGTGCGTGTGCAAAATTTTAATCAACCTATGCACTTTTGGATGATCTCCCATACCAACTTTGACACGAAATCTTGTAATTTATTGAGGTTAGTTGTAAAAAAAATATGTAACAGGCTTAGTGTACATCTATTAAATAATGTTTATGCAAACGAATGGGCCCAAGAGATAAGATTTTACGAACAAACGTTTTTTGCAAATTTTCATGCTTAAGAGGCAGAATTTCAAAAAATCCCATCATATTTGACTAGGCAATAATAGGAACCTACTGCCCAAAATTCATCATTCTAGGTCCAGCCGTTGCGGCTGTGTGCTGATGAGCCAGTCAGTCAGTGCATCCTTTTCTCTCATTATATAATAGAATATATGATGCTCTTGTAATGCCGTCAGGTATATGTAAGCAGTGGTAATGCATTTACAAGATTTCTATTATTATCTATATATATAAAACTCAAAGGTGACTGACTGACATAGTGATCTATCAAGGCACAGCCCAAACCACTGGACGGGTCGGACTGAAATTTGAAATGCAGGTAGATGTTATGACGTAGGCATCCGCTAAGAAAGAATTTTGATCAATTCTACCCCCAAGGGGATAAAATAGAGAATGAAAGTTTGTATAACACTTTGTCAATTTTAAACCGATCGGGCTGAGACTTTGCATGCAGGTATAAGAAGAATCATAGATGAATGTCATTGTGTATAATACAAGCCTGAGAACAAAAACTGTAGTCTACACTTCAGCTCTACGCCGAAGCGAAGCGAGGGCGGGCCGCTAGTTATAACATATTTTTGCAATAGCATAGCTTTGCGGGGCGTACGAAAAGGACGTTTTAATTTTAATATAGAGGGAGTCCATAAAAAAACGCGGGTTTGATCAAGTCTTCATCGGAAAAAAAATATTCTCTTACTTTTATAATACCAAAAAAAAATATTTAAAAATAATCTTACCCAACGCTAACATGATGATCGGCTCGAGGAACATGCAATACGCCTCGCCTTTTCACTCGAGGCGCTGTATTTATCAACAACTGGGTGATGCCTCGCACGGCCCAATGGGTGCCGTTGCCTTGTAAGGCGCCGAGCAAACCCACCCACATCTCTTCGAACTGCTTCTTCGACGACCAACCAATTAAGTTGACCCTGTAGAAGGATTGGACTTTAACGGACAAAAATTTTTATATAACTAATTTGATACTGACTAAGCTGAAAATTGGAAACTTTAAGCTAACAGGCTTTCGTCGCGCCCAAGCAGAGAATCTCCTCGAAATAGATGTCATGTCTGTCATGCACATTTACATTACGTTTACAGGCATTCTCACGCAGTTTAAAAGTTTTCTATTTGGTCGGAAGTTAAGCAACTTTCGCAATGAATGGCCAGGATGGGTGACCAAAAATTTAGCTCCTCAGGCTTTAAAAGGCACTTTAAGACAAAGGTACACTGTAAATGGCTTGTCCCCTAAGTTATCGCTATTAAAAAATGAAACAGAAACCCAAAATACCCAATTAATATGGAAACCTAAGTACCTGAACAAAAATGCCTCTAAGACATCCATGTCCTGCAACGCTTGCAAGGGTAGATCTATCTTTTGGATCTGATCGTTTTTGGATATCACTTCCACAGAAGACCAGGCTATTGGTGGTATCAACGCTATATTGCTGACTATGTCTAACCTGAAAGAAAATGTATAATATGAATGAATTGATAATAAGTCTGATTAAAACCATCCATGCAGTTGTTCATAGCCAAGCCGAACTTCCTTATTCAAGAAGACAAATAAATGATAATGCCAGATTCTGATCCATCATTTGCAGTAATAATAAATTTATGAAAAAATATATACGATTTTTTTTTCTCGTACTTATTTAATTATTTTAATTTGTAAAACTTGTGGATACGAAATAAATATTAAAATAATGTGTACCTACTGTTTCCGTTAGGAGAAGAACGAAAACATGGCATATGCGTTTTGTTGCATGACAAACAATAAAATATCAATGAAGTTTTCAAAAAATATCGTTCTCTTTTTTAACATAATAATACTAATACGCAATATAATCTCATAAAATATAAGATTGTATTGGCTTCTTTCACTTTTCCCATTTTGTACCATGTAAACCATTATTGCTATCAACAGATCCACTTACCTAGACAAGCTGACTAGCAAAGTTTCCACAGGTTTCTTGTAACACTTGGGTATACAGTCCGTCTGTCTAACGCACATATTCTGCTCCCAGTAATCTATGAGTGTGACTAATTTGTCACCAACTATGACTAGATCCGGCTGTGGACCGGAATCGCTCATTTGCATGTAGTGTTTTAGGATAAGAGGTCTTGTGTCCTGTACAGAAAGACAAAAATTGGATTACGTTCGATTTTGAATATTGCTTTCAGTCTAAAGTATATCTATTTTCTGTAGAGTACTTTGAGTAACAACCTCGATAATTCGAATAATTTAATCTTTGTCACTATTACTATATGGGCCAAGACAAAGAAAATAAAAAGCGTATGGCTTCGAATCTCTTTTGGAAGAATTCAATGAAACAACAGTATTGCCACGGTACAATATACTCATATTGAAAAATGATCTTAATCTATACTATTATATAAAGCGAGAAAATAATATACTGACAGACTGACTGACTCATCAACGCACAGCCGAAACGGCTGGGCCTAGAATGATGAAATGTGGACAGTAGATCCTATTATTGCCTAGACAAGTAATAAGATAGGTTTTTTTGAAGTTCAGCCTCTTAAGCGTGAAATTCGCAAAAAACTTTGTTCATTATGTTTCCATAGTATTTAATACACCCGTGTGAAGCCGGGACGGGTCGCTAGTCTTTAAATAAATTTCCAAAAAGTAGCGACGGCTGGTTACGTGGATATCTATGTTTCTAGGTACACTTAAACGGAAAGGAAATAAACCATATACGAGTATTTTTCGATAATAATGAATGAATTAATAAATACCTTGACTAAATATTTGACGATAGCGTACAGGCAACTAATCGCCGATTGCGTCCTATTCACGTTGCCATCGACATTCAACTCAGTCCACATCTCATCGAACGTCAAAGCGTTAGCAACATTATCCATCACCATTTGTATGACGTTGTCAACGACGACATTTTCCGCCACCGAAGCTGTCACTCTAAAGGAAACATCCGTCTGAACTGGACTTTCGACAATCCTTTTATTCTTAATCAAAAACGAAAGGTACTGCAATGAAATGACGCAGAATATCGCAATGTTTTTAGTTAAAGTTGTTGGTAAGATGTTTTCCATAGATTTTTCTAACAAATCGCAATCCGCTTCGTCGACAGTACTCAATATTCTGTCCAAAGCGTTCAATAGACCAGACAATATAGTTTGCAAAATCACGAACTCTTGATAAAACAGTTTGTCCTGAAACACTTGGTGGCATCGTCTTGTGTATCTATCTATGGTCAGTTCTATATTTAAATTGAAGTTTTCCGATTGGCTGAGCGGCCGATTCTGCTTGGGGAATAATCGTATTACGTCGGTCAAAGATTTGTCGAAGGTGGTTAAAGCGACTCGATACAGTTCTGGTATATCGGGCAAGACCAATTCTACTTCATCGTCAGAAAGCTCTAAATTGCCGAATCTTTCTTTGATTTCATTTTCCGATATCGAGATAAAGAACTGTGATTTAGACTCCTTGTTGTCACTCTTTTTGAATACGTGCAGTGTGTTTACTACGTTGAGTTTGTTGCTGTCTATCGATGACGTCATCTCTTCTTTCGACTTCGCCATTTCTCTCTGCCTTCTTATTGTGTCTCTTTCCTCTTCTCTCGTCTCGTAAGTAGAAAGGTTATTTAGAAACTCTCTTAGGAAATTATCGCACGCGACTTTGAAACACGAGCTGAGAAGCTTTCTATCGAATTCCGGACACGTCATGACATTGGTCAAATCCTCTTTCGACAAATTGGATAAGAGAAGAGCAAGCTCATTGTGTTTAGGTACTTTAGGTGAAGCACACTCTGCTTGGCAGCACCTGTGAATAATGACGTAGAAGTTTTACGTCATCAAATTTACTAAAATATATAGATTATTTTAGTAAATTTGATGACGTAAAAGGGTATTCTATTGTGTCATTAGAATGAAGAGAATCAGGCTCAAAGGACCATGAATGCGAGTTGTAGCACAGATGAAAAGATTCGAATCACTAGTAACTACGAGTTTGAGACTGAACAGAATATACCTTGTCATTTAGTATAATTAGTTCACAGGTAGTTTAAAATATTCTTACCTTGTCTTGACTTGGTTCAACAACCAGTTTGAGTCGACGTTGGTGGTGACAATGTATTGCGGATTGATCGCTCTGTCCTGTGACAGGTCCAGAGGAGACAGGTCAAACACACTTGAAGCCAATGAGTTTAATTCTAATACTAACGACGAATAGCTGTAAGGACAATAAAAATGCTCAACATTATGTAATTGCAACATCCATTATGTTAGTATTTGTGTTATGGTTATATACTAAAGCATGAAAACCTAATAGCGAAAAAAAGACTTAAGGAGATTACATTGTCCTGTGATCCTAAGTAGCTTAAGGACTGTGTTATAGAATGTGAAACGATAGCTGTAACTTAAAAATAAAGACCCAAAACAATAATGATATTTTATAAATATAGTTTTATAGTTTCTAAAAATATTTTTTCTATTAAATTATTTATTAAAACGCTGAATTCAAAATAAAAAGGACCTTAAAACGCGTTCGAATGTTTATTTTTTTTTTTGATAAACAGGACGGTTTTCAAACATTTGTAAGTAATAATATTGTAAGCTTACCGCACATGCACTTTATCTCTTTGTAGCAGCTCTAAAGCGACTTGCACATCCTCTTTGGCCAACTGCACATTTATCTTTTCAATCGGCATATCCTTTAACATTTTGCAACGATCCACGGCCAGTTTTGAAAATCTGAAAAGCAATAGTACTTTATAAGAGATTGAGCTAAGAGAATGTTAACTTTCTTGTGGACCACCTTCTTTATTTTATGACCTTGTAATGATTTAAGTTGCCATACTACTTATTGAAGTAAAAAGAAATATTAATAAAACAAATATTTACCCGAAAAATAAGTACTGAGCTGAACTCGAAACAGCACCCATGGCTGTCTAAATATAATTCTTGTCCGAAGCAATATAAAGATGATTTTCTTTTTTCACTTAAATCGTAATTTATAGAATCACTGTTATACAAACCTCACGGCTATCGCGGGCTCCAATTTCCCAATAATCCGACATATCAGAAACACCAATGCTCCCGATTGGTTTTCGTGACAAAGAGACAGAATTTTATATGTATTTAATGCAAACTCGTCCTGTAATATTAAGTAATTTAAGTATAGTATTTATTATAAAAAAAATTGGAATTAAGAACCCATTTCTCGTAATGTCATAACCACAACAAACCTTCAAACAGGTCTGACATCTAGCGGCGACCGCTTGCAACAACAGTCCAGAAGCGCCACCCGTCTGTTGAACTTTGCATATCAATTTCTGCACTATCTCCGAGTGGTATTGGTGCACTAATATGTGTACCCGGTTCACTAGTAGCCATGTCAAGTGCACCGCTTCAGATAAGCCATTTTCAACCTAAAGAACATGAGCAAAAGATGTAGTACTAATTAAAGATACAATATGATAGATTTAAGTCAAAATGCACATTTATTGAACGTTGAGGAGCTCATGGCGTTGTGTTAAGAGACATGTGTAAAGAGAGTGGTTAGAGCGTTCAGCTGCGATCGTTGAAGTTAAGTAACTTTCGCAGTGGGTGGTCATTGGATAGGTGGTCAAAACTTATTATCTCGAACTCCTCCGTGTTTCAAGATGGTACGTTAAGCCGTTGGCCAAGACTGCATTTGCAGTCGTTAGCATCCACCAATCCACCCTGGGCTCGCGTGGTGGATTATGACCCAATCTCCCTATTTCTCTTATAGCAAGGACCTGTGCCCAAGCAAAGAGGACAAGTTGATGACGGTGAAAAGTATTACTTACGAAATATTCGCAATATGCCATTACGCAGGCAATTTGCAATATATCAGCGCATAGCAGTTTGGTGTCGCCACTGTGAGCACTGAGCGGTAGATTTCTGGCATACCCGATAAGCTTCTGCCAGTACTTGTGGGAAAGGAAATTCAGTCTGCAAAGAAGATAACATAAATAAAAAAAAATGTTTCGTATACTATTACAATGGACCACTTACAATAGTCTATTTAATCATTTCTGGTGATCGGCATTGTTCGGCTTCCTCTAAATAGGGATGATGACTAACCTTTTTTCATTGTTCGTCAGGTAGAATATCAAAAAATATTGGAACACGTATTTTTTAGTTTTTTACATAATCAAAAAATACAGAGATATTTTGAATTGAAATATCATATGATGTCACTTCTTGGTCCAATTTTTTGGAGGATGCATTGTGTGCCAGTATATAGTTTATGTAATCTGTCACACTATAGACTCTTGACACATTGTAAGTTTCAATCTAAAGAAAATTTTCGTAGAAAAAAAATCCACGCGGTCCAAGCAGCATTTTTCGATTTTGAAGCATTTTCTTTCGATTTACAAAATTAGCAGTTAAACGCTTAAAACATAAAATATAACTTAATTCTGTTGTTCGAAAAAATATACCTAAGTCTCAGTACGTGTGTCTTTCATTCAATGTTTTAACTGGTTTTTGCACTGTGTATTTAAAAAAATTACATTACAATTTGTCAGTGACTTCACGAATCGCCACTCCCAAACTTTCACGCGCTTTGTGTTTGCTATTTTTTAGTTGATTGACAAAAGAAAAATTAGTGTCCATTATATGTCCATTATAATGCAACTGATGGATGGTCAGAATACAATTTCGTTAAGTTTCACCCAGTCATCATACCTATTCGGTCTGGTCACTAGGTTACTAGGAGACTATTTAAAAATGGCGCAGGAAAGTTCAATACGGATATACTGAAGATTATCCGGACATACAGGGCGATGAACATTGGTCATACCACAGGAGAAAATTTAAAAACCCTGGACGTTGACCCTGAGTAGCGCGAAACTAGGAACAACAATATCTCGACCGGATTGCATAGCCAATTCCTAAACGGCCCTTATCAGAGCCAACAGACAAAAGATGCTGGACATTTTGGCATCTGCCGATTGAATATTGAAGGCTTAAGCCGCGCAAAATGTCCAAAGCGTCGCTACCGCAGAGCGGCTTGAAGGAACATTACGGAGCCGAAGCTAGGTAGCTACGGCTCCGTAGAGTTCCTTCATGCCATTCAAGTTCCTGCCAGTCCAGAGTCACAGTACACCTGTACTTACGCTCTTGTCTGGCTGCGCGACTTGGATATTAGTAATACCTAGCCAAAGTTACTTCCAATTAAATAAATCGCCACATGATCAAATAAATCAAGTCTCAAAACAAAATTTCAATGTTTATGTGCAAGAGCGATTGCCGCACTAAGAAACGAAAGAGGTGCGTGCGCTAATAGCAAAAGCAGTGTCTTAAAAAAAACAATCGCATTGTACAAAAGACACATCTCTTCTCCGCGCCGCTTCAGTGGAAACAGTATTAGTGGAGTTGAGAAGAATAACATTAAAATGTATCGGAGGAATTGAGATAAACGGAGCTGTTACATAGCTTTATTTAATTCTTCAACTGGCTGCAAATGAAATACATTCACAGCTCCGCTCAGCTGATCTTCAATCTGCTCCACTCCGCTCGTCTCCACTTTATACAGCTTTGCTCGTCTCGGTACAGCTCATATTCGCATAGCTTCAATGGAAACACTTGCCTATTTACACGACTTTGCTCAGCTCAATTCCGCACACCTTTTGAGAAAATGAGCCGTAAATGTTTAGTTGTCTAGCAATATTTACAATCGTCCACACAAAGCAAAGAAGTTCTTTAATAAATTGACAATAATAGTAAGGGTAAACTAGGGCGACAATGGTCGCACCAACGCTGATGTTCTATCAGGGCCTGATAAAAAATTAAAAGACGGCAGAACATGAACAAGGTACAGCAAAAAAACTCAAGTAGAACGTCCCCTATTCCGGACAAGGCTGCATAAAAAAAGTATTCTTTACCTTGTAGACTAAACTGAGAGAGAGAAAGATAGAAAAATAATATTTTTTCAAAAAAATATCTGAACGGAAAATGTGACGCGTTGGCTGCAAGCGCATAAGCAATACAGAAATAAAAAGAATGGGCTCTTCCGCAATTGCCACGTACACAAACGAAATTACAAACACGAGAAACAATAATTAAGACAAAAATGCAACTGTAAACAATTATAGCAGTGCGAACGAAATACATAACAGCATCCGTAAATAATGCTCTTTTTTGTGTTCATGATAATATAGACAAAGTACAAGAAAAATTAATAAACAAGCGAGCTAATGAATGGAAGAATTTTCAGTTCCAGGCAAGGCAGAACAGTTAACAGTTTTTACAAGTATGACATCTTCTCATGTCGACGGATCCAATTGACCAACAATCAGAATTGGTTTACTAAACCAACAAAATTACCGCGAGCATAGCTGTGTGTTAAAAAATCTAGTGATAAAACAAAAGAGATCGCGAAAGCAATAAACTCACTTATAATAAATAACTTACTTAAAAATATATTTTTAAGAGCGTATACGCGCTCCGTGCGCTGTTTGGCTCAAAAACGTGATTTTTCAAACCAGATTGTCCACCAACCAATTATCTTACAAACATGTGAATTGCTTATAATTTTAGGAAATGTTTTAATCTATGTCGTTAGTTAAAGTTTTTTTGCGATTAAAACATTGTTTGTGAATACCATCAAGATAACTGAACAGAGGTTTACTGGATTTCACTCTCAGTGTCAATTTCGAAGCTAAAAATATCTGAAATTCCTAACAGATCTAATAAACAAAAATTTTTAACTAACGGCAAAGATCCTTAAGAAAATCATTAGTTAAAGGGATTTTTTGTTTTAGCTTCCAAACTCATGAAATTAAAATCCATACAAAGTGAATTTTTTTAGAAATTACAGTCGATGAAATGATTTTTTTAACCAATACATATTACTTAATTTAATATAATTTATATTAATTGTAATAGAAGAATGCATCCTTTATAAGTAACGATTAAAAAAGTAAACTAAATTAGCTCTATTATTTTTCTATAAATATTTTAAATCTACTATAAAACTCTGCGCTCGAACCTATTCAAATCAGTCGGCAGCGAGCCATTCCAGAGAGAGGACACGTCGCTTTGCGCTCTGCTTGACCGCTATTGACCTTTGCCGTGCGTACGCGTAGTTCCAAGGATAGCTCAAGTTTATAGCGTGATCGTCAAATCTTAGTACTTTGGTGAGTAAAATTTTATTTTACGACCAGCAATATTTATAGTGATCGTAAGTACTTGAGTAAGTTTTTTGACCGACATTATTTGATAGTGACAACAAATTATGTTTCAGACGGAATGGGAAATAAAACTAAGCGATTTTTGGGAAAGTGAAAACGCAAAAATTTTGAAAATATGGCTAAAGCAAGAACTAAAAGGTTTGTATATATATGTTAAGTATCACCCGCGTAAAATGTGCTTATTTTTGACTGGTCAAAAGCGCCTGCACCTAATTAGGTTTACTTTAATAACTTTTTTAAATTGAATTTATGAGTAGGTTTATTCTATCAAACAAAAAAAGAATTCTATAAGAACAGTCGAGTAAGCCCAATGATGCATTAAATTATGGTGATGCAGATCACGTAAGTATTTTGATTATTATGGTTAGTAAAAGAATAATGAAAAGTACAATGGCGAAATATTTGTTGAAGTAAATCTTTAGCGTCTATAGATGTCATTATCAAAAATGTTAATAAAATAATCTCAAAAGATTTATCAAACAATTGAGGAGGGTTGTCTAAGTCTGGAATTAAAACTTAATAAAGGGAAACACAATTGACTATTTCTTTATTTTTTTATTGTGTCTTGGCATCATGGCTTTTGAGCCATTTATTTTAAGTGATTTTAGTGATGAAATCAACTTCAAGTATGTTGTTCGTATGTTTTGCATCGCTTTACGCTTAAACTATATATAATTATCTATCAAAAATATCGGGAAACATTATTTTTCAATATTATGCTGAAACCTTAATAAACAATCTTCACAATACAAAAAGAGTATGGCGCCAATTCTAACGCAAAAAACTATAACTGTCACTGTCATGCTGGTCATCGATTTGTTGTTGTTATTGTTATCACTATCGTTGTTTGTGCATGCGTATTGCAAATATTTAAATCAGCGTATTGTGTTTTTTTCTGCGATTTGTTTTTATATGTAACTTAGACTGCTTTTGGACTTTCGAAATCTTTCCCTGCGGCTGTTGAGTAGTGCTTGCCTAAGACTTCCGAAACTGATATTTTGGACGACTTCTTGCTGTGTATTTTGGACAAGATTCTGTTCGATTTTTTTTTTCATTATATCTGCTATCTATAACATTGTGATCAAAGAAGATATGGAATAAAATATATATAAAAAAGTGTTTCCTATTTAATTAATATCCCATTAGTACATTATTAGAAATCCTTTTTTTTGCTTTATTATTGCTGTGGGCATATTCAAATTGTTAAGTACTTTTTACAGCACAGAAATTGTATTCGAACTCAATAACCCTTTTCTGATAAGTATTATAAAGTATTTTGGCGCGGTCAGTACCTACGCCCGCAGATCATAAATTATTGTTGTGGACGAACTAACTTAAATTTTGGAAAATTGATGGGTCACAATACCAACCACGACTGATACTTTCAAATCCAAGGCCAGCTCCATATCAGGTGACAATCACTATCAATTTATTTTATTGTAACGACTAACGTTCGGTTGACTGTGCGTATAGCTCAGCATTGATAGAAATGTACTTCAATATTTTTTTTTCAGTCAAAAAAATGTGTGTCTGTTTGCGGTGTGGACGGGACAGGAATTCGCTGTAAAGACCACAAAAATTACAAGAGACGACGTATTTTGGACAACAAAAATGGAACCTAAATTATTGGAGTTCTACAATAAATGTCTTTTGCCTGAGTTGATCGATCCGAGAAAAATTCGGTCAATGCCAATTAGAAATGTGCAATTATAAAATTAGATAATTACTTTAAAGTTTGTTGTTTTAATTTATTATAACAATTAGATTCAAAAAATTAAATCATGAAATTGATCCTAAATAAATAAAAGTATCAAAATGATTCGTGCTAACTGTTTAGCGCTCACGCACACAGAGAAAACATTGTGCCGCAGCGCGTACTCCTTTCGATAGATCGTGTAGATTTTGACTTGCGCAAAATCGAACGCGCGCTCTTAAAACTGTAACTCGCTATGCGATGTGGTATATATGAACTACGTAATGAGAATGTGTACAACATAATACATAGCAGTATAAGAAAACCTAAAAATAGATATTAAATAAGGAATCTTCAGTTCCTGCGCCGGCAAAAGCTTGTACAGAAATATTTTCTCACGATACTCACGAATAACTAGGTTCCTTCACAAATACCTTGGTATAAATTATAAAGAAATCACTGATTAAATTTAATTTTCATGTTTGCAACATTAATATAATCTATAACATCTTTCTTCATTATGGGTATTCAAATATCAACTTACGCCCGACTGTAAGACATGGTGTAAAACCGTGCCTTGAGCCGGCGGAAAATCGTCTCATTAACAAGCGTCCTTATGTGGCTAAACGAATGTGTTGTAGTTTCGATACAATATGTTAATATACGGACATCGCACTAACGAATTCGCTGAACTGAGTAGTCGTCTGCGGGGTAAAGGGTGTGGGGGAGGAAGAAAACAGGGACCGTGAGAGGTGCGGGCGGCGGCTACATTCTTGACAAAATTACAAGCGACCGCCGCCCGCACCTCTCGCGGTCCCTGTTCTCATCCCCCCCAAACCCTGTACCAGGGATGTAATCGGAACCGAAGTCGGAGCCGGAGTTTTTAATTTTGATTTATCGGAGTCGGAACCGGAGTCGGAGGCAGAGACGGAGGCAGAGTCGGGGTCAGAAGCAGAGTCAGAAGTGGTCACAATAGAAATATTTTTAATTTTAGAACAAATAAAAACATCATTCTGTCAACGTTTTTTCATTTAAATTTACTAATTATTAACACAGACTCAGATATGAACCAGTTCGTAACGGTCGACGCAGTCCACCGTCGCTATTTGCTTATGCTTCGACCTCCGATTTAAAAGTATCGAAGCTGAAATCGGAACCGTAGGTGTAATAATAATCGGAAGTTCCGGCTTATCGGAATCGAAGCTCCGTAACATCCCTGCCCTGTACCCCGCAGGCGAGGTCTCAGTTAAGCGGTTTACATGTAGTTGATCAAAGAACGGTCAACCTGGTGAAGCGTTCATTGGTGTACGGTTGATTTAACTAGTCTGTTAATTCAACACCCTTTGCTAAATAATACTGCATGTTTCATAATTCAGTTTCTTGATCACAAGTCAGCCTCCAATTTGTTACTCTTCCCAATGTAATATGGTATTATCGCCATTTGACTGAATATCTTACATATCTGGCTTATACGGTTACTTAATATGATGTATGAAGTAACCGTATGTTGATGAAAAAACACAAAAGCCCAATAAGTTTTGGGAAGGAAAAAAGGTGTGATGACCAGGCGTCGACCGTTACGATAAAGTGGAAAGATATTGCTTCAATAAAAAAACATTTTATAGTTACATATAATAGTCTAACATAATAATCGAAAAGAGCCGCTTATTTATTTTATCACACATTAAAAATGTCCAATTTACCTTATCAACAAATGAGACCAGTGTACAGTCAGCAAAGGTGCTCGGTGCGCGGATCAGAAGCAGATCAAGTTGAGTAAGTCCAGGCGTATGTTCTCGTCGGGACTGTAGAGGCCGGTTTTCAATCCACTCTGTTCGTTGTGTTGAAGACTTCATTCCTTAACCTATATAATAACGCCCACTTTACCTTACCAACAAATGAGACCAGTGTACAGACAGCAACGGCGCTCGGTGCGGGGATCTCAAGCAGATCAAGTTGAGTAAGTCCAGGGGTCTGTTCTCGTCGGGACTGTAGAGACCGGTGTTCAATCCTCTCTGTTCGTTGTGTTGAAGACTTCATTACTTAAACCTATATAATAACGCCCACTTTACCTAATCAACAAATGAGACCAGTGTACAGTCAGCAACGGCGCTCGGTGCGCGGATCTCAAGCAGATCAAGTTGAGTAAGTCCAGGGGTATGTTCTCATCGGGACTGTAGAGGCCGGTGTTTAGTCCACTCTGTTCGTTGTGCAGAAGACTTTGGGCCGTCTTCGCGGTCAGTGGGAATAGGCAACCGTCTAAAAATTTGTAAAGTTTTTTAACCGGCCGGTTGGTTGTCTTATTATACTCTTGTTATGCAGAGTAAATATGAATTCAATGAAAAGTAAAGGTTTATTAAATTTACTATACTTTTGTTACGCGAAGAAATTTAAAGTATAAATTTTAATCCAAATCAGTCATTTAACATATCAGCGCGAGTACTCCTAAAGCAGACTATATCTGTTTCGTGATACTTATCGTCTTTCCTACTCTAACTTACAGAGATTTTAATGCGAAGTGTACTCGAACTCAAAAAGTTTTTAATGTCGTATAGTTTAACTATATAAAACTCACCTTACAGATCAACAAAATAAACATACTCACTCGTCAAATGCAGCATATGTTTAACTTGTATGATTATATTGACACAAACTGCGTACAACAAACTGTGATTCTGAACTCTATCGCTAACATCTTTACGGTCGAAATCGGAACAGCTGGCTTCGTGGCACGAATCCATCTCGACAATGGCGTATGTGAGTGTTTTGAACAAGAATCTGACTAGAATGACATCTGGCGATAGATTGGCGCAGTTCTCATTGACAATTTGCACGTTCAACGGATCTACGTCCAGTTTCACGTTAAAGAATATGGATTGCGGTGACACGCACGTAGCTTTTAGGTAGTTTATAGAGAGTAATATTTCGCTCTCCGGTATCAAGACTAGAACTTTTCGTAGCAACACCATTATTATTGCTAGGTACCGCAATTTCATTTTGTAAGGTGTTGTTTTCTGAAAAAAAGATTGCAATGAAATTAAATGATGTATTTAGTGCATATAAATAGATTATCAAGTATGGTAACAGTTATAATACATCTTGGAGAACTTTGTCATATAGACACGTTGAAAGTATTTGAGTGATATATTTTTGAAACGTATCTTTAAAAATATACTGTTAATTGCCTAAGCGGCGAATTAAGATCAATCCTAAAAGTTTATGGGTTTTTTTATCGAAAAGGTAAATACACACATCAAAAGTGTCTAGGGATCAACATATATTTTTGCAATAACTTTTCTCCTGATTGATATTAATTAAAATTTTCTTTAAGGATTCATCAAATAAAGTGTTTTCGTTTGTCACAGTAACGATAAACCAAGTCACCTTTGCATTAATAAAGAAATTTGCCATTTTCCTAATAAAGGGATTTTTGACATTTGAACCACTAACACAAAAGTTCGAAAAAAAGACTGAAATAACAGTTTTCTCTAAAATTTTATTGGGTAACTTAAACAATTAATAATCCGTATTTCTACCGCGAACACTAACAACACAAGAACATCGGTTTGGCATACTCAAAATGAGTTCATCCAAATCACGCTGTGGAATGGCCGCCCATGTTCGTTGCAACAACAAAAAAAGGTCTTCTTGCGACTGGATACCCTCCATATTCGGCAGAGCTCTTCTCTGTAGCATATCCCATGCATGCTCAATCGGGTTCAAGTCTGGCGACTGAGCAGGCCAGGGCAGGACATTGATGTTAGCTGCGGCGAGAGTCTGTCTTACAACTCTTGCGGTGTGCGGTCGTGCATTATCATGCATTAACTGAAATAAGGGACCGATTTGCACTTGTAGAGGAACGATGACGTCTGATACAATCGTCTCAGCATAAATTTGAGCGTTGAGGTTGCCTCTGATCCAAATCAACTCAGTTCTTCCGCCGATCCAAATACCCGCCCATACCATGATGGTTCCACCACTATAAGGATGGACTTCCTGGCAGGATTTTAATCGCTGTTGGCGTCCAGGGGTTCTCCAGTGTCGTATACGTCGTGTATCCGGTCTCATACCAAAACGAGACTCATCAGAAAAGCACACGAAACGCCATTGTTCTTCTGCCCAATTTCTGTGTTCAAGAGCCCATTGATATCGAATCCTACGATTGTGCATTGCTATAGGTGGTACCCGTAGCGGTCTTCGGGAATGAAGGTTCACTTCATGCAAGCGGTTTCTGACTGTTTGGTCGCTAATTAAGTTCCCTGAAGAGTGATGAAGCCTCACGGCTAACATCATGGCGGTTATTGTTGGAGCTCTTCGAGTTAAGATTTGAATGTATCGGTCTTGTCTCCGTGTGGTGCAGCGATACCGTCCTCCATGGCGCTCAGCCACGGTACCAGTGCTTCGGTATCGTGTCCAAAGTCGACTGATAACACTCTGACTTGTATTCAGAGCTAAAGCCACAGTACGTTGCCGGGAACCAGCTTCTATCATTCCCACGGCTCTGAGCATTTCTTCCCTGCTTAAATGACGTCGCCGCTCCATAATAACGTTGGTTTTAATCAGTAGTAGGGAAACAGTAGCACTAATAATGTCTTCAATGCGTTGTATGTTTTTATAGGGAAAATATTGACAGCTGATTTTCATCTTTTACTCGAATTTGATTCACAGTTCCTGATTCAAGTTATGAAATGCACCAAAAAGGATCCATATAAATTTATAAAATCATAAATTTATTACAAAGCCACATCTCAATCTCAAGAAATCCGCATAAAAATGCTTGATCCCTAGACACTTTTGATGTGTGTATTTTAAACTTGCAATAATTGTAACGATGGCATTATAATAACAAAATATTAGATAAAACAGATTATAGTACCTGATCAGGTGGCGCTTTAAACAGGATCTTGAGTACTAACTCCACTCTACTTTGCTCTAAGAGCACATCTTTATAGACAGAGTCCAAAAGTCTTTCCAATGATGAGATGGCCTCTCTGCAGTCCAATTCAACCGATCTGACGAAATAACAATTGTTCAGCAGAACATGTTAAATGATTTGCTAAATAAGCCGTATAGATACAAAAAATAAGATTTACACTGTCGGAATTAATTTTATTATATACTCTATTCAACTTTCTGTGAGACAAAAGGTAAACAATCAAACCAATGTTTCTAACAACTATTTTATCGACAGAAAAGATGGTCGGTGTAACCAGACTGATAACAAAATTTCACATATCAACGTAAATAATTTGTTCTCTTTAATTTAGTACTATTATAATGCATTCAAAGTTTGGGAATAGGTACAGTATTAAGTCTTTTTAATGTCACTTTTTTAAATTATGTTTTTATATGAGTTTAAAATTCGACCTATTGAAAAACCGTTTAATGATTTGTTTAGCTTTTGTCCCAGTGGAAATTCAATAGAGTATAGTATAGTAGTATATTGAAATAATACGCCTGCCACCAAATAAACTATTTACTTCGTGTTATAATATTGATCAATAATTAAATTAGTATTCGCTATGTGCGAAGTACATGGTGGGGGTATAGTGAAGCGATCGCAGCGCTTATCATGGCAGAAATACGCAACAATCCGGGAAAGTAAAGTCAATTTGCACGGAGTTCGTAATAAACAAAAATTTTTTAAAATGCCTATTAATAGATGTTGTTGTGTTGTGAATTGCAAAAATAAGGGCACAAATAGTCTGTGTATATATTTCCTACATTGGACTGGAAATTAAATCAAAGAAATAAATGGATAGATGCCATAAAAAGAAATAAGTAAGCGAAATAACCTTAAATTATGATCAATTTTATTTGCGCTATATATTTTATGTGATATTCATTATTAGGGGGTATAAGGGGTGCCGCCTAACACCCAACGGCACCCAAGCCAACCTCACCTGCCCGCGGTGTACCCTGCCGACCAACGGACGAGGCTCTGGCGCTCCCCACCAACCCGCACTGGGCCAGCGTGGTGGGAGACGGCCCAAAACCCCCCCTAAAATGATAGTACATAAGAAGAGGCCCCAAGTGCCCGGCGGTGCTGGAGTCCGTGGCGGCGCTGACGGACGCCGACTCGGCGCCGGGACCAGGGGTGCGAAGAATCCCCGGGCGGCAAAAGTCCCCCGTCAAACGACCTTGGCCCTGGCAACGTACAACGCACGCACACTACGGACCGAGGAGAAGCTGCTGGAACTGGAGGAAGAATTGAGCAGGATTCGCTGGAGTATTGTAGGACTATCTGAAGTCCGAAGAGAGGGCGAGGACACGATGGTCCTTAAATCCGGCAACCTGCTCTATTTCCGGGAGGGCGAAGATCTGTCCCAGGGTGGTGTCGGGTTTGTTGTCCACAAGTCTCTCGTGAACAATGTTGTACAGATCGGTAGTGTGTCGAATAGGGTGGCGTACCTTATACTCAGAATCACCAAACGGTATTCGTTGAAGGTCATACAGGTATACGCTCCGACCTCGACGCACCCCGACGAGGAAGTGGAAGTCATGTATGAGGATATTTCTCGGGCAATGCATGCTTCCAGGACCCATTACACCGTTGTCATGGGGGACTTCAACGCAAGGCTGGGCAAACGTGGCGAGGATGAGTTGAAAGTGGGGCAATTTGGAGTTGGAATCCGGAACTTCCGAGGTCAAATGCTAGCCGATTACATGGAGAAGGAGGGACTCTTTATGATGAACTCCTTCTTCAGAAAACGGCTGCATCGAAAATGGACCTGGAAAAGTCCGGATGGCGTGACAAAAAATGAGATTGACTTCATCATGTCGACTAAGACTCGGATATTCAATGATGTCTCAGTGATCAATTCGTTCAATACGGGAAGCGATCACCGAATGGTAAGAGGCACATTGAATCTAAATGTCAAAGCCGAAAGGAATCGACTGATGAAGTCCACGCTCCGTCCTGAAGCCATCCAGATCCAAAACCCCGAGCGCTTTCAACTCGAACTGCAAAATCGCTTCGATTGCCTAGAGAGCTGCGTAGACGTGGACAATTATAATGACAGGTTTGTTGAAGCTGTCCTTACGGTGGGCTCGAAGTTCTGCAAGCCCATCCGTACCAAAAAACGTAGCAAGATCTCGGAGCCGACTCTCAAGCTCATGGAGAAAAGGCGTGAGATGGGTCTGCAGTCCTCTGAAGATGCACGTCGGCAGCTCAATAGGCAGATTTCGAAGTCTCTGACTCGCGACATACGCCGCTTTAATACTGATCGTATTAAAGAGGCCATCGAGCGGAACAAAGGCTCGAAAGTGTTCGCAAGAAATCTGTCTCTTGGACAGAGTTTGCTGACGAAGCTGAAGACAGAGGACGGCAGAATCATTTCGTCGCAACCTGAGCTTATGGCTGAGATCGAAAGCTTCTACGGACAGCTATACGCGACATCACGAGTACCTGTCACAAAGGCGACCGACCCAAGAGCCAAATTAACCCGACACTACACCGAAGATATCCCGGACGTCAGCCTGTACGAGATTAGTGTAGCTCTGAAACAGCTCAAAAACAATAAGGCGCCGGGTGATGACGGAGTTACAGCCGAGCTTCTGAAAGCAGGTGGACGACCAGTCTTGAAATCTCTTCAGAAGCTATTTAACTCTGTCATACTCGAGGGCAGAACGCCTAGCGCATGGCATAGGGGATTGGTGGCGCTTTTCTTCAAGAAGGGCGACAGGGCCCAATTGAAGAATTACAGACCCATCACGCTCCTGAGTCATGTATACAAGCTGTTTTCGAGAGTCCTCACGAATCGTCTCGCGCGCAGGTTTGACGACTTCCAGCCTCCCGAACAAGCCGGATTCCGAAAAGGGTTTAGTACCGTAGACCACATCCATACGCTGCGGCAGGTTATACAGAAGACCGAAGAGTATAACCTGCCATTATGCTTGGCGTTTGTGGACTACGAGAAAGCCTTCGATTCGATCGAGACATGGGCCGTGCTTCGGTCACTCCAAAGGTGCCAAATAGACTATCGATACATCGAAGTGTTGCAGTCGTTGTATGAAAACGCCACTATGTCAGTTCGACTCCGGGACCAAAGCACGAAGCCAATCCAGCTACAGCGTGGTGTAAGACAGGGTGACGTTATATCACCGAAACTGTTTACAGCTGCGCTGGAAGACGTTTTCAAACTTTTGGACTGGAGCGGACTTGGCATCAACATAAACGGCGAGTACATGACGCACCTTCGATTTGCAGATGATATCGTAGTCATGGCTGAGACCATGGATGACCTTGGCACAATGCTCGGCGACCTCAGTAGGGTGTCCCAACAAGTGGGTCTCAAAATGAACATGGACAAGACGAAAATCATGTCGAATTCCCATGTCGTACCCACTCCAGTGACTGTTGGGAGCTCTACACTGGAAGCTGTTGACCAGTACGTATACCTGGGACAAATAGTCCAACTGGGTAAGTCCAACTTCCAGAAAGAGGTTAATCGACGAATCCAACTCGGCTGGGCAGCGTTCGGGAAGCTACGTAGCATCTTCTCGGAACATCTACCGCAGTGCCTCAAGACGAAAGTCTTCAATTCGTGCGTGTTGCCAGTGATGACATACGGAACCGAGACGTGGCCGCTTACAATGGGTCTTGTAAGAAGGCTCAAAGTCACCCAAAGGGCAATGGAGAGGGCTATGCTCGGAGTTTCTCTGCGTGATCGAATCAGAAATGAGGAGATACGCAAGAGAACTAAAGTCACCGACATAGCCCACAGAATTGCAAACCTTAAGTGGCAATGGGCAGGGCACATTGCTCGCAGGACCGATGGCCGCTGGGGCGGAAAGGTCCTCGAGTGGCGACCGCGTACCGGGAAACGCAGTGTTGGCAGGCCCCCCACAAGGTGGACCGACGATCTGGTAAAGGTCGCGGGAAGCCGCTGGATGCGGGCAGCATGGGACCGATCGCTGTGGAAATCCATGGGGGAGGCCTATGTCCAACAGTGGACGTCTTTCGGCTGATGATGATGATGATGATTCATTATTGTCTTTATTATTTTAGTGTTGATGGGTCGCCATGGTATCCCAAACCTGACGACACAATTTGTAGTGAACATTTTATGGGAAACAAAAAATCAGACGAGGAAGAAAATCCGAGTTATGCTCCTACGATATTCCCTGAAATATATCGAAAGAGGAAGGTTAATGATTCACAGGTCCTAGCTAGATATACACGCTTGACAAAACGAAGAACCACAAAAGTCTCAGATACCACATCAAGTCAAATAATAATTGAAGAAGGGAGTGAATTAAATCAAACTCAACCTTTTATGATCGATCAAGGATGTCAAGTCAATATGTTTTCTGAATCGAAATTAAGAGATACAACTTTTATTTGTATTAGATTAATTTACAGTGATCACTGTGATGCTGAAATCCAACATCAAGAATTTTAATGACAAATAATTCAAGAAAGAAAGATAAAAGCTGTGGCACTGACAAAAAATCGTATGAGGATCAATCTACCGAAACAAAAAGTCAAGAATTTGTTGGTATTTCATCAATAACAAATGATCAAGAACTCCTAGATCCTTCTGGTGTGTCATTTAGCAATTTTGAGTTTTTATTAACAATATTAACTATGAGAAAATGTACAGTTTCCACTAAAGACCGACTTCTGATTTTTTTGATAAAAATGAAAACTGGCTTGACATTTTCAGCATTGAGTGTGTTATTTGGTGTACAAAAAAACCACAATCTCACGTATATTTCATTCGATCTTACAAAATCTAGCTTGTTCAACTGCTAATTTAATCTTTTGGCCGAATAGAGCCACCGTACAAGCACCAATGCCCAAGTGTTTCAGTCCAGATTACATCAATACAAGAGTTATTATTGACTGTACTGAATTCCGAATTGAAATCCGACATTATTTAAATTATTATACAATATATAATAATTTTTATTTATCTTTACCTTACTATATTTACTAGAAATCAATAAAATACAAACTGATGTCATTATTTGGCATAATCCCGGAAAGTTGCGCATTGTAGGTGGCGCTACTGTCGTGCACATAGCGAATACAATATTTAAATATGAATCAATATAAATCTTATTATATTAAGTGGACTTCTAAAGAGCAGTACGTTTGTGTGTGGAAATACCTAGAGGAGGCCTATGTCCAGCACCCATGACCTACACACAACCTCATTTATCAATAAGTTGTTACATTCATACAAAACTATAATTGACAAATACGGAAATTAAAAAAAATGATTTTTCTATATTATGATTATTATATACTAGCTGTGCCCCGCGATGTTACTCACGGTTTATAAGGGATATTTTCCCGCAGTAACACGTAGCCTGTGTTAATCCAGGGTGTTAAAATCGCTCCAGCCGTTTAGACGTGAAGAAGTAACAAACATACACACTCACAAACTTTCGCCTTTATAGTATTAGTGTTACAATTGATGAGTATGATTCGGCTTGGGTCGCTAGTTTATGAATTTATGACATAGTTATATGAAAGTTACCTTTGACTGAGTAGGTTTAACAGAGTATCGCAAGCTAGTTCAGACCAACGGTAGTAGGATTCAGGATGCTCTTGTGACAGAGATAGCACGCAGGACACAAGGTCTAGCACCTGAATAAGAAAGAGATAGTTATATAACAAATTATTTTGTATTGAATAATAAAGATTGGTAACATTATAATGTTACATCATAATAAGCGATTCATCTCAAGTGATAAAAGACCTAGCACCTGATGCCTGCATTTTACTTGGCTATTCGTATTTGCTATTTGTAATAAGGATTGAAAAGGACAGACTGATGTCAAATTTACAAATTGTAAACACGAATAGCCAAGCGATCACTTGAGAGGCATGAAAAAGAAAGGGATGGTTAATGAAAACTAAATATTTTATATTCATAACTGTAATTATTGGAAACATTTTAATGTCACAGGGGCGGTTCATCGCATTTTTTATTTTATTTTTCATTTTTATTTATTTAGGATAACTAACAACTGTGCAATATTGTACGTAATGTAGTAACACTAATAAATATATTGATGTCATTACACAACCAACACCGTTATCCACTAAAAATATATCGCAACACAGAGATTATATTTTTATAAAACATGATAAGTTTGCAATATCTATTGTACTTGCAAATCGATGGTATAACTATAAAAAAGTTACTAAAACACAATTTTTAAATGTTTGGTAAACAATCAGTAATGGATTTTTTATATTGAATAAAAGACATTGTAAACAAGTCCAAATCAAAATCAGAGAGGTTGTCATTAAAAAAGTTTATTATTCGACGTAGGGGTGCGCGTTCACCTGTTTTCGTTCTGCACTATTTGGGAAAAAATAGTTTATCAGAGATACCTATCTGATACGTTTTGAACTACTGGGAATTCGAATATAAATCTGTTTTATGAGGTCATTGCAGTCAAAATAATTACGACAGATTTTGAACAGGAAAAGACAATCAAGTAAAGAACGCCTTAAACTTAAGCAAGGTAAGGAGAATGTTTTATGGGGAAATAGGAAGTACTGACCTTACGTTGATGCATAGTCTTCTGAAGCATATAAAATAGCACCTCTTTGGTAGCTTGAGCATCTTGCTGTTGAGCTCTGCCTAATATGCTTACACCTGGTTAATTTACAATAACAAGTTAATCGTTAAAGAGTAAGTATTTAAACTATTGTTATTGGAAATCAAACCGTAGTACCTAAACATACGAGTTCACTTTTAAATCGTTAAAACTTATTAAAACTTTTGTTTTCAATTCTAGATAACTTTTTTATTATTTCAAAAATTAAACTGCTTTGTTTATATCTGAAAAAAAAATTACTTTGTGCTTTGAGCAAAGGGCACTAGTTCGAATACAGCCTGACACAAGGATAGGGTGGATTTTTTATAAGTAAAATGTTCTTAACTTAGAATATACTTAAGCATTTACCTCCCATATTGCTGAAAACCTTTACAGCGACCGGTTCCAAACCAGCTATACATTCGGAGTGTGCACCAGACGCCATGAGACCGTCGCATAGTTGTATTAACTATTACAAAACATAATTATCCCACTTGATAAAAAGTATCAATGAAAGCCATTTTCAAAGATATACGGTACAACGGAAGAGCTATTTTGAAAAGAAATGAATAAACTTCATTTAACTTGAGTTTGTACAACAAAAGTCACTTGATAAAAGTACTAACTACTAAACACGTGAGGCTATGTTATTTCATGACAGTAGATTATGGGAATCACTTACCTTAGGAATTTCAATTAACTGTTTTGTATGATGTTTTGAGGATGACAACTGGACGAGGAATGTCAAAACACTATTCACGAGATCGCAGCAGTTTCTGTGAAGAAAGAATAAACCATGATTATTGCTGTTTATCACTCTCAATACTAATATTATAAATGTGAAAGTTTGTAAGTATGTTACTCAATCACGCAAAAACGGCTGAACGGAATTGGATGAAATATGAGGGATTCTACAACAATTTTACGCAGTCAAAGTCGCGGGCGGCCGCTTGTGTTATATAACGTAAATTACCATTAATAAGGCGGGACTTTAGCATAATATTATGATCAGTCGAGAAGTTAGTGGTCAGTGACTTGTTCGAAATGTTTGTTACTTAAAACATATGCATATCATATATGAATAAAATAGACCATGTAAGTATACAAATGCTTATTCCACTTTATGATTATGACTAACCCGAATAACATATTGTTTCAAATTATAATACCAATAAGCATCAAAATACAATACACTCACGGAATCTCGTGCTGTTCCACTAAATCTAACTGCTTCAGTAGGAATCCAATGAACACTTGGTCGTGGTCGAGCATGCAGTAGTTAACGCGCAACGTCAACAGTTGATTTAGCAAGCTCAGTACCGCGCATTGCAATGGTATGTCGTTTTGCATCGTGTAACTCTAGAAATAGAGTTTATTTTCAAATGAATATTTTTAAAAGTACGAGTACTTCTAAAGTTAGTGCGGCTACTGTTTCCAATCAAAAAGATATCAGGAAAACCACACAAAAAAAAGTGAAAAAGTAAGACAGGTTAATATAACTTTTTTACTATATATATATTACGATATCAAGCGAACAAGTATAATATGACCATAAAGCCTAATTTGCAGAACATCTATGAAGCTAAACTTTTAAATTCCTTACTGAAAACATGAAATTTAATCATTATAATAAGAAAACATGTTTGATTATATAAAAGTTCCTTTTGTTTCACAGGCACAACAGTACACAAACAGTAACAGTAGGCAAATTTCAATGTTTTCGAAGTATGTCTTTAAATTTTACCAAAGCTACTTTAAGTAATTTTACATTAATAGACGTTCTGCAAATTAGGTTTTTTAACCATTTACATCATTTGCTGTTTAGGTATACTGCTGTTAGTCGTTTTGTGTTAAAGGTGGCTTGCCTTCATAGTAATTCTGCAAATTACTTTGTGATTATAATAGGAGTAAGTTTTATTCGGGGATAAAACAAAGTCAAAAGTGTTACAGTTTATCCTTACAACAAAAAATATATGAAAATTTGATACTAACTCACCTTTAAAGCCTGAATAACAACCGGTTCGAACAATCTTATATACCTTTCCAACTCCTTCTTATTAGTGCTCCATTTTCTGTCAGTTGTATTCTTAGAATAATTCTCCATGCTTATTAGCAGCCGCTTCTCTGCTATCATCCTAGGATTCTTACTGTCTAAAGACAACTTCTGACTAGCGTTAGAGCAAACACTACTCCTTCTGGAATGTTCTTCAGGGATGTGGAAGTCGTTTATCAACATAACATCCTTATAGAAACATTTGCTCACAGGAACTTCAGGTTTATCGGCTATACTTAGATGATCTGAGTATTGACTAATCAAATTAGTGCCGAACAGACATTTCAACAGCTGAGTAATGCAGTATACTGTTAGGTCAGGGCATAGTGGCATAATTACTCTGAGATAGTAAAGGATTTCTTCGGTGACGACACCGAATTCTTTCTCTGTAGCTAGTTCTAGTTGAACCGCGAGGCAGTTCAGAACTATGGTCAGAAATCCGTGGAACATACTGGATTTGGGGTCCAGATTTATCTGAAATAGATTAAGATAAGTCACAGTTTTTTGTTTGGTATTTTAACGATATCATGGGAAAAGGAAACGTTTTTTCTAATTGCAAACTAAAACCAACCTTATGATTGGAATACGTCGCCCTCAAGCTTTCATAGAACCTCATATAGAAAGGCTCCGTGAAGAAATGCCCAGCGAAATTGGACTTCAGAGTGTTCACTGGATTAGGAGGTTTCTTCCTGAGGGAACCTTTTTCATCGAGTGCCTCATTCAAATTGCCACTTTTGCGCTGTATAGAATCTGCAGAATAAGCTTAATATAAGTCAACCTTCGATGGTAAAATATACTTGAAAACTCAACAATTCGAGATATAAAAATCTATTATTATAAGATCTTATACTACTAAACACTCAAGTGTACATTATACAATTCCTAGATGACGAATTACACTTGAAATATCTATAATTTGTTATGCACTGTGTTCACTAAATAATGAAGTCTTACAAAAGTTAAATGCTTTAAGCATTTAGCATTGCAGTTAAGCATTGACATTTTCACTTTTAAGTTACGCCCAACTCACAAGCGACGCGACGCGTCATGATATCCGGTGTTACACCTGTAGCAAATTCATCTCTATTTTCTCAATATTAAGGTATTCACTTATTCGAAGCACGCTGCACTTTGACCTGAAACTTGGTATTAAGCACTACTTAATACCAAGTTTCAGGTTTTTGTCTGTAGCAAATTCAATTCTATTTTCTCACTGTTAAGATATTTCCAAAGCGAAAAACATGACGCGTGAGACAGTGTGAGTCGAGCCTTAGAAGCTTTATTTATATCAAGCAAGATCAAGTCCAAAGTCAGGTCAAGAATAAGAGAATATTACAATTTTAGATAACTTCACTTATGACGACTGATATTACCTTGTGTTTTCCTCCTGACAGGACTGCCGGGTAAAGCAATGCCACTCTTATTTAGATGTACATTAGGATTAACTTCTTCTATCAAGTGGACTAGCACGTTCAACATCTTCAACGTAACTTGCAGGAACTTCTCGGCTAAACTGGCGACCTTTTCATTGTCTAGATGCAACCATCTGTCTTTGGTAGATTGTGAGTCGCGTTCAAATATATCTCGATTGTTAGTTTTGTGGCGCATTATGTTATGGATCTCAACTGCAATTTTTTTAATGATATTTAACCATTTCTATTCTTACACAAGTGATTAAATAGAAACGTATAAACGTACATTTTGTATGAAATTTTAGACCCCTTACAATTTATTGGTATTACGTCATAAGGTTAGTCAGGAGTTCAATACGAGTTTTAAAAAACAACGTTCTGCAAAAGCTTCAACATTTTTTAAAACCCTAATTTTAAACATCTAGTTTCAGGTACACTATTTTACCCGCTTAAAGGCAAAACTTCATAAATTTGTCTGAGAAAAGAACGATTCCGATAAACTAAGAAAATAAACCAATAACAGCAATAAGGTAAACGTTTATTTTTCAAAGCGAACTAAAGCTTTCAAGAGATTGACTTGATTTTTGGTCAACGTGGTTGCTTAATTTGGGGAATAAAATGATCTTTATACAAAACTTTATTTACGTACCTGGATAAACGAACGCGCACAGATCCAACAGCACAGTCCTGGCAGTAACTGTTTCATTGCAATAGTCCAAACAATCGAGACAGTAGCTCAGTATACCTTGATCGGAATACGCTTCTAGATTCTTCCATGGAGAGTATCTTCGACAGATCGCTTGGAGGGTCTCCATAAGACCTTGCTGATGATAATGTTAAAGTTCAAATTAAATTAATAATCCTTTAATGACCAGTCACAATAATCAACCTCCAGTAAAAGGTAAGGATAATCTATAATTCAGTTTCTTAGGCGGCCCGCACACCAGACATACAAGTGTATTACAATAATTGTGGCGTTACATTTGAAACGCGACACATTTATCGCCCTCATATTTCTGCTAGTAAGCACGCACACCATGGGCACATTTGTAGCGGGTGCATTTAGTAGCGAGACAGAAGCAAAAATGTAGCGTTCATATTGTGGCAAGGTAAATTTTTCGTGCATGTATCCTGTGGCAAGGTAAATGTTGCGTGTATGTACCATGTAGCTTCGGCACGGCATGGCCTCACCTAACGGTAGGAATTTATAACGATGCGTCGCGCGAGTGACGGGGGTCTGCATGAGTTTGATTATTGAAACTGATTATTGAACTATTTTTACGTGGAGTTCTGTCGCTAAGATAACTGATGCAACAGAAAAGTGCGTCAAAAGAAGTACTATGATCAAATGGTACGGAATCTTTTGTGTGGGAGTCCAATTCGCAGAAAACTGGTTTTTGAGGATCATTTGACACTTGACACTTGAATAGGTTATGAAAATCACGCATGAAGCCAATAAACCCCAACTGAGGCTGAAGAGACCAATTTTCTCTGCTTATCCCTCTCTAGCAGAAACTCGGTGCAAAGTGGTTAAACTACAATCATTTGCAAAGCTCCGGTATAAATGGCAGAATATTATCTCTTCGTAATCTGTTTTACGAAGCTTTAATATTCTACCTATGTATAATACATCGCCAGATGACTCTATTTTAATAAAAAGTATAACTTCTAATAGATAATTAGCTACTCTTAATCGAACACATATTAACTTCAGGACATCTACTCTTTGAACATTAGCATGTGTATCTTTATTTACTAATGGAAGATTTGCGGAAATACCATACCAGTTTTGTAACTTACCGAATAAGATTTACAATTTGAAGTCATCAGCTTAGACATCAAATCGGCGATGAATATTTTCAGACTACCCTCATTCAACATCTCGCCAATCTTGAACTGCCGAGGCAGTTCGTTGTAAAAGTACATATCTCTGACTAACTCTAGAGACAACTGCTTGTGGTCAAAATTGAAATGGTCGCTGTGTCTCTTTGCTATTTCCGTTGCCATCGTGGTGGGGGTGTGACGTCTTGAAGGATACAGTTTTGAAATTATGCTGTAAAATTACAATCACTCTGGTAAATCCTATCTGATGCCTAGTCCGAGTGGATTTTTTTCTAGAAAAATTTTCTTTAGGTTTATAAATCTAGCAGTTTAATACTAAAAATAACAATAAATTTCTCTGGTCAAAACATTAAATATCTGACTAACGGTTTGTGCAACGATAGTAATCCAGCCATTGTGTGAGAGAGTATTCCCTCAGTGTCAGCATAAGCTGAGACAGGGTCCTGATTGGCCGTCTTAGTTTTAGATTATTTTTTGTTCTTAGGTTAAGTTTTCTTTTGTTTTTCTGTTTTTATTAGTAGTTTTTTTTTTATTGTATATAAGATGGCCAATAAAGGTTTTTCATTTTCGAAGGTTTTTCAATTGCACTAAATACCCTGAGTTTGATACTCGTTTATATATGTTATGTATACAAAGATTTGTGATGTATTCGCGTGAAGTCGCCTTTAAATATTCTACTATATATACCTTTTAAGGAATCATGAAACATAATTTATACTCTGAGGAGCTCGATGGCGCAGGTGGCTAGCGCGTTCGGCTGCGATCGTTGAAGTTAAGCAACTTTCGCAGTGGTCGGTCATTGGATGGGTGACCAAAAATTTACTATCTCGAGCTCCTCCGTGCTTCGGAACGCACGTTAAGCCGTTGGTCCCGGCTGCATTTGCAGTCGTTAGCACCCACCAATCCGCACTGGGCCCGCGTGGTGGGTCATGGCTCAATCTCCCTATTCCATCCATAGGGAAGGCCTGTGCCCCAGCAGTGGGGACATTAATAGGCTGATGATGATGATGATGAATTTATACTTTATTGCAATTGTACGTCCATTTATCGTTAAAGTTTTTTTTTTGTGTGGACATCTTTTTTTTAACAACAACATTACGCACGTTACAGGAATAAACATTTCCTAAAAATAAATTAAGGCGTGTTATGGGATGCTAGGGTAAAGGGTATAATACATATACTGATACATATATCAGTATATTTTGACTAGAAATATTTTAAAACATCAATTGACTAAGGTACAAATGCTCGTATTCATTATACTAACATTTGCCTCCACCGGGTCCCGAACCCGAAAACCTCAGACTAGGCGACGCCATGAAACCCGGCGTATATACCACTATGCCACTAAGGTCGTCAAATAATGCGCAAGTATTCCCTCCTTCCTACAATCTGGGGTCCTGTAAGAGTGGCGTGAAGAAGCACTTTCGCAGGCCGGCTAAGTGAGGATGGTTGGTGTGGCAGTTTATAACTGACAGCAGTTATAAACCAGCTATCTTCGCGTTTGGACTTTATCACCACTTAACATCAGGTGGGGTCGAGACATTTGCATAACTAGCTATATAAAAAAAAATACTGTACTCACTTGGCTATAGTCTGTGACGCAGCATTCCTCACTTTTTGGTCTGGATCACCTAGAAGGCGTACCAAGGCGTCCAGTATCATCTTACCTTTGTGACGGTAGTTCTCATATAACATAAACAATCTGCAAAACAGTAGAAATTATTAAATATTCTATATGTAACATTATATCATTTTAATAAAGCCAACTTATTGATATTTCATAAACTTTAAAGGGTAATAAGAGCCGTGTTTCCGTTTAACACTTTATTAAATTATTTGAGGCTAATCCAGTAATTAAAACGATATTGACAACAATACAATAAAATTATGTATTATACCTTAAATAACACGATAGATATTCTTCGCACAAATATGGAAACTATACAGGGCGTCCCACGGCTACCTCACACAGAGGGAAAGTATATTAAATATTGGAGATAGGTTATTTTACTGAAAGAAGACATCATTTTATTTTTAATAATAACTAGAACTGCATTCACAGTTTTTTTTTTAAATTGCCTGCTACAACTGGGAATAAAACTCGTGAAATTTCGAAAAAAAGCACGACATATTTTATGATAACCATCGAAAGAGTTAATCATAAGGATAATTTTTTGCTAAATAACATAGCATGTTTAATGAAAGAAATGTCATTAAATTTAAAATTTTATGTAAAATTATTTAGCACAAACTAATATGAAAACGAAACAGAAAAAAATAATGTCTGGACGAAATACGATTATTATGCGGGTTGTACATATTAGATAACCAGCGAGATCCACAGATCTAACCTCACTGGACTTTTTTTTGTGGGGTTATGTAAAAGATATAGTATACAAGAACCGGTACGACAGTGTGCAGGAGTTACAAAATGAACTCAGACGTATTATTACAATCATTCACCACGCAAAGATAATGAAATCGACAGGCAGAGAAATTATTAAAAGAGTGCGAGTTTGCAAACAACAAAATGGATCACATTTTGAACATTTGATAAATTAAATTATTTTTATTTTTGCTTGCACCATTTCATTTTTATAATAATTTGTGTTAAGTAATTTTACATAAAATGGTAAATTTAATGATTTTTCTTTCATTTAAAATGCTATGTTAATAAGCAAAAAATAATCCTTATGATTAACCCTTTCGATGGTTAACACAAAATACGTCATGTTTTATTTTTCAAAATTTCACTAGTTTCATTCCCAGTTGTAGCAGGCAATTTAATAAAACCGTGAATGCAGTTCTAGTTGTTATTAAAAATAAAGTCTTCTTTCAGTAAAATATCCTATCTTCAATATTTAATATACTTTACCTCCGTGTGAGGTAGCCGTGGGACGCCCTGTACACTATAGAAAGATTTGGCTTAAATCTTGTTTGAAACTAAATCGTAAGAACTAATAACAACGCTAATGCAATAAAATAAAGAAAGAGAAATCTTATTAAACGAAAGTATTGTCTTTGTAAAATGAACCTTACTAACTTCTCATACGGCAGCTTTTCGTACAGCTTACACAAGTTGACTCTGCACAGCCAGTAGCCGTTATTCTCGACAGTTATTAGAGCGTTCAACGCATCCCCTACTAAGGGCCAATGCAAGCTATTGCAAAGGGCAGGTGTGATGTTTATTAGACTTGAGAGCGTATGGTTAACCGTGGAATGTATATCGTCTGAAAGACCCTGAAAGGTAATAGTTTAGTTAGCTAAAAATGCTATCATACTGTTGCACTTAATAAAGCATCAAATAATTTTATGTAAATCAATTAATAAAGAGCTTGATGGCGCAGGTGGTTAGCGCATGAGTTCTGCGATCGTGAAAGTAACTTTCGCAATGGTCGGTCATTGGATGGGTGACCAAAAACTTTTATCTTGAGCTCCTCCGTGCACCGAAAGGCACGTTAAACCGTTGGTCGCACTGGGTTCACGTGGTGTCTTTCTATTCCATCCATAGGGATGGCCTGTACCCCTGCAGTGGGCACATTAATAGGCTAATGATGAAGATTATGTTGATTTATGTACAATCAACAAAATCTTATAAATTAAAGCTTACCTTCAGAATAATCGCCACCAATTTATCAGTACTTATATGCTCACTGACATCCTTAGGTAGACTGCTGAAATTCCTCCATCTATGGTAATCGCCATGGGAAAGGCTTAAAGCGGCGGTCAAATAATTGCCAATACACAATCTAACCAACCCCCTGATTTGAGGGTCATTGTGGCCCTCCAACAGAACGAAAACATCGGACATATGCTGGAATTCGAAACTTTTATCGTTGTCCAAAAGTTCCTCACATTTGACGCTTTTTTCTATTAAACCGTCGGGGGCGTCTTTGCTGTGAACTTCGTCAGTACGTTTCAATGGCCTTTTCACTCTTTCCTCTCGTTTCTCTAAGTCTTTTAGCGCATCTAAGTTATCCAAATTCGTTGTAGACTCCCCGAAATGATCGAATTTCATATCCAAATCGATGCTGGAGGATAAAACATCGCCACTACTGGACATAGGATAACCAGTCGTCGGGTCATTACTCCCAGTCATATTCGAATTCGTGGTAAAATTGCTGTTCGTCATATTAGTGTTTGGGATACTGTCGCTTATCTCGCTAGCAATAAGATCGTTTTTCGCGAACACTTTGCTGTCTAAAATCGCACTTTGCACGTCTTTGGAGGAGCTCTTTTGTTCGACGCTATCTTGTGACTTCTCTAAAGATTTACTATCCTTCTTCGAGACAGGGTGCGATGAAGGTTGACTGTCAAGGCTGCGGTTGAGCAAGTCCTGGCTCAAGGAATCAGTGAGCGAATCTTGGTAGCATACGTTCCTTTCCAATATGAAATCGTTGATGTGATCCTGATTCGAATCTGTACCCTCTGATGATCCTAAATTAAGAAAAAGTGTTTCTTGTATGACTGAATAAGTAAAACAAATGTATTGTAAAACACTGATACATAAAATATACAAATTCCAAACATATTTGAAAGTTAAGACGCGGTATCTAACGAAATATTTGAGAAAAAATGTCTTTAATATTTCTCAAGTGTTCATATTAAAGTGGTGTTTTAAAACTCACCAGAAATATTGTGTATTTTGACGTCGGCGTCTTTGTCTAGATAAATGGTGATCGCTTGAGGATATATTCGGAGTATTTCCGCGAGACAACTCAATGCGGTCGACTTTACAGAAACTCTGACACACCTATAAAGGAAAATATAATGGTTAATCTGATAGAAGACTACAGTCGAAGTCGGATTACAATAATAAATTCCGAAAAACGGACAATTGCATTAGCATTAGCAAATTGTTATTATTGTATTGCTTAAATCCAGTTTCAGTTAAATATTTGCATTAAGTTAACCAAACACGTTTCATGGAAACTAAATTAGTTTATGAGTCTCCGATATTTCGGCACTATTGCAAGCGCCATGATCACGGAGTGACTGAATTGTTTTTAAAAAATAAAGTAAGTATTGTGTGTCGGGAACAAGTGCGAGTGAATAGTGAGAATGTGACCAGTGGTAAGGGTATCGAGCGCAGTAAAAGACGACGTCAGAGGGTAGACCGATATGTCTGCCAATAACATCTACCCGCAATTACTCCAGTTACTCCGTGATCATGGCGCTTGCAACAGTGCCGAAATATCGGAGATTCATAAAAAACAAGGTACATGGTAACAATCCAGTTTATTCCTTATTTTATTTATAAAATTGAGTAAAGTTTTAGGGTTTCACGAGGTTGGATAGTTAGGATAGGCAACGACAGGAGTGATATCTGGTATCGCTAGCGTCTATAAACTTCGTTGGCCTCTTACAGTCTGGCGAGCCATAATTATATTTGTTTAACACTCTTTATCTTAAGTTTTCACTTTTACAACAAAATTGCTTTTTTGCTGATAAAGATTTATAATAAAAACTAAAATAAGTCGATTTGATTGCACTCAAGCGTATTATATATGTTATTACCTGTCTGATATTAAATCGCCTTTATTGCCGGCAAGTAAATATTTAGAAGCGAGAAGTCTTGAACAGTATTTCAAAGGGACATCGTCATCACTAGAACTGCCAATATTTATCTGGAAAAGAAGTTAATCTTAATTATTTACAACTCACACTATCATGCACAAAAATATATTAACGCTAATATACTAGGAGAATAAAAAGCTAACCTTTAATTTTTAAAGCTAATATGATTTGTCACAGGTTTGCTCGTTGCACCAAAGCTGTCAAAAACTTTTTTAAAGCATATTGCCACTCCCTATACACATGTGGCCTGTGGACAAACTACACCCAAGTGGCGTACAGGGCCTTGTGCACTCAGTATTTGCAATCAAAATGAAAAATATATAAGCAATCAAAATGCAGTTCAATAATTCATGTATATCTAATCATTATGTAATGACTGGTGACTTCATGAATCATGTCTGAAGTCATTTTTCAACTTGACGACTGTATACATAAGAAAACAGGGAGAAAAAACAGCACATGCTGCTTTTTTCTCCCTGTTTTCTTGCCGGTTCTTACGTAGATTTACGAACGGAGTTTCTAGACATTCATAAGTGTTTGTAACATCCTAAACTGAATAAATGATTTTGATTACAATCATAATGCGTACAGGGGGCTGCTGTTGCCACGACACTGCAGTCCGTCAGGAATGCTATGCTAGGGATGCTAGGTATGCAGCACTGGACTTGCTTCCAGCTTGCCAAAGACACTAAGATTAACTATTTGTACTTACACAGTTTAAGATTACTATTACCAACACTATGGACTTTAGTTTCCGAAATATATACTTTTTTTTTATTTCATAAAGCATGTTTCATAACCAGACTCAGAGAGGTCAATTTATATTGTCATTTGAATTAAGCTGTCAGGGTACTTGCTTTATAGGACAGAATATGACTTTGACCAGTTTTAAATTTAATTGGAGTTTCTAAGCGTTGTGTCTATTTTTAAGGTCGCATAATTGTTTTGATTTATTAAATGTTTGGAAAAAACCTTAGAAAATTTAAACAGCAATCATACATGCTTATTTAGGATTGTCAATATGCAAGAATACTTTGTCAATATAATAGGTGATTTCTCATCATAAAAATACGTACAATTTAAAGCATTAATAAAATTAATTTCTAATCCGATTTTAAAAAACAACACATAAAGTTCCAAACAATATGAACAAATATAATCCTTAACCTAAAGCCATAAAGTCTACATTACCTTAAAAGCAGTTTCGACCCCAGCGTGATCAATTTGGTCTCCCGCTTCGCTCTTTTGTTCTTCTTCGTATTCTTGCAACTTTTCTAACACTTCTTTGGTCAGCTCTTCAGCTGAGGGCAGATAAATGTCTGCTTCGCTTACTGGCGTATCTGGCGTCTAAGAAAATCGTTTGATACTTTATAGAACATTTAATCTAGATTATATCTTATTTTTTTTAAATGGCAAATTTTGTAATTCATTGTTATATCAATCGGTGAGTATTTAAGAACGAGGTACATTAACAAGGGGTCACAAAATGAGGCATCTAAGGACAAACGCACCACTGTTCCCCAATCAAAACACTTTCAAGCGTTTAACATGAGGTTATCTTAATTAAATTAAATAATAATGATGCTTAAGACAAGGCATGAAAGCTTATTGATAGGAGTTTGTTAACATGTGACATTACTCTTTATAGAGCCACCCCTTTGTACGAGTTTTCACTTCCACTAGATTGGAAAGAGTGAAGTATCGACAGAATCCTCACATTACGCCAAGTAAAAGTCTCTGAATTATTTGAAAAAGAAAAACAAAATACCGCCATTTTGGACAAACTTAAAACCCTTACCTGTATACTTAAATCATCAACGCTGAGACTCGGCGTGTTGAGTTGTAGTAAGCTGCCGAGTTGCAGTTCACCCCTGAACGACAACTCGAGCTGGTCACGAGGCTCCGACCCTGGACTCGGAATGTACCGTGCCGATATCACACTTGTGGAACCTAGTAAAGAGAGACATAGTAGTCAAGCATAGAACAGCAGTTGCCATAGGGAAGATATTCTATTTTGTTCGCCAGTTTGACTATAAAAAAATAAAGAGCACTAATTTTTTCTTCTGTCAATCAACCATATAATAACAAAGATAATAAGCATCAAAGTTTTGGATGGGACTCGTGACGTCACTTCTAAGTAAAAATTGTACCAAGACATTTAATGCGATATTTCAAATATCTGTGTACTGTTTTGATTACGTGTAAATAAAAAAAATCCGTGTCCAATACTTTTTCATAATCTACCTGATTTGCGATCGTGGAACCTAGCAATGAGAGATATTGTTGTCAAGCATAATTATAACAGCAGCTGCCGCATTGCAATTCGTCTCTGAACCACAACTCAAGCTGCAGTGCTTATGATATTTTTTAACATTTTTTGCAACAATTCGCTGGTGTGATTTGACATTTGAAATTCGTGTTCTAAATTTAAATCACACCACGGGTTCCTTGGTGAGAAGTGAGTTGTTCTCACAGAATAGCACTCTGCTGGCTCCAAGCCTAGACTTATGTAGAATGTACAGAGTCGATATATCACTATGAAATATTTTACTGCGCCGTCTGGTTTGCTTTAAATCATGCAGATTATTTGTTCATAATAATTTATTAAAGGATGCAGATTTGGTTTTTTAAACTCCTAAAAATAGTGGGTGAAATAGACAGGTAAAGTTACTAATTTTATACATGGCGCTGAGCAACATTTTACAACGCTGTTTGGTTTTGTTTTATTAGACAGTATTGTACGCATATCGATGCATTAAGTACTTCCTTTTTAATATTATAAATGCGAGTGATTTCGAAAAAGGTGCGTAGGCAAATGGCAATAGCGGTGTCTTAAAAAAATACCTAAATAAATTATTCGCTCTGCTTCAGTGGAAAAAGTATTAGCGGAGTTGAGAAGAATAACATTAAAATGTATAGTGGAGTTAAGCTGGGCAGAGCGGATCGTTGTCATGATGAGCGAGGCAGAGCGGCGCTACGCTAAGCGAAGTTGAGCCGAATGGAGCTGTTGCATTGCTCTATTCAATTTATATAATTTATATTTCCAACACTCACACCAATTATCCTAGCCCCAAAGCAAGCACTGTAAGGCTTGTGTTATGGGATACTAGGGTAACAAATAGAATACATATTACACATCCATAAGTGAAGTACAAATGCTCGTGTTCATCACATGAACATCTGCCCCCACCGGAATTCGAACCCGGGACCTCTCGAGTCGGCGACACCATGACACCCGGCGTATAAACCACTCGGCCACGGAGGTCGTCGTCAATTAATTAACTGACTGCAAATAAAATGCATTCACAGCTCCACTCAGCTCAGCACGGCACATATTCATACAGCTCCGGATTTGTGGAAACGCACCATAAATGTGTACATATTTGTCAATATTTACAATCATGAATACAAAACAATAAAGTTCGCTCGCTGAGTTTCTAAAATCATGAGCTATCCTGTTTTATTACCCTCGCTTAAGCTCTAATTGAAACTAAGTGCACCAGTAACATTATGCGAAATAAAATGACCAGCGTAATGAGAAGGTATACAACATAGTACATAAAATAACAGCTTATGTCTACGGATTTAATTGAACAGCAATCAGAATAGATTTACAATATCAACATTACCGCGAGCGAAGCCGCGGGCAAAAGCTAGTGTTAAAATATTAGAGATCGCAAAAGCACTAAATTAACTTACAATAAAGAAAAACTATAGAAAATATTTTAAAACTGTTACTTGCTATACACAACATATATGAACTACGCAATGAGAAGGTATACGGAGTACATAACAACATCTGTAAATAAAGCTCAACTTTGTGGCCATGATTGTATCAACCAAGTACAAGAAAAGTTAATAAGAGATGTTTAATAAGGAATCCTCAGTTCCTGGCGAGGCAGAACCAACAGTATGTTTTTTTTTACTTTTTGCAAGTATTATGTCTCCTCATGACGACAGATCAAATTGAATCAGAATCAGCATTGGTTTACAAAATCAACATATCCATGAGCGAAGCCGCGGGCAAAAGTTAGTGTTGTAATGAAAGAGATGGCGGAAGCGATTTAAAAAACACACACTAGAGAAAATATTATAAGGTACTCATTTTAATCTATATCTGTTATTATAATAATATGAAAAACTTACTGATATTCCTCCTATGTCCTTTCCCGCCTTGTATCTCATCCAAAGATATTGCGATGGGATGTTTCTCAACCAAAGCTTTCCTATATTCCCCAGAAGCTTGCGATAGAAGTACAGTCAGGCATTCAGTAACCGCGTTCTGTATGTTGTGGTCGTTTTCGGTTTGTTCTATATAGTGTACGCAGAGTAGGTATAGCTGAAATCAGTAATCATTATCAAATCATGGTTGTCATAATAAATTATAGTTATAATTTTTATTTTTTAAGTATGTAACTGCTCAATGTTTTAATCTAAAGAAAATATTACTAGAAATAATTCCACGCGGACCAGGCAGCAGACGGGACTGGAAACCGCACCCTTCGCTAACCGAGCGAATGCACTGACCAATTATGCTACCGCGTCCCTGACGGCCGTGTCGAATTCTTTTTAGCCTTTCTTAAGCTGCAAGGCAGCGCCTTCTCTTCGCATTGCAGGTGCAATTATAATAGGTCAGTGTATGCACCCGGTTAGCGAAGGGTGCGGATTCCAGTGCCATCTGCTGCCTGGTCCGCGTGGATTTTATTATTTTAATATTTTCTTAAAATTAATTATATTACACTGTGTAATTGCGGCACTTCGCTTGATAACAGTCTCTCCTTTTCTTTCCCCTTAAAGTATGATTAGCCCCCCTTATACGAATAGGCATATGCAGGGCTAACAAAACACGGAAAAATATTGCATAGTAAACATATACAGGATGTAGAAAACAATAGGCAAATATACTACATGAATATATCTCTCTACTAATTCATAACGGAATTTGAAGATACTGCTAAAGTACTAATTGTCTAATTGAATGAAGTGTCAAATGTATACCACCACAAGTGATTGTAATAAATTAAAGTACTTTAACTTTAAATAATTTAAAAAAACGGAATGCAAAGTCGTCATTATTTTATTAATACAATGAAATACACCTAAACTTCATGCTATTTTACCAGCCGCTGTCTTATTGTTTTATACTTCCTGTATAAAGTTAATGATAGGTTTGTAACACAATGGTGTCGATTCTAGCATGATTCTCTAAACCTAAACTTAAATTTGACAGCAGTATATCCTTGTCATTCTCTATACAGAATGAAAAGGAGAGACTGATGTTAAATTTAGTTTTAAGTTTAGAGAATCACGCCAGAATTGGGCCCAGTATGTACCCTATACAGTACTTTCTTACCTCTAAATAATCTTGTACAGTGAACTGTTCGTTTTCAGTGAATTTCGATAGATCGTTTAACTGAAAAATGGCTTTGATGACACAAAACCAGCCCATTACTGTCGCGTTGTCGTATGAAGTTGGCCACAATTTATCTGATAAGAAAGTTCTTGATTATTACTAGCTAAACTCTGCTGGACGTGAATGAACGAAAATTAATAGTTTATCAAAAACACGGATATTGGTTACTGAGGTCGTAATATAAGCTGTTAACGCAATGAAAGTTTTGTTGTTAGAATGATATATCACATACGAGTTCATAATACTGCCTTTGGTACTAATATTAGCTATTAGCGATGGACGAAAAACCCCATCGAAAATGGCCCTATATGGTGAAATATTATATGACTTTTAAAAGAAAATAGTTTTCACCCTAATCCTTCTAATTGGAGGAATAAATATCTCCTCTTGTCTAACACAAGCGATTATAAGCTAGGTAAAATCATATATTTCAAAACTATCTTACCATAAACTTTAGTCAGTACACTGGTGAGAAGCGTTTCTCTGTGGGAGCACAGATGAGCGACGCACGATGACACCCCCCTTCTTACGGCAGGCTCAGATGATTCGACGTGAGACAGTAGCGACTTTGACAACTCTGGGAGGAAAAGACGAGCAAATTTTATTTATAATTTCATATATCCTATGCTAAATGGAATAATGGAGTCGATTCTGGCATCATCCTGTAAACCTAAAATTTAATTTGACAACAGTATATCATTGTCATTCTGTATACAGAATGAAAAGGAGGGAATGGATGTTAGTTTTAAGTCTAGATAATCATGCCCGAAGACACCACTGACTGATTAGAATTTAAGTCATACAGTCAAAAGCTTGTGTTGAAACCTTTCTATCAGATTCCATTCTTGTGTATATTAACACGATATAGCTGAAATATTGATTAAACCTCACTTTAGAATTAGGTACGCAATGGAGATCAAAGTGCTTATAAATCAGTATATTTTTTCAATGTTAAAAAGTTGGTAAACAAACTTATGACCTGCATGATGGTATGCAGCCATCTTAACCTATTGGACTCTTGGGATATCAAAAATATCACTAGCACCATTGCCTACCCCTACCCCGTGGAGCCCTGGAAAATTACCCAACAAAAGAGACCCAACACCACCAATGGCAAGTGATATTTTACTGTGGTCGTTTGTAAGGATGAGGTTACTTTCCCAGAAAGGTGCTCCAATTCTGGAAATTCGCTATGGCCTACCTCTCTTAACATCATCAAGTAAATGATTTGTAAATGTCAGATTTACAAAACATTTGCTTGATTATATTACTATCATGTCAATTTTTATACTTGATGTTTAGTGGTATTGATTATTAATTCTACAGAATTCAAGGCTGGCTCTCGTTAAGTCAAGCAGAACTAAAATGTTTAAAAAACAATACTGCAAGTTTCGACAGATTACTTTACCTGAAATCTCTTCATCTGTTGTATATTCCACCAATGCTGTCAAAATCCTCGGTAGGTTGTTCTCTAAAGCTTCCAAAATAAGTTGGATTTCCTGTGTTTGTTGCACAATCTGACTTAGTTTCGGGAACAGGATCTGAGCTTGGGACCGAATCTTGCCAGGGCCAGGTCTAAGCCAGCAGTCTCCGAGGCATACGCGAGCTAATGCAGAGCGTACCCATCTATGATGAAATTACAACATAAGAAATTGAACATAGGTATCTTATATCAATAGTACAAAGCGTAGCAAAGGAAGAGAGTAGCCACCATACAGTTTTTGCTTTTATCAAAGTATATGATCATTTTTGTTTTATGGTCACCACAGTCGCACTTCAGCAGTGCTTATATTGGCTAGGTGCCTAAGCACTGCATATGGTCTATTAATCACTGCTGTGGCACAGATTTTCCCTAATGATGGGAAAGGGAGATGGGCCTTGACCCACGCTACAGGCCCAGTGCAGATTGAGATTTAGCGTATTGGTACGACGACGATAGCAGATGCAGGCTGAACCAATGGTTCAAATTGTCTTCCATGGAGGAGCTCAAGATAATACATTTTCTGTAAGACACCTTAATGTTATATTTTATAGTAAAACTAAATAAAAATATTGTTTTATTAGCAACATTCATATATGTAAAAAAAATAGAACTGGTTGAATTAAATGCTTGTCAAAACATGTATGTAGGTTAGTGTGGTACACCTGTTAATCTTCGAGATAGATTCATGGGTGGACCTGGAGTCCTGTAATACAGGGTCGCCCCAGTTTAATCCTCAGATCATACACTTTCTGATACATATAAATAAAATTGTAATTGAGCTGTTTTCAGCAGAAAGCCACCAATGGCCATTTTGGGATCAAACAAAATTTAAACTTATAATACAACTAATAATACCTATTGTATGATGTATGTGAGAAATAAAATATATCTTATCTTATTTGTGTTACAAACTTAATGTGTAATTACCTATTGATTTATCCATTTGGTATCAACTGTCATCAGCTAATGAGTTTGCCAGTTAGACAGCACACTATTTAGCAAATTTAATCTTTGAAAATGATGTGGTTAGCATAATGGTAAGTGATCATAGAAGTTTAGCAACTTTCACAGTGAAGAGTCATAAGATAGGCGACTGAATAATTTATCATCTTGAGCCCCTTCATGCTCCAAAGGCTTGTCAAGAAGTCAATCCCAGCAATGGAGACATTATGACATTAATAAGGTGAAGATGATGAATCTGTTAAAAAAATAAGAAATATGAGATATTTTTACAATACCTTGCACTTTTGGTGTGGTCGATGAGATTCTGTAAAATTATATTGGTCTTGTAAGAGTGGAATGCAAAACCTCCCACAACAGCCCTGTTCAGCGCTTCATCACCAACTAGGCGAACTTCAGCCTGCAAAATACAAGACATAATAGCCACTTTATGACACAATAATATTTTCTTTGTATACAGACCATTTTCCAGCATGTGTGTTGAACTTTTTATAAGAAAACTTCTAGCCAGCACATAAGAAAAACCTTAAGACCTTACAAAACCATTACTTGTACTAGCACTCCACTTTACATTAAATGGAAGATGAATCAAAATTAATAATGAATAAACTATTCTATAATTTACAAATAAATACTAGAATAAATATAAATAATGAGAGAAAGAAAATATGATCATGATTCTGTTCAAATAAAATTTTCAAGTACACCATCAACAAAAGAAAAAAGTTATAAGGTTTTCATTATTACATGTAATTCTTGAAATGTTTTTAGGTTATCATTGTTATTTATTGAGTACGTAACTTTGAAGTTTGGTTGTTAAATATTTTTAGTATATTTGAGTGAATACACAATGGCTACTACTTACGCTATTGTTGCTTGCTAAAGCAAGCAAAGTAGGTATCGCGGTATGTAATAAATTTGCATAATGTCTAGCGCAATTTGGGCGACTACCAAGGGCTCCTAGACATCTCCCTAACGTCCCGGCTGCTGCTTGAAGCTCATGGCCCCTGTAAAACACCGTAATGTTATATTTTATAATAAAACACTCGGACACCATGAAATTATCTGTAATATTTACAAACTCACTTAGCAGATCCTTCGTTGTTTTTTAAATACTCTAATGCTTTTTCTGCCTTTTCCAACACATTCATGATGTTAAATAATGAATGTTGTAGTAATTAGGGACAAAGAAGGCATATTTACTGCGAATTTGAATTGAAAAACAGTTCTGCGTTTCCAGAAAATGCAAAATCAATTTCTACTTGTTGACTTTACTGACTTTGACATAAGCACAGAATACTGGAGATAGTGATCTGATATCGATTATAAACATTATGAACAAATAACGGATTTTTCGCCTGAAAATCAAGTAGCATTGCACCAATTCAGTGAATAAATATTTTAAATCATAATTTATCAGTTTGTCTAAAGATGAAACTATTTATTTATTTATCTTTGTGAATTTTTTTTTGTGCATTCAATACAATGAAATACAATATTTAGGTCAATTACATAAACTTATTAACTGTTCTCATTTAAATGATAACGGTGTCGTTTTATAGTTATAAAACATTTTACAATACTACAATCATAAGACATTACATTTCAAAAGAGGAGTTTTTAGGAATATTTAGTTGGTTAAAATGATGTCGATTCTGGCATGATTCTCTAAAGCTAAACTTAAATTTGACAACAGTGGAGTCGATTCTGGCGTGGTTTCCTAAACTTAAAACTAAATTTAACATCAGTCTCTTCTTTTCATTCTGTATAGAGAATGACAAGGATATACTGCTGTCAAATTTAAGTTTAGGTTTAGAGAGTCATTCTAGAATCGACACCTACACTGTGTCTTTGTCATTGTTTAACGTAGAATGAAAAGGACAGACGTGGGACAGACTGATGTTAAATTTAGTTTTAAGTTAAGAGAAACCTGTCAGAATCAACACCAATCACATTTTTATTTCAGAAGAAATTGATAAGACTGTTTTATAAAAACTTATTAGGTCATTAGTCTTTTTTTACATTTATATACAGACTGATAACATTAAAATGGAAGTTATTAAGATTTTTAATAAAAAAATATTATAATTACAATCTTTGGATATTGTTTTACAAGGGCGTACCCAGGATTTCAGCTAGGAGGGGGCAACTCATACCTGTTTCGAGAAGATGGTCGGTCGGGTATATTGAAACAAAAAATCATGAAAATTGACTTTTATTAATTAGTTTGATTATGACACAAAACAAAATATTAAATGTATATAATAATCATAATACACAAATATTAATTTAAAAGTAATCTTCTCGGATTTGCCGCCGAAAATTTGTCTAAGACAGTCTTTTGAATAAACTCACTGTTTTCTTTTAAATAATTGCGATGTACGCTCATCAGACATAAACCCGTAAGCCTTTCTTCACCCATGGTGCTTCTAAGTCACGTTTTAACTCTTCGAAGCGTACTGAAGGACCGTTCTACTCTCGCCGTGGTGCATGGGATAGTGCTTAAAATAATCAATGCCTTTCTGACAGCAGGGTAAAAAATATACTATCCGTGCGGTGACGGAGAAAGAATACCACTCACCGCCCCTTCACTTCCCGCGGGTGTCGTAAGAAGCGACTGAGGGATATCAGAGCTTCCATCTGCGCTTCTGGTGGCAGGGTGCCTAACACCCGCCTGGTTTGTTACCACCGTACGCATGGTGAAAAACCCGTGAAGTGCTTCACGCGCGTTTCGGGATCAACCAGCGTACAACCAGAGCTCGAGTGGAGATTGCCGCGACGGATTCGGTCCAGTGGAGGCATCCGTCGAACTGATGCCGGGAGGACTGCATCGACCCACCGGCCAGGGAGACCCGTAGAAACGGCTGTCCAGTAGTACAGCGGCCCGAGCGTTCCTAACCAGTTCGTGAGGCTACCCTATCATGGATAGGGTAGCCTCACGAACTGGTTAGGAACGCATAATCTCATGTCATGCATAATCTCGGGGTGGACAGTCGTGCCGGTTGGTGACCGGGGCGTGGGGTCCCGACGGCCACTCCCGGGGGGGTGCGGGGGCCCTTCCGTCCGGTGGGTCGGCGTATCTCTTTCTCAGGCAGTTACTCGGGAAAACGTGCCTCCACATATTTGCCTGACTTTGTCGCGACTAACTCCACTCGATTCACGTCTCTCAACTATTTTCTCATGATGGCAGCCCGTAAAATAAAGTTTGGTTGTACAGCGGTGCACACCCCCACGCCTCCCGCGCTGTTTGAGGTTGAGTTCTTTAATATACGCGGACTCTTATTTGGACGGAATATTTTGTTGATTCTACGCCTTTGAATTACCGATACCATAAATCAGAGAGATATCAGTTTCATACATTTAGTATGGTTAGAGTAAGTACGCTGTCGACAAATCGCGACACACAATATACTTGTGTGCAGCCAGTTCTAAAAATTTATGAAATCAATTGCGTCAGATCGCGTCACAACACAATACAAAACGACAGATAAATGTAGTTCTGCCATAAGATAAATAAAGTTTTGGCAACGTTCCAAATCTACGCTCCAGGTGCAACAAAGGTCTGACATTTATTGCCACATCACACTTAAATGTATAGTTCTAAATATATGAAATCGATCGCATCAGATCGTGTCACAACACAACACCACCTAGTTCCACCTTTACGTGTTGTGTTGTGACGCGATCGGTTTCATACATTTAGTACGCTCAGAACTATACGTGTGGCGCGATGTGTCGAAACCTATCGCGTCAGATTGCGTCATCAACACAACACGGAAGATAAATATAGTTCTGCCTTATAGCTTCCTGATACGTCACAATCACAATCATAAGGGTACAGGTACGGCCAGAGTGCACTCAGATTGAGACTCAGAAAACAAGCGCGAGAAATAAACAATGTAGTTAAAGCAGGATGGCCATAGTGGCAGCAGGCAACCTGCTTAAACTACACTGTATATTTCTCGCGCTTGTTTTCTGAGTTTGAATCTGAATCTGAATCTGAATGCACTCTGGTCGTAAGGTACGGCCTTTGAGGTATCATAGTCGATACCCTAAGGGTACGGCCAGAGTGCACTCAGATTCAGATTCAGACTCAGAAAACAAGCGCGAGAAATAAACAGTGTAATTAAAGCAGGGTGGCCATAGTGGCAGCAGGCAACCTGCTTAGACTACACTGTTTATTTCTCGTTACACAACACGACAGTTATAAGTGTACAACAAAGTGCCATAATGGTGTCGATTCTAGCATGATTCTCTAAACTTTAAACTAAATTTCACATCAGTCTCTCCTTTTCATTCTGTATAGAGAATGACAAGGATACACTGTTGTCAAATTTAAGTTTAGATTTAGAGATCGTGCCAGAATCGACACCAATATTTATCTATAAGGCCGAATGAGTAAATAATACCGGCACTTCATATGGCCATTATTGTTTTCCCTTTTATGAACTTGGCTGGCTTCAATCTATCCTTTTCATTCTATAAAGCTTAACAAGGACAGACGGTTGTCAAATTTTAAATAAAATACGTTCAGCATGTGAAATGCCGGCATAATAATAAGCAAGTTAACACGGAAAGAGTGATTGGTAATTAATTTGTTTTGTTTGTAATTTCATAGCATAGCACATCGCAAGACGTTTTCCGCACAGTTTTTCCGCGACCTTGTCTATGTGTCACAGTCACAGGAAATAAATAATAGTTCACTGCTGACTTGCTGAGCTCGAGCTGTAATCAGTCATTGATATTTAATCACGCGTTCCTAGTTCCTATGAAGAAACCAATTTCCTAAGAATGTCCAATGAGGGAAACCTAGAAGTGGACGTGATGTACGGCCTAAAAACAGTTCTATCTCAAATTGAAGCCGCAGTCGCCAGGAGGAGTAAAGTAAGTTGCAGGAGAAGAATAGTACCTATTGAATATCTTTTTACATAATTGAATAATCAATTCACATGGTTCATTTATTTTTATGATAAAACATAAATTAGCAAATCTTTAGTAAATTAAAACACATTAAGAAGACATTAACGCATAAATAGAAAAAAATGCAGTTGTGTATTCTGAACCATGATAATCTGCCCTCTTATGTCAGTTGTGTACTTTAACTAATTCCAGTTTGCGCCGCGGCGGTAAATGTCTGATCAGTAATTATATTTTAAATTGTTAAGAATAATGGCTATCAAGTATACTTGCAGGATTTACCTCAAGTGTCACCAAGACTAGTGGCTGTATCAAAAATTAAACCGGTTCCCGTAATAGTTGAGGCATATGAAGCGGGACAGAGACATTTTGGTGAAAATTATGTAAACGAACTGGCAGATAAAGCAAGTGACCCAATTATCCTTGCAAAATGCAAAGATATCAAATGGCATTTCATAGGTCATCTACAGACAAATAAAATTAATAAACTCCTTGGATCACCTAATCTCTTTATGGTTGAGACTGTTGATTCTGAAAAGCTTGCAGATAATCTGAATAAACAGTGGTTAAAATTAAGAAAAGAGGAGGAGAAGTTGAAAGTTATGGTGCAAATCAATACCAGTGCTGAGGAAGGTAAGATTTGACAGTTGCCTAGGTAAAACAAGCTTTACCTTGTGAATTTACTAAATCATTTTCCATTTTTTTTTAGTAGTTATTGATTGTATGTTTAAACTTCTTTCACAGCCAAAAATGGAATAGAGCCAGCACAATCAACGAAATTGGTTGAACATGTTTTGAAGAGTTGCCTGAATCTCGAATTCATTGGTCTCATGACTATTGGTCAATATGACTATGATACCTCAAAGGGTCCTAATCCAGACTTCTTGACTCTTGCAAAGTGTCGCCAGGAGGTTTGTGATAATTTAAAACTGGATATCAACAAAGTGGAGTTGTCTATGGGAATGTCCAGTGATTTTGAAAATGCGGTTAGTTAATAAATGGATATAATAGCTTTAATATAATTGATATGATTATTATTTCTGTTTAGCTTATTGATATTTCTATGGTCTTTTGCAGATTGAATTAGGAGCCACAACTGTGAGAGTCGGGTCAAATATATTTGGTGCACGTCCACAAAAAGCTAAAACTAACTAATAAGGGTTTTTAACATAATTCAGATTCAAAAAGAGGGTACCTAATTTAATCATAGCATTAAAATTTGCAGAAAATGGGTTTAAGTTTATAATTACTTTTTAAAGAATGTATATATTGCTTAGATAGATCATGTATATTTTACTTTAATAAAGACTCGATGATTATGTTATTTGTGTTTAAATTATAAAGCATATTTTTTTGTTAACAAAGCTGACAAATATTACTTTCAAAGTCTTTAACCATTGAGAGGTAAACATTCTGTTTAAATATACCTATATCAATTTACACAAAAAATATGAAAATAATTATAGGCTTGCATATCTTTGGCAACCAAGTTTATTGAGGAACTCTAAGAAGTGTTGTTATTAGGGTTCTATACCTCATCGGCAAAAACAGAAATCCCTTATAATCTTGGTGGTTTATCAATCTGTTACAGTCAACTTCCCAGAATCTACTGGACCAAAAAAGTTAAATTTATTACACATGTATGTCTTTGACCTAAACATGGACAAAGTAAATAAATAAATTCCAAAAGAAAGAAAAGAAAATTAAAATGTAGCTACCTGTATCCTGCTGCTCATATATAAAATAAATGTGAAAATTTCAAAATATTTACAAATGTAAAATGAATACTTTAAAATTAATTTATGAAAATAAACCTATTAGAATCTACTGTCAAGATTCTTGAAAAAAAAACAGAATGTAGCTTTGCATGTAATGTAGATTGCAGAAAAGCCTTTAAGTTTATGGTAATAAAATAAATATTAGGCATGCGTCCGATATATCAAAACGAATCCAAAATCCGATTTCAAACACAAATCGATACCGATCGATTTCTCAACAAGAAAATCCGATTTCAGAAATCTAACCGAACCAAAACGCTAGCGATCTAATACCACAAGTATCCAAATGTAAATCGGATTCGAAATTCATGCTTTCGTTTTCAGAAGTCAGATTTCGTGCTCGGAAGTCCGATTTCGATTTGCTGTTTACGGAAATCTATTGCTCTTCTCTGAGGCGGGATTATTTATCACTGAAAAGATATGTCGTCTAAAAACATCAAAAGTCGAGCATCTTACATTTTTGGACGCTAACCTGAAGTAATTAGGTTTGATTTTGTAAATGGTTTGAAAAATAATAAAAACAAACAGAAAAACAAAAAAAAATACTAAAAAAATATGTAACAAGAAATCATTGTATAAAAGCCGATTTTTAAATGCGCCGCAAAAGTTTTACTCTTAACCCTAAACATAACTTTTCTGCTAGTCCTAAGCCTAGATTTAAAGCATGAAGGAAAATCGCGAAAATCTACGAGTATCCTTGCTTCCTACAATTAATTGTTTGTGATTGTCGTTAGCTAATAAAACCAAATCATAACACAAACTAGTGAATTGGCTAAGTTCGGCACATCTGAAATCGGATATCTAAAAACGGATTTTAAAATCGATTTTGAAATCTGAAATCCGATAAATATCCGTTTGCGTTCAAAACCAAAAACGCCCATGTCTAATAAATATTAAAAGGGGGCTACCATACAACAAAATTGGTAGTTTTATAGAGATAAGGACATGGAACCCTGCGCTCACGATACCGATTCGCACTTGACCGGTTTTTATAGATTGACCTCTAGTAGCGGGCCGCTACTATAGTGTGACCAGATTCAGTAAATAAATACTTGTTTAGTAATTTTAACTGCTATTTTGAACATCAGTTTTTTATAGGTATATTGCCGGAAATCAGTACAAGTATTTGAGATATTGTGAAAATTTTCTGTCAACAATCATTTTCGCGAAGTTACATCACGAACAATAGTCTACTATGTGATTTTTCCGGATTTAGCCTACATTGTAAACTAAAAAAATTGTAGAATACCTGTCGCGAAAGATACAAAAAATATATATAGGTATAAGGATGTTAGAAACATCATACCATGGTGGTGGGGTGACAAAAAAATGCGACTTATTGCCTGGATTCTTTGATTTCGAGGATGATTTGGGTTGGTATCGTGTGCTACGACTGTTGTTGTGTTTTCCCACCTGTATTAAATAAAGTGACACGATATCCTAAATATGTATCTGTATAAACATAAACATTATATGTACAGTTGTAGCAGTCATTGATGAGTATTAGGAGTCAAAGAGATATTACAAAGTCCAGTAATGAAGTCTGTCATCCGCCGCCAACACGACGATGAAGATATTCGGACGTCTATATATCTCTTATCTATTAGACAAGTCCGTCCGCCCGTCCGTCCGTCTGTGGTGCTGTTTCAGCGGCCAAACCGTAAGAGATAGATAAAGAGAATGTTTCAGTTATAAGTTAAGAATAGTCTGATAAGACTACAAACCGGATTTAGTAACGTAGCACTTCCGGTTTTCGAGAAATCACGAATTTCAAACGAAACCACACAAAATCTCCGAAGTTCTCAATTAATTAAATACATTTTTTTTTGAAGTTATACTTCTTTAGGCGCGTTATGAAAAAATTATGAGAGTGAAATTTTTAGATGCGCGCGCATCATTGTAACCCAAAAGTAACAGCATGAAGTTGGCCGCGAACGCGTTATGAAAAAATCATGTGAGTAAAATTTCGAGATGCGCGCGCATCACTGTAACACAATAGTAACACCATGAAGTTGGCGGGCGCGTTATGAATGTTAGTGTCTAATAATGGTGGATTATTAACCACTTAGTGGTTAATAATCCACCATTATTAGACATCTGTTCGAAAGGTACTTTGAACGATCCACGGAGCTCCATAAGATGATCGCGTTGTCAAAAACAATGTTGGCACGCTCGTCGCCTCTGATCACTGTTTTCATATTTATAATATTTATCCACATGTTTCTAGTTTCTATATAGACACAACGTGTTTTAGTTACTTACAAGTGCTAAATACATATGGACCAATAACTTAAATTCAGTAGTGATTTTAATTGAATATTTTGAATATTTATTTAATTTTTCAAATTAAAACTGAACTTAATTGACTGTGTTAACTATCCTTTTCCAGTCCTTTTATTATTTTATTGTAATTATTAATTATTTGCATGCAATTAAAAAATATTTTTAATGATGCTAAAGAAGTATAACTTCTCACGCGCGTACATAAGTTACACGCATCCATTTTTTTAAATCAGGTTTTGGTGAACATTTGGTTCACTGGTTTGCTAGTATTCATATAACACACAGTTGCGTAGCAGCAGCGCAAGTACGGCGATTTCGAAGTATGGCGCGAGGGCTCCGGATGCTGCTATTGTGGGCAAATTTAATTTTAATATATAATTTTATCATTGCAGGCAGTTCGCGCCATACTTCGAAACGAACTTGCCTCTAGTAATTTTTAGACCATAGACGAGCAGAGCATAAATCATAGACCAGACAATATTTTATCTTTTTAATAGAGCTTAGTAAGCTAATAAAACAGTCTAGTTACATTGAATGAATTGACATTAAGTCAACAAACCTTTAAAGTCTCGCAGCTTCCGCGACAATATCGAAGTTAATATACCTACTACCTAAATCTGTTATAATGATTTCTATATTGAAATTAAACTATTTATTAGGATAATGCAATGGAGGATATGTTCAAGACGCTGAACTGGAAAGGACGTGGCGTCTACATAAATAGCTAACGCATCTCTCACTTGCGATTTCGTCTGCAAATCGTCATCATGGCAGAAACCCTGCAGGACCTACAAAAAAATGCTGAATGACCTGGCTGACGCTTCTATAAGAATAGAATAATTAAGCTAGTTTGGGCAGCCTTTGGGAAGCTACGTCAAGTCCTGACATAGTCGATCCCACAGTGCCTAAAGACGAAAGTCTTCAATCAGTGCGTCCTAACTGTGATGACATACGGAGCCGAGATGTGGACTCTGACGGTACGGCTAGTCCGCAGGTTCAAAGTCGCTCGGCGCGCTATGGAAAGGGCTATGCCCGGCGTTTCTCTGAAGGATAGTATCGGAAATGAGGTAATCCTACAGAGAACCAGAGTTAGTGACATAGCCCACCGGATTAGCAAGTTGAAGTGGCCATATTTGCCGAAGAACCGATAACCGTTGGGGTAGACGAGTTCTGGAGTGGAGACCGCGTCTAGGCAAACGTAGTGTAAGACGTCCTCAGGCACGATGGAGTGATGATTTGCGCAAGGTGGTTGGCAGGAGCTGGAAGCGAGTAGTACAAGATCGATCTGAGTGGCGTGCATTTGGAGAGGCCTATATATTACTAGGCGATATGTACTTTCCTCTCGCTTTCCTGCACATGTCGTTAAATGGGACGGAAGTTTGTAGTAGGAAGTCGCGAAAGCGCGCGCTATTTGATTTGATTTTAGAACATAATGTTCAAAAGGCTTATTCTTTTTGTAGTAGGTTTTATTTCTTTCTTAATAATATAAGGTGAGGTTTCAAATGTTTCACATCATCATCAAAACGACCTTAAATGTTGGTAACAAAAACAATCAGTATTTGTTTAAGGCTCCTTAGCAGTTTTGTATAATATAATCTGGTCTTACTGGAAACGTCGTTTGGTTGGTGGTTGCCACAGAATAACAGATTACTAAGATTATGTCTAACGAAAACATATTTTTGCTATTCTGTGGGTGATTGGGGTTTGGGAATGGCGACTGAGCTTAATGCCGTCACTTGACTTGACTATTCGTGTTGGCTATTAGTAAACAAGACATGAGTCTGTCCTTTTCATTCCATATAAAATATAATAGGTACAGACAAACTGTCGTTAAGTTTACAAATAGCAAATACGAACAGCCAAGTGAAGTGCTGGCATTACTTCGTAGAAAGGTAAAATAGCAACATTACCAACCAAAAGCTACGTCGAATCTCGACACCACGAACGACCGTAACAGAGAGCTCGTATGTTTCCGTTTTGAATGAAAATTAATTTGTAGTAGTTTTATATTTACTTTTTATTTCATTTGCATTTTGAATATTTTATTTAAGTACTTAGTAGTAGTTTATTTGTTTGAAAAAGTTATATTTGTTTAGAAGAAACAAATACGACCATCCCATTTTTTGCGCTACGTACGGTAGCGTACGGTGAACAAGTTTTAAAGTGTGCATCCCATTTCGAAAGTCAGCAAGGTCGAACTGTTATAAATACGTAAGTACTTTTATTTTATATTAACTTTAATATTATCACTCAAAAAGTTTAATCACTTGCTTGGTCAGAGTCTATTGTATTGAGAGACCTTAAAAACTCACTACAGTCTGCATTAACTTTTGATAAATATTAATATTAAAATAAAGCTAATATCTTACCGTCTCACTGGCACAAAGAATTATATATTCGGTTCCCTAACAAAATGCCAAATACTAATATTAGTATTGTACCTACCAATTCAATCACTGCATCAGTGAAGATGTTGGAATAGAACCAATATTTAAGTAAAGGAACTTACTTATTGAATAAAGTAAATGGCCAGTGTGTATTTATGTTTGTTTAAACAAGCTATGGACATGGAAATATTTTAAGTTATCTATGTAGTTTGGTAAAAAATTGAGACTCAATAAGTTTGTAACAGTGACTTTGAACAAATATGCTTAATTATCATTGCACTGTTTATATGTTGTTTTTTTTTATTCCTAAATGCATCATTCATAAGCTCGTCTAACAGTTTACATTTTACTTGAACCTTTTCCCCCATTTTAATAGACAAGGACTAAGCTTAGTTAACTAGTTACACTATTATATTTTTTTTTAAACATTAAACTGCTACAGGTTTAAATGTAAAGATTTACTAGAAAAAAATCTATGCGGACTAGGCAGCAGACGGGACTCCAACCTGCACCCTTTGTTATCCAGGCAAATGCACAAAGATAGGTGCGAATTTAAGGCCCATCTGCTGCCTGCTCTGCGTCAATTTTTTTCGAGTAAACTTATCTTTAGTTACTCTGTGTGTTGTTCATGTATTTGAGATCACTAACCGCTTTAAAATAATATAGATACCCAAACAAATCGATTACATGTAAGGCTTAAATTACATAATTAGTACCTGTAGCTGGAGAACAGAGGTTTAAAAATACTCAAGCAATTATAATTATTAAGAAGTTAAATTAAGAGAATTCAGGTCTATGGATAGACAGCATTAGGAAACTGGGGGAGGGGCAGGAGGACAACTGTAATTTAAATAAATGGAATACACATAACAAGTCAGTCTGAATAAAGTCTTATTTATAAAAAAAAGGTTATTCATATCTATTTACTAGTTTCATTACCCCAAACACCAGTGAGAAAGTATTCATACGGTCATGTCAAAGTTTCTATAAAACACCTTATTTGTTTGTACGTTCGGTAGGGGCATTGCCTAGTTTCATTAGAAACATTGATGTTGACAAAACAAATATGGTAACGATCATAGATATCAAGATAACTTAGTAACTAATTTTATGCAATAACATGGTGGTTTTAAATGACAAATACTACATGGTTATATGTTCAGTTGGTATAGTTACATTGTAGGTTACTTATTTTTACTAATATTCTATAAAGGGTGTGTTTATCTACTGTGTTTATTAATTGTAGTCTATTATTTGTGGGGGTAATTTCTTTATCACTTAATTTATTAGTCTATTAATGTTCCCACTTCTGGGGCATAGGCCCTTATGGAATAGGGTAATAAGTTACTACTTTATATGAAATTCAACTAAAATTATAACAAACCTAAAAAGTTTTATGATAATATTTAAGTAAATAAATAGATAATGCAATGCACAAAGTGACATTACACAAGTTAAATATAGACTAGTCATAAAGTCTTGTAGGTACATTTAATAAATTTGTACCATGTTGTTAGCAATCCATCTATACAAATACTGTCTTATAGTAAACATTCATAATTAGATAGAAACAGACGTCATCTTGCTCAAATATTGCTTCACTAGCTTTGCTGTTCAGATCTGATAAATTCCTTTGTGCAAGTGACCTTACTTTGTATTTAACTTGAGAATTCACACAATGCTTATGGAGATATTACTTGTATAAAATTGTTATTTTACCTCACCATTTGCTTTGCTAGAATAGAGGAACAATGCAATAACATTTTAATAATTTTATAAAATTGTGTTACTACTTTTTATACTATTAAATAACAATTCATCAATTAATTAGCATTAATCATTCTGCAGGTTAATAATATTTCAATATAGCCTGTAAAATTCATGACCTTTAAAATTTGTTAATTCTTAATTGTGCATCACAAAATGTTATAAATATTATGATATACTATAATGTTTAGGTCCCACTTAAATTACAAGATGTTGAATCCCAAACATGGTTGAACTCTGTCTGGGCGGCAAGTAGAAAATAACTTCGGTTGACCAGGACACTGCCTTAGGCATAGTGACATGACACAGGCCTGCTTTTTCACGGATAAATGTAAAATTTGTATTGGATTGTTATAATATGAACTACAGGGCATAATCATAAGTCCTATAATATGTGTTTATTGTACTTTCTTAACCTTCATGATCTTCTGATCAACTTCTTCTATCTAAGTAGCAAAACCTCTATTGAGAAGTAAGAATTATTAGCAAAATATCCCTGTAAAGATTCAACTCTCAGATGGTCTGATAGCAGAACTTTTATTTAGCAAATCAACACAATCTCAAAATGTCTGTACTCAGGCACGCAAACGAAATGAAATTATATTTTATACATATTGACTAGTTGTAAGGTCTTTGAATCGTCCAAAATCTCTTTCCTAGCACTAAAATAGGACAGCTTTTAGTTGATGCGAAGAGTGGGCACAATAAATTCATCAGCATTTGAACAGAAGTTGCAACATTTACATAAAATCATGTCATTACCAATACAGTTAATTACTTAGATAGATTATTTCATCCCCCTACGACAACGACTAACTAGAGCAGAGGCTCGGACCTCCCCTCAGAGAGGCTCTCTAGTTGAGCCGACCCCCTCAGGTTCGAATGGTCTAGAGGCTCTTGGCGGAGAGGAGACTACCCCCGTGGGGAGATGCCATCCGCCTGGAATTGAGGTCCCCTTATGATCTCGCCGTTCCCAAACTCGGTGACGCTGTAAAGGTCATCTGCGACCAACATCATACATACTTAAAAAAAAATAGATTATTTCAAATTTACTATCCACTCGCATTTTGATTGCCGCGTCATACAGTAAAAATACAAATAGTGTTTTTATTTAAGGTATAACTATATAACATTTAGATGGTAAGGTAGTATGGAGCAGACTCATCTCCACTGGCAGTACCCATTCACGAGCATGACGCATGAACTAGCGAAGATATAGTGGCATTTTTATATTACTTTGAGAATACCAAGTTTCGAGTTAATCGAAAATTCATGTTAAACCTATAACGATTCCAAAGAACTCTTCCTCAGACAGGTATTCGAGACGGCTCAAACAATATTAAGCCGGATATCGCTCCAAATAATAAATAAACTAGCTTGCGTTCATTTTCGCAATGTCAAATGGCTCAGTAAAATCATTTAGTAAGTTGCGTAAATATTTTACTCCAGTTTAGTCATCTCTTACCGGAGATGTGTGAATAATTGGGAACGCCGCGCTGGTAAGCCGTGTGTGAAGTGAGCCACTTGACGCACCGTGAAGATGAAAACTTCAAACAGCTTGTATCATTGTTCAACTAGCACAATTAGCACTAGAAACTTGTAGGTCGTAACGTAATGAGTGTATCTTACTTCGTAAACTTAACGCACTCGTTTTCCATTGATGGTTATCATTCGGATTTCTTATATATTGCAGCACCCGTCTGGGGACTACTATGCTTTTGTCTATACGTTCCTAACCTACTAATATTATAAAAAAATGTGAAAGTAAGAAACCACGCAAAAACGGCTGATCGGCTTTGGATGAATCTTAACACACATCAAACTTATAACCTGGAAAGAGACATAGGGTACTATTAATCCCGGAAATAAGTTAGGTTCTTGTGGGATTCTCTAAAAACCAAAGTTAACGCGGACGAAGTCGCGGGCGGCTGCTAGTAATCAATACAGTGAAGAAATTGAACAATTTTACTATGATTCGTATGGCAGGGAATGGCAACTTGGATTTTACTTGTACGCTGTCAAAGCGTTTCATATAAAACGCTAAGACGTTAGGATTTTAACCTGCGTAGATAAACACTGCGTGCGTACGATCACTTACATTTCACCAAAACCATAAAAAAGTAGTTTATCATAAAATTGAGTTCAGTGCAGTAATTTATGTTTTAATTTCCATGTATAATTATGATGGCGTTTAGTGGGTATGGGCGTCAGAATTCACTTTCCACTTTCTACCGAATACGTGACTGGTTAGTAATTGTTTTGTTATAGATAGATATATCGTAAATGCTGACCCGGCGAACTTAGTATCACTTTTATAACAGTCGATGAATGTGGTTGTCTTTAAATTTTAATTAAATGAAGGTTTTTAAAACCGAAATAAAAGAAATACAAAAAAGTGTTCAAAAGTTTATTTCGATTATTAGATATAGAGAAAATGAAAATTCAATAACGTGTACTTCAATGGCAATCAATGGTATCAGCGAAATTTAAAACGGGATTAATTGGTTGCCAGGTATTTGCGTAATATTCACCAAACATAGCCATCCCCTAATCTCTCAGTACCTTAAGACTCCGTGAGAATGAAAGAAAGTGGGGGAAAGAACTTAATAAATACGATATTTTAGTACGTCTCGTATCGTCTGCTTGCCAAAAAATCAACAGGCATTGCAAAAGACAGGTTGTATGATTAGAGTATTTTCTTTCTAGATTTGAGAAGGCTATATTTTCCCTCTACCAAAGGAGAATGGGCAAATCCGCCTAGATTGCGCTTGACGCATTTATGTATCAAAAATCTTCTTCTAAATTATCATTTCATATGTGTGTTTATTATGTAAATATTATGCGGATATTTAAAATAATAAATAAATGGCTATTAAACTGAGTCAATAACCAATAACCATAGATAAAAGTTGTATCACCTGGTCGATACTATCGTAGGAAAAAAAATCGATTATATTTCTTTATTTAAATATTCTTAACATAAAAAAACGAGTGTGCTTATGACTACACAACTGAAGTGAAACTTCTTTCATTTACTAGCTGTAACAGAAAAAGAGAAAGAAAATGCGTGCGCGCGCTCTTGCTCCTACACTGTGATACAGACAATAGGCTTGCACTGTGCTTAGATATACGGAACGTATTTGGCTATGAGAGGAAGAGAGAAAGAAAATGTGCACGCGCACTGCTTTCTCATGCTTACATCCCCCACTCAACTCCCGTTCGCCTCGCCCGATCACACTTTTCTTAACGCTTACGTTCGCTAGCTTACTCCCCAAGTCAAGAGTGCGTAAAGAAGTTCCTCTTCAAAAAGAAAAAATAAAACGTTTATTGTAATTGAAAGCATAGAACAATTGTAAATAGCCTGAAACATTTTTACCAAACACCGTAAATGACTACGAAATAATGATCATTCGTTAATTCGTAGTCATTTTTTATTTTGAGGTCTTCGATGCGAGTTATTTGATTTTTGTATGGATCGATGGATAGATTATTTTCCCCAATTCGCCTATTCAGAGGGCCTGGTTTCGAATTCCGGTGATGTAAATGTTTGTATGATGGATACGAGCATTTTTACCAATATTATATCATGATAAATAACATTAAATTCATAAAGTTATCATTTGTAAGACCTGTGTTGTGACTATCTCACTGTACCTACCAGGGATTGCTCTCTTTCATTGCATCTAAAAACTAAAAGGAACTTAATGGGCTGCGCAAAAGAGGATTTTTTGTCTGCGGACTATTTTGTTCATCAAACAGTAGATCGCATACAAAAACTTTTATATGTGTAGTACATATTCACATCTTAGATTAAAAAAGGGAATATATTTTTGTTTAAATTATCAGTTATGTTATATATAATTACTTAATCATATATAAATTAACTCATGGTTTGAACATTTTAAGCATTTGCATTGAAAAATAAAACATTTATTAATCGATTGTGTAGGAATCGATCCTATAGAATCAAATCGAAATATATACCATAGGCAAGTGAAGTAGGTAGCTGTCAACTTGTTGTCAACGTGTTTGTTGTTTGTTCCGAGTGACTAACTACAGTTTTCAATTTTGAATTGAATTTGTGTTTTCAGTGGTCTATTGTGGCAGAATAGTTTTAATGTTGAGTTGAGTAATCCTCCGTTAATAACTTTTTTTTGGGAAAGAGAGCATTGGACTCGTAAATTCTGACAGAGATATTTGGACTCTTAGTTTATTGTAATTATTTTTGTTTACAATGGCATCTGGTGTTACACAAGAAAACGCAGGCAGTATGCAACGACGTTGTATTAACTGTTGTATATCAGTGCCACGACGACAGCCAGTACATTCTTTGGACACGCTATCCAATTCAATGCTTAATGTTTTAAGCTCATGGATCGCACCTGATTCTGTAAGTAATTATTTACTTATATTACTAAAAATATATCGTTATACAATCGCAACCGTGAGATAATGTTTTAATTTCATTCACATGTTCAAATAAATATAAATATTTTTGACTTGTTATAGATATTGACCACCGAAGAAGTACCTGCACCACAATATGGCCATCAACAAGTCTGTTTTGGTTGTGGAAAATCCATATTAAGAATTCGATCGTACAGGGTTTCACTACACTGTCCAGAAAGAAATATTATTCTTAGATGGACTCCAGCACATCAGGTATAGTTTAAGATATTATTATCAATAATAAATTATTAAAATTGATTTCAATGCTAATTAAAACATGACTGTGACATTATTATTATTTTTGCATTGCATGATTGAAATGTTATATTAATAATAATTTATTTAAATTGATTTCAATACTAACTGAAACATGAGTTTGACATTTTTTTTTACATTGCACAATTGTCATGTAGCATATTAATGAAATTGATTATATAATAACTAACTCAATCATGACTATGGTATATAAATAATATATATAGTTTTTAAAGATTGAGTTCTGGATAATACTGAAGCTACTTGTGTATTTGTTATATTTTTGAGATCTGTATAATTTACCATATCTTGTCAGATAAATGATTTATTATTATTATTATAAGAAATATATTTCTATTGCATAAAATAGTTGTAGATGGTTTTTCATTAAATTCAAGTTCACTTATCTTTTTTTTATAGGTGTCAAGAATTTCAAGAGTTTGTGCTGCCTGTTGGCGAGCAGCTAATAGGGAAGTGCAAAGGCAACAGTTACATGATGCGAATCGGTCATCAATTGAACAAATTGATGTAGAACCAACAGAGTCTGTACCAGTGATCCCAGTACCACCACCATTTCCCGCTGGTCTATTACCTGTTCAGCCTTCAAGACCTGTTATACCTAAGATACAGTCATCAGTATATAAGCGTGCTGTAGTCACTTCATTGAGTTGTCTGTTTTCAGGATACCGGGAACAACAATGTTTATTAGTACCCAGAGTAATAAGAGAAATGTTATTAATACATAATAAATTCTATGTTCCCACATGTAGTAGAAAATGTCAACATCACTTGAATAATGGGCGTTGGAGTGATTTAACATCAAATCTGCAAGATTTTACTGGTGTACAGTTTGATGCCATTTTGAATATAATGCAGAGAGCAGTTTCCCATTGTTTCGACTTTGAAAATATTTCTGCAATGGCTGGCTCCTTTCTTATGCCATTATTGGCTGGGAATGAATGCTGAACAGTTTGATGAACTCTTGGCATGTGTACCAAGCTTATTACAGAGTGTCAAAAATCCCCGTTTAGCACTCTGTATTTACATAGTCAAGTTAAGAACTGGGGACAGCAATGAACGATTAAGTTCCCTCTTTCAAATGTCTCGTAGGACCTTGGAGAGAAAAATGAATATAGAAGAAGTTGTTCAATTGAAGATTTTGTGTCAAGACATTTGGGCTTTGGTCATGTAAATGTGGAGCAAGTGGCCAGCAGAAATAAAATAATCCCGGAGGGATTGTTTGGTAATCCAATCTTACCAAATGATATTAAACCCGCTATTGTTATGTGTGACGCAACTTATATATTTGTCCAGAGCAGCAGCAATTATCGTTTTCAAAAAGAATCATATAGTTTACAAAAATCTGATAATTTAGTTAAACCTTTTATGGTTGTGTGTTGTGATAGATATATTATAGATTGTATGGGTCCCTATAAAGCAACCACTAATGATGCTTCAATAACAAGGCATGATTTAAATAATGAAGAAGGAAAACTGCGTTCATTTTTCCAGCAGGATGATGTTTTTATTCTGGATAGGGGGTTTCGGGACGTAATTGAATTTATGGAGGATCTTGGTTTTAAAGCTTACATGCCTGAATCATTATTAGATGGTGAACATCAACTCACTACCCTTCAGGCTAACAAATCTAGATTTGTAACAATGTGTCGCTGGGTGGTTGAAATAGTAAATGGACGTATAAAACGAGATTTTAGATTGTTCAGGCATGTATTTAATAACAGAGCTGCAACTCATTTAAAAGATGATTTAAGAATTGCATGTGCTCTGTTAAATAAGTTTCATCCCTTAATACAGGATCCTCCAGAAGCAAGCGAGTATGTAGCTATTGCTCAAAATCGGCTTAATGAGTCCAATCATTTGGCCGAGTTTGTAGAAACTCAAAATCTTAACAGAAGACGTGCAATGTTTTCTGCAATTGATGGCAATCATCCTCACTTGGAAACCTTTCCCAGTTTAAGCATCACTGATTTAAAACGCTTTGCATTAGGCACTTATCAGTTAAAGCAGGCGCGATCATATTATGGGGAACATATTCGATCGTCTGGGATATATTCCATAGAAATAAATACTGAAATAGATGAAGATGTTCCCCTTGTATTAGGTTTAAACAATTATCTGCTTAGAGGACGTATTAAGTCTAGACACGTTGGTGGACGCACCTATTTTGTTTACATTTTAGTCAGCCGTGACACCAATATAGCCAACTCACTAAGTTGTTTAGTTGGCTATTGCTGCAGTTGTATTGTAGGCAAAAGGACAGTAGGATGTTGCGCACACGTAATGACGGTAGTTTGGTACCTTAGCTGGGGGCGATTTAACGATACACATGCTCCAGCTACATTTTTAGATGAGGTATTTGAAGAAGGTATATAAGTCAATTCTTTTTTAAAAAAAGGCAATATATAAACCAGGATTAGAGCACGCTTAATGTATAAACTGCTGTGTTAATTGAACTTAGCAGAGCTTTAACTGGATATTTCAAACTCAACAGGACATGGTGGCGAGTTACAAAAGATATTTTAGGCGAAGTCACTACAGTTCCACTGGATACGGCATAACCTCAAAAATATAAAATAAAAATATCACATTAATAATGTCGATTTGGATAAATGTGTTATCAATAAATGATTATCATTATTAAAATATTTTGTCTTATTTATTTTTGATTCCTAAACCTTAAATAATATTAGATCCATTGTTGGGTTAACAGAGCATCAAAGGTGCAGCTTGAGCGTAAAGAGAATAAGTATAAATAGCACTAATATAACCGCACCTCAACAACGCCACATTTATTGAATCTGAGATGTTTGGAATAAATAGAGATAGATAGCAGCTCACCAACGCAACAGTTTACAAATATACGCTGCCCGTTGATAAGATTTTACGAAGTGCATTCAATTTTTGTTTCACTCCCAGTCCAAAATAGAAGACAAAAGGTCACAACCTAATTAAATACAGTTTAAAGTAGTATACCTAGTAATAATTAAGTATGGTATAAATATCGAATTTAATCGAATCTAAATATGACATAACCTTAAAATGCTTACGTAATTTAATATTTTCTTTAAACCACTACTTAAGTTTCTAATGATATTTTTCCTACGCAATATACACCTGATTCCCTATTGTTGTACACTTATTCCAATAAGACGCAATGAAAAAAACTTAGCCCAACTCCCAAAGTAAAATGACCATTCTCCTTTAGCTTTTAATTTCTATGTTAAAATCATGGACTTATTTTAAATTTTTGTAGTTTTTTGCCTACTGATTTGCAATACAAATAAGCTTTGCACTTGCGTGAACTGAGCTGTCAATTGTGGAAGATGGCGGTCTACTAAACCTTTTTTTAGTAATTTTCCCGATATTTTAATATTTATTCTGCTATTCGGAGCGGAAAAGAATTCAAAATATCAGAGCTCATTAATAATCGGCCGTTCTTGAGTTATAAGTGTTCCAGCTAAAATAACTTAGTTTTATACATATACACTAGCTTTTGTCCGTGGCTTCGCTCGCGTCAATGTTTATTTTGTAAACCAATTCTGATTGTTGGTTGTTAATTGGATACATAGACAGCAGGAGATGAGAAACTTCCAAAAAATAAATCATACCCATATAGGTTCTGTAATGTTCTGCCTCGCTCGGAATTGAAGATTTCTTATTTAACATCTTTCTTCTAAAATTGAGTATTATTTACGAATGCTGTTTGTTATTTACTATGTTTGTATACCTCGCTCTCAAATAGAGTATTTCTATGATAAATACAAAAAGGCACATAAAATTTTTTACGATGTGTTGTATACTATAAATTCCACTACGGACGCTTACCCTACGAGCAACTGCTTTGTAGGTATAAACTTCCTAGTCTTCAGCAAAGACGACTTCAACTTGAAGTCTCATTATTGTATGACTTATTTCACAATAGATATGACTGCACACTACTGATAGACAGAACATCTTACAGAGTTCCTACTAGATCACATTGTCGTACCCCATGTTGGGTTTTCTCATTGCCAAAATGTCGTACAAATGCAGGCAAACGATCCCCCTTGTATTGGCACAGACTTACAACGACAAAATTAATGGAATTGACATTTTTGCGATACCTGTGTTTAAAAGAAAAGTACTAAAAACTATTAAATAAATCAGAAATTATATTACAAAATATGTATTTACATATGAAGTAAATTAATAGTTAAATGTATACAGTCTCCCAATGCTAATTACTGTTAGAAACGCTGTGGTAAATGTAGTGGATGATGTTATTAGTACACTGATAGTATTAGTTTATAATGTAACAAGATTGTATTATTGTTTGGTAATTTTTTTACCTTAATATAGAGAAAAAAAATACCTTCTCATTTTGTTCTCATTATGTAGTTAGTTGTTCATATATATTTCGCATTATTAACCTATATATAACTGGTGCACTTGATTAAATCGGAGTATAAGCTAGGGTAATATAATACCTTGCTCAAGAAAATATTGAAACTCAGTGGGATATGTACTTCTTTGTTTTGTATCCATGATTGTAAATATTGCGAGATATTTATACATTCGGGGTGTATTTTCACAAAAGTGGAGCTGTGCGGAATTGAGCAGAGCGGACCAGTGTAAATAAGCAAGTGTTTTGCTGAGCTGTGAATGCATTTTATTTGCAGTCAGTTAAACAATTGAATAAAGCAATGCAACAGCTCCGCTCTGCCCTGCTTAACTCCGTGCACTATGCATTTAATGATATTCTTCTTAAGTACACTAAAACTGTTTCCACTGAAGCGGAGCGGAGAAGAGATGTATGTCTTGAGCAAAGCGATTGTTTTTTTTTTGAAGCGCGATTGCGAATGTGAGCGTGCGGAGACGAGCGGCGGAGGCTGTGTGAAATGCAGATGAGCTGAGTGGGGCCGAAGATATACTGAGCGGAGCTGTGAATGCTATTTATTTGCAGTCAGTTTAAAAATTAAATTAAGCAAAGCAATGCAACCGTTCCTCTCGGCTCAACTCCACCTATCGCCGCACCGCTCCGTCTCGCTCAGCATGACAACGCGCAACGTTACGATCTGCCCAGCTTAAAGTGTCTCACAGACAGGCGCGGCCTGTGGCCCTTCCTATGACCAGTTGTTTTCGCTTGCAATCTAAGCGGGTGTTCAAACACGATCGACCAATAAGGGCTGGCCGCGACAGCAGGTCACACCTGTCTGTGAAACCTTTAACTCCGCGCGCTATATATTTCTATGTTATTCTTCTCAACTCCGTTAATACTGTTTCCACTGAAGCGGACCGGAGAAGAGTGTGTGAATGTGTATTTTTAGCAATGCGATTAGTAAATTTTTGACGTGATAATATCTTATAAATCAATGAAGTGTTTCGTCATGTCGCGAGTCACGTTATGTAGGTGCCGTCATGTCACGTTAGTTCAACGTTCCGCGATGTGTGGGAGGTGAGATCGAGGGGTTCCGTCGACCACCTTCTCTTAATCCTGGTTTCAATTTCGCTGAACCGCCATTGAAGTTATTAAATTAAATTTTTTCTATATTTATTAACCTGATAAACTATTCGAATGCGTCAACAGCGGGGGTCGTGAGAGGCGCGGGCGGCAGGCACTTGTAATTTTGACAAGAATGTGCCTGCTTTGAAAAATTTCCTTTTCTTTTAAATAAATAAGACTTTCACATTCACACATTCACTTGAAAAATCGCTTAAATCCTCTTTACGCAAATCTCACCTCGCCGATACTTGGATCCCTTCTAAAAAAAAAATCTTTATTACGTTCCATTCGATTTTAAAAAATAAGAAAAATGAAATTACTTGCCGGAAATACGTTTTGTGACGGTGCCGCTGCTGGATGGTTTTAGCTTAATAGCATATAATCGATCAAAGAAAAATATAAAGAGGTAGATAATACGTCTAGTCAATAGTACAATATTTATTTGTGAGTCTTATGTGACTTTAACTCATTATAAATTTTATCAATTTAACATTCATCTATTAGATGGAACTTATTTCTAGTATTAAGTCGACAACCCAAAAGGTCACACATAGGAATCTAGTCAAAATATGGAGTAAAATACTGTAAATGAAAGGTAAGCATTCACAAATACACAAAAGATTTTCGAAAACAACAATAGTTTTTTACTATGACAGCATAAATAAAAAGAAATAGAGATCTAAAAGCACTATTAAATTTCGTTTACCCCACTATAATAGTCTAGGTCGCCGTTTGGCAACTTATTATATCATCCACATAACACAATACTGCCGTAACAACTAAAAAGCGGCTTAAGCGCAAACAGTAGCAATAACACAAAAGCACCGGCATAAAGATCAAGAATGATACGGTTATTACCGATTATGCTGAAGATATTTATGTTAACGTCGATCGTAAGTAGTTTTTGATGGTCTCAGAGAAAATCGTTATGGAGACTTATATGAGAACTACCAGTAGTTACTGAGCGAGTCAGCGAAATCATGCCCTAATATTTTTAATAATGGAATGGAATAATGGATTAAACAGTTTTGCGGAATGCCTGTTGTTTTATTATAGAAGAATTTTTATTTTTCTTATTTTGCTATACTAAGACTGTAGACTAGTGATGACACTAGTCGTTAGCGTTATATCATTTACATAGACGTTTATGTGAGATATAGCTGAAGATTAGTGTATTATGTATCTTTGTGCTTATATATTTTCGAGAGTTGGAGAACACTTTGTTTTCACAAATTTGTCTTTCTCCATTTCTTTCGTTCTACTACACAAGATGTGACAACTTAATAACGTAGATAATACTTACGTATAAAAATGTAAACAACCACTTAATGTTAGGCTCTGTAAACAAGAACAATAAATCTATCCATACATCTAAAGAAATTTTTTGCTATCTTTAGAAAATTCCACGTAGACCAGGCAGCAGACGGCACGGGTCCCGTCGGGACCCTTCGGTCGGGCGGGTTATTTCTAGTAAAAATTAAAAAAAAATATATAACCATCCATACAGTTTCTAACAACCTCATTGTTTTCAATTAGCCACACTTGCTTCGGTATAGTTCGTCAACTGACTATTGCACGTAACATTTCTTTTTCCCCTTCCGTTGTCGTAAACGTAATAAGCCGGAGTTCATTTACATTGGACGATTCGATTGAATAAAGTCGTCATTATTTATCCAAATAAAAGGAATGCAATTTTATTTAACAATGTTGTAGTTTGATTACTCATTAAGTTGTAGAATGCTGTTGTCGTATAAATAGCTTGCTAACAATCTAATAATGCTAATTTAATTGCTGGTTTTTTTCATCAATTGTTAATTATCAATGTTAATGCTGAATTATTATTATTAATTATGAAATTGTTTGTTTAATACCTATTAATTCCATGTGTTTGCCCGGTACGCATTCATAATTGAACCACTGAATTAACTTTGATAAATTTTGGTACAAATCTCTATGTACTTGTCATTAAACATTTGAATATTACTTACTTATGCACAAAGCACTGTATTCTTATTAGATTATCTTTATCTTATTTATACAACAACGGAATGCGATGAAGAAAGTTCAGTTAGGTTCATTAATAGTCGTGGTGTGTAAAAGCCTTTGACGACTCGGCCATTCGTACTATTTGTTCCACTATTACGTCCATGGCTCAGTAGTTTGCGGTGTCAATAGGGTTAACAGGTACCCAGTAAACCTACTGGTTAAGTAATGCACTGCAGTTCGTAATTATACTTATCAACATTTTGATCATAACTTGTTCCTGATTACAATTCCTATCAACTAATCATGCACTGCCGCACTGACATTAACATGATGATGATGACAATGACTATAAAAGCCACTAATTAAGTTAAATACTTAGTGGTTGTAGTGTGTGTTATGAAGCTGCCGGGTTTTTAAACGTCTTTAAATGAGCCTCCCAACGGTTATAATGTTAATTGAAATTGAGATTGTGACACGATAACAATTTTCTATCCACTCATAAACGTGTCATATTTATATCTAAGGATTTTTACCTGTATATTTATATTAAAAATATAATGATATGAGGATATTAAAAATATAAAGATACAGGTATGTAAATCAAAGGCGACTTTTTTATATATAGGCCCGACAAATTACTCCACCCTACCTGATGTTAAGTACATAACGTCCAGATGACATTGTTCGCATTAAAGAGTTAATTCTACTTCCTACTAATATTATAAATGTGAAAGTGAAAATTTTTCAATATAACAAATGTTTGTTACTCAACTGAGTGGATTTAAATGAAATTTGGTACTCATTATTTCGGAAAATGTAAGGTTCCTGGAAGTTTCTAAAAAATTTAAAGTTAAAGCGTAAGAAGTCGCCGGAGGCCGCTAGTAGGCAATATGCATTAAATTAACAGAAAAATAGCAGCAGCTACATCATGCCCCACACACCTATTTATTCCCTAGTTTGCTTTCATTCTCACGACATAAAAGTAAACCAAGCGGAATGAGGTCGTCAAGATTGTACCGGTCAGTTTTCTATCAATCTAATAAATCCAGTTTAAAAGTACCTTATTATATCCGAAACAGTTTAAATCCACAACCATTTATATTTTATACACGCTATTTACAGTGCAGAGGAACCTTTGGTTATGGCAGAGTAAATGATGATGGCTGTTTAAAATACAAAACGTCATCGCTATGCAGCAAGTGAGGTCAAACGGTTACAATTGTGTCCGTTTACGTAAGTACTGTAGTTGTGGATTTTGCGCTGCCAATGCCTAAGTTTTGAGTTGATTAATAGAATTATTATGTTTAATTTTGATTATTTTAACATCAATTTCCATTAATTTACAATATTTTGTGACATTTTACCGAATAATGATATAATTTTAATGAAATGTTTTTAATTTTAGTATATTTTTTTTTTTATATTTTACTACTAACTATTTCACATCAATAGAAGATTTTTAAATAGTGTGATTTTGTTATGCGATATTTTTGCTTATCAGTGCTATTGTGTAACATCTATAATTAAGATTGCACTTAGTTCGCTTCCACATTGTTTGTAAGTTGCTTTATAATGAGTTGGTGTTAATCTTGTTGATGTTAATAAATAAATAAATAAATAGAAGTTCTTCGAATCGGGTTACAGGTAGGATATGTCTATAAAAATTTGGACTTTTAATATCACGTGAATTTTGAAAATCAAATACTTTTACAACGGTTATCAACCTATTTGAGTGCGAACAGAGAAGTTACGTAATAATTACGATCTAGACGTTTTCATAGATTACAGATAAGGAGAATAAAAATTTGTCAGATCAATTGCTGCGAGCAAAGCAAAAAATATAGTATATTAGAATGAGTCAGTGCTTAAATTGCTATAGAATATTTACTGATAATATCACTTCTTGTAGCTCAGATGTAATCTAACCAAATATCCTGATAAAAAGCATTCATCTTTTCGATTGACCCTTCGATTCAATCCAATCACGCCTAGTTTATCAGCAACGCAAAGATTAAACTCATGTAATAGCTGTGCGACATCTGTCACTTCACAAAGTCTCTTCATTCCATTGTTGTCACGTTTCCTTTGATCTGCATACTAACAATCGTGTTGGCATTATAGAAACACAATGGCGAGGCGTTATATTGAAAAATTTTCACTTCATAGGACTTTCACCTATTTCATCGCCATAGACGACAACGTGACGTGAACATTGTGCTAAGGATTGTAGATATTTTCACCAACATACCTCCATCTAAAAAATCCACGCGGACCAGGCAGCGGACGGGACCCGAACCCGCATCCTTCGCTATCCAGGCGAATGCACTGACCATTATGCTACCACGGCCCTATTAGCCGCGTCGAAATTTTCCTAGCCTTAAGCTGCAAGGCAGCGCCATCTCTTCGCATTGTAGGTAACCCACAATGTCAAATGAATACTTTTTCAAGTATTAAACATTTGAAAGAAGAAATAGCAATTATAGTTATGATTTTATTTATTTTTTAAGCATTTAACTGCTAGATCTTTAAATCTAAAGAAAAGTTTACTAGAAAAAAAAACCACGCGGACCAGGCAGCGGACGGGATGGTCCGTGTGGATTTTTTTCTAGTAAACTTTTCTTTATAAAATCATAAATACCTCCATCTAGTGAAACTTTATTAAGGTTTCTGGCCGCTATAAGAATAATTAAGTACAAAGTTTTAAATGCGGTCTTCTTATATCTTAACCTAACACAGTTAGCTTTCCTGTGTTACATTTTATATTATACATTGGAGTCACAACCAACGTCTCACGTAAATATTTTTACCAACGTAATTCCATCGAGTGAAACTATATTTAGATTTCTGGCCGCCATAGTAATAATTAAGTACAAAGTTTTAAATGCGGTCTTCTTATATCTTAACCTAACACTAGTTAGCTCTTTTACTAACCACGTCTCATGCGATTTCAGTTTTAAAATACGGTCTTCATTATACGGCACTTGTCATATTGAAGAATATATTATTACGACAGGACAGGGGAATGGATATGTAGTCGGCAAGCTGCCATTACAATTATCTTACGTTAGATGGAAACTGCCAAAGGAAAGCTGTCAGCTATTCGACTCCAATTATTAAGTTACGCTCCTATAGAGAATTGCTGCCTTTCGACGCGGCTAATGATTTTTGGCGCTATTTCGATGTTTCTTGTCGACACGCAATCGTTTTGATACACTTAATTGCAGAGTGAAAGGGTTATGTTTATTGTCTTTCTTGTATTCTAAAAGGCTGACGAGCGGTAGTGTTGCGTGGTGCTTAAAAAATATGCAAAGTCCTATTCGGTAACAAGGTCTTTATCGTTTTTAAGAAGGATACTCTAAGTATTATGTGTATTGCAACATAAGCTAAGGTACTATGAAAAATAAAATTTGAAAGGATTTCAGGTTTTGACACTCATTTTGCTTTATGGTCCGTACTCACATACGTTGGTTTTACTCATCTCGATAGTTTTATTATAAAGCGAGTGAAAATCAACGCGAGGACCGAAAAACTCACAACTCGGAGGCTCGTTCGTAGTTGATTTTTATTCGCTTTAGGGTAAAACTATCGGGTAAATACCGTATGTGAGCATGGATGAGAACCGTTCAGAATTTTTGAATTTCACTAATAAATATTTGTTATTCTGCGTTAGCCAGCTTAACCAGATCCGTCTTTCCCATTGGGCACTTTGGGCAAGTGCCCAGGGCCTCGCGATCGATAGGAGGGCCCCTCAGATCAAATACAAAGTCCTGTTCCTAGTTCCTGTTAAATCACCAAACGGAAGTCATAGGGGCCCCATTATCTTAATATGCCCAGTGCCTCCAATAGGTCAAAGGCGGCAGTGAGCTTAACTAAGGGATAGTTCGTAATATTTGCTACTTATTTTCCATAAAATGAGCCTTTATTTGATTTTGAAATAAATAAATAAAAAAATGTCTTGGGGCTCAAAATATTGAAAATTCCAACTTCAAATTATAAGAATCACGAGGCAAATAGAAATACATCTATAACACCGTGAAATCCCATCCCACGAGAAGGTGTTGATATGGTTTAGAATTACATTCGGATGGAGTTGTTTTCCCTTCTTAAATTACTGAAACTTAAACCGTGAGAATGGTTTTGCTTATGGAAGAAGGCGAAGGTGGACATACACCGATTTCATGACAATGTATTTTAAGAGTGCGTGAGAATGAGATGTGCGATGAAGTGTTAATGAAAAGTGTCCATCGAAGCGATGCTTACAATTTACACACGTATGTATACTGGTAACTTAGCAAATATCTATATTTATTTTTAAGCATTTAACTGCTAGATCTAAAGAAAAGTTTTACTAGAAAAAAAAACCACGCGGATCAAACAGCGGACGGGACTCGAACCCGCACCCTTCGCAATCGGCCGCGTTGAAATTTTCTTAGCCTTACGCTGCAAGGCAGCGCCGTCTCTTCGCATTGTAGGTAGCCCAAATATCTATACGTGAAAATTGACCGAATTCGATTTGAATTTGATAAACTCAGTTTTATTTATATTCAACCAAACTTCTGCTTCATCTTAGATTAGAATTGAGTGCAGAATGTTTCTACTATTATATTTCTTGAAAATGTATGTGGTACATGGAAGTTTATGTGGCCTCGATCATCATCTATCGGTTACGTTCAAACAATCCGAACGGTGGTTTTTAACTGTACTCTTCTAACAATTAAGCACATGGACTGCTAACTCGCTGTGCATAATTTACCGTCAATAATTGATTGTGCGCAGTAACGCTAATTGTGGTACTCCAAAGAACAATTCAGTTTGTTAACCTGGATAGGACATTGGGTGGAGGTCTGTTGCATCAGTAGGTACTATTGATTTGAAATAGTTCTTAGTTGTGAACAAGCTTTCACTTATGATGTCGATAAAGATTAGCAATGGTTGAGAAAAATTACCGATGATAATGTAAGCCCGATGTATAGTGATGGATAATAAATAATGTTCATATTATACAAGTGATTTCTTTAACATGATCGCTTTAGAATTGAAAACATGTTATTAATCATCATGAACATGTTATTAGGTAATTATGATAACTATGTTATTGACGAAAACTGAATATTATTTAATGCTACATAATCTACCCTTTTATCATCTCTATAAGTCAATTCGTTATGTCACTTAACTTCCTATACGCATACATACGTAAGTTATTTTAACGAAAACACAAATGTTGTTTCAATACATAAGTTATTTTAACGAAAAGAAATCACGCCTTGTTAAATTTTGTCAAAAGAGGAAACATATTCGTCAAGCTCACGGTATGTTAAACATAAATTCGACGAGCTCATTTATTTTAAATAGCAATTAAGTGTATCATGTCGTCATGAACGTTACGTCTTTAAAAAAAAATCAGCTTACGTTAGTCAGCGCCAAGAACTTATTTTGCATTTTCTTTCATCTGTTCAATTCGTAAATCATTATCAAAAGCTTTTGTTTCAACAAAGATTTCTGTTTAATTATGGATACAAAGTCCTTTTTTCTTCCTTATTTGTGATTATGGATTCACAAAACTTGGATTGTTTTGTAAATCAAACATATGTATAAAGATATTGTACATTATACATAGTTTCAATGTCAAATATATCCCTTAAGGTCTTGAGAGATACAGGCTGCGGCCTTGCAATCTTGTCTTAATGATATCAATTCAAGTTTATATGTGTTTTGTGTATAGGAATATATGGAGAAGAAATAAAGCATTATTATTATTGAGTTGGCGACGATTAAATAATGGCTAATTATTATCGTCTACATTGATATTTTCTTGTGTAAAACGATCAAAAATTTCATCATTTTTAAAATTCTTTATTGTTAGGCTACCCTCTCTGAAGGAACAGTTACCCATTCGTTAATCAATTATGCGTAGGATTATGGGATTGTTTAAATAGCAGAATTAAAATAACATACGTAGCTGCGTGTATGTATGCAATTGCTTTTTCATGGTTTTTTATTAACTACGCTATTTGTTATGTGAATTTGGTAGCTGCACTTAAACTGGGTCTTTACAATGTTCGACAATATCCTTATTCTTATTTTCGCATTGTTTGTATAATACTGAGCGTATTCTGTATTGTCATTTATAGTCCAGTCAATGAACGGTTTCCCTTGCAAATCTACCAAACAGCACCGAATAACACCAACATATTCCTCATCCTTTTTGAAGCTGGTTGAAAACTTTCATCCCCGAGTAGAGTTGGCGTTCACTCCACACACATTGACAATGTTTGGTTTGGCCGTTTTTTCCGTGCATTGACTGAACTATGAGAAAAGTCAGAATGTCAGATGGTGCCTATATACGAGTACTTCTATGACATTACTGTTCTATTGAGACAGATCTCATCTCAACAAATTTTGTCGAATAAAGCATCCAAGAATGCATGGAAATGATTGCCGAAATATCAAGATACAGTCAGCAAGTTGTTTTTAAAATCTAACACTGCCTTGGCAAATTAAATAAGCGCAATAATTATTCACTTAAATTTAATATTTAATTTTGATTATATCAGAGGCAGTAAAAACACCAATGACATCACTATACGGTTACCTATTTACACAACTCGTCGTCGACGTATTTGATAAATTAATTTATTTGAACACTTTTCTAAGGTTGCCATAATGAGTATGCCACATAACCAGAAACGATTTCGTAAAACGAAAATTATTAATTTACATGAGTAATCAAATTTTATTTGACTTCTTGAAATTTCGTACGATTTCATGGCAAATCCATTAACCAATGGAAGTGATATTTCAATAGAAGATGTAATATTAATCCGTGAATTCCGTATCCATCGAATATGTTTTTCGTGATGTTTGCCATACATATACAAATTTTGATGTGTGTATGTGACCTTCGGTGTATCTAGTTCTATTTGATTGCACTTTCAAACTTGTCTGTTTTATGTTGTAATCTGTCTTATATTTTAAGCCGTAGTTGAACCCATTACCTTAATTCATGCCTTTCCTTACATGTATCTTGTTACACACGGCTGCTGCTGATTTCTCCAGTAATGACAACAACTTCAATTCGAACGAAATTGAATTAGTCAGCAAAATTATTATTGCGTTATTATATAATAATATCTACAGCGTGAATTTGCAGTAAAATCATGTAACTTTGTTACCAATGCTGTTGTCATTGTTATTTCATTTTCAAGTGTCATGTTGAAGACAAGCTTACGATTTAATCTACAGCTTTATGGCCCAATAAGAGCTTATTGTTCTATTGAGGCAGCGCTGTATGCATTGTGTAACCTCACCACCTTGTTATACATACATAATTTGTACTATTTGTTAATTAGTCCACTGTGTAATACATATGTATTGTGTTGGTTTCTAAACATAAATTTGATTTCTTAAAGAGCTTGTCTTAATTGTTGATAGTGAAAAGCATATCAGCAAATATAACATTGTTACTGATATTTGCTATATCTTAATGATTAAAACATTTTGTGGTTTGGGTCAAATTGGATACTCACAAACAATATTAGCATAGCTAGCCAGCACTTTTTCATTGTCATTAATGGGCTATCTGCAAAGAAAAGTTGGCAGCTGGCTGAATTGTGTATTTTACGGATAGCAACTTACGTCATAGTATGCGGATACCAAAACTGATCTCGAAACTCAGCGTGTTTACAAAGAGACATCGAGCCGTTAGCTACGGATCTTACCATTACCATGATGTTTAAAGTGAAAAGCCTAAATGGCGCGTTAAGCAATTATGATAGCCCCTGAGGTCGGTTTTGAAATATTTGCGTTTTTTGACTATACTAAGCTAATAAATAAGATTTTTATTGTCTTTAATGGAGCTGTAAATATTTCTTACTGAGTGTTGAAGGATATCAACATTCAAGAATACAGATAGCTAGGGTTGCTTTTACATGACTATCTATTTCCAAATAACTATAATAATGTTTCTACTTAAGAAAATAGCAAAACTATTACGTTTAATGTCTACCTTCCGTGAGAAAGCGATATGAGGAAAGGATTGATATGTTAACGCCACTTTGCATGATGACTTTTATCTCATTACATACCTGGAAGTGTTCTCATAATTATAGACTAAAACTGGTTGAAAGACCTTTAATTATGAATGACGTTTCTTCATACTATGTTTGCTCATTTCCTGGTAGCCATACAGGATATTTAAGGATCTGAATCAGATCATGAATCGGATCAGAAATAACTGGTCCTTTTTCAATGACTTCAAACAGTTTTCTTTTGAAATAGTAACTTATAAGATCTGATTTGTTTTTTGGTAATATAGGGTTTTTTTCAATAAAATTTTGGCTCCAATAATATCGTTCCTATGCGTAAATTTATTTTCAAGCGTGAACTATCCTTAACACATACACCATTCTACTCCCACCATTGTGGGACCATCATTTGAAAACCCAATAAATAAATATCAATAAATATTCATTTTATTTCACTAATATTATTCATTACTACCAAATGTGTAAAGATAAATTAAAAATTTGTGCTTCTAAAAGGATCTCTAGTTGCGGTACCTTTTTTGAGTATAAAAAGGTCGATGCATGTGCGTTTATTCGGTATCCAGCCCTCAAAGAGGGCACACCTGAAATTCTTTGAGGGGGTCGATCTAACCCTTCGACCTCACCTCACACACACCGAACGTTGAACTAACGTGGCATGACATCACATAACGTTACTGACATTACACTTTTTCGAGCGTGCAGCCGGTGTTCATCAATTTATAAGACGATTTATATCACGTCAAAAACACGTTGAAGATGAAGAGTACTGCTGATGAACCTGCCTAATATCACTAGGTTTAGATTAGTTTTGTTTTAAAGTTTTAGATTAGCTTTTATATTCTTTTTTATGGTACTTGTCTCTAATTTAGTTGCCTGGTAAACTGTTTTTGGAGGTTCCAATAAAAAAATATCAGTTTTAATTTGTTCCTATGGACATTCCGTTTTGGTTCCTTTCAAATATACTCATCAAAAGAGAACAACATGAACTTTTTTGAATTTTTGACATATGTATTTTAAATAAGTACTTATATTTTTTTGTTAATAATATCCAGTTTGATTTATTAGTGACTTAAGCAAGAAGACGTTTGAATATAAATAACATTTCATAACTAGCAGTTTGCGAAAATGATATATGTTGCTTAAACATTTTGATGTGTGTATGTAATACCAAACATTTCCCTCATCCAAAGTCAAAGTGAAAATGGATGTATTTTGAAGTAGATATTTTATGAGGTGCGTTTTTTTATGACGCCGAGTGGAGCTGGATCTCCATATTTATTTTCAGAAAGTCCCTTCGTTTTTTAAGTCAAATGTTTATCAACTCGATCAATCTCTGTATGAAATGTTGAAATAATCGAAAATTTCTAAAAGTATTTAATTTTTAAATATTGGTTTTCTTGTACGTTCTTCTTGGTAAGTTTTGATGTCTTTTTGTCCAAGCTTTTTGTGCATTCCTATTTCAGGTTGCAGCCTTAGCTCACTAATAGTGGCCTTAGCCTCCAAAGACTTAGGTCAAGCTTTAAATGATGCAACTTAAATTTTTTGGTTCACATTGAAATAATTCTATTGTTATTGCATTAATATGATATAGTTTTTCCGAGTTCATTGATAAGTTTCACCGCGGCTCCGACTTGATGGTGGCCGTTGTTAGTAAACATTCTTTTGTGATGATGAAACATCCGTTCTGCTCTATTTAACACCGCATTCCGCTTTTTAATTTTTATCAACTGTGATCTTCTTAATTATGCTTACTGTTGGTTAAGAAATCGTTCAAACTTAGGGAAAGGTACCGAAGTGTTACCCACCCAACATTCTTTTCCGGTACTTGATTTCTTTAAAAGACCTTAAAGCTAGCAAATTGCTAGAAATTATCTTTTCTACTTATATTGTCAAGGCTTTAAACTCCCTCCACACACCTGCCAAAAATACTCCAACATTGGCCAATACGGGAGTGTGGAGCGAGTATTGATCTATATTGGCGTTATCTCGTGGATATTGGCCTACGCTCATCTCCTTTTTAGTAACATCAAAGAGATATCGGGTAGTTTTGTGTATCGCCAAAACTATCCCTTTACTTACAAGCATGTTATAATAATAATTAGGAACTATATTACAGCGGAAATTATATTACGACAGATATTTTCACGCCGTCCATTTAGTGGAGAATGAGCGGGTTTTCGTGGTCGGTCATTGGATGGGTGACCAAAAATTTAATAACATGAGCTCCTCCGTGCTTCGGAAGGCACGTTAAGCCGTTGGTCCCGGCTGCATCTGCAGTCGTTAGCACCCACCAATCCGCACTGGGCCCGCGTGGTGGGTCATGGCCCAATCTCCCTATTCCATCCATAGGGAAGGCCTGTGCCCCAGTAGTGGGGACATTAATAGGCTGATGATGATGATGATGATGAGCGGGTTTTGGGCCTACGACAATACCTACTTAAAATGAATCTAGCAGATGTGTCGTTTGTCACCACATAGCAGTACTCCTTTTTGTTCGTTTTCTCTAATAGTTTTAGTAAATCGCTAATAAATACACGCCTTGCACGCCTTGCACGCCTGCAGTGTATTAACTCGAGCTGTGTTTCCGAGCTTGCAAGATTCAATTATACTTTTTAGAAATTCGTTACCGTCACATATATCTTTATCGTGTATAATTAAAACAGCCCAAATAGTATCCAACCTTGGCAGTGGTCAAGAGCGTTACATGGCGCCCTAACGGACGTGCGTGGACGGTGGCACGCTCCGCTGACCACGGCTGGTTACGCTGACGACTCGTTAAACTAAGCCATCGAACATAATGTTGCGTGTTTTTATTGACTACGATCGTTTATTGTTTATTTTATTTAATCGGCTTGCATAAAAATTATAATATCACGTTAGCGTTTATTTAATCTGCTTGCATTGAAATATCACGTAAGAGTCACGATTGCAAGCTATGTTTAATTAGATCATAAAAAGACTTCATTACATTTCATGTATCAGTATATTTGTTTGCATTATATCATGGGGGAGATGAATGAATACGTCCTTATTTGGGTTCTCATTGTTGTCGGGCTCCTTAATTGTGTCACCATAAAGAACTGATCCTTTCAATTTATCATTTGAAAAAGGTTTTTCAAACTTTCACGACACGAATTCCTAAGTAGAAATGTGGTTGAAGTTGGTTAACTCAGTTCCTATCAAACTTTAGCGATTGAAAGTCATCGTGATAGGAACCGCTGAGCATCTTGTGACGTGTTTTGTTTGTATGTCTGAATGAAATTTTACACACATTTTCATTCGCGCACTCGACAAAAAAAACGCTTACTCCCAAATCGAGCCGAAACATTGACATTTCTTGGTTATGGATTTCTTTAACACTCGCTAGCAACTAAGATCTTACTCAATCTTACTAAAAAAGTCTCACAAATAGGAGCGACAGCGACTACGGCCAGCCCTTATTGGTCGGTTGTGGTTGTGCTTATGTTGCAAGCGAATACAACAGTACCCAATATCAAATTCAAATCGTTTGTGAGTCCGAAATGTCATTGTCAAATGTGTACTGATGTTTAGTTCTCGTTACGTCCTTTGTGGCGCTGCTGTTCAAGTTTTCATACAACATATCACATTGACATTTCGCACTCGCAAACTATTTGAAAGCGAAAAACCAACCAGATTTTTTTTCTTTCATTCTAGTCTAGTAATGGAGTGCACATATTGTAGTAAACGATTTAATTATGATATAACTGCTCTTCTTATATTGACTTGCTCTTATAAAACTAGAAATGAAGGTCATGGCTAATTTACCACATATATTATGATAGATAGACCGCTTTTCTGTAAGATAAAGTTTAAAGTGATGGGTTTAACCTTTATTTACAGAAAACCTTATAATAATAGTCATTACCAAACGAGGAACGTGCTGTGAGTAAGATTACAGGGCTCTGCGAAGACTAGGTTCTGCAAGATGGAGGTGGTTAAGCGGTACTTAGACTAAAAAAAAAACATTGACAAACCGTTGTTCATCATCATCATCATCAGCCTATTAATGTCCCCACTGCACAGGCCTTCCCTATGGATGGAATAGGGAGATTGGGCCATGACCCACCACGCGGGCCCAGTGCGGATTGGTGGGTGCTAACGATTGCAGATGCAACCGGGACCAACGGCTGAACGTGCCTTCCGAAGCACGGAGGAGCTCGAGATAGTAATTTTTGGTCACCCATCCAATGACCGAGCACTGCGAAAGTTGCTTAAGTTCAACGATCGCAGCCGAACGCGCTAACCACTTGCGCCATCGAGCTCCTCACCGTTGTTCATTACTATGTAATGGGACATTGGGTCAAAACTAGAAAACCCCTGTAATAAAACGTCGAAATTAACCATTGTGTTCTTGCCCTAACACGATGAGTGGTTAATTTTGGCCTCTCTCGCTATGAATGAAGGTCGGCGAACCGATTATCTGTACAATATTGTTTTCACTATATTTTCTAACCAGTAATCCGGTTTCAACTCTGACTAAAGCACTTGCTCCAACCTTCTAAAACCAAATGAAGGCTTTATCCTGTTAATTACATCATTATATCTTTGTCAATTGATTAAAGTCAAATAGATATAGAAAGAATCTTAAAGTTTGATGCAAGTGGGCCATAATAAATTATATTTTTTACATGAGTTTATTGCATCGTGTAAGCGCCTATTAATATTTGGTTATATGTTTAATTGTTTTTCTTCTTTCTGTTACATTAGTTAAAAATATTTTACTAAAACAAAACAGGTAGTCATTTTTACAATAGAAGATTCTTCTTCTTCAGTTAGTTCTGTTATTGTTCAGTTTTTTTTTATCGATTGCGGAATAATAATTTAGGTTAGGGACAGGTTAATGACTCCAAAAAGGGTTTTTTTACAATAGAAGATTCTTCTTCTTTAGATAGTTCTGTTATTGTTCAGTGTTTTGATCGATTGCGGAATAATAATTTTGATTACGGACAGGTTAATGTCTCCAAAAAATGAAACCTTGCAATGAAATTTAACAATTCCAATTACTTCAAGAAAAAGCAGTTTTCGTTAATTAAACAAAGTTTTATTCCAAAAATGAGTAAATTCGTATTTCTAGGCCAGTATTTTACTATAATATGTAATGTACTAAGCTAAAGTGGGTCATTCAATTCATTATTTTTATGACGCTATTTTACGAATTATTAGTTAATTTCTTATTTAGTGCGATTGTGAAAACGGACGTTGAAATAAGCATTATTCGAGACTCAGCTTTTTTCGCTTAAAAACAACGTCTACTTAAATGGTTAAAATAATTGATTCGTCAAAGTAAACTTGTAGGTGAAATGCGTATCTTGCCTTTTCTAGAAACAAATTGCCGCTAATCTATCACGTTAGGAGAGATATGTTAGTGTTTATGGACGTCCCCTTCCGATTGCTAACGGAAATGTACGTTTGGATTTTATTTATTTCGCCGTCCTCGGAGAATAAAAGGATATCTGCAAAAATGTAAGTTTTCAGGAAAAATAAAAAACTGTTTTTTGTCGATTGCTTCTTAAATAATGGACGCAGACAGATGGTAGTTACCTTTAAGAAAAGCTAATTTTTAATACATTTGGAATTTTTAGTGAAGAACTCTAACAATAAGTTAAAAGGGAGATATGTATTTAGAAAATAAAAAGTTTGTCAAAATTAATCAAAATTTAATTTGTGTAATGTTGATTATCATTTTATTCGCATTGACAAGGAGCCAAAACCCAACATTGCACCACTGACAGATATTTTTATTCTATGTGTTATAAGGGTGCAAGTGAAAATGATAATACTTACGTAAATATTGTTAAACTTTTTTTCTATAAAGGACAATTAAATTTGGTTTTGCAATAAAAGTAGGTATGATGATAGTATCTCCGATTTTGGAAAGGCATAATCGTTTAACCGCCAGTTTGGTTGAAACGAGTTGCGTATTTAAAATTGTAATTAGCTTATTAAGCTAATCAAATGCGTTAAATTAACAAACGTTGATTAGATACCTGTAAAAAACGACACTTTACGGACTATAAATATTTTCTTCCTATTTTTTCACGGAGCTCTGCGGCATCTTGACTTTTCAACGGTCCACACATGACTATGAACCAAGAAGTGCTTGAGTGGTGTTCAAGCACTTCTTGATTGGGACACATTTTGAGCGCACGTGGTGTATGTAGGGTATTTAATATCGTTGAGTTAAGCTTGGAACTATTATTGTATGAGTTTTATCGAGTTGCTATATATAGGTTTTTTATGTTATTAATGCATACATTTAGCCGCAGTGATTTTGTTGTAATAAGAATACCATTCCTATTCAAGGTCGCAGTGTAATATATCAAAGCTTGTTCGATTGGTCTTACAAATTTCTATAGAACCGGATTTGTTCGCGACAATGAGTTTATACCAGAACAAAGCATTTGTTAGTTGCTTTCTTTTAAAATATACGTAAATAATGTTATTAATTTGTAACAAATTTTGTATTGCGTAAGGTGTAAATGGATATTACATATATTTTAGGTAGGTTTTCGATATTTATGGAAAAGTGAATGATGTTGTCTTAATAGAATACTATTCTATAGTTGGATACATACTTGTGGTATTATTCCAAATTCTGGTCTCACGTCGCTTCTAGGATCAAATACTTTTACCCTCTTCGATCTAAAGTGACAATATGATTCAGTCAAATCTAAGATTCTCCGAATTTTAGGAATCGTAATTTGTATTCCAATTCAAATAATGCTTTATGCCGTTGCACTTAAATTCCTTTTTGCTGAATGTTTTGTTACTTCTTTATTCATCATGGATTCCATGCGAATCCGCCCACAAGCATTTTTTACATTCTTCAGTATAAAAAGTTCGTGATAGTTGACTACTGATCAGTCACGTAATTCTTTCGTCGCGAATCAATAAAGCACCCTAAGTATTTGTATTAAGAATCACAATGAGGTTTTCCGTGATAAGCGAGTCACTGTGATATTAGGTCAATAATACAGGTTCTGTCTGACTCGTGCACGCCACCGGTAAACGTTTTGTCATAGCATCTTCGTTTTGAGTTCAACTCTTATTAATTGTTGAATAAGGTTTTGTTCGCGCTTGAACTACGCGCGGGAAATACGCGAACCGCCGAACACTACCGAATGATCACGACGGCGGCCGACGGGCGTTGTCGGCAACAATCGTTTTTTTTATTATAACGGCTTGAGAGAAGACAAGACGCAGAAAATTGTACTCGCTTCCTTTGATTGCATACACATTATACTTATTAATATTAGCAAATCTGTAATTATCTTTATTGAAGATTAAATGCCTGTAAACGAATCAAGATTGGGATTATTATTTCCTGGAGTTAACAGGAAAAGTGGTGCCGTGACCAGGATTTAGACTGGAAGGAAGATTGCTGGTCTGGGATAGAAATTGGTGAGCCCGTTCCTATTCCTTTCTTTTAGATCCATCCCCTAGTTCTTTTGGACGAGTAACGTCGAATAAGTGTTATTGTGCATAGTAGATAATAAAAATAAGAGTATAAAGGTAGAAAAGGCAGTAATTTGCAAACGCGTATAATAGTTACCTACCTTCGCAAAGTAAAAAAAAAAATATAAGTACTTAGTTTTTTGAAATTTGCATAAAGGTTTATCATTTTCTTTCAGGTTAAGTATATTTTTTGTAGTTGTTGTATATAAATATTGTAAATTCCAGGTCAAACTTTAAACAACTGCACCGGCCTTTCACCGATTATTGGATGTACCAAGCATATAATTTGATGCATCATTGGAAAGAATAAACAAATTAATAGCTATTTTATAACATATCACACCTGGTGAGTGGTGAGAGGATCCTTCGGAGAAGCAGTTCGAGGTATTTACTTAGTTTTTAGTATTGTATAATTTATTTCCTCTGATTTCTTATTTCCCACATCATTATGGCAGAAGCTCTTGATAAGCTCGTCAAAAGGCGCAGTTGTCTAAAAGGTCAATTAACAATATTTAAGAATTATTTAGAAATTATTCGGCAAATTGATATAAATAAATTAACTACGCAGCAACTTTCAGAATTAAAATTAAGACTAAATAAATTAGAAAATAGTTTATCCGCCTTTGATAATCTACAAACCGAAATAGAAATATTAAGTGACAATTCTTCTGATCAACTCAATGAGAGGGAGTCCATGGAAAATGATTTTTTTTCTTTAATGTCTAGTTCCCAATCTATCATAGAGGAAGCGAGTATCATTGCAAATAGGAGGCAAAGTTTATCAGACACAGTTGTCAATCAATCAAATAATACAGGCAATGTTCTAGTAAATAATAATATATCTCTTCCTACCATCAAGTTGCCCATGTTTGATGGATGTTATAGTAAGTGGTTGGAATATAGAGATACTTACATTTCGTTAATTCATAGCAATGACAGTATAAATACCATAAATAAATTTCATTATTTGAGGTCCTCATTGGAGGGTAGTGCTGCATTGGTGATTAAATCAATTGAATTTTGTTCTGATAACTATATGGCTGCATGGTGCCTTCTATGCGACAGGTACAACAACAAAAGGTTGTTAATTAATAATCATTTAAAGGCACTTTTTGGTATAGAAAATATGATAAGGGAGTCTGACACCTCTCTTCGTTACATTATGGACCATGTGACAAAAAATTTAAATGCTTTAAAAAACTTAGGTCAACCAGTTGAACACTGGGATTCACTCATTGTTTATTTAATTGTAATGAAATTAGACAATTACACTAGTAGAAAATGGGAAGAACATAAAGGGTCTCTCAGTGATATTCCAACATTAGAGGAATTCTTTTGTTTTTTAAGGAATAGAGCAGATTTCTTAGAAACTGTAAAGTATAACAAATGTTTTAATAAGAATGATAGGGTATCAACATTTGTAACATCTGGCCAAGCGTCAAATAGTAACAACTATAAATTGAGCTGTATAGTATGCAAGCAAATGCATCGTTTGTATGAATGTCCTAAGTTCATTTCCATGACCTTGGAGGAACGTAATAATTTAGTATCGAAAAATAAATTATGTGTAAATTGTTTGAGCGTTGGACATTACGCAAAAAATTGCCGTAACAGTCCGTGTAAAACCTGTAGATATAAGCATCATACCTTATTGCATAGGTCTAAGGTACAAAATAGCAGTGTCGTAAATAATAATTCACAGTCATTCGTATCACAAGTGCATAGCGATCATCTGTGCGCGGCCGCTTCAGAACCGGTTTCGTTATCTACGACTGAAGCGGCGGTGGCAATCCCCGCACAGCATGTTCTTTTGTCTACGGCGCTCGTTCAAGTAGTAAATATTATTACAAAGGAAGTATTTGTAGTGCGCGCCTTACTGGATAGCGGGAGTCAAATAAGCATGATAACCGAAAATTTACGCGCCAAGTTGGGATTATATAGTGTAAAAAACGAGCAGCCTATGACGGTATCAGGCATAGGAAATATTAAGTTAAGTATATCGGATAGATGTAAATTAGTAATGCGATCGATGAAAGGTAATTTCTCGACCGAAATAAGTGGCATGGTAGTAAAAAGTATAACTGGTATGTTACCAAATGTAAATGTAGACGTGCAGTCTTTGAATATACCTAAAAATATTATGGTAAAATTAGCAGATCCTCAGTTTCATGTATCCGCTGAAGTAGATATATTAATTGGAGCGGATTTATTTTGGGAAATAGTGTGGGGAAAACAAATACGGTTAGGTAAAGGTAAACCCATTTTGCAAAATTCTAGGTTAGGTTGGTTGATATCGGGTCCTTTGAGTACACAAGGTTCGAGTAAAAATGCAGTAAGCTGCCAACTTAGCTTTGATCTAAATAATATGGTAGAAAAATTCTGGTTGATTGAAGAAATTCCATCCACAGATTTAGTGAAAAATACAGAGGAGCAATTTTGTGAAAAACATTTTGTAGAAAATACGTATAGGTTACAAAACGGTAGGTTTTGTGTAAAAATTCCGTTTCATACTTCGCCTTATGACACATTAGGTGATTCACTTTTTATTGCAAAGAGACGCTTTTATAACTTAGAAAAAAGATTTAGAAAGCAACCGGATTTAAAGGAATCATATGTAAGATTTATAAACGAATATAAGGAATTAGGTCATTTATCAGTTTCTAGTAAATGCGACCCTGCTTATTATTTACCGCATCACCCGGTGCTGAGAGAGAAAAGTGAAACGACGAAACTTCGGGTGGTATTTGATGCATCTGCGAAGACCAACTCCGGGCGGTCGTTAAATGATGTGCAGGCTGTCGGTCCGATTATACAAGATGATTTGTTTAGCATCTTATTGAGATTTAGACAACATAGTTTTGTCATTACGGCAGACATAGAAAAAAATGGTCGACGAAAGTGATAGACATTGGCAAATGATAATATGGAGAGAAAATGAAGGCGAGAAGTTGCAATATTTTAAACTAAACACGGTCACATATGGTACTGCGTCTGCGCCTTTTTTGAGCACGCGTTGCCTTCATCAATTAGCTCAAGAATGTAATAACCCGAAAATAAAGGGTATTATCGAACACGATTATTACATCGATGATATTTTGACAGGATTTGAAACTGAGAAGGAATTAGAAACAACATTTAAATCAATTATAAATGTTTTGAAATCGGCAGGATTCAATTTGAGGAAATTTCGTACAAATTCAAATGTTCAATTCAATGAAAGTAACTCTAGTGATAATCATATAATAGCAGATGAAAAAGCGACTACGGGAACGTTAGGGTTAACATGGTCACCTTTGTCCGATAGTTTTATTTTTCCCGTAAGTATTTCCACAATGGAAAATATTACAAAAAGAAACTTGCTATCTGCTATAGCTAAAATATTTGATCCTCTTGGCTTGTTGAGTATATTTATTATTAAGGCAAAGTTAATAATGCAACATTTATGGAAATGCAAATTAGAATGGGATGAAAAGGTGACAGACGAGATTATGTTAATGTGGTCAACCTTTGTAAATTCGGTTAATTCACTGTCTTGTGTGAATGTGCCAAGACATGTGTTTTGTAAAAATGTAAAAATTATTGATATACATATATTTTCAGACGCCTCTCAAGCAGCATATGGCGCCTGTGCATATATACGCTCAGTGGATCAGAATGGAAGGGTTTGGGTAAAGCTGTTATGCGCAAAATCAAGAGTAGCTCCCTTGAAGTCCACGACGATCCCACGACTTGAGCTGTGCGGTGCGCTGCTAGCTGCTGAGTTGAGCGCCAAGGTTAGGCAAGTCCTGCGTTGCCAGGTAGGGCGTTGTGTGCATTGGACGGATTCAATGGTAGTTCTCGGGTGGCTACATACCTCTGCAAGTCGGAAATTAGAAGTGTTTGTGGCAAATCGAGTAAACAAAATTAAAACTTTGACAGAAAATTATGAATGGAGGTATGTTCCCACCGATGCGAACCCCGCAGATCTCGTTTCAAGGGGTGTAGATAAATTTGAGGAAAAAATTGCAAATTTTTGGTGGGGAGGCCCCGAGTTCTTAACTCAGGATGAGTCACAGTAGCCTGCCAAAAAGTATAATTCGCAGAGATGTCATAACTATGATGAAAAAATTATTATCTTGCAAACTGTAGTAGATAATGAATTATCTCAAATATTTAATAAATATTCTAATTTGAATACCTTAAAGAGAGTAATGGGCTATATATTACGATTCATAAATAATTGTCAAAAATCGCAAGTAAAAATTACATCGTCATATTTAACTACAGAGGAATTACAAAACAGTATAGATGCTTTAGTAAAATTAGCTCAGTCAGAGTCATTCGGGAAAGAAATACAGGCACTGAAGAAAAAAACAGTTTTTAGACCCCAAATCTAAGATTTTGTCTCTGAACCCATTTTTGGATGAAGTAGGTATGATTAGAGTTGGTGGTAGAATAGATAATTCGAAATTTAGCTACGATAAAAAGCATCCCATGCTTCTTGACGTAAAGCATCGCTTATCAGTCCTTATTTTTGAACATGAACATAGGCGTCTTATGCATGCGGGCCCTCAATTGCTATTAGCCGCGGTACGTGAGCAGTTTTGGGTCACTAACGGTAGAAACCTTGCCAGAAGTATACCTCACAAATGTGGAATCTGTAAACGTTTTCGAGCAAAGACACTGCAGCCTTTAATGGGTAATCTGCCAAACCAACGTCTCACTCCGGGAATACCGTTTGAAACAACAGGCGTTGATTTCGCAGGTCCCTTTTATATAACTGATAGAAAGGGTCGTGGTTGCAAAATAAGCAAATGTTATTTATGTATTTTTGTCTGTTTTGCGACCAAGGCTCTTCATCTGGAAGCGGTAAGCGATTTAAGTAAAGATGCGTTTATTTTGAGCTTAAAAAGATTTATTGCACGACGTGGTAAACCAAAGAATATATTTTGCGATAACGGTACTAATTTTGTGGGAACTAAGAATGAATTGGATAGGTTAGTTTTGCATAATAAAAATGATTTAACTCGGATTGGTTCCGATGAAGGAATCAAATTTCATTTCTCACCAGCGTATGCACCAAATTTTGGCGGACTATGGGAGGCCGGTGTAAAGTCGGCCAAATTTCATTTAAAAAGAATTTTAGGCGATAGACATTTAACTTTTGAAGAGCTTACGACGTTATTCGCTCAAATAGAATCTATCCTTAACTCTCGTCCTATCTGTCCCATGTCCTCCAATCCCAGTGACCTTTGTCCTCTCACACCTGGGCATTTTCTCATCGGACGGCCAATGACAGCACTTCCATCGCCGCAGTTGATAGACGCAAAGATCAGCAGATTGGATCGCTATAATCAGTTGGAACAAATGAGACAACACTATTGGTCACGCTGGCATAACGAATATATAGCAGAACTACAGCATCGTATTAAATGGAAGCAGCAATATTACAGTTTGAAACAAGGAGATTTGGTTATTATTAAAGAAGACAACTTGCCACCATTAAAGTGGAGAATGGGGAGAATCCAAGCTTTGTTTCCTGGTAAAGATGGAATTCCTCGAGTCGCGGACATTTGTACTAGCAATGGAGTAATTCGAAGAGCTTTGAGTCGACTTTGTCCTCTTCATTTCGACGAGTCCAGCACTGAAGAGTTGAAGAATTCTTCTTCAACGGGGGAGGATGTTCGCGCTTGAACTACGCGCGGGAAATACGCGAACCGCCGAACACTACCGAATGATCACGACGGCGGCCGACGGGCGTTGTCGGCAACAATCGTTTTTTTTATTATAACGGCTTGAGAGAAGACAAGACGCAGAAAATTGTACTCGCTTCCTTTGATTGCATACACATTATACTTATTAATATTAGCAAATCTGTAATTATCTTTATTGAAGATTAAATGCCTGTAAACGAATCAAGATTGGGATTATTATTTCCTGGAGTTAACAGTTTTATTTCCTTTGCTTGTGGTGTATGATCCTTTGAATTGGAACCTTAGGTCGAATGATCTTTTCTCTTTGTAAACATGAAGCACGTTACATTTTGCCTTTCCTTATATACCGTTCTCAATATCATAATATTCTAACACATGATCTTGAGCTGGTATGTGTTTGGCAGCTATGACTCAAATTTTATCTCTGTGCTTATCTTCTCTTTAGAAGGTATCCATAATATGTCTTTACATATGAATCAAATATGCCTGTAAATCTTTATATAAATATAAGCAGAATTTACAAAATGAATTTTTTCTATTGTTTCAACGGCAAAGGAATTTGCTTGTGATATACATGTGTGACCTACCCTTCCTTCTTTGCAGGTCCAAAATAGATCCTCTTCAAATAAAGTAATCAGCAATTTTAATAAATGTTAACTATTAAAGTTAAAAATGTCTTCATCATAAACGACTCCGGCGAAGAAAATTGTATCACTTTCGCTGCTAAATTATTTATGAGCGGATGACACGGTAACTTCATCCAAATTATATACCGTGACTGAGTTAAGATCTTTATAATTAGCGTGATAAGTTTCATTTTCAGTTGAGACTAAATCTTATCGGTTATGTCATTGGAAAATAGTACTTAACTCGTTTTTTTAACTTGAAACCCTTACACTAAAACTAAAACTTACACTAAAATAATATATATGAACTTACTCAATAACGACCTGATATTCTACTGGGTGCTCTAAACTTCGATGCATATTATAACTCCAATATATGGATATTCATAATGGGTACTGGAATTAACGTATATGATTACGAAGTTAATTTTAGTACTTATACAAATATCAAATTATCCTGATAAATAATTTTCTGGGACCTTGAAATTTAAAGTTCATAAACCAAGGCGTGGTTTAGTCTTATTTGTATATTCTACGTTCGTACATCAGACACAAATAACTTCCGACAATGAATTTTGAATACTAGAAAACTGTAATAATTTGTAAATCTTATACAATTTTTTGCGAGGGTATCAATTACTATATAACGAATTGGAAGTTTACATAATAGATTTTCCTTATTGTTTCAGATTTTCTTTTGAGAACACCGTGAGAAGGCGTGACAAAAGAGAAGAGCCATTGTTATGTTCGGCAGGCTTCAAGAGCGTTCACAATGGACTTGAACACACTCCCATCGGCTGAATAAGTAGAAAACCCAGATAAAAAAAGCGCACAATTAACGCCGAACGTGCGCCAACAATGTGACGTAACGCCATCTATCGGATAATTGACGAACTTGATCGCAAGTGAAAGTGTTCAGATTATGTGTATTGTATGTATACGTTAGATTTTCAAAATGAAGCTCAATTTGTTTAAGCGGTCTATGATATTTGCGACGTTTTTTGGTGCGTGCCTGTGCATAGCTTTGATAGTTGCGTCCCTGGGGACCACGCAATGGATTGATGCGCATGCGCGAAGGACGTCAAGTCCTATGTCGTCCGAGGGTCATATCAGCTTTGGACTGTTCGAAGGACGGAAGAAACTTACCCTGGGTTATGGCTGGCGTACTCATGATTTTAGTGGTGAGTGTATGAAGACATACATAACCTATAATACATAACATTACATATTATTAAGCAAAGTTCAGAAAACCAGTTTTCTTACTGGAGTCAGGGCGCCTGTCTGGAGAAGTAGCCTCCACCAAACAGAATACTGCACCCAAATAACGTGCAATCCTGCAGTTAAAAGTGTTCTCCATAGGATAGCGGAATCGGCTTTTGGTCAGAGGATGGGCAGGTGGAACTAGATTATTCGTGCCGTGATGGAGAAAGAATACAATTCACTGTTCCTTTCTACTACCCGCGAGTTTCATAACAGTCGACTAAGGTTAATCGGCAGGACTTTATTACCTAACTTGCGACAATGCTCAAAATACGTAAACAACACCGCCCACACACCTTCGTGCTGTTGTAAACCAAGATAACGATTATGATTTGCTTGTGATTTCATACAAGAAATCGAATCAGTGACTCATGCTGCTTGCGGTCGCAAGTTGCGTTTGTTTATGTAATAAACTAGGCGAGTCTTCTGGAGCTTCATCATCATCAACAGCCCATCATAGTCCACTGCTGGACATAGGCCTCTCCAAATGCACGCCACTCAGATCGATCTTGGGCTACTCGCATCCAGCTCCTGCCAGCCACCTTGCGCAAATCGTCACTCCATCGTGCCTGAGGACGTCCTACACTACGTTTGCCTAGACTCGGTCTCCACTCCAGAGCTCGTCTACCCCAACGGTTATCGGTTCTTCGGCAAATATACCCAGCCCACTGCCACTTCAACTTGCTAATCCGGTGGGCTATGTCGATAACTCTGGTTCTCTGTCGGATTACCTCATTTCTGATGCGATCCTTCAGAGAAACGCCGAGCATAGCCCTTTCCATAGCGCGCTGAGCGACTTTGAACCTGTGGACCAGCCGTACCGTCAGTGTCCACGTCTCGGCTCCGTATGTCATCACAGGTAGGATGCACTGATTGAAGACTTTCGTCTTTAGGCACTGTGGGATCGACGATGTCAAGACTTGACGTAGCTTCCCAAACGCTGCCCAACCTAGCTGAACTCTTCTATTCACCTCGTCCTCAAAGTTGTTTCTACCTAACTGCAATTTCTGCCCGAGGTATACATATTTTTGAACAACTTCGAGAACGGCACCGTGTATTGCAATCGGTTCCGGTAGAACATGTTCATTGAACATGACCTTGGTTTTATCCAAGTTCATCCGTAGGCCGATGCGTATAGAAGAGTCAGCCAGGTCATTCAGCATCTGTTGTAGGTCCTGCAGGGTTTCTGCCAGGATGACGATGTCGTCTGCAAATCGCAAGTGAGAGATGCGTTCGCCATTTATGTTGATGCCTCTGGAGCTTAATGGCAGAAAATCCCGGTAGACTTCTTAAGCATAAATATGAAACCATGGTTAGGCCCTAGTATCGGCGGGCGGGGCTTCCGTCTTAAAGGAGGAGCACAAACAACTAGCGAGATAGTATTCGTGTCGTCATCGTCAAAGTTTCCATGGAAACTAGGCAACGCCCCTACCGGACGTAAGACCGAACTAACTCTGCGCATACTAATACTTTCTCAGCAGTTGTTCTTGCTCACCCCTCTAGCTAGAGCGGCTAGAGAGTCCGCCGCTTGGCATCGTGTGTTCACCGAAACTGTTGCTCATTCTCATTAGCAACTCTTTGCTTAATAGAAATCAAATAGAAAAATAAAAGCTTTACTGGCTCCCTTTTCATATAAATTTTAGGGTGATGTGGCACTGCGGGCCAGTTGTCGAGAGTATAGCGGAGGCAACTTCCCAGTCGGGGGCTCTAATTCGTGTGGAAGGATAAACGTGTCCGTGGCTCCTTTTTCATTCCAAATTCTTGAGCGCTAGCTTTACGTGTATGGTTACAGTGAAAGCGGGCAGGCACCCGGCCCGCCGCTGGGCGTGGTGCGGCACCGCGGGCTAGTTGGGCGCGGCCCTGTCTCTTTACTTCCCAGACGGACGCTCCAATTGACGTAGAAAATTAAACGCTTCCCTGGCCCTCTTTTCATTCCAGATTCTCGATCGAAAGCTTACTTTAATTCTTGAGCGCTAGCTTTACGTGTATGGTTACAGTGAAAGCGGGCAGGCACCCGGCCCGCCGCTGGGCGTGGTGCGGCACCGCGGGCTAGTTGGGCGCGGCCCTGTCTCTTTACTTCCCAGACGGACGCTCCAATTGACGTAGAAAATTAAACGCTTCCCTGGCCCTCTTTTCATTCCAGATTCTCGATCGAAAGCTTACTTTAACACGTGTATATAGTGAAAGCAAGGAACACCCGGCCCACCGCTGGGCGTGGTGTGGCACCGCGGGCCAGTTGGATACAAAACTAGCGTCTTTCTTTACTTCCCAGACGGCCGCTCCAATTTTAGTGAAAAAATAAACGTTTCCGTGACTCCCCTTTCATGCCAAATTCTAGAGCGAAAGCTTACATCGACACATGTTTGGTTAGAGAGAAGAGAGAGAGATTTGAAGAAGTTGGCCAGTTGTCTAGTCTCCTGTAAAGTGGAGGCAACTTCCCAGGCGGGCGCTCTTATTCATGTGGAAAATAATAGTTCCCCTGGCTCCCTCTTTCATTCTAAATTCTAGAGCGATAGTTTACATCGACACATGTTTGGTTAGAGAGAAGAAAGAGAGAGATTTAGAGAAAGCGGGCCAGTTGTCTAGTCTCCTGTAAGGTGGAGGCAACATCCCAGACGGGCGCCCTTATTAATGTGGAAAAGAATAGTTTCCCTGGCTCCTTTTTCATTCTAAATCCAGAGCAATAGCTTACATCGACACGTGTATGGTTACAGAGAAAGCGGGCCAGTTGTCGAGAGTCTCCTGTAAGGTGGAGGCAACTTCTCTAATACGTGTGGAAATTAATAGCTTCCCTGGCTCTCTTTTCATATAAATTCTAGGATGAATGCTTATATTGTCTCTTGTATGGTTAAAGTGAAAGCGGGGACGCACCCGGCCCGTCGCTGGGCGTGGTGCGGCACCGCGGGCCAGTTGGGCGCGGCCCTGGTGTCGGCGGGCGGGGCTTGCGTGTTGGCCGCTCTGGGCTCGGCTGCTAGCCATCGGTGCTCACCGAAACCGTTGCTCATCAGCAACTCTTTGGCAGGTATGTTGATATCATAATTATTAAAACACTAAATTGACAACATCGAATATATATATTATTATAATAAGAATTATTGACATCTATATAGTTAATTGAATAGAAAAAATTGCATGTTATCTTTTTATGACTAAATAGGTTAAGATACAATTTAGATGAAATGTAACACCATTATTTTTGTACTCTGTTTAATGCAAATAAATTGAATTGAATTGAATAAAATAAAAAGTAATTGTATGCTAAAAAGAAGAGAGGAGCAACAAGGTGAAAACTAAGACTAACTTTTTTTAATCCGCGTTTTGGAATAAGGCGATAGATGTTCTGGCATCTTTAAATAATACTTACTTCTGTTTGGAATTCCAGTCCTGTTCACCCTGGGCGCCATATCGGTGTGGCTGACAGAGTATTTCCTGCGGCTGCAGCACAACGTCTTGTCTGACGAGGACCTAGCCAACACCTGGTCTTCGGATGGTATGGCAGACCTTGGGCTTTCATTCTGGTAAGTATGAAGGTTTTGTGAAAATATACCAGTAATATTCTTATAATCTGGTATATTTTTATAAACTTAAAAAGGGGACTTATTAAAAACAAAACTACTTAAAAGTAAGAAATGATGCATATTCTTTATTTGTATATTTAGTAGCGATGCCATGCCACATAGGTAGTAAATATCATCTCAGATCTATCAATATGCATGGCACCGACTCCAAATGCATGAATAAGAATATGCATTATTTTTTTTGCTCTTTATTGGTTTGATTTTTATGAAGTCGGTTTTTATTTTTGTTAAAAAGTTTTTGTTTCACTTTTTGTAAGCCAGAGTAAGATCAACTTTCCAAGTACTTGGTACCTGGTCTGCATTCTTATCTTAAATATATATCTTAAAATAACCAAACACGATTGAGTACTGTTTGTAATTGAGGAGTTCCGTTGTTTTCTCCGAAAGTACTGATACGATCCTCACCAACTTAATATAGGACCATCTCGCCAAAAACTGATTCAAACAAAAAATCGAGTCATCAAAATCGGTCAGGAATCATGCACAAATAACAATAAAAAAAAATTATACTAATGAATTGAGAACCGCCTCTTGTTTTAAGTCGGTTAAAAAGTAAATTTGGCAACAATTGCATGGATAAACTGTTCTCGAATTGAATTTTGCATTGATTCTCCTAATCATGCCAAAATCGGGCCTAGTGTGTTATTTTTTTGGAGTTCAAGTCAATTATCCGTTGTCCGCCGTCGGTTTCCCAGCGAAGTGTATTTCATGAACCGTATTACCGCTATGAATTCTTTCAACCCCAGATTCGATTTACGCGCGCGATCACACGATTTTTAATGTTCATTGATCCGTACTCTGAATGGATTGTTTTTATTCAACCTTAAGATCGCGCAATGAAGTACGAAACGCATGAGAATCGTACTTGTAAATCTCCTCGTTCGGGCATGTACTAATAAATTGAAATTAATGATTTTAGTGCCGCCAGATGGCGCTGTATTTTTAATAACTTCTGTCCTTAGATTAAAACAAAAAGGGAAGATACGGCACTCGCGGCTTTAATGTGAACCGCTTTAATTAGGTGCATGAACACAATCCGCTTTAGTCACACCCGATAACAATAATGCGGATGTTCTGTGTTAAAAAGATGCTTTCGATGAATTTAAAAAGCACACAAATGGTTAAAGATCGAATAACAAAGTCCGTGGCAACATTTTTCATTCGTAAAACTATACAAACGATTTGTTCTCAAAAGTCACGGTTTTACTTGAATGGTATTCGTTTATATTCGTCATTTGTAAAGAAAGTAGCAATGACCTTTACAGAGTCACCGGGTGGAGCATTGGCGAGTGCCTCTAGAGGTATTCCAGGCGGATGGCATCTCCCACGGGGGGAGTCTCCTCTCCGTCTGGAGCTTATATACCACTCGGACCTGAAGGGTTGGCTCAATTAGAGGGCGTCTCTGAGACTCGGACCTCGGCTCTAGTTAGCCGTTGTCTTTGGGGGCGTTAAAACGCGCAGTCAGCTCAGCCGTTTGTAAAGAGAGAAATGAAAACGCAGTCCGTTGTTAAGCGTCGCGGACACGTCGTCGCGCTTGCGCAGTGTTACCAACCCTTACCAAAATTTTCCCCTAAGTATTTTTTAAATTCCCCTAAATATAGAATTTTATATGTATCTACTTATTACCTAAATTCTTTCGTTGCTCCTTAATTAAAACGTTACTTATTTAGTTACAGAAAATTATTTTATTGTATAAATACAGTTTCCCAAAGGACAATCAAACGAAAATGAGCTGACAGGCTTTTAAATCATATTTAGCTGTTTATTAACTTTAGTCCATACAGCCTTAGGAAACAACCCGCCACACAGTCACTTCAGTCATTTCAGTCATTTCATATCGAGGTGCAATCCATTCTACGTACAAAACTGAAAGAAAACACACGCTTTCTTTTTCGATTTAATTGAAAGTTTTGATAAAAGGCCCCTAAAAGATCCCCCAAAAAATTCCAGCCCCTAAAAAAGTCCGTTTTAACACTTCTAGCCCCTAAATCTGGGGGCAAAACCCCTAAGTTAGGAACCGTGCGCTCGCGCTGCGTTTTGTAAGTCCGAAATGTCATTGTCAAATTTTGTATAGAAACTTGAACAACAGCGCCATTTATGGACGTAACGAGATATAAAAATCAGTACACATTTGACAATGACAATTCGTACTCGCAAACGTTACGAATTCGGTATTGGTTCGTGCTAAGGTAACGGGCGGAGTCATTTGTCGGTCGAACGAAGGATGAAATTTGGTGCACATATAGTTCATGACCTGGATTGAGACATAGCAGACTTTCTATCCCAAAAAAGTGTCAGGTTCCTGAAGGATTTTTAACAAAGTAATGCTTACGCGAACAAAGCGGCGACCGCTAGTCACACTTATTTTATAAAAGCGAAAGACTGGAGAGATTTTAATAATATTTGGTATGGAGTTAGCTGACACCATAATGGTATCGATTCTGGCACGATTCTCTAAATCTAAACTTAAATTTGACAACAGTGTATCCTTGTCATTCTCTATACAGAATGTAAAGGAAAGACTGATGTTAAATTTAGTTTTAAGTTTAGAGAATCACGCCAGCATCGGTCCCAATGTCAACTGCCAACAAACTGACAGCAAAACCTACCGTCTAATGGCTCTTCTTCTTCTGATTACATTTGCTCGTTAGCTCGTATTCAGGTGCACGAAAGACATTACTGTAATTCGGGAACCCGAAGTAATATTTACACAGGAATACGGGCCGGAAAACGGTTTCGGGTAACGAAAACGTAAACTATCCGAATACGCACGTACTCGACGCCGTTCATTCACACTTAGTTTTCCTGATTTCCATTTACACTCGTATTCGGGCTAACAACCTAGTGTAATCAAATGAAAAAAGAGCCATTGGACGTTAGGTTTTGCGGTCAGTTAGCTGGCAGTTGAGATTATGATTGACTAGCTGTGCCCCGCTGTGTTACCCGTGGATTATTAGGGATATTTTCCCGCAGTAAAACGTAGCCTATGTGTTAATCCAGGGCGTCAGCTGACTCCATACCAAATTTTATTAAAATCGCTCCAGCCGTAAAGGTGTAACAAAGATTAAAAGCCATTTGATTGGTTATTTGGCTATTCAAACATTTTTTTTCATTGTAACCCAGGTTGGTAGTGGCAGCCTCCATATCCGCCTTGGTAAACATCGTTTGCATAGCGATTGCTGCGGCTGAAGGGCGCGACGCTGACACTATCGCCCCGGCCCTAGAGGAAAAGGTTAACGGGGCCATCATGCTTTATTAACGACCAATCCAAACAACTATATTAAAAACCCTGTACGTACTTTTTTAAAGGTCCGCGAGGGACTGACAACCAAGTAGTGCTTGGGTGGCATTCCAGCACTTCTTGATTGGGACATATTTTGTGCGCACGTTTATAATTTGGGTTTTTAATATCGTTGCATTCAACATAAAACTTTGAATACAACCACTAAGGTTGTCGATCGATTGGAGAGTATTGTGCACTTAAGACATGTAATCACAGTAAATGAAGCTGCTAAGAAGTGAAATTGAAAAAGCTCGCTTCTCTGTTAAACATTATATCCATTTTTAAACAGACTTCAAAAAAGGTGATGATATTATTACATTTTGTGAGATCTAGCGCTCTACATCTTGAAGGCGAAAAGTCTGCTTTATGCACTTGGAAATAAAGATGATTTTTGTTCAACGATTGGATAGCACAAAAAGCTTTTACGTTTGTGAGGGCCCGAGATGATAGTCCAACTCTTGATTTAGTAAGTTTAGTTACGTTAGATAGAAGGCTGAATGATAGTTTGTAAGTTTGAAACGTCCAATAGATTTAATCGATACATTCCGAAAATCCGTCCGATTTTGATAATCTGTGTATTTTTTAGTATTATATATTATTATACTTTTGTATAATTTACTTCTATGATATGATTATTATTACTTATATAAAATATTGAAAGTCAATAATAGGTGTAAGGTTAAATTATTTGCATCGTCACACACAGCAATATATCATGTCCAACTTAAATAAATATCAGAACATTACAAGTAAAAATTTAAAATATTTGATAAAGTCCTTTGATATATTGTTTTTTTATTTTCTTAGTATTATGCCTCAGGCCAAGGAGAGCCTGTCAAAAATCCCAAACGTCAAAAAAAATATTATTGAACAAGAATGACGCTCGGCTCTATACCCGCATAAAAGTGTTTTATTCAATGATACGTGTGGATATAAACATAGTTATTTATGCAACTGTTGTATAATGAGGGGTATTAAAACATTAATAGTATTATATATGTGTTTTAATACCCAATTATAATCAGTTTCATACAAGGGTATCTACACCCATGATAATAATCCTCTACAAAATATTCTGAAACCATGGGGCGTTCTAAGAACTAAAAAATCATGAATAATTTCGGCGCTGTGGTAGTGAAAGGCCCGTGAATGACAATGTTCGTACTTTGAAATCCATAAGACACCACGCATCAAGTAGTAAAAATTGTGGCTGTCTGATGAGTAAACTCTTTGCGTGGAAAGTATCTAAAAGGCGAAGTGTTATGAAAATTTTCAAAATTTGTACAACATTATAATTTATTATCATCAGTGTGGATGATATTATGGTTATTAGGACATTGTATGTTTTAATGTTGGCAATAAGCTAACTGTATCAGAATCTTTAATACAGGTTTTAAAGCTTGGATGTAGATAAAACATATTAAAATCTACAGTATTATGTGTGTGAAGCAGCAAATATTGTAAAAGCTCAATACAAATTCTTGCTAGAATGAAATTAATCGTCCTCTGTAATATATTGCTACTAATTACTTATTTACTTAAGTTAAGTAATAATGAATGGGTATTCATAATAATAGTATTTTTATTCCGTTATTGCTAATTTATTAATCAGTTTTTTTTATATACAACTATGTATTGTAATTAAATGTACTTAAATGTTACCTAGTCGACCCCGACTAGCACTTGTAATTCTTCTGTCGATATCCTGTAATTTATGCAATAACAAAGGTTTACTTGTGCACTTAGAACTATTACAATGCCAAAACAATGCAGAACCTACAATGAGATAAACATAAAATGTAAACAAAATGTTAGTCAGAAGTGACTTAAAAACTTTGAATTTTTATCTCGAATCTAAGTAATTGTACTATCCGTCCAAGGTTTGAAATAATTTGGAAATATTTTTCCTTTTTTGATAAAGGAAAGTTAACCCTTTAACCATCCGCTATAATCGCCTTCTTTTTAGTGTTGACAGTAATGTCAAATTTTGTATGTAACGTAAGTATAAAATTTCCAACGGAAAAAATATATTTAAAAATACCTATGGTTGTGTCATTTTAGATGCATCTTTAAAGTCAATGGTCATTGGTTTTACTTTGTCAATTTGAGGAATTTTCGACATGATCGCTCAACGATAGTCGTCGATCGGCTGATGTCATCACAATATCATAAAACATATACCTTATAATATCAGCCTTTCTATTTATGCTTTAATAAAGCTTCTACGTGTGCCCCATCTTTTATGGTGTTTAGTATTCATTGCGAATTATAGTTCTAACGGTTGCTGTCAATAACTATATCCCTGGTGATGACATGAAATTTTATAACTTAGTAACTATGAAGTGTGTGTAATGCCTATTTTCATGAATTAGTATTGTTTTGTTTCGTGATACCCGAAGACAAATATAGTGTATTAAAAAGAGGTAGATATTGGTATCTTCTAACGCGCGACGATTCGAATTTGATCTGCCGAGTTACACATTCAAACGTGTGTTAGTCAGAATTCGTTCGTCCTTTTTAACTTTCTTAATGTAGTTTTACACTTTCGAAACACACAATTCGGCATTTTGATTTATTTTAGCGAATCACCAGCCTCTGATATTATGCGACTAAGCTGCATTGTGTCAATAGACAGTGTGAGCTAAGCACTTGCCGCGCGCAAGTGCGGATCAACCTCTTTTTAATAAACTATCTTTGCCGGAAGAGATGTGTGTGGATGTTTAAAGGGTTAACACTAGCCGTGCCATTAGAATAAGTTTGTATTTCCCCAATAAGTACTTACTATAAAATAATTTGTTATTTTTTTTGTACATTTTATTTGTGAATTCTTTTTCTGAATACTAATCGAATTGATATGCATGAGTTTGTTTTATTTCCATATGCAAACTGAAGGTCCATTTTTACTGATGATGATCCGTAACTAGCGGCCCCATTAGACTTCCTGTGGTTATCGTCGTCTATCCTACTGTCACTCTTATGAGATTTTAATGTCGTAAAAGCAGTAAGTAGGCAGGGCCATATAGCCCGAGGAACAAAACACTACAAAACCGTGTTAGTTCGCTACGCTACAGGCTTGTAAGATTAACTTTGTTATAAAAGCAGCCTACTTATTTCCCCACTGCTGGGACACACACAGCTTTCCCTATGGATGGAATTGGGCGAGTCTGGGCAGTGACCCACCACGTGGACCCATTATGGATTGGTGGTGGGTGTTAACAAATGCAGATGCAGGTAGGACCGACGGAGGAGCTTGAGATAATCAGTTTTTGGTCACCCATCTGATGAACGGCCATTGCGAAAGTTGCTTAACTTCCACGATCTCAGGCCGAACGCGTCAACCACCTGCACCATCGAGTTCCTTTCCTTTCTTCCTTTTCATGCATCAGTCTGCTCGATTAATAAATCTAAAGAATAAATTCCACGCGGTCAAAGCATCAGGCAATATATAGACGGGTTGCTTAGCGGTTAGTACATCTACCTGAACAGCGGAAGACGCACGTTCGAATCTGCCTAACACATTGTCGCAAGAATAGATTTTTTTCTAGTAAAGAAAACCTTTGTAGTTTAACTTTTCTCGCCAGTTTTGGTTTTGCCTATAGCTTTTAGAAAGTACTAGGTATAACAATAATTGTGCGACCAGTTGGAAATCGGGTGCCGCAACTACATCCGCACTGCCGGCGCAGGAGTATTGTCTGGTTGTTACTGGGTAAGGCCCTGTACCCTTAGCACGAATCAATATCGAATTCGTAACGTTTTCGAGTACGAAATATCATTATCAAATGTGTACTGATTTTTAGTTCTCGTTACGTACGTTATGGCGCTAATGTTAGTTAGTACAAATTTGACAATGACGTTTCGGACTCGCAAACGTTACGAATTCGATATTGGTTCGTGCTAAGGGTACAGTGCCCCTAGCACGAACCATTATCGAATTCGAATAGTTTGCAAACCGAAATGTCAATGTCAAATTTTGTATGGAAACTTGTACAGTAGCGCCAAAAAGTGCGTAACGTGAATTAAAAATCAGTACACATTTGACAATGACATTTCGGACTCGCAAACGATTCGAATTCGATATTGGTTCGTGCTAGGGGTACTGTACCCTTAGCACGAACAAAAATCGAATACATAACGTTTGCGAGTCCGTAGTGCCCTGAAACTCCGCTTTACGCGCTTTAGATGTAGAGCATCATCGCCACTGATGTGAATTGATCGGGAATTCCCGCTATTATACCAAGACACAAGTGTGGAGCCTTCATAAAACTATCTACATAGTACCTACCTACTAACTATCTACATCTATACTTATAATAAATCTGTAGAGATGTCAATTCTGTACATGAAATATATTTTTAAAATAACTATCAGGGGGTGATTAGTGATCGATACTGATGCCAAAAATGCAATCAGTAAATTTTTTGTCTGTCTGTCTGTCTGTCTGTCTGTCTGTGTGTATGTTCCTTATAGAAACAAAAACTACTCGACGGATTTTAACGAAACTTGGTACAATTATTCTTCATACTCCTAGGCAGGTTATAGTATACTTTTCATCACGCTACAATCAGTAGGAGCAGAGTAGTGAAGGGAAATGTTGGGAAAACGGGAGGAGTTACTCCATTTTTTAAGCTTCCGTCGCGTGTGCAGCCTTAATGATTAAAGTTACATAGAAATCATGTACGATGGAAATATTCTACATAAAATTGTCTAAAAAATATCCCGCAACAGCATATGTCTATCTTTTATGGTTGACTCACAATAACACGTGTAACTCCCGATAGCTTAGCAGTTCGGAGCATTCTGATCATATTTGTTTACTCTTACGTTTATAATACTCGGTATAGAAACACCAAACTTATACATGAAATAAGCCATCGCGCCGTCGCACGTGAATACTGAATCATGCTATAAGGATTATTTTTGTGTAACAGTTGCCGCGCTCGACACGGGTCGCGGCAGCGGTAGAGTATCAACGATCCGAGAGCGAGCTGTCTAAATCTGTTTTCTGCGTCGCTCCCCCCCTGGGGGACGATCGCTTCCGATGAAGCCTTAGAGGCCTTCCCGGCCAGAGGCAGCCCCTACGGGTGTTTTTTAGTCAGTACGAGTCTGACATAACCTTGCAGGGTATCCATGAGGATTTCTCATCTGCTCCCCCGCCTGGGAGACCGAAACCGTGCTTATCAGCGCGACTTTTAGTCTTTAAATAGTTTATTTGAATTTCTTTTGTTGTTATTTTGTAAAACAGGTATTAGTTGTTTTGGTAGTGTTTAAATATTCGTTCAAATTAAAAATTATTAAGCGTAGGTACTTTTATTAATTAAAGTAGTTATAAGTATTTATTTTTAAGGGAAGGAGGTATAGGTAGATAGTATTGCACAGGCGTTTCAGCTTTATTTTCATTTCTTTTTTGTTGTGAGTTGTATATATTTCTGGTTATAATTCTATAAGAATATTTTAGTTCAAACAGTCACTTAGATTTTATGTGTAAGGTAGCTAAAGTTAGGACCACGTATTAGTTGTTTTGGTAGTGTTTAAATATTCGTTCAAAGTGTAATTTAATCATATAAGATGAATGTACGATGGCCCATCGAAAAGGAGTAGAAGCGGTAGACAGTACTTTAAGAGATATAAGACAAAATGATCGACCCATGGGCGGTATCACAGTTTTATTTTGTGGTGATTTCCGACAAACCTTAACGGTAATACCACGGGGAACCCGAGCTGCTGAGGTTAGGGCTTGCCTCAAAAGCTCTTATTTGTGGCGTGATATACAATCGGTGCATTTGACATGCGAGTGAGAACTGTAGATAACCCGGATGATCGTGAATTTTCTGATATATTATTAAAGAAAATACCTTCACCAAAGATACCTATCCACTGCTACACCAAGGAAAACTTATTCTGACGCCTGAGTTATGTTGTATAGTGCAATCCCAACAACATCTTACATCGTCAGTTTACGGTGACGTAACAAATATATTAAATAAGAACAATTCTTGGCTATGCGAAAGGTCCATTTTAACTCCTCGCAATGACCAGGCATCTGAGATTAATAATAAAATACTGTCGAATATCCAGGGGGAAAGCAAAGTTTATAGTTCAATAAATATAATGGCCGATGAACAAGAAGCCACTAAATACCCGATAAAATTTTTAAATTCTTTAAATATGCCCGTACTTCCTTCTCATGAAAATTGTTTAAAAATTGGCATTCCGATTATTCTGCTCCGAAATTTAAGACCACCACAAATTTGCAATGGAACTCGGCTTAAAGAAACCCAGTTGCAACAAAATGTAACCGAGGCTCAAATTTTAATAGGTTGCGGTGCAGGAGAAACCATCTTTATTCCTAGAATTCCCATAACACCAAATAATTTTCCATTCCAATTTAAAAGAACGCAATTCCCAGTATCGGTGTGTTATGCAATGACAATAAATAAGGCTCAAGGGCAGACCTATCGTGTTGTTGGAGTAGATCTCGGTGTCAGATGTTTTTCACATGGTCAGTTATGTCGGTCTTTCCCGGGTTAGCAGTCCTAGAATTTTTTATGTTCACGTTCCGGACGGGTCAAATTTCAACGTAGTCTACCCGGAAGCTTTGCGCTGAAGTATTTTCATTCTATATGTACTTAAGACTCATGTGAAAGCGATCTAAACAATATTACCAATACATTAACATAATAACATACAAGGAGTTACACGCGGATGGTCTCGGGGCACAGTGATAATAATAATATTCTGCGGTTCCTTATTGCGATATTTTTAACAGTATTATATTTCCCTACTAAAATACGAAAGTTAATCTGTCTGTCACATCAAAACCACGGAACCCTGAGGAAGGACATATGCTACTTTTTTACGAAAAACGACGATAACGCGGACGAAGTCGCGGGCAAAAGCTAGTTCTTTAAATATGCCCGTACTTCCTTCTCATGAAATTTGTTTAAAAATTGGCATTCCGATTATTCTGCTCCGAAATTTAAGACCACCACAAATTTGAAATGGAACTCGGCTTAAAGTAACCCAGTTGCAACAAAATGTAATCGAGGCTCAAATTTTAACAACAGGTTGCGGTGCAGGAGAAACCATCTTTATTCCCAGAATTCCCATAATACCAAATAATTTTCCATTCCAATTTAAAAGAACGCAATACCCAGTATCGGTGTGTTATGCAATGACAATAAATAAGGCTCAAGGGCAGACTTTTCGTGTTGCTGGAGTAGATCTCGGTGTCAGTTGTTTTTCACATGATCAGTTATATGTCGCTCTTTCCCGGGTTAGCAGTCCTAGAAATTTTTATGTTCACGTGCCGGACGGGTCAACTTTCAACGTAGTTTACCCGGAAGCTTTGCGCTGAAGTATTTTCATTCTATATGTACTCATAGTGCCTCATCAAGCCTCATGTGGAAGCGATCTAAACAATAGTATCAATACATTAACATAATAACATACAAGGAGTTACACGCTGATGGTCTCGGGGCACAGTGATAATAATAATATTCTGCGGTTCCTTATTGCGATATTTTTAACAGTATTATATTTCCCTACTAAAATACGAAAGTTAATCTGTCTGTCACATCAAAACCACGGAACCCTGAGGAAGGACATATGCTACTTTTTTACGAAAAACGACGATAACGCGGACGAAGTCGCGGGCAAAAGCTAGTAGTAAATAAAAGAAAAAGATGGATGAATGAAATCGGTAAAGTGGTTCTGAAGTTATGGCGTGACCAAGGGAAATAGGGAATAATTTTTGTATCTCCTTGTTCGCTTCGATCTATTAAACGACGCAGCGGGTTTTAAAAATTTCATCCAAATCTGGTTAGCTGTATTGGCGTGATTGAGTAGGTAACAAACATATGCAAACTTTCCCACTTATAATATTAGTATGATTAATAGTTATAGGCAAATCGGGAGACTTGCCCAGGTTTTGAGATGAACCATCTTTCAAAATTCAACTAAACGTCAATTCGTTCATTGGTCACATGCGAGACGCCAATCGCAACAAAATAGTCTCACGGTTTTCCCCTACTTTGGTCAGAAAATTTCATCCATAAATGACGACCTCCGTGGCCGAGTGGTTTGCACGCCGGGTTTCAAGGTGTCGCCGACTCGAGAGCCCGGGTTAGAGTCCCGGTGGTGGCAGATGTTTGTGTGATGAATACGAGCATTTGTACTCTAGTCATGGATGTTTATTATGTATTTCTATATAAATATACTTATATTTGTACTGTATATGTATTCTATCCATTACCCTAGTATCCCATAACACAAGCCTTACAGTGCTTACTTTGGGGCTAGGCTAATTGATGTGAGTGTTGGTAATATTTATTTATTATTTATATGAAATATTAAAGAAATATCCTTCGACATGTAGTCATCATTTTTCATTTATTATAATAAATACAGTAAAATAAATATGGAGTCCATACACAATTTGCGATTCAGAATATCTATCTTTTATAAAAGCATTATGTAAATGTTTTTCGTTTCGCTCGTTCGCTGTGAGGCAGTTGTATCCATGGTTGTATCTGTGTATTTAACAGAATATACTTATCGACCATTATTTCTAAGCATCGTGCTTGAGTAAAAGAATACGATATTGTCTCGGGTCTACCGTGAAATCTCGTTACGAACGGAATGTAATGTTCCACGGACGAAACACCTGTGTTGTGTACATACGTTCCTGCGAAAAGAGGATTATTACGCAAGGAAACGGGGCGGTTTAAAAATATATAATTAAATTCTCGAACTGGAGTGGTTAATATCCATATTTTTTATAAAAGACTGCAGCATAGTACCAATAACAATTCAAAGGGCACACAATTTTATTTCTAAGACATGTCTAAAGCTAAAGAATTTGCTAAGATGTTGTCAAGTCGATAATTCTACTTATACGCGTTACTTTGAAATGTCAGTTAGGCTAAGCTTAGTCAAAGTCGTGAATTTTATCACTTAGATCGATATAAGCAATCATTTTACTTAAATGAGAAGCGTTTAGAAACACAGATTACATTATTATATCTGAGAATAGAATTTTTTTTAGAACAAGGTACGAGTCTGGGTTATAAATTCTCATCGGCCTTTAATGTCCTCACTGCTGGCCACCACGCGGGCCCAGTGTAGATTGGTGGGTGCTAAAGGCTGCACATGTAGCCGGGACCAACGTGCCTTCCGAAGCATGGGTGAGATCGAGATAATAACCACCTGCTTCATAGAGCACCTCAGCTGCGATCGTGGAAATGAAGAGGGTAGGCAGGCAATGTTTTTCTCCATACAAACGTTCTCGACTGATTCCTCCTTAAATTTTATTACTAAAGAAATTATCTATGAGCTGGTTTTTTAAGTGAAAACATCTTTGGCGGCGTTGTTCACTTTTTTTGTATGGGTAAAAAAATTTAAACTCGCGTCAGGTTAAACGCGTGGGCTGATCGCATCGGTATAAATAAATATTGTATTCTACCACGTACATGATAGTACTTTTATACTGATAATTAAAGCAATTCGTGCAAAGTTATTCCCTAACCATTCCAAAATATCAAAAATGCACAATGTTAACATTCAAGTTTTCACTTCTGCCGGCACTCCCGGAGTGCAACCCGTCGTTTTTTTTCACCTAACTACGCTATAATATAAAAAGAACATATTTTGAGGTGAAAAAGTATATTCAACCCACGTTCGAAAGGCTTCCATTCGAAAATCAATTCACGGAAGAGCTGAGCTGTATCGCATGTTGACCCTAATAAATAAGCACAAACAAAATTCTACAGCGTAACCTAGACCCGTGAGATCGTAAAAACCATAAAAACGAACTGCAAGCGGGTAGTCAGTTAAGTCCACGGGTTCTAAAGATAGGAAAGATAGACGAGCGACAGAGTTACACGTTGCATTGCAAATGAGATAAGGTACCTGCTATTTAATCAAAAAAATGTTTCAGATTTCTTAATTGCTCATGTACAACAAAAGAACACAGTACCTAGGTACAATCATAAAACATAGACGTAAGCAGCCTTTGATTCCTGTGCCTAAAATCTCTTTTAGAAGAATGTTTGAAATTCAGATATCTCACGCAGTAGGTATAGAAAAGCTAATGCTATAGCGACAAGTTGTATGCGGGAAATATCTACAACTCATCGCTATTGTAGAATAAAGCATGGTTTTTAAAATTTATAAGACTTCTAAAGACTAGTCATCCTAAAGTTAAACACTGTTAAGTCGATAGATAAGTGTAGTGTTGTCTAAATGCAAGAGCAAGGCGAGACTTGGCCAGTATTGGTCTTGCGTCTTGCGCCAATACACCTGAGCTTGGTCTTGCGCTCCCAGTCTTGGTCTTGCGGCAAGGGGTTCGCAAGTCTCGCAATGAACTATTAGCCTTTTAATTAATAAATGTCTAAACATTTAATGAGGAATTTGTAAAATAAACTGACACCGGGTGGGGTTCTAACCCATGACCTAAGCGACCCATGCCGATGCTCTAACCAACTGAGCTGATCTACCGTGTCCCACGGAAGTCAGTCTGATTCTTAATAAGCTTTTACGTTTAATCAGCTTTTATGTGCTATAACATGGTCAAAACAAATTAATGACATTAAGGTGGTTCGATGCGCTCAGTGGCGCTACCAGTGGAAATTTATTGCGTAATTAATTGCGTTTTAAATGATGATGATGATGATAGTATATTTCTTTATTGATAACACCACAGTACAGTACATAAATGGGGTAAATACATTATGTTTAAACATAGTGATTCAATGGGCGGTCTTATCGCTAAAAGCGATTTCTTCCAGACAACCTTTGGATGGAGAGGATTGAAAGAAACTGGAGTCGGTGGTGTTATAAAAAATAAAAACAAGGGATATAAAAATGTATATAACTATATATATTAAATATATATATATATACATACCATACACACAATATAATTATAAGATATATACATAAAATATAAATATATGACACATACATACATAGACTACACATATATAAGTTTAGTCCAGTCAGAAAAAAAAGAAAAAAAAAAAAGTAAAAATAAAAATAAAAATGCAGTTACATCGACAAATAATGGTTGAAAACAAGATTTTTGAAAATATAAATAGATTGTGCTCGTCTTATGGTTACTGGAAGAGAATTCCACAGGCGAACAGCTTGGACGGCAAAAGAACGACCATAGAAGGTTGTGCCATGAGTAGGAATTTTTAGGGTTAAATTTTCTGATGACCTAGAATAGAATAAAAGTTATTTAATAATTTCGTGCAAATAAAAGAGTAATTCACATTTTTTAAAGTATTGTTTTAAGACTTCATACACAAGGAATAATTTATGAATGCCGATAGTAACAAAAGTTGCCACTTTTAGCATTACCTAACGACATTCATAAGATATAGCTCACATTTGAGGTCATGAAAGAACATTTAAAAAAAATCTTTGTAGCCCAATATTTGCGCGATTAATTTATATTTTTCATTGAGATTTTTTTATAAAACGTAGGAACGTTTTTGATTTAATTCCAGTGGGGGCGCTACCGAGCGCGTCGAATTACCTTAACTACTTGAATCCCCACTGGAATTAAATCAATTACGTTTTATAAAGATCTCTTAATATAGATACATACAGTATTCAAACTGTATTTTCGTAGTTTTTTTGGCTAAGGATAATATTATATTTCTACATTTTAATAATATTTTAAAATTCCGAGGCCGCTACGAACTAGTTGACTAAATTAAGGGATAATATTCTTTTTTTTACACTTCATTTGTTCAGAAGAGTGCTCTCAATCCATGAGCTAAAAAATCCTTCGCGCATTTTATGAAATTCGACCTTTGCAATTTTGAGTTAAATAAAAAGTTAATCAAAATTTAAAAGCGAGGCTGCTACGTAATATTCCTAGTTATCTGCAATCAATAAGTCATAATTAATAATATATTTTGGTTTCTGGATCAAAAACCTCAAAAAAAACCATTTTACGCAAAATTCATAGTCATATGTAGCTCTATCACATCTTGACTGTGAATTTTGCGCAAACGCAACGTGTAGAAAATTAGACTAAAGGGGGGGTAGTCTAATTTTCTAAGTTCATTTTTTTTTCAAATATATATTTTACGTCTCATAGAGTCACTAAGCGTATACCCGAACTCCTATACTGCCTTAAACCTCAGTCCCAACTGCAAGACGCAAGAGTCTCGCAGGCTCAGCCTTGTTCTTGCTCAAATCTTACACGGTCAGTCTTGGTCTTGCTACAATAAGGCGGTCTTGGTCTTGCTAAAATAAGGCGAGAACAAGACAAAGACTAATTTTGGGCAACACTAAGTAGATGTAATAAAACTTTTTCGGCTGAGACTTCAACTTCGCTCCTGTGTCCTAATTACAGCTCGTCTATTTTAACATCTGGAAGTTCTCGCTACTTGTGCGAGCGCTCACACGTCACACGTTTTAACTTCACTTCGGTTCACACGTTTTGACCGTCGCGTCTCTTCGACGCCTGATTGAATCGAACCCGGCGGCCGTAAGCCGCTAGTTTATAGGTAGTTTGCGACTACGAGTGTGGTCACAACAACAGCTGTTATCAATTGAATTATTATGAGGTATAATACGTGCATGAGAATTTACCATAAGCTAATTTACCTGTTTATTATTAAGTTTAATTCACTGCAGTTTTAAGCGTTAAATACTTAAACTGCTAGATAGTGCTAACATAAAAAAAATACTAGGAAAAATTCAAATAACTCGGCATCAGACATTATTATTACAGCAACATAGCAGAGCTCCACATGATGAAAAGATATGGCAACGAGCAAATGATACATACAACAGCACAACAAAGTATCGAGTATCGAGTGCAGCTTTGCGCAGATTTCATGTCCAGTGGCAATGCAGCCAAGATCTTTTGGCGCGTGGCCGAAATTGAAACTAATTGTAGGAATAATTTTTATTTTTTAAGCGTAACTGTTTGATGTTTACATCTAAAGAAACTATAAATAGAAAAAAATCCACGCGGACCAGGTAGCAGACGGGACTCGAACCCGCACCCTTCGCAATCCGGGCGAATGCACTGATCAATTATGCTACCGCGGCCCTTGGCCCTTTAACTATAAACATATAGTAAAGGGCCGCGTATAGTACTATAAACATATAGTAATTCTACTTATATTTTCTTGATTGCAGGAAGCTATAAATAAGCCTTTTCTTAATAGAGGATGGTATAAATAAGTCTTTTATATTTCCTATTACTCTTTCCGAGTTATTGTAATTCGTTCCCTTTAGTTAGAAGATTTTATGTAGGTACTTAGTTATCTTCATATCGCCACTTATTTACCAGCAGCGCCCTCCTGTCAACATCATCTAAGCGCCACAAGATTTTGGTCGCACAATGTGTGAAAGCCCACCTACATTGCGTTTACTGCGCTGTGACTTGCGCTAACTTCACAGCCGCTATTCAGTATTTAAATTACGATTTATCAACGGCATCAGAATGCCTTTACCGTTTTTTTTTTCATATAAAAAATAGCTGTTGTCGGCACCGCACACCCCGTGCTACCTCAAGAATCGACGCGACAACCGGCACGTTCTCTTGTTATTAGGGGCAGGGACTGTGATCGAAAATGAGAAATCTAATCATGTTCACCGCTTGTTGAATGATAAGGTTAGGGTTTTTGAGAAACTATAAGCACAGCCTGATTCATTGACTGTGCTGTTAATAAGTTGTTGTCAAAATATCGTAATTTATAAGAGATAAAATCACAGGTGTAAACCCAGCGGCGACTTTACCTATGATCACGTTAATGTCATTACTCTTCACTAAAAACTATATTTATGTGGTGCTATGGCGCAAGGTATGCGTTGCACGGGACGTAACCAACGTGGCCCTCATACTTTATAGTTGGATGGGTAAACTTTTTCTTTATCGTGTAAATTTTTATTATAAGAATATATTGTGAATTCGATTTGCACCCAAAAATGGTTTTTAATTTTAATTATGACGTAAAATAAATCTATAATAGTAAGCTAAATATATGTACGTATGATATATTTTCAGTAAAAACAGTTCCAAATCTAAAGAAAAGTTTACTAGAAAAAAAATCCACGCGGACCAGGCAGCGGACGGGACTCGAACCCGCATCCTTCGCTATCCGGGCGAATGCACTGACCATTATGCTACCACGGCCCTATTTGCCGCGTCGAAATTTTCCTAGCCTTAAGCTGCAAGGCAGCGCCATTTCTTCGCATTGTAGGTTAACCCACAATGTCAAATGAATACTTTTTCAAGTATTAAACATTTGATAGAAGAAATAGCAATTATAGTTATGATTTTATTTATTTTTTAAGCATTTAACTGCTAGATGTTTAAATGTAAAGAAAAGTTTACTAGAAAAAAATCCACGCGGACCAGGCAGCGGACGGGACTCGAACCCGCATCCTTCGCTATCCGGGCGAATGCACTGACTAATGGTCAGTGCATTCGCCCGGATAGCGAAGAATGCGGGTTCGTGCTACCACGGCCCTATTTGCCGCGTCGAAATTTTCCTAGCCTTAACCTACAATGCGAAGAAATGGCGCTGCCTTGCAGCTTAAGGCTAGGAAAGGACATCGACGAAATCGGCCCTAGCATGCCCAAAAGAATGTCCTTCACTATTATTTTTCTATTATTTTTTTAACTTATTAGCAATTAATCATAGTAAGCGGACAATCTGTTTAAAAAAATAAAAAATAAAAGTTAGACGTTACTAGATTACAATCTGTGCATCCAACTTGGCACTCCTTTTTATTGAAAATACAGCATTAAAAATCAACTGATAACTGGATTCAATAGGTTTCAGTCTATAATAACGATTTATTTTAATAGTTTATTGGCTTTGTTAATATTTTATTATTAAATGGGTGATTCTGTTAAAAAGTTGTGCCAAGATTGTTTACCTTAATAAATGCAATATAGGCGACCATAGGTATTTAATTTATCAATATAAAAATAGAACTAGGTACCTTATTTAATAATACTTATTACTAGTATTTATATTATATTTATAAAAATATTATTTCTGAAATTATGTAAAGATAGTTTATACTCCCATCCCATGTAATATCTGTTTATTTTTATGAAAATCATAATGATAACCAGGTACATACCTAATTACCGCTAAAATATAGAAACAGGTAAATGGAAAGACTGAACATTTCATTTGAAAAGAAATCTATTATTACCTACTACAGGTAGGTATAGGTATCATAGGTGCCAACTGACAACACTCATAAATCAATATGAATATAAGCCATTATTATTTTTATTATTAATTGCATTGAATGTTCATTTAATGCATATTATTTAAGTGCTTACATAGAGGTAAACACTAAATCTATTCAGGATATATAAAGTGTACATCTTTTACGATTAATAATAATTATAACCTCAAAATCTAATACATTCTGGAGTAGGCCACGGTTCCTCAAGTTGTCCGTATCTCAACAAATGCTTAATTAGAGTGTATGAATGATTCCGAACACAACTAGCATTTTCTCATTGCTGGGCGTTCTAGGGCATTCAATGTATGGGGAACGAGCAATGTCCTTTCGACGCGGCAAATAGGGCCGTGGTAGCATAATGGTCAGTGCATTCGCCCGGATAGCGAAGGATGCGGGTTCGAGTCCCGTCCGCTGCCTGGTCCGCGTGGATTTTTTTCTAGTAAACTTTTCTTTAGATTTAAACATCTAGCAGTTAAATGCTTAAAAAATAAATAAAATCATAACAGTTCCAAAACTTTAAATGGGCAAAAAATGCCCAGCTCTGCGAACAATGTAATTAGAATTAATGAATAAAGATATAATGAATTAAGATATGACACATGGGCATATTTAAGTAGCTAAATAAATTCATTTAAAAGTACTTTCATTTTATATTATTAGTAACCATAATAATGTGCCGTATCGTACTACATATAAGACAAAGACTAATATAGGATAAAACCTTGACCATCCTCCGCTTTCACTTACTCAGACACCTCAAAACGGTTTACAGGGTAGGGGGTTGAAGGATTTGCAGTTGCAACTAGTCGACTCATATGCAGTCCTTCGTCTTACTTCGTTGTGATTGTGCGCTCCCTGTCACTTGATTGATTTTTAACTAATACGTATTGGACTTTGGAATACGATTATCGGTGTATGTATGAACTGGAATCATGTTTTCTCCGAGTCGTGGACAAGTTTGTGGTCGCTCCGTTTTCGTAGACTCCCATAATTATAGTAATTTATGTTAGTGACCATGAAAGTTTAAAACAATATACTTCCATAATATCTGAGCCCTCTATGTAGGGTCGAAATAACTAATTAAATTAATTCCGTTGTTTCATTTAACTTCGTTTGTTATAGTACTTGTATCTATTTAACTTAAAATAAGTAAAGACCCCCGGGATGGAATTTTATGCACTATAATACCTTTCAAATAAATGTAGTTTAAGCCGTTGCGGATGTGGCGCGTCCTTACCTTGGAAAACATTACCGTAAACTTACTATTATAAATGCTAAATTGTGTCTGTTTGTCGGTCTTTCAGTTACCTCTTCACGTTCAAACCGCTAAACCGATTTAGATAGTTTTCATCTCAAAAATCATTTTTGAAGGGTGAAAATGGGGTAGAAGTTTGTATAGGAAAGCATTTATTCCACCCAAACGAAGTCGCGGACACTCACTAGTAAAATATTAAATAAAAAGATAAACTCAACAAGACATAAGAAAATATAACAGGAAAAAAATCCACGCGGACCAGGCACCAGACGGGACTCGAACCCGCACCCTTCGCAGATTCCTAAGACCCTTCTTAGATTTAAACATCAAGCAGTTACATGCTTTAAAATAATAAAAATTATAATCAACAAGACATTCACAGGTCACTCCAAATATAATTCACTACATTTGATTATAATCTTTAAGCAGAAAATTATAAGATTATGAATTAATTGGAGACACGTTTACCTTATAAAGCGTGGGTGGATCAATTACTCTAAAAAGGCTCTCGACTGATTAACATTCCAGTTAGTACCAACCTATAGGGGGTTTGTTTTAACATCCATAATTCTGTTTTAACTCAGAACGTAGGCTTGAACGTGGCTTAACCGCAATATAATCCGCTGCGTGGGTGAGGATATCAAAATCTGTAGAACATAATTTGCCTTCGAGCTACTCTTACGCAGGTAGATACTTTATATTTAATACATAAAATTCCCGTGTCGCGGTGTTTGTGGTTAAACTCCTCCGAAATGGCTTTCCCAATTCTCATGAAATTTTGTGTGCATATTGGGTAGGTCTGAGAATCGGACAACATCTATTTTTCATCCCCCCTCAATGTTAAGGGTAATCCACCCCTATTTTTTTTTTCAATTTTAGATATATATATATTTTTATGATACAGCATTAGTAAATACATATAACCCTAAATTTTCACCCTTCTACCACCAACCCCTATTTTTTTATGGCGGTACGAAGTTCGCTGGGTCAGGTAATATTTTTATAATACTCTCTAAATTGTAATTTCCACTTAATATTTCATATGAAACAAAAAAGGTTAAGTTTGTTTTTTATGCAATGACTAGCGGCCCGCCCTCGCTTCCCTTCGGTGTAGAGCTGAAGTGTAGGCTACAGTTATTGTTCTCAGGCTTGTATTATACACAATGACATTCATCTATGATTCTTCTTATACCTGCATGCAAAGTCTCAGCCCGAAATTGACAGTTTCATACAAACTTCCATTTCCTATTTTATCCCCTTGGGGGTAGTATTGATCAAAATCCTTTCTTAGCGGATGCCTACGTCATAACATCTACCTGCATGCCAAATTTTAGCCCGGTCCGTCCAGTGGTTTGGGCTGTGCGTTGATAGATCACTATGTCAGTCAGTCAGTCACCTTTGAGTTTTATATAGATAGACTAAGTTTTTATTTCCGAACTCATTTATTTTCAGTAAATTTTAAAGGGTTTTTCGTTTCAGTTTTCATGAATATGCATAAATCTTACAGTTCTTATGCTTTATATGCCGTTAACTGTTTGAGGCAATCCATCTAGTTCTTGATCCCGCCCCTTGATTTGCAGCCATCTGTTCTTTTAAGAAACTTAATTTAAACGAATGATTGGTGAGTATACAATGTGCATTAGTGTCGGATTACCAAAAAAATAGCCGCAAATACCTTTAGTTAAATTAATCCAGTTATTTACGTAAATTGCATCCTTAAATATTTTTTATTAATTTTACGTCATATGAAAGGCTATGAAGAATAAAAAAAAATGGTTGCCCTCACTTTTTTTTATTTTATACCTTAGGTGAATTTCATTAGAAAAAAAATCCTGTAGTAGGTATTTTAAATTTTGATTGTGTTAAAATATGTAATTTTATAACATTACACGTTTGTATAACTACGTCGGGCTATAATAAAATTTCTTTTAAATATTATTTTGTTCGGTACCTTGGTTTGAAAATCTCGCAGCTGTGACTTCTACACCGTAACTACACGTGTTGTAATAATAGTGAAGCGCGAATTGTTCTTAGTGATTGGGTTTTTATTATGTTTAATTATAAGTAATAAGGTATTTGACAAGTTTTAGAAAACGATCTTACGTTGTTGTCTAATGTTTATGGAGTCCGTAAAAAGATATATGGATATTCATCATTCTGTTGTGTATTTCAGTAAAAATAACCAAATCAAAAACTCCACTTTCAAGTAACCGCGAAAACGTTTCTCTGGACAATATGGCGTCTTACTAGTGTGTGACGTCACACGATTGTTATTAAAACAAACAATACAATGTAATGTCACTTTAACCGGAACTTTACTTGCGTGTGACGTCATTTTAGGCTCCGCTAATCCCAAGCGTTTTGGGTCACGTGACAATAGATAAGAAAACTATTATCTTCGTGGGTTTTTAGTAAAATTATGAATATTTTTTTTGTAAAAATCCCCTGCCAATATTCATTCTAAACACAGATGCTAACAATTGGCACTTTATTATTAATACTGTCAAATACCCTATTATTTAAGATAACGTTTCGGCACTATTATTTCCGTACAAAAATCGGCAATGAAGCACTCAAGGCACCTTGCGTCCTAGACAGTCCAGACCACGACCTGTAACGACCAGACTGCGACGCGACGCGACGGCGCAGTACCTACAAGCAAAAACGTCTGCAGTGCGGCCACCCACATATGTTTATATGAGTTTGTTTCCAAGAAATCACCGTCACGTCGCAGACGCGCCGTACCGGTGCGACCTTCGCCTTTTACCTCAACGGTCATCAGTCCGCCGAACTACTTATGCGCCCCGGCCGACTGCCACTTCAGCAGCTGATGTTGAGTTGTCAGTATTCCAGTTCTCATACGAATTTCCTTACTCCTCATTGTATCTGTTAACACGTATAGTAACACCGATCGTAGCTCTCTCTATCGTGTGTGCAACTCTTGAGTATTCTCATGAAAATATTATAATCAGCAGATGGACGTCCACTGCTAGACATAGGCCTTCCAAACACAACGGTCGTGTGCTATCCGCAAAAAAATTAAGTCATGAAAATAAAAAAATATATAATAAAATCCAGCACTCACACCAATTAACCTAGCTCCAAAGTAAGCACTGAAAGGCTTGTGTTATGGGATACTAGGGTAACGGATAGAATACATATACAGTACATATATTTATATAGAAATATAAATTAAACATGACTGGAGTATAAATGCTCGTATTCATCACACAAACACCTGCCCCCACCGGGATTCGAACCCCCGGGTTCCTCTCGAGTCAGCGACACCATGAAACCCGGCGTACAAACCACTCGGCCACGGAGGACGTCAAAAAAACATACTTACAATAATAATATTATTTGTTTTGTAATTATAACCATTCCAACTAACGAGTAATTTAATATCTCAGGTAAATTAGGCAGCATTAAATCATTTAATCGTTACAACTCAGATTTGCAACGTATGAAATTTTAATATCAAGCGGAGTACTCACTGCCACTGCTCAGATCTCGTTGACTGAAAGGCTTTCATTTCAGCCTTGACAGCTGTGAAGGTTTCTAAGGAAATTGGTATAAATGAATTTGCTGGCGAGGTAGGTGCCTTTGTGCCACTTACATGAAAATTTAAGGTTTAACACATACATACGTGATATTATGAGTATCAGTGAGTTGTAGCTTGCATGAGATTAATTTTGCGTATGAGCTCAAATGACTTTGTTAGTCAAGGAAATGAGGATCATTACTAGGTCAGCAAACCAACTCAAAATCAACAGTATAATTATCTAATAAAAAAATTAATTAATATACTTTTTAAATCATCGAAACTGGTTAATTCGTTGCGATTTTATAACTTATTTTAAGGTAGCCAATATTCACCGGCGACCGAAACGTGTACGTCTCAGAGCTCGATCGTGGTTCACTCCGGTCGAACTAGTAGCGTCTTTACGCACGCTCGCGCCCGAGCGCTAGAGCTCTGTGACGTCACAGCCACCACGCGGTCAGCCGAAAATTCGTTTAGTCATCACTTATACTTATATTAGGTCATAACTTCGTCAATATTTGTCGTAGAACAAAAAAATTACCACTGTATTGGAAGCCCTAGCTCTATAAATCTGCATTCTCAACTAAAATCGTTACAGATCCTCATCTAAAGTTACGCAGCGTAACATTAAAAAGAAAACCAACTATCTGCGAGTCGGATTTACATACAAATAATTCCGTTTTATTGTATTGTTTAATTATCACTCAATAGTACAAACAAGCCAAAAAGAAAATAAGAAATATTTTTTTCTGCATGGAAGACCCGTTATTTTATACTTATTTTTGTTTTAGCAGTAATATAATGATGACAAATGACTTCTTCGTCCGATTCGCACTTAGCTGTATTTTTAACCGACGGGTAAATCTTGAGAAACATGTGGATATAACACACTTTAAGATTAAATAATGAGAAAAGAGTATTTTCTACAATTTGGGGTCAACGTCCACGATATCACCATTATTCCTGGAGCATGTACTTCAAAGTGATGTAAAAAAAATAAGTTAAGTTCGGAGAGCACTGCATATTTAATCATAACGCCATCTATATATTTTCCTAAAATAAAGAGACCACAAGCACCAATAAGGATGCATTCCAAAGCGTGCTAATTAGCAAAAAACAGGACCGCCCACAGAGGACACTCAAATGTTCTCGGACGTTCGACTGGAAAAACACTTTTATGACACTCAAGTGGACGATAACCTCCCCAGGTAATTTTTTTTTTATTTTCGTGGGAAAGCAGATAATTTTATCGTAGTTTTTTTTTATTTCCTTAATACGATATATGGTAGTTTTTTTTTATTTCCTTAAAAGCTTCAATTAAATAATTTTGAATAGTACTATATGATATTATGTTGTACAATATTTATTTAATGGATGTCGTCTGTGATATGTTTATTACAGTTTATTTCTTGCTCGTTAATCGCTATATAGCTCCTAAGTTATCGTTGTAAAATATGTAAAAAATTAGTTTTATAATTCATTTTAGTGCCGCCATCTATCGTAAAATTAGGCATTTTCTTATAGGATTACGGCAGTGCTTTTCTAGCAAGACTAGCATATGAGCACGCGTGCTTAAAATTATTTAATTTTCAAAATAGTTTGCTTAAAATTCGTTAGATGGAGCGTGCGATCTCAAGAACATTGATGAAACTTGGTGTCTAAGTAATAAATAAACTTATTTTTGTTTGCGAAAAAAATAACTTAAATGAAATAGTATATTAATGTTTCATATTAAGTGATTAGTTTAATAATGTCTTTAAACATAACGCGCATTTTCATTTTTTTTCTTTTATTAAGCTATTATTCATCATCCGCCTATTAACGTCCCCACTGCTGAGGCACAGGCTTTCCCTATGGATGGAATAGGTAGATTGGGCCATAACCCACCACGCGGACCCAGTGCTGATTGGGGGGTGGGTGCTAACGACTGCAGATGCAGCTGGGACGAACGGCTTAACGGAACTCGTGGTAGAAGATTTTTGGTCACCCATCCAATGACCGAACACTACGAAAGTTGCTTACCTTCTACCTACGTTCGCAGCTGTCCGCGCTAACCACCCGCGCCATCGAGCTCCTACGAGCTCTGAAGCTATTATTGATTTTTCGAAACAATTTAGTTTAAAATATTTGATTTTGACCTAGGGATTGAATTTTAACACAGGTGTTGATTTTAAGACATACCTAGTCATGAAGCACTTTTACGTTTTGTAGGTTTAACTTCTATCGCATGTGAAAAGCACATGTTCGTTTTTTTATGTATGTTTTTTGCAGAGTAGTTTGATTTTGATACTTCTTTTTTTATTGGAAAGGGTATACCCCGAAGTTGTTCCTATATGAATTTGAAAAAAAAACAACCCTAAGGGTATGAAAACAGGAGATTCTTTCACAGATTTTGATGCCGAGTTGTAAATTATAGCCACAAATAATTGTAAATAAAAACTTTTCATTTTCGCCCGCTGAAAAGTAGTTGCCAGTGCCAGGCCAACCCAAGTAGTAAATGGGAATTCGGATCTATCAGACCTGCACGCCACCGACTCTAAATATTAATTTGACTACAGATAACAAAGTTTATTATTATTTACTTTTCGGTGGTTGAATTTTATTGTTATTACTTGTTGTTTTTTATTACTTGTTAGAGATTATTCTCACATCCCCGAAATTTATGATAAATAAGTTTTTCAGGATTTTCGGTTCTCTATCGGTATCTAAGTAACAACTCAGTTTTCACTATAAATTCAAAAACCAATTTGTTAAAGCAGGAACTGCGGAGTGTCCGCTATTATTAAATTAAATTTTTGGCAGGCACGTTCAGAAGAGGCACCCAGTTCAAGAAGGTTTAATTAAACAGGTCAGCGAAATTAACATTCGAGGAAATGTGAGACGAAACACAATACAGTCATTCTACATATTTCCAGGGTTAAATTAAATTTTCACTTATATTCATTTTCTTATTTTTAATTTTGAACTAGGCAATTTTTTTATGTTAATTGCTTTTTGACAAAACCAATTTGCGTATTGTACGTTGCATAGTAAAGTCACTGGAGCATCTAAAAACTATGTAGAACAGGGAAAAATGCAAAACACGTTATTACCTTTCGTTGGAGTAAGTACTCACGTAATAAATGATATAAAAAAAAATGTCCTGACAAAAAATTACTAAAAGCCTAGAATTAAAAAAATGTTACAATCGTGGAAAAAATAAGGTGTAAAATACTTTTTAATTAAAGATGTCGTGACTGCGACTACTTTTTGAACGTATTTTTGACTTTTTAGTTAACTTTATTATTTTTAGATTCACCATAATCCTTGATTTAAAAAGCTAATCTTGTCTGAAGCCTCTTCATCTCTATTTTAATTTTATACAATTGACTAAGATGCAATGATTAAACTCGATTAAGCCTTAATTTGGATTAAGTGTCTCACAGACAGACGCAGCCTGCGCGGCCGCGGCCAGTCCTTATTGGTTACTCTTGGCGTTGTCAGCTCGAATATTATGAATAAATAAAAAAAAAGAAACGATTTTCAAACGCAATTAATCTTAAAACTTTGTTTTAAACCCCAAAATTATTACCCCACACTCCTGTTCACAGAGTACCTTATGGTGGAAACAAACTTTGTAAACATGAAACGTATTACTGAAGCACAAGATCTGTTATTTCACTAAGTTTTCTGTGCCAAACAGACTGCAAGATGAAGGTTGACTGTAACGAGTAGTTGCAGAGACAATCAGGACATTCTTAGTAAATTGTACTTACTTTCTTTCTAGTTATGTCCTTTGTGAAAAATAAGTAGGTTGATGGCAGTACTGAGACTTATAAATATATTTATTAAAGAAAAATCGGCCAAGTGCGTGTCGTGTCACGTGCAGTGTAGGGTTTCCTAGTTGCCTGCAGTACCACAATATATTTGAGCAGAAGTCTTTATTTTCTATAGAAAAATCTTTAAATTAGAAAAATCTATCAATATTAATCTGTGTCTAAACTAAAATAGGTAAATCAAAGACAAACTGCGACTCAAACTCAGTTCGATATTATTATTTTTTAAATACGAATGATAACCGCCGATTTTTATTATATAACATAATTATGATGGATTTTTCCAGGTTTTCAAGTCAATACTTTAGAGGGCTTTAGCTTTTAGAGGGGAGGGATCCGGATGGATTTAATAATAATTTTAAAGGACCTATTCCACAATATACCACACGACGAGGTAAATAATGAAAGAAAAAGATCCCCAGGTTACATGAAGGTTACATTTTGTCGGTGTGATCGATATACATATCTCAACAAAATTACAGCTGTCTAGCACTAATAGTCTCCAAGAAAAACCGGGGACGGGCAGACGGACATGACGAAACTGTACGGGATCCTTGTCAGGACTACGGAACCCTAAAAGGGCCGTATACAAGATCTGAGACTATACATCTACAACAAGGAAATAAGGTACAACAAAGTAGGGTGCGTTTAGGCCGCGTTGTTTGATATATAGTTAAATTCAACTATTGGTTAATGTCTTGTCAAATACATAGAAGAATGTGCCTAATTTTGAGAAACGGTATTTTTTTCTAAAGTACTTATTTTACATTTAAATATGTGTCAAATAACGCGGCCTTGAGAAGTAACCATTACTTTAATATGGACCAATAATAATTTTATCTATATTTTTTATCATACATTAAACTGCCAGATTTATAAATCTCTATGTAAACTTTTGCCTCCACCATCCATCATCCAGTTTGACACCTTGACCGAGTGTTTTTTTTCTAGTATAACACGCTTTTGATTGATATTATATATTGATCATGGGAGGAGACGAGAAAAATCACACAACAATATTTATACTTTCTGTTCTTGTTAGTAGAGTGCATATTTATTAGGTACTGTACCCCTAGCACGAACCAATATCAAATTCATATCGTTTGCGAGTCCGAAATGTCATTGTCAAATGTGTACTGATTTTTAGTTCTCGTTACGTACTTTGTGCCGCTCTGCTGTTCAAGTTTCCATACAAAATTTTTCATTGACATTTCGGTTTACAAACTATTCGAATTCGATTATGGTTCTTGCTAGGGGTACAGTAAGAAGGTTTTCAGTGTCGCATTTCACGGGCGTAGGAGATTGATAGGTCCGGCTTTTCGTAGTATTCTATCCGTTTAAATGTACTACTGTAGGTGTGAGTCACACCAACTTATTTTAACTTTAACTGTTCAATTAAAGTACCGGTTAGGTAAAAAATTGCTGCCCCATTTGACTATAGTCGAAATGAAGTCGTAGTTAAAATAAGGTACTACAGGCAATGCACGATTTTGTAGTATAAAGCGATTCAACTAAGAATAGGACCGACTGGGCGCCATATTTTGACGTCATAGCTGTCAAACCAAAAAGGTAGAGTGAGCAAAAAATGTTGCTATTTAATAAAACTTATTTACTAAGATTAAGTGAGACAAAACATCAGATTTTTTAATAACATTAATTTACTAAGGTTGAGAAATAACATAACCGATTTTTTATAGTATTTCTTTCTTTATTAAGACTGTGTGAAAAAAAAACATTAATCAGAATCTAGCTCTTCAATTTCGCCTATCTCTGCAGTATCGCCGGAGAAGTTATGAATAATCATGCAGGTCACATACGAACATGTATCATATATGTAAACGAAAGTTTTAATTCGAGTTTTTGAACGCAACATAAAGTGACATTTGGTTGACGATTTAGGTTATCAACCATTCATAGGCAAGCTCGATAAATGAAAAAAAAAACAACAACTAATATTCATTATACGCATTTGTTATTGTTTGTTTAAAAAAAAGTGTTCCGAGATTTTTTTGCAAACCGTACTTTTCAAGCTACATTAGACAGATGGAGGTCATTTTACTGGCTTTCCTATTCTTATTTGAATCGCATTATAGGTGTCTCGTCGTAGGCCCGGATTTTCGCAGTACGTATGCGTCTTGATCTCGTCCAATATTTATTAAATTACATATAACTAGTGGCCCACCCTCACTTCGTTTCGGTGTACAGCTGTAGTGTAGACTATAGTTTTTGTTCTCACTTGTATTTATGCACTTTTTTTAGTTGAACGCGCTAATCTCAGGAAATACTGTTCAGATTTGAAAAAAATATTTAAGTGTTGGATAGTGCATTTATCTAGGAAGGATATGCTGTATAAAATTATGCTACAACCAGTAGAAGCGGAGCATCAATGAAAAATTATAGAAAATCTGGTAAAAATATTCTATTTGTGAGCTTCCGTTGCGAGCTCTGGGTTAACGGTTAAAATAAGACAAAAATCATGTATCACAGAATTGTTGCGCTTTAAAAGTTGCCCGCGACAGTATATGTCCATATTTTAAGTTTGACTCACTATAACCTTTTTCCGCTTGTTGTGACATTACTGTAATAGTTAAACATATGGTATCCAGGACTTTTTTGTAGATAATAATGTCTTCTAAAAAACTTTAGTACAACACTTTGCTCTATTGTCAATAACATCCACAGCGTACGCGATGAAAGATCATTTTTTGGGATTTATTTCACACGTTGAGTTACATTATCGAAGTTTTCATTCGGAACCCTAACTTTTTTGGAAATACTCTAAAGCCTATGTTCATTAGGCATAATGTAGGATGGTAAAAGCGAAAGAATTTTTCAAATCGGTCCAGTATTTTCGGAGCCTATTCAATACAAACAAACAAACAATCAAATCTTTCTTCATTATAATATCAGTATAGATATAGATATTCTCCTTGGATAAAATATTACTATGTTATTATTAGGTACTATGTAACAGTACCTCATTGATCCACATGCAAACGTATATACATCGAAAATGTAATATATCTAAACAGATATCAATCATAGTAATCCTTTCTCACATTATAGTCCGTCAGTCAGGGCGAGGGAGTAACAATGGCCGTTTTCTAAGCTTTCTTTGACCGTCAAATATAATACGGGCGAAATGAGACATAATATCAAAGGGCTACTGTTATTTTGTTATTCAGTAGAATGATCCCGCAAAAGGCGAATAAGTGATAGTCAGTCAACTAATAAAAGGACGGATTTATTTATAATCATTACGCCCAACTTTTATCTCGAAATGTTAAAAAATATATATCATATATATATATATATATATATATATATATATATACATATCATGTATGCGACTTGGAAAAAAAAATTTGAGTCGTCGGCGTCACATCATGGTTTTTACTTCTGAACCCATCACAGATCAGTACCCCTAGCACGAACCATTATCGAATTCGTATATATATAATAAGTTTTCGTTACGTACTTTGTGCCGCTGCTGTTCAAATTTCCATACAAAATTTGACATTGACATTTCGGTTTGCAAACTATTCGAATTCTATAATGGTTCGTGCTAAGGGTACTCGAATAGTTTGCGAGTGCCAAATTTCATTGTCAAATGTGTACTGATTTTTAGTTTTGGTAACGTCCGAAATGGCGCTGCTGCTCAAGTTTTTAAACAAAATTTGACAATTACATTTCGCACTCGCAAACTATTCGAATTCGATATTGGTTCGTGCTATGGGTAGGTACTGATCTATAATTATTAAAGTGAAACTTTTATAACACAACCTCAATTGTTTTTCATTTATCTTTATCATGTCGCATTACATAGTTAATTGTTATTAAAAAATGCAGACCCTGTCAACAAGCATCGGTCGTTCGGTGGTAGAAAGTTCGCCTTCTACGCGGGCGGTCCGGGTTCCAATCCCATCCGAGGATTTGGGGCTTTCATAAAACCACACCAATACCACAGTACATACCAGTACTCCGAATTCATACTAGCGCCCGAATCAACGCATGCACATAGACAAACGTCACGGCCGCTAACCAATCTTGCCAAGACAAATCTACGCAGTGCCACGTAGTGTTGGGTAGGACACGACTTGAAAAAGAGTTTGTAAGAGTAGCCTCTTTTTTGTACTGAGCCAGTACAATGTCCCACTTCAAATGAGGCGAGGCATACTGAAGCTCGGCAATACATTTGAAGTGACGAGTACAAATATGACATTGAGGCGTACAGAAGCTCGACATTACGTTTGTGTGCACGAGTAGCACCTGGAGCGTAAGTTCTGAACGCAAATCTGGACTGCGTTCAATACCTACGCTCTGAGTGCAACTTTTACCCTGACGTTTAAATTTTGACATAAAATGTATGAAGCTAATGTCAACTTAGATATTTGTTGCACCTAGAGCGTAGATTTTGAACGCAACCCAGTGCGAGTGACAAGGATTATTTGGCGCGTGGATGACTTTGATAAGAGGGCGTTGTACTGCAAATTAATTATAGAAAACACAGTGAGACAGCATTATTTCCAGTTTGTGTCATGCGATGCGCCACAAGATCCTTGTCGCACTGTAACACAGACTACTAAGATAAGAGAGAGATAGGTACTACTACACCACAGAACACAGAAAGAGGTTAGAATGGCCTTGTGGGCGGGGCAGGCGCGTCACAGTTATGAGCAATTGCTCATAACTTGACCGTAACGTCCGATCGCGTCGTTTAGTTGCCCGCGACCGCTCAGTGAGAGAGTATTGTGATTACCGCTTAAAATATGCCTTCGTGTGCCGTAATTACTTGCAAAGTAAGGAGTCAATCATCAGATCTACCTAAAGTAGGAATTTCTTTTCTTCGGTAAGTATAAAACTTCTTAGTTAGACTGATATTTTAGCAAAAATTCCAGAAATTTTAATAAAACGATAAATCACATATATATTTCCACAAAAATATTCATTGCTGACAAAGTACGCTCGCTATTCTTTCTACGACGTTCAAAACACGTAATGTAGTACGATCGAGCAAGAATGACGCGTGGATCACAGAGCGCTGCACGAGGCCACACGCAGTACAAGGTCATTGCATCTACTTTAGTGGTGTCTTGCGTCGTACATTTTACATTTTCGATAGATTTTATCGACTGAATTTTAGCACCAAATAATGGAATTGAAGTAACTTTTAGAAATAGATAAAAGCTGATTGTGAATATTTATCATACTTAATATTATAAATAGGCGAAAGTTTGTGAGTGTATATGTTTGTTACTACTTCACGTCTAAACGGCTGGAGCGTTTTTAATAACATTTGGTATGGAGTTAGCTGACACCCTGAGTAACACATACGCTACGTTTAACTGCGGGAAAATAACCCTAATAAACCGCAGGTAACACCGCAGGCCACAGCTAGTACAATCAATATAATATAAAGCTGAAGAGTTTGTTTATAGTCCAGTCAAAATAGACATTTGACTTAGGAATAATTCGCATAGAGCTGAAAATTGACAGAGACGTTAAATACATCATTATAAAAAATGACAATAATCCCCTTCGATCCTACTTATGCAAAAAAAAATATTCAACTCAAAACGTACAAAATTATGGTTTTTCCACTTTTCTCGAAAACGGTAAGTTTTGTCGTGAAAGTAGGTCGGACAAATGTTGTAGACCATACAATTCTCTACAAAAATGGTCTAGTCACTTTTTCTCTCACGACTCACCATTCGTGAGATATCGCGGTTTTAATAATTAGAAAATTTCTTTTTTACGTTATATGCACACATTTCTGCACCACCTCTGAGGTAATGTACTTGGCGGATTCAAAGTTGAAAAAAATCAGACATGTACATTACCTCATAGGTGGTGCAGAAATGTGGTGGAACAAAAATCCCATTCGATCCTACTTCTGCAGGAAAAATATTCAAGGTCAAACGTACACAATTATGGTTTTTTCCATCTTTCTCGAAAACGGTAAGTTTTGTCGTGAAAATAGGTTAATTTCCTTCTGGGTCCAGATCATTGCCTAGCCACACTTGAACTTGATAATACACACGATACAAGTGTTAAAAGGCAGAAGCAGATGTTGGAGGCAGTCAATACCACTGTACTGTTCCATGGAGATTTATTTCCCATAGCAGGCCTCAGAAAGATATTATAACAGTTATTGTGGTACTTAGCTTTAGCAGCAACTAAGTTATACTCTATGTAAAATATGAATTTTCTAATTATTAAAACAGCGATATCTCACGAATGGTGTGTCGTGAGAGAAAAAGTGACTGGACCAGTTTTGTAGAGAATCGTATGATCTTCAACTTTTGTCAAATCTATTTTCACGATTAAACTTACCGTTTTCGAGAAAAATGGAAAGAACCATAATTTTGTTTCGAAGGAGATTTTAGACATTTAATATAATGATGTATTTTAACGTCTCTGCCAATTTTCAGCTTTATGCAAATTACCCCTAAGTTATGACTTATTTTTGTCTATTTTGACTGGACTATAGAGAGAATTAACTTGACCACATAGTCAGTAGAAAGAGATTGTAAAGAGCCATCTGAAAACGAAGAGGATGAAGATGAAAATTTTACTGATTTCAGTACACAAGTCATTGCCTACATAGCAGGCAATGTGGTTCATGTCCCAATTAAAAAAATCAAATGCGATATTTGCCCTGGAGCCCTAATATCAGATTAAAGTATTAATTAACATAAATTTATTTCTTTAAAAGATAAAGGTGGCCTGATATATCCAGCCGTGGTGATGTTACAAAAATATGCAAAAGTGCAGAAACTGTAATACGACAACATGCAGATAATTTGAAAAATGTCAAAAAATAAATTTTAGTCCCAAAAATATAAAAAAAGTTTATTGGCACTGCATTATTTGATGACATATCATTTTATCAAGTCGGTGAATTCCCATTATCTAACCACATAATATATTCAATTAAAGTGGTAATTGAAAAATATATAGATATATTTCTTTTGAAAAATAACTTTAAAAAAGAAACAAAGTGTCACCTTTTTCATAAATATATATTGTTTAAAGGTCAATAAATAACTATCTGTAGTAATGCGTCTTACATTAAATCATTTTCTTTATCTTTACTGACTTTGACAGGATACAAAAAAATCCATACAACTAAGTCAAGTTCAACTCGCACTTGGCATATTTAATATCGATAATATTTCATCGACTCAGTGACAACCACTAGAGCTAAAATCTCACAGCCACGACTGTGAGCGCTGATTCGTTCGGTTGCTTGATGTCGCCTCGTTTGATTGGCTTATTATCTATTAGGTGGAAGTGTAGTGGGGACGAGCCGGCGACATCGGTTCTCACACTGGCGAGCGCTTATCACCCTTCTAACCTCTTTCTGTGTTCTGTGTACTACACTGTACAAATATAATGTGTATGCCCGACCACGACAATTCCAAAAAAAAAATTGTTTTTTTTTACCGGCTGTGGCTTCTAACTATGTTTGCTATACTTAATATATTCATATCACATATTAAAAAGTCTATTGAAGTGCTTTGACTGGTTCTTTTTATATTTCGGGTTGTAATTTAAGTAGGTAAATAAAAAATTAAACAAATATAGGTATTTGAAAGTATGTATAATAAAAAGGCACTGAAAAAATAATAAATGCCATTATAATTTTTATTATTTTTAAAGCATGTAACTGCTTGATGTTTAAATCTAAAGAAAATATAACTAGAAAAAATTCCACGCGGACCAGGCAGCAGACGGGACTCGAACCCGCACCCTTCGCAATCCGGGTGAATGCACTGACCAATTATGCTACCGCGGCCCTCACGGACCGCGTCGAAATTCCTTCTAGCTATTCTTAAGCTGCAAGGCAGCGCCATCTCTTCGCATTATAGGTAAACCCACAATGTCAAATGAATACTTTTACAAGTATTAAACATTTGAAAGAAGAAATAGCAATTATAGTTATAATTTTTATTATTTTTAAAGCATGTAACTGCTTGATGTTTAAATCTAAAGAAAATATAACTAGAAAAAATTCCACGCGGACCAGGCAGCAGACGGGACTCGAACCCGCACCCTTCGCAATCCGGGCGAATGCACTGACCAATTATGCTACCGCGGCCCTCACGGACCGCGTCGAAATTCCTTCTAGCTATTCTTAAGCTGCAAGGCAGCGCCATCTCTTCGCATTATAGGTAAACCCACAATGTCAAATGAATACTTTTACAAGTATTAAACATTTGAAAGAAGAAATAGCAATTATAGTTATAATTTTTATTATTTTTAAAGCATGTAACTGCTTGATGTTTAAATCTAAAGAAAATATAACTAGAAAAAATTCCACGCGGACCAGGCAGCAGACGGGACTCGAACCCGCACCCTTCGCAATCCGGGCGAATGCACTGACCAATTATGCTACCGCGGCCCTCACGGACCGCGTCGAAATTCCTTCTAGCTATTCTTAAGCTGCAAGGCAGCGCCATCTCTTCGCATTTGACATTGTGGGTTTACCTATAATGCGAAGAGATGGCGCTGCCTTGCAGCTTAAGAATAGCTAGAAGGAATTTCGACGCGGTCCGTGAGGGCCGCGGTAGCATAATTGGTCAGTGCATTCGCCCGGATTGCGAAGGGTGCGGGTTCGAGTCCCGTCTGCTGCCTGGTCCGCGTGGAATTTTTTCTAGTTATATTTTCTTTAGATTTAAACATCAAGCAGTTACATGCTTTAAAAATAATAAAAATTATAACTATAATTGCTATTTCTTCTTTCAAATGTTTAATACTTGTAAAAGTATTCATTTGACATTGTGGGTTTACCTATAATGCGAAGAGATGGCGCTGCCTTGCAGCTTAAGAATAGCTAGAAGGAATTTCGACGCGGTCCGTGAGGGCCGCGGTAGCATAATTGGTCAGTGCATTCGCCCGGATTGCGAAGAGTGCGGGTTCGAGTCCCGTCTGCTGCCTGGTCCGCGTGGAATTTTTTCTAGTTATATTTTCTTTAGATTTAAACATCAAGCAGTTACATGCTTTAAAAATAATAAAAATTATAACTATAATTGCTATTTCTTCTTTCAAATGTTTAATACTTGTAAAAGTATTCATTTGACATTGTGGGTTTACCTATAATGCGAAGAGATGGCGCTGCCTTGCAGCTTAAGAATAGCTAGAAGGAATTTCGACGCGGTCCGTGAGGGCCGCGGTAGCATAATTGGTCAGTGCATTCGCCCGGATTGCGAAGGGTGCGGGTTCGAGTCCCGTCTGCTGCCTGGTCCGCGTGGAATTTTTTCTAGTTATATTTTCTTTAGATTTAAACATCAAGCAGTTACATGCTTTAAAAATAATAAAAATTATAACTATAATTGCTATTTCTTCTTTCAAATGTTTAATACTTGTAAAAGTATTCATTTGACATTGTGGGTTTACCTATAATGCGAAGAGATGGCGCTGCCTTGCAGCTTAAGAATAGCTAGAAGGAATTTCGACGCGGTCCGTGAGGGCCGCGGTAGCATCAGGTCAGTGCATTCGCCCGGATTGCGAAGGGTGCGGGTTCGAGTCCCGTCTGCTGCCTGGTCCGCGTGGAATTTTTTCTAGTTATATTTTCTTTAAATAAATGCCATTACTAAATTATTGAAACGAATTGTGAACTATTTTGTATTACTATTTTATATTTAAAATATTCGTATCCTTAATTAAAATTATCAGTATTATTAGATAGTGTCGTAAGCATTTGAGTTAAAAAAAAAGTCAATGTTTTTGAACGTATTCAAACGAACGAAATGGTAAATTACGCGACTAAAGTCCTCTACGCACTATTAATCTTGCTAGATCCAGCATGCAGGACAGCGCTATACACGTAAAAGAGATAGAGATACAGATGGATAGTGCGTAGAGGACTTAAATGAAATGTCATGCCTCGCTCTCTCTCAGACTTACGAAAAGTGAGTGAGTAACGAGACGCGACTATCGCGACATTTAATGTGAAGTAGTACATTTTAAAATTTTGAGCCGCTCTTACATTTTGCCGTCATGTCCGGGACAAATGTACCGCCTCTTGTAAGTCCTACTCAACACTAGTGCCACGTCGCGCGCCGCCGAGACTGGTCGTTGACCGAGTTAAGTTAGCTGCGCCGCGCCACCCACGCCGTCAGCGTCCGTTTCGATTCCGTAACGTGGCAATAGTAACTATACACATACAATAAAAATCAACACAAATATGCTTTACATTTTGTAGGTATCAACCCTAGCGCTCCGCTCAGTCGTAGGTATCTATTTCAAGAAAACGGCTGAGTTACGCTAAGGGTCTTGTATGTATTGTGCCAATACTATTTAAAGGGAAAAACATGCAAGTTTATATTTAATTTTAATCTATGATGTTTTAAAGTTATGCTTATAGACTAGCTTTTGCCCGCGACTTCGTCCGCGTTATCGTCGTTTTTCGTAAAAAAGTAGCATATGTCCTTCCTCAGGGTTCCGTGGTTTTGACGTGACAGACAGATTAACTGTCGTATTTTAGTAGGGAAGTATAATACTGTTAAAAATATCGCAATAAGGAACCGCAGAATATTATTATTATCACTGTGCCCTGAGACCATCAGCGTGTAACTCCTTGTATGTTATTATGTTAATGTATTGGTAATATTGTTTAGATCGCTTTCACATGAGTCTTAAGTACATATAGAATGAAAATACTTCAGTGCAAAGCTTCCGGGTAGACTACGTTGAAATTTGACCCGTCCGGAACGTGAACATAAAAAATTCTAGGACTGCTAACCCGGGAAAGACCGACATAACTGACCATGTGAAAAACAACTGACACCGAGATCTACTCCAACAACACGAAAGGTCTGCCCTTGAGCCTTATTTATTGTCATTGCATAGCACACCGATTCTGGGAATTGCGTTCTTTTAAATTGGAATGGAAAATTATTTGGTATTATGGGAATTCTGGGAATAAAGATGGTTTCTCCTGCACCGCAACCTATTAAAATTTGAGCCTCGATTACATTTTGTTGCAACTGGGTTACTTTAAGCCGAGTTCCATTGCAAATTTGTGGTGGTCTTAAATTTCGGAGCAGAATAATCGGAATGCCAATTTTTAAACAAATTTCATGAGAAGGAAGTACGGGCATATTTAAAGAATTTAAAAAATTCTATCGTGTAATTAGTGGCTTCTTGTTCATCGGCCATTCTATTTATTGAACTATAAACTTTGCTTTCCCCCTGGATATTCGTCAGTATTTTATTATTAATCTCAGATGCCTGGTCATTGCAAGGAGTTAGAATGGACCTTTCGCATAGCCAAGAATTGTTCTTATTTAATATATTTGTTACGTCACCGTAAACTGACGATGTAAGATGTTGTTGGGATTGCACTATACAACATAACTCAGGCGTCAGAATAAGTTTTCCTTGGTGTAGCAGTGGATAGGTATCTTTGGTAAAGGTATTTTCTTTAATAATATATCAGAAAATTCACAATCATCCGGGCTATCTACAGTTCTCACTCGCATGTTTATAGTCAAATGCACCGATTGTATATCACGCCACAAATAAGAGCTTTTCAGGCAAGCCCTAACCTCATCAGCTCGGGTTCCCCGTGGTATTACCGTTAAGGTTTGTCGGAAATCACCACAAAATAAAACTGTGATACCGCCCATGGGTCGATCATTTTGTCTTATATCTCTTAAAGTTCTGTCTAACGCTTCTACTCCTTTTCGATGGGCCATCGTACATTCATCCTATATGATTAAATTACACTTTGAACGAATATTTAAACACTACCAAAACAACTAATACGTGGTCCTAACTTTAGCTACCTTACACATAAAATCTAAGTGACTATTTGAACTAAAATATTCTTATAGAATTATAACCAGAAATATATACAACTCACAACAAAAAAGAAATGAAAATAAAGCTGAAACGCCTGTGCAATACTATCTACCTATACTTACTTCACTTAAAAATAAATATTTGTAACTACTTTAATTAATAAAAGTACCTACGCTTAATAATTATTAATTTAAACGAATATTTAAACACTACCAAAACAACTAATACCTGTTTTACAAAATAACAACAAAAGAAATTCAAATAAACTATTTAAAGACTAAAAGTCGCGCTGATAAGCACGGTTTCGGTCTCCCAGGCGGGGGAGCAGATGAGAAATCCTCATGGATACCCTACAGCCGGCTGCAAGGTTATGTCAGACTCGTACTGACTAAAAAACACCCGTAGGGGCTGCCTCTGGCCGGGAAGGCCTCTAAGGCTTCATCGGAAGCGATCGTCCCCCAGGGGGGGAGCGACGCAGAAAACAGATTTAGACAGCTCGCTCTCGGACCTTTGATACCCTACCGCTGCCGCGACCCGTGTCGAGCGCGGCAACCGTTACACAAAAATAATCCTTATAGCATGATCCAGTATTCACGTGCGACGGCGCGTTGGCTTATTTCATGTATAAGTTTGGTGTTTCTATACCGAGTATTATAAACGTAAGAGTAAACAAATAGGATCAGAATGCTCCGAACTGCTAAGCTATCGGGAGTTACACGTGTTATTGTTAGTCAACCATTTAAAAAATGGAGTAACTTCTCCCGTTTTCCCAACATTTCCCTTCACTACTCTGCTCCTACTGATTGTAGCGTGATGAAAAGTATACTATAACCTGCCCAGGAGTATGAAGAATAATTGTACCAAGTTTCGTTAAAATCCATCGAGTAGTTTTTGTTTCTATGAGGAACATACACACAGACAGACAAAAAATTTACTGATTGCATTTTTGGCATCAGTATCGACCACTAATCACCCCCTGATAGTTATTTTAAAAATATATTTCATGTACAGAATTGACATCTCTACAGATTTATTATAAGTAATAGATAGATATAGATACGTCATGCACGCTTCTAATTTGGCAATACGAAAGTTAGTCATTACCCGACTTGCATTCAGTCGGGCATGCTCCCTCGCTGCAGCGACACATTGCTACAACCACACAACGTGAAAATATTTTACGTTTTTCCAAACAAAAAGCCCTATGTGTATTTTAAATAGTACACAAAATACACGGGAACTAATGGGAGACATGAAAAGCGTATCGTTTCATTCGTAAGTACAGTTTATAGAAATTAATGTTAATATATTTAGCGATTAATTGTTTTGACAGTTGCTGACACCGTTGACACATAGAGGCTAAAGAGCGAGATGTAATTTGCTTTATGAATGAGAGTGAAAGAGACTTCTTTAGTGCACTCTATTGGCGGCTGTTGCCAAGGGAAGCTGATAAAGAGTTACCGTTCAAAACTAGCTATTTACATTTTAGAGCTCGTTTTGCTTTTTACGATTCGGGCTCGGACACATTATTTTCTTGAATTTCGTAAATAAATTTAATCAGAACTTGTTTTTTTATAGGTTCAAATACAAATCAAAATATGATTTTTGCTCAAAACTTGCTATTTACATAATTTAAATATATTTTATTTTATGATTATAGAGTTGCTAATCATAATGGCCTATTTACTTTATTCTTTCGTTTGAATTGATTGAGATGTTGAACATAAGAGTTCAAATACAGCTAGGCAGGTTATTTATTATGACTATAACGGAAATTCTCATTTCTCATCAAAAATAGATATTTTACAAATATTTTTTTTACAAACCAAAAATGATCCAAAACTAAAGTGTCTATATACTACCATCTGCATCAAAAGTGTTTATTTACAAACTACTTAATTTTTAAAAAGAATAATAAACAAACTATTATAAAAAAAATGGGTGCGTGTACTTATGTAGGCGCGTGAGAAGTTATCCTTCTTAGGCATCGTTTAAAATTAGTTTTTAATTGCGTGCAAATAATTAATTACAATAAATTAATAAAAAGTCTGGAAAAGGACACAGTCAATAAAGTTCAGTTTTAATTTGAAAAAATAAATAAATAATCAAAATATTCAATTAAAATCGCTACTGAATATAATTTATTAGAACATGTGATTTGCACTTGTATGAAACTCAAACACGTATTCCGAATATACAAACTAGAAACATGTGGATAAATATTATAAATATGAATACCTATAACTGTTACTTTATTACAAAAAATAAAGATGTGGTTTTTGGTTCAATTACACCAATGGTCAAGAGATGGCGCTGTAGTCTCCTGAATCGCGCTTTGGTTCCGTTGTTCCAGATTAATAAATACTTTTGATATTATAAATATGAATACCTATAATTGTTACTTTATTACAAAAAATAAAGATGTGGTTTTTGGTTCTACTACACCAATGCGCGCGCATATTAAAATTTCACTCTCATCATTTTTTCATAACGCGCCTAAAGAAGTATAACTTCAAAAAATTTCATAAAGATGATTAGACAACTATATCTTGTAAAGCGTACCAGACAAAATTATTTCTTAAATTAGGCGTTTTTAAATATTCGTTTTTGGCATTTTCTGTAAAATTCATTCTGATGTAAATAGCTAGTTTTGAACGGACACTCCTCAGTTGTGCCATTTTAAAATGCATGTTGGCGTTTATCCTGTCTATGTGTGTATGTGTTATGTATATTATACGTCAATGGTTTTAATAATTAATGCGTTGATTCATGACTGCTTGTAACAGCCTAGACTTAATAAGCAATTTTGAATTATGTGATAATGTAAAGGTTATGTCTAAAGAAAAATAGTCATTGCATTAACTGCATAATTTAAATCTTTTTGAGAAACGACCACGTCTCTATTGAGAGCTACATGAAGTACACGAACCATTTATCTTACTCCAAATTATGTACCCGACTCGAGGTTTTCAGAAGGACGTCACTCATACATGTCGATTTTTTTTCGAGGCACTTATAAGATCACTTGCTCTCCGGATATTAGAAGCCCTTGGCAAACGCCGTGTGAATTTAGAACAAAGCAAGCGTACGCGTTATATCTCGGGCAACGTACTTTGTGGTGAGCTATTCTTAAGGATATATTGTTTTAAACTCTCATGGTCACTAACATTATAGCTATTAACGGGATTGTTACCATTTACCTTTGTTTTTTATGAGTCTCCGATATTTCGGCACTGTTGCAAGCACCATGATGACGGAGTAACTGAAGTAATTGCGGGTAGATGTTATTGGCAGACATATCGGTCTACCCTAGTATCTCCGTGATCTGATACTGTGAGTATTGTGTGTAGGGAAAAAGTGCGAGTGAATAGTGAGAATGTGACCAGTGGTAGGGGTATGAAGCGCAGTAAAAGACGACGTCAGAGAGTAGACCGATATGTCTGCCAATAACATCTACCCGCAATTACTTCAGTTACTCCGTGATCATGGCGCTTGCAACAATGCCGAAATATCGGAGATTCATAAAAAACAAGGTACATGGTAACAATCCCGTTAATAGCTATAATATTCTTAAGGATATTTAGATTATTTTTTTCTAAGTACGAGTATTAGTAATCAAAGCTCATTTAATGATAAAAGTATTTAAGTATCTTAAAAGAAATATATTCATCCCCACCTTTTTGATGCGTCGCCATCCACAACCTTGCGATTTTGTCGATTTTTTTTACCACGTATGACATAACGGAGGTATACATTGTCATCAGCAGTATTTCCGGACCAACGCGACTTGAAAACCTTCAAAACAGAGCGTACTCCTTCCTTAAAAGCCGGCATTGCATTTGTTATACTCCTGGTGTTGCAGATGTTTATGGGCAATGATGATTACTTACCATGAGGTGAGCCGTCAGCTCGTACGCCCCCTATACTAAAAAGAAATATAGGTAAAAAATGCTTAAACAAAACCTTTTTATATGTAAGTAATTTAATAGGTGAACTTACAAAAAAATTGGAATCTTTGCACCAATCTTTAGCTCTAAACTTATATCAACCAAATCTCCAACTAGAAATTCTTACTTACGCTGCGCCAAAAACAAAATTCGCTGCCTCATTGTAATAAATTGTTATTTAACTTCTTGTGTTTGTGGAAAATAGCATTCTATTTTTTGTCGCTCTTTGAGTAAGATATCTTTTCGAAATTGGTAAAAGCATAATGAAAATTTGGGACACTAATAAAATGACTGTGATAAAATCAAGCTGTATTTACCTAGTAGTAATCTAATATATAAAATTCTCGTGTCACGGTGTGCGTAATTGAACTGCCCCGAAACGGCTCGACCGATTTTCGTGAAATTTTATATGCATATTCAGTAGGTCTGACAATCGGACAACATCTATTTTACATCCCCCTAAATGTTAAGGGCGGTCCACCATTAAATTTGTTTTTGTTTTTGGACAAATTTCTTTGTTTTTATTTTTTTATGATACATCATACAAAAGTACATACAACCCTAAATTTTCATCCTTCTACCACCCATATTTTTTATGGCGATACGAAGTTCGCTGGCTCTGTTAATATTATAGGTGTAAAAAATACGTAACAAGCAATGCCATCTCCGCAAAAGACAATTAGCGCAACGGAAAACCATTTATAGAGTAAAACCACAAGAATAATGAAACGTACAGTACGTAGTAAAACGTCACAAAACTAAAATAAATTGCAAACTTATTCTACCCAATTATGCGTAGAACAGTATTCGACGAAACAGTTTGCAAAATGCACCACTCACAAGTGAAGTTGCCGGAACAAAAACCAGCTTCTCTTTGCAGTCTGTTTTCCGGCTCCGAGAGCATAATTATGCTGTTCTGGAACAAACTATTTATGCTGATTGCGCTTGAATAAGGTCTTATTATTATGAGAATTTGAAGAGACACAAGCCCATTAGCAGAATGTTGTTTTTGTAATTACCAGAACTAAAAATTATTAATAAGCGGTAGACTAAATCCTTGTAGGAAATATTATTATTAAGGTATTAGATAGATACAAAAACAAATTGGCAGAAAGAATTATAGACCAGGAGCTGGTGACAGGTGACGTTTCACGATTTTGTCGTGCATGCCTTTTTAAGGCTTGATAACTAACCCTAAAATATCAATGATAGTCGGGGTTTTAGCCCCCCCGCGCGTCCTCTTCATAAGGAAAAGCTTTTCTTTGAGTAGCGGATTTTCGTGTAGTGTTGGGTAGGACACGACTTGAAAAAGAGTTTGTAAGAGTAGCCTCTTTTTTGTACTGAGCCAGTACAATGTCCCACTTCAAATGAGGCGAGGCGTAATGAAGCTCGGCTCGGTTTGTGTGCACGAGTAGCATCTGGAGCGTAAGTTCTGAACGCAACCCTGGGCTGCGTTCAATACCTACGCTCTGAGTGTAACTTTTACCCTGACGTTTAAATTTTGACATAGAATGTATGAAGCTAATGTCAACTTAGATATCTGTTACACCTAGAACGTAGGTTTTGAACGCAACCCAGTGCCAGTGACAAGGATTATTTGGCGTTTGTGTCATGCGATGCGCCACAAGATCCTTGTCGCACTGTAACACAGACTACTAAGATAAGAGAGAGATAGGTACCACTACACTGTACCGTAGAGGACTTAAATGAAATGTCATACCTCGCTCTCTCTCAGACTTAGGAAGAGTGAGTGAGTAACGAGACGCGACTATCGCGACATTTAATGTGAAGTAGTACATTTTAAAATTTTGAGCCGCTATTACATTTTGACGTCATGTCCGGGACAAATGTACCGCCTCTTGTAAGTCCTACTCAACACTATTTTCGTGTTTTTCCGTGATAGTACTAGTACTGCATGCCATTGTAATATACGGAAGTTTAAACAAATTAAAGCTGTAATAATTGATGGCATGCACTCCGCAGCGGCCCAAGATGATCATAGGATTCTGAAAACCTGAACAAAATTAAAGGGTAATTCCGTGTTTTGAAATTGCATTTACATTCATGACTTAAAATAATGTAAATTCACGAAATACAAAACGGCATGCAAAAACAAGTCAGCTAAATTTGCACAGTGTTTTTTGCAACTTTTATTATTATTTATAAAACAATGGGCTTATTCAACACGCATGCCATTTGAATTAGATAATTATTTTGTTATGAAATAATAATAATTTTATTAGGAGTAATTTGGAATCACGGAAAATCTATGTTCAAATTTTACAGAGTTATCCGGAAATTTACCACCGTTGGTCATATGAGGGGTGCATGCCAATTTGTTCAGAGTGTGTCTATTACAAAACCTTCTATTCTTTATATCGGCATGCAATTTCAAAACACGGAATTGCCCTTTAATTTTGTTCAGGTTTTCAGAATCCTATGATCATCTTGGGCCGCTGCGGAGTGCATGCCATCAATTATTACAGCTTAATTTTTTTTAAACTTCCGTATATTACAATGGCATGCAGTATACTATCACGGAAAAACACGAAAATTCGCTACTCAAAGAGAAGCGCTTTTCCTTCTGAAGAGGACGCGCGGGGGGGCTAAAACCCCGACTATCATTGATATTTTAGGGTAAGTTATCAAGCCTTAAAAAGGCATGCACGACAAAATCGTGGAACGTCACCTGTCACCAGCTTCTGGTCTATTATCTATACTTATAATAAATCTGTAGAGATGTCAATTCTGTACATGAAATATATTTTTAAAATAACTATCAGGGGGTGATTAGTGATCGATACTGATGCCAAAAATGCAATCAGTAAATTTTTTGTCTGTCTGTCTGTCTGTCTGTGTGTATGTTCCTTATAGAAACAAAAACTACTCTACGGATTTTAACGAAACTTGGTACAATTATTCTTCATACTCCTGGGCAGGTTATAGTATACTTTTCATCACGCTACAATCAGTAGGAGCAGAGTAGTGAAGGGAAATGTTGGGAAAACGGGAGAAGTTACTCCATTTTTTAAGCTTCCGTCGCGTGTGCAGCCTTAATGATTAAAGTTACATAGAAATCATGTATGACGGAAATATTTTACATAAAATTGTCTAAAAAATATCCCGCAACAGCATATGTCTATCTTTTATGGTTGACTCACAATAACACGTGTAACTCCCGATAGCTTAGCAGTTCGGAGCATTCTGATCATATTTGTTTACTCTTACGTTTATAATACTCGGTATAGAAACACCAAACTTATACATGAAATAAGCCATCGCGCCGTCGCACGTGAATACTGAATCATGCTATAAGGATTATTTTTGTGTAACGGTTGCCGCGCTCGACACGGGTCGCGGCAGCGGTAGGGTATCAAAGGTCCGAGAGCGAGCTGTCTAAATCTGTTTTCTGCGTCGCTCCCCCCCTGGGGGACGATCGCTTCCGATGAAGCCTTAGAGGCCTTCCCGGCCAGAGGCAGCCCCTACGGGTGTTTTTTAGTCAGTACGAGTCTGACATAACCTTGCAGCCGGCTGTAGGGTATCCATGAGGATTTCTCATCTGCTCCCCCGCCTGGGAGACCGAAACCGTGCTTATCAGCGCGACTTTTAGTCTTTAAATAGTTTATTTGAATTTCTTTTGTTGTTATTTTGTAAAACAGGTATTAGTTGTTTTGGTAGTGTTTAAATATTCGTTCAAATTAAAAATTGTTAAGCGTAGGTACTTTTATTAATTAAAGTAATTATAAGTATTTATTTTTAAGTGAAGGAGGTATAGGTAGATAGTATTGCACAGGCGTTTCAGCTTTATTTTCATTTCTTTTTTGTTGTGAGTTGTATATATTTCTGGTTATAATTCTATAAGAATATTTTAGTTCAAATAGTCACTTAGATTTTATGTGTAAGGTAGCTAAAGTTAGGACCACGTATTAGTTGTTTTGGTAGTGTTTAAATATTCATTCAAAGTGTAATTTAATCATATAGGATGAATGTACGATGGCCCATCGAAAAGGAGTAGAAGCGGTAGACAGAACTTTAAGGGATATAAGACAAAATGGTCGACCAATCGGCGGTATCACAGTTTTATTTTGTGGTGATTTCCGACAAACCTTACCGGTAATACCACGGGGAACCCGAGCTGCTGAGGTTAGGGCTTGCCTGAAAAGCTCTTATTTGTGGCGTGATATACAATCGGTGCATTTGACTATAAACATGCGAGTGAGAACTGTAGATAACCCGGATGATCGTGAATTTTCTGATATATTATTAAAGAAAATATCTTCACCAAAGATACCTATCCACTGCTATACCAAGGAAAACTTATTCTGACGCCTGAGTTATGTTGTATAGTGCAATCCCAACAACATCTTACATCGTCAGTTTACGGTGACGTAATAAATATATTAAATAAGAACAATTCTTGGCTATGCGAAAGGTCCATCTTAACTCCTCGCAATGACCAGACATCTGAGATTAATAATAAAATACTGTCGAATATCCAGGGGGAAAGCAAAGTTTATAGTTCAATAAATAGAATGGCCGATGAACAAGAAGCCACTAATTACCCGATAGAATTTTTAAATTCTTTAAATATGCCCGTACTTCCTTCTCATGAAATTTGTTTAAAAATTGGCATTCCGATTATTCTGCTCCGAAATTTAAGACCACCACAAATTTGCAATGGAACTCGGCTTAAAGTAACCCAGTTGCAACAAAATGTAATCGAGGCTCAAATTTTAATAGGTTGCGGTGCAGGAGAAACCATCTTTATTCCCAGAATTCCCATAATACCAAATAATTTTCCATTCCAATTTAAAAGAACGCAATTCCCAGTATCGGTGTGTTATGCAATGACAATAAATAAGGCTCAAGGGCAGACCTTTCGTGTTGTTGGAGTAGATCTCGGTGTCAGTTGTTTTTCACATGGTCAGTTATGTCGGTCTTTCCCGGGTTAGCAGTCCTAGAATTTTTTATGTTCACGTTCCGGACGGGTCAAATTTCAACGTAGTCTACCCGAAAGCTTTGCGCTGAAGTATTTTCATTCTATATGTACTTAAGACTCATGTGAAAGCGATCTAAACAATATTACCAATACATTAACATAATAACATACAAGGAGTTACACGCTGATGGTCTCGGGGCACAGTGATAATAATAATATTCTGCGGTTCCTTATTGCGATATTTTTAACAGTATTATATTTCCCTACTAAAATACGAAAGTTAATCTGTCTGTCACATCAAAACCACGGAACCCTGAGGAAGGACATATGCTACTTTTTTACGAAAAACGACGATAACGCGGACGAAGTCGCGGGCAAAAGCTAGTGTTATGAATAAAATTATATCATCATTACATAAAACAAGTTTCAAGGGTAAAGATGCACTGATTTATTTATTTATTGACGTTTCGCATCCTTTTCAGGATGTGCCGTCTGCATTTATTATTTAATGAGAGGTGTGTGTGCAAACCTAAGAAACAAATATTACATCAACATCAGCCTATTACCGACCCCACTGGTGCGGTACAGGCCTTCCTTATGGATGGAATAGGGTGAATGGGCCATGACCCACCACTCGGGCCCAGTACAGGTTGGTGAGTGCTAACGACTGCAGATGCAGCCGGGACCAAAGGCTTAGCGTGACTTCCGAGCTCAAGATCAAGACAAGGATCGTTGATTCAGTGGTAGATAGTTCGCGGTAGGTTTAAGTTCCATTAACATCAGAGGAATCTCTTTTTGCATAATTTGAAAGTTTCATTTGAATCATGTTTTCATCAAACTGCACTAATTAGCTAAGTTACTTCCTTTCAGTTATTAAAAACTATTACATCAGATACTAATGGATGCCTGCGACTTCGTCTGCGTGCAAAGATTAGTTTCCTATACATACTTCCAACCCCTTCTGCACTACAAAAGATAGATTTTAAGGATAAAACCATCCTATGTCCTTTCTCGGGACTCGAACTATATCTGTACCAAATTTCATCTAAATAGGCTCAACGATTAAAGCTTGACAAGGTAACAGACAAACACATACAGACACACTTTCGCATTTATAATATTAGTATGGATGGTATAATTAGTATTGCATAGTACAATAGTATAGTATAATATTATATAGTCCAGTGCGATTTCTTTGTTCACATTACCATGATATGGTATGTAGCCTTTAAAGGCTACGAAACGTCAATAAATAAATAAAGTTTCGTGCATTAACCCGTAAAAACTAGTTTTATTTAATGAGTGATGTGCGTGAAAACCTAAGAAACAAATATGGTTTACATGTTTGTGTATTTTGATTGATAGTGAATAGTGCTTAAAACCGAACTTATTATCTATTAAAGTTTCATTCGACAAATCACTATTCAATATCTACCTATCCATTATGTAACTAATTCTAGCTCAGACATTTCATTTAGTTAGCGAACCAAAGTTGAGTACGTACTCCGGGATCAGTATAAAAGCTTAACAATAACTCGTTCAATTTGTTACGAACTACATACACTCGCTCTTTGTTCGGATTCACATTGACCTAATCTAATATAGTGTTGTACAAATGAATTTAACCTCATTGCAAAGTGAGTACGGAGGGTTAATAGGCGTACCGGTTTTTCTAACAGAACACAGATTCTGTGGTTTCTCCTCTAGGATCGGGGTGATAGATAGACAGATAGATAGATAAAGCGTTTATTTTTTCTTCAACATACATATACATTTACAGACAAAGTAATACAATAAAAAAAGATACAAGAAATTAGCTATGAAATATCCATATGAATGCTGCAGAAAGCAAAAGGCCAAGGCTCGGCTAAACATTTGCCAGTTTTAAGGCAAAATATCGATTTTCAGCCATCACCTTTATGAGTGAGTAGACTAGCTTTATTAATAATAAACATTTAAAAGATTTTGCAAGGAGAAAAGAGAAAACAGCCATGACAATGCAGTGGAGACAAACATACTTTACAACATATTTAATACAATATAGACACAAATAATGAAGTTACTGTTGGCGAGATAAAATTAGATGATATCATACATATATATAATAACTATAATTACACATGATTTATTTAAAGTATATAAAAAAGTAGTATCCGGAAACTGTTTGGAAAACAAGGCTACCTGCCCTGCCACGCATAAAACTTGGGGAGTGCTCGTCTAGGCAAGTTAATTAAATTCCATATACACTAGGCCCCTTTTTAATAAACGAAAAATAAGTGTGGTTTACTTACTCTAACTTTTGTCTCTGTTCATTGATTTATAAATAACTCTTGAGTGATATGAACAAAACACAGCGTAACTAGTCTAAGCTTATTTCTCGTTTATTTATTTTTGGTCTTTATAATTTATTAATATAACGAAGCTCGGACTATTAAAGAGGACCTTCGTAGACGTATTGAGGCTTTTGAAATGTGGACTTACCGACGCATGCTTTCAATCAGCTGGACTCAAAAAGTTACAAATATCGAAGCTCTAAGACGTGTCGGTCAAACTCGCAAATTAATGCAGACCATCAAAACAAGAAAAGTTGCCCACCTCGGTCATGTCTTCAGACACGAGAGATACGATTTACTGCAACTCATTATGATGGACAAAATTGCGGGGAAACGTCGAGCAGGCCGTCGGAAAAAGTCGTGGCTTCAATACATCCGCGAGTGAACCGGTGTCAAGAGCGCCGCGGAATTGTTTCACCGCGCCAAGGACAAAGCGAGGTTTTCAAGGCTGATGATCAACCTTCAGTAATTGGAGAGGAACATGAAGAGGAAAAAGATAATTTATTATAATTTATAATAATTTCGGTTTCACCACTAAGATTTAAAATGTGAGCAAAAATAAAGATCAAAATGGCTAGTTGGGAAATTACCTGTTTTTTGATACAAATAAAAAGCACAAATTACTGAAAAATTACTATTTATTACAGTAAATTTTCAAAACTCCTTCCTCCAACCTGAATACGCAATTGATAACGCCTTAAAAAGTTATGTTTTAATTGTCTGAAGCTACATGAATATTCTTGCTTTATTTTTCTTTCCGCTTCTGTAAGTTTTTGTCTCAATTCTTGTTTGCATTTCAAATCTTAGTGGTGAAACCGAAATTATTGTAAAATGACACAGGCTAAAGTTATTTTACAGAATTTCAATTAAATTTAAATTGTATTACATTAAGTAAGTATAAGTTTAATTTACCATAACAATGATAAAAAATAGATAAAACTATTTTTAATGCTTTAATCGTGTTTCAATGATTTTTAGCCTATCCGCATTCGAAGGCCAATTACAACAAAAATAGGCTGATTAAGTACATTTTTTTTTCATGTTTCTTGGTAGTTTAGAAGCATGCGGAGTTTTTAATTTTAGCCCGAAGCTATGGAAACTCCTTTTGTATTTTTAAATTGAAGTTGAATGTTTGAGTAAATCCTATTAAAAAAAAAATGTGTGCGTGTACTAGTGTACACACGTAAGAAGTGAAACTTCTTTATGGCCTTATTTTTCGAAAAATGATCTAAATGCAACTTTCCAGAAATTGGTTAAATAAAGTTAAATTAGATAAAGTTTAAACAAAAGGATTTTATTATCATAGACATGAATACAAATTACTGCCTATGAAACTGTTATGATTACACGGCTCAGTAATCTAAGGCACATGTTCTACCTCCGACGATGAACGAGCGAGCGAGTATCGCTGAGCGAGTATCGCTGAGCGAGTATCGCTGAGCGAGTATGGCTATGCGAGTTTGGCTGAGCGAGTCTTATCTTTAATAACTATTGTCACTCAGCTACAAACGAGTAGAGAGAGTTCTCGCCGGCGACAGTGTGATCATTCAGCTATCAACTATTAATATAAAAAAAGATGGCGCGTAACGGAAAAATGTGACGCGTAACCGAAAAATGTGACGGTAAATTTTTTTCCAACGCCGATAAAGAAGTTTCACTTCAACTAAAGTTTCAACTTTCAGGCCTTTTTTGAGTAACTTTAAGTAATTTCAGGAAGCTGAGTTATTTTTTTTATTAAAACAACATTCAAGAACATTATGTCAGAATAAATAGACTGCAAAAAACCTACTACGAAAAAAGATATGAAGCTTTGAAACCTCGCTGGCAGAAATCATTATAAAAATACACAAAAATAAATTAAAACTCGAAAACTAAGAAAAATCGCGGGACATACATGGGGTGTTCTCGGATACCCGCAGGTGCAAGGAATCTTAAAAAAAATTGTTGACGTCACTAATTGAACCACCCTGTACATATATAGAAAAGAAGAATTTTCTGAGACAATACTGCTCTCGCATTATCGAACGGACGCACTTGAACAGCGTACTCGTTATAGGCTTAGCACGCACGCACACACATCAGAGGGTAGATTCGGCGCAGGTGAATTTGGATTTGGAACGGTAGGTTTATACACCACAAGCTAAGACCACAAGATTTGACGGGGTGGTTTAACTTGCTGCACTTTGTATGAAAGAATACAAAGCAATATTAACCAATGTTCTATACTGAAAGCGTCTCTCGACTTTATGCATCAGACAGTGAAGACGCTCTCTAGTAGAATGTCCGTGATAAATGATGAAATTCAAGGATTAATCTAAACAAAAGAAGATATAAAGCTTCTGAAACAGCGTTTTGAAACATTCGTAGCTGCTTTACATGAGTTTGAGCACAGGTCACGGCTAAATACTGAAATAAAGGGAAATCAAGTCTCAAAGTCAGAAAACTTATTTGAAATATTTGCCTAGGAGCTTAGTGCACGGGATACCTATTGATTTATATCTTATTTATACCAACCCCAAATGTTATCTTGTTGAAGCTGTTTAATGCAAACTTGTGGCACTGGATCGTAGTGACTCAGTGTAAGTAGACAGTTTAATGAGACTAAATAAAATAATTTATTAAAAGAAAAGAGTAAGTAATAGAGAGTTCAATGAACAAAGAAGACAAAGACGCTTGTCAGTGTCAAATGGCACCCAGCGTCATTATTTACTTAGTCTAGACTCTGTAGACCAGGGATGGGCAAATATTTTCGTTAGTATGCCAATTTTTAGTATCATAATCTTAGGTCAGTAACGAATGCCCTTTACCCTAACAACCTAAATACGCTCTTGAGTTTGCTGCCAAGTAAATAGGTAGGTACCAAATGTTACTTTTTGGTGAGAACATTTGATTTTTGGGTGATAGTCGCGGGCCGGCTTTCAACTATTGGAGGGCCGGAGAAGGCCCGCAGGCCGTACTTTGCCCATCCTTGCTCAAGACAGTTCGCACGTCACAAACAAAAGGGTATTTATCTTCAAATACAGTGTTTTGAGATATCGCGTTTTGAAGATTTAAAAAATCATAGAAGCGGATCTTCTTGTTCAAATGTTTAAAATGATATCTTGATTTAAACGTACATTATTCTTCTTTGTGTTGAGTAAGTTTAGTTAGTTTATCAATAGCAGTTTTTATTTAAAAAGTACCTTTATGTGACTGGGTAAAGAGAATACCCTATAAGCAGTTCAAATGGCTCATGTTAAAATTAAAACTAGTATCATTTTAAAGTAATTTCGCTGAAAGTAACATATAAATTTGAACAGGCCAGAGGGTCTAAAGAAAATATAACTAGAAAAAATTCTTTTTCTTGAAAAAATTGGAATTTTTTCTAGTTATATTTTCTTTAGATTTAAACATCAAGCAGTTACATGCTTTAAAAATAATAAAAATTATAACTATAATTGCTATTTCTTCTTTCAAATGTTTAATACTTGTAAAAGTATTCATTTGACATTGTGGGTTTACCTATAATGCGAAGAGATGGCGCTGCCTTGCAGCTTAAGAATAGCTAGAAAGAATTTCGACGCGGTCCGTGAGGGCCGCGGTAGCATAATTGGTCAGTGCATTCGCCCGGATTGCGAAGGGTGCGGGTTCGAGTCCCGTCTGCTGCCTGGTCCGCGTGGAATTTTTTCTAGTTATATTTTCTTTAGATTTAAACATCAAGCAGTTACATGCTTTAAAAATAATAAAAATTATAGGCCAGAGAGTATTATTTTAAATAAAACTTTAAACGTATTAATCCGAACGGGCAATAGGGTATTAACTTAATACTGTTTCGAATAGTCACAATCATAAATTTTGCCTAGCAATTGACGACATGTGTTGCTATAATTCAAAAACTATTTCGAATTAAAGTACAATTATCTTACCAGTTTATAGTTTATAGAAAAAAATGTAGTTTTCGAAAGGCAAATAAAAAAAAATGGTTTTGCCGACGTAATACCCTATTGTTTGTGACTTGCGAGTTCCGGAATCAATGCGTTCCACATTTCACGTAAGAGTGGAGGGTTTTTTTTTGTAAGATTCCACTATAATTATTCAGTTTATGCATTATACCTTCGCTCTGAGTACCTAAATGTTACGCTATTAAAAATAAATGTTAGTCAGAAATTTAAGACAGACATTTTGGAAAAAGCTAAAATTTTTGCGAGGTATGGCATTAGCCACGTACGCTAAAAATAACTGTCAGAACACAGCGGATTTCCCGCTCGAATTATATAGGTAGTTCACCGGGGAATTTATCTAATCCTTATAAAACACCACAGAAGATAATATAAAAGACCAGACCAAGACAATATCAATAATTGTTGTGTTTCTGATGAGTAAGCAGGATTAATATAAAATATTGGCTTAGTACTTTTACAGTTATACCTATTTGAAAGCATTACTTTTAAAGAAAAAAAAATAACCAGGACAAATTCATTCCGTGCCTAGATTCACTTTATTGATTTCACTACCACTATTACTTATCAATTATTATTCTAATAGGATCTAAATGACGGTGTAGTTTTTTAAAAGTATTTCTTTAGTATTAAGGTTATAAGACAGGGCTGCCATTTTGCTGGGGTTTATATCCCGCTAAGACATTTTTTTTTCTAGCAATAATTCTCTTTAGATGTAAACATAAACAAACAACATAAGAAATAAAAACATTATTAAGTTATATATTTTAAAGTAATATACAGATAGGATGAATGAGGCCTATACGCGATATAAGATGAATGATCTAGAGCAGCTATACTCTAAGTGTGTTCCGCGGAACCCTAGGGTTCCGTGATACCTCTGTCGGGGTTCCGCAAGAATTTAGAAATAAAAAAATCAAAACACCTCTCTCTGGTCGCTCCGCGGCTGTGCGGACTCCGCGGCCGCGCGGAGACAAAACGCTATGAATGTTATTTATTTATTTATTTGTATTTGTATAAGCTTGTGTTACATTAGCTGGTACAATATCTCATAAGTTTGGTCTCAACAATTTTATACTTGTACAACGCGTTCGCTCTAAGTTTGCCGGTCTGTGGAATGCGCGTACCCTCCCCCACGTGACAACAAAACTTATAATGTGTCATAGTTTTACCCAAATATCTAACGTACACAATTTTTATTGTTACAATTAAATAAAAAATTTCGAACGTCATACACTCATACCTATCGCCAGCGGCAAACTTAAAACGAGCGGGTAGTATACTTGTAAGCGCTCAGTCTCTTTGATAAAAGCCGCCTCTGAATTAGACGCTATAGTTGTCAACTAGCGACTTTCGTCTCTAACTTCAAAGGATAAAGTCGATATTGTTTACAACGCTATTTTTAAATTTCTGTTTTTATTTTTGCTTTTTGTTTATCAAAGGTGCCGACTCGAGTATTTTCGAGAATATTTGAGATCGAGTCTAGGACTAAGTATAAAAGCGGCGATCGCGCGTTGGCGTCGTCAGTTGATGATTAGCGTTCGGAGCGATAAGTTACTACCTACTTACAAGCTCGCTAGCGAGAAACTGGTGTTCATTGTTTTACTGCCTGCTGTATTCTGTTGTCTCAGTTTTATACATTTCTTCCCTGTAGGTTCTAAATTTAGTCTCTTATACGCAGTAACGATTGTGCATTATTTAAACCCCACTATCCTGACTTGTAACATTATAAATAAAGAAGAATGGAACGTTGGCTTAAAGGTGTTAAACGTGTTCCAACAACATCTTCTAATGACGCTGAATGTTCAAAAGCAATGCGCGCGGAGAATTTAGCAATCACCGATCCAGAAGATGATGCCACGAGTGCCACGACGTCAAGCTCGACGGTTTCAAAGACGAAAAAAAGGAAGTATGATGAATCTTATATCAGTTTCGGATTTGTTGATTCCAACGGCTCACCTCTCTGCATGCTCTGTAGTAAACTGCTTCCTAATAGTTCCATGGCACCTGCCAAATTGCGTCGACATTTAGAAACCGTACACCCCGAGACTAAAGACAAGAATAAAGAATTTTTTGTTCGCAAAAAAGATCAGTTATTAGAAAGTCAAAAAAATATGATGCATGTAACACAAACTACCAACGAAAAGGCCACGGAGGCATCATACTTAGTTAGCTATCGCATTGCACAAGCAGGTGAAGCGCACACTATCGCTGAGAAATTAATAAAACCATGTGTATTAGACATAACAAAATGTATGCTTGATGAAAAATCTGCAAAGCATCTTTCTACTGTTCCGCTATCAAACGATACTGTTTCACGACGAATCCATGATCTGGCAAGCTACGTCAAACAAGAACTAGTTACACGTCTACAAAATACACGATTCGCTTTGCAAATGGACGAGTCGACTGATGTCGCTGGTTTGGCTATCCTGCTGGTTATTGTGAGATATCCATATAAAAGTTCTTTTGAAGAAGACATGCTTATGTGTTCATCGCTGCTTACAAACACTACCGGGGAAGAAATTTTTAATAAAATAAATATATTTTTTGAAGAACATAATCTCAGTTGGAACAATTGCATTGACATTTGTACAGATGGGGCCAAGGCGATGACAGGTAAAACAGCAGGAGCAGTGTCACGAATGAAAAATAAAGCGCCTAATTGTAGTTCCAGTCATTGTATTCTGCATAGACAAGCACTTGCGATGAAGCAAATGCCGTCTAATCTAAAATTAGTTATGGATGAAGCGGTAAAAATAATTAATTTTATCAAATCACGACCACTACAATCCCGATTGTTCTCATTATTGTGTGAAGATTATGGCAGCAAACATAAAACACTGCTGCTCCATACAGAAGTGCGATGGCTGTCTCGGGGAAAAACTTTAACAAGGCTATTTGAACTTAGAGCCGAGTTACAAATGTTTCTTTCAGCAGATACTTCTTTTAATTTGAAGGACCGTTTGTATGATAAAACTTGGTTGTTCCGATTGTCTTTTATGGCGGATATCTTTCAAAAACTTAACGAATTAAATTTATCATTGCAAGGTAAACAGACAACAGTGTTTCAGGCCTATAATAAAATAACTACTTTTAAAAGAAAATTAGATTTTTGGATCATTTGCATTGGTAAGAAAGAAATAGAAAGTTTTACGTTACTCACTGAGTTTGTTAGCGAAAACGACTCAGAAATGTTTGAAGATAATGTGTTTGAAGAATTGGTCCAATATCTCAGTTCGATGCGCGCATCTTTTGAAAAGTATTTTCCCGAAGAACACAATACAAAAATTAAAGTGAACTCCTGGATTCATAATCCTTTTTTACCCAACTTGGAAAAGCCTGAAAACATGTCAAATGAGATATATGAATCTCTTTTAGAAATGTCATCAGACACAAGTATGGAGTCATTGTTCAAAACGACGCCTCTTAATGATTTTTGGTGCAGAATCCAAGATGAATATGCAATGCTTGGCCAAATGGCTCTGGATATTCTTCTCCCGTTCCCAACTACATATTTGTGCGAAACAGGATTCTCTACCTACGCAGCCACGAAAACAAAATATCGCAATAGACTGGACGCCGAAGCTGATATGAGACTCCAACTTTCTTCCATCAAACCTGATATCAAGCAATTGATGAAAAATAAAAAACAGTTTCATACCTCCCACTAGTTAGATTTTTTCTTTTTTAATGTTTTCTATTATTGTCCTTACCAAGTGGTGAAGTAAATAATAATTAGTAACGGATACATTGTACTTTTATTATGCTGATTAATATAGAATACACTTATAAAAATAATTGTTTTATTGTAGGGTTCCATCAAGTATTTTGCTTCCCAAAAGGGTTCCGTCATTTAAAAAGTTTGAGAACCACTGATCTAGAGAAACTAAGTCGCGGGCAAAAGCTAGTATTAAATAAAAGTTTGATTCTGACGACGTAGCCTGTAAAGGCTACGAAACGTCAATAAATAAATAAAGTTTCGTGCATTAACCCGTAAAAACTAGTTTTATTTAATGAATGATGTGCGTGAAAACCTAAGAAACAAAAAATTAATACTTTTTCAAGTATTAAACATTTGAAAGAAGAAATATTAATTATAGTTATGTTTTTATTTATTTTTAAGCATTTAACTGCTAGATGTTTAAATCTAAAGAAAAGTTTTACTAGAAAAAAATGTGGGTTACCTACAATGCGAAGAGATGGCGCTGCCTTGCAGCTTAAGGCTAGGAAAATTTCGACGCGGCAAATAGGGCCGTGGTAGCATAATGGTCGGTGCATTCGCCCGGATTGCGAAGGGTGCGGGTTCGAGTCCCGTCCGCTGCCTGGTCCGCGTGGATTTTTTTCTAGTTAAACTTTTCTTTACATTTAAACATCTAGCAGTTAAATTCTTAAAAATAAATAAAAACATAACTAAGATGAATGATTTTTTAAAATAGACTTAAGAACTTTGGTGCAAGTTGGCCTTATACTAAAGGTCTTTGTTGCGTCCAACTGCATCAAAGAGTTCTATTTATACAGAAGAGTATTCACTTATTCCACATTCTTTACCGTTTGCGGTTCATGAATATTAATGACGGGCTTCAAGAGCTTTGGGAACCTCTATATTTTTCATTTAGAGCTCTGCGTTCGTTGCATATAACCAGCGTAACTTCAATGTTTATTTAATTTCAATTATTCACGTTATGTACTTCGAAGTTTCAAAGGGGATTCCTAGTTATTTAAGAAAACTACTTAAGATTCCCGTAGGTACTGTACCGTTTTAACAGAAAAACGTCAAAAATATTCGTTTTTATAGGGTTCTAAAGCAGTTTTTTTTCACTTGAATTTGCATAGTAATGACGCCGTTAAGGTTAGGTTGGGGTAGACAGTCGAAAAAAGTAAGGATGGTAATTTATAATTATATTCTAACCCATGAACTAGGCTCAAAGGTGTCGTCAGGGGGGCATTCGCCTAACGGAAATGCTTTGGCAACGTTAACGCTTTCGATTTAATTTTGTTATTTCTAGCCGCCTGAGGTTTTCAAATGCCTCGTGCTCTTTTTTTTTTCTTTTGCATTGGTAATAACAATATTAATTGGTAATAACAAAATAATAATAAAGTTTTCATTCAAGCATTTCCGTTAGGCGAATCCCAGGCCCCCAGATCCTGTTGAACACGTTGAACAGGTCTTTACAAAATATATAGTGTCTTTAAAGACGGTTTTTAAGGTAAGGGTTCATTAAAAATTTCATGAATATGAATTTTTACAGACGCATTATACGTAACGACCAAAAGTGCGAAAAATTGTGTGAGCGTCTAGTGAGTGTGTTAAATGAGAAAAACGGCAAATTTGTTTTGAGTTAAAATTTGAATTAAAACCGAAATTAGCATGCGTAAAATATAAATTCATTAAAATAAAATAAATTCTGGTTTTCAAAACTAAATATGTAATTTGACACGAACTTAACTATGCCACTCGTAACATTCACACTTCACACTTCTGATATGCAATCTTACGAGTGTAATTTTTGGATAGAAGCTCTTTTTGTTTTCCATAATAGGTTTCGCAATCCTATTCTCGTAGCCACTTACCATCCTGCCGCTTGATCAAGTGGCTTGTGTGTGTGGTAAGTGGGAATACATTTTGAAAGGACTTGCCACTTGACGGAAGGATTTTGGCTTGTTTGTTGGTGAGTAACCACCAACAACACAAGCCACAATTGTCACCCTGAAAACTGTGATAGAACCGTACTCGTTGTATTTTTTTTTGGAACTTCTCCTATTGTTTGGATGGCAAAGCAACATCTATATTTAGATTTAATTACTTCCCTCGGAACCCATACTCAATCCTATTATTATAAGTGCGAAATTGTATCTGTCTCACCCAAATTCCCAACCTATTTAGATGAAATTTGGTATAGATATAGTTTGAGTCTGGGGAAAGGATATAGTTGGTAGCAAACATATCAGTTTTACTTGCCTGCCCCCCCTGAACTAAATTCTGGCTACGCCCTTGACGCTGTGTGTGAATCGATACCTAATTTTATTTAACGTGTTGATTTACTCAGTTAAAGCTGTTTCAAAATAACAAAACAAACATCGGGTAGCACATATCAATAATCGTCAAATGTGCTACAGTATATGTTACTTACCACTGTCAACTATGAACTTGTTAATGAAGCAGCGAGTTCATTATTAGGTAAGTAGGAGCTTTCGGAATCACAGATATCCTCAGAATTAGCAACTGGAGTATAAATCATCGCGTCGTAACTTGTGCGATCCTACGTTAATCTTCATCTTAGTTGTCATTTTGACAGCGGTACTATGATGTAACTACAGTGTTATATGAGGAGCTGGCGAACAAAATGGTATAATTACGCATCTAGTCAAACTATTTTTTTTACAGTCCGGAGGTTTCGGGCCCGTTGAATTTGAATCACAAATAATTTAACCAAAACCAAAATCACCCTAAAACAGTGTTAAAATTACTAAATTTATAAATTAAAAACCATGCCAAAAGCTCACATACATACCACCAGTATGCCAATCAGTTTTATAAAGCTCCTGTAAATTTTAATTTTATGTAATTATACCATTTTGTTCGCCAGATCCCCATATTACAAGTAGGTACCCGAGACTTAGTCTGCATGGCTTTCCAGATTTCCCATACAAATTTTCCCATCCCACCTCACGCCTTTTAAGGATATTTTCTGGAATAAAAAAATCCTGTGTGTTTTTTCGCGGGCCTCAATCTCTATACCAGCCAATGGGCAAAGCCCACTTTGTATGGGAATTTGGCTTCACATGAACAGCCATTCCTTTCGTCTAAATAGGTTGAGCAGTTTAAGCGTGAACAGGTAACAGACAGACACATTTTCGAATTCATAATATTAGTATAGAGTATGGATATCACTATATCTATACCTAACGTTACCTACTACGAAGCATTATTGTAAAGATGAGGTTCGTAAAATAGCTTTGTGACATCTGCGAAGAAATTTTGTCTTCCCCCATTTTGCCACTTAAGTTTTATTTTACGAGTATCAACAAAAATAGTTTTTAACGCCAGGATTCCATCTAAATCTATGTTAAATATCAGCTTAATAAATTTAGTGGTTAAGGCGTAGAAGCGTTGTATTAATAGGTCAGGGCCAATGATTATGGAGAAGGAAAAAAATCAGAACAGAAACGCGCTATTCATTACAAGCAAGCATCTAAAAATAAAATCATATTTGAAGAGCTGGCTAATAAAACAGTATAATAACATCAAATTAAGTTTTGCAGGAGCAGTAAAAAACTCAATGACATACCTACAGTGAGCTTTTGGCGTGATTTATTTAGTTTTAGTAATTTTAAACACTATTTTAGGCGGTTATGATTGACATGAGTTGAAATTCTAATTCAGCTGGACCAAACCTGCGGGCTGTTAAATAAAAAGTAGTATATGTTCAAAACCATTTGCGTAATTATACCGTTTTGTTCGCCACTCCTCATTTTATATCACACGCTCTTTTTCGAACCACTGCTTAAACAGTGCCCACAACTAATTCATATTAATTACTTAGAAACAGCGTTTCGGACCAAACAAATATGAGATTGATACGATATTTCCGCAAAATGATTAGAATTTATAGGCAAATACTAATGAAAATAAATAAGGTTGTATTTTTCAAACGGTAAATGACTTTAGAGTTATTTAGCGTAAATTCTCGGAAAATTTTATTACTTAACTTAATAATTTATTTTTAGACATATTTTGCGAATACAGCAGCTTTAGTACTTCCTTTTGAGCACCTTCTTGTCACAAAATATTCATTAGGTGCGTAAATTGATGAAATCACTTCGAAATTATAATGTGCTTTTATTAAAAAAGAGATTTACTTATGAAAATATAACTAGAAAAAAAACACGCGGACCAGGCAGCAGACGGGACTCGAACCCGCACCCTCCGCTTTCCGGGCGAATCGACCAATTATGCTATCGGGACCCTGATGGCCGCGTCGAAATACTTCTAGCCATTCTTAAGCTGCAAGGCAGCGCCATCACTTCGCATTGTAGGTCACCCACAATATCAAATGAATACTTTTACAAGTATTATATATTTGAAAGGACTTTTTGGCGGGATCGGGAAGCGCCTCTTTAGCAGTTTTGTTTTTCTTGTTAAAAATTGTGTTGTGGCGGATGTTAGTGTCTAATAATGGTGGATTATTAACCACTAAGTGTTCGGGAACATGCACAAGTGTTGACAAGTGAAACAAAATAGCGGAAAGTGTCTTTCGACGTTCCCTCAAGGAGTCCACGGGGAGGTTCCAGTAAATCCCCACACATTTACTGAAACATAGGGAAAGAGGGATTGACATGACTGCCACTTACTTTGACTTGACTAATATTTTGATCACGAGTGCTATAGAATATGTAAACATTTTACACTTGACATTGGCTAAATGCACAAACCGTGCGAAGCCATATACAAAAAAAAAACATTTGAAAGAAGGAATAGCAATTATAGTTATAATTTTAATTTTTTAAGCATGTCACTGCTTGATGTTTAAATCTAAAGAAAATATAACTAGAAGAGTGCGGGTTCGAGTCCCGTCTGATGCCTGGTCCGCGTGGATTTTTTTTTAGTTATATTTTCTTTAGATTTAAACATCAAGCAGTTACATGCTAACAAAATAAAAATTATAACTTGAGATTTACTTATGTTTTTTGTTTTCCATACCCAAAGTATTACTGATTTTTGGTACTTTTCTTTACAACAGTTTAATAGCAACATTACCTGTTCGCTGACGTCAGTAAAACTTTCACGTGCGGATCCGCGCATATTTATATCGGTACCGCGCGGATTTACCTGGGATCCGCGAGTAAAAATTTTACAGAATATCACTGCTGATCCGTCAACAGTGGTGGGAGTAAAAAAAAAAAAAAGTAAGACTAGCGAAACTTGCGAAACAATCTGGCAGTCAGTTGTTCTTGATCCATCTAGCGGTGCAGCAGACTATAAGAATCTATGTCTGATACAATACGTCAAAGATTTGAACTGTGAACAGGCAATATCGCATCGTTTCCATAAAGTCAGTGATAGCCGTTTTAGCAAATGGCAAATTCTATATTCTTGAATAAAACAAGTTTCAACGTGTTAGTGTTGCCGCACACATGCCACACGCCACAGCCACAAGACGCTAGAAGCGGCTTCTAAAGTTGCTGAAGCGCGCGACAGCGGCCGACTAAGGTAAGGGAGAGAGGGGTGGGGAATCGCGCGATTGACGTGTGGCGGCGTTTTGAATCGGCGCATTAAGTGTCGCCGCACACGGGCCACACGCCACAGCCACAAACGTCGCAACGAGAAGCTAGAAGCGGCTACTAAATTGGCTTAAGCGCGTGACAGCGGCCTACTAAGTTAAGGGAGAGAGGGGTGGGGAATCGCGCGAGTGACGTGTGGCGGCGTTTTGTATCGGCGCATTAAGTGTCGCCGCACACGGGCCACGGGCCACAGCCACAAACGTCGCCACGAGAAGTTAGAAGCGGCTACTAAAGAGGCTTAAGCGCGCGACAGCGGCCGACTAAGGTAAGGGAGAGAGGGGTGGGGAATCGCGCGAGTGACGTGTGGCGGCGTTTTGTATCGGCGCATTAAGTGGCCGGTGCGGGCCACAAGAAGCGAGCAGTGACGATTTGTACCGTGTGGCGTACCGTGTGTGGCGAGTCCATATAAAATGTACAAAAAACTACAAGAAATATGCTGGTGGCGGCGTTTTGTGGTTGTTGTCGGTGGCCCGTGTGCAGCGGCTCTTTGATACACAGATTTTATTAAGTTATTGACGTTTCGTATCCTTTGCAGGAATGTGTCGTCGGAATAATAATTATATTTTATTTGATTTATTAAAATCTAATTGAAAATAAAATCATTATTCCGACGGCGCATTTCTGCAAAGGATGCGAAACTTCAATAAATAAATAAAATCTGTGCATCTAACCCGATGAAACTTGTTTTATTTAATGAGTGATGTGCGTGAAAATTTAAGAAACAAATCTATATTCTTGGTTGACTCCCAGTCCAGCAAGAAAATACTTATACCCCTGTTTAAAGAATATTGATGTCGGATTTCTCGAGCGATTCAATATTCCATAAACGCAGAACTTTATTACAATGCGGAATAGAAATTCCTTATTGTTTTCCGTTTCGCTTGCTTCTTAACAAAGTTTTTCTTTTGGAAAGCATTCCGCAAATAGACCCTGATCGCATTTTCCCCTCAATCGGTATACAAAACCAGTTACTGTTACCATGATTGACAAAACAATGAGACTTTCCCGTAAGACATTATTGTTTAATAAAATATTCTACTAAGCAACAAACTTTGGAATATAAACTTTTGATTACTGATTATTGTAAGTCAGTGTACACCACTTACTTAATTAACTCAACAAACTTAATTGATTAATTAGAGCCCCTTTCATTATTCTTTCGCGTTAATTTTCATTTTGGATAAATTTTAGTCGTTTGAAGTTTGAAGTAAAATATTTTTTCTCAATTATCGTATCTTCCTTTAAAATTAATGGTGTTATGTAAAATAATTACAATTGACAGACTATTAATTGTGTACATTTGGTAGTGAAAATTATACAATAGGCTAGTTGACCCTTTTTGGAAAAAGGTTTTAAATGGTTAATAAATGTTCTATTAGACCGAAAAAAAATGTATTGTATTTTTTTTTAACCTAGAAAGCTACAAATCTTTAATTTTAAAATAGACTTTTCATGGACATACAAAAACGCTGTCGGCCATTTTAGTCTATAGATTGTCTATGCTATGACGTGCACTGTGGTAAACAAAAACTCGTAAACACGTAGAAAATTACTTTTAACTGAGTTTATAATAAAAAAAAACATGATTTCTAATAAATACCACGAAAAATAAAGTAATTATCATTACTGTATTGTACGAGAATATAAAAACACATCCTTGAAGACTCCAGGAAAGTTGTGGATTAAAGTGCGGAAAGAAATTAACCTACGCAACTTTATTACACTTATTCATATGTTGTATCAGTTTTATGTTTATTACTACATTGTAATACTAAATGCACTGTACTTACATAGATGCATTGTCGTTTCTCTGCTCCGCAGAGCAGAAATCGGAGTTTAGTGCAACAAATTCACCAACCATCAATGCGTCAATTCTTGGCAGATTTGTGCTTTCTGCTTTCACAAAGCCGGCATCCATAATTTGTTTAGTCAAAAAAAACTAAGTTTACTGTTTTTTTCTTTCCTAAAGTTAAAAGTGTTTTAAGATAAATTTAGTCAGACGAAAGAATCCACCTACAGTAACACGCGAATGACATTTAGTTGTTTACCACAAGAGACGTCAAAATCATGGCGAATGTAGCGAACAGCGTTTTTAGTGTTTAAAAAATATAGACTAAAAAATATTTTTTAAAATTAAATTTCTACAGCAATCTTCTGCTTTTATGAAGTGAAATCGATATATTAAGGTTCCTTAGACTAAACACTTTAAGAAATAAACATTTATTTAATACAATTCGACATGAGTAAACTAGCCTATTATAATAACAATATGTGTATTAGGTACTTTCACATTTATTATAATAACGGATCTCTGTGGCATGTGTGGTATGTATGTATGCCGGGTTTCGTGGTGTCGCTTATCAGAGGTCCTCGGATTTTAATGCAGGTGGGGCAAAAGTATAATGAATACGAGCATTTGTACCTAAGACATGGATGTTGATATGTATTTCTAGATAAATATCCTTATATACGTAGCAGTATATGTATTCTATCCGATACTAGGGGCTAGGCTAATTGGTGTGTTAGAATTTTTTTAACTTATTTAATAAAGTGTTAAATTAAAAGTCACTGCTGTTTTCTCCTTGCAAAATCATTGAACTTGCTTATCTTTACAAAGTTATCTACTCACTCAAAAAGTTGATGGCTGATAAATCGGTGTTTTGCCCTTAAATAGGCAAATGTTTGGCCGAGCCTTGGCCTTTGATTTTATGCAGCATACAGTATATATTGTAGCATACGTATTCATGGCTGATTTCCTGTATATGTTTTTGTTTTCCTTGTAAATTACATATGTATGTTGTAGAATATAATTAACATAATAATCAACCTATTATTGACGACCTCCGTGGCCGAGTGGTTTGTACGCCGGGTTTCATGGCTGTCGCCGACTCGTGAGGTCCCGGGTTCGAATCCCGGTGGGGGCAGATGTTTGTGTGATGAATACGAGCATTTGTACTCCAGTCATGGATGGTTAATATGTATTTCTAAATAAATATATATGTACAGTATATATATTCTATCCGTTACCCTAGTATCCCATAACACAAGCCTTATAGTGTTTTCTTTGGGGCTAGGCTAATTGGTGTGTGTTGGAAATATTTATTTATTAATTATTATTATTTATTAGTTGGATAGCTAGGATAAACATTCCTCTAAAAATTTGGTCACTCTACATGATGAAGTAGGCTTGGATGTATCTCTCCTGCGGTTGTTCGCACGGAAATTTCAATTTACAATGATACGCGGCAATATCTTGATGCTCGCCTGAAAAACATATTTTCATATATGCCATCAGTATTGTTTCGACGGCTCTGTATTATGACGCGCCAGTCATTCGAATAAACAAATATGATTTTTTTATTAAGAACCACCAGCATCAGCTGTCAATTGGAAAACTCTGGGGAGTATATCTCTGCACAATATAGTGAGACAGGGGTTTTTTAATTGGGACGTATGGGGAAATATGTCAAGTATATTTCTTGTATATCGACTCTCAGATTATGTATGTATATATTGTATTTATAAATGTATGTATAAATTTTGCTATATTCTTTCTATAGAAATTACTCTAATACATATATTATGTATTAGAGTAATTTCTCTAGTTTATAATCCATGAGCTTTTGCCGCCTTCGTGTCTATCATTCTTCCCAAAGGTTGACTGGCAGAGAATGCTTAAGCATCGAGTCCGCATTTGTACCGATTTAAGTGTTTAATTAAGTTATATAACTAAAAAAAGAACTTTCGATTAACTTTGTAGAAGACTGAAAATTACAGTCAAATAATATTTTTTTGATGTGTGATTTACTTCTGCGTCTATACTCATTAATTTACGTTATATCGTAATCGTTGATCCAACATCCTTTTACGTTTTATTCTACTGTAACTCATATTAGCAACTCTGGATATATATTTGTGAAGAACGCGACTGCTCTTTAACGACGTTGAACTACAACTGACAAGATAGCGACTAAACGTCAGGTTGACAAGGGTGACAGAGACGGCGCTACACGGAACCGAAGATAATTACTAATACTGCAAAGTAGGACACGATACGACAAAGTTAACTACAGATTTTAGGTATATAGGACAATAGCCCCTGGGTTTGAGCCTGGCTAGATAAAAGTGCGATTTATAAAGCGCTTCGCATTTATATCACATCATTGCGTTTTATAAGAATAGCCGGATATTTATTTATAAACACGGATATTTGAGACTCAATATTGCGATGTAATGGTAATTCGCGAAAATCGCCTCACCTGGACAAGCACTTTGAGGCAGTTGCCCCACTACCGCGCCAGCGAGTAAGCGACTAACCATGCGATGCGGCTATTTTCTAGCTCAAGAAACATACATTAGTAAAAAAAGGAGTGTGCTTATGACCACACGACTGAAGTGAAACTTCTTTAGCTCCATCTGTATGTATATATATCGCACGTCACAAACAAAAGGGTATTATTTTCAAAAACAATATCGCGTTTTAAAGTATTAAAAAATCATAGAAGCGGAACTACTTGTTCAAATGTTTAAAATGATACTTTGACTTAAACGTACATTATCCTTCTTTGTGTTTAGTAAGTTTAGTTAGAGTATCAAAAGTAAATAAAACTAGTTTTTACGGGTTAATGCACGAAACTTTATTTATTTATTGACGTTTATTGTAAAGGCTACGAAACGTCAATAAATAAATAAAGTTTCGTGCATTAACCCGTAAAAACTAGTTTTATTTAATGAGTGATGTGCGTGAAAACCTAAGAAACAAATGCATCAAAAGTAGTTTTATTTTAAAAGTAGTTTCATGTGACTGGGTACAGAGAATACCCTATAAGCAGTTCAAATGGCTCATGTTAAAATTAAATCTAGTATCATTTTAATATAATTTCACTAAAAATAACATATTAAATAAAATTTAACAGGCCAGAGGGTATTATTTTATATAAAACTTCAAACTTGTATTAATCCGAACGGGCAATAGGGTATTAACTTAACTTAATACTGTTTAGAATACTCACAATCATAAATATTGCCTAGAAATTGACAACATCTGTTGCTATAATTCAAAAACTATTTCGAATTAAAATACAATTATTTTACCAGTTTATAGAGAAAAAATTGTAGTTTTCGAAACACAAATAAAAAAAAATATGGTTTTGCCGACTTAATACCCTATTGTTTGTGGCGTGCGATATATATATACTGCTTGAGCTCGTACTATGAAAACTAATATGCATAAAAATGCTCTTATACGATTCGAACCTAGTATCTTTGGTGCAGTATTATATTATATTCCTGGAATCCGGAATCCTAATTCGTATACCCCGTGAAAGCTTTTAGCGTCCTATCTCGCCGCTAAAACAAAACATGAAAATATGCTTTTTTATGCAATTAAATTTCGAACGTGTAGTGGCGCTCCAGTAGCGTTCCAATACAATTTCACTATGAAATTTTATCCCAGCTCCGGTCGTTTGACATCCGCAAGGACATGAATAGATGTGACACAGAGTTTGTGTCTTCTATACTCATGTTCTTGTGTGCTTAGCTTATTAGACTTTATGAAAAACAAAGTACCAGTTATTGGAAGAGTGGGAGCGACATGAGAGCGATTTTACTATTCTGTCAAAAAAGTAGTTCTTTATTCTATTGCCACATTACCGAAAACGCCTAGAATTAGCGGAGCTTAAAACGACGTCGTTAAAGGAGCATGATGGCGCGGGTGGTGAGCGCGTTCGGCTGCGATCGTTGAAGTTAAGTAACTTTGCAGTGGTCGGTCATTGGATGGGTGATCAAAAATTTTCTATCCCGAGTTTCTCCGTGCTTCGGAAGGCACGTTACGCCGTTGGTCCCAGCTGCATCTGCAGTCGTTAGCACCCGCCAATCCGTCTGGGCCCGCGTGGTGCGTCATGGCCTAAGCTCCCTATTCCATCCATAGGGAAGGCCTGTGCCCCTACAGTGGGGACATTAATAGGCTGATGATGATGATGAAAATGTCGTTACCTGCTTGTACACATGCTGTCGAAGTGACAACTGTGCACTGTTTGAAGGTTTTATGAGAGCCGTGTGACGTCACTTGCCTGTAAGACGCCATATTTGCTAGAGAAACGTTTCCGAAGATATGCTAGTGAAAACAGAATTTATACTGATATTTAAAACAGTAAATAATCTGTTGAAAACAGATTTCTCCGATTTCAGAGAAAATCTGTTGATGTTTTCAACATTTTTTATTTTTGTTTTTTTTTACTGATCTGAGTCGTTATATTCTAAATACATAACGTATGAACTATATATCAAAACTTGTCAAATAGCCTTTTGCGCGTGTAATGATGGGCACTGGCGGCCTGTTGCGTACGCAGAAAAACATTTCTATCGGCGGCGACCGATAGGCCACCAGTGCTCACTTACACACGCACACTACATGAAGCTTTGCATCTATGCATTAGTTACTCATGCGATATTAACACTTCGCTGGCGAGCACGGAGCATCTCGTTGGCCCGCACTAAAATTTTAAAATGTTCGCCAGATCGCCTTAGGCCCTTGTCCCACCGCCGACGATAAACGAAAAGCGGGTAGAGCTAGAAACTAGAAACGAGTGGGCGAGGAGCGGGAAGCAAGTGGGTAGTTCCGATAGTTTTACTTTAATCGCTAAGCTACAGCGAGTGTGCGAGTATAATGGTGATTATCCGCGCTTCTCGCTCGCGGTGACAGTCCTGAGAAAAAAAGCATGTGCTCGCGTTTTGACGGCCAAATGAGCATTACCGCCGGCAGTGTGACCAGTCAGCGATCAACTGTTAATATATGCAGTCTCTTTTGTTTTTAAAGTGAAACTCTTTACGCGTAATGCGTTACGAGTTACGAAAAGTGTGTTCGGGCGAGGCGAACGGGAGTTGGGTGGGGGATATAAGCAAAAGAAAGCAGTGCGCGCGTACATTTTCTTTCTCTCTTTCTCTTATAGCTTGTAAATGAAATATGTATATCTACATACATGTATATATTGTACAAACACATATAGTGTTACGGAACTATATGATAAATTGTAAGCTTCATCCGGAATTTTAGTTATGTTAGAATATTATAATATTTTTATTTCAAACATTTTAGTGCTACATGTTTGAATGCAAAGAAAATTTTACTAGAAAGAGTTCCACTGGATCCAGTTTGCCCGTCTTGTCTAAAACCTGGACCAAAGTTTTTTTTTCTAGTAATTTCTTATAATTAAGAGTATTGTTTTGCTTATCACCCTTTTCACATAAAAAGGTGAGGGTACCAGACGCGGCACGTACATCTATCTAATGCACCATCATTCTAATAATTTGTATGATGCACCATCATATAGTCTACATCGATAAAAACAAGCGTAAGTTCATGTTTAATTATGCCAATAGCATTGCCAATAACGAATAAATTCTATTTTATTATTAAATAGAGATTTCCCTGTTTCCAAAATTGCAAATTTTTATTGGTTAATTTCAGACGTTACATGTAAACTAACCTAATGGCGTACCTCTTGCCGTGACAAGGCATTAAGAGTCGTGGAAATATATCGAAATCCTTGGTCTACTGAAATACCCGTTCGCCTCGCACACCCGTGGGGAGATGCCTATGATAATGAGGGCCTTCTTACAGGTTTCGTCTGATGCAATCATCCCCTGATAAGGGCATGATGTAGCGTTACCTTAGTTAAAACTACATAGTGCGTTAGAGTATGCACATCTATATAAAAGACGATATTTCCTGCCCCAGTTGGCTTCAACTAAAGTGTAGTTGAAGCCATGGAAAGTATCCAAACTTTCGATTACTATACGAACATGATAACTGATATTATAACTTTAAGAAAATTATAACTTTTCCTCCTGACACTCAAGCATTTACTAAAATCTCTTGCACTATGGTCGAATGTAAAGTACATTCGCAATTAGCATTAAACAGTTTTTGTTGCAAAGGCCGAGACCTTACCTGTTGAATAAAACATAAACTAAGATTTTTTCACTCTCACGAATAAATCGATTCACTCTAATAATATCTACAATATTCAACGTTACACTCAGAGGGTTTAATCTATCAAAATTAATATTAAAGTGTCTGCTCAATTATTGAATTGGAACTGTATAAAGGCTACTAAGATTGTCCGTAAGGTAGCGTACCCGTTAAAGGATGACTCACGTTAGACCGTGCCGGGCCCGAACCACGGTAATATTATCTATACAGTATTGTGACTCGGCCCTGTCCTTGAAATAACTGCCTACGGCTGAGCGGGTCGTATCCACGCGGTAGGGCTGCCCGCCTACAGTATTTTAATTTCATCTTCATAATTGAGTTTCTTTCTAGTTTTGTGATTGTAATTATTTTAGTTCATATGTTAAAAAAAATTGTTGTGAATGGATTAGGAAGTGTAACATAAAATATATGTTATTTTAAGTGTAATATTTAATAAAAAAAAAAATATAGATTTGAGACAGAAAAATATTAACGCCTCGACTGAGACGTACGAAAAGTTTTAATATTAAATTTAATAGTATAATAAATACGCACTCGTCTAAAAAGTTTTATTATTAATGAGTTCAAGCAACTAAAAACAGCGCAATATCGACTATTGCTCTTTGCCATATGAAATTATGTAGGTATCTACTTAATTCAATCAAATATTCACAATACAAACGTTTAAGCACGGCTAACTGCTTAAAAAACAATTCACACCGTTCGGTCGTCGCTGCGGCGCATTTGCGACTGGATGCCTACCGGGTGCCGCGCGAACTCGAGTGGCGTAGGTATGACACGCTTTCCGACCGTTTGTAAGAAGATAGAATACCCTGGGTCCCAGCTGCATCTGCAGACATTAGTACCTACCATACCGCACTGGGCCCGCATGGTGGGACACGGCCATCCATAGAGAAGGCTATACTCCTACAGTGGGGACATTAATATGCTGATGATGATAATTACGTGAGTGTGGCCATATAAAATGTATGTTATATTAGAGCGTCGGTCTAAGCTCGGACCCGGCACGGCCAACTAATATCACAAACATTTTATATACCGAGGAGTAACCGAGTGAACGGACAACGCTCGGAAAAACCATGCTAAGGCCGACGCTCGACTTGGGCCCGGCACGGTCTAGCGTGAATCATTCTTATATCCCCAGGCGATTTCCTTATCGGATATTCGATAAGCTCCGATTGTATTTAGTTATTGCCTGCGTAAAGTGATTTTGATATTTCTATTTAAAGTCTCTTACACGATTTAATCTTTTTTGCTGTGAAACGCCTATTGAATTACCTTAGTAGTAATTCGACCGTGACGGAAAATACATGACGCCCTTTTATGTTGAATTTCCAATGATAAAAAGCATTTAGGTTTCTTATACCGTCTGTTACCACCAAAAGGTGCATAAATAAACTGGAAAGGCAAGGAATTTATTAAGACAAGAAATCGATGTGCCTAGGAGACCTGCTCAGCTCCTATCTTGTCTCTAAGCCTGGCACTAAGCTTGGTTCTTAGTCTGACCTTTAATGTAATACGCACACGTTTGGATGCACGTGTTTTTAATTTTCCACATGTTAAATGATATTTCAGACCCCTGTCAGAGGCCGCACTCATAAGAAAATTGAATTACATACGAAGTGTAATTAAAATATATTCGCTTTTAAAATTTGTATATTTAAACGAGTTATGTGCGTGGAAGCATAGCATAAAATAATTATGTTGCTACACGTGTATCTCATTTATTGGAAAATTAAGAATAAATGAAAATGATTCTGTATTTTTAAACAAGACGCAGCAAATTATCCATTCCATCTGCTGTTAAGTTTATTTAAGTGGAGTTCTGTTACGAATATTATAGCTGTAGCGACAGAAATTGTGCTCTCCAGCCAGTCTCACCTTGGTGGCATTTATAATACTAGTAGGATGTGAAAATTTGTATCAGGCAAAATCGACTGATTGGATTTGGATGAAATTTGGCAGTTTATTACATGGATTGTGACATAGAGTACTTTATATATCGTATAATGTTAGGTTCCTAAAAAACAAAAGTTAATAAAGTTACAAAAACGTTTACTGCGCAAGTTTATTTGACTGTGGTATTGCTAAAGAAGTTTGCCTCTACTTTTATTATGGTCACCTGTAGGCCATTTATTAACGATTCAACTTAAGGGAGTTACTATTATTCATCTGTAGTCTTCTGGTCACATTCCCAGACGGGCGCTATATTTCGTGCTGTCTGCCGTATTTTAAGTTAACAATTTATAAAAGGTTAAACCTTTAAACATACATACACAGCTTCTAGCTAGGTTTCGATAAGGAAAATGCAAAATTTAGGACAACAGACATTGTATTGGTACATACTGACTTAGGATAAGCCATGGGATTATGAAAATGAGGTAAGGGAGATGAGCGGTCCTATTCTCTAATTAAATTCAACGTTGAGTTCGACGACGAAAATATCTAGGTGGGAATCGATAGAGGTTGCGCTACAAGTACGCTTTTAGGTTCTTCTTGACTTTTCAATTGTGGTCAAATATTTTACGTCATTGAGTACAGCACAATTTTACATAACTTGAGGAAAATAAACTTTAATTTTCAGTTGCAGATCTAAGAAGCATTTTTAGATTAAAATGCAAAATAAAAGTTATTTTAGTAACTGTTTTCTTAGCGCCGCCGGTGATTTAAATCAAATAAGGAATCTTAGCACTAAATTGTTTGAATTCGGCAAAAGTAAATGGCATAAAGAAGTGATTACTTTGCTTTAACTTCACATCCCTCCGATTCCGTCGGCCTAGGCACGTCTTAGACTACCCCGACGACGAAATTACCCGCGCCAATGCGCCTCCGATTCCTCCCACACAGGCCACAAACACCAACACTACACAGCTAGCAAACGTGCACACTAGCATAGCATTAGGCAGACACCGCACCCGTAGGATAAGAGTGCGAAGACCCGGTCTACACACGACACGTTATATCAGGTACAGGTACGTACCTGGGTGTTTTTCCCCGCCCCCCACGACAACGGCTAACTAGAGCCGAGGTCCGAGTCTCAGAGACGCCCTCTAGTTGAGCCGTCCCCTTCAGGTTCGTGTGGTCTAGAGACTCTAGACGGAACGGAGACTCCCCCGTGAGGAGACGCTATCCGCCTGGAATACCTCTAGAGGCACTTGCCAATTCTCGGCTTGAGGTCCCCTTAGGATCTCGCCGTCCCCAAACCCGGTGATGCTGTAAAGGTCATCTGCGACCAACATGCATACTCATAAAAATAAAAATTTCACATGGTTTTTTTTTAATTCTGCGGAGCTTGCATTGCATTTTGGAATTTTCAATATTTCTCTTGGCCACCACTGGCTTACAGAATAGTACCTTAGGACAGCAATCCTTGTCCTATAATATGGGGGTTGCGCAACAAATATTGCCAGTCTAAAAGGTAATGTTTTATTGGGAATGTAATCGAGAATTCCCTTAAAGCCCTTAAGATCTTTGCCTGAACTCTTACTGACAAAGAAAAATACTCTTTGATCAACTACAGGGCTATTTAAACATTATTACAGTGTGGGCGCGGATTTACCTTGTTCTTATACTTATAAAATGGGCTTTTGTTTGATCCTTTGTTCGTAATATCGTCTGTTCTATAGAATAGGGATGATGACGGGGTTGCCACTCCGTAAACGAAATTCTTTTAAGTCTGTCAGTTACATAATAAAAGATAAAGGACACTTAAGTTTAGTTTCTTCAACAAACAAAAAAATTAGTGTGCACGGACCACACATCTGCTGAAGAGAAACTTGTTATCTTAAATTACCTAACATTAGGCGGAGCATTAGGCATAGGGGAATGAAGCAGCGCACGCATCACTCATATATATATAGTACTAGCGGCCCGTCCTCGCTTCGCTTCGGTGTAGAGCTGAAGTGTAGACTACAGTTTTTGTTCTCAGGCTTGTATTATACACAATGACATTCATATATGATTCTTCTTATACCTGCATGCAAAGTCACAGCACGATCGGTTTAAAATTGACAAAGTTTCATACAAACTTTCATTCCCTATTTTATTCCCTTGGGGGTAGAATTGATCAAAATCCTTTCGTACGTCATAACATCTACCTGCATACCAAATTTTAGCCCGATCCGTCCAGTGGTTTGGGCTGTGCGTTGATAGATCACTATGTCAGTCAGTCACCTTTGAGTTTTATATATACATATAGATATATTGACGCGTCCCACACACACACACACACACATATATATATATATATTTATATATATATATTATATATATAATATAATATTATATAATATATGTGTGTGTGTGTATATATATATATATATATACATATATATATAGTCGTTTGACGCTTGTGACGCATTTCCGTTTCATCTTTTGTATAGGATATTTTCATTTACGGGGTGTAAATGAAGTTTCACTTCAAAAATCATTCACAGTAATTCAGCTCTAGGGCAGTTAAATAAATTAGATTATGACTTCTGATGTATCTCTGAAGTCATTTTTCAATTTGACGACTGTGTATAATAATAATTTAAATAAATAAATAAATATTTTCAACACACACCAATTAGCCCAGCCCCAAAGAAAGCACTGTAGGCTTGTATTATGGGATACTAGGGTAACGGATAGAATACATATACTGATACATATATAAGTATATTTATATAGAAATACATATCAAAAATCCATGACTGGAGTACAAATGCTCGTATTCAATACACAAACATCTGCCCCCAACCAGATTGGACAGACCTATACAGATAATACGAAATAACTAACAGTAATAACATAGGATAAGCTTTAAATTTTTAATAATCCAAGAATTGTAATATTTGTAAATAAATGTTTATTATTTTAAACATTCATGGTCAAACACTGGATTGAGTTTCATAACCCACAGATTATCTCGACAGAACGCCAGTACATACCAAGATTGGTCAGGGAAGCGATTGAAATAACAAAACATACAAATTTCAATCGTGAGGACGGGTTTAAATTGTCGGGTGTCTGGAATCCTGTGGTTCATTTCATATGTTTACACATACGACCGGAAATAATCCAAAAAGTGTCGTGTCCCGATCCGATACTGTAAGTGTTGTGTATCGAGAACAGTTTCGAGTGAATAGTGAGAATGTGAACAGTGGTACGGGTATCGAACGTAATAAAAGACTTCATCGGAGGGTAGACCGATATGTCTGCCAATAACAGCCTACCCGCAATTACTTCAGTTACTCCGTGATAATGGCGCTTGCAACAGTGCCGAAATATCGGAAACTCGCTAAAAACAAGGTACATGGTAACAATCCCGTAAATAACTTATATTACTAAAATGTTTATTATTATTAACCCCGATTAAATTATAGTTGAAGCGCCATGAATCCGGAAGAGATGCAACGTCAAGCAACATAATGTTTGCGTTTTGATTTATATACCGTGGATTAAACAAAATCACACCATCTAACTTTTCATGAAATCCCCATCAATCAGATGTTAATTATTTTGCCCCTATGTTCTGAGAGATGCCCGGATGTAATTAGGCCTTGTCATGCCCCCCGCGAATCATGCAAATTTTGTGAAGACTAAATTTGCAGTCACTTTTGGACATATTTCCAAATAAACGAGTGCTAAGTAGGTACGTACGTATGTGATTACCGAAATCATATATAATTTTTTAAAAGCGTATTTTTTTTGTAAAGTTAAGTAGGCACTTCAGTCAGAATTTTACGAAGATATAAAATATTTTCTTTATTAACTTTCATCCTGCGTATTATATTTTTTGTTGACTTATATAATGCTGTTTTTTTTTCTTCAAACTTTAATAAATATTTTTCCTCTATTCGAAATAAATATTCAAAATAAATCATAAACAATATTTTGGTATTTATAATTTTATAATGGAGACAGCAAACAAACTTATCATGCTTAAAGTTCAGAAAGTTCGACATCCAGAGTATTATTAGCCGATTTGGAAACTGTCCCACTGTATATTTTATTAGATGTCACAAAAGAAACGCGGCACCTGCCTGCGAATTTTGGAAAGTTTTTGTATGTTACAGCCACTTATTAAAAAAACATAGTTTACTATAATATCTATTTTCTTACTGAATTTACTTACATCTATTTGCCTAGTAGTAATTTCCAATTATTTTAGGCAAACTTTTTTAATTTTGTATAAAATGTGTTTCTTTTTATTTCATAATCTAAATTCTAATAAACAATCTAAATAAAAAATTACAAATTCTGAGTTTCGTCTGTAAATACGTAACACAAAGACGTAGGGTGTAAACTGCGTTAAACTTCCTCGTGGTCTGTGTTGTCAAAGTTGTTTGTCTAAGGAATAATTTTCCTTGTAATCAAGCTGTGTAACTAGTAGGTTTAACAGAAATAATATTTTTCCATCCTCGAATTTGAGCGCGACATTGGGCCACTTCTGCTGGTGGTTGTGGTGGGGTGGCTAGCTTATGTTGGAGAGCATAATTTCAGGTTTCCGCGAGGTAAGGGATTGGGTATAACAATAAAATCATGAATGTAAGGGGTTCAAAGCCCAACAGTGCCAGCTATCTTTCCGACTTTACTCCACTTAACAGTCGGGTTGAAGTCATATCCGTCTTAAGATGAAAAAAGTGTAATAAACGTTATACTTGTTTTGTGTGTTCTTACGGAGAAGCAGATTTTTTATATTATTATTGTTACAAAAATCAATCAAAACATAGGCGCGGCACATTACTGAAAATAGTCACACATTTAAAAGTCAAATTTCTTAAATCAACCGCTACGCCGAAACTCAAGTGGAACTTGACGGGTCCAACTTTGTGCATAAAACAGTTCGTTAGAGTGATTTACAGACTCGGAGTATAGTCCACATAAATTTAACTGGGAAACTGCACAAGATAAACCTCCCTCAAAGTGTTGGAATACACTCTAACCCAATTTACAAATTACATTTATTTACCTACATTAAAGACTGTGCGGCGCGGCGGCTAGTCTGTGATAAATAGGGGTGCAATTAAATCCAATGTTTCAGCTGGAATATTTTATAGTCGTAAGTAAAAATCTGATACAGAGATGGTAGGTACTATGGAGCTCTAGCCAGAATGGATAGAACCTGGGGAGGTGGCTCTTCATTAAAACAACTTGACGATGGTTATTATTTTATATTAAATTTCAGGCGAGTATAATTATTTTTATCTAACTACGAGAACTTTGCTTGGTGCCTGAAGATCTACTCTTGAATGGAACCTTCTATCAAAAGACAGACGATTCCTTATTTCAAATCTTAAAATCATGACATTAACTTTTTAATATAACTGCCAACCGTAGGCATTGCAAAAGCAAAGAGTTTACCTAAACAAGGAGGCTGTAACGTCACGGACGTTACAGTACTGTAACGCCAGTTGCGTTACAACCTCCTTGTTTGGGTAAACTCTTTGTTCATGTAATGCCTACGGCTGGCGGTTATATTAAAAAGTTAATGTCATGATTTTAAAAGATTTTAAATTGGGAATCTGCAGTCTTTTGATAGAAGATTTCATCGCCTCCACCATGCGGCGATCTATCCTGAAGGGATAAGCCCTGGGAGCTTAGTTTTATCAAATGGAAAACAACTAATATGTTTTAAACTTTTTTATTTTGTTAGAATTCAAGGCGAGTATTATAATTGTATCTTAATCGATAATCGTTTCTCTTGGTGCCAAAATCTATCTGCTGGAATCTTCAATCAAAAGACAGCAGATTCCCAATTTCAAATCTTTTAAAACCATGACATCTTATATGGATGATTGGTCATGATGACTAGACACCGCCGGCGTACTTGTCTAATGCGGCAACAAATACTATGCCGAAATCGGCATACCCGAGCTTTCACCGAGCCAGTCAACTTGACAGTTGTGTATGGGGTGTACGTAGTGAATGTTTTATTAAAATTTGTTGTAAATCGAAAGTAAAATGCCAGTTTATGTAGTGAAATAATACAACAATAAATAACGAGACCTATCATTTATCTATGCATGAATTAACTTTTTAATATAACTTTTTAATATACTGGCAAATAACTGGCATTTTACTTTCGATTTACACCAAATTTTAATAAAACTTTCACTGTCGTAGTCTGCCTAATCAAGTAGCCAACGATGGTGCCGTGGTGCCGCGCGTCTGGGGAACTGACCTCCACCTAACAGAACGCCACAGTGGAATAACACAACCTTTTGACGGTATTGCGTTTCTATTGGTGAGTATTGGTGGCTACAATTCCAACGCGTACAAAGAAATTTGGTGACTTATTTCTTTGTCGTACTATCCGTAAATGGAATGTTCTGCCCGCTCACGTGTTTCTTCCCTCTTACAACCTGGGATCCTTTAAAAGAGGCGTGAAGAAGCAACATGCAGGCCGGCAGGGTGAGGATGGCTGGTGTGGCAGGTAGAACTGCTGTATCAGCTATCTTCGCGTCTGGATTTCACCTCCACTTAACATCAAGTGGGGCGGCGTCATTTGTCGGAACTATCTATAAAAAAAAAGTAAGGTTCCAGGGTTTCATGACGTAGGACATTTGGTCAGAGCAACGTCGCGAGAGATGTTTCTGGTATCGTAAGCGTCTATGCATTGGTGGCCGCTGACCATCAAACCGGCTTACGAGTATAAGTTCGTTTGCCACCCTTTTAAATAAAATATACATATTTCATTTACTAGCTAGCTAGCGGTCACTGCTTCTTACTCTCTTTCTCTTATAGCATGTTCTCTTGCTTATATCCCCCACTCAACTCCCGTTCGCCTCACCCGATCACAGTTTTCGTAACGCGTTCGCCAGCTTACTCCCCAAGTCAAGCGTGCGTGAAGAAGTTTCACTTCAAATAGATCATTTCTTTCTGACACCGCGAAAGAGATACTGTGGGATCAACATGATGTGCTGTAATATTTAGAACATTGATATTTAAGCAAAAATCGCGTGATGATCTACCGTTTACAGGCTCGACAAGCTGCGTGAATGGCACACTGTGATTGGTGGATTATCACGCGATTACGCTATACCGCATGCAAATTGCCACTCCCTCGTCAGCCGTGTCGCTCTATGCCCTTTACTGATGTAACGACAATATCTGATGTAATCTTGATGTAATATACGCACAGAATATTCAACCTTTTTTATAGAAAGCAACAATGATCATATTGTTGACCTATATCCCAGGCGCGTTATTATCGGTCGGTAATATCGGATGCATTGTTGCGCTATCTGTTTTTAGTACATTATGTATGAAAACGACTGTTTAGTTACACTATTTCCACCTGACACTAAATTTATTAAGTTTTTGATGTCTCCGTTATATAGCGAGTATAAAAGGTAAAATATATTGGGCGTATCATTATGCGATGAATATTTCTTACGCATCGACGCTATGGAGTCAATGGGCTGGGAAATTATGCCATAGAGCTGAGAAGGGTTAGAAGGGTGAAAAGTGCTGCACAGATATAATTAAAGTCTATTTTTATATCTAGTGCCTTCAACCTGTACTTAATTATTAGTTCAATTATGATTGTTTACTATTATGAAAATTATCAGTCAAACATAATATATAAAATGTGATTATTTAAAGTTTCTAGACAGTATTCTGGTATAAACCGCTAGATTTAAAACTAAATTTATTTAATAGCAGTGTCATTTTTCATTATCTATGGAGCATGTTAAGCACAAAGTATTCACAAAAGTTTGGGCTTAGACAATCATGTCAGACTCAAGACCAATAATATCTTTAATTAAAATCAAAGTTGGATTTATATATCTACGTTCTATTTATATGGTTGCACCAATGATAACATAGACATAAAATGGTTTTATGGACTTAAAGATTGATACTTAATATTTATTTTATTACAATTCAGGATGGTGGAAAAAGCAAATCTATTGGATTTAAAAAAGAAAATCATATTCGAAGAATAGGAAAAATTTCAGAAAAACAGGAGAACTCCTCTAAAATCGGCAGACCTGGCAATCCTATCAGTGCCATTTCATCAAACTTAATAAAATGCTTACGTGATGAATTGAGAACCTTCGTCATCTGACTAAATATTATTCTGTGTAACCTTTGCAGATTGAAAACCAAAAAAACTTCATTCTTTTTAAAAAAAAATTGCTGTCTCTTTTGATTGTATACTTATATAATGTATTCTATGATGCTTGTTTGTGTGATGAATACGAGCATTTGTAGTCCAGTCATGGATGTTAAATATGTATTTCTATATAAATATACTTGTACTGTACAGTATATGTATTCTATCCGTTACCCTAGTATCCCATAACACAAGCCTTACAGTGCTTACTTTGGGGCTAGGCTAATTGGTGTGAGTGTTGGAAATATTTATATTACATTTTTATTATACATACAACTTTTGTCATAGTATAAGTTTGAGAGTTTGGGCCTAAATTATTGCTGTGAGTTGTCCACAATTTATGATACTTTATTACCTAATGTCTATAAATTGATTAAGTCTATGGTTTAGACTGGATCATAGGTATCACGCAAGGTTGCTCTAACGACACACGCCCCTCGGCAATATAACTAAGTATGTTTTTCTATGTGCACCTTTATTTTTATCTAATGTGTTATGATTCATATATTACCTACAAAATATATGAATCATAACACATCGAGGAGCTCGATGGCGCATGCAGTTAGAGCGTTCAGCTAGGATCGTTGAAGTTAAGCAACTTTCGCAGTGGTCGGTCATTGGATTGGTGACCAAAATTTTCTATCTCGAGCTTCTTCGTGCTTCGGAAGGCACGTTAAGCCTTTGGTCCCGGCTGCATCTGTAATCATTAGCACTTATCAATCCGCACTGGGCCCGCGTGGTGGGTCATAGCCCAATCGTAAGGTATAAATTTTTCTAGTAATATTTTCTTTAGATTTAAACACCGAGCAGCTTCATGATTAAAAATAAAAATTATGTGCTTATGACCACACGACTGAATTGAAACTTCTTTAGCTCCATCTGTATGTATATATATACATATAGAAGCATCTGTATGTATATATATATACATATGTTTTTATTTTTAAGCAAGTAACTGCAAATGTGTGTACAATATATACATATATGTACACATACAATGCATATTTCATTCACTAGCTATAAGAGAAAGAGAGAAAGAAAAAGTGCGGGCGCACTGCTTTCTCTTGCTTATATCCTCCACTCAACTCCCGTTCGCCTCGCCCGAACACACTTTTCGTAACGCGAAACGTATTCGCCAGCCCCCAAGGTAAGCGTGCGTAAAGAAGTTTAACTTCAAAAAGGTGTTTGAAAGCTCCCCAGCAATCTTCACCTTATAGTCCGGTCAATCTAGACATTCAAAGGTACACATCGAGTTCGAATTGAGTAAAATTGTTCAAAACGTATTTTAAAATAACATTTAAAAATTCCCCAACGTTCCGGTACTTGGAAAAAGATTGAATCGGGGTCCAATCTCAGAAAAGTGATTTTACGATAAAAATTACCGTTTTGAGGAAATTTGCGAGATACCCACTTTTTACCCGACTGCGCAATGTAAGAGCGCGAAGCGCGACGCGCAGACAGGGTATATTTTATTTATTTATTACTTATTATGTATAGTGTTTAACAGTCTATACATGTATGTTTGTTCCTTTGTGGCACACTAGAGACCAAACGCCTGGACCGATTTTGATCATTCATACATCAATCGATTCGTCTCAATCATGCGAGTGCTACTAAAGATATGATAGTAATCAAAATTCAATATGGGCAAAATTAGGCGCCATATTGTGACGAAGTAAAAAAATAAGTTGACAAAATATGTCGAGTGGGGTATCACTGTCTAGATAATGGAAAATCATGTTGAGGTTCCTAACACCATTTTTCATTTTATATGATTGTTTAGGATCTATAACGCTTTAAAGTTGTATATTAATCACTTGCGCAATTTCAATCTTACGTTTGTATGGATCTTTGTTACTCTTTCACCTAAAAAATACTGGATAGATTTTAATAGAACTTAACAGTAATATAGCTCATATATGATACTAACATATATATAAATATTTATGTTGTTATTGAGTGAATTGGCTAAAATATAACAATAAGTGTCACATAAGACGGAAAAAAATCTCCCATCTGCGAGCCATTTTGGCCTGCACTGCAACAACAATATAAGCTACATAAATGTAATGTAGAGTGAAATTGTATCTCTTAAATAGTTCTAAAAAGAAGTCCGTGACACCATACATCCATTTTTAATGTGTAAGTCATTACCGCTAAAATAGTGAATCAAAACTAAAATATTATTTGATATCTATTTCCAAAATGTACATCTTGTATTAACAAATTATTGAATAAGTGGTAGTTTACTATAAAATTTACATACAGTAGATATTTATGTAACGACTTGATTTAACTTCACACATTTTTGCGAAAATTGAGGCCCATCTGTAGCCTGACCCCGCTGGTAAAGTCTCTTTATATCTTAATAAATCAATCTTTTAGACCACCGCAAGTTTCGAAGACCAACTTTCATCCTCGTCGGGAAGACCTGTGTACGAATCCCATACACACACATATACATATATATATATATATATATATATATATATATATATATATATCCGTGTGACGCTGGTGACGCATTTCCGTTTCATCTTTTCCATAGGATTTTTCCATTTACACCCCGTCCGAAAATAAGTTTCACTGCAAAAACTAAATTGGAATTTCACACTTACACCGAAAGTACATACCCCACTAACATTAAATCCGCATTAGTGCAAACCGAGACATTCAGTCACGTACGTCGAAGAAAAGTCATTAATCCAGAAGGCTTGCAATCCTTCGGCGGAAGTCGCCGGGAGTTCATTTCCGGTGAGATTTCTACGTCGCACCGGAACCGGATGCAGAAAATATGGATCGGATCGGAACCCACTAACGATTCTTGCGTAATAAACGACTCTTTATCGGGCTACGAGGCTATGGATGGCGTAGCAGCTACGTGCTACGGATGCTACGAACCATAACCATGGTTTGATATTATTTTGTTTATATAATTTTTTTTGAGAATCCCTTAGAATTCCAACATTTATTGGGGATAAAAAGTATCCTTTATCGCAATCCAAGTAATAATAATTGTTTATTGAATATCAGTTTACAATAAATTACTTAATTCTAGACATAACAAAAGATATGGAACTTATACTATAGCCTGAACTAGATAAACCTGTGATTCAGGCAAAAGTCTTCTACAACTAAATTTATACAATAATCAAAACTATAATTTGTAATATAAAATCAAAACAATAATTAACTAAAGCTCGCATTAAAATATACCATATATTAAAATATACTAAGATAAGGTACCATTTATTTTGTAATGGACATCAACATCTCTGTGTCATCGTAGGACATACTTAGTAAGGCATCGTGAATAATAAATTTGGCGTGTTTATAATTTAGACTGTATATATTTAGTTTAACATTTGTATAACGGTTGTATAAAAATGCCACATGTAAAATAAACTACATGTGTGCCAAATTTTATCCAAATCCGTTCGGTCGTTATTGCGTGATTGAGTAACAAACAAACACACTTTCCTTGGTCTTACCGTAACTCAAAAATAACTGCACGAATTACAAAGCAACCATATTTTTTTTGAGTTTTCTAATAACTATGTTGAAGGTTCTTATGAAAAAAAAACGTAAAAAAAATATTGCACAAAATATTAAAAAAAAAAATGGGCTCAACGACGTCCTGTAGTTTTATATAATGCTGGGTTCAAATAACTCCAGTCCAGTAATCCAGCGAATGAATTCAGTCCTGTGCTTGACTGAATCATATAGTTCACATTGTTGGCGACTGCTTATTTAGTGTTAAGCGTCGTTTTCCTAAACTATTTCCTTTTAGTTAAGTACAATCCATCGCTCTACCACACACATTAATCCAGTAGAATTCCAGCGCTGCATTCAATCGCTGGATTGGAATGCGATTGGAATAATGTGCACCGGCCATTATGATAAGCATTTTGTTCAGGTCTACTAACTATACAAATCTATTCAGCCGTTACAGCTTAATTGAATATAAAGACTTCAACAAGAAAAATAAAGTTTTTTTTAATAATAATTTCCAACACATACCAAGCACAAACTAAGCACTGTAGGCTTGTGTTATGGGATACTAGGGTAACGGATAGAATACATATACTGTTACACATATAAGTATATTTGTATTGAAATACGTATTAAACACACATAACTGGAGTACATATGCTAGTATTCATCACAGAAACATCTGCCCCCACCGGGATTCGAACCCGGAACCTCTCGAATCGGTGACACCATGAAACCCGGCGTACAAACCACTCGGTCACGCAGGTCGTTTTTATTGTTGACAGCACATAACATACACATAAAATGCAAAAATACATATAACATAAAGTAAAACCAAACGTACAAGTAAAATTAACAACAACAAAAAACAGTTAGAGTCTGTGCGGAAAGAAAATGGGATTTAGATTGGAGGGCGCTGTAGTGCTTTTCTACCGTATTTGTAAGGTTTTACCCCTTTTAGACATGATTAAATACAAAAAACCGCAAGAAATCACAACAACAAACAAATCCTTATCAATACAAAACTTTGACTTTTTAGAGATTGCTGGGTTTATTTGCCAAATAAAAATCTTAATGTTAGTTCCGTTTTTCGCCACGCCCATTCTCTTTCCGCACAGACTCTACAGACAATAAATGTGTATTTTATATGATGCCAACATTGGATATGGTTCAGCATACACAGGTAAAATTCCTGCTGCACTGGTATTCTGCATACCCAGAGCAGTGACAACGCAGAAAATGGAAAAATACAAATTAATTACATCCTAATTACAAAAACAAAAATCAGAGTCTAGGACAGAATACGTCCCAATATCTGTAGCAATTATCTATATCTATGGTTACAGAGGTAATTTGTGGTTGTTTACAAAGGAAAGAGATGGATTTTGACCCTTACTTTATAGGAACACGTATACAATAAAAAAAATAAATAGAAAAGATTCGGGTGTTACAAAATTCAATAAAATTATTGAAAATTTAAAGGTTTAGTCGTTTTTGGCTGTGACAAAAACAACTTGAAATTGTTTTTAAATGTGCCATGTGTAGCACAAGCATAGTATTACGGCTCAATTACACTCAGACGTTAGCCCGTATTCGGGTGAAACAAAGACATTACTCGAATTCGGGCACTCGAAGCAATATCTCTTATCTAATAGACAAGTCCGTCCGTCCGTGGTGCTGTTTCAGCGGCCAAACCGTAAGAGATAGATAAAGAGAATGTTTAAGTTATAAGTTAAGAATAGTCTGATAAGACTACAAACCGGATTTGAGTAACGTAGCACTTCCGGTTTTCGAGAAATCTCGTGATTTCTATTTCAAACGAAACCACACAAAATCTCCGAAGTTCTCAATTAATTAAATACTTTTTTTTTTGGTGAACATTTGGTTCACTGGTTTGCTAGTTTACACTTTAATACGGGCTGGAAGACGGTGTCGGGTATCCAAAACGAAAACTACCTAAATACGGGCGTACTCGCCTCCGTTCATTCATACTTAGTCGTTTACCCAAATTTCATTGGCATTCGGGCTGGCAATCGTATTCGGGCTGATGACCAAGAGTAAGCGCACCATTAGCAGGATTTGCCACTAAAATGTCATCATACTTGAGAACATAACACATTTCACATTATATGGAGTTGTTCCTAAATTTATTGGTGCACAGTGCTAAGCAAATGGCATACATTCCCCCCTCGTCTATGTAAGTGGATGATTTCTGCCACAAGTTGAGAAAATTATTTTCATTTTTTATATTTAGCTTTTCATCATATTTAGTAATGGTTTTTATTTACACATCTAATAAACAGATAAGTTTGTAGAGAAACTATTTAGGATTGATTTAAGACATAAATGAAACCTGGATGGATGATGATTCTACTATAACTCGAATAATAAGAAGAAAATCGGCCAGATATTTTTTTGATTTTCCTGCTGTGGAAAACAAAGTGGAGGGCTGCACAGACCAGCCCCTCTAGCATGACCACCGAAACGGGATATGATAAAGCAATATATCGGCATTAATTGTCAGACTACTGTCAAACTCCTCTGTAGTCTGACAGTTAATGCCGATATATCGCTTTATTATATCTCGTTTCAGTGGTCATGCTAAAGGAGCAGGGGTTATAATGATATCTCGACTCATAGGTTCGCCCATATAGATCGATAAGACAAGCGAAACGGCTTGTATAAAATTCATGAACTTAGGCTGTCTCGGTGCCGAATCAATACAGCGTCTGCTTATGTTGGCATCGGTAGACAATTGTTTTATATATTAAAAAAAATAACTATAATTACTATTTCCTTTTTCAAATGTTTAATACTTGTAAAGGTATTCATTTGACATTGTGGGTTACCTTCAATGCGAAGAGATGGCGCTGCCCTGCAGCTTAAGAAGGGCTAGAGAAAATTCGCCTGGATATTATTTTTTATTTATATTCGTCCCGTCTGCTGCCTGGTGTGTTGCGCGCGTGGTTTTTTTTTGTAAAATTTTCTTTAGATCGCTAGATATTGTTAGTATAATAAATAAAATAAAATATCTTTTTATTACTTACATATTATAACAAAAAAAAAACCAACGAACTAAAAACTACAACTAAACCTATGTAAATCTTAGTCTTATCTTGTAAATCTTAATCTTTACTATAAATAAATATATGTTAATCTTAGGTAAGTATTTAATATGATTTTATATTTTACCTAAGTAAGAACTCCCATGTTAATCAAAGGTGAACGCCTCCTCTGGAGAATTCCAAGTGTCTCTGTTGTTTGCTGTATTCATCCATTGTCACCTGGCTACCTCCCTTTATTATGCCAGGTGGGCTAGGCCAAGAAATTCATCTTCGAGTCCACTGATTTTCTGTCAGACGAGCTATATGACCGGCTCAGCGCCACTTTAGTTTTTTAATGTGACACAGAGCATCGGTAGATTTTTAGTATATAAAGTTTTTAAAAGTGTAACTATTATACAAAAAGGTCAAAATAAATATACATTATTCTTTGATAATTTACTCCTAGATAGAGCGTGGCAGCGCAGATAAAGTTGAAAAAAATATCAGCCAACCACTTGACTCTAAGCTCTATCCCGTCACTTAGTGTTCAATGTAACGCTGAGCGAAACGCGTCGAAATTATTGCTTTAAAACGCCGAGATGCGCAATAAAAGTATGCCAAAATTATAAAGGACGCGTAAAAACAATCAACATAGTTGCTTACCACCGGTAAGTAACTCATTATTCATCTTAAAGAATTAAACTCTATTATCACATTAGCTAAAAAAATTAAGACTCCATCTTGACATTTTCAAAGTGATGTCAGTGTCTCATTACAAAACTCCCCAAAAATGTAAGTATGGCGTAATCAAAATATTTACCGATTGCAGCAGTGTGATGGAGAAAAGATTTTATTTACATCGATAGAAATTTAAATGTCTCAAAAGTTGAATTAAAATTAAAAAATTTAATCGGCTTTTGAAAAACTTAAAAAAGAGCTTCAGAGTCTCGTACCCGTGGACATACTATAAAACTAAGACTGAGTACTTTTACCGATGAAACGGGATGAGTGAGAAATATAGAATCAAGACCTTTAATCCTTTTCTAATAGGATGACCATAACTTCTTTTGATAAAAATTTAAAATACCTATAGTGTTGATATAGTCACTGTTTTATGAAAGTTGTGGAGTTCAAAAATTCACCTGTTTCATCTATTCATATCAATTCGTACAGACTAACATGACAAAGATGAAAATTTGATTTGGTTTCATTTTAATTTATTCACAGATGTATGTATTGTGTAAAACGTCAAATTTAAAAAATAAGTAATATTCAACTACTAAATTCAAGACCTTGATCATCTTCAAAAAAAGGTCCATTTTGTTCTTTATTTCTATATTATCATGGCTATTATTTTAGTTCAACTAAATAAACATTTGTAAAAATATTTTTTATTTCAAAAATCCAAGTATAAATTTAAACGTTTTACAATTGTTTGTACGTCTATGATTTCTAATTGTGTAAATTAAAATATACTCATTTTGATTTGATTAATATTTACCCACTTTTTTGGGGAATGTGACCTAACCTGGTATTTTACGTATGCGCACCGAGACAAAAAAAAAGTTATTTCGCTGAAACTTTGCGAGTGTAAGATACAAGATTCGCGTGTTTTGTTTTGCGTGTCACGCACACAAGTATATAAAACCTGGTCTGTTTTTTACAAAACTATATATAGATAATTTCTACTATTTATTATTTTAGTCTTCAGTCAAAATAAATAATTTAAAGTACTTGCTGTTTATTTTGAGAGGAATATTAATTATTTATACATATTATTTTTAGCTTGATAAAAAATATATTCTAGCGCTTTCAAACGATTCTGAGCTATCGAATTGCGAATTCAATAGTCTTTAATTATATAAATTTCTATGTCTAGCGATGTCAACATAGAACGCAACATCATTTATAGTAATGTGTTGTTTAAATTTATCGTTTTACTCGAGAAATTTGTAACAATCACCTTTAACTTGTTTCTTTTATTTACTAGTAGAATGGAAGCGCAAAAAAATATTCAAAGTTTATCAATATACCTACAATAGTACAGTTTTAGAAACTTTTGTCCCTTGTGTGTCTAGGGAAAGACCTAAGTGCTAATGAAATTATATTTTATTTAAAGTATAATTTCCTTTCATTTCTTTATATATCAATTTATTTAATTATAAAGTATAATACCTACTATTGAAAGTAACGCGTCCCTTTGATAGTGTTCGTCCATCGTCTGACAGCGGAATCTATCTCGTGAATCATGTGGCATACAGATGAATTTGTAACACGACGTGTAATTTGACGACCTCCAAGGAGTGTAGTATGAACATCAGTGTTCAAGGTGTCACCTAGTTAAAAGTAGGACAAATTTTAAGTCAAGGCTGTTTGTACACATTTTTAGAAAATTATACCTGTTTGAAGTATCATTATAGTATTTCTATACGTTAGCTTAGTATAACATAACATGGCCTTGTACTGCATGCATGGGGCTAGGGTAATTGGAGTGATTGTAAGAAATAGGCAAGTATTGAATTATTTATTTCGATACCTTAAAAAAGTGTTAAAAAATGGTTGCCTGTAAAGTCGGTTTTACGGGCGAAGATTTTACGTGACAACGTCTTTTTCTCGGTAGAATATTTATTGATATGAATATAATTAAATTGCACAATAGGAACAAGGAATTGAATGAAAATAAGAATTGCACAAATTTTAACTATAGAAATATATTTTGTTTACTAAAACATTGTACATGTAAACTTAAACTTAACACGAGAGACTCATCGTAACGTTACCGAGCGTTACACTTTTTCATAAGTGACTCCCAGCCGCAACCTAATTTAAGACGTTGTCACGTCAAAATTAAATCGATTTTTATTGTTGATTATAGAGGTGCTGCCGTTACTATTATACATTAAAATTTGAGATCTTGATTGCTTGCAAACGAGCTTATAATCTATTCAATGAGATGGTGTTATCATTCATCTGTCATTAGCATCGTCTTGTATAATGTGTTTACTCGTGGAACGCATTCAGACTAGCGTTTCGCTGAGCGTCTGTTTGTTATTTACTACTACGAGTATATTTACTGTTTAGACACGGGATATTCGTCCTCCACGGACCGTGAAAAAAATGGACGCCGTAGACTTGTCACCGACAGGTATGCCAACATTTGTTGGTCGGACATACAGATAAGCTCACGCTATGGAAGTAACTATTCTCAGATTACATTATGTTTTAATTAACATTAAATTTAAGAAAAAGAGAAGACGTTTATAACGGAATACTGAGTCTATCCTTTTATATCGGATCGAACGTGCAATGCGGATGAAAGTATGTCAGTAGGAATATTATATGGAACAGGGGAAAATTGCGTTGTTGCGTCTAGTCCCTACTTTTATCCAGTCCAGTCAGATAGTCCAGTGCGTTATCCGATGCAATTGTAAGTGATCTTATTTTGTGGATAAAAAACAGTCCCTTTTCTACGCAGGCCATAAAGGTCGAAACACACAGAAGCCGTAGGGGAGGCGGAGCGGCGGTCGAGTTGCGGGTGTTGACACATTGCCAGGTGTGCCGGCATAAGAAAAAATATTAATTTGTTTCTTAAAAACAGTGATGTTCACACAATTAATACAAGAAACAAAAATAAACTAACTTTACCTGCTACTAGGCTTCACAAAATTAATAATTCATTTAAAGGTCTTTGCGTTCGCTTATACAATAAAGTCCCAAGCAATATCCAAGAGTTAGCCATATATAAATTTAAAGATATTATAAAAAAAAACGCTTATTAAAAAAGCTGATTACAAAGTGTCTGATTATATTACAGACAAAAATGCTTGGGTTTGAACTGTTCCAATCATTCCAACAGGTTTTCTATATTAAATAAATCATAATTGTATTAACGTTGTAACAACATAATGATTTGTAAATGTTGTTACATTGACTTTTAATGTTGTGGAGTTTTTTTCGCTCGTTTTTCTCCGCAGCTTAAAAATATGTCCATAACGAGTGGTAGGGAAAAAAAAATTTTGGACGATTCAAAAGAGTTGTACTATACATCCAATTTGAATAAAGATATATTGATTTCTGATTTCATATATGTTTGTTATATTCCTTATAGTGTATGTAGTAAGATCATATAGAGCCGCGGCAGCGTGTTGCGGTGCGGAGGCGTGCTACTAACGGTTTTGTCAGTTATAAGCATATTTTACGAAATTCTTGGTCGAACGTTAGTCATTTTTGTAAACTTTCGCCACAAAACACGCGACGCCAGCACACATAAGGCACCGAAACGACTTTGCGCCGCCACCGCACCACCACCGGCACTCCTGGCGCAGTGCGTCAACACCCGCAACACCGCTCTGTGTGTTTTGGCTTTAAAAAGGATCGTTGCTGAAAATTGCATAATGTATAGTTTTAAATAACATCTCTTATTAGGAGTAGTCAAGGGTGTCGACTTATATGACTTTGACTATACCTACATTGGGAACAATTTTGTTTTTTCACTGGCAATTCACGACTAGTTGTAAAAGTTAACAAAATCCATAATTTACAAATTGTTAAAAAAAAAACTATTTTTTACCAATTATTTTATATTAAATGATGTTTTAAGCAATGATATGGTGATTTAATGAATTCAATAAATTCTTCTGCAAAGGTAAACAAATTTGAATATACACATATTTATCTGTGCCGAATAAATGTTTTGATTATGATTTTTTTGAGCGCGGTTTTTAGCCATTTTTTAAATCCAGCTGATTTTAATACTACTAGAGGTACACTTTCACTTTCGAGTTGCATTATAAATATAATAATCGCGCACTTTAATAATTAACTACATCAGGCGTTGCTTGATAGTAGGTGCCTGAAGTCGTTTTTTAAGCTTCGCGAGTAGAACGCTCAATAAACGCCCGTCTGTCCATGCTCACACTGGGTCACATGGTCACACTAAGTGCGAACATCCATAAACCGAGCAAACTCTGAATTTAATGGAGCCGAGCTGAGTGGAACACATGTGGGATTCTGTTTAAATTATTAAAGTGGGCACAGGTGACAATGTAAATTCATAGTTAAATATAATACTGTATAAAATCACTTATCTGATAGAAGTTTTATTTGATTTTTATTAAAATTTGCAAGTGCAATTACGGCTACATCGATGTTGGAACTTTATCAATGAAATTTTTATATATTCTGAACCTGAGTAGGCTATAAGGATATTGATTTTATAGTCAAACTAGCTGTCCCAGCGAACTACGTACCGCCTTAAAAAAATAGGGGTTGGTGGTAGAAGGGTGAAAATTTAGGGTTGTATATATTTTGGTATGATGTATCATAAAAAAACTAAAAAAAAAATTATCTAAAATAAAAAAAAAGGGGTGGATTACCCTTAACATTTAGGGGGATGAAAAATAGATGTTGTCCGATTCTCAGACCTACCCACAAATGCACAAAAAATTTCATGAGAATCGGGAAAGCCGTTTTGGAGGAGTTTAACCACAAACACCGCGACACGAGAATTTTATATATTAGATTTAACTATCATTGAAACAACGCGGCCTGATTAGTCAATGAATATTGTATAGTAACTAGTGGTCGCCTGTTGGCCAAAATTCTGTAAAAAAAATGACCTTTTCAAGTTTAAAACATGAAAATTATTGTTTTTTTCTGTCAAACAATAGGTGTGTACTACTGTAACAATTTGTCAAACGCTTGGTATTGCGTCATGTTGTTTTAAATAACTTAATGTATTTCTAATGATAAGCAAAATATAATTTAGTATAATAATATATTTCTGGCACTCTTTTTTCATATAAACTCTAAAAAAATACGACCATTTTCCAAGAAAATTGTGCTTAAAAATTCCTTTACGTATTAATATTATAAATATTGAAGCAATAACGCTCGCTATTTCATAGAATTCCGTAATTTGTTATCATAAAATACTGACGCGCAATATTTTGTTTATTGAATCGAAGTTCATTTTTGGGACGGGACGGTACGTAGGTACTTGGCGGATGGGGATTAGGCAAATAATAAGTGTACGATTTTTCCATCTCAACCGTCACTTGTTTCGTATTATTGTTTGTAGAAGTGTAGCCGCGTAATAATTTTTGACTTAGTTCCAACCAAGTGTTTCACGACACTCACGTTTGTATTTTTTATCAGTGAAAGTACTTACTTTAACTAGAACGACACTGACATTAATACTAATCTCTCATTAGGTCAAGGCTTTACGAGGGATATGATGGTTTCTAAGCAACTGTTGGTTCGCATAAAGGTCACATCGGGGTGTGTCCCAGATTTAATTACCTATCTGAACCCACACAAGAACCATTGCTGGCCGTTCCAGTTAATATAGATTGTTGGTTTTAATAAATTAATTCATACGCTTCTACTTTTACTGTTGTAATGGTATTGTTATATTATATAAATTCAACATCAAGGAAACAAAAAGGATGTTACAAGGTTTTATTACTCATGTGGTTTTATTTAAAAATTTTGGCGAAAACGGTGACGTAAGTAATTTTTCTCAGTTCTTTTTTGTTAGTGAAATAAAAATGAAAGCCTGTTTTAGTATTGTTGGTCACGGAATATAAACCGGGTCCATCACGGCTACACGCAAACGTCCCCCTGACATTGAATCAACCAGGGTTTGATTCAATGTTCTCCAATTCCTTTTATCCTTTTATGGTCGTCAATGTTGTTAAATTGGAATAAAACGCCATAGCAATAGTATTAGCGACTTAGTAATTAATTTATTAATTTTATCAATTTCTGATATGTAGGTAGAGTCTGTGCGAAAAGAGAATGGGATTTAGATTGGAGGGCACTGTAGTGCTTTTCTACCGTATTTGTAAGGTTTTTTTACCCCTTTTAAACATGATTAAATATAAAAAACCGCAAGAAATCATAACAAAAAACAAATCCGTATCAATACAAAACTTTCACTTTTTACAGATTGCTGGGTTTGATTGCTAAATAAAAATCCTAATGTGAGTTCCGTTTTTCGGCACGCCCATTCTCTTTCCGCACAGACTCTACTGAGTTATTTGTTAACTTACTAGATACTAGTTCAAGAAAAAATCAGGGTATGAGTCAAGGTCACAGAACACAGAAAGAGGTTGGAAGGGTGTTGATAGATCAAACAATTTAATTTAGTTCTAACTTTAGTTGTAGTAACAGCGACATAATTCTCAAGTTTCTTTCATTGTCCTTATCGAATTGTGATATAAATTAAAGTTATAGCTATGTAGCCGGCTTAACCTTTAAGGTGTATGGCTTGATAAGAATAAAAAAAAAATTTAATGCTTAAAATAAATAAGGAATAGGTAATAATAATAACTTACCCGTTAATAATTTTGTCGTTTTGGCTGTAAATATAGCGGCAACGGAAAATTAAATTCTGTTTAAATTCTATACTCAAAATTATGTTTCGAAAAAAAATATTATCGGGTTTGATAAGATGCTTCGCTGCCTGCCTACTGATCTGATGATGCATTTATCCTATTTCATTGCTATATTTAAATAAATACTTTCTTTTTCAATTTGTGATTGTTTTGAACACTATGATATAACATACAATATTGAACCATTTTCTTTTCCCCACAAAGTGCAGCCAATTACCATGAATCCAATGATATTACATTCAATTTTGAAGCATTTTCTTTTGATCTCAATGTGCAGCCAATTACCATGAACCCAATGATATTACATACAATTTTGAACCATTTTCTTTTCATCACAAACTGCAGCCAATTACCATGAACCCAATGATATTACATAAAATTTTTAACCATTTTCTTTTCATCACAAAGTGCAGCCAATTACCATGAACCCCATGATATAACATACAATTTTGAACCATTTTCTTTTCATCACAAAGTGCAGCCAATTACCATGAACCCAATGATATAACATACAATTTTGAACCATTTTCTTTTCATCACAGAGTGCAGCCAATTACCATGAACCCAATGATATTACATACAATTTTGAACCATTTTCTTTTCATCACAAAGTGCAGCCAATTACTAGACAATGATATAGCTGGACTGAGCTAATCCAGCCCATCTGGGTAGGATTCTGTACCTAAACCCATAAAAATTACAACAACAATTAACTGATACGACGTCGCTACTATTTAAATTTTAAGTGAGCGGATTTTCCGCTCGAATTGGGGCGCCCGTCTGGTGAGGTGGTCTCTATCTACCTTGCACTAGACCACAGTAAAATAACACTACCTTTTGGTGGTGTTCTGTTTCTGTAGAGAATTGGGTTAGGGAAGGCAACGGCGCATGTATTATATTTTGTATCGCAAGCGTCCATAGCCTTTGGTGGCCGCTTGCTATTAGGCGGGCAGACTGGTGCCACCCTTTTAACTTAAAAAAAACGACGGGTTGCACTCCGGGAGTGCGGGCAGAAGGGAAACCCTGAATATTAACGTTGTGCATTTGTGATATTTTGGGATGGTTAGGGAATAATTAGGCACGAATTGCTTTAATTATCAGTATAAAATTACTATTATGTATGTGGTAGAATACAATATTTATTTATTGCGCTATCGTACACAATTCTGACAATTTATATTACATTAAAAAATCTCTCAGAAAAATCAACTTACATGAATCACGTTTAAGCGCACTTAGCGACATCTATTGTAAAGAAATCAACTTACATGAATCACATGTAAGCGCACCTAGCGTCATCTACTGTAAAAAATGCATTTTCTACGCAATTAATTTGCCACGTGGACGTCCTAGATAGAGACTTATTATTATAATACGGTAAAATAAAATATTGAAAGCCAACAACCTTTCCAATTTTATTGTGTGTCATGATGCGATCAGCCCACGTGTTTAACCTGACGCGAGTTTAACATTTTTTACCCATACAAAAAAGTGTACAACGCCGCTAAAGAAGTATTCACTTCAAAAAATATATATGAATTTGAATCTTCATTACAAACTTTGTGGGATAATTGGGTTTCATGTATTGTATGCGCCTGCTTTTTAAGGACATTTTTACTTATTATTATCAATTTAGAGTTTTAAAAAATCCTCCCACCCTGACGCATCTCTGTGGCAACTTCAAAGCGGGTTACGCGGAAGTCCGCTGGCTGAAGTCGACACACAAACCCACTCGCAATTTCCATATTTCAGTACCGAGCACCGCGCGCACGTGCGTAAAAATCCGGCGCTTTTTAATTTCGAACGGGACATGTAATCTACTGCGTTCCCGAGACAAGGCGTTCGGATTCATTAAGCAGAAACAACCTCCTGAATATTCACAGTCGATAGAAATGCAAAAAGTGTGAATGATTTCTTCCACAGCGACTTTAGTACGATATTGATTTTCTGTTAAAGATTTCGCTTTTGAAATGGTGTTCTTTTCCGACACAAATTTAATTTTCAATGCACGATTATATATATTTATTATTTGATCGTAAACTAATGTACAATAAGAACTAGCCATTAAGTACGACGTATTTCACAATAAACTATTTTTATATATACAATTCTTCTGTGAGTGTGTATGTCACTGAACTTCTCTTAAACGACTGGACCGATTTTGATGAAATTTTTTGTGTGTGTTCAAGGGGATCTGAGAATGGTTTAGATTCACAATTTTGTCCGCTGGACAACCCCTATTTTTTTTAGGGCGGTACGAAGTTCGCTGGGTCAGCTAGTTTCTTAATAAAAAGCAATTGTATCAGGCGTCAGTTGTTATTTCTTGAGGAATATTCGAAATGCTATTTATTTTTAATGACCTACCCAGACGAGGGACTTCAGTCCGCGAACTTTTGTCCGCCAAAATAGGTCGCATACTACTGCATTGAGTAAGGCACACGAGGAATTAAAAGTACCATGTACAAAAAGTCTCCTGAACAAACCAAGGAAACGTAGAGACGGACTGGAAAAAACTACGGTAGAAAGGGGTTCCCCAATAAAACTAGAACTTATGAGATTCGGCGAACTTTTGTATGCGTTGCGCGACTTGATCCAATTTAACGGGATGATCGCAATATTCTCTTTTAAAATGTCTAAGACGTAATTTGAGAATATTTACTTCCTTAACGTGCGCTTCTCAAAAATTCTGGGTAACAAATGTTTGCATACCGTGTCCGTTAATTCATTAATCTCTTGATTTTTAAATCTAAACACAGAATTCACTGGAAAAAACCGCTTGATCAAGGTTACCAGTGATTCAGCCTGACACCATGACCGAGTGGAATTTTTCTAGAAAAGAATTCTTTCGATTTATCAATTTGACTTTGTAAATACTAAATTCTCTCTCGATGGCGCGGGTAGTTAGCGCGTTCGGCTGCGATCGTTGAAGTTAAGCAACTTTCGCAGTGGTAGGACATTGGATGGGTGACCAAAAATCTTCTATCTCGAGTTCCTCTGTGCTTCGGAAGGCACGTTAAGCCGTTGGTCCCGGCTGCATCTACAGTCGTTAGCACCCGCCAATCCGCACTGGGCACGCGTGGTGGGTTATGGCCCAATCTCCCAATTCCATCCATAGGGAAAGCCTGTGGGGACATTAATAGGCTGATGATGAAATACAAAAAAAATTCACTGTATTATCTTTTGCATTTTGGTGTTATATAGGTATCTCAGTAGAACCACTTTCAACAATACACTCTTTGTTCAGACACAAATACACGCGCACACACACGTATACGTACACTCATACACCCACATACAAGCATGCAAAAGCACAGACAAACATATCGACTTAAAGAATTATTGTAAAAAAAAACAAGTATATATTTACTTAAAAGAAATTCCCAATCGCAATACTGTATCGGAAATTATTGTATCAAATAAAGAATTTGTATTTGTATAACATTTACAAAAATCATTGTGAGGCAACTTTCCCGAAACAAATAATGAGTAATGAAAAAAAATATTAGGCATGAGTTCAGTTTTTTACAAGCACCACAGACATCTCTCTCGACGCTTTGCTATATCACTATAATTGCATTGCTAGCCTTGTGTTGACCTCTAAAACTCTTGGTAATGGTCTTTATGAGATTAACACGTTTTACTACGAGTCCACGACAACATGACGACAACAATATTCCATAGCGACTAAAGTAGATTTTTCCCACAAACAAAATACTTTTGTACGACCGATTTTATTAGTGTTTTGTTTTTGAAGGACTTATTTTTATACAGAATATTAACTTAGGATTTTTATGTGACATCTAAGTTGGTATCATGAAATTCATAATATAAGTACTATTCTATTCTGTTTAACAAAAAAAACTTATAAAAGGCCTTCCTTATGAATAGACAATGCAATGCACCGTAACCTACTATACGTGCTTATATCAAAGGCTTAAAATTTGCGTTTCAATCCACGAGGATAAAATCGTGATAGTAAATTTTTGTCTCCCCCCCGCCGTAGATTTGCGAACCATATGGCGTAGATTTCGACTTTTAAATGTTCTTTTACAAGCCTAATCTGTATAAATTTATCAATTGATATACCAGATCGAATTTCTTAAAATAAAATTTGTAGGATTTAGTAGTGTTGTCAAACTATTGTAAAAATAGTCTGTAGTCAAATATCATAAAAAGTTGCTAAACATTAATTTAATGCTGTATTATTTACGTCCACAGTTTTAATGTTATCAGGAGTTTTAACTACAAAAACTATTTTATTTGGTTGAAAATTTTCTACCGCTAATGTGTGAACAACTGCGAACTACCGTCATTCTTTTATTTTCGTTCGCAATAAAATCACGAGATGAAAAGTTTTCATTTTATTCTGTTGCCAGTGCTGAGTAAAGAGTTTTAACGGTTTAAAAGTTTAACTTTTGGTAAGGTCATGGAATTAGGGCCTTCGCTGCGTTAACCGGTAGCATGGAGCAGACGTCGTAGCGACGCGTGTTTGTTTCATGTTATTTCACAGAGCAGCGCTGCTTTATGGAATGACATGAAACTGCACGCGGAGTGGACATCCACTCCGAGCTCCCGCTTAACGCAGCTCAGGCCGTTAAACCTTATTTTTTTAAGTAAACTAAAAGCGAGGCGAGCTAAAACAAATTCAGCGGTGTGTATATGACTGTGAACCAAGAAGTGCCTGAGTGGTGTTGAAGTACTTCTTGATTGGGGTATAAATGTATATTTGATATAATTTATATACGTTAATATTGTACAATATTTGTTAGTTTAACTAAAATATTAGGTTAGGGAAAAAGTCTTTTCGCATTATAGTATGTATGAACTTGTGATAAAATCTCTTTGGCTATACCATTTCTATCTGGCTGGTTTTGGTATCATTAAAAAGTTTAAATTTTAAAGAAGATAATTCTAAATTCTAATTAGAAAAATGTGTGATTTTCATTTATTTTTCTTAATGCCATGATGAGTGAATAAAATAAAGAAATTCGATGCATTTTAAAATTTTATTACAAAATAGGTAAAAATGCAAAGTAAGCCGCGAAAAAAAAAGTGATATTTATGAACCTAGTGCAGTGTCCGTGAGTGTAACACAAATTTGGTTTAAGCGTTATCAATCTGGAAATTTTGATGTCAAAGATGTTTTTATGCGTCTTTCATATTTTCGGCAAACTGTTATCGCTCAACTCGGCATTTTCAAGAAATAATTTCAACATGAAACTTGGTAATTATTGTGCGCTTTGGTCAGCGTTGCATTAAACACTAAGTGACGGGAAACGACTTAGACCCCACCAGGTGAGAGATACTTTTATAAACGTCATCTGAGCTGCCACGCTGTCTAGAGAGTAAATACTCAAAGATATTTTTTTAAATTACCTACGTATTCATCTGAAATATATTTCAATACAGCAAAGTATCTACAAGTCGCTTTCACATACGAAGGGTTCCGTTATATTCCAGCTCTAATATTCTATAGATTATTAGTGGCTGCCCGCGACTTTATCTGTATATACAAATTGATTTCCTTAATAAACTTTCGACCCCTGAAAGGATGATTTTTGGGATAAACAATCCTATCTATTTACGGGATTCGCACTATTTCTATATCAAATTTCATCTAAATCGATTCTCCAGTTTGGGCGTAAACAGGAAACAGTTAGGCAGACACATACTTTCGCATTTATAATATTAATCCATGACCGAAAATATAAAGTTTCCTAAATAGTTGCACCCATTATTCTTATTTATTTTTTTATGTTGCATGTAATAATATATTCATAGTATGTATATTTCGTAGGATAATTTTATAAATCGATTTTATGCGAAAACTCGTATTTTTAGACAACGGCGATGACATTTCAATCTTACTGAAAAATACAGGATTTTTGTGAAAACGCGAGTCGACTCAATAAGATTCCGAAAATGAACCGAAAAGGCTTATTATAAATAAGTTCTCTGATTGGTCAGTTGGAGTGCCCGAAACACATCTTCTCTGGTTGGTCGTGAAGCCAACCACGCGTGTTTCTTTTTATTTGAGATTGTGATTATGAAAGCGTGATTTTGTTATTTAATAAGTTTAAGAGTGCGGTCGCTACTTCAGAAACAGTGCTAAAACATGTAGAGATTGACAAACTGATAGATACAAATGACTGAAACGGAAACTATTTAGTGATGGCTTCAATTATGAGGTTATGTCCGATACAGAAATTTTCGACATAGAACTAAGAAAGTTTTACACTAACAGACAGGACGGACTTACTAAACCAGAGTGAATAAATAGTGTGATTGCTTCAATAGAAGGAATCAACTCTGCGACTAGTACAGTACAACAAATAACCGAAAACACAACAACAAAATGAAATGCAAAAAGATACGACATAATGAGTGTAGGTGAGAAAAAACACTGATTATGGAAATATAAGGCCGTACCCTCTCCTGTTATTCAAGTACCTTCAACTAATAAGTATAAAAATATTATTCTGCAAGCACTCATATCTACTGGACATGGAGGTCAAGAATAATTAATTTCTGACCTTTTATAACTCTTTGATAAAAGAACCTACTCAAATCTATGGAGTAAAACTAAGGGCCAATCAGAAAATAAGTTGGCCAGTGAGCAAAATTTAAGCCAAACAGAGTAAAGGATGTTTAATGTTACTAACGCAACTCCGGTTTTCGCCAACATCATATCTTTTTTTTTCAGTAAGATTGAGAAATGTTAACGCCATTGTATAATTATTTGCGTTTTCGCAAAATCCCTAGGACTTTCGTGAAAATGCGATTTATCAAATCATCCTACAACATTTGTATGAATAGATTTCCTCTCTTCGGACACGAAACCCTAAAATTCACGGTGTAGAGAAGCCAGTTTCCCTCACCGGGAATATCGGAGAATTTTTTTAATGTAATGTCAGGTGGCTTACGTCTCAGTACGTGAAATTCAATTACTCGATCGAAAATTTAGTGGTATATCTTATTACAGCCGACTCGAATAAGCCCGAACGAAAAATTGGATTCGGCATAAAATGCTTTTTGGGTTTTGAAATTCGAGGTCGTTAACGAATATTCCTTTTACGAACATGCTCGTATGATTTGAAAAGCAAAATCAGAAAGGTATCAATTCCATACACTTTACAACGGTAATAATGTGTGGAACTTTTTATTAAAAAAACCTTATTAACATTTAATTTGTGTTTTATCTCCATTAATTTAACTTGAAATGTTATTTCAGTGGTATGAAGAACACATTGTAAATCTATTCCGAGCATAGATTCTGGACTAAATATTCGTAAGATAGTATGATTACGGATGTTACGTTGTTCTGTTCCACTGTTCCATGTATACATCAAAAGGGAAACTTTAATTACACCGCACCGTCACAAATTTTATTAAACGGCTTTTGTTTTTATTGAAGTTATACTTCTTTAGGCGCGTTATGAAAAAATGATGAGAGTTAAATTTTAAGATGCGCGCGCATCACTGTAACACAAAAATTTACTTTTGTGTTTACCGCACATTAAGAAAATCTACCAACAAAATAGAAATAGAATCTCTATTTAGTGAGTGCTAACGACTGCATTGTGAAGGCCTATCAAAAGTATTTATTAATCTGGAACAACGGAACCAAAGCGCGATTCAGGAGACTACAGCGCCATCTCTTGACCATTGGTGTAATAGAACCAAAAACCACATCTTTATTTTTTTTTGAAGTTATACTTCTTTAGGCGCGTTATGAAAAAATGATGAGAGTGAAATTTTAAGATGCGCGCGCATCACTGTAACACAAAAATTAACAGCATGAAGTTGGTCGCTTTAGCGTCGCTAAAGCGACCAACTTCATGCTGTTACTTTTGTGTTTACCGCACATTAAGAAAATCTACCATCAAAATAGAAATAGAATCTCTATTTAGTGGGTGCTAACGACTGCATTGTGAAGGCCTATCAAAAGTATTTATTAATCTGGAACAACGGAACCAAAGCGCGATTCAGGAGACTACAGCGCCATCTCTTGACCATTGGTGTAGTAGAACCAAAAACCACATCTTTATTTTTTGTAATAAAGTAACAGTTATAGGTATTCATATTTATAATATTTATCCACATGTTTCTAGTTTGTATATTCGGAATACGTGTTTGAGTTTCATACAAGTGCAAATCACATGTTCTAATAAATTATATTCAGTAGCGATTTTAATTGAATATTTTGATTATTTATTTATTTTTTCAAATTAAAACTGAACTTTATTGACTGTGTCCTTTTCCAGACTTTTTATTAATTTATTGTAATTAATTATTTGCACGCAATTAAAAACTAATTTTAAACGATGCCTAAGAAGGATAACTTCTCACGCGCCTACATAAGTACACGCACCCATTTTTTTTTATGATACATCATACAAAAATACATAAAACCCAAAATTTTCACCCTTCTACCACCAACACATTTTTTTTTTATGGCGATACGAAGTTCGCTGGGACAGCTAGTTATTTATATATATATATATATATATAAATATTTAAATATAAACAACAAAAACAAAACAAAAATTTCTTTATTCCAAATATTTTTTGTTTGTACAAAATTAGAACTGCTCTCATATAAGGTTACCCTGTGTTATGAGAGGCAGGCTCATCCTTATTATATATATATATAAAATATAAATATATGAGTGATGCGCACTCTGCTCCATTTCCCTTTGCCTTAGGCTGGACATAGACGGACCGCATGTTGCAGTCGGGACCGACTGCTTAGAGCGGTCGCGTTGAAGTCGTACACTACTGCAACACGACCGCATAATGCAGTCGACTACGACTGCTTGGAGCAGTTGTGTTCGACCACTAAATAATTAAATAATACAGATGCGAGTTCATTTACAAGATTAATTTCGATAAAGAAAAACTGCTTCTTGTACTACTATTACGCTAGCGTAGACGTAGAAGATACCGTAGTATGGGGGTGCGTCCAATACTACAATCAAGAGAACATCATAGAATATTTCATACTTTGTATCCCCAACTGAGAGAAGACACTTAAAAGTTTTTCAACTACTTTAGGAAAGGATTGGTACTCAGCGGGGGGCGGGGAGGGAGTGGCGTGTGGTCGGCAGCAACCGCTTGTACTAGCGGTCCGTGTATGGTGGGTCCGGCAGCTCTAAGCAGTCGACCGCATGGCGAAACTCGACCACAGAGCGATTGCTCCGACCGCTCAGGAACTGCTCGAGTGATCCGTGTATTGCGAATATGAATTCAGTATGGAAACTGCAGATCGCCGTGCGGCGACCGCATCTTGCAGTCGATCTCGACTGCGACATGCGGTCCGTCTATGGTCTCGCTTATGCCTCGCCTAATTTAAGTTATTTAAGAAAAGAAGTTTCACTTCAGATGTGTGGTCCGTGAACACAAATTTTTACTTATGATTTTTAAAGTTTCACTTCTATCGCGGTTTCATTAAACCACACCATTTCTTTTTTCACTTTATCTTGTTTTGTTTATTCTTAGCTCTTCGATGTCTCATTGGTGCAATTGAAAATAATATGAAGGACGCGTCCCAGTTTCATTGATCACGCAAATTATTGCACCGATGAGCGAGCTGTAGCATGATGGCGCGGATGCCTATCAAGTGCCTCGAATAATGGGAAGCCGCAGGTATGCCTTGAACTCGTAGAGCCTTAATGAAAAATACTTGTAAAAGGGCAGGGAGAATCACAATAAGGGACATTATGAAGGATTTTCCGTTTATTTCCCTGTGTACTACCTTAGACTATTTCCTTGTGGTATAGTGAAACACAAATTTTAACCGCTGTACCCTTGGTCAAGAAACCGGACAGGGGTTTATTTCATGTTTATCAACATCCTATTAATGTCCCCACTGCTTGGGGCACAGGCCTTCCCTATGAATGGAATAGGGAGATTGGGCCATGACCCACCACCGCGGGCCCAGTGCGGATTGGCGGGTGCTAACGACCAACGGCTTAACGTACCTTCCGAAGCACGGAGGAACTCGAGATAGAAGATTTTTGGACATCTATCCAATGACCGACCACTGCGAAAGTTGCTTCAGTTCAGCGATCGCAGCCGAACGCGCTAACCACCTGCGCTATCGAGTTCCTCATGTTAATATTATGTTCTTGTCCTGCTGCTGTTTCGCGGTCCACCGTCTGTCCATGTGTCTGCCAGCGTGCTGCACCATGGTAAGTAGATCAGCCATTTTTATAGAGTGAATTGTTATTTCTAGATAACAGAGCCACGTTGTTATATCGTTTATAAAATTTGACTATAGTTAATACAACGTTAAATACATAGTAAATGTGTGTCATTTTAACAAATGGTCATTTTTAGGGTTCCGTACCTCAAAAGGAAAAACGGAACCCTTATAGGATCACTTTGTTGTCCGTCTGTCCGTCCGTCCGTCTGTCAAGACCCTTTTTCTCAGGAACGCGTGGAGGTATGAAGCTGAAATTTATATCAATTACTCAGGTCTACTGTCCCTTGAAGCTGTGAAAAAATCAAACTTCTAAGCCAACGCAATCAAAAGATACAGCCGTTTATGCCGCAAATTTTCGACACTTGCAAGGGAATCAAAACCTACAGGGTGCTTCCCGTGAACTCAGAATCTTGAAATTTGGTACCAAGCAACGTCTTATAGCATAGATAAAGGAAAAATTACGAAAACCATAAATTTTAAGTTACATCACATAATATATTTTTTTTTAATAATTTTATGAGGAAATGGGTAATTTCCTCATAAACGCGTAGAGGTATTAAATTGAAATTCATACCAAATACTCAGGTCTATAATACCTTTAAGCTGTAACAAAATCAAACTTCTATGTCAACGCAATCAAAAGAAACAGCAATTTAAGCTGCATATTTTGAAACTCGCAAGTACTCGCAAGGGAATCAAAACCTAAAGGGTACTTCCAGTCGACCTAGAATCTTGAAATTTGGCATGAAGCAACGTTTTATAGCACACATAAAGGAAAAATTCCGAAAACCTTAAATTTTTAGTTACATTACAAAATATATATTTTTTAATAAATATAAACATTTACAGGTCTGGTTCAAATTTAATACTTAATTAATATTTTTGAACCAGATTTCTAAATAGTGACTAAAAAACTTAGTAAATAAATAACTTTAATAAAAGAACTTTCGCAAGTCTGCTGCAAGGCTAGTATAAGTGTTTCAGTTATATTATAGATAAATGATATGTGTTAATATAAAATAAAGGATTACTTAAACGATAAAGAGATCTTTGTCTTAAATTTATGCTCCTCCATCTTTCCCCATTGTAATGTTATGAATTTCATTTTGCAATAAAAATACCATAGTTATGACTCGATTGTCGTAATGAACGAACTTTGTAAACCTTGCAGGTTTGTACGGAACCCTCGGTGCGCGAGTCCGACTCGCACTTGGCCGGTTTTTTTCTTTTGGATTTAACTATAGCAAAATTTTAGTATCGATAAAACAATGCGGATTAGAGGAGCTTTGAAATTTTACAATCTGTTCTAGTGTTTGTTATTTTGTGAAAATTTTGTTTACTGAAAGCACGGCTAAACGTACTACTATACTACACAAAATGTTTATCACCCATCCTATATAAGACTAGCCAGTGCCAAATTTTAAAGGTATTTTAAAGTTAAGCAAACTTTAAAATACTTTCCACTAGTTATTTGGGAATAAAGAAATATTTTCAACACTGACACCCATTAGTCTAGCCCCAAAGTTAGCCCTGTAAGGCTTGTGTTATGGGATACTAGGGTAACGGTATAATACATATACTGTACATATATGTATAAGCATATTTAAATAGAAATACATATTAAACATCCACGACTGGAGTACAAATGCTTGCATCACACATCACACAAACATCTGCCCCCACCGGGATTCGAACCCGGGACCTCTCGAGTCGGCGACACCATGAAACCCGGCGTACAAACCACTCGGCCACGGAGGTCGTTAAAAAAGCGTAGTTTTATTAAATCGTCTCTACGGGGAAAGCATATCTTTGAGGAATAAATAAATTTTAGAAACTTAGATACTGCAACTTTATTTATCAGAAATACAAAGTCTCAAAGGAGAAAGTGTGTCTGTCAGGAATAAATCCATTTACTTCGAAGCTTTAACCGGTGAAACGGCTCAGTGCAACTTTAGTTTCACTAGTTCGGTCAAACCGGACTAACAGCTCATCTACTTGAAACGAGCAGATCGCTTCGACTTGTAAGCAGGGTGGTTCGTGTGGCTTAGGCGGGCTTGGATGAGATTTTACCGGCTTGAATAGATATTCAAGCCGGTAATAGAAATAGGAATAGACTTTACGGTTTAAACCTTGTTTAGAGGTAAAATTTATATGAAATATTTTCTTAAATTCGTTTTGAAAGCACGTCTTACTTGTTTGCGGTAATAAGATCTATTTCTGCATAAACTAAGTAGGTATGGAATGAGAAGAAACAAAAATTGCGTCTCACATTTTTTATTGAAATTGTACAATCTTAATAAACGCTATTATTAAGATAAAAACGCTTGATTAAAAATAAATACAAAAAGAACATTATATAAAATTGAATTCATATCAAAGTCAAACAAAATACATTTGATACGTGTTATTTAACGAGCTTTAATGTTTGTACTTCCGGGAAATTTAATACGAATTACTAACAAGTTCCGTTACGCGGAAAAATACTTCACAGTTGTAAGCGAATACTTCGAATATTATAACAATGTTTTATAACGAAATATTGATAGGCCAATCCATAATCCTGTCGACATGAATATGGGCACGGTGATAGAGAACTATGTATGTTATCACACGTTTTCATTATACAATAACAAAACGCTTTCAAGATAGCGCTCCTTTGATTTGATTTGATTTGATACAGCAAATCCAAATAAATCACCCAAAGAAAACGGCTCATATTACGCGCAATGTGTGATTGACTCTAATGTCAGATTGTTTTGTTTCAATTGTGTCTATGTGTATGTAGCGACGTGCATATCTACTATATTATGTAGTAGGTATTATGTGGCGTATCCGTGGACTTAATACGGTGTCTAGGCGTGTATACGAGTATAATCAACGGGGCGTTCTTTCAAAAACAAACAATTGACATCAGAATGTATTTGGTTGTAACGCTCTCAGGAGACTACGGAGAGGACGAAGCTGTTGGCGACTACCACGAAGTAAAACCACACTGGAATTAAAGGATCTGGATTAGTTATCGGCCATTAAGTTAGTTACGCTCGGGAACGAATAACGTTTTCCCGTTAAAGTCACCATTCGTAGGAATTTACGAGAACTCTGCTTCACGCATTGTGGTTTTCAAACTGCATTGCGAACATACTGTTTTAAGTTACTCATGGTCGGTAACATAATTATAAATTCTAGCATTCTTTGTTATTTATTTCGTTCGTTGTTTCGTTTATTTCGTCATTGATACAAGCGATGATGATCATTTGAATTAAGAAACAGGTGTTTATATAACATATATAATTAAAACTAATTTCTGTTTATTTTATTGATTTGTTATCATGCTAATATCTTAAATAAGAAAGTTTCTATGTCTGTGTGGTTGTTTATATGATTGTTACTCAATCACGCAAAAACTACTGAAAGGATCTGAATTTGGTACGCTTAGAGTTTGTTTGTTTTATCCCGGAAATGCAAATGAAGTCGCGAGTGGCCGCCTCTTGTTCTAGAGATGGGCGTTTTTAGATATTTGTGAAAAGGATCAACATCGATATCAGATAAATCGCCTCCGATGCGTGTATCGATGCCGGCATCGATACCAAGTGAATGCCAGTCTAGCTAGTATCGTAGTATCACAGGAGGCGATACGAATTACGATAGATGTGTGTTTTGTGTGCGTGTGTCTCATCGATTCATGAACCATAACTTGAAAATGTAATCGAAACCATTTATTTACTTTTCGGCATGGTAACTAACTAATATTGAATGTTGGAAAAATTATTACCTAAAAAGTTGCACTTATAACGTAGGGTTTGAACGCAGTCCAGTGCCAAATACGTTCTTTGTCGGTGACGAAAATTTGAACTACAATTTCCATAGCATTTTATCATTTTAATGACATCATATTTGTTCACCGCTAGCGACATCTCCACCGGCACAGATAAGTTTGTGGCACTATTAGTACAGTCAATCTGTCGAAAAAAATATCGTTTCAGTGAAAAAAAAACCTAAAGGTTAAGTCTTGTTTTTTCTGTTGCCAAATGACGTCAGTAAGCCACCTTGGCGATGGGCATGTTCAACTCGTAGGCGTTTTTTGAAAAACTCAAAAAAACCGTCAAAAATTTTTTGAAACGAATTTTTCTAGTTTTGTATGGATTTTAGAAACTTTTTTTTTTGACCATAATTGTAGAAGGCGTTGAGTGCTACAATTTATGTCATTGTTGCAATCTCGTACAACAAAAAATGCGCATTGTAGGTGGCGCTAAAGTCTCAAAAAAGTGTTTTTTCACTTTTTCACCCTGAAAATATCATTTTAATGGAAAACTTTAAATGGCAAAGTTGTTTCGTACATAATTACCAACAACTTTTGTATAAACAATTTTTTTGTATTACTTACCGTTTTCAAGTTATAAATTGCGCAGGTATGAAAAATTCAATAGAGCGGTTTTGGGCAGTTCACGTACACATTTGCAGTGCACATTTCAATGTACGTTTTACTATTTTTTTTTTCATGATTGAAAAACAAAAAAAAAAATAGTTTTATTTTTATTTTTTTTCATGATTGAAAAAAAAATAGTAAAAACGTACATTGAAATGTGCACTGCAAATGTGTACTTGAACTGCCCAAAACCGCTCTATTGGATTTTTCATACCTACGCAATTTATAACTTGAAAACGGTAAGTAATACAAAAAAATTGTTTATACAAAAGTTGTTGGTAATTATGTACGAAACAACTTTGCCATTTAAAGTTTTCCATTAAAATGATATTTTCAGCGTGAAAAAGTGAAAAAACACTTTTTGAGACTTTAGCGCCACCTACAATGCGCATTTTTTGTTGTACGAGATTGCAACAATGACATAAATTGTAGTACTCAACGCCCTCTACAATTATGGTCAAATAAAAAAGTTTCTAAAATGCATACAAAACAAGAAAAATGCGTTTCAAAAAATTTTTTACGGTTTTTTTGAGTTTTTCAAAAAACGCCTACGAGTTGAACATGCCCATCGCCAAGGTGGCTTACTGACGTCATTTGGCAACAGAAAAAACAAGACTTACCCTTTAGATTTTTTTTTCACCACTCAACCTACAGATTGACTGTACTATATAGCTATAGTCACGTTGACAAAAACTAGATGGCGTCGGCATCCAATAACGGTACCCAGTCGCTTCGAATGCGCGCATTCATACCTGGTATCGTTATCGCGCATCGTTATTCTAAAAACGCCCACCCCTACTTTGTTCAACATTTTTATAACCACTAGTAGGAGCTCGCGACTTTGTCTGTGTGTAAATATCAGTTTCCCATACAAACTTCACCCCCCCCCTTTTCCCCCTTCTCCCCCTTTTTAGGGATAATTTCTGGGACAAAAACTATTCTAAGTGCTATCCGAAGATTCAAACTATCTCTACACCAAATTTCATTTAAATCTGTTCAGCGGTTAAAGTGTGAAGAGGTAACAGACCGACTGAAACACAGACAGACACACATTGTAATTTATAATATTAGTATGGATGACGTCGCAATTTTGATATTCAGCAAATTTTAACATAACGTTAACGTAAATATTTCTACAAATCAGCCATCTCGCTGTTGCGTAGATTTTTAACATCTTTTTTTCACTGTGAGTAAAATTTCAAGTACGTACAGTCCAAGAGGCAAGCAATTTAAAAAATGCCATGTACACACGTTTGGCGCGCGCACTCAGAGTCAGTAAGAGCTGGAGAGGTAACTGTGATAAAATAGAAAAAAACAAATATTCCGAGCTGTATTTATCTTGGCCCGAGATCTCGAAAGTGCAGGGAGGAACTTCTAGTGTTACCATCAATTGTGGATATGAGCCAAGGCATTGGAAAACAACATTTTAGTTAGAAGTGAAACCTTTATTACGTTACTACAAATCATCACCATCATCATCAGCAGCCTATTAATGTCCCCACTGCTGGGGCACAGGCCTTCCCTATGGATGGAATAGGAAGCCCACCATGCGGGCCCAATGCGGATTGGCGGGTGCTAACGACTGCAGATGCAGCCGGGACCAACGGCTAAACGTGACTTCCGAAGCACGGTGGAACTTGAGATAGAAGATTTTTGGTCACCCATCCAATGACCGACCACTGCGAAAGTTGCTTAAATTCAACGATCGCAGCCGAACGCGCTAACCTCTTGCACTATCGAGCTCCTCTTCATTACAAATAATATCGTTCATCTCCAGCATGTCGCAATCAATTTCAAATTGTAATAAATAACTCAGATCTTATCAACATGCATCGGTGGTTAAGTGGTAGAGAGCTTATCTTCTACGCGGGCGGGGTTCGATACCCAGTGGAGGTAGGTCTTTTCTTATTAATGATTTTACAAGTTTCACAAATACACTTTTAAAATTAATATCACATTCGTATATTTTGTATAAGGCGCAGAAAATTACCCCACCTGACGTCTTGAGTCTAAGTGGAGTTCAGTCTCAAAAATAGTTACTGTACTCTTGTGTACCTTAGTTCTAAAATCAAGTTTAAAACTAACCATGTAACTCATTCTATCTTATCTTCATTTGACAAAGATGGAATGATGTGTTAAACAGGATTAAACCTTAATGTGACTTACGGACTTTACATACTAATTAGTTAATGCAAACGAAATTTCATCTGCGTGAACTTGAAAACTTTGTCCTTTGGAAACTTTTATCAAGACGAATACGTGTTTCAACTACCTGTGTTCCATAATAAATACTCACATAATATTTTTGGGAACCTTACCACATCTGGTCGTTGTTCGGTTGGGAACCACAATCTGTTTGTTCCGTTACTATTTAGTCGTAGCGACTAAAATGGGAAAGATGTCGACTCAGGAACATTTGGTTTCTAATTTATGTCGCGGTGTCGTAACATTGTTACCACATTTCAGCCAGAGTTCGCACAAATTAATCATTCGAGAATAGTTATTCTCAAACATCGTCTGACTAGATCTAGTTGGATCTAGTAATCTATGTAAATGCAAATGCTTTTGAGGGGAATACCGAAACACGATAGTAACATGGCTTCAAATGTTACCAACCAGTTACAACACATTGTTACAGTTTAGTGCACAAGTAACAAACTAAACGCAAAGATTATAAAATGTGTGGTCACAAATCATCCGGAAACATGTTGACTCAGCGACATCACAATGTTACCATAACTGGTTTTCGACACATCGTTACTGAACTGTTACATTTTGGTAATAATACATGAAAAGCTGCTTCGATATGTTTAATATTTATAAAATCTGCGATCTAAAATGGCTATATGGGGTGTCATATTTCATCAAAACTTAAGCTATGTATTTTGTACATAATAATATTCTTATTGCTAAAGTATTTCTATGTTTTGCTATTAAGTTAGTTTTATGTGAAGTTTGGTCACCCTTGCCGCTGCCAGTTACATAATTTTACAGATGGAATGCGCATTCATCCAATTACCGTGCCGGCAGGAAGAGGAAAAGTAGATACGAAATAAATAAAAAACTAGTGAAAGAAAACACTTATATGCTCAAACAAATTGCTTTTTCTTCGATAGATTCATATTTTCTTATATGTCCTCAAATACTTATTATTTTTGTGACAGTTTCAAAATGAAGTGAGATTGAGAGAGGGAAAGATAGTATAAATAAATATAAATATTTTCAACACTCACACGAATTAGCCCAGCCCCAAAGTAATCACTGTAAAGGCTTGTGTTATGGGATACTAGGGTAACGGATAGAATACATATATTTTACATATATAAGTATATTTATAAGTATTTTTATATAGAATTACATATTAAACATCCATGACTGGAGTACAAATGCTCGTATTCATTACACAAACATCTGCCGCCACCGGGATTCGAACCCGGGACCTCTCGAGTCGGCAACACCATGAAACTAACATGAAATATAAACCACATATAACCATATATATTATATATATATATATATATATATATATATAAACCACTCGGCCACAGAGGTTGTCAAAATAATATAATAATATAACAATCTTCTATACTTATAATAAATCTGTAGAGAGGTCAATTCTGTACATGAAATATATTTTCAAAATAACTATCAAGGGATGATTAGTGATCGATACTGATGCCAAAAATACAATCAGTAAAATTTTAGTCTGTCTGTCTGTCTGTCTGTGTGTTTGTTCCTTATAGAAACAAAAACTACTCGAGAGATTTTAACGAAACTTGGTACAATTATTCTTCATACTCCTGGGCAGGTTATAGTATACTTTTCATCACGCTACAATCAATAGGAGCAGAGTAGTGAAGGGAAATATTGGAAAAACAGGAGAAGTTACTCTATTTTTTAAGCTTCCGTCGCGTGTGCAGCCTTAATGGTTAAAGTTACATAGAAATCATGTATGACGGAAATATTTTACATAAAATTGTCTACAAAATATCCCGCAACAGCATATGTCTATCTTTTATGGTTGACTCACAATAACACGTGTAATCTATACTTATAATAAATCTGTAGAGATGTCAATTCTGTACATGAAATATATTTTTAAAATAACTATCAGGGGGTGATTAGTGATCGATACTGATGCCAAAAATGCAATCAGTAAATTTTTTGTCTGTCTGTCTGTCTGTCTGTCTGTGTGTATGTTCCTTATAGAAACAAAAACTACTCGACGGATTTTAACGAAACTTGGTACAATTATTCTTCATACTCCTGGGCAGGTTATAGTATACTTTTTATCACGCTACAATCAGTAGGAGCAGAGTAATGAAGGGAAATGTTGGGAAAACGGGAGAAGTTACTCCATTTTTTAAGCTTCCGTCGCGTGTGCAGCCTTAATGGTTAAAGTTACATAGAAATCATGTATGACGGATATATTCTACATAAAATTGTCTAGAAAATATCCCGCAACAGCATATGTCTATCTTTTATGGTTGACTCACAATAACACGTGTAACTCCCGATAGCTTAGCAGTTCGGAGCATTCTGATCATATTTGTTTACTCTTACGTTTATAATACTCGGTATAGAAACACCAAACTTATACATGAAATAAGCCATCGCGCCGTCGCACGTGAATACTGAATCATGCTATAAGGATTATTTTTGTGTAACGGTTGCCGCGCTCGACACGGGTCACGGCAGCGGTAGGGTATCAAAGGTCCGAGAGCGAGCTGTCTAAATCTGTTTTCTGCGTCGCTCCCCCCCTGGGGGACGATCGCTGCCGATGAAGCCTTAGAGGCCTTCCCGGCCAGAGGCAGCCCCTACGGGTGTTTTTTAGTCAGTACGAGTCTGACATAACCTTGCAGCCGGCTGTAGGGTATCCATGAGGATTTCTCATCTGCTCCCCCGCCTGGGAGACCGAAACCGTGCTTATCAGCGCGACTTTTAGTCTTTAAATAGTTTATTTGAATTTCTTTTGTTGTTATTTTGTAAAACAGGTATTAGTTGTTTTGGTAGTGTTTAAATATTCGTTCAAATTAAAAATTATTAAGCGTAGGTACTTTTATTAATTAAAGTAGTTATAAGTATTTATTTTTAAGTGAAGGAGGTATAGGTAGATAGTATTGCACAGGCGTTTCAGCTTTATTTTCATTTCTTTTTTGTTGTGAGTTGTATATATTTCTGGTTATAATTCTATAAGAATATTTTAGTTCAAATAGTCACTTAGATTTTATGTGTAAGGTAGCTAAAGTTAGGACCACGTATTAGTTGTTTTGGTAGTGTTTAAATATTCGTTCAAAGTGTAATTTAATCATATAGGATGAATGTACGATGGCCCATCGAAAAGGAGTAGAAGCGGTAGACAGAACTTTAAGAGATATAAGACAAAATGATCGACCCATGGGCGGTATCACAGTTTTATTTTGTGGTGATTTCCGACAAACCTTAACGGTAATACCACGGGGAACCCGAGCTGCTGAGGTTAGGGCTTGCCTGAAAAGCTCTTATTTGTGGCGTGATATACAATCGGTGCATTTGACTATAAACATGCGAGTGAGAACTGTAGATAACCCGGATGATCGTGAATTTTCTGATATATTATTAAAGAAAATACCTTCACCAAAGATACCTATCCACTGCTACACCAAGGAAAACTTATTCTGACGCCTGAGTTATGTTGTATAGTGCAATCCCAACAACATCTTACATCGTCAGTTTACGGTGACGTAACAAATATATTAAATAAGAACAATTCTTGGCTATGCGAAAGGTCCATTTTAACTCCTCCCAATGACCAGGCATCTGAGATTAATAATAAAATACTGTCGAATATCCAGGGGGAAAGCAAAGTTTATAGTTCAATAAATAGAATGGCCGATGAACAAGAAGCCACTAATTACCCGATAGAATTTTTAAATTCTTTAAATATGCCCGTACTTCCTTCTCATGAAATTTGTTTGAAAATTGGCATTCCGATTATTCTGCTCCGAAATTTAAGACCACCACAAATTTGCAATGGAACTCGGCTTAAAGTAACCCAGTTGCAACAAAATGTAATCGAGGCTCAAATTTTAATAGGTTGCGGTGCAGGAGAAACCATCTTTATTCCCAGAATTCCCATAATACCAAATAATTTTCCATTCCAATTTAAAAGAACGCAATTCCCAGTATCGGTGTGTTATGCAATGACAATAATAAGGCTCAAGGGCAGGCCTTTCGTGTTGTTGGAGTAGATCTCGGTGTCAGTTGTTTTTCACATGGTCAGTTATGTCGGTCTTTCCCGGGTTAGCAATCCTAGAATTTTTTATGTTCACGTTCCGGACGGGTCAAATTTCAACGTTGTCTACCCGGAAGCTTTGCGCTGAAGTATTTTCATTCTATATGTACTTAAGACTCATGTGAAAGCGATCTAAACAATATTACCAATACATTAACATAATAACATACAAGGAGTTACACGCTGATGGTCTCGGGGCACAGTGATAATAATAATATTCTGCGGTTCCTTATTGCGATATTTTTAACAGTATTATATTTCCCTACTAAAATACGAAAGTTAATCTGTTTGTCACATCAAAACCACGGAACCCTGAGGAAGGACATATGCTACTTTTTTACAAAAAACGACGATAACGTGGACGAAGTCGCGGGCAAAAGCTAGTATAAAAATAATAAAAGGAGTATAATAATAGTTAACTGATAGAATAAACTTGATTATCATACAGCATTAAAAAAAATGGAATCTATTTAATCTTTATAATTATAAAACTCGATTGCTTCATGTAACACTGGCTTCAACGGGTTGATTTCATTTTGGTTATTTATTTGTTATAAACTTATTAAGAATGTCTTAATCTTAAGGTGAGAATGAAAATATTTAATAAATATAATTTTCATTTATGCAAAGCGTGTCACTAATTTATAAAAATCTTGTTCCCTTGCTGCATTGGGGATTTTTTTGTCAACTATCTATCGTAAGTAACTTTTTCCGACTCAAAGATAAACACTACTTCGAGTTTTCGCATTTTTTTTTGTTTTCTTAATTTACTCGTATGTGCTGTTTAATCGAAAACGAACTGAAAAGGTCGAAAATCAGCCAGTACGCCAAGCCAGTAACTACTATAGTTTTTATTATCAAAAAGCAGGTACTCACAAGTGAGGTAAAAGAAAATGGCGACCAAGAAGGCCGCTGACGACAGCCAGTCCATGTGGCCGATCAAGCAGCCCTCCAAGGCGACGCACTCGAACCCAACCATTACGATGAGCAGGTAGCCAACCAGCACGTTCACGAATGTCACCCAAACGAAAGCCTGAACGAAACCTTCTTGATACTGAAACAATTATGAATATAATATTTTAAATCTTAAATGTTTTTTTTGTATTTCAAATAGGTGGAAAATAAGCAAGCAACATGTAAGCGACCATTATCATTATTATTTTTCATGTTAAAAGGGTGGCAAACCAGCGTATAGCCCTCCTAATGGTAAGCGGCCACCATAGCCTTTAGAACCTGGGTTCCGAACAAAGAACCGAATTATTTGGTCAAATCTAAATACACACATCAAAAGTGTCTAGGGATCAACATATATTTTTGCAATAACTTTTCTCCTGATTGATATTAATTAAAATTTTCTTTAAGGATTCATCAAATAAAGTGTTTTCGTTTGTCACAGTAACGATAAACCAAGTCACCTTTGCATTAATAAAGAAATTTGCCATTTTCCTAATAAAGGGATTTTTGACATTTGAACTACTAACACAAAGGTTCGAAAAAAAGACTGAAATAACAGTTTTCTCTAAAATTTTATTGGGTAACTTAAACAATTAATAATCCGTATTTCTACCGCGAACACTAACAACACAAGAACATCGGTTTGGCATACTCAAAATGAGTTCATCCAAATCACGCTGTGGAATGGCCGCCCATGTTCGTTGCAACAACAAAAAAAGGTCTTCTTGCGACTGGATACCCTCCATATTCGGCAGAGCTCTTCTCTGTAGCATATCCCATGCATGCTCAATCGGGTTCAAGTCTGGCGACTGAGCAGGCCAGGGCAGGACATTGATGTTAGCTGCGGCGAGAGTCTGTCTTACAACTCTTGCGGTGTGCGGTCGTGCATTATCATGCATTAACTGAAATAAGGGACCGATTTGCACTTGTAGAGGAACGATGACGTCTGATACAATCGTCTCAGCATAAATTTGAGCGTTGAGGTTGCCTCTGATCCAAATCAACTCAGTTCTTCCGCCGATCCAAATACCCGCCCATACCATGATGGTTCCACCACTATAAGGATGGACTTCCTGGCAGGATTTTAATCGCTGTTGGCGTCCAGGGGTTCTCCAGTGTCGTATACGTCTTGTATCCGGTCTCATACCAAAACGAGACTCATCAGAAAAGCACACGAAACGCCATTGTTCTTCTGCCCAATTTCTGTGTTCAAGAGCCCATTGATATCGAATCCTACGATTGTGCATTGCTATAGGTGGTACCCGTAGCGGTCTTCGGGAATGAAGGTTCACTTCATGCAAGCGGTTTCTGACTGTTTGGTCGCTAATTAAGTTCCCTGAAGAGTGATGAAGCCTCACGGCTAACATCATGGCGGTTATTGTTGGAGCTCTTCGAGTTAAGATTTGAATGTATCGGTCTTGTCTCCGTGTGGTGCAGCGATACCGTCCTCCATGGCGCTCAGCCACGGTACCAGTGCTTCGGTATCGTGTCCAAAGTCGACTGATAACACTCTGACTTGTATTCAGAGCTAAAGCCACAGTACGTTGCCGGGAACCAGCTTCTATCATTCCCACGGCTCTGAGCATTTCTTCCCTGCTTAAATGACGTCGCCGCTCCATAATAACGTTGGTTTTAATCAGTAGTAGGGAAACAGTAGCACTAATAATGTCTTCAATGCGTTGTATGTTTTTATAGGGAAAATATTGACAGCTGATTTTCATCTTTTACTCGAATTTGATTCACAGTTCCTGATTCAAATTATGAAATGCACCAAAAAGGATCCATATAAATTTATAAAATCATAAATTTATTACAAAGCCACATCTCAATCTCAAGAAATCCGCATAAAAATGCTTGATCCCTAGACACTTTTGATGTGTGTAATAAGAAAATACTATATTATTATACTACTAAATAGAGCATGCGCTCTTGCTAGCGAGCCCGCGGGGTGCTGAGTGTGGGAAGCGGGACGAGATTTACTCCTGATGATGACATTATTAGAGACGAAGGTGTAGCGGATAAATTGGAATTTCTTGGACTGATGATAACATTTTAAAGTCGGGGTAAAATCTGTTTTCCTAATAGTTTACTTGGAAAGGTTAGGAAACACTGCTGTAGAAGCTTGCGATACCAAAAATTTCATTCGCACCGTTGTCTACCCTGACTTAGTCCCTTATCCCGTGGAAGCCACAAAATCACCAACAATTTGTGTTAAATTACTGTGATCTCCTTTCTGTAAGGTGAAGGTAACTTCCTTGGACGAGCGCCTTACCTCTTAATACTCATTAGCATATGGAGCGATATCGTGCTGTCGTCATTCATTTGGTTAGATACCTTACCACAGATAAGGACAAATACATCAATGTGGATGGATTCCTGGAATATGAGTCGCCGTTAGAAACACAACGCCATCGAATTGTAGTGTTATGTCACTGAGTTCTGTAAGATGGATGTTATTTCTGTAATATAGACGGGCGCTTCAAGCCAACAGGAAAAGTCATTAGGCCCTACATTTTGATCGTTTGCGATCTAAACTCATCCAAAGTTAGGCACCTTTTGCAATGGCCACCATGAGGCCATCAGATGGGTGACCAACATTCTATTATCTCGAACTCCTTTGGACATCAGAAAGCACGTTCAATTCTTGCGATCAGCCTCTGCATTTAGCAGTTCGAACCTATTTATTTACACTTCTGGCACAAAAGCCTTCTCTCCAAGCTGCCTGCATACGGTCTGCCTGCTCAGCTCTGCGCCTGGGTAGCTGACTTCCTGCATGAGCGTAGAATTCGCGTCCTTACGGACGGTAGTTCGCAGTTCATGTCAGTGAATGCCGGTGTTCCTCAGGGCTCCGTTCTATCCCCCACACTCTTTCTGCTGCATATCAATGATTTGATTCCACTTGCGAATATTCATTGCTATGCAGACGATAGCACAGTGCATGCGAGATACTTTGGACACGCGGCGGCAGGACAGGTAGAAACCATGGAGAAACGGGAGAATCTTGTCGTTGAGCTCAATCGGGCTTTGGACCACATTTCCGAATGGGGTACCAGGAACTTGGTTGAGTTCAATGCCAAGAAAACTCAGGCTTGCGCTTTCACGGCAAAAACATCGCCATTCCTTCCCCTTCCCTCTCTTCAGGGCACAACACTGGCGCTACAGAGCAATATTACCATGCTCGGTATGGAAGTTCGCTCAGACCTGAATCCAAAGGACTACCTACATCGAAACGTTGATCAAAACAGCTTCACGCAAACTCGGAGTCCTGAACAAGGTGCGGCGTTTTTTCACGCCCGATCAACTGTGCTTGTTGTACAAAACGCAAGTGCGGCTCTGCGTGGAATATTGCTCGCACCTCTGGGATGGCTCCGCTAAGTACTTACTCGATGCCTTGGATAGGTTGCAGCGGCACGCTGCCCGCATCATTGGCGATGAAGAGGTAACTAAGAAACTCGAGTCTCTACAATTACGCCGTGATGTGGCATCATTAAGCGCATTCTACCGACTATACCACGGCGAGTGTTCTGAGGAGCTATTTTCGCTTATCCCTCCATCACCTTTACTTCAGAGGACCACGCGCGCTGGTCTACGTTGCCACCGACTTAGGCCAGTATTCCTACACGAACAAAGAAATTTGGCGACTCATTTCTTTGTCGTACTATTCGTAAGTGGAATTCTTTGCCCGCGCACGTGTTCCCTCCTTCCTATAATCTGGGGTCCTTTAACAGAGGCGTGAAGAAGCATTTTTGCGGGCCGGCAAGGTGAGGATGGTTGGTGTAGCAGTTTATAACTGGTGTACCAGCTATCTTCGCGTTTGGACTTTATCACCACTTAACATCAGGTGGGGTAGAGTCATTTGGCTAATTATAAAAATTCCAATTCTCTCTGCTTTTGGAACAAAGTTACTTATTTATATTCTTCTGATTTCTGCTGTGTGGTTAAGATAATAAAATATTTACCGCTAAATTCCCAAACAGCAGACACATTCCAGCCAGTATAAACACGGCTGAAGAACAGGTTATACCAGTTGCGATGATGGTGTTCATACCGGATAATACTTCATCGGGCTCTGTAAGAAGTACAAAAACTTGACGTACTCGAAAGAATTAAGGTGATTGATCATAGTACTTCTTATAATACTATATCTCAATATCGTACTTGGAGTTAAAATGCGAAGATAGCTGTGGTACAACATCTATCTATACTTATAATAAATCTGTAGAGATGTCAATTCTGTACATGAAATATATTTTTAAAATAACTATCAGGGGGTGATTAGTGATCGATACTGATGCCAAAAATGCAATCAGTAAATTTTTTGTCTGTCTGTCTGTCTGTGTGTATGTTCCTTATAGAAACAAAAACTACTCGACGGATTTTAACGAAACTTGGTACAATTATTCTTCATACTCCTGGGCAGGTTATAGTATACTTTTCATCACGCTACAATCAGTAGGAGCAGAGTAGTGAAGGGAAATATTGGGAAAACGAGAGAAGTTACTCCATTTTTTAAGCTTCCGTCGCGTGTGCAGCCTTAATGATTAAAGTTACCTAGAAATCATGTATGACGGAAATATTCTACATAAAATTGTCTAAAAAATATCTCGCAACAGCATATGTCTATCTTTTATGGTTGACTCACAATAACACGTGTAACTCCCGATAGCTTAGCAGTTCGGAGCATTCTGATCATATTTGTTTACTCTTACGTTTATAATACTCGGTATAGAAACACCAAACTTATACATGAAATAAGCCATCGCGCCGTCGCACGTGAATACTGAATCATGCTATAAGGATTATTTTTGTGTAACGGTTGCCGCGCTCGACACGGGTCGCGGCAGCAGTAGGGTATCAAAGGTCCGAGAGCGAGCTGTCTAAATCTGTTTTCTGCGTCGCTCCCCCCCTGGGGGACGATCGCTTCCGATGAAGGCTTAGAGGCCTTCCCGGCCAGAGGCAGCCCCTACGGGTGTTTTTTAGTCAGTACGAGTCTGACATAACCTTGCAGCCGGCTGTGGGTATCCATGAGGATTTCTCATCTGCTCCCCCGCCTGGGAGACCGAAACCGTGCTTATCAGCGCGACTTTTAGTCTTTAAATAGTTTATTTGAATTTCTTTTGTTGTTATTTTGTAAAACAGGTAATAGTTGTTTTGGTAGTGTTTAAATATTCGTTCAAATTAAAAATTATTAAGCGTAGGTACTTTTATTAATTAAGGTAGTTATAAGTATTTATTTTTAAGTGAAAGAGGTATAGGTAGATAGTATTGCACAGGCGTTTCAGCTTTATTTTCATTACTTTTTTGTTGTGAGTTGTATATATTTCTGGTTATAATTCTATAAGAATATTTTAGTTCAAATAGTCACTTAGATTTTATGTGTAAGGTAGCTAAAGTGAGGACCACGTATTAGTAGTTTTGGTAGTGTTTAAATATTCGTTCAAAGTGTAATTTAATCATATAGGATGAATGTACGATGGCCCATCGAAAAGGAGTAGAAGCGGTAGACAGAACTTTAAGAGATATAAGACAAAATGATCGACCCATGGGCGGTATCACAGTTTTATTTTGTGGTGATTTCCGACAAACCTTAACGGTAATACCACGGGGAACCCGAGCTGCTGAGGTTAGGGCTTGCCTGAAAAGCTCTTATTTGTGGCGTGATATACAATCGGTGCATTTGACTATAAACATGCGAGTGAGAACTGTAGATAACCCGGATGATCGTGAATTTTCTGATATATTATTAAAGAAAATACCTTCACCAAAGATACCTATCCACTGCTACACCAAGGAAAACTTATTCTGACGCCTGAGTTATGTTGTATAGTGCAATCCCAACAACATCTTACATCGTCAGTTTACGGTGACGTAACAAATATATTAAATAAGGACAATTCTTGGCTATGCGAAAGGTCCATTTTAACTCCTCGCAATGACCAGGCATCTGAGATTAATAATAAAATACTGTCGAATATCCAGGGGGAAAGCAAAGTTTATAGTTCAATAAATAGAATGGCCGATGAACAAGAAGCCACTAATTACCCGATAGAATTTTTAAATTCTTTAAATATGCCCGTACTTCCTTCTCATGAAATTTGTTTACAAATTGGCATTCCGATTATTCTGCTCCGAAATTTAAGACCATCACAAATTTGCAATGGAACTCGGCTTATAGTAACCCAGTTGAACAAAATGTAATCGAGGCTCAAATTTTAATAGGTTGCGGTGCAGGAGAAACCATCTTTATTCCCAGAATTCCCATAATACCAAATAATTTTCCATTCCAATTTAAAAGAACGCAATTCCCAGTATCGGTGTGTTATGCAATGACAATAAATAAGGCTCAAGGGCAGACCTTTCGTGTTGTTGGAGTAGATCTCGGTGTCAGTTGTTTTTCAGATGGTCAGTTATGTCGGTCTTTCCCGGGTTAGCAGTCCTAGAATTTTTTATGTTCACGTTCCGGACGGGTCAAATTTCAACGTAGTCTACCCGGAAGCTTTGCGCTGAAGTATTTTCATTCTATACGTACTTAAGACTCATATGAAAGCGATCTAAACAATATTACCAATACATTAACATAATAACATACAAGGAGTTACACGCTGATGGTCTCGGGGCACAGTGATAATAATAATATTCTGCGGTTCCTTATTGCGATATTTTTAACAGTATTGTGGATTGATATATTATATTTTCCTACTAAAATACGAAAGTTTAATCTGTCTGTCACATCAAAACCACGGAACCCTGAGGAAGGACATAATTTTTACGAAAAACGACGATAACCCGGACGAAGTCGCGGGCAAAAGCTAGTAAATAATATGGATACGTTACCGGACAAAGGATTACTTTCACTAGCCTGATAAAGTTCAAGACAATTATCTGTACCTATATACAAAAAGCTACCGTTACTAACTAATCTATTAACACACAGCTCAAATCACTCAACGGATTGAGCTGAAGTTTTGCACATTATATCCCGCTAAGAAAGGATTTGCCAGAACTCAACCTCTGAAGAAGTAAAACAGGATTTCAAATTTTGTATGGAAGACTAATATTTCCATGCAGACGAAGTCGCGGTCACCAATGGTCTTTCATAAAGGACCTCACGTGATAGATGATAATGTTATTATATAAAACCGCTTAACTCGCGGCTTGCTAGCCACGACAACGACAATCAACAACTACAGCAGACGCACTGTAGATTACTTGTTACCTCGTCTCATAAACAAAATGGACCCAGAATTTAGAGATTCGCTTAGTTAAAACAATATAAAATGTAAACTTAAAATGTTGTTTTTAAATAATATTTTATGTGACAATGATGAATTATGATGTGCGGCGAACTGTGACGCATCATTCAAACTTAAGTGGTTTTTCGATGTGTTCTTCATGTAAAAATATATTGATTATGTATTTTCCGAAAAAAAATACTGGGTCCTCGCCTTTGGGGTACAGGGTATGGGAGAGGACGAGAACGGGGACCGTCAGAGGTGAGGGCGGCGGGTACTTATAATTTTGACAAAAATGTGACCCCCGCCCGTACTTCTCACGGTCCCCGTTATCGTCCTCCCCTACACGGACACCCTTTACCCCGCAGGTGAGGACTCAGTTAAGCGGTCTACTTATAGTGTATAGTAGATCTTATAATAAAGAGTACAACGTACAACAAATAACTTTTTTTTCTTTTTCACACTCACACCAATCAGTCTAGCCCCAAAGTAAGCACTATAAGGCTTGTCTTATGGGATGCTAGACACGCCACCATTTGTGGCATTGTCTAAGACGGAGAAACCTTTATAAAAATTTAACAATTTAAATTTTGTATTTATTTAATTTTTTTGACTTAAATGCCAAAATATGTATAGTCCACGGTAGGTTAAATACCTATAGTATTCTCGTCCATTGTGTTTACAATCAGTATTGGAACATGCGGGCAAGTTGTATGAACGTGCACTATTATACGATGTGATGTTATCTGTGAGCAGTTTAGGATATTTTGCCACTTCAAACCATTGATTAAAATAAAACAAAAAGGGTAGATACGGTACGCTCATACTAGCATCAAATAAAATATGATCCGACGCAACTACATAAGCAACTCTTTTCACACAAACACGTCTGTATATAAACACCAATCGGGCGAGCGAGACAGAATACACGCTTCAAAGCAGCGTATTGTTGTCCTTTTCTTGCTTACAAAATGACGATTACGTAAATAATATTCACGACAAATGAAAAAAAAAATGTTTTCACAGTTTTACAATGAAAAGTGTTGCCGTTTGATTTATTTGTGTTCTTTATAAAAGCATCGAAGGCATTGTTATATCTTCATAACACAGAATATACGCAATATTGTTATATTGAGTGTACATGCAGCGTGTTTGAATGTCAAATTGTGACTAAAGAGAATTATGGTCGTGGACCACAATTTAAGCGGATCACTTTTGAGCCGCGAATGCCGTATCTTTCCTTTTTGTTTTAATCTAAGCTTCAAACTAGTTTTATATTGTTTTTTATTATGCCTAATGGCATCTATAAATTAATAAATATTTAAATATGTCTGCTATTGTCGCACCTTTGAGACCTCTGTCACATCACCTGGGCTACAATGTTACATCCCTGTGGGCAGCTATAGGTTACTTTCAGCGCTTAAGGCGTAGGCCACACCGGAAAAGCAAAGTTATTCACACTACTAACAAAAAAATGGAGTTCAACTAGTGTTATCTTCTAAATTGAATTGCGCTGAATTAGGTAAGAAATTTGGCTTTAAAATCTTCCTCCGTCCCCGCTGATTCTGAGGCCTTCTGCCGTGCAGTCACAATACGAAAAGGTATGAGTGCACCTGTCTTCTCGCGCACTATGCAATAATATAAACTGAGGTATCGCTGCACCTTACAAGGTCATGGCCAGAGGCATCCATCTACGGGAGTGTTTTAGTCAGTAACCGCTTTAAAAAAAATTGACATAAGTTAAATCCTGTCGAAAAAGGATGCTATCACATCTGTTTGCTTAAGAGAAGACAGAGACAGCATTAAGTGTAAACCATGACGAACTTTATTTCACGTTTTGTAATAAGGCTATTAACCTTTCATTATATATACCTGCCTAGATAGAGCAATCCAAATAAGAAAACGGGCTCATTTTACGCGCAATGTGTGCGTGACTCTAAAGTCAGATTGTTTGAAAGCAGTCATGTGTGCGTGTATCAACCAGATTATCTATCATATGTAGTAGATAATTTTGGGGCGCTTCCGGGAAATTAATACACTATCTTTATATATATAGCCAGGTAGGCAAATCACTCTACACCACCTGATGTTAAGTAGTGATATAGTCCAAACGCGAAGATAGCTAGTACAGCAGTTATAAACTTTCAGGCAACTTAACAACATATAACTATCTAGGCGTGAATATTATAATCAAAGGTCGTAACAGAAACCTACAGAAAGCAGAAGTCATCGCCATCCGTTCTAGTCTACATAACTAACAAAATTTAATATTGTCGAGTAGGACACAGCTCTATAGATCGATTATCGATTTAAAGCGTACAGCCTCAAGTGTAACCTGCGCTTAACACAGCATCGTACTAAAATAGACGACCCTCTTAGTCGTTTTCGGTCTGAACAATGCAGAGCGGAGCTGTGGTGGCATCGTTATATCCGATTTCCATAACACGAGTGCTTTGGCCGCTTACTTTGGGTCAAAATAATCATATGCAATCTCGTATAATGCTATACAAGGTCTGAAAACACCTTTGCACAAGCCTTTATAGTCTTGAATCATGTATTAAGATACTAGTGTTCGCCCGTGACTTCGACTGCGTGGAAGAATTAGTTTTCCATACAAACTCAAACCCCCTTTTTCACCCGCGCTTAAAGGATGATTTCTGGGATAAAAACCTATGTCCTTTCACGAGACTCAAATTATCTCTATACCTAATATCAATTAAATTGGCTCAGTCGTTTTTGCGTGATAGAGTAACAAACATACAAAATTTCAAATTTTTAATATAAGTAGGATATTGTTTTAAACTTTCATGGTCACTATCATTAAAGTATATACTAACTTTAATATTTATTTACGAGTAAAATGTTATGGTGGTAAAAATATATAACAATTTTGAAATACCTACTTCTTTTATCTTTGCGCTGTATTCATTTGATGTTTGGTCAAGTGCATGGATTCATGTCATACTGTACTATTAATGAAAAATCGAAGCAGAGCTAATATAATTTATCAGTCAGGTTCTCACGCGTAAACCGTTGAATACATTTGGATTATTTATACAAAAGAAGGTAACGATTGGGAGCTAAAATGTGATTCTTGATTAAATTCAATCTGTTTTTTCAGGTGATCTATTACGACGTAAACATGAGGGTATTCCTGATATCCAAACGGTATATCGATAAGTATAATTTTATATTTAATAGGTATAACTATCTCTTTATATTTGTAAGTACGATGAGCCGTATCTTATTAGTTGCAGTTTAGACTATAGTTTTTGTTCTGGGGTTGAAAATTTTCAAAATCCGTTGCGTGGCTTAAGAGAAGTTGGCAAATATACAGCCAAAAGCGAAAAGTTACTTTATTAAATCTAGATTAAATAATGTTGTTTGTAATAAGTTACCGTCAATATCTGTGACATTCATGAGACTGCTGAAGCTGGCGCCAGTTTTCTGTTCGACTACAACTAGCCCGAGAGCACCCGACATCTTAAATTATACAAATAACACTTTTTAATTATAAAATTAGGTTCTGAAAATGTTTGGCATTGATTAAATTCAAAACTAAGCAGAGCATGGTATTACACAGATAAAATACTCTAAAAAGTTATTGCTAAATAATAGTTAATATTATAACTGCGGAAGTAAAGTCTGCACGTTACACCTATAGTCATAACATTGGCAATGTGCGAGCGATAATGGTATCGCAAGCGTAGTAACTAAGGTTAAGAACTCACGGTGCAATTATCTCCTGCGCTCGCCGCGGCTGCGTGGCCACAACTCGCGTAAAATGTGAAATTGTAGGAAAAATGAATAAGCAAATTTCACGGCGCGATTAAGACCCGCAGAGCGCACGGTTGTATGCCAGCTGCGGTCACGTGCGGGATGCGATCACCTGCAGACGAGGCGGGTTTCGTCCGATCTCGCAGCCGCCAGCTGTAGGTACGCAGAAAACTGTGTTCTCGTGAGTTTTAAAATAAAACAGCATTGCAACTGCCCTCGGCAGGTGCGGGGAAAAACCGCTTCGTGAGTTCTTAGCTTTAAAACATCGAGATCTTACTGCTTACCCTTAATATGACAAAAATTATACTTCTATGTATTTAGCAATTTATCACACTGTTATACGTATACGTATACGTAAATATAAAAATGAGGTTACCCACCCTACAGATTAGAAGACGGGACACGTCTGCTAAACAGGGCGAGGTTCAAAAAGAAATTGTACACCAAACGGCACACCAGCAGGAACAAGTGCACAATCATACTTGAAAAACTCTATTATAAGTAGCTCAATTGAATTATAAGTACTAAAATTTTCCTGTAATTTACAAAAATCTTCTCCAAACATGATGATTCAAAGCAAAAGTCAATGGAACATCACTTACAATTGAAAATACAGCTATGAAAAGTATTCCCATTCTCAATTCCACGAATACACAACATGACTCGACTTCTGGAAATATTTCGCACATACTCAAAAATAAATTCAGAAAAGTAAAATAAATAGCAGCAGGAAAATAATAAACATTATTGACTTTGCGGAAACGTCAAAATGTCGAGTTTTGACAAGGGTTTGAGGTTTCAGAGGTGCGAAACAAAATGCAAGGAACAGAATTTATTTGGTGTGCTTGGCGTAATGACTTTCAAATAATAATCATAATGAAAATAATTTATTCAGTTTAGGCTGTTACAAGCACTCATGAATGTCTAGAAACAAAGTCATCGGTACCTAATTTACGGCGGGACACCTTGTACGGAGATGAACCGGCAAGAAACTCAGCAAGGGCTTTATTTTTCGTCCTGTTTTATTCTTTACAGAGCCGTCATGTTGAAAAGACGTCGGAGATGATTCATGAAGTCACCTTAAATAATGTGAAATATACATTAATTGTTCACCTGCATTTTGATTGCTGTGTCACACCTACAGTATATATACAAATAGTGTTATTTATATAAGGTGTAACTAGACATTAGCATCTTTGATATCAAAGTATTTAGGGTATCTCCCCTGGCAGCACCCGTTCACGAGCATGAAGCATTAACTAGCCATGGCTTCGCTCAACCATATTTTAGGGAACGTAACGATCCGCCTCACACTAAACCACCGAAGAGACATTTAAGAGCGCATGACTACCCATAACGAACTATATTAACTATAAACTATATATATATATATATATATATTTAAAGCATGTAACTGCTTGATGTTTAAATCTCAAGAAAATATACCTAGAAAAAATTCCACGCGGACCAGGCAGCAGACGGGACTCGAACCCGCACCCTTCGCAATCCGGGCGAATGCACTGACCAATTATGCTACCACGGCCCTCACGGACTGCGTCGAAATTCTTCTATCCATTTCTTAAGCTGCAAGGCAGCGCCATCTCTTCGCATTATAGGTAACCCGCAAAGATCAAAAATACACTCAAACATCTAAAAGTTATTGTGAAATAAATATACGAAACATAAACATCACACTTCTATTTTTAGCAATCCAGTGGAAAAGCTTTATTTTTAAAACATCCTTGCGTACTCCATCATATAATCTCCTTGTAATCCCTGAAAAGAAATGGCGGACGACAACACGAAATCTTTTAGCTTACATGCGCGAGTAAATCAGTAAATACTCCATCATGCAATCTGTCAGAATAGGAGTGGAAAATAGCGTCCGAGTGGTAGGTACCTACTGGCTGGGATTATAGGTATGTTCCGGAAATTTAATCCCTTAAAAAAGTGTATTTGCTTATATTTTTCAGTCAATACTTGGGTTTTATATTGCGTTCATAAGGACTTTACTGATGAGGAAATTGTGTTGTGTCGAATTTTTAATACCTATATAATCAAAAATCAAAAGTGGACCGTAAACTCAGTTCCGCACATGACAAATTTATATCTTTTTAAAGGCAATTGATATCAGTAGCCGTAAAGAGTTATAATTATCTAGTTAGTTATCTGCCTACTCCGTGCTCGAGACTTTGCGTTAACGTATTCTGTAGTTAGCATGAGTTGTAAATAAGTGCAGATGTCGTTGCACTTCAACCCTTACATCGCATTGCATAACACTCATATAAGAATGAACCGCACCATTTTGCCTCAAGCCGCGGCGCTCTGGTTAAATCTGTTTGCAATATGTTCGCGGTTTTGGTTCGAGAGCTTTAGTGACAATGTGTATTAATAACAAATAACAAAACAAAATAGTTTATTTCGTTAACCTTATTTTACAATGTTATTCTGTGGCCAGAACTACCCAGGAAGCATGTAGTAATGCTTGTGTTGGGCGGTTCTGCTCCTCCCTACGATCTCATACATATTAAGGTATACATTAAGGTAACAACTACTCTATATAATTACAAAATATTTTTTTCTTTTAAAGGTTAAGATATAATTAAATTATATACTGGTATGTGTTTTTATGATGTATGTATATGTGTTTGTAATGTAGGAAATATATAATAATATTTCCTTCTTCCTGTTTGGGTTATGTGAAGATATGGTAAGGTCTTGTGCAGTTAAAGTACTGAGTTGATAATACACACATCAAAAGTGTCTAGGGATCAAGCATTTTTATGCGGATTTCTTGAGATTGAGATGTGGCTTTGTAATAAATTTATGATTTTATAAATTTATATGGATCCTTTTTGGTGCATTTCATAATTTGAATCAGGAACTGTGAATCAAATTCGAGTAAAAGATGAAAATCAGCTGTCAATATTTTCCCTATAAAAACATACAACGCATTGAAGACATTATTAGTGCTACTGTTTCCCTACTACTGATTAAAACCAACGTTATTATGGAGCGGCGACGTCATTTAAGCAGGGAAGAAATGCTCAGAGCCGTGGGAATGATAGAAGCTGGTTCCCGGCAACGTACTGTGGCTTTAGCTCTGAATACAAGTCAGAGTGTTATCAGTCGACTTTGGACACGATACCGAAGCACTGGTACCGTGGCTGAGCGCCATGGAGGACGGTATCGCTGCACCACACGGAGACAAGACCGATACATTCAAATCTTAACTCGAAGAGCTCCAACAATAACCGCCATGATGTTAGCCGTGAGGCTTCATCACTCTTCAGGGAACTTAATTAGCGACCAAACAGTCAGAAACCGCTTGCATGAAGTAAACCTTCATTCCCGAAGACCGCTACGGGTACCACCTATAGCAATGCACAATCGTAGGATTCGATATCAATGGGCTCTTGAACACAGAAATTGGGCAGAAGAACAATGGCGTTTCGTGTGCTTTTCTGATGAGTCTCGTTTTGGTATGAGACCGGATACAAGACGTATACGACACTGGAGAACCCCTGGACGCCAACAGCGATTAAAATCCTGCCAGGAAGTCCATCCTTATAGTGGTGGAACCATCATGGTATGGGCGGGTATTTGGATCGGCGGAAGAACTGAGTTGATTTGGATCAGAGGCAACCTCAACGCTCAAATTTATGCTGAGACGATTGTATCAGACGTCATCGTTCCTCTACAAGTGCAAATCGGTCCCTTATTTCAGTTAATGCATGATAATGCACGACCGCACACCGCAAGAGTTGTAAGACAGACTCTCGCCGCAGCTAACATCAATGTCCTGCCCTGGCCTGCTCAGTCGCCAGACTTGAACCCGATTGAGCATGCATGGGATATGCTACAGAGAAGAGCTCTGCCGAATATGGAGGGTATCCAGTCGCAAGAAGACCTTTTTTTGTTGTTGCAACGAACATGGGCGGCCATTCCACAGCGTGATTTGGATGAACTCATTTTGAGTATGCCAAACCGATGTTCTTGTGTTGTTAGTGTTCGCGGTAGAAATACGGATTATTAATTGTTTAAGTTACCCAATAAAATTTTAGAGAAAACTGTTATTGCAGTCTTTTTTTCGAACTTTTGTGTTAGTGGTTCAAATGTCAAAAATCCCTTTATTAGGAAAATGGCAAATTTCTTTATTAATGCAAAGGTGACTTGGTTTATCGTTACTGTGACAAACGAAAACACTTTATTTGATGAATCCTTAAAGAAAATTTTAATTAATATCAATCAGGAGAAAAGTTATTGCAAAAATATATGTTGATCCCTAGACACTTTTGATGTGTGTATATAGTTTCTAAGTGTCAATATTTTATAATTTAAATACAGTTCGTCAGAAGGAAATCTAAATGTCTTAAAGAACATTGTCTACAGCAAGCATCTGTGGGCTTTTTCTGCCTCTAAAAATTTAATTTTTGTAGCACCACCCCAAATGCGAATGCAATAACTCATAACTGATTGTGCCAGTGCAACGTAAATTCGCTTCAAAAGGTCCTGCGAAGTGACATGTCTTAACTTTTTAAAGACCCATATAAGTTTATGGATTTTCCCATTAATAACGTCAATTTGAGGCTGCCAGGATAACCGGTGGTCTAGAATTACCCCGAGGTATTTCGTGGATTTAACATAATTAATCTCTTCACATCTGCATTGTTTAATAAATTCAATGGCTGTATCATCCGCATATGAAAATACACGTCTCAACGAACTTACTGATCTTGAGATTGAGAAAATCTCAAGATCAGTAAGTTCGTTGAGGTATATCAAGAATAATCTGAGGCCTAGAACACTGCCCTGTGGCACACCGTATTCAATTTTAGTGTCCGAACTAGTACAGTTGTCAATTTTTACGTATTGGGACCGGTCTTTTAGGTAGTGAGTTAGGTGTTTTAGTGGCATACCCCTAATGCGGATATTTTCCAACTTTTTGACAAGGATGGGGACAGAAACCGTGTCGAAAGCTTTTTTTAAGTCTAAGAAGACAGACCGACACTTCTCTCCATGATCTAAGTACTGTGTTACTAATGAGGATAATCCTGTTATAGCGTCTTCTGTAGATTTTGCTTTTCTAAATCAGTATTGTGAACTGTATAAAATATTATTTTTTTCGAGATATGTAATAAGTCGTGAATTTATTAGTTTTTCAATAACTTTAGAGATGACTGACAAGGCGGATATAGGTCGATAATTATTAATATCTCTTTTATTACCACTCTTGTAAACTGGAGTAATGATAGATTTTTAAGCAAGGTTGGGAATATACCTTTTTTAAAGCAAAGATTGGCAAGATGACTGATAGTGGGAACTACAAGGGATTTAATCATTTTGATGAATTTAGTCTGAATACCATCCCAAGCGGCAGCACTGTCAGTTTTCAAGTTTGTGATAATACTGCCAACTTCCCCAAGATCAGTATGCAGAAGGACAAAAGAATATAGTTGTACTTTCGTAATGGATATTAAATTTTCGGGTGGCTGTGAGGACCGGTTAAGGATGTATTCTGCAAGTTTTTTGCCGATATTGGTGAAAAACTTATTTACACAATTAAGTGATTCTATAGGAGAACTTCAAGTACAGAGTAATTCACAGTTTCTAGTTTTAGTTGTATTAATACGTTCACTGCGTTGTGTGATCATATTGGCTCATAGCTAACTTTCATTCCGTGCGCACCGCAAAATAGCGTTTACTCCCCTGGTGCGGAAGGCATAACTTTGTGTGTTGCTATCGTAGAAAAGAGATACATATACCGTTGTTATTGTCACTTGAACGTGAACAGCTCAGTGTTTCAAAACTCGTGAACCAACTTGACCTCACCCGCACTTAAAGAAAAATATTTAAATCTGGTGCGGTGTGTGGTCAATATGACCAAGCGCTCCCCGCACCCCACACCCGTACTAGATGATGCGCGGGCGCCATTTTGTGACGTTAGTGATGTGGCGAAACATCATAGCTGCGATGATGTTTATTATGACTGTGGTTGATAAGTTTTGAAACAAAGTTAAAATTGATCGTTTTCTTCGCAATCTGAAAGGTTATAATGACCTTTTCACTATTTTATGTCTCTATAAAACAAACAATTACAAAACACATGAAGACACTCTATATGAATAAGAAAAAGAATGATTTTAACCTTCAAAAACAATAACATTAACACAACAACAACATTATCATTCATTTAATGATTTTAACTTTTTTTTTATTTGACAGAGGCATATATCCCTAAATACCTACAACTGCAAAAGAGGTACTACTCTACACAATCTTCAAAAAGCTACTCTGACGAATTGTAAAGGTACAAGTTGGTAGCGGGCGACATGAAGCCGCAACAAACGACGTGTCGCAGCGACACTACTGGTTTCTATGTATTTCTATGAAATTCCATCCGACGCGTCACTAGCTTCATGTCGCTTACTACGGATGGGATTTCATAGACATACATAGGAACCAGTAGTGTCGCTGCGACACGTCGTCTGCTGCAGCTTCATGTCGTCCGCTACCAACTTGTACCTTAAAGCTAAATTTATGCTACGCTATGATGCTTAAAAAAAATATGCTTCTCTATGCAAAATAACTCTATTCAACTTTGCTCCGTTAAGTTATAACAGAAGTAAAATTCACAATAATTCATAACACGTTAGTAATCTACGAAGTGATAAACTTTGCACATATATAAAAATTGTCTGCGAAAGTTATCTAATACGCTAAATTAACAAAACGCTAACTACACTTCTAGTTAAATCAAGCCATTTTGCCTAGCTAAGTTGCACAAAGAAATCTATGCTACTTGCATCAAACAGACAAAATTACGCTACTCAATGCACGATCGCCTGTTATGTAGATGGACTATATTACGCTTTAATAACATCACAGCTGATGGCCGGGTAGAAACTGGTTTCTACCACTCTAACCTCTCGCATCGTTTCTAATATGCCTGTGCTTGCTGAGTGGTGTGATGAGCATGTCTTTTAATTTACAGTTATAGATGATAAGTCCAGGACAAATCACACCCTTGAGAAAGATACCAAAAGAAGAAGATGCACCGGCTGTTACAATAAATTGAGATTAAGGCTTTCTAGTATTGAAGCAGGAAAAAAGTAAAAAAAGTGCCTACTCTCTGCAGATAATGTCAAAAATATTTATGTTTGCCATGTTTCAATGAAGAACACAAGTAAGTTTACAATTTCTAGAATAATAAAAATTAACAAACAGATTGTAATCTGATGTATTGTAAATGTTTTAATTACACTTGACAATCTTCAAACTTTTCCCATCTAACTCTACCATATATATGTGTTGTTTCCAGGTACTAGACATTTGAAATGCTGATTCAAGAAACTTTCAATAATTACTACATACTTTCGTTGTGTTGTTACAAGAAATAAATCACTTTATTTTATATCTGAAAAAACATAATTATTTTCATTTAAATACAATCTACAATAATCAAGAGTTTTATTTGCATTAAACATTTTCACATATTCTACAAATACATTCGGTATGTAAATAGAAAGTGATTAAGTTTATATTAAATATTATATTCAAATCTCAGTACGTAGTTGCACTGTTATTGTTAGATAACACTCTCAATAGTAACAGATGTTTCCCATCACTAGTTTTTTATTATATTCAGTGCGTTGTGTGGTCAAAATGAATTCATAAATTGTTTCTCTTCTGTAGAACAGACGCAAAGAGCGAACTAAAAACGCAGCTAGTTGTATATTGTTTATATATTGATCTTTGGCCTGCATATAAAAAATATTTTAAAATAACTATAGAGGTACTGAAGAAACCCATATTAAAACAGAAACGATAGAGGGTTAATTAGGCCACACGACGCCCTGCAGGAAAGTCTTCTATGTGCCAAGATGTCCTCTTGACGCACCAGCTGAAAGTACACTGAAAAATGTTACGCAGCGAACGTGTTAAGGTGCGTTATTTCTTTGACGGATTTCCATTGAGCTTTAGCGTTTTTAACATCAGTTTCTAGCGCGGAGTTTTGTTTTGTTCTTTGTGTTAAAGACTTTACATTTCTGTAATATTTCGGTCTTTAGCAGGGTAGAACTCATTTCCACAAGGAAGGGTGTGTTAGAAACACTCTCTTTCCTTGCTCGAACTCTGTATATGCCCTTAATGTCCGACTTCGTCATGCTCACACCCACAGTGGTAGAAAGACAGGTAGCAAATTTTATGAGATCATCTTTTGACTCTTTTTCTAATTTTTAATTGGCTTTTCTATAGCTTTTCTGCATGTTTTAAATTTTGTCTACAAGCGTGATAATGTATTTAGCATCTTCTTTTTTCTGTAGTTCTATATTCTCAAATTTCTTTTTTAATTCTGCATTCTCTATACAAGTATTCTATAGAAGTATTATTGGCGGCGGATTAAGTATTATTGAGGAGCTCGATGGCGCATGGTGGGTCATGGCCCAATCTCCCTATTCCATCCATAGGGAAGGCCTGTGCCTCAGCAGTGGGGAAATTAATAGGCTGATGATGATGATGATGATTATTGGCGGAGAAGTGGGTGCAAAGACCTAATAGATTGGTGTGTTATGTAAGTATGGTTATGTAAGACTCATACTGACTAAAGGAATATCTATTATGCTTCGCTGCTCAATTCTCGCGATTAATTAACGTGTAGACTGCCTTAGCAACTACGACCAGTCACGATTGTCCAAAGCGAGAATTTAATAAGTTTTTGACAGCTCCTGTCTCTACTCAGTACGTGCCAACTTGAATCTCATTATCCGTGCTCATTATCTGTTTTTGTGCTGCGGCCAGCTTATTGATTTTTTTTTGGGATTATCTCCTTCACAAATATATTGAACTTATATCTATGTTAAATAAAATTAAGAGTGTTGACTGTGATGCGAAGGGTTTTAGGGATCATTCCCATCACAATAATACATAAGTAATAATGTTAAGTAAACTTAAGCCCCCTTAATAATAAACGCAGAATAAGCTTAGACTTGTTATGTTTTGTTCATATCTCTCAAGTGTCATTTGTAAGACCTTTAGTGACAATGTGTATTAATAACAAATCAAAATAGTTTATTTCGTTAACCTTATTTTACAATGTTATTCTGTGGCCAGAACTACCCAGGAAGCATGTAGTAATGCTTGTGTTGGGCGGTTCTGCTCCTCCCTACGATCTCATACATATTAAGGTATACATTAAGGTAACTAAACAACTACTCTATATATAGTCGAGTCAATGAAGCTTTTTACCTGGAAACCCGGTGGAACAGCTTCGATTTTGATGATTTTTTTTTAATAATTTTGTTTTTTTATATTATTTGAAATCAGAAACCTCTGGAGAGGGGGAAATAATTTTTTATATTGTTTAAACAATTTTTATGACATTTTTAGAAAAAAATGTTTTTTTATAAAATATCAATTGAAAACTCACAAAAAAAATATGTTTATGTTATTGTTTTCATATTGTTATCACAAATAATTTTAATTTACATGTCTTATATCAAAAACTTTGAAAAACAATTAATTATAAGATCTTTCATGTAATATAATGACATGACGCTGATATACATAAAAAAGTTAGGATATATTTCATGAAATATAAGAAATTAATAGTTTCATTATTAACATAAATAAAAAAATATTAATAAAAAAAATATATGATATATATATTGGGTCAGAGGCCGCGCTCTCAAGGATTCCGAGGTCGATTCACTCACAGCAGCCTACAATTTTGCTTCCAAGGCCTGTAAGAAGGCTTATATCACTTATAACGCATCCTACGCTCCCGTAGCTACTGGCGTTTGGTCAAAGCCGTGCAAAAAACCTTCTGCCAGCCCTCGCTGCCACCTCTGAGATGCCCAGACGGAACACTAGCTCATAAGCCGCAGGAGAAAGCCGATTTACTGGCAAAACTCTTTGCGGCTAACTCCCGAATCGATAATTGCAATGCACTACCACCATCATTACCTCATTGTGGCACAACGATGCCTGATATTAAAATCAGGCAGTGTGAGGTTCCTGCCGAATTGCAATCACTCGACGTCCGGAAAGCTAGTGGACCTGATGGCATCCCAGCAGTAGTACTGAAAAAATGTGCAACGGAGTTGTCTCCTGTGCTCACGCGCTTGTACCAATGCTCGTATTCTTTGGGGCGTGTGCCGGAGACTTGGAGAGATGCTAACGTGCAACCGGTGCCCAAAAAAGGGGATCGCTCAGACCCGGCAAACTACCGGCCGATAGCAGTCATCTCAGTTTTATGTAAAGTTCTAGAAAAGCTCCTTAATAACCATCTGACCCGTCATCTTATTTTATATTTATTTTATTTATTTATCATCTTCAGGGCAAAACACTACCGCTACAGAGCAACATTTCCATGCTCGGTATGGAAGTTCGCTCAGACCTGAATCCAAAGGACTACATCGAAACCGTGATCAAAACAGCTTCACGCAAACTCGGAGTTCTGAACAAGGTGCGGCGTTCTTTCACGCCCGATCAACTGTGCTTGTTGTACAAAACGCAAGTGCGGTCCTGCGTGGAATATTGCTCGCACCTCTGGGATAGCTCCGCCAAGTACTTGCTCGATGCTTTGGATAGGTTACAGCGGCGCGCGATCCGCATCATAGGCGATGAGGAGGTGACTCAACACCTTGAGCCGTGACGTGGCGTCACTAAGCGCGTTCTAACGTCTGTCCCACGGCGAGTGTTCTGAGGAGTTATTCTCTCTTATCTCACCTTCCCCTTTCCTTCAGAGGACCACGCGCGCTGGACTACGTTGACCGTCACCGTCTTACTGTGACCACAATTCCAACGCGTACAAAGAAATTTGGTGACTCATTTCTTTGTCGCACTATCCGTAAATGGAATGCTCTGTCCGCTCACGTGTTCCCTCCCGCTTACAACCTGGGATCCTTTAAAAGAGGCGTGAAGAAGCAACATGCAGGCGGCAGGGTGAGGATGGCTGGTGTGGCAGGTAGAACTGCTGTATCAGCTATCTTCGCGTCTGGACTTCACCTTCACTTAACATCAGGCGGGGTGGAGTCATTTGTCGGACCTATCTATAAAATATATATATATGAAGTAACTATAATTCGTATTATTAACCAATACATCGTATTTTAATGGTTTAAATATTAAATTATTATTAAAAGCCTCATTTAACAACTATGTTTTATACTAACATTAACATAATAATATTGTTTCCAAAAAAAAGCGATAAAAGTGATTTTTTTATAAAAATGTCATAAATATTGTTTAAACAATAAAAAAATTATTTCCCCCCTTTCAAAGGTTTCTGATTTTGAATAATATAAAAAAAACAATTAAAAAAAAATATCAAAATCGGAGCTGTTCCACCGGGTTTCCAAGTTTTGCCTGTTTTATGTCTTTATTGACTCGACTAATAATTACAAAATAAAATTTTCTTTTAAAGGTTTAGATATAATTAAATTATATACTGGTATGTATTTTGTGATGTATGTATATGTGTTTGTAATGTAGGAAATATATAATAATATTTCCTTCTTCCTGTTTGGGTTATGTGAAGATATGGTAAGGTCTTGTGCAGTTAAAGTACTGAGTTAATAATATATAGTTTTCTAAGTATCAATATTTTATAATTTAGATATAGTTTGTCAGTAGGAAATCTAAATGTCTTAAAGAACATTGTCTACAGCATTTGTAATTCTATGAACAGAGACAAAATATCGAGTAACTAATCCATAATTATTCTTTGTTTATTATAAGGGGTAGAGACTGTTCAATGTGATACGAATATATTTTTTTGGGATCATTTCCTTCACAAAAATACAGAAGTTATACCTATGTTAAATAAATTTATGAGTGTTAACTGATGATGCAAATGGTTTTTTGGGACCTTTCCAAAAAACTTAAGCTGATCTCTATAATTATGAGAATGCTAATGCAGAGCGCCTTATTACATTCGTTTCTTCTGTATATTTTTATTGAAATAGTGATGAAACACTCACATATACATGTATGTACATATACATATTTCATTTACTAGCTATAAGAGGAAGAAAATGTGCACGCGCACTGCTTTCGCTTGCTTATATCCCCCACTCAACTCCTGTTCGCCTCGCCCGAACACACTTTTCGTAACGCGTAACGCAAGCGCCACCTTACCCCCCAAGTTAAGCGTGCCTTAAGAAGTTTCACTTCAAAAACTTGATAGGGTACAACATTCTTTCTACCGTTACCGCCCTTATTTCTCGAGGCAACTAATCAATGTATTCAGCGTGAGGCCTTACCCCCCAAGTAAAGCGTGCGCAAAGATGTTTCACTTGAAAAATGCCGTAAAAAACTGGCAGATTACTTATATATCAGTAATATTATTAATATGCAAGTAATATAACAATACTTGTCAATGAAAGATGAAATGAAATTAATAGCTTTATTCATATTAAATGTGAAATGTTTAAATATCCTGTTTTTAACCTAAATACAAATCAGCGGTAACCAATACTCACTGCAAATTATTATGATGCTTCGTTGCAGTTCACTAAGAATAAACAGTTGTTTTTTTCTCAGTAAAAACGAGGGCAATATATCTACAGGGATAATACTAATTAGTGAAATCATTTTTTTTTAAAGCATTAAAGGAACGCTTATCAGCTATTGTGTGAGTTGCTGGTCCACAGGTTCAAAGTCGCTGAGCGCGCTATGGAAAGGGCTATGCTCGGCGTTTCTCTGAAGGATCGCAACAGAAATGAGGTAATCCGACAGAGAACCAGAGTTATCGACATACCCCACCGGATTAGCAAGTTGAAGTGGCAGTGGGCCGGCCATATTTGCCGAAGAAATGATAATCGTTGGGGTAGACGAGTTCTGGAGTGCAGACCGAGTCTAGGCAAACGTAGTGTAGGACATCCTCAGGCGCGATGGAGTGACGATTTGCGCAAGGTGGCTGGCAAGAGCTGGATGCGAGTAGCCCAATATCGATCTGAGTGGCGTGCATTTGGAGAAGCCTATGGTCCAGCAGTGGATTAAGATAGGCTGTTGATGATGATGATGTGAGTTGCTACTTATATTGATATGATGATGAGATAAAATTTATATATAAACATTGAACAGTAATATTATAAAAAAACCTAGCATATGGGTTTTTAGTGAAGTTATACTAGACATGTTATGAACTTTCATGGCTGTTACCAAGACCAATCAAGTATTAATTGAATTTCGCTTTGGCATGGAGAGTCAGAAACTCACAACTTTAAATTTATTAGATTTTAGTAATGCCTTTAACAGTGTTGACTTTGAAATCCTGTTGAGTTTACTGCGTTCTCTTAATATATCTCCTACGGTCATTGACTGGTTTCGTAGTTATCTACATGGACGCCGGCAGCGTGTAATTGCAGGTGAATCCTTTTCTCAATGGTGTACTCTAACGGCCGGTGTTCCTCAAGGTGGCGTGCTATCTCCTTTGCTTTTCGCTATTTTCATTAACTCAATTACCCTCAAGTTAACTTCTTCCTGCCATTTGTATGCAGACGATGAAGCAATTAATAACCTAAATGCAGACTTAGCACTTATAACGGAATGGAGCAATGCTTTTGGGCTCAAAATCAATCCAACAAAAACGCAGTGCATAACTATTGGTAGCCCTTACTTTATATCTCGGATTGACTTTAAGCAGCTCCCATCAGTTACTTTAAATGGAACTGTTATTCCATTTTCTGAAACAGTTCGGAATTTGGGGGTCATATTTGATAACACTTTGATAATCTTGGTGTCCTCAGGTTGCTGAGGTCAGTAGGCGAACTTTTGCTGCGGCTGGATCTTTACGACGTTTACGTAATTTCTTGCCCACTGCCACCAAAATTTGTCTTGCAACTTCTCTTCTTCTACCTATTCTCGATTATAGATGTTTGTTATCCCTATCTTACCTATGAACTTCTTAGTAAACTTGAACGTCTGCAAATTTTTTCCATCAGATTTATTTACGGTTTACGTAAGTACGACCATGTTTCTTATTACAGGCAGAAATTGAAGTGGCTTCCCATTCGTCGCCGCCGTGATCTGCATATATTATCCCTACTCTTCTCAGTACTGTTCAATCCAAAAGCTCCTGTCTATCTCAAAGAACGGTTTCAGTTTCTTTCTTCTTCTCATAATCTTCCGCTTCGTTCATCTGACAATCTCCTGATTTTTACTCCTCCTAACTTTTGAAAGCGTATAGCCACTCCTTTACTATACGTGCCATCCAATTATGGAATTCTCTGCCGGAAAAGATTAGGTGTGCTCAAACTCAAGCCTGTTTCAAATCCCTAGTTAAGGAGCACTTCTTGTCAGATGAGCGTCTTTAAAAATATTGCTAGTAATACTGGCTGTTGCCTTATATTGTGAAATGTTTGAATGTTTGTGTATGCCTATATGTTTAGTTTGAATTTATTTTAATTTATTTTTGACTTACTATTTTCACTACTTTTGTCTTGTATTCCGCACAACCTCCTTCACTATTGTTAACGTGCTTTATATATTTTTTTCCAGCTCATTGGGTTGTCTGGAAGAAATCGCTGATTAGCGATAAGACCGCCCTTTGTGCAACTGTAATTGTTTTGCCTTGTTTTGTATTTTATTCGTGTTCTTTATGTTACTGTTGTGGAATAAAGTGTTATTATCTTATCTTATTAATTGTAAGAAAGAAATTTCAGTTCGTTGTCAGCAGAGTCCGCATCTTAAATCTACAGAGAACTTATGCAAAGGAACCTATCTATCACTATTATTGTAGGAAGATTAACATGTCTTGAAAAATACTCATGGAAAATAAGCTGTATTGTCTTGGATAGAAGGCTCTTCAATTTCCTCTTCAGCAAAATCTGTTCAAAGTAATCGTCTTTATAACAATAATAAATATACAGAGTACATTTATCTATATGGTGCTACTTCACATTCATGAAGATGTTTTCTGTTACCTATTAATTTAAATGTTTCCATATATAAAAAAGGGGAACGCTGAAAATGCTTTTTTTAAACAAGTATATATAACATTATATATGTATATACATACATATTTCATATTTGAATTTCAAAGGGAAGGCTATGATTTCTTTAATTGTCTGACTAATATCAGTGTTTTTATTACAAAAATCATGAAATGTTATTAAAACTATAATAATGTTCTATTGAACAATTACTAGCTGACACAGCAAACTTCGTACCGCCATAAAAATAGGGGCAGGTGATAGGAGAGAAAATTTAGGGTTGTATGTATTTTTAACACATTATAATAAAACTAGCAAACCAGTGCACCAAATGTTCACCAAAAAAAAAATATTTAATTAATTGAGAACTTCAGAGATTTTGTGTGGTTTCCTTTGAAATAGAAATCACGTGATATCTCGAAAACCGGAAGTGCTACGTTACTCAAATCCGGTTTGTAGTCTTATCAGACTATTCTTAACTTATAACTTGAACATTCTCTTTATCTATCTCTTACGGTTTGGCCGCTGAAACAGCACCACGGACGGATGGACGGACGGACTTGTCTAATAGATAAGAGATAAATATTGTCCAAAAAATTTTAGGGACGTGTAACGTAGTGTTCTATCAATTTCCTGGAATAACATTCCTCCTAACCCATATGTGAACACTACGTTACAATACCCAATATGTAGTTTGAATTTTGGCGCGAAGGCGCGTTGTAGTTTCAGCACACTACGTTACAGTTGGAGAACCATTATCACTTAAGGATATGCTAAATACATAGTAGCCGATTCTCAGACCCACAGAATATGCATATAAAATTTCACAAAAATCGGTCAGGCCGTTTCGGAGGAGTATGGTAACTAACATTGTGACACGAGAATTTTATTTAGAGTCTTAAGAATTGTAGTGCTTTGACATTCTAGAACAGCGAATTAAGAACTTATATACAAATTATGGTAATAACTTATTAAAGAAATAAATTATGTTAAAACAATTTAACACCATCCATGGACTGAAATTCTTAGTCTTCATTTAAAACTAAAACAATGTTGTGTCAAGCTAAGAGCTTGAAAGAAATAAGCCTTCACAAAGAAAAGTTTCACAATGAAAATTATCGTATTATTATAAAGGCGAAAGTGAATCACTTCTAAGAGGGGAGTATCAACGAGTACTCCTTTTTTCCCCTTGGCTTCCTACTTAAATAATCTTGAAGTATGAATACCCAGATTCCTCGAAAACTGGAGGAGGCCCGTAAGGAAAACTGGCTATTATAATGGAGAATATACTTATGTTCATAAATATTAGAATTGCTTAGTAATAATTCTTCTTATATAAATATATACTACCAAAATTGGTAGTATTTATTTATGTGTTAACTAGATATCTATGTTTATATAAGAAGACCAACCGCAAATTAAGGACATAAATATTTATTTTATTTCTTAGATTTTGGTCATCATAATTACTAACTGACGCTTTTGAATAAAAAGAAAAAGTACTGCATCCTGTACCCTTAAATTTATTTAAATCATGAAACAATTGGGTAACCCCAATATTTACCATTTGCATGTGATATATTGCTTGGTTTTCTTATTCAAATTATGTTATGCAGTAAAAATTTAAATATTTTTAATTTTATACATTTTCTCTGTTCACAATTAAATTTAAATCTATACTTATAATAAATCTGTAGAGAGGTCAATTCTGTACATGAAATATATTTTTAAAATAACTATCAGGGGGTGATTAGTGATCAATACTGATGCCAAAAATGCAATCAGTAAAATTTTTGTCTGTCTGTCTGTCTGTGTGTATGTTCCTTATAGAAACAAAAACTACTCGACGGATTTTAACGAAACTTGGTACAATTATTCTTCATACTCCTGGGCAGGTTATAGTATACTTTTCATCACGCTACAATCAATAGGAGCAGAGTAGTGAAGGGAAATGCTGGGAAAACGGGAGAAGTTACTCCATTTTTTAAGCTTCCGTCGCGTGTGCAGCCTTAATGATTAAAGTTACATAGAAATCATGTATGAAGGAAATATTTTACATAAAATTGTCTGAAAAATATCCCGCAACAGCATATGTCTATCTTTTATGGTTGACTCACAATAACACGTGTAACTCCTGATAGCTTAGCAGTTCGGAGCATTCTGATTATATTTATTTACTCTTACGTTTATAATACTCTCACTTATCCCTAATTTAAAAAAGTTAACATTATTACCTATTCAATAAAAAAAGAATCATAGAAATCGGTATATAAACACCAAACTTATACATGAAATAAGCCATCGCGCCGTCGCACGTGAATACTGAATCATGCTATAAGGATTATTTTTGTGTAACGGTTGGAAACACTGATAATTTTAGAGGTTTTTAATGTAAAGTCGTAAATAAACACAGTTTTTTCCGCTTACATTGCAAACGCTGGCTGAACCCTACGAGATCGATCAAAATAATGTACTACAGTATTGTATACCTTAAAAATGTCTACAAAAAAGTCCGCCATGGTATCTGTCTATCTCTTAGGGATAACCCACAATAACCATTTTATATCCTATACTTTTTACGAGAAATAATAGATTATTTACGAAGCGATTTTCAGCAATATAACATTCTTCCTTATCCAATAAAGTACCTTAAATACATTGTGCATTTAATATAGACCAATTTGGCTATTTAACGCATGTAATTTAAATGAATATTTTCGAAGATATTACAGATTTAAAATGCAGGGACATAGCGGTTCCGACGCTACCGGGCGGGGCGCCTGGTGGCGCGTGCCTATTGTAATTAGGTATTAGAAGAATGTCATTGTGTATAATACAAGCCTGAGAACAAAAACTATACTCTACACTACAGCTCTACACCGAAGCGAAGCGCGGGCGGGCCACTAGTTATTAAATAATTGTTGACAGTCAAACTGGAATCAGGCACCATGTTTCCTTATTTTACCCAAGCTTATTGATTCACATTGATTTATTAATATTGCTATTAGTCTACACTAACTCCTAACACTCAAAAATAATATCATTAGTTCTCAAAGAAATGGATTTTGTTAAAAAAGAAGATAAAGAAATTTAATTATTAGGGGAATTTAGAACCGAATAGGCATATTCAATTCAATTCAATATCGTTTATTCAGTTTAGGCTGTTTTATAACAGCCTAGATTGAATAAACTGAATAAAATTCCATCCATAGGGAAGGCCTGTGCCCCAGCAGTGGGGACATTAATAGGCTGATGATGATGATGAAATACTTTATTTAATTTTCATCGTACAAGCTCTGCTTAGCTTCGATCAAAATACTTGATGCGAAATTTCTTTATTGTCTAATATTTAAAATATCTACCTTACCTTCTTTCGTCGGTGTAGATTCGTTGTTCACTTGTTCAGAACAGAGACATTCTGTAACTGTTCACTATTAACAAAGCGTACATCATAACTGAAACAAAGATGTAATGGTTTTGATAAGACCATAAAACTATACGAACTTTCCCTCTTAGCTATAATAAACATTTTCACGTTTCAATTCAGTTAGTTGCACGTTCAAACGTTAACATACTCAATTGGGAACATCTCCACTTGTATTCAAAGTAAAGCCTGCATGCAATATACACATTCTCGAAAACATATTTTAACGCTAGCAGCTTGTATACATAACTAGCGACCGCCCGCGACTTCGTACGCGTGGACTTAGTTAGAAATAAAGGTTCATTGCTCGTTCCTCGTAGATGATAGCGTGTTAAATTTACACATTCTCGAAAACATATTATCAACGCTAGCAGCTTGTATACATAACTAGCGACCACCCGCGACTTCGTACGCGTGGACTTAGTTAGAAATAAAGGTTCATTGCTCGTTCCTCGTAGATGATAGCGTGTTAAATTTACACATTCTCGAAAACATATTATCAACGCTAGCAGCTTGTATACATAACTAGCGACCGCCCGCGACTTCGAACGCGTGGACTTAGTTAGAAATAAAGGTTCATTGCTCGTTCCTCATAGATGATAGCGTGATAATATGTAGCTTTGAAGCGGATAGTAGAAAGAATTAAATTAAAAGCTGAATTTTCAATTCCCGACTGAAAATTATTCGTCTGATTTCGTAGTATACGTACAAAATGAAGAGTTACTTAATTAATCATGCAAGTTCTGATGTTGTTGATGATATTTAACTTTAATTGGGTAATAATTACTCAATAAAAATTAAACATCATCAACAACATCAGAACATGATATTTATGATATTTAATTTTTATTGGGTTATAATTTACTCAACAGTAAAGTTTTATCCATGAATTGTAAAATTGGCCTTAATTTAATCACACTAATATTATAAAGGCGAAAGCTTGTGAGTGTGTCAGTGTGTATGTTTGTTACTTCTTCACGTCTAACCGGCTGGAGCAATTTTAACTAAATTTGGTATGGAGTTAACTGACACCCTGGATTAACACATAGGCTACGTTTTACTGCGGGAAAATATTGCTAATAAACCGCGGGGCACAGCTAGTTACTAATAACTTTAATTTTCCCGTTTGATACAACGTTGAAGAGGTTCCTTTTTTTCCTTACTAGGCTGAGCAGATAGCTATTAAAAAGGTGCGCTGTTTCGTTTGTAACTTACCAAATAATAAAAGCACTGTAACCACAAAATGTATGTACGAAGCAACAATTCCCTTGTCCCAGCAGAATGCGAGATATGTGACGCTGAAGATGAGGTGCAGGACTGCTGTTACTACCACCAGCCAGAAATATACTTGGAGGAGGAAATCACGGGAGCCTTCATTCTGCAAACGTATAATGTTATCACTTCACATAGGTGTTTGTAAGCATTTCCAATTTATCATTTTCATAGTAGCCCCCATAGCATGAGCACCGCGATATGATATATTAATCGTTTTTATCACACTCAAGTGTCAAATTACTATGAAGTTTGACAGTTAGACGCGATAAATAACGTCATCATTATCATCATTTTTACACGCTCAATTGTCAAATTATTATAGAGTTTGACAGTTAGTCAAACTCCATAGTAATAAAGAGGAGCTCGATTCTATTCGAGAGCTCCATTAGAGGAGCTCAATGGCGCAAGTGGTTAGCGCGTTAGGCTGCGATCGTTGAAGTTAAGTAACTTTCGCAGTGGTCGGTCATTGGATGGGTGACCAAAAATTTACTATCTCGAGCTCCTCCGTGCTTCGGAAGGCACGTTAAACCGTTGGTCCCGGCTGCATGTGCAGTCGTTAGCACCCGCCAATCCGCACTGGGCCCGCGTGGTGGGTCATGGCCCAACCTCCCTATTCCATCCATAGGGAAGGCCTGTGCCCCAGCAGTGGGGACATTAATAGGCTGATGATGATGATGATGATTGACAGTTAGACGCGATAATATAAACGTGATATAATGTAAATTGTGGTGCTCATGCTACGGGGACTTGGGGTATATTCGATTTATCATAACACCCAACGACATATACAAGCTATCTTTTCTAAAAGTATAACGCGTCTTACCTTAACACATCCTGCCCACCCGAAGGTCAATAAAACGCAGGATAATATCCAAAAGACCATCACCACTTTCAGCCACAGTTCAAAGTTCACATGTTGTATGTTCTGAATGCCGAGTCGATGTGGTCCAGTTATCAACAAGATCAGTATAGGCGTAAATAGCAACTGTGAAATTGGTAAGTTTTTATTCTTACCGTCTTACACATTTAACTACTCGTACTTAGATTTGATGGACAGTTTTGTAATGAAGCTGAAATTAGCGGCTTAGGAGGCAACTGGCTCTGGTCCGCGGCCTACATTACACGGAATAGGTACACTAGAGGAAAAGTTGGCCAAATGCGTGGGCCAGAATACCATGGGGAAAAAATATCGTACTTAAATCGATCCATTAAATCGAGCTAAGGTAAAATTTGCGAAAAAAGACAATTTAAGTAATTTTTCACGTGAAAATGTGAAAACAGCGTTGGATACCTCCGTGTAAACAATTTGATTACATTCCTTTACTTTTAAATAAATGAGAAAAACCAAACAATTGCCACAAATAGGTTTTGTGACGGCCTCGCTACTGAATATGTCTGGTACAATGTCTGCTAGTTTCAACTTCATACTTTTGTTTACCTAAAGAAATATTAAGTGTTAATCTAAAGAAAATTTTACTAGAAAAATTCCACGTGGACCAGGCAGCAAACGGGATTTTTTTCAGGTAAAAATTTCTTTAGATTTAAAAATCCAACACTTAAATGCTTAAAAAATAAACAAACATAAATATTAAGCGTACTTCTATTTCACAAATAGTACATTTTTGTATAAAGTCACAAAGGGGACCCTGGACATTACCTACTATAGGATATGAGTACGATATGAGTACCTATACAAATAATTTTTGGATCTTTATTCCCTATGTGGTGAGCTAAATAGAAGGTTCCATTCGAATGGATTTTAACGTAATTGTTACTTCTATACCTCATACAGTATCGGTTAAATACAGTTTTCCTTTAAGAGCATTGAAGATGAGTTTCTAATACCGGTATACTTACAGGAACTTAGTAAGTACTTCGACCAACACTAAGCAACGGCTTCAAGCTTTGACATCAACAAATCAACAACCCCGGAAGGAAATTGACGCCCCAAAGGGATCAAAGGTGCGAATAGCTGTTGCATTTAACTTAAGTAAAGGTAAAGATTGAGATTTATAAGTTTATTTCTGAACTCCAAGGGCTTACACAGCTATGCGGCAGAAAATAGCAAGCATTTTTGTATTAGAATTGCTTGCATTTTTTGCAGGAGTGCTTGAGCTTTGGTTTTCAATGGACGTTTTGTATGATACTTGAGTACGTATTTTGGTACCTGTTTTTTTAGAAGAGAAAGGTCACAGCGGGTTTTCTCTCCTATTGGAGTACCAGGCTGGTGGAGCAACCTCTGCCTACTTTTTGGTGGTTTTGTGTTTCTGCTGGTGAGTAGGGTTCCGTGACTCCTCGGGGTATGGGATTCGGTTCAGGCGAGCAGGGTGAGGAGCTCGATGGCGCAAGTGGTAAGCGCGTTCGGCTGCGATCGTTGAAGCTAAGCAACTTTCGTAGTGGTCGGTCATTGGATGGGTGACCAAAAATCTTCTATCTCGAGTTACTCCGTACTTCGGAAGGCACGTTAAGCCGTTGGTCCCGGCTGCATCTGCAGTCGTTAACACCCGCCAATCCGCACTGGGCCCGCGTGGTGGGTCATGTCCCAATCTCCCTATTCCATCCATAGGAAAAGCCTGTGCCCCAGCAGTGGGGACATTAATAGGCTGATGATGATGAGGAGCAGGGTGAGGATGGTTCGAGCGGTAAACGTCTCTCTTCGTGACTTGACTTTACTTATTCTTACCATCAGGTGGGACAGGGGAAATTGTTGCAGATCATGTTTAAAAAAACAGGACTCCTCCCGGAATATCCAAAGGCAAATAGCAAAGGATTATTGGAAGGCCAACACTATTGGCGAATGGGAGTACAGTTTGCATAAACCGCTTCGGTGCGAGTGTTATTGTTCCAAGACTCACAAAGCATTCGGATACACCGTCATAGGTAATTTATTATTCTGTTCAGGGCAATCGATGAAATACAGTCGGGCATAAAGCCTGACTCCCTTAGGCGCGCCTTATGATCTAGTGCGTCCTATTATATACAATACAATACACAATTCTTTATTGAAAACACCACAGTACAGTACATAAATGGGGTAAATACGTTATGTTTAAACAGTGATTCCATGGGCGGTCTTATCGCTAAAAGCGATTTCTTCCAGACAACCTTTGGATAGAGAGGATTGAATGAAACTGTAGTCGGTGGTGTTAAAAAAGAAATAAAGGATATTAAAATGTATATAACTATATATGTTAAATATATATACATACCATACATACATAATATATACACATAATATTACTATAAGGTGTATACATATAATATAAATATATGACATATACATACATAGGCTACACATATATAAGTTTAATCCAGTCAGAAAAAAAGAAATTGAAAAACAAGATTTTTGAAACTATGAATAGATTGTGCTCGTCTTATGGATACTGGAAGAGAATTCCACAGGCGAACAGCGTGGACGGCAAAAGAACGACCATAGAAGGTTGTGTCATGAGTGGGAATTTTCAGGGTTAAATAATGTATCAAAAACAGATATCTAAGAGGCAATTCGATATAATTACGCCTGAGATCTCTATCCCTTCGGGATGGCAAAGTATCACCCTTTAATGCTCTGCCAACCCCAAAAGCAATATGTAGCATCGATTTACAGTAGGTAATATTTACATATGATCTTAAAATAAATAATACAATAAATATACTGACCAAACCACCTTTAGATATAATGACCACACCATCCCTTAAACAAATACAAAATAAACATTTGCCTATTTTCGGTAGACAATTTAAACACATGATATCAACATTAAGATGAAATCAATTAACGATATACGATAATTGTAACATACTGATTAATATACTTTATTTATTTACAATTATTTTAAAAACAACCACTTTGCTAGAGAAAGTTAGATATAGCTTACAATATAAACTGACATTTATCGGAGTGATGGATGAACTGACAGATACCAAAATACAACAATATTTGACGTTCATGAACCAAGATTAGGAATTCGTTCAAAAACTTGCGAGATTTTTGTCGAACAAAGAAGGCGACACTGCGGAGGTTGGTATCCAATATGTCAATAAGTCCTTTAAAGTCTTTATAAGTCTTTTCGCCACAAAGGGAAATAAGGTTGTGGGTTGAGTAAAAGGAATTTCTGGAATTCTTAGACAATAGAGATGGTTACATGAAGGTGAAAATAAAGCACCTACCCAAATTATTATTTTTTAACCGACGAAAAAACGGAAGAGGTTCTCAAGTCGACGCGTATATTTGTTTTTTTTTTTAAAGTGAAACTTCTTTACACATGCTTAGGGGGTAAGCTAGCGAATGCGTTACGCATTACGAAAAGTGTGTTTGGGCGAGGCGAACGGGAGTTGAGTGGGGGATATAAGCAAGAGGAAGCAGTGCGCGCGCACATTTTCTTTCTGTCTTTCTCTTATAGCTACACTAGAGTACAAATATTCGTATTCATCGCACAAACATCTGCCCCCACCGGGATTCGAACCCATGAAACCCGGCGTACAAGCCACGCCACGCAAGGCCACGGAGGTCGTCATATATATACATTCAGTTGGAGCTAAATTAGTTTCACTTCAGTTGTGTGGTCATATACTCGAATCACAGCACATTAAATTCACGTCTCAAAGTGGACTTAAAGCTCAAAGTAATATGACATCACCTGCTCTTAAGTTTAGCTGATTGACTGTTCTAACAGTTGTCGAATATATACATGTGTGTGTATCAGATCTCTTATTCGTTTCATTAGCTTCAATATGGTATACATTGAAAAGAGACAAACACTGTTTTAGGAGTTAGTTTTAAACAATAATTGGCACAACTACGTACCCTCCGTATAACGATGGACGTGCGCTTATCGCGGGTAAAACAGTTCACCGTGAAACGGTGGCCGGGCGCTCGATAGGAAGCACACCCGTTTATTTTATGTCATCATCACGCGTATCTATTTACAGAGTAGTCCAATTTTAATAATTCTTGTTTAATGGAAAGGCTTTGATTATTTACTTCTAGATAGAGCGTGGCAGCGTAGATAAAGCTGAAAAAAAATATGAGCCAAATGCTTGACTCTAAGTTGGTTCCCGTCACATAGTGTTCAATGTAACGTTGAGCGATTCGCACGTCAGTTACGGAGTTTCGTGTTGAAATTATTGCTTTGAAATGTCGAGATACGCGATAAAAGTTTGCCGAAATTATAAAGGACGCATAGATACAACCAACAAAGTCACTTAACATGGCTAAGTAACTCATTATTCACCTTAAAAAAATAAATCTATATCTCATCATATTATATAGTTAAAAATTTACTTCATCTTGACAGACTTGACAGTGATGTCAGTGTCTCATTACAAAATTCCCCAAAAAAGTATAGCGCAATCAAAATATTTACCTAATGCAGCTGTGCAATGGGGAAACACTTTTTTTATATCGATATTCATTTAATTGTCTCGTAAACTGGACGGAACACCAAAAATTTAAACGATTTATTAAAAAATAAGGACCCAAGGATAAATTAAGAATCTTTCAGTTCTCTCATATTCAATATGCTTCTAAGTGAAAGACGCGGACAGCTTAAACACTGCTGTTAAAGCTTGTATTAAAACCAAAAACATTAATAGAGTCTGTGCGGAAAGAGAATGGGATTTAGATTGGAGGGCGCTGTAGTGCTTTTCTACCGTATTTGTAAGGTTTTACTACTTTTAGACATGATTAAATACAAAAACCGCAAGAAATCACAACAAAAAACAAATCCATATCAATACAAAACTTTGACGTTTTACGGATTGCTGGGTTTGATTGCCAAATAAAAATCTTAATGTTAGTTCCGTTTTTCGCCACGCGCATTCTCTTTCCGCACAGACTAACTTTATTATTTGAAAAAGTACCAGGCGACCATGCATAACTAAAAGGCTCTGGTAATGAAAACGATTAAAAGAAAGAAAAAATGTTTGTCTATTGTTTTTTTTTCTCTTGGACTTAATAAAGGTGGTGATTATCTACGGATTAAGAAATGCAGGTAAGGAATATACGAGTCAAGGCCTAAGAAGACGATAGGTGCATCGTGTCCGCATACATGGCACAAGAAATGTAGCAACAAAATTAACGAACAACAGCGCTTGAACCTTTGTAACCACATTCTGGTATTTATATAGATAACCGATTATGCAATGGAATTATATCGCAAATTTATTTAGTAAACAAGGAAAGTGAAAGATTTCCACAAAAAAACATCCAATCGTAAATATATATTGACCTTTGAGTACCGACGTGTATTTTTTGTAATGTTAGTACCGATGTAAGGCCTGAGAGGCCGCGTATATAATATCAAGTCTTATGAAGAAAGTGGCGAGGTGAATATTTGTTCTTCCATTATGATGTAAAATAAAGGGTTTTAAACATACCTACAATTTAATTCAAATTCTTTGTTTTGTAATTACGAAACTCGACTTTATTAAAACATCGCACATAGGGTACAATTTCACTGTTGATCACACGAGTCGGCCGTCACGCCATAAGGTCGGCGTTCGCCGCGTTCAAATACTGCAGCGACATGCGGAGACTGTTTGTCACCAACACAAAGTACGTTGTCACTGCAAACAACAAAAGGAATAACAAAAACACTGTATATTTTTAATGTAAGGACAAAAGGCTATATGACAGTATGAAAAATAAAGTACAAATATATATTGGCATGTTTATTAAACATGAATATTGGGGACTAATTTCACTATTCTGACAAAAAGAAAGTAGTTGATGATCAGTGCCGTCTCTGACCTATTGGAGGCCCTGGGAATATTACAATAATGGGGACTTTATGACCCCCGTTTGGTGATTTAACAGGAACTAGGGACTTTATATTTGATCTGAGGGGGCCTCCTATCGATCGCGGAAAGACGGATCTGTTGATGATATTATTAAAATGATCATAAAAGAGAAGTGTTTTTTGGTGTATTGTTATGTGATCGAAAATTCTTAAGATATGCGAAGCCTAAAATGACGTCAGCTGCTTGTAAACATGCTGTCGAAGTGGCATTACTTTGTACTGTTTGGCGTTTTAATGAGAGCCGTGTGACGTCATCTTCTAGTAAGACGCCATATTTGCTAAAGAAACATTTCCGTAGCATAAGTATTTCAAAACAGAATGTTAAGTTTCGTTTTGTTACTAATATACGTAACATAATCATAAATGTCCGTTTTCCTTTGTAGATAATGCGAAATTGCACTTTAGACCTTCTAATAACAAGAAAACAGAGTTAATAGGGATCAGAGATTTTTGAAATTTGACCTTTATTCTCGTAGCAATAGATCATGCTATAGATAACATTAGAATAGTAGTTTGAATTTTGAAATAACTTTTTTAAATTGTAAATGTAAAAGAAACTCTTTCGATTTCTTGACATTTAAAAAAATGTAAGTAATTATGAGGGAAATTGGACGAACTTTATCTTTTTAGCATTGATTTTATAAAAAATATGTTCATAATAATAAACATATAAATTAGTAGCTGTAATTGTCTGCAAAAAATTTTTGCATTACACTAATTGAAAAATATGATTTCTTATAAGTACTCTATCTACGATGATCTTATAATAATAGGAAATGCTTTGCAGTGAGACAGACAGAACAGTGCAGTCGTTAGCCACCCACCAATCCGCACTGGGCCCTGGCCCAATCTCCCTATTCCATCCATAGTGAAGGCCTGTGCCCCAGCAGTGCGGACATTAGTAGGCTGATGATGATGAAAGGAGAGACATTGAAAATGTAGAAGCAGAGGTTCAATATTTAGAAGAAACGAAAGAAAATAAAGTTGACGGGGTCATTTAATCTAAAGGAACTGAATTTTTGGATTCGGAACTATCTTTTAGTGAAATAACAGAGTAGTTTAACATTTTTTGGAAAATAAATTTTCATTTTGCTTTTTTAAACATTAGGGTAAAATAAGAATCGCCGAAATCAATGTCGGATATATGCACGAACAAAAATAAATAGATTTTTGACAAAAATAAAGTTTTTTTTTCATTTTATAAGTCAAAAATCCAAAATAGGATCGATCGAAAATGCATTCCGCATTACCTGTTTTATTTTTCTTAAAATTACGAAATTGAATATATAACAGTAACAATAGAATATGTAACAATATTCATATTCTTCTCAACGAACCCTAGACAATGACGTATCACGTGTATGAGACCCTCCATTAAAAGTAAAAAATTTGAACCAAATATTTGGCTTTGTTCTGCATTTCATTCCGTTAACGATCAATAGACCCATGGCATGCGGAAGACATACGACAAAATGTCAGCAATACGGCTTCGTTTTTACTCTTTGTTGCCGCATGCCGCAACAGAGTTCTCAAAACATATGTGTCCATTTATGGTTTTTAATTTACTCTTTATATCAAAATTGACAGACTATTTTTTATAATATTTGAGAACAATATACGCACGCTTTATCACCACAGCAAAAACCTTTTATTTTCCAATATTTCCGGTTCGTGACCAACATGAAATGCGAACAACAGTGGTGGTCATATAATTAGAAACACTTCTTATGAATAAAGAAAGTATAACTTCTACGTACTAATGTTCGTAAAAATATACACATTCAATAATTAATAATCATGCAAAAATATAGCCACTCAAATAAAAAAATTGTGTGTGTCAGCTCCGATGCACGACTGGAGTTTATTCCTTAAGTTCGATCGTCTAACCAGATGCAAAAAGAGTTTATTTAACTTAAAAAAGATTGATACTGTATGAAAGGGTAAATTAACAAATTAATGAAAATAATATACATATATAAATATATATTTATTCATTTCATATACATTTATTATAACTCATCGACGAAATATTTTACATTAAACTTTTTACAATAGTCAATTTCAGATGTGCATAAATATATCATTAGGAATGTTCATAAATTATGTAATTATTATTAACAGACTATTATCATTTTTTTAATATTAATTAAATCAACATTGTCTGCATTATTAATTACAGTGACAAGTGGTTTGTGGTAACTAAAATAAGACACATGGACGTTCGTAGATTTCGTTCGTGGTTCACGAATCTTGAAAATACCGCATCAATGGTTGTACCATACCATACCTCGTTGTCCTCATTGCTCTATCAGAAACAATATCTAAATTCAGTTCAGATTTTAAAAAATTTATTAATGTCAATCCGTCATCTTTGTTTGTCAAAGTTGCGCGACATAGGATGCGCACCAAAAACGTAACGAGGTCATTCATCGATAGATTTTACTCCTCACATTTTTCTCATACCGGATCATACTCATATACCCTTATTATGCAAATCGATTCTTAAGAAGTAAACTCCAAAACTCATTAAATGCATAAAATATAAAACATATCTTACTTTTAATTACAAAATGAGTCTTACACATGCAGGTGTTTATTTTCTGTTCCTGGTCGCTTGGACGCCTAATTAGAAACATTTCAAAAAGGTTTTTTTGAAATTCGAGAACAGCAATTCTTTCTTGGCTTTTTCTTTTATTTTGGCGGCAATTCAAAATTAATTATGAATTTTATTTAGTTCAAAATGGGAAAAAATAAAAGATGTGACGCGACAACTACGAAAACAATTGTTAAATTACATATAGATCATAAGTGGGCGATCATACATGGGCGTAACAGTAAAATAGCTAAGCATTTAAATTGTTCAGTTAAGCAAGTTTTCAATGATCTTAAATAACATAATTAAAACTGATTTAAATGTTTGTCCGTAATGTAATATTGAAACTGCACCTGTGTAATGGGATTTACATTGTTTTTCTAATAAATGATAAATCGTTGAACATATTGTTGTCCAATTTATTGTTTAATATCAAAATCAAAACGATTGCGGTGAAGTATCTTACATAATGTCAAGGACCCTTGGTAGTGTTTCTAATTATATGACCACCACTTTATATATAATTAAGTACCTCCTCCTTTTGAAGTCGGTTAATAATAAAGTATTAGGGAAAATTAATTTAACTATAAATCAGTACTATGGCAGTAATAATTAATTTTGCTACTGTCAGTCTACTGCAGGTCAGGAATAAAATTGGCTGATCGTACATTACATTGCACAGTTTATCATATCAAAAAAATGGACGCGTGTAACTTATGTACGCGCGTGAGAAGTTATACTTCTTTAGCATCATTAAAAATATTTTTTAATTGCATGCAAATAATTAATAATTACAATAAAATAATAAAAGGACTGGAAAAGGATAGTTAACACAGTCAATTAAGTTCAGTTTTAATAAGAAAAATTAAATAAATATTCAAAATATTCAATTAAAATCACTACTGAATTTAAGTTATTAGTCCATATGTAATTAGCAATTGTAAGTAACTAAAACACGTTGTGTCTATATAGAAACTAGAAACATGTGGATAAATATTATAAATATGAAAACAGTGATCAGAGGCGACGAGCGTGTCAACATTGTTTTTGACAACGCGATCATCTTATGGAGCTCCGTGGATCGTTCAAAGTACCTTTCGAACAGATGTCTAATAATGGTGGATTATTAACCACTAAGTGGTTAATAATCCACCATTATTAGACACTAACATTCATAACGCGCCCGCGGCCATCTTCATGCTGTTACTTTTGGGTTACAGTGATGCGCGCGCATCTAAAAATTTCACTCTCATCATTTTTCCATAACGCGCCTAAAGAAGTATAACTTCAAAAACTTGGTAGTTATGTGTCATTACAATCTTTTACTTACACAATACGTGACACACAATCAGGATCAGCAAAGAAATGCCGGCGAAGTAGCAGTCGGTGTGAACAAAGAAGCAGAAGCCAGCCAGCACCAAGTACATAAGCGCCACTGTCGATGAATACGCAATAGCACCAAACTGGTAAATCACTATCAGGACTGGAATATTCTGGAAACATATAAGAGTCGTGTTGTGATCCCTCACTTAAGATTAACATTTGAAACGAAATATAATAATCTATAGTTTTTTTGGCTCTTACTTTTTACACATTGCCAAGTTAAAGTCAGGGAAACGAAATTTAGGAAAATATGGGTTTAGGATATCAGAATTTAGGTAGGTATTACATAAATAGTTATATTATACGAAGCACGTTAAATTCAAGCGCCTATGTAAAGTTTAAGGAATTATAAAGAGTATAGACTAGATCAGGGATGGGAAAACTTTTTCTATGTTGGGCAACTTACGATTCCCCCCTCCCCCCAACCCTAGAATTTAAAAAAAAAAACAAAATATAACTCGGTAACGAATGCCCCTCACCCTGCAGCATAGTAGCAAGGCCCTTGAGTTTGCTGCGAACTGAATATGTATGTAGCAGGATCGGCAGCGGGGTGTCGGAATATATGAAAAATGGTACTTTTGGTTGGTACCTTTGACTTTGGTTTACGGTCGCGGGAAGAATTACAACCATTCGAGGGCTGGAGATGGCCCGCATGCCGTAGTTTCCCCATCCCTGGACTAGAATGTACCTAAATCTGCTTATTGACAGAACGGGTGAATAGCGAAGATTTTTTGTAGTAGTAAGGTTCCATAAACTCTGCATCTTAAGTAGCAAACTTTAGGTGCAGCGCACAAAGGAAGGGGTGCGACGAAAGTACCACGCGCGGCAACACCAAGCGCGGCCAAGAACCATCGAGCGGTGACTTTGAGCGCTGCCTAGAGACCATGGAGCAAAAACAAGAGACACTTAGCGGAATGGTTGCGCGCCGGCTCTCGTCGCCGCTTCGTAGCGCTGTACGCCGCTTACGTACGAAGATACTACGTGCGGCAACACCGAGCGCGGCCAAGAACCATCGAGCGGTGACTTTAAGCGCGGCCAAGAAACATCGAGCGGTGACTTTAAGCGCGGCCTAGAGACCATGGAGCAAAAACAAGAGACACGTAGCGGAGTAGTCGCGCGCCGGCTCTCGTAGCCGCTTCGTAGAGCTGTGCGCCGCTTGCGTATTGTTTCATGTTTGACTTAACTTAATATATAGAAATTAGGGTTTAACTGAAATTATAAACTTCTCAGTATTTTCTAGTGATGTTACGGTCTTGAATTTTGACAAACCGGATTTGATCGGTTAGTAATACATGCAAATCGGTTTCCGAACCGAACCGCCAAATTTTCAGTAAACCGCGGTTTGAACCGGTTTGAACCGGTTTGAACCGTTTGACGAGTTGACGAATGAAGCTTACGAAACAACAGGTGCTATTTTTTTAATTCTACATATTTTGTTGATATTACATCGTGCAAATATTTAAAGGTAATTGAAAAAATAACAATTAAAATATGAAAACAAATAATAATAATCAGAATTAAGAATGTCAAAATAAAAATAAACAAATATCTATGTAATACCGTGTTTAAAAAATTACAAAAAAATATATAAACTCTATTAATTACATAAAACCGTACTTCTTAATTTTGAGAATAAAATACAATTTTAATAATCAACAATATAATAAAAACGTAACTTATTTTTGTAAAATCATTTGAGTCGTAGAAACTTAATTTGGTACAAACAACTTAATTAAAAAGTTTTCTTACAACTATTTAGGAATAATATTTGGTCTATTTTTTTAGAAGCTGGGCAATTACGTCGCATATTACATAATAATGAAAACAAAATTACACCGTCAAGTCAGTCAAATCTACCAGAGTCCGTTTCATTTCGGTTCGGTCGGTAAGTCGGTTATGGCTGTTGTATTTAAATTGACGATGCGCGCTAACCGTATCCGCTGCTGTAAGTCTTTTCGTATTTTATTAGGGTCGGTAAAGCACGTCAGGAGCCGCACGCGATTTGTGGATGGCGGCATAAACAAGTATTGACAGGCGTGCATGCGCGCAGCGCGATACGAGCGAATGCCACGGTAGAACCGGTTTACGAAGACGTTAACCGATTCAACTCGGTCCATGCTCAAACCGGTTTGAACCGGTTTGAAAAGTCGAGTCGTTACATCTCTAGTATTTTCGGCGCACCTCTCCCGATGTGTCTTTGGGTACGAAAAAGCTAATAAACAAATTTCAACATTAACTCGGTAAATTGAATACGCGTAACTTACACATAAAGCTCCTATGAGCAGCAGCACACTGATAGAGCAAAGGCCGATATGGACTATCCCCATGATCATCTGGATGGTCGCCTCTGTAGCAGTCTTGTAGTTAGTGAGAACCCCTCCCATATCCCAGAATCCTTCAGAGTGGTTGATGTTGGGAGCGAAGAGAGCACCAACCATCTAACAAGTACAAATCTTTATATATCAAACCGGCCAAGTGCTCGAACTCGCACACGGTGAGTTCCGTAAAAATTTGTAAGTGCGCAATATAAATGGCCGGAACTATTTTTACGTTCACTTATAAGTTTTTTCACAGTTTAAAGCGACTGTAAACTTGAGTATATGGTTTAAATCGAACTCCATACCTCTACGCGTTCCCGAGCTAAATGCTCTTTACAAACAAATGTCCCGACAAACAGACGGACCGGACAGCAAAGTGATCCTATAAGGGCACCGCTTGTTTCATTTTACGTACGGAACCCTGAAAATGAATCCCTTGGTCTTTGTCCCTTGGTTACGCCATAACAGAAGAACGACTTTACTGATGTATTTTTTTTAAGTTTTCTAATACGTCGTAGAAGGTTTTTAAGGATGACGAAACTAAAGTAAATGGGGACGAAATCGCGAGAGGAAGGTAGTGCTCAATAAAAATAATTATAGTACTTAAAGATTTGTCGAGGCTTATTGGGCAAATCGTTTAACTGGCTTTCCTCTCGCGATGTCACTCGCGTCGTTCTTCAATCTCATATCAAAACAACACAAAACCCTATTTATTGACACTGTAACATCATTGCATTTTATAAGTTTTAGCTATTCTCGTGCAAGGCAAAGATTTGTGTCCTGCGTGCAGGCCAAACACTCCAATACCGACTACACCCTATTTTTAAGATGGTCATATATTGGCCGCAATGCTGGCCAACAGGACAGTGACCAATATGTAGAACGAGGACATATACCTTCATATAGCTGACGTCAAACCAATACATGTTAAAATGAACTTAACTTTTACTTACAAATGACAACAGAGCAATCATGACCGTGCCAGCTCTCAAGAAACAGCAGAAGCAACAGCTGATCACAGTCGGCAATTTGTCCCAGAACCTCATCTTGTCGGATTTCGTGAACACTAACTATAAAAAATACTAGAACACTTGCAAATTTTCGATGATCTTGTCAGCCTAAAATTGGTCATTTTCAAAGCATTGTGAACAAACCAAAGTTACATTTCCCAGATATCAGTTTTCGTTTTCGTATCGTAATATCAACTTTGACAGTTCTGAAAAAGTCAGAAAGAAGGAACTAATCAAAGAATGTCAAATGAAATATTCTTGAGAGTGCAAACTTTTTGTTTTTTCACTGAAGATGGCAAGTGGTAAATTATGTACGAAATAGGAAAGATTCACAGTACTAACAAACTTTATTTCTTTTGACGACTCCTGTGGCCGACTGGTATGAACGCCGGGTTTCAAGGTATCGCCTACTCAAGAGGTCCCGGGTTCGAGTCCCGGCGGGTGCAGATGTTTGTGTGATAAATACGAGAATTTGTACTCCAATATGTATTTCTATATAAAGATACTTATATATGTATCAGTATATGTACTCTCTCCGTTACCTTAGCACCCCATAGCACAAGCCTTACAGTGCTTACTTTGGTGCTAGGCTAAATGGTGTGTAAAAAAACTACGAGACGTCCGTTCTGCTGGCATAAATTTTACAGATTCTCACGTATTTAATGGTAGTTACCTATGCATAACGTAGATTTCAGCAAATAATGAAATTATGAAGTAGAGAACGACATACGTAATATTTTCAGGATATCGCATTCCCATATTCACCTACGATGAAGCTTTCGCACTCCATATGTTTGTTCCCATTGCACTTCTTCATGATAAAATTAAAAATATACTAGTACTTTTTTATCTCGTTTTCGTCTTTTTTCATGTACATCGGTCATTTGATACAACATTTTTCACACCCGAAATGTCAAGGATAAAGCAAAAATTCAATAAATCGCGATTCATACCTGTTCAAACAGTGTTTTACAAAAAAATATCGGTAAAAGCTAATATCACTTTAACGTCAAGAAACTCGCGCCGCACTTTTAGTTTAATGAAAACAACACAATCCCTTGGCTGAAACAAACTTGATAATTGCTCATTAGAAACTTTTTAGGGCTCCGCGCTGAAAACCGTTTCAAGGAACAGCAATAAATTCGATAAAGCTCCATTGGCAGATGCCATACCTGAATAGAAATTAGTAAATAAGTCCGTTATATTATGCAACTAATGTAATTACCTACGTTTAATTTACGACTCTTAGAATATCATCCTTATAAAAAAAAACCACGGGTTGCACCCCGGGAGTGCCGGCAGAAGTGAAAACTTGAATATTAACGTTGTGCATTTTTGATATTTTGGAATGGTTAGGGAATAATTTTGCACGAATTGTTTTAATTTATCAGTATAAAAGTACTATCATGTATACATGTGGTAGAATACAATATTTATTTATTGCGCTATCGTACCGGACATGACAATTTATATTAGTACATCAAAAAAGTTAATCTCTCAGAAAAATCAATTTACATGAATCACGTTTAAGCGCACTTAGCGACATCTATTGTAAAGAAATCAACTTACATGAATCACATTTAAGCGCACCTAGCGACATCTATTGTAAAAAAAAATGCATTTTCTTCGCAATAAAGCTGCCACGTGGACGTCCTAGATAGAGACTTATTATTATAATACGGTAAAATAAAATATTACTATGTTTCGTCCAATATATTGAAAGTCAACAACCTTTCCAATTTTATTGTGTGTCATGATGTGATCAGTCCACGTGTTTAACCTGACGCGAGTTTAACATTTTTTACCCACACAAATAAAAAGTGTACGCCGCTAAAGAAGTTTTCACTTCAAAAACACTTTTTTTGGTATTTCTTTAATAAATAATAAAAATAATAATAATAAATATTTCCGACACACACCAATTAGCCTAGCCCCAAAGTAAGCACTATAAGGCTTGTGTTATTTGATGCTAGGGTAACGGATAGAATACATATACTGTACATATATAAGTATATTTATATAAATACATATTAAACATCCATGACTGGAGTACAAATGCTCGTATTCACCACTCGGCCACGGAGGTCGTCATAATTTAATGCCTATAGAGTTATTTTTATTTAGCGCGATCTATTGATTCATTACAATGGTTTAGACATTTCGAATCCTTTACAGCCGTGTTATTCTTTTTTTGTGACGCAGACAAAACCTCTATTTACAGAAAACGGCGCCTTCAAGAGGTACACCGCCAAACGGACCTCACACCAGACTCCCGCAAGCCTTACGGGCCCCCGTAGTGGCTGCCCACTGAGGACCCCGTAACTCTTACGGGCACTTTACGGCATAATATCCGCTAAAAAACCCTGCGGATACCCTCTAAACTGCTTAGTGCGAAACCCAAGTAGTAGTAAGTAAGTTTAGGGATTCCTCCGCGTCTTCGCACACAGCAGTCTCCCGGCCTAGGCGGAGCTCCACGGCAGGAGTCTCCCGAGGTATTGCGGGGACCCCGCAGACGTGCGCATGTCGGTACAGAAGAACCCAGCCTTTGCAAACCTGACTCGCACTTTTTAATGATTAGAAGGTAGTATGGGTACACTTAATTATAAAAGTTGATCATAGTCACTGAGTCGAATAATATTTGATTGTCGAACTTGATTAAACAACTTGATTACAATTAAAATTGTTTAGAAGTTCTCTTACTTATACCTATCGAGGAGGGCATAGTGGTTTTCTTTTGGAATTTAATTAAATGAATACTTTGAATAAATTAATTCATAGAACTGAAGCTTGGGTTGAGTGAGTCTTTGTTGATTATATTATTAATTATGCATTATAAAATAAAATCTTTCAAAAAGAGCAATGTGTTTGTTCCATTTAAATTCAATACTTAGAATTGCACTTGAACAAAAATTTTAAACTTGTACTTTCTTTGTGATAATATTAAAATATGAATATATTATTCAACTTCACTGAAATCTCTAAGAGCGAATGTTAGTCTAGTTTTGTCTGAAAAAACAACGTTATCATGGTACCACCATGACTACTCAATGTGTATCAGGTGTGGGTCCAATGAAATTGCACAAATTAAATTCTTAAGCATGAAGAAGATTTTTAGTTTATCATCTTGGAGATTGGATCATGACCGTTCGCGCGAGCCCAGTGCATTGCCATTTTTGGATATTAGCTAACGACATAACGTGCATTCCAAAATAGGAAGGAACTCGAGATAATAAAATTTATTTTTTGTCACCCATCTAATAGACCGGCCCTTGCAAAAGTTACTTCATTATATATATTTTTAGCTCAAGGATTGAATACTTTTTTACTAGTGGGAATTATGTGAGCAGCATTTTTCACTAGGGGTAGTGATGGCTGCTTTTTTATCAAATGTTTTATCATGGTTTTACTACAAAATGGATAGTATAGATAATGGTAATCGAGAAACAAAAGTGCGCTTGAGCAACACATACATAGAGACCGCTCACAGACATAAGTATAGTAACTTGCTAACGATCAAACCACACACCACTTCTTAGCGGGGAAAAATTCAATAACCGAGAGGCAGTACAAAATGCCTTTGGACAATTTATTGCAGTAGACATTTTCAATAAGGGCATTAATAAGCTCTGCCAATACGTTGGAAAAAAGGCATTGATTGCATGATAAATAAATATAATAAATATTGAAAGTATGGCCGTTAACTTATTTCATCAGAAACGGCAATTATCTAGATAATGACTTAATATTTCAGTTCTTTCTGTTTCATTATAAACAATAAATCAAACTAGACACGTACCAGTACCTCTACCATTATTTTTGATGTGTAACATCTTTCCTCTCATCATCATCATCATCAGCCTATTAATGTCCCCACTGCTGGGGCACAGGCCTTCCCTATGCATGGAATAGGGAGATTGGGCCAAGACTCACCATGCGGGCCCAGTGCGGGTTGGTAGGTGCTAACGAAGTATGCTTTCGCTCGTAATATCAGTGAAATCGTTGGGGTGTGTTTCAATAAATTTTATTATTATATTACCCTAAGATGCTCTTGGGGTTGTAGCATCAATAATGGATCAGAGGGGTAATGCTGGAAGCACGTAAATGAGTGTTCAGTACCCGTAGCACGAACCATTATCGAATTGGAATAGATTGCAAGTGCGAAAAGTCAATGTCAAATATTGTATGGAAACTTGAACAGCAGCGCCATAATGGGCGTAACGAGAACTAAAAAGCAGTACACATTTGACAATGACACTTCGTACTCGCAAACGCTACGAATTCGATATTGGTTGCCGTCTGTAGTGTGGGTACTGTACCCTTAGCACGAACCAATATCGAATTCAAATAGTTTACAAGTCCGAAATGTCATTGTCAAATGTGTACTAACTTTTAGTTCTCGTCACGTACTTTGTGGCGCTGCTGTTCAAGTTACCATACAATATTTGACATTGACTTTTCGCACTTAGAAATCTATTCGAATTCGATAACGGTTAGTGCGAAGGTTACTGATAATTTAGAAACTTTTTTACTACTGCTTGAGTTTGTACTTAATTTATTTTATATAATGGCGAGTTATTAAGTCTCTAATAGTAATTACCTATGTGCTTATATATACGGTTATCGTTTGCGAAAGTGTGACAATAAAGTTTAATTAAACAAAAAATTGTTTCCAGTGCAAGAAGTACACACCTAATTCATTATTAGAAGATTACATAACCCGTATTGGTTTTTAGGAGAGTAACAAGTAAGAACATCAAACAATTATGTGAGAATTTCAACACATACTTTTAGTTGAACAAAATATTTTTTAATCTCACAATCCGTAGGTACTTTAATTACACAGAACCTAAAACTAATCTAATTTACAATTCAATTTTAGAAGTTTAAACTTTGTTTAAAATTTAAACTATCGAAATCCGATAGCTACCTAAGTATTAGTTAATATTAATTGGCAGAAATATTTTGACGTAGGTGTACCTAAAAGTGGCTAAACGGGCAAGAACTTTGATTTGAAATCAACCAGATAAATTAATTGTATTCACAGGTGAGAGAACCTGTAAATACTTTACATTTTTGAATTCTCAGCACTGGTATATTTTGGGACTGGAAAGAAAGTTAAGGTGATGTGGGTAGTCAAATTAACACTTTTATGGATCCGTACCCAAAGGTTAAGAAATAGAAAATTAAATCAACCAAAAATCCGCCTTCCTGCCTAAAAATTAAGTTGGAAAGAAGAATACAGTCCAGTAGTAATGATTATATTAAGTGCAAATGCAAGATAAGTACAAGGAACAAAGGCGTTTGACCTGATTGACCATAAACTCACTAGAGAGTTCATAGACCTAAGAGGCCCGGCTCACCAATGGCTCTCATCCTACTTGGTCATAAAGCAACACGATGACCCACGAGGGGAGTAGCGATAGTGACAAAATACTACTGAAATAATTCTGCCACTTTTTGCGGGGGGAGGAATATGCACACAAATGCAGTCTAACATACTTACGAAAAAATGAAATTGTGATAACGACTCTCACACTTAAAAAATGACAACACTAAGGCCCGTATTATAGAAAGATTCTCAGTGATTGATCTAGTCTTGAGCATAGTCAGAAAGGGATATCGCTATATATAGAACATAGCGATATCCCTGAGATATAGAAAGGGATGTCGCTATATATAGTACATAGCGATATCCCTCAAGTAAAGATCAACACTTAGTTGTCATTCTGTAATACAGGCCTAAATCGTGCATAGATGAAACTTAAGATTTTTTATTGACAAATCTAAAATTTGTACTGGCGGGTCGATTGTTTTGTCAAACACTTCCGAAGATTGCATTTCTATAAAATAATATTTATTTTCTGTTTAAAACTGATTACATAGAAATAATATGTTAATAATTCTTCTAACATATGAAACGTTACACCATCCTTTTTTAAGTTTGATGTTGCAGATTTGTTTTTACAGCGAATTACTGAATAATTTATTTATTATTAATACTTAGTCTAGTAAAAATATTCGATCGCAACTAGTTTTATTACAAGAGCTGGTCGAACAGCGGCGGTAAATCGACAGAGGGGAGCGCTGTGAATGCCTTCTCCCTTCCTGGCCGCGTCATTCGTGTTGCTCTATGTATTTGGCTGATCGCCGACAGTGTATTGTAGTAGGTAGTAAAAAAACGAGCGAGCCGTACAGTAGTCGCGTATGATGTGTAACATTTGAAACCTCACCTTATATTAGTAAAAAAAGAAAAATAAAACCTACTACAAAAGGAATAAGCCATTTGAACATTACGTTCTAAAATCAAATCTAATAGTGCGCGCTTTCGCGACTCCCTGTTACACACTTCCGTCCCATTTCACGAAATCACTCCGACAAATTACAGGAAAGCGAGGGGAAAGATGTTACACATCAAAAAAGTGTCAATGGTTGTACTCGACCAGTCATAGGCAAAAGTAATGACCCGCAGAGTAGTATCCTTGGACCTATCAGTTGTGTGTGTGTTCAATTTACTTGTTTTTCATTTAATATAGTTTTGACGATTTACAATGTTCCAATTAATTGTCAGTTTTTTATCTATATCTATACTTATAATAAATCTGTAGAGATGTCAATTCTGTACATGAAATATATTTTTAAAATAACTATCAGGGGGTGATTAGTGATCGATACTGATGCCAAAAATGCAATCAGTAAATTTTTTGTCTGTCTGTCTGTCTGTCTGTCTGTCTGTCTGTCTGTCTGTTCCTTATAGAAACAAAAACTTGGTACAATTATTCTTCATACTCCTGGGCAGGTTATAGTATACTTTTCATCACGCTACAATCAGTAGGAGCAGAGTATTGAAGGGAAATGTTGGGAAAATGGGAGAAGTTACTCCATTTTTTAAGCTTCCGTCGCGTGTGCAGCCTTAATGATTAAAGTTACATAGAAATCATGTATGACGGAAATATTCTACATAAAATTGTCTAAAAAATATCCCGCAACAGCATATGTCTATCTTTTATGGTTGACTCACAATAACACGTGTAACTCCCGATAGCTTAGCAGTTCGGAGCATTCTGATCATATTTGTTTACTCTTACGTTTATAATACTCGGTATAGAAACACCAAACTTATACATGAAATAAGCCATCGCGCCATCGCACGTGAATACTGAATCATGCTATAAGGATTATTTTTGTGTAACGGGTGCCGCGCTCGACACGGGTCGCGGCAGCGGTAGGGTATCAAAGTTCCGAGAGTGAGCTGTCTAAATCTGTTTTCTGCGTCGCTCTACCCCTGGGGGACGATCGCTTCCGCTGAAGCCTTAGAGGCCTTCCCGGCCAGAGGCAGCCCCTACGGGTGTTTTTTAGTCAGTACAAGTCTGACATAACCTTGCAGCCGGCTGTAGGGTATCCATGAGGATTTCTCATCTGCTCCCCCGCCTGGGAGACCGAAACCGTGCTTATCAGCGCGACTTTTAGTCTTTAAATAGTTTATTTGAATTTCTTTTGTTGTTATTTTGTAAAACTGGTATTAGTTGTTTTGGTAGTGTTTAAATATTCGTTCAAATTAAAAATTATTAAGCCTAGGTACTTTTATTAATTAAAGTAGTTATAAGTATTTATTTTTAAGTGAAGGAAGTATACGTAGATAGTATTGCACAGGCGTTTCAGCTTTATTTTCATTTCTTTTTTGTTGTGAGTTGTATATATTTCTGGTTATAAGGTAGCTAAAGTTAGGACCACGTATTAGTTGTTTTGGTAGTGTTTAAATATTCGTTCAAAGTGTAATTTAATCATATAGGATGAATGTACGATGGCCCATCGAAAAGGAGTAGAAGCGGTAGACAGAACTTTAAGAGATATAAGACAAAATGATCGACCCATGGGCGATATCACAGTTTTATTTTGTGGTGATTTCCGACAAACCTTAACGGTAATACCACGGGGAACCCGAGCTGCTGAGGTTAGGGCTTGCCTGAAAAGCTCTTATTTGTGGCGTGATATACAATCGGTGCATTTGACTATAAACATGCGAGTGAGAACTGTAGATAACCCGGATGATCGTGAATTTTCTGATATATTATTAATGAAAATACCTTCACCAAAGATACCTATCCACTGCTACACCAAGGAAAACTTATTCTGACGCCTGAGTTATGTTGTATAGTGTAATCCCAACAACATCTTACATCGTCAGTTTACGGTGACGTAACAAATATATTAAATAAGAACAATTCTTGGCTATGCGAAAGCTATTTTAACTCCTCGCAATGACCAGGCATCTGAGATTAATAATAAAATACTGTCGAATATCCAGGGGGAAAGCAAAGTTTATAGTTTAATAAATAGAATGGCCGATGAACAAGAAGCCACTAATTACCCGATAGAATTTTTAAATTCTTTAAATATGCCCGTACTTCCTTCTCATGAAATTTGTTTAAAAATTGGCATTCCGATTATTCTGCTCCGAAATTTAAGACCACCACAAATTTGCAATGGAACTCGGCTTAAAGTAACCCAGTTGCAACAAAATGTAATCGAGGCTCAAATTTTAATAGGTTGCGGTGCAGGAGAAACCATCTTTATTCCCAGAATTCCCATAATACCAAATAATTTTCCATTCTAATTTAAAAGAACGCAATTCCCAGTATCGATGTGTTATGCAATGACAGTAAATAAGGCTCAAGGGCAGACCTTTCGTGTTGTTGGAGTAGATCTCGGTGTCAGTTGTTTTTCACATGGTCAGTTATGTCGGTCTTTCCCGGGTTAGCAGTCCTAGAATTTTTTATGTTCACGTTCCGGACGGGTCAAATTTCAACGTAGTCTACCCGGAAACTTTGCGCTGAAGTATTTTCATTCTATATGTACTTAAGACTCATGTGAAAGCGATCTAAACAATATTACCAATACATTAACATAATAACATACAAGGAGTTACACGCTGATGGTCTCGGGGCATAGTGATAATAATAATATTCTGCGGTTCCTTATTGCGATATTTTTAACAGTATTATATTTCCCTACTAAAATACGAAAGTTAATCTGTCTGTCACATCAAAACCACGGAACCCTGAGGAAGGACATATGCTATTTTTTTACGAAAAAACGACGATAACGCGGACGAAGTCGCGGGCAAAAGCTAGTTAACAATAAATATCTGAAATATAATTGATTGTTTGTTAATCCTCAATCTAAACATAAGCCATAATTTCTTAAAATGTTTCTTATTAGATTCTGCCTAGTTTTTAGATAATAAAATTTAAAATTGTAGATGTTACCTGTGGAATTGAGATACAACTCTATGTAAAATTAACCTTGGTCCATACTAGACCGTATGGGCAATTTTTTTTGTTTCCTCCCAGGCGGGGCAGAGGGTGAGAAATCCTCATGGATACCCTACAGCCGGCTGTAGGGTTATGTCAGACTCTTACTGACTAAAAAACACCCTTTAATCATGCTTATGGCCAGAAGGGCCTTACAAGCTTCATCTGAAGCGATCATCCCCCGAGAGGGGGATGATGCGGTGCTGCGTTAGTTTAAACTAGTGCATAGTTTAAAATAACGCAAAATGCGCTGCGAGGACAAGTGCACTCAGATGTGCACTTGGAACGGGAGGGGACTGAGCGGAATCGAACCTCTCTGTGTCGGGGGGGCGGGGGGACTCTACCGCGAGTGTTGAATCCTCAGCGGCCAGGAGGGCCGCGAGGTCGCGTGTGAGTTTGTTGTGTGTGGCTGTGAGTGCGTGTTTGGGCCTACGGGGCCTGTAGCGAGATGGAGTGTGTGGAGCGTATGCCGACGCCGACCTAATGAGTGGATTGGAGTGCTCTTCTGCAGCTTTGAAGAACCGTTCCGAGCACTCTGTGAGGTGTGTTTGAATTGTGTCGAGTTGTAGGTCCCTGTGGAGTTCCACGGGGCCCCTGTGGCTATGCGGCAGAAGCGATTTTGAAGCACTTGAAGTTTGTTCAAAATCGCTTCGTCCGCGTGTGCGAACACTGGTGATGCGTAAGTGAGGACCGGGCGTATGCAAACTTTGTAAAGCGTTCGCTTGTTTCGGAGAGACATTTTACTGTATTTACCGAGCATCGGGTGGAGGCGGCTCATATTAAAGCGCGCGTTCGCGACTACGCGTGTGATGTGTGGACGGAAGGTGAGTTTTTTGTCTAGCGTGATCCTTAGATATTTGACTGTGCGGTGCCACGGTATTGCGATGCCTTGCATTCACTGAGACCGCGCACCGTATTGTATGGTTTTGGTGCGGCGCTTGGGATCGAAGCAAATGGCCGAACTTTTGTCCGGGTTTACGTCGATCCTCCAATCGCGAAACCAATTCCCAAGTGTGGTGATTGCCGGTTGGAGCCTGACTATGATTTAGTTTGTACTGGCTCCCCTAGAGTAGAGGGCCGTGTCGTCCGCGAAGAGAGCGAGCTCGACACCCTTGGTCTTAGGGATGTCATTGGTGTACGCTGTGTATAGCAGGGGGGAGCGGGCGGACCCCTGTGGTACACCGGCTCGTAGTGGGCGGGGCATAGATAATGTACCTTCGTATCTATAGCGGAAGGTACGGTTTGATAGAAAAGAGGCTACTAACCTAACTAGGCGGTCGGGTAATTCTAACTGGTACTATGCCAAACCTTGTCAAAGGCTTTGGCGACGTCGAAGAAGACTGCAATTGTTTTGTTTTTATTAAGTTGGAAGCCGCTTAGGGCGTGCTCCACTATGCGGTGGATCTGTTGGGGGCAGGAGTGTTTGGCTCTGAAGCCGAATTGATGATCAATAATAATTGGATCGGATGGTGATAGGAGGTGCTCTCTTAGTCTGGTCAGTATTGTCTTTTCGAAAAGTTTCCCCATTGCCTTGAGGAGGCTGATAGGGCGATGGCTACTGGGGAGGTGCGCGGGTTTACTGGGTTTGGGGATGCCTATCACTATTGCTTCTTTCCAGGCGGCTGGGAAGTAGCACAGATCGAAGCATGCGTTAAAGTGAATTGCAAGCAAGGTTAGCATTTGGGTGGGAAAGTGCTTGAGCGCCTTGTTAGAGATGCCGTCGGCGCCCGGGGCCTTGCGTTGCTTAAAGTTTTTAATGGTCTGTCTGAGTTCGTCAGTCGTAACGGGGTCTAGGGGGTTGTCTTTGAGTAGAAGGGCGGCCCGCCGGCGGACCTCCTCCTCCACTCCGCGAATGTGTTGCGGGTCAGTTTCCTGAGTGCTGGGCGTGCATTGCGCCGCTATGCTGTCTGCAAAGCACTCGGCTTTCTCGTCGTCTTCGAAGGCGACGTTGCCGTCGGGGCGAGTGAGCGGGGCGAGTGGGCGGGGGTGTGTGTGGTGGCGTCGCTACGGAGCGCTTTCGCGATTCTATAGTACGCAAGATGGGATGGGGTAATGTCCGCCATGAGTTCCTCCCAACGGGAGTGTCTCAGAGCGGCTAATTGGGACCTAACTTGTCGCTGAAGGCGATTAGCTAGATTATAGGGCTACAATACTCGGGGGTGGGGTACAGTTTGGCTCTCCGGAGAGCGGCGTTTTTGGCTTGGATTAGGTTCCGGATGGCCAGCGGGAGCTTGCGCTTTGGCAGGGCAACCTCCCGCGAGTTTTCCTTCGCCTTCTCGGTCACCAGTGTCGTTATAGAGTCGATGGTTTCATCAATCCTGTCGGTGGTGTCGAGACTGTCCGGTGAGTTAGGGAACGGGGACTCGGGGGAGTCTAAAGCGGTCTCGAGAGCGGAACGGTATCCGTCCCAGTTGGTGAATAGCCTCTTAGGAGGGGTGGGGGCGTCTAGTGGGTCTTGGGGACCTAGAACTAGGGACACCGGTCTGTGATCGGACCCCAGGTCGTCGAACGTTTCGATCGAGCTGAGGCGTAGCGACACGTTTTTGAGGATCGCGAAGTCCAGGACGTCAGGTCGGTTTTGTACATTGTCCGGGTAGTGGGTGGGCGCGTAGGGACAGATGACATCATAGCCAAGCTCCTCGGTGATGTGTAGTAATCTGCGGCCAGAGGTGGTGGTGGTCTCGCATGTCCAGTTAAAGTCACCGAACATTATGACTGATGTACCTAGTGTAGTGAGTGTTTCGAAGTCTGCGCGGTGAGGGTGTGTACCTGCTCTAATGTAGACTGAGGCGATGATTAAGGACTGGTGTCCTGTCATCGACAGCCTACAGATGGTGGCTTCCATGTTTGTAAGCGCGGGAGTAGGTATAGCTGTGCAGTGTAGGTTGCGTCTATAGTAAATTGCGGTACCGCCGCGCGCGTTGGCACCGTCGTTCCGGATTAATTTGTACTTAGGGATCGACAGCCCCTTCATTTGAGTTGGTTTGAGTCAAGTCTCCTGAAGGAGCAGAAAGTCGGGTTCTCTGTCATGCAAAAATAATTTAATTTCGTTTAGGTTAGAGTTTAAACTGACACAAGCGCCTTTCGGCTTGGTACGCCCGGAGGTTGATTGTGTTATTGTTAAGTTAGTGTTTGGCGCGGTCATAATTTCAATAACAATGGTGTTTGTTTTAGTTATCACCGCGTGTTTTGTGTGGAGTTTTTTTGTTCGTGTTCGGAGTCTGGTTATATTCCAGTGTTTTAGTGTTTCTACTTAATCGAACGCGGAAACGAGTTCGGGGTGTTCGGCTATAGCTATAGCCTTTTCGAGAGGACTTTTTGCTAACCGTAGCTTCGCGGCGAGAGTGTGGATCTCGGCGATATTCACCCTCTTCAGCGAGGAGCGAATAAGCGCCAAGAGAGATGTTCTAAGGAGAGAGATGTTTTGGGCTGGCTTAGCGTGTGTTGTTGGTGTGGTGTGTTGTGGTGGTTGTGTTTTTGGGCGGGCTCTGGCTGGTCCCCAGGCTGTCGGGGGCGCCGGGCTGTGAGGGGCGGCCGCCTTGGGTAGCCCCGGGAAGTTAGATGTGGTGTTAGTCGGTGGTGGGTGTGGTTTGGGCGCCGTGGTTGGCTTTGTGTGTGTGTGTGTATTTGGCCTGGGCCGTGGGGCCCTCGGGCAGCCTCTGTAGTTGTCCAGGTGGCCTTCTTAGCCACACAACACGCATACGGGTGGTGTGGGTAAGTTTGGGAGTGCGGGAGCACTCCTTGGTGAGGTGGGGTACGAGGCACTTAACGCACCTCGGGGCCGCGGAGCAGTTGGCTGCTGCGTGGCCGTATAATTGGCACCTGTGGCATTGCCCAGGGGTGCCTCGCCGGTGTGGGGCCTTTAAAAATTTCCCTGGCTGCCGGGACCGCGGTCAAAATGACTAAGGCCAACGGGTATTGCTTGCCAGTCCGGCTGTGCATTTTGTGCACTGCCTCGGCTGGGAAGCCTTGAGCGACTAGGTCGTTAAGGATGAGCTCGTTGGAGAGCTCGAATGGGACTCCTCTGAGGACCGCGCGGACTTTGCGCTCTTCGGGGAGAGCGTAAGTGTGATACGAGAATTTGTGTGTGGAGCCTTGTGAGGCTCTTAAATTTGTCTGTCGTGGGTGTGGTGATTTTAATAGCGTGACCAGTGTTCGACGCTTGGGTGTAATTAATGTTGTTGGATTTACAAAGGTCCGCGACCTTCGCCCATTGCGCCTTATCGTGCAGAAAGACGGGCGGCGGTGGCTTTGCCTTGATAGGTGTGGCGGTGCACCTATTGTGTGGTTTTTGTGTGTGTGTGTTGTGTGATGTCTGTGTTTGGGTGGACGGTTGGGCGACCGTGAGAGGGGTGAAAGGGACGGAGGGCTCATTTACTGTCTGAGACAGGAGAGCAGGAGGCGAGAGAGGCGCCGTTGGAGACGCGGTGTCTGCACGGCGCTTGGAGCGCCGCTTCTTCTTCTTGTTCACCACTGTGATGAACACAGAGTCGTCGGACGCCGACATTATGGTAGAGTTGGAGTCGCAGGTGGATACCGGGCTCGAGGCGGCGCGCTTGCTCGCGCTCGAGGGGAGGCAGGGGGTGTCGGGGCGGGGGGGTTCGGGGGAGGGGCTCGCGGGAGAGTCGCGCATGGGGCGCGCTCTCGCGACAATCTCCCTGATGGAGGCCTCGTCCAGGGAGAGGCCTAGGGCTGAGAAGAGGGACGAGATTTGGCGTGTAATGTTCATTCTGTGTGATGTGTTGGGCTGGTGTGTGTGCGTGTAGGTGTGCCCTGACTGTGGCGTGAAGCCGCAGGTCCTAACACCCTATACGATAACGGTGGACCTCCCCTGCCCGCAGCAGGGGGTCGGTTGAAGCTGTAAGAGATGTGTTCCTATATTCCTAGTGAATATAGGAACAACCGTCACCCTTGGGAAGGCCCAAGTGCAAATGGAATCGGGTCTTCCGGTTTCCGAGCTCAGGAGCTCAAGACGTACCGGGGCTACGCCGACCAGTTTCGTTAACACCGCTAGGTATCCACTGGTTCAATCTTGAGTCTCACGAATGAGTGCAGGCGCGTCGTGTCGACTAGGAGCAGGCAGCTGTGTGGCGGGGCGCACGGAGCAAGGAGGCGGCTGTGCGACGGGGCGTACGGTCCGCGGTCGGAGCGAGAATGCGTATGGGGCAATGGGTATTGCCCTTTATATAATGTTCGTGATACGGCGCTGTGGTTTGGGTATTAGATGATTAAATATTTATAACCATCTACTTCCCGAATAGAAATTGATCTTCATTTGGTGATGTTAATTATGTTATGATGTTTTGTATGGCCACCCTTTAGTTAGATAGTTCATTACGTTCTGTTACTAGTATTTGTGTATCTGTGCGATGCGGTCTCCTCGCCACTGCTTTATAACTATGGTTGCTTTCTCTGTCTGCGAATCTATCTCTATGTCAACACGTAAGTGAACCTCCATTGTCTAATTAATATATCTCTGTTATAATTAATTAAGTGCATCTATAAACTATTGCCTTATTATTTTCTAACCCAGCTCGACAATATTATTAGATTAAGATATGAAATGAGAAGGCATAGACAATCCTACAGTAACCTTTTATTTTCCAGAAATCCATTCACACGTCTGAATCAGTGTCTGTATTTATAATAAAATATGAATTTATATAAGTATGGGAAAAAGTTTCTTCGCATTTTATATAAAAATAAAAACATTTTAAAAAAAATGTTTATTTACATTTAACTAAAGTATGTAGGTGCCATTTTGTTCGATAACTTTTTGCCATCTTATAGTTAGGGACATGATAAATATATAAAAAAAAACCACGACAAGTGGTTTTGGCAGGCCCCTCGTGATGTTAACCTTACACTCCCTAAAGAATTCTGATCTATCCTTCACCATCCAGGCGTAACTGCGGGATCCAGTTATGAGTGGCCGTTTGTCACGACTGGGTACTATATTTGCTCTACAATAATGTTCAACATATCAAAAACTTTTTAAAACCGATTTGAAACACAAATGCGTTGCGAAAAATCACAAACTTTAGTCGCTAGTGTGCGTTTAGACCTTTGAAGGGCACGATCTCATGAATTTGCATCGAAATAGCCCGTAACTAACGCGTCGACGACGGCACCAATTATGATCGTTAGCCGTAACCTCAGGTTAGGGATTGGGGCGTGCAAAAATTATCATAACCAACTAAGGAACTTTACATATCAAAACTGTCGGATTAAATCAAATATATTTACTTCAGAGGATCACGCGCGCTGGCCTACGTTATTACCGTCTAACTGTGGTCACAATTCCAACGCGTACAAAGAAATTTGGTGACGCATTTCTTTGTCGCACTATCCGCAAATGGAATACTCTGCCCGCTCACGTGTTCTCTCCCTCTTACAACCTGGGATTCTTTAAAAGAGGCGTGAAGAAGCAACATGCAGGCCGGCAGGGTGAGCACGGCTGGTGTGGCAGGTAGAACTGCTGTATCAGCTATCTTCGCGTCCGGACTTCACCTTCACTTAACATCAGGTGGGGTGGAGTCATTTGTCAGACCTACCTATAAAAAAATGTTTGCAATAAAAGTAATCCATCAACATCTAGTAGTAAAATGCTTAAAAAAAATGGGTGCGCCTACTTATGTAGGCGCGTGAGAAGTTATCCTTCTTTGGCATCGTTTAAAATTAGTTTTTAATTGCATGCAAATAATTAATTACAATAAATTAATAAAAAGTCTGGAAAAGGACGAAGTCAATAAAGTTCAGTTTTAATTTGAAAAAATAAACAAATAATCAAAATATTCAATTAAAATCGCTACTGAATATAATTTATTAGAACATATGTGATTTGCACTTGTATGAAACTCAAACACGTATTCCGAATATACAAACTAGAAACATGTGGATAAATATTATAAATATGAATACCTATAACTGTTACTTTATTACAAAAAATAAAGATGTGGTTTTTGGTTCTACTACACCAATGGTCAAGAGATGGCGCTGCAGTCTCCTGAATCGCGCTTTGGTTTCGTTGTTCCAGATTAATAAATACTTTTTGTTACTTTATTACAAAAAATAAAGATGTGGTTTTTGGTTCTATTACACCAATGGTCAAGAGATGGTGCTGTAGTCTCCTGAATCGCGCTTTGGTTCCGTTGTTCCAGATTAATAAATACTTTTGATAGGCCTTCACAATGCAGTCGTTAGCACCCACTAAATAGAGATTCTATTTCTATTTTGTTGGTAGATTTTCTTAATGTGCGGTAAACACAAAAGTAACGCATGAAGTTGGTCGCTAAAGCGACCAACTTCATTATGTTAAAATTTTGTGTTACAGTGATGCGCGCGCATCTTAAAATTTCACTCTCATCATTTTTTCATAACGCGCCTAGAGAAGTATAACTTCAAAAATAAAAATATAACTCTAATTAACAGATTAAAAATCTTTATCCCTTCCAGTACAAAGGTTTCGCTAGTACAGACGCTCATTCTGCCTATCCTTGACTATGCTGACGTCTGCTATTCTGACACCAACCAAAACCTTCTCTCTAAGCTGGATCGTTTGCTCAACAGCGGTATTCGCTTCATCTTCGGCTTACGTATGTACGACCATATCTCCCACTATTGAAATAAACTCAATTGGCTGTGCATACGTGACCGTTGAAATCTCAGAATTTTATGCATGATGTTCAGTGTTCTATAGGATCCACGTGCCCCAGAATACTTGAAATCTAGGTTTCAGTTTCTGCGTCCCTCCAGACCAGGTGATCTTCGCTCTTGCAGGCACCTTACCCTCAAAACTATTTTTCACCATTCTGGGTTTGTTTCCAAATCTTTCACGATCACAGCTATACGTCTTTAGAATGCTTTGCCACTGAATATTATATTTTATTTTTACTAATTTAGTGTATATATGTTTATTTATTTATTTATATATATATACTAGCTGTACCCTGCCACGCTTCGCAGTGGCACATTGTGATTGAATGGTTGAGAAATCAGAAACAAAACAAAGAATACATTTAATATAAGTTTAATTTTGCAATACTTGTGGATATACAATATTTTTTGTTTTTCCACTGTCTGCGTAGATATAAAGACTATCTGGTTTGCCGACTCGGGAACACGCAAGTGACGCAACATACAGTTGTCCATGTGAAAAGCAATCCGCATCTAAATCTAAACCACACAATTCTAAAGATTGACCTTGAGCTTTATTGATTGTGATTGCAAATGCCAATCGAATTGGGAATTGCAATCTTTTAAATTGAAATGGTGTATCGGTCGGGATCATGGGTATTCGAGGAATGAGGACATCTTCACCTTTGAAAGGCCCCGTTAAAATCGTTAATATGTTTTATTATTGATTGATTATTTAACTAATATTTTACTTATTTATTTAATTAATTAATATAAAATAAATAATTGCAAAAAAATAATATTTTTACTGAGGAGCTCGATGGCGCAGTTGGTTAGCGCGTTCGGCTGCGATGGTTGAAGTTAAGCAACTTTCGCAGTGGTCGGTCATTGGATGGGTGACCAAAAACTTCTATCTCGAGTTCCTCCGTGCTTCGGAAGGCACGTTAAACCGTTGGTCCCGGCTGCATCTGCAGTCGTTAGCACCCGCCAATCCGCATTGGGCCCGCGTGGCGGGTCATGGCCCAATCTCCCTATTCCATCCATAGGGAAGGCCTGTGCCCCAGCAGTGGGGACATTAATAGGCTGATGATGATGATGATGAATATTTTTACTGTCCATCTTTGATATAACCTCTACTTACTCTACTTTACGATTGCAATTGCAAAAAAATAATATTTTTACTGAGGAGCTCGATGGCGCAGTTGGTTAGCGCGTTCGGCTGCGATGGTTGAAGTTAAGCAACTTTCGCAGTGGTCGGTCATTGGATGGGTGACCAAAAACTTCTATCTCGAGTTCCTCCGTGCTTCGGAAGGCACGTTAAACCGTTGGTCCCGGCTGCATCTGCAGTCGTTAGCACCCGCCAATCCGCATTGGGCCCGCGTGGCGGGTCATGGCCCAATCTCCCTATTCCATCCATAGGGAAGGCCTGTGCCCCAGCAGTGGGGACATTAATAGGCTGATGATGATGATGATGAATATTTTTACTGTCCATCTTTGATATAACCTCTACTTACGATTTGGTGAAAGGCGCAGTTCGATCACAACACTATCACACCAAAAAATCTTGATTTAAGTGAATATTTAATTCAGATTGTATAATAATCAGAATCAAATGCAATTTTATTTGTAAATAAACAATGTAATTGGGAACGAAATTGCTTCTCATGTGACTGCGTCTTTACTAGTAGACTTTACTATATTTTTACTATCGTTAAAAAACTGTTTTCTCGCGGTCGCAGATATGTGACTGATGCAAAAAATAGATAAAAACAATCCTTGATGCGGATTTTATATCATGTTAAAATTTCAACTCAATCGGTGCAGAACTTTTTGAGTTTTTGAAGCGTACACAAACCAACATAACATTTTTATATATATAGATGTATAAGCATATGTGTAGGTATAATATGTATTTTATATTAATTGTTGTTATAGTAGTAGATAGCTCTTTTTAGGGTTCCGTACCTCAAAAGGAAAAAACGGAACCCTTATAGGATCACTTTGTTGTCCGTCTGTCCGTCCGTCCGTCTGTCAAGACCGTTTTTCTCAGGAACGCGTAGAGGTATCAAACTGAAATTCATACCTTATACTCAGGTCTACTGTCCCTTGAAGCTATGAAAAAATCAAACTTCTAAGCCAAAGCAATCAAAAGATACAGCCATTTATGCCGCAAATTTTCGAAACTCGCACGGGAATCAAAACCTACAGGGTACTTCCCGTGAACTTAGAATCTTGAAATTTGGTACGAAGTAACGTCTTATAGTACAGATAAAGCAAAAATTGCGAAAACCGTAAATTTTTAGTTACATCATAAAATAAAAAATATTTTTGAATATTTTTGTACGGAACCCTCGGTACGCGAGTCCGACTCGCACTTGGCCGGTTTTTTATATTGATCCTCACTTAGTAGCTCATATTCTATCGCCATAACATTTCATCTCCTACACCTTTACTGGTTGACTGGTAGAGAATGCATATGGCATTAAGTCCGCCATTTACTGTTTTTATGGTCATATAGAATAAATAATTAAATAATTACTGTTTCTTTAAAATGTTGAATACTTGTAAAGATATTCATTGGACAATTTGGACATTGTGGGTTACCTACAATGCGAAGAGATTGCGCTGCTTTGCTGCCTAAGAAATGCTAGAGAAAATTCAACACGGACAATTAGGGCCGCGGTAGTGCATCCGCCAGGATAGCGGTGTGTGCGGGCGGATTCGATTCCCGTCTGTTGCCTGGTCCACGTGGATTTTTTTCCAGTAAAATTTTCTTTAGATTTAAATATCTCACGATAAAATTCTTCAAAAATAAAAATATAAACAATAATTAAATCAAATGTCACGCCAAATCCTTTCTTTCTTTCAGATTGTTTTTTTTAGTTCCTATGAATACGTTAATTATGCACTCCTAAATTTTGTCAGTCGCCACCATTAATTTAGATTAATTTTCTACAAATAAATTAATTGTGGCATTAATTATATTACGTACGTGCTTCCGTACCTCCCTCGAAATTTATTGATGTAAAGGTTGTATACAATCCAAAGACTCACAAGGAAATAATGTCTAAAAAACACTTGCTCATTATGAAAACTAGCAGGTGCCACGACTTATTCTTAGTCACTAGATTTTTAATTATTATTATATTTCAGGCAGAATTATTTTTGGGATGAAAACTTAATCTTACTTTTGTATATTCCCAGGATTATTGAGTCCAAAGAAAGTTTGATTTTAGGACCTAATCACATTTAAATCTATTAAGACATACAGCTCGCATAGCAAACTTTAGTGCCCACTGTGATTCAAATCCAGGATCTCGGTATAGGCGATACCTTGAAAACTGGCGTACTGACCACTATTACCACAGAGGTCGTCAAGATACAAAGAAGCATAAGAAAAAAAACGAGTGTGGTTATGAACACACGACTGAAGTAAAACTTCTTTAGCTCCATCTGTATATATATATATATATATTATGTGTGGACAATATATACATGTATATGTGTGGAAAATATATACACATATGTATGTACATATACATATTTCATTTACTAGCTATAAGAGAAAGAGAGAAAGAAAATGTGCGAGCGCACTGCTTCCTCTTGCTTATATCCCCAATGCAACTCCCGCTCGCCTCACCCGAACACACTTTACGTAACGCATTCGCCAGTTCACCCCCAAGCTAAGCGTGCCTAAAGAAGTTTCAATTCAAAAGAAGAACAATAATAAGGTTACTTTCCATTCAGGATACACCATTCGCTTACATGTTTAATCTGTAACGCTGTTAGTAGATACGTCAAGTGTCGTTGGGTTGGCCATGGTGGCTTGCCTGCAGGATGCTCTTTTCAGGGCATAAATTATGAAGGTACCACACGGTGCTCGAGTTCCCGTGACGGTAACGCCGCGCCGCCACGCATTTATGAACGTTTAGCTGAAAATACGTGCAATTAGACTGGCTTACAATATTTGTGTGTATTTGTGGGTAAAAACTACTACTACGTACTAAATCATCATCATCAATATTTGTTAATTATGTATTATTCAAGCATAGACAATAAAGTTTTAAAAATCTTGAAACGCTCAATAAGTGTCGCCGCACATGGGCATCACGCCACAGCCACAAACGCCGCCACGAGAAGCCAGAAGCGGCTGCTAAAATGGCTGAAGCGCGCGACAGTGACCGACTAAGGTAAGGGAGAGAGGGGTGGGGAATCGTGCGAGTGACGTGTGGCGGCCTTTTGTATCATTTGGCCGGTGCGGGCCACAAGAAGCGAGCAACGACGATTTGTAGCGTGTGGCGGCCACCGGCGTACCGTGTGTGGCGAGTCCATATCAAATGTAGGAAAACTACAAGAAATATGCCGGTGGCAGCGTTTTGTGGTTGTGGTCGGTGGCCCGTGTGCGGCGACACTATAAGTCTTTCGAAGGTAGCTCGACAAAGTAAATAAAAATCATTATTCTGACAACGCATTATAATAATAATCATAATCAAAATCATTTATTCAGTTTAGGCTGTTACAAGCATTCATGAATGTCTAGAAGCTACGCCATCGGTTCGTAAATCTACGGCGGGAGACCTTGTACTGAGAAGAACCGGCAAGAAACTCAGCAAGGGCTGTTTTTTTCTCCCTGTTTTATTATTTACAGAGTCGTCAAATTGAAAAATGACTTCAGAGGTGATTCATGAAGTCACTTTTCATTACATACTTATTAAATATACATTAATTGTTTACCTGCATTTTGATTGCTGTGTCATACAGTATAAATACAAATAGTGTTATTTATATTCAGTGTGACTGAACATTAACTTCAATATTAAGGAAGTTAGGGCAGACTCATCTCCGCTGGCAGCACCCGTTCACGAGCATGACGCATGAACCAGCCATCGCTTCGCTCAACCATATTTTAGGGAACGTAACGACCCGCCTCACACGACACCGCCGAAGAGACTATTATCAGAGCATGACTACCCATAACTACCCATACTAACTACAACATATTTACTTAAATTAAGGTCATTTACCTGTAAGACACAACAAACAATTACAAAAACAAAGCAAAGGAGAAATCACGACCACGCCGTTTTGTCAATCAAATATTCTTAAACAGTCTGATAATCTTCCTTAAGTTATCAACTTTATTTACAGCTTTAAATTTAATTATAGTATTGTCAACACATAATTCATAATGTATATCATATAGAAATACCCGTGGGAATGGTTGGAACAGTTCATACCCAAGCATTTTTGTCTGTAATATTTATAATCAGACACTTTATAATATGCTTTCTTAACTAGTGATTTTTTAATGGTAGATTTAAATTTAGTCATGCTTAACTCTTGAATATTGCTTGGAACTTTATTGTAAAAGCGAACACTAAGACCTCTAAACGAATTATTGATTTTGTGGAGCCTAGTAGCAGGTAAAGTTAAGTTATTTTTATTTCTAGTATTATGTATATGTATTTCACTATTTTTAGTAAACAAATTAATATTTTTTTTTACAAATACTAAGTTGTCATATATGTATGGTGATGCAACTGTCAATATACCTATTTCTTTAAACTTATCTCTTAATGAATCCTTAACTTTAAGATTATAAATTGATCGAATAGCCCTCTTCTGCAGCACAAATATAGTTTGAATGTCGGCGGCATTTCCCCACAGTAAAATACCGTAAGACATTACACTATGAAAATAACTAAAGTAGACTAATCTGGCAGTTTCTATATCCGTTAACTGCCGTATTTTCATTACAGCATATGCTGCAGAACTAAGTCTCTTCGACCATCCATCAATATGTGGGCCCCACTGCAGCTTAGAATCTAGTGTGATTCCTAAGAACACTGTGGTATCTACAGAGCTCATATGTCGATCCTTTATATTTACATTAGTTTTTACCTGTTTGACATTAGGTAATTCAAATTTCAAACACTTAGTTTTCCCTTCATTTACCATCAAATTATTAACATTATACATAACACTCAAATAAGATACAATAAGATCCAGAGTGGTATCCCTAAATCCATAGTGGTGAAGTTTCCTGATCAATGTTTCATGAAAAACGCAATCAAAAGCCTTTGATAAGTCGCAAAATACACCTAATGCATCTTGCGAGTTCTCCCAGGCATAAAAAATTTGCTGTACAAGCTCAACACCGGCATCGGTTGTTGAGCGACCCCTTGTGAAACCAAATTGTTTACTATGAAGAATGTTATTACTATAAAAATATGATTGCATTTGATCTAGCATAATTTTTTCAAAAATCTTACTAAAGGTGGGTAACACGGATATAGGTCTAAAGTTTGTGGGGTCAGATGTGCTACCCGATTTATGTAATGGAGTTATTTTACTGTGTTTCATTAGATCATTAAAAACACCACAGTCAACACATTGATTAAAAATGCTAGCCAGAATAGGAGCTATTGTCTCAATTACTGATCCAGAAACATCCACGGAGTTACCCCACAGATCCGCAGTTTTCTTTTTATTTAATTGGTTGAAATATTTTATTACATCTTTACAGTTAATATACTTAAATTTAAATTTACTAGTATATTGTTTTGTGTGTTCTTTTAATATTGATTCAGCAGCAATGGGGGAGGAGTTCAAAGATTTTGTAGTTGAAACTGGAATATCAGTGAAAAAGTTCTCAAATGCTGTAGCAACTTCAACATCTGATGTAACATTTCTATGTTCAATGTTTAAATTAAAACTAGTATTTCGAGTTTTAGATTTTCCAGTTTCATTGTTTATAATGTTCCAAGTCATTTTGATTTTGTCATTACTATTCTTAATCTTACTACTTAAATAATTTGATTTTGCTGTACGACATACTTTTTTAAGTAACTTTGAATAATTACGTACGTACTCTTTGAAACTTTCACTAGTATTAATGCTGCGTTCATTGTAAAGTTCATAAAGTTTCCTTCTACTTTTATTTATGCCTGGGGTGGCCCACTCGCTGAAAGTTACTGCATCACTAACACATATGGTTTTGGGAACAAAGACATCATTAAATTCTTTACAAAAATTATTTAAAAAATCATTATACATATCATTTGGACTACTTTTATACTTTAAATAACTCAAACTCCTATCTAATTGAATTTTAAAACGCTCTATACGATTAACAGATTTTGGCACAATAGTGATATATTTCTTGGTGATATTTTTATTTGGATGTGGAAAAGTAATCATCTGGACACAGTGATCACTATCTAGTTGATTAACAATTACTTTTGAATGTGGTATTATATCCATATAAATATTGTCAATACAAGTGGCCGAAGTGGTAGTTATTCTAGTAGGCTCCATGAACAAGTTTTCAAGATTATATGATTGAAATAGATTTCTTAATTTAATACTCAAACTAGAGATTTCTAATAGATTAATATTAAAGTCACCACAAACAATTCATCGTTTACCAGTGTTGACATTTTTTTCTAAAGCTTCATCCATAATAGTTTCAAAACAATCATACAATGCTGAAGGAGGTCTGTATACACTCAATACAACAAGCTGGTCCAGTTCCACACAGGCAATCTCTATTGTTCGCTCAATCGAGAGGCTCACAATATCTTTACGTTCCTTAAATTTAAGTGCATTATTTAATAAAATTAAAGAGCTACCGCGAATCGCATCTTCTCGACTGAACGAACTACCAACCTGATGATCATTAAAATTAAAGATGAATTGATGACTTCTAAGCCAAAATTCTCTGTGATACAAAATATATCTATATTGTTACAATTCAAAAATAATTCAATTTCTAAGTCCTTACCCATCATTCCTTGAATATTTATATGCATCAGGTTGACCAAGTTTACATTTTCTTTTGATTGTTTGGGATTTTTCTTAATTAAATTAATATTTTTATGCAAGTTGTTACAATAATTATTTATTATTAAGCAAGACCAGTTGTCTGTTGTCTCATTATTTAATTTAAACAATAGTTATTATTTTGTAATTTGTCAGTAGAAGAATTTCTGACTGTCGAGTCAATAGAACATTGCTCAATAAAAGCAATTTGTTTAGCCAAGTTTTTGGCTATTATATAAAAATAATATGATAGCGACTTAGCTATCTGTCTTTTATAATAATTAGAAAGATAATATTTACCTTGGTCGAATATAAATTTCTAACATAATTGTTAGTGTCAATAATATGAAATTTTTCACTTTTACACATTGTGAACAAAAGCATATTTAATTTATATCTTAAGATATTTACCTCCTTTGGTAGACTTCTACAATAGGGCAATGTAAATAATATAATTTTTTCAACGTTTAATGATTTCAGGTCATTCACATGTTGAATCAATGATTTTTTGTTCAAATTGCCTCTATTTCCCACAAAAAATAACAAAGTAGTGCATTTACTGTAACTCTGTTTGATTGCATTTCCTAAGATATCCTTATAAGAAACATTAGGCATACAGTGATTGATAATTGAATTTCCCATTTTAGATAAAAGAGGGCCCATGCCCTTGCCAATTTCATCACTAAATAATATGATTTTTTTATATTTATTAACTTAAACTAAGTTGTCCGAGTGAATTGTTTTCACTGTAGTCAAGCATTCCTTTGATGGCTGCTGTGGGGAACTAATAGTTACATGTTGTGATATGGAGGAATCACAATTGACAGGTGACTGAGCTGTTAACTGTTTACAATCACATGTGTGATTGTAAGTTAAAGAATTAAATCTGTCATTGTTGTAATTACATAATTCAACCAACTCATTCAGTGCCTTCGTGTGTTCCTTTATTTCTTTTTGTGACAGTTCATATTTTTTTGTAACATTTATAAGACACTCTTGTAATTGTTCAATTTTACTTTGCAATGTTTGTGTGTCTTTTTTATATCTTAGGCTAATGTTGTCATATTTTATTGAATATATATCCAATTTATCAATTAATTGCAATCTTTCCTTGTTTAATTTTACATTTTTTATAAAGAACTTTTGTTTTTTTACAAGTTTTTGAGTTTTTTTAATGTATTTATTAATTTTTATGTACTTCTTTAATTTATTTCCTTTACAACCAATAACCCCCAGTGTATTCTTACTGTTTTAGTATCATCATGTGTGAGGTCTATGGTGACAGTGGGCTGGTTATTAATTGTAGCAGAAACCATGTCTGGGGCACAAACCACCAGCTCATCGAAAAGGCTCTGATTCAATGAGGCTGTTATGTTTTGTTTTGATGCTTCTAGGAGTGAAATTGTGTGATTGGCATCTTGTAATTGTGTTTCTAAAATATGAATTCGCTGCAATGTTTGCTCATATTCATTTCTGCACTGATCAAAGCCATCCACGATGCACTGCAGCCTGTCCCGAGCATCAATGGCAACACTATACTGTTTGTGTAGCTCAGCCATTTCACTCTTTAACTTTTGATTTTTACTTAAAACGTCTAATAATAATTCTTACAAAGGATGCGAAACGTCAATCTATACTTATAATAAATCTGTAGAGAGGTCAATTCTGTACATGAAATATATTTTCAAAATAACTATCAGGGGGTGATAAGTTATCGATACTGATGCCAAAAATGCAATCAGTAAAATTTTTGTCTGTCTGTCTGTCTGTCTGTCTGTGTGTTTGTTCCTTATAGAAACAAAAACTACTCGACGGATTTTAACGAAACTTGGTACAATTATTCTTCATACTCCTGGGCAGGTTATAGTATACTTTTCATCACGCTACAATCAATAGGAGCAGAGTAGTGAAGGGAAATGTTGGGAAAACGGGAGAAGTTACTCCATTTTTTAAGCTTCCGTCGCGTGTGGAGCCTTAATGGTTAAAGTTACATAGAAATCATGTATGACGGAAATATTCTACATAAAATTGTCTAAAAAATATCCCGGAACAGCATATATCTATCTTTTATGGTTGACTCACAATAACACGTGTAACTACTACTGTGCACATCAGGGTGCATCCGTCCTCTAAGCGCACTAGCAGTAGTATTTACTAAGGCAGCGCTGCATCATCCCCTTCTCAGGGGTTGATCGCATCAGATGAAGCCTGTAAGGCCCCTAAGGCCATAGGCACCCCCCACGGGTGTGTTTTAGTCAGTAAGAGTCTGACATAACTCTACAGCCGGCTGTAGGGTATCCATGAGGATTTCACACCCCCTCCCCCGCCTGGGAAGAAACAAAAAAAAAAGAAAGCGAGCTTCATTCAATATTTGGCTGTCGATGCGTTCAGAGCGTTCGACCTTATTGACAGAAAATAATTGATATTGAGAAACCGTGCTTATCTATACTTATAATAAATCTGTAGAGATGTCAATTCTGTACATGAAATATATTTTTAAAATAACTATCAGGGGGTGATTAGTGATCGATACTGATGCCAAAAATGCAATCAGTAAATTTTTTGTCTGTCTGTCTGTCTGTGTGTATGTTCCTTATAGAAACAAAAACTACTCTACGGATTTTAACGAAACTTGGTACAATTATTCTTCATACTCCTGGGCAGGTTATAGTATACTTTTCATCACGCTACAATCAGTAGGAGCAGAGTAGTGAAGGGAAATGTTGGGAAAACGGGAGAAGTTACTCCATTTTTTAAGCTTCCGTCGCGTGTGCAGCCTTAATGATTAAAGTTACATAGAAATCATGTATGACGGAAATATTCTACATAAAATTGTCTAAAAAATATACCGCAACAGCATATGTCTATCTTTTATGGTTGACTCACAATAACACGTGTAACTCCCGATAGCTTAGCAGTTCGGAGCATTCTGATCATATTTCTTTACTCTTACGTTTATAATACTCGGTATAGAAACACCAAACTTATACATGAAATAAGCCATCGCGCCGTCGCACGTGAATACTGAATCATGCTATAAGGATTATTTTTGTGTAATGGTTGCCGCGTTCGACACGGGTCGCGGCAGCGGTAGGGTATCAAAGGTCCGAGAGCGAGCTGTCTAAATCTGTTTTCTGCGTCGCTCCCCCCCTGGGGGACGATCGCTTCCGATGAAGCCTTAGAGGCCTTCCCGGCAAGAGGCAGCCCCTACGGGTGTTTTTTAGTCAGTACGAGTCTGACATAACCTTGCAGCCGGCTGTAGGGTGTCCATGAGGATTTCTCATCTGCTCCCCCGCCTGGGAGACCGAAACCGTGCTTATCAGCGCGACTTTAAGTCTTTAAATAGTTTATTTGAATTTCTTTTGTTGTTATTTTGTAAAACAGGTATTAGTTGTTTTGGTAGTGTTTAAATATTCGTTCAAATTAAAAATTATTAAGCGTAGGTACTTTTATTAATTAAAGTAGTTATAAGTATTTATTTTTAAGTGAAGGAGGTATAGGTAGATGGTATTGCACACGCGTTTCAGCTTTATTTTCATTTCTTTTTTGTCTACTAAAATACGAAAGTTAATCTGTCTGTCACATCAAAACCACGGAACCCTGAGGAAGGACATATGCTACTTTTTTACGAAAAACGACGATAACGCGGATGAAGTCGCGGGCAAAAGCTAGTAAATAAATAAAATCAGTGCACCTAACCTTTTGAAACTTGTTTTATTTAATGAGTGATGTGCGTGAAAACCTAAGAAACAAATACATTATGTATTTGTTTTATTAATTTTATTTGTACCTTATAAGTAGAAATATCAACCGAAGAAGAACGGAGGAGGTTATCAATTCTACGCGTATTTTTTTATGTATCACGCATAACAAAAAATGTGTTTTTTACGGTAGCTCACCTACATGTAAAGTGGGAGTGAATTTTTCGATTTAAGGAACCGTTGGTCAAATATTTAAACTTAAAGTGCAAATTTTCGTTCGAGTAGGTCTCCACGCCCCTCTTAAATCTAAACTATTGGCTTGAAAATCTAATCATGAAAAAAAAATCATGATAATCATGTCATGAACTTTTAAAAACACTTATGACGGTTAAGGTAGATCTATTAGTTTAATAGTAATAGTCGTTCAACTTAGGTATTATAAAATTTCTAACCTAAAAAAAAAACCTTAGAAAAATACATTAAAAGTTACTTAGATGAAGTAAATGCTTGCTTCAACCGCGTAAAACCTTAGATTGAAAAATACAATTCAATATCCTCGGAACCCTACACTGCGAGTGGCACGACACGCATTTGGTCGATTTTTATTGAATAGGGTATACCTCACATGGTCCAAGATAATTTGGAAACAAAAATCCTACCCTTAAGGTGGGTAAATAGGGGTAATTGTTCACCCATAGATTATAATGCCGAGTTGTATATTACAAAAATTAAAGCCACGCAAAAAATAAATAAAAAGAAAACTTTTAGCAAAAAAATAGAACCGCCAGAAAATCTGAAAAGCAGAAAATAACAAACCTTATTTATCTTTAGTCAACCCAAGTAGTAAATGGGAATTCAGATCTATCAGACATGCATGGCACCGACAGTAAATATTAATTTGTCTAAAGAAAAAAAAGAATAATATATATTTTATTTCTTAAGCATTTAACTGCTAGATATTTAAAGAAGATTTTTCTTGAAATAAATCCACACGACCCAGGCAGCAGACGGGACTCGAATCAAAGGAAGGAACGGGTTCGAGTTCCGTCTGCTGCATTTAGGTTATTATTTCCTGCTTTTCATTTTTTCGGCGATTTAATTTTTTTTCTAAAAAGATTTTCATAGTTAAGCTAACGAACATGGACATCGGATTTCGCTACGCGAAGGTACGAGTAGTATAACAACGAATTAGAAATGATTCTAAAGGCCGAAACAGACTTTTCAAACGCAACGCCACGCAAAGCCTATTTTCTATGATCAAAGTGTGGGTATCGCGTTGCGTCGAATGTTCCTAATGTAATTCTGATCATAGACACATTTGATGTAGCATATTGGATTTGACTAAACACGCGAAGCACGGCGTCGGGTGGCGTCGCGTTTCAAAAGTCTGTTTCGGCCTTATTTCAACGTAAGCCCAGCCTTCTGAATCAAAATCTTGATTCATAATATGAATTATTATTATTCATTCAATTAATTCAATTCAATTCATATTATTAATGCACAGCCCATGCAATTGTAAACAATTTAACAACTATCCACACACAACATAATTATATGAGATTGATTTTACAGAAATATAAAAAAAAATCAAGCGCCCATTTCATACATTAGTGTGATCTAAACCTTCTTTTCTAAAGTACTTTTTGTTAAACGTAACAACAGTGTGTAGCGCAAATGGCGTACAAGATGGCGTCTATTTCATAGAACAGCGCTCTCTAAATTTGGCCCTCGAGAGAGATGCGGCAAATGGCCGCTTTGCAGCAGTTACACCTGTGGAGCTTGCCTTTTTTTCATATAGAACCCTCAGATAAAACATAAAACCCACATTAGCTACCTCCGTCGTAACTTGTGTAATGGATCACAGAATTACGACTAAAATACGCGTTCATCACATAACGTTATAACGATAATACTAGGTCGACCGCATAACATATCTTATATATAAAATTCTCGTGTCACAATGTTAGTTACCATACTCCTCCGAAACGGCCTGACCGATTTTGATGAAATTTTATAAGCATATCCGTGGGTCTGAAAATCGGCTACTATCTATTTTTCATATCCTTAAGTTATAATGATTGTCCACCTGTAACGTAGTGTTCTGAAACCTTTTTTTTTTTTTTTTTGTGACGAGGGAAATGCAGTTACGCACCATACCGTGACGCTGACTAGGCTCACGGCGTGTGTGGGACTCGCCGGCACGGGAAACAGTGCCGACCCTACTCAAGCAGGACCAGTGCGGAAGGCCACACTGATCCTACGCCACTAAAACCCCCCGGTACCCTCCTACGCCCATGTGGGGGCGTCTCGGGGCCGACGCACCTGCATGCGCCACAACTCCGAGCCCGCCCCCGGGAGTGTTCTGAAACCTACAATGCGCCTTCGCGCCAAAATTGGGTATTGTAACGTAGTGTTCGCATATGGGTTAGGAGGTATGTTATCCCTGGAAATTGATAGAACACTGTCGTTATACACCCCTAAAAATTTTTAGGGGTGTATAACGACACCCCTAAAAATTGTTTTGGACAATTTTTTTTTTTTTATAATGTGGTATTAAAAATACATACAACTCTAAATTTTCTCTTCTACCACCTGCCCCTATTTTTATGGCGGTACGGAGTTCGCTGGGTCAGCTAGTGCTTTATAAATATTTAAATAGATTACTCATTAGTATGAACTGCAAAGAAAACACCTACCCGTATTAATCAACGTGGAATAAACTTAGACTTTAATTTTTTAAGCATGTAACTGCTGGATGTTTAAATCTAAAGAAAATATTACTAGAAAAAATTCCACGCTGACCAGGCAGCAGACGGGACTCGAACCAGCACCCTTTGCTATCCAGGCGAATTCAATGACTATTATGCTGGCCCTGATGGCTGCGGTAGCATAATGGTAGCGGCCGTGTCAAATTCGAAAACGAAGAAGAGAAATTCGTAAATTCACAAAAAAAATGTTAGCCTAGCTTAACCTAGTTAGGTCGTGATTTGTTCATATCACTCAAATGCCATTTGTCATTCGATGAACTGAGCTAAAACATGGAGTAAGTAATTCTAGCTTATTCTTCGTTTATTATTAAGGGTCTAAGATTTTCCATTGTATAAAGAAGCGCGCACTTTTCAGAATTTTCACTGCAATGCAGATTATGACAATATACTCCACCCTCTTAGGCTAAGAACAGGGTTGATGACGGGGTACAGTAAATGAAATTCTATTTAGTCTGTCAGTTAGATGATCAAAAAATAATGGACACGTATTTTTTCTTTGGGCAATAAACCAAAAAATGACAATAGCGCGTTAAAGTTCGGAAGTAGGGGCTCGTGACGTCACTATTAAGTGAAAATTGTACCAAAACGTGACGTCTTGCGACTTTTCAAATCAATATATCTCTGCAATGTTTATATTATGTGAAAAAAAGAGAAAAAACGTGTCCCATACTTTTTGATAATCTACCTGATAAACGAAGAAAAAAAAATAGTCATCATCCCTACTAACGAAGTCGTTTATTCCCGCACGCGCCGAGGGCGGCCACAGCGATGTTTTATTTCAAAATTCCGCAGTTTTCTGCGGTACCAGAGCCACCACGAACAAGAGAAGATCAGACGCCGCCCGTAGGAGCCGCAGTCTCAACGGTCGTAAATCGCGTTTTTAATTGTTTTTACGTGCAATTTTACATTCTACTCGAGTTGCGGTCCCGCATCCGTGGCGGGTGTGGGTGAAAATCGCATAGTGCGTTCTTAGCCTTATTGATAAACGAATAATAGGGTATTTGGCAGTATTAAAGATAAAGCTCCAATTGTTAGCATCTGTGTTTAGAATGAATATTGGCAGGGGTTTTTACTATTTTTACAAAAAAATATTCATAATTTTATTAAAAACCCACGAAAAAGATAATAGTTTTCTTATCTATTGTCACGTGACCCAAAACGCTTGGGATTGGCAGAGCCTAAAATGACGTCACACACAAGTAAACTTCCGGTTAAAGTGACATTACCTTGTATCGTTTGACGTTTTAATGACAGTAGTGTGACGTCACACACTAGTAAGGCGCCATATTGTCCAGAGAAACGCTTTCGCGGCAACATGAAAATGGAGTTTTTGATTTGCTTATTTTTACTGAAATACACAACATAATGATGAATATCCACTTTTTGCGGACTCCATAAACATTAGTCAATAACGTGAGATCGTTTTCTAAAACTTGTCAAATACCCTTTTAGCTTGGATTAGTTACTCCTTGTTTTTGCCCTGCTCATCGAATGACTAATGGCATTTGAGTGATATGAATTAAACACGGCGTTACTAGTCTAAGCTTATTTCTCGTTTATTAATAATAGGGCGTAAGTATACGCCGAGCTTAGTGTTAATATCATTTTAGTTTTTGTGAATTTACAAATATCGGCTCAATCACAATGTGCGTCTTGAACAGTTGATTCGATTTAACTAATAAATTATGAAATTCGCTAGAGAACTGAATGTGTTGCCGCACACGGGCCACACGCCACAGCCACAAACGCCGCCACGAGAAGCAAGGGGCGGCTACTAAAGTAGCTGAAGCGCGCGACAGGGGCCGTCTAAGGCAAGGGAGAGGGGTGGGGAATCGCGCGAGTGACGTGTGAAAGTGATCGGTGCGGGGCACAAGAAGCGAGCAACGACGATTTGTAGCGTGTGGCGGCCACCGGCGTACCGTGTGTGGCGAGTCCACATAAAATGTACGAAAACTACAAGAAATATCGACCCTTCCAGGATGAAACGTCGTAAAAGCCATTTTACCCAAAATCTGTTTTTAACGGTTTCTTTATTAGAATCGCGAGCTCTATCGATCTGTATATTTAAAATGTTCAAATTCGCGAAAAAATGTCTTTTACAACACGCTCCAATTAATGCCCTAAACCCATTTTTCTTCTTGTAAATTGTCATAATGAGCAATTTTGGAAATACTTTTTTCAAATTTATGTAGTAAGAGACATATTTTCTCATTCCACGGTCAATACAACATATATAATACAGTACTGGAAAATAATACTATTGAAAAATTTGTAGTAAAAGACACGATACTACTAACAATTTTGATGTAGACATACTAGGAACTTCGGAAAAGGCTTCGATTAATCACAGTTTTTTTATTACAAGTAGTGAAAAAATAAAGGATGTAAGTGGATGTGATGGTAGAAGAAACCAATATTCTATGTAAACGAAGTTCTGGACGTTATTTAGACGTAAGTACGGCTTGTTGGCTTTAGTTGTAGGCCCCAAAATTCGTGTTTTCAATAGCAGGGTCGTGTTGAATTGTTTACCTAGGACAGTAGGTTCTCTCTCTCGCTGCCGAACATAGTCGAGGCTATGCACAGTAGTGAGACGGCTTGGAAGGAGTCGCCTCTCTCTGTGACGACGTCATCACAAAGTAGGAGGAGGCCGAGAGGGGACAGGAGGACAATCCTCTGGCCGTCCCCTGCCACCGCAAAAGAACAGGCACGGGAAGGCGAAGGTGTGCCCTGGCTGCGCACGTGTAGTGATAGTGACCCTATCTAATTGAATCACTTGCTGCCCGGCATGGCGTTAGCCGTGCCAGCCACCGATGGATTCCGTGGCGTCAGCTATCTTTTGTACCTAACCTACATGAGAGGGCCGCGGAAGGGCCTGCGAGGGGAACTGCGCAGTCCTTCCACAGCAGACGGGGAGCGGAGTGGTGGGCAATAGGTCGCGCACTTAGTTGCATTTACTTCACTAAATTAAACTTTATTCTTATTACAATTGTCCTTTAATTCAAAAATCCCTTTAATGAAACAATTTATGAAGTCTTATACAACTTCAAGGAAAAAAGATTACATTTGCCAAGCAGAAATAAAATGTCGTAGAAACCATTTACAGCTTGTTTTTTTGTAGTAAAAGCCATGCCATCTCTGGAACTAATGAATGTAGGCTATTCCGAGTTTCTTATTAGTAAGCAACCCGAAAACCTAAGATTAATGAGTTATAGAGGTTTATTATAAATTAAGCAAATCAAAAAATATACGGGAAACAAACTTCACCGTTTTTGTTTTTTGGCCGTATTGAAAAATATCGTTTTGGCTTATACTACGTTTCATCCTGGAAGGGTCGATATGCCGGTGGCGGCGTTTTGTGGTTGTGGTCGGTGGCCCGTGTGCGGCGACACTATGAGTTACGGCGTTCGATTTCACCGTTAAAGCTGATCCATTAGAGATCAGCTGGCTTTGCTCGGTACGCTCCAATTTATCAATATTTGGATATATTTTCATTTCTTACACAAAGTCCAGTAAATATTCAATCCTGTAAGTAATTTTTGATGTAGTTGATTCGTACGAAATGTTTATTTCTTCTAGTATATATCTCGTAAAATACCACATTATGTTTAGTGGCGCGGGGTAGGTATCGTATTAATTTCATTACACTACTTTGTCGGCGTGAATAATGCCATGTCTAATTACAGCGTGCGCAGCTTAACTCAGAGACTATACGGTATACGAATATATCGAAACCACAGTCTACCAATACACCGTCGATTTTGAGTTAACTAAATAAAAGAATTCCCCGCGGATCAGGCAGCAGACGGAACTGGATTATTTCTAGTAATTTTCTCTTTAGATTAAAATATCGAGCAGTTAAATGCTTAAAAAAATTAAATTATACCTAAAATAAACTTAAAAATCTCGGTCTATTGAATGACAAATGACATTTGAGTGACATGAATTAAACACGGCATAACTAGTCTAAGAATATTCCTTGTTATAACTATTAATAAGGGGGTAGAGGTACTACACCCTCATATAAAAATATTGATTTATGTCGTTAACAAATACGATGCTTTGTGAATAACACATACCTATTGTGGAATTATTATCCGTTTATAGTAGATCCTAAAAGTAGTTTTACTTAAATCAATACAATTACATGAATTCGTATATTTTTATTTTGCTGACAAAAGTATTTTAACAACTTATGAGCCCTTTCACATTTTTTGCAAAAAATCGTTTACCCCCTTAGAAAAGATTTTGACTATTTCCAATAGAAGTGAACAGTAGATTTATTCTTCCTATTGTAAGTTAATGTAGAATATTTGCAAATACAATTTTTCTTTTTTTGTACTGATCGTTCTACTGCAGCTAGTTTACGGAAAAAACGATAATATGCACAACTTCAAACGCCTCAATTTCTCAATAACGTTCAATAAATTAGATCAAATTAATTACTATGATATGAGAAATATGTTTTTGTTGTAACATAATGTATTAGAATTATGATTTTCTATCTCATTAATTATTAAAAAAAACATCTAACCTCCGTGAGTTTTCCCAAAAAATAATGTAGGTTTACCTCGTATTTTGATATTGTATTAAATAGAATTTCTATCAAAAACTTTCATAAAACTAATCAACCATCATTAAACTACTGAAATTTGCATATATTTTTATAATTAGTTTATAAATAATTATTTTATAAGACTCTAAACCGTTGTAATCCGTTGGTTTACGCCAGCCATCTTTACTCTCTCGATGAACCTGTTGACGCGAGCATATTCGATCTCATTTGTTAAATTTTTGTTATTTCCTTGTTTTATTTAATGAGTTTGTTGTTTTAGTGTTAAGTTTAAAGTTGTCGTTGTTAATCATTGACTAAGTAGTTTATTGTACTTTTTGACATTATGCAAGTTTTAGAACCTCAGATTCTTTGTTTACATTTTGTCTCACGCCAAAGTGAATAGACTATATATGTATCAGTATATGTATTATATCCGTTACTCTAGTATCCCATAACACAAGCCTACAGTGCTAACTTTGTGGCTAGGCTAATAGTAGGAGTGTTAGAAATATTTATTTGTATAACCTCTGATTTGGCCAGTAAATTTTCTCAAGTTACTCAAAATTCACAACGTTTATTAACTATAAGTGTCACCGCGCACGGGTCACACGCCACAGCCACAAACGCCGCCACGAGAAGCTAGAAGCGGCTACTAAAGTGGCCGACTAAGGTAAGGGAGAGAGGGGTGGGGAATCGCGCGAGTGACTTGTGACGGCGTTTGTTTTGTACCGGCGCATCAAGTGGTCGGTGCGGGCCACAAGAAGCGAGTAACGACGATTTGTAGCGTATTGCGGCCACCGGCGTACCGTGTGTGGCGAGTCCATATAAAATGTATGAAAACTACACGAAATATGCCGGTGGCGGCGCCGTTTTATGGTTGTAGTCGATGGCCCGTGTGCGGCAACACTAAGGGTTACCTGTTGACTTCGGAACCCTAAAATCCTAGACATTTTACTCACGATAATTGTACTTATACAAGTGTGGTAATTCAGTTCATGTTGGTAATAAATATTATTTTAGCCGTTACAATATAATACTTTTAATAGATGAAAGATTTTATCTTGTGTTTTCTCCAAGATTAATATTCTAATAAAGGCAAACGATGTACACTGGTGTATTATCTCCCTATGTAATACACCAGTGTACATTGTATGCCTACCTTACCTTATAAGATATTAATGTAATAATGGTATTTAGTTTCTTTATAAATCTGAAAAAAATACTCCGATGAGTACGTACAAACAAAGTAATATCTCCAGCTAAGCAATTACAAAGAACATTATGTATATAAATAAAAATGGATGTTGCTAAGCCTAAAACTCGGGAACGGCTGGACCGATTCGGTTTTTTATATCCTTTTCTCTCTCTCATTAATAAATACATTTATCACATAAATGGTACAAAGTTGGCTTGTTCTGTTCATGTAGTTTTGGGTGTGGAGGCCTGGTGTCAGGTTTTTCCTATTGCAAGCACCAGTCTTCACATTAAGTAATTAAATTTTGTTTTTAAGCACTTTATTGTAATTTGTTTTTTCTACGCAGAGAAGAAATAAATAAAGAATTTATTATTATTATTATCTTTATAAAAACCAATAATAATTCATAAAACAATATGTTCCCTAAGGCACACGGAGGGTTTTATGGAGAGAAAAACATAAAAAATGCGTGTATATATTAAAGAAACACACTTTTTTTTCCACACAAACCAGCTATTTGCGTCCCGGGAAAGGAAATAGGATAGTTTAAGAAACTTCTTTAAAAGGGGTATAAAGGGAGGTGTAAATTTGCAAGGGGAAACAAACCATGCAGACGAAATCATCCACGCACGGAAGCAACCTCCAAGTCACGGAAGACCGCACTAAAGTAACATTACCTTTTCATCATCAAAAGGTAATGTTACTTTAGTGCGGTATGTTTCTGCTGGAGAATTTAAAAAGCTGGCGTGGAAAGATTTTTAAAAATCTGAAGGTGTTATAGAAACGCATAAAAAAAAAGCTCCAAGGAAATTTTCGATTTGTCCCCCCCTAGAATTGGTAAATCAAATCTAGGCCAGTAACGAATGTGTTTCTGAGGCTTCTGCCGCCCCTCAAAGCTGTGTTTTCTTTTAGACCATACTATATTTTTTTTATAATTCAGGTTACCTACTTTCTTAATGGCGGAAAACGCAACCCAACATGCAATTTAAAAAATCAAATCGTATTTGAAGAAAAACAGTAGAACAGGAGAAATTTCAGAAAAACAGGAGATCTCCTGTAAAATCGGGAGACCTGGCAATCCTGGTCTGAACTCAGACCGGCAGCAATGTGAGGATAGCTGGAGCGGCACACTTTTTGACGTATCGTCTATCATCGCGACTGGACTCCGCTTAAACTTAACATAAGTGAGTTGTTTTTTTATGTTATAGGGGGCATACGATCAGACGGCTCACCTGATGGTAAGTGATCACCATCGCCCATGGACACTTGAAACACCAGGAGTATCACAAATGCGATGCCGGCCTTTAAGGAAGGAGTACGCTCTTTTTTTGAAGGTTTTTGGGTCGTATTGGTCCGGAAACACTGCTGGCGACAATATATTCCACAGTTTTGTCGTACGTGGTAGAAAATTTCGACAAAAACGCACGGTTGTGGATAGTCACGTACGAGTAGGGATATTTGTTGCGCCTCGTATAAACAAAAACAGCGCTCACGTGGTGGGTCATGGCTCGATCTCTAATGGCCTGGGCCAATGCAGTAGGGACATTAATAGGCTGCTGACGATGGTGAAAGGGCTATACTGATCAGTATTTTAACAAGATTTTTCATGTTTACAAAAAAAAAATATCTGTCTCAAGTATTAGCTATCCCTACGTACGTTTGTATTTTTTTAAATTATATGTCCATTTAAGATCATCTCTGTAGCTATAATAAAATTGTTTGAAGATGTTCTCAAAGATAAGAGACCATACACACACAGTAATGAGTCATCTCATATGGAATGTAGCTTTTTATAGTAGCTTGTTTTGTTCTCTTTAATTGATATACTATGTCATTAGCATTGAGGAGTTTATTGGTAAGATGGTTTTTGAAGTGAAACTTTGCACGCGATGAGGGTAACTTTTCAAGGCCGCGTCACGATTTTAAAGGACGAATAGATGTAAACAACTAGAGAGAAAGAGAATAAGCACATCATCATCATCAGCCTATTAATGTCCCCACTGCGGGGGCTCAGGCCTTCCCTATGGATGGAATAGGGAGATTGGGCCATGACTAACTACGCGGGCCCAGTGCGGATTGGCGGGTGCTAACGACTGCGGCTAAGATGCAGCCGGGACCAACGGCTTAACGTGCCTTACGAAGTACGGAGAAACTCGAGATAGATGTTTTTGCTCACCCATCCAATGACCGACCACTGCGAAATTTTCTTAACTTTAACCATCGCAGCCGAACGCGCTAACCACCTGCGCCATCGAGCTCCTCAGAATAAGCACGCTTTAAACTTATTTTAATCTTCCTCTTTGTACAACCACATTCAAAACTTTGTACGTATATGTCGGATGGGCGAGCGGGATAGGCGGTTGGCCACGTGGTTCATCTTCATCCGTCATCTTGGTTATTCAATGATATTTCCCGAAAATAAAACTGTAGTCTAGTGACCAAGCTAACGTTTAATTAGAATCTTCTAATCATTTTACAAAATCAGCAATGATTGCAAAGGCACAAACGGATTGCTTTGCGAAGCGTGGAGAGTTCTGTGCTAACGTCCGTTCACTATCGCGGCTCACGTCTGAATGCTGAATGCCGAATGCCCCTTCCAATGAAGCATAGCCCCTTAAATACTACCCTTAGCATAGACCACTCCCAAGTGATGACAGCTGTCACTGTCATTACTTGACGTTTCACAAAGCAATGGTACACTGGCTGATGAAATTTGTTGTCGGTTTAACGTTTCGAAGGAGCGAGTGAGACATATATCAAGGCTGTTATCAGATAACTTGTTGTTCAATTTCCAGGTTTTTGACGTGACAACGTCTTAAATTAGGTTGCGGCTGGGAGTCACTTATGAAAAAGTGTAACGCTCGGTAACGTTACGATGAGTCTCTCGTGTTAAGTTTAAGTTTACATGTACAATGTTTTAGTAAACAAAATATATTTCTATAGTTAAAATTTGTGCAATTCTTATTTTCATTCAATTCCTTGTTCCTATTGTGCAATTTAATTATATTCATATCAATAAATATTCTACCGAGAAAAAGACGTTGTCACGTAAAATCCTCGCCCGTAAAACCGACTTTACAGGCAACCATTTTTTTTAAATTGTGTAATGATGTTAATATATATTTTTATAATTATTATTATTAAAGTTCGTTTCACTTCTAACATGCGTACTCTGTACACACGCTTTTTTATGTTCTTCTAATCTTTGTCGGTAGTCCTTGCAGGATTTATCTATCTGTTCCTTCACTAAGAATATGTACGTATTAGTGTACTTTTTGGCTTTTGACATACCATGCATGGTGCACTGGACAACATTATCAATGCTTTGTTTTGGAATCTTTGAAGAATTTCGATGTTGAAATGACTAGCTGATCCCCAGAGCTCTATGCCATATGTCCACACTGGTTCTGAGATTGTATATCAACCAGCCTATACATACTGCCAAGCTTCTTGTTTGCCTGATCTCTTTATGATTTAATATGACTTTCCAAGTAAGTTTTCTATCTAGTTGTAAGGTATTTGACTGTTGTGTTCTGAGGCAAAAAGGCTCCATCAAGTTTCACCGCTCGTCAGTTATCTAGTCTGAATGTCAATGTTACAGGGACCGATTTGGCAGCTTTAATTCTCCACTTTTTTAGCCACACCCTAATTTTATTTAAATGTGCTTGTAGTTTGATTTGTAAAAACATTATATTTTTTTGATAATAAATAAATATTTATTTCCAACAATCACACCAATTAGCCTAGCCCCAATGTAAGCACTATAAGGCTTATGTTATGGGATACTAGGGTAACGGATAGAATACATATACTGTTCTTATATATGTGTATAAGTATATTTATATAGAAAATAGATATAAACATCCATGACTGGAGTACAAATGCTCGTATTCATCACACAAACTTCTGCCCCCACCGGGATTTGAACCCAGGACCTCTCGAGACGGCGGTACCATGAAACCCAGCGTACAAACCACTCGGCTACGGAGGTCGTTAAATAAATAATAAAATTGCTTATATGAAAGAAAATCAAGTCCAAGTATTTCCATAATTCTTTTGCAGTCGATAAGCTCCAAAATGTAGGGGAAATCGTTTTCTTAATTTAATTTTCGATCACTCTACAAAAACTTTTCTACCCGAGAGGATACCGAACAAAATTTGTATGACACGGTGGGTATATCCGACATTATCCGAAAAGGTTACATATTAAAGGTGAACCTGCCCGAATTTACATAACGATATCAAGATTCACAAGAGTTCCTGTCTGGCTGATCGGGGGACCCTTTGCTCCTTTGGGTACACGGCAAGATTAAAGAGTTGCCTTGAATAGCAAATGGCTTGCCCCGGAGCTTAATAATACAATTACATTATTATCATTGAATAAAACAAAAGAATCGCTACATAACTTGATGCGTGTTCAAGATACGCAGCAAACTCTGCAGTTCGAGTAGAAGCTGTTTAGAAGTGACATATGCAAAAAGTAATGGGCATGCGTTTTTTCTTTTTATACATGATCAAAACATTATAGAGATAATAGCTGTCCCAGCGAGGTTCGTACCGCCATAAAAAATAGGGTTTGGTGGTAGAAGGGTGAAAATTTAGGGTTGTATGTATTTTTGCATGATGTATCATGAAAAGAAAATCAAAAAAAATGTCAAAAAAAATTGGGGTGTACGGACGGACTACCCTGACATTTAGGGGGATTAAAAATAGATGTTGTCCGATTCTCAGACCTATTGAATCTGCATATAAAATTTCATGAAAATCGGTCGAGCCGTTTCGGAGTAGTTCAATTACGCATACCGTGACACGAGAATTTTATATATTAGAGATAAAAGATATTAATTTGGAATGTCGCATGATGTTAATTGTACAATTTTTCGAGTTCCGTACCCAAAAGGTAAAAATGTAATCCTTTTGCTGTCACCCAGTCTGTCCATCTGTCCGTATGTCACAGGTCTCTAGATCGTTAACGGAAGGAGTTACAGAATTGAATTTTTGTTATTTTTTGTAGAATACTTGCCCAAAGCCAAATATTTAGTTAAAACTATTTTTCATGGGAGGTCAAATATTTTTTTTTTAACTTAATATTCGGAAATTTCATTTTTACCTCAGAATGTGAGACGTCATTGTCTAGGTCTGATCTCGTTGAGTATGTTAAATACATTTTTTTTTTATTTTTAATAACAAGAAAATGGCCCGACATAGGTGGCCTTTTAGAAAAATAATGTTTATTTATTTTTTCCGGCCATGTGCTAGTCGGACTCGTGCAAGAAGGGTTCCGTACAACAAACCACGTAAGGAAAAAATCATTTGTTTCAAACTAAAGTTTCACGTTAAATAAGTAGTTTCGATTTTGAGATAAACCCCGTAACACAAAATTTACGTTACGGGGTTTATCTCAAAACCGGTTTTACTTAGTAGTGACGTCCACTCCCAAACTTTGACGCGCTTACAGCAGTCAAATGCTTTTAAAAATAAATAAAAACATAATTATTATATTGTGTCACTGGAAGATATCTATTCTATTTTAAGTACCCACAGATCCTTAGTTTTAAAGCACCTTGTGTCTTTTAATTGTAAAACCCTATTGTAAAAAAATCTATTAGTAAATTATTATTATCTAAAATAAGTACGTGACTTATGTAGGTACTGTGTATTAAAACATTAATGTGCCTATACAAATTTGCTAAGGTCTGAATCCGTATACAGAAAAGCCACGAGCTCTAATTCAGATCTCTAATATTCACAACGCAACTCCCGCTTGTGTCGCACAGATAACAGACATTTGACGAAGGTATTAGAGATGCCTCCATTTGGACTAATTTATCCAGATAGGTATTATCTAAGTATATCCTGTATGTATATTAGGCAACGCGCGAGCATTCGGGTAACGCAAGGCTCTACAGACTTACTATCAGGTAGGTCAAGCGATATGTGCGATACTGTCACGGGGAAAACATTTGATCACGATTTTCGGGAAAACTACAACTTCTATCGAAAAAAAACAATGACAAATTTGCAGGTAATTAAAAGATCTTCAACTTTTGTATTTACACTTTTTTCACATACCCTAAAAATATCTTCAAAAGAAAACAAAAATAGGGTAAGTATTTTGATCTTCGATGAGTATTTCACTGAGCAACAAAAACACTTTGACTAGCACTCAACCTGACAGCAAACTCATGTTTATTTGAAAGACATATGTATTAAGTTGTGCGCGCTACTGGTCGCACGATTCTTGCGGCTTTGTCACAGCAGGGGGCCAATCGCCTAACTGGATTGCTTTGGAAAACGCTATCGCTTACGATTTCATTTTGTTATTTCTAGCCCCCTGAGGTTTTCAAATGCCTCGCGCTCTTTTTTTTTCTTTTGCATTGGTAATAACAATGTTAAAGAAAATGAGCGTGAGGTATTTCGGCGGTTAGAAATAACAAAATGAAATCGTAAGCGATAGCGTTTTCCAAAGCAATCTGGTTAGGCGATTGGCCCACAGGCGGGGGCTGCTCTCCCTCCGCGCCACCGGGCTCTAAAAAACACTCTAGGGGTAGGGCAGGCCAAGACCACGGCGTGTCGGCGTTGACCAAGTCGGTTCTGAATTAAAGACTGTTGTACTATTTTTTATTTGCCAAGATCGCAAAACAAACACAAAATGGCGAGACATCTGTAATTATGACAATAGTACCAACTTTTTCAATTTATTCATACTGCCCGGTCCAAGCGATAAATTCAAGCTATCTCAAACACTGACTTACTACATGGACCACGAGCCCTCCACATTATTAATAATGACCGGGCAATGTGATAAATAGGTGAGTTTAGATTGTAATTAATCACTTGGCTTGATATTGCTGGGCATTATTCATACTGCCCTGGTATTATGAATACTGCCTGCATTAAGCACTTGGTCCATAACATTTATACATATATATATATATATATATATATATATATATATATATATATATATATATATTATATATATATATATATATATATAGAGAGAGAGAGAGAGTAATTATGTAATTAGATTGTTATCTTAGAATATTATCATTATATTTTTTTTTGTAAAATGTAAATTAATTTAACAAATCTATATATAGGTATATATATATTTGTTTGAAGGTAATAGGTTGTGAGGATACCAAAATAATTATTTTGTTGGGGTCGCCTATGATGGCCCACGTGACCATTGTGGTAAAGACGTGATATTTTATTCTGTACTTAATTATGTCAATCGTTTAGTTTCGTTACAAAAGATGTCATTTGCAATAATTTCTGAATAATTTAAACCCAAGTATTCGTGTAAAGATCAGGTAGATTGTGACAGGACTTTTTAATAGACACTTTTAATGCTGGTGTATTCAAATTTATTTAAAAAGTCGCAACGGTCGCCTCAAAATGAATAGATAAGGGTTTTTCTTTTATAGGCAAGGCCCGGTTCGTTGAATTACAAAAAAGCAGCGCCCTTGAGATCCATTCCCGAAAACGGTCACTTAGTATTTGAATTTCATGAGAATTCGTTATTCTATATTTAAGGTTGCTTGTCGCTTTTAACACTTCTCTACTCTTTTTTAAAACTAATTTCCTTTTTATCTTAGGTATTTAAACAAAAAAATCTGCCATCAAGCCGAGGCTAGACGCACAGGTTCCGTTTATACGGAACAAATGATTATTCATTTGTTTGTTTTTCGTCACAACTTACAAAGAACTTTATGAATCGTCATTTTCAGTATTTGTTGTTTATATACAGCATAATTATTAATAATAAAAGCCTTTATCGACGTTTATTTTTCTTACATTTTTTTATAGAAGTATATTTTATTATTTTAAGTTGTCTTGCTCTTCCGCGTAAGCCTCCTCTAATGTATTCCAAAATTTCTACATTTGTCCAATTTAATTAAATACAGCACAATTATTGGTGATCAAATACTAAAATATCACAATTTTCAACTAGATTCAATTTTGAGATAGACCTTATATTTACGTAATGGTCTATGGTAAATGGCAACTTCGGTGGCCCCCAATTTTCGCTTAATTAAAAATAATAATAATATTTATATCCTACTCAACGAGTTCTAGAAAATGACTTGTCAAAGTACAAAAACAAAATTTAACTTTTCGTGTCTTTAAAAGTGTTGTACTATACATCCAATTTGAATAAAGATATATTGATTTCTGATTTCTATAGAATTTTTAACTAAATTTTCGGCTTTGGGCAATCATTATGTAGAAAATTCGAAAAATTTTTTGTTCTCTAACTCTTTCCATTTACGATACGGGTCTCTAGATCGTAAAGGGTCGTAAAGGGGATCATATACGGTAGGGAAAGTAACAGAACTAAAACATACGGACAGACAGACACACGACAGAGTGACAGCAATAGGGTTCCGTTTTTACTCTTTGGGTACGAAACCCTTAAAATATTATCTGGAATTGAAGAGACAAGTTTTTCTATCAAATAAAGTAGTCATTATTTCATAGTCTACAATATTCTTAAAAAATTTCGAAAACCGCGTTAAATTAAAAAAAATCGGCTAATCAAACGCTATTTAAGCTTCTTCAGTATTTATATTTTTTATTTATTAAGCATTTAACTGCGAGATCTTGAAACCTAAAGAAAATTTTACGCGAAAAAAATCCACTAGGACCAGGCAGCAGACGGGGTTCGAATCCGCACCCTCAGCTATCAGGGCGGATGCACTGACCATTATGCTGCGGCGGCCCTGATGGTCGTGTCGAATTCTTTCTTCTTCTTCTTCTACTTAACGGTGGGTGTTTTCCGCAACTCGACACCAGGTGCCTATTTTGCGTGAGAGGATGGCCTTAATCGTGCCATCCCAACTCCCCCAAGAAGCTCAGCAATCTCTTGGTATCTCCGCAGGCCTCGACTAGCGTCTGCGGACCTCCCAGGTATGTCAACCGATGTCTGGTCACGCCTCTGCACTGCAGCAGGACGTGAGTGCTCTTCTCCTCTTCCTCCATGCAGGCTCTGTACAGAGGACTGTCCGAGACACCTATTTTAAACAGATGTTTATTAAAGTGTCCGTGTCCTGTGAGAATGCTCACTATTTGTTTCAAATCATGTCTTGGTAACTTGCAAAACTTACTTGCTAGCCGTGGGTCTACCTTAGGTATGGCCTCCCTGGCGTGCCTGCAGTCTGCAAGTCCAGCGCAGTATTCGTTGTGTTGTTGCAGGTACCGTTCCCTAATCCAACTTCGCAGCAGCCGGTATCGATACGATTTTTTCTGGGCCAAATACCACAGTGTCCGACCCTCTCCTGGCCAGAAAATCTGCAGCATCATTGCCCCTTGACCCACTATGTCCCTTTATCCATTGGAGTATGACCTCGTTTTCGTTGGCTACCTCCATAAGTTTGCAGTGGCATTCAAAAACCAGGCCGGACGTCATTATATTGTTGTCTAGCGCCTGGAGTACCGAGGCACTGTCAGAGAGTATCCGGATGTCGAATTCTTTCTAGTATTTCTTAGGCTGCAAGGCAGCGCCATCTCTTCGCATTGTAGGTAACACACAATGGCAAATATTTTTTATTTCTTAAGAATTTAACAGCTACATGTTGAAATCTAAAGAAAAAGCTAGATATTAAATAACATCATAGTTACTTCACTGGCGTATGAGGTAATAGTTACTGTCTAAATCAGTGATCCTCAAAGTGAGTTAAAAAAATATTGGTCCACAGAAAGAAACCAATAAAGTCTTGTAAGTATCATAGTGACCTATGAGTTTACGAGAAAAATAAGTCTGGGCGCCTTTGGTCTACGTAGTAATACCTACAATTCTACAATTCGTTAATTTATTTTATGAAAACGTTATAACGGTAATCAACTATTGGCTAGTCAACTGATGGCTGATTTATTTCCTCAAACAGCAATCATGCCGTACTTACCTACTTAAAGAGAATTTCGCTAACGAAACCAACTAACGAGGCCACGTGAATTGCTTTACTCGGAAATAGCAGCTGGATCAATAGCTAGCTTAATTATGCCTAATACTAACGAATATCTTTGAGCAGTGACTATGTCTTATTAGTAGAGTGATGATTGTGAAAACGAAACTTTGAAACTTTGCTCTGATTGCGAATGAAAGTTATAATTTTTTTGTGCCTCATTTACCAAAACCTCTTAGTAATGGCATGATCTCTTATTACTTTTTCAAAATCATGATTTTGTAACTGTTGAATGATATACGGGTACCCAATATACAATTTAAAAATAAAATGTTCTGATGTGTTCCCATTCTAGGTCAGACAGAAATAATGATATCTACAGTTTTTATTAGAGATAGTAATCTCAACTTCAAATATCCAGCTTTATGACTTTAGTTTAAGAACTCTCTATCATTTTCATAGTGCATTTTCATCTCTACAGTTTAAAATTCTAAAAAAAAACTGTTAAGGTAGCGCGCCTGACCCACCCGACACACGACTAGCACCGCCTCAGCGCTCGCGGTTTTTATTCTTTGTATGGATTTCTATGGGCATGCCCGTAGTGAGCGCATCCCTAAACAAATCCAACCAACTCCGTACCGGCACAGCCTCGCCTCGCTCGCAAGCTGCCCGAGCGCGGGCGGCGAGTGGACGCCGCGGTGACGCTCTGCTGGCACGCGAGAAACGTGTCGTACCTACGCGTTCTGTTTCGCTCAGACTTGTGCGCGGAAATCACACGTTCGTGGCCTACTCGACGCAAGCTGGGTTGACAGCGCGGCGTTCAAGAGTGGACGGCACGCCCCGAGGCGGTTTTAGTCGGGTGTGCAATGACCTTTAATCGGCTTTCGCGGGACTTTGTTATTTATGGCAGATAATTCCAATTGTGTCTTCTATCTCCTGTAGTGCTATTCTGTAAGAACAAACTCACATTTCACCTTGGAATCCGCGGTGTGATTTAAAATCAGAGCACAAAGGACATGGCTAAGAAACTGCCCTTAAAGTGTCTAAATATTTCGCACTAGCCAGTGACTTTACATTTTTTATTATTAATTATTAAGTGTTTATTATTCTCATACAACTTTCGTGAAATAATCAAATATTTAAAAGTATAAAAATTGACTTCATGTCTGTTTCAAAAGAAAATGTTTCGTTTTGCAAAATAAATGAACAATAAATGTACACAAAAAATATTTGTTTAAGTATATCGATATAAACAATATTATTTCTAAACTCCTTCAAACTATGACATATTTGGCCCTAATTATTATTAAAACAAATCAATGAAGGCCTAGATTAATAGATTTTATTATTCTGAAACAAGGCTGTATGATAATGAATCCTTTAATTTTTGCAAATGGACAAAATAAAACTTCACAGATTTCCTGTCAGGCCGACGATAACAAATTATTCGTGATGGCAATGAGGTGGTAGACTTAATTGCAAAAGACGCTATAACTAGGGGAAGCCCCAGTTACAACCAGGTTTTCTCCCATGATCTGACCTCCCTAGCTGGTCTTCGTATGGGAACCTCCTGGAGCTCTCAATGGAAGCTATCCAGCAAGACGGTCGGAAAAAATTATGCGGATATCCAAGATATCATCCCAAGTAAACCTTGGTTTTCCAAGTTTAGGAATGCCTCAAAGACGTGTACTTCGACCATTTGCAGACTAAGATTAGGGCACGTAAACACCCCCGTCTTCCTTGCCAAAATTAAGGTCAAAGACAGCTCACTATGTGAATGCGGGCTGGATGAAGGAACAACCGAACATATTTTCTTTAGTTGCCCAAAATACCCGGTTTCACTCTATGACATCCTTCCACTATATATTCCCAAACCTATGAATTTTAAAACACTCCTAACCTATGTTAACTCTCCCTTTATTATCCTACTTTGTGAATATATATCCAAAAATAATATACGCTTGTAATTGTTTGTCTCTAGACTAACCAACTAACATTACTGACTTTATTTTTGTGTTTGTCTCTACCTTTCAGATTCTTATCTGATATCCAATTACAAATATTCAAGTCCATTGTTTACTCCTTTCACATATTGTGCTTTCACAACATACTTAAAAAAAAGCATAGTCAATTCCTACTGAACAACCAAGCTGAATCATTCGAGTCTGGCGAAATCCACAAAAGTGCACCGCCATTTTCTAAAAAGAAGAAGAAGAAGATTATTTGTATTTATTTTTGCTTTAAAATAACTTTTTGTGAAGAGTTAATCAGAGAAATGGGAAGAAATATTCTAAGAAAATGCGAAAACGATGACTCAGTAAAGAATTGGCAGCATCTTTTATCAACTGTAGTAAGGTAATGACATAGTAGGAGTTCTCATAATTTTCAAGATTGTGACTTTATCAAAGTTTCCTGAGCCTTTTTTCATAGAAATTATAAATATTCGGCCATTGACCATTAAATATTACTTAGTACAGTATTTATACATTGCCAGGGCAGTCGCTTTTACAAAACTTTACCATGTCCAAAGGATAAGATTTTCAAATCACACCGGCGAATTCCGCGGTGAAAAGTGAGCTTATTTTTACAGAACCACACTGTTGTTTATTCTCGTCGAAATTGTATTAGAAATATTATCGAAAAGGATGTTTACTTATTATGCTACTTGGACTATTTTCTCATGCACTAAATAAAGCCAAAGAAATCACTACAACTTTTATGAACTTTACTTCTATATTAATTTTATTTCGACGAAGCCTTTATGATACAAATATTCAATTTGAATTAGCATTTTAATAGAAGAGAAAGATGACTATAAAAATCTGAAATCTTCATTCCATTTACAGAAACGTGTCAAATTAAAAGCGCCGGTAAACAAACAAGCGGCGAATATGACATTACCCGCGATAAGTTAATGCGTTACATCGCGCGCGCCAAACTAGACATTACACCTCGGAGATAAGGGTGAGATTCGGGCACACGTGAGAGGTGTCGCATTGAATAAAGAATAAATCGAGGTGAAGAATGATGTATACCGCATGTAGGCACCTATACGTCATTTATCACATGACCTTTTGTTTCGCGAAGCTGACGTGACTGGGTTGGGGAAACATTTCGCAATCTGAGATGTGTGTTTAAGAATATATGTGCGACATAATTTCTCCTTTTTCATGGGGCAAGGGAGGTAAATAGATTTACAATACGAATATCAGATATTGTTTTTAAGAAATAAAGGCACTTTGTGAGAATTAGGTGCGTTGACAAATCTATTTTTAATACAACTTATTACATCCTATTTCACCCTTCATGAACCCCTGTAGGTATCCCGCTTAACCGATTTTGGTATTTTTCTATGCAAAAAATACCAAAATCGGTTAAGCGGTGTATATGTGATAACATTTCGGGAGATAAGATACTTGTACTATAACATGCCATTTATCAAGTATGAAGAAATTTTTCTCCTTTAAAAGTTCTAAACAAAAGTCCGCGATAGCATATGACTATCTTTTAAGGTTGACTCACTGGACCGTATATATATTAATATTATTAATATTTTGACTGAAGCTGCGTCACTGTCATATGAGCGGGAGGGGCCGAGGATGCGTTGTTAGATGGAACAAGTACGTATTACAGGGAGGCCAGGTTTAAGTTCTTGTCTTGGGTTGATGCTGGTAAGCCAAAACATGGTCAATTATGTTGATATGGGTGAAAGTAGCAAATCCTTTAAAAACAAACTGAACTGATGTCGAAAGCAGCGGGAACAGATACAAATTGATATTCTAGCCTCTCACCATGCCGCTGGGGATTTTAAGCATTTTGGGAGGCTTACGAACAAGTTGAATGCAAGGCCGGGCCTTCCTGCCAGTATAGATAGGGTGAGTGACCTTAACTAATTTCTAATCTATTAGGCCCACTTTAGGGTAGCAGAAAGTGCTGGGTCCGCTGTGAGCGGGTTTATAGGTGATGGGACTGTCGATCTGGGATGAATAATACATTTTAGCGCCAAACAAGTGGATTAAGTTATTCTAGCTATGCACAGAGGCAAATCTCCTAGACACGACGGTCTCAGCATTGTGGAGCACCACTGAATAAGAATCTTGCTAGGTGAAAAACTTTGGAACCTCAATTTTATTTTATATTTAATGACGTTTACTATGTTTTATTATTATTTATTACTTACATTGATTTTTTATCACATAAATGAATTCAACTATTATTATCATTGTATTTTTTAATGATTGAATATTGTATCTTGCATGGATTTAATATCTAAATAAAATATTATTAAAAAAATCTATAAAGGTTATAGTGAGTCCACGTTTTGGTATTCATAGTTGTTCTAAAATAAGGCATTATATGCGAAGTAGTTTTTGTGAACATGATAGATATTGATTATTTAATTTTGATTAAAATTGTTGTTGACTTCAGTCGATTTCAATAAATATCTTAAGATATATCATACGTTTAAAATAACTCCGTTGTTGTCCAATTTGTATGTTTGTAACTCAATCACGCAAAAACTACTGAACGGATTTAGATGAAAGTTTGTGCACATATAGTTGATGACCTGGAGTTGGTCTAGACGAAATAATAAAGTCAATATATGCAAGAACACTGTTGTTTTATTTCCCACTTACAATGGTTATTACACAATCTTTATATGACTTATCTTAGATACACAAATTGATACGTGCGAGCAAAGGGGGCTACGGAGGGCGGCTGGCTCTATCGCTCGTCGTCGCGCCACCCGTGCAGTAAATGCTGCGTTGACAATATTGTGTCCCTACAGTATACTTTTTATCCCAGAAAACTGTCAGGTTCCTGTGGGATTTTGAAAGACTTAAAGTTAGGCCGCTATTCTATATCCTCACTAATATTGTAAATGCGAAAATAAGTTTGTTTGTTTGTATGTTTATTATGCTTCCACGCTTAAACCACTGAATTATCATAAATTTTGGTACAGGTACTAAGGTATCAACCTTGGAGACGTTTAAAGGCTACTTTTTTCCTCGAAAAACCTATAATGGGAATGGGTTGAGGGAAGGATAAATTTTGTATGAAACATTTTATAGCGCCGTCTGATTTGCTTCATAATTTGAAGAATTTTTGTACATAATTAGGTATTAAAGTATGCATTTTTTTTCAAACTCCTATAAATAGTATTTTTAGATGGCGCTGAGCAACATTTTACAGCGTGGTATAGCTTAGCATTATCAGACATATGTATGCATTTTCACGTTTGAGATTGTTTGCTACGCTTTCACGCCTAAACCACTGAATTAATTATATTATCATAAATCTTGGTTTAGGTACAGAAAGATGGTCTTCTCTCTTGAAGATGGTTATAGGCTCCTTTTTTCTAGAGATGTGTCATACTAGGCAAAACACATACCGAGTTTTAGAAGAACGAGTAACGATGTGGGGTTGTTGCGTAGGTGCGGATGGAGGATATGGTGAACTCCCTCAACGGGAATCCCACGGTTCTGAAGTTGAAGAGGGTAGTCGCAAGGTTTTTAGCGTATAATCGACGGATGCGATCGTAAGCCGCGCGGGCTGCATTAACGGGCTCTCCGTTACCGCGCCCGTGAGACTTGCGATATGCTAGGTGTGAGACACATTCACTGCTGCCCCCCAGGCACCACACCGCTGCCCCCCAGGCATCACACCGCTGCTCCCCCAAGCACCACACCGCTGTCCCCCCCCAGGCATCACACCGCTGCCCCCGCAGGTACCACACCACTGCCCGCCGCGAAGAACAGGCACAAGCACTTGAAGAACGACACCAGCCTGCCGCCGAGTTTTAGAAGAACGAGTACTCTAAAATAATCTATTAATCCATAAACCTGTTCATTTGTTATTTTTTGCTATACCAAAAAAATAATACATAATGATAACTAAACTCTTCCTAAAATTCTAAATAGTATTTTTAGAGGAAATCAAAACCATTGCGTGATGTAAATTTTTATAGCAGAAAGAAATCAATCTACGCCATCTATTAGTATCATCATCTATCAGTATCGGCCATCTTCTGACAACAGTAATAATTACATTTTCAAATTGATTGAAAGTACTTGAACAAAAAATGAACCTAAACGTGCCTAAACCGTATACCGATGTAAAAATTAACAGCGTCATATCTTGACAACATTAATAATAAAAAATTGTAATTCATATCATCGGGCAAAACAGATAAAAATGTTGGACCTTCTGTCAGAATTTGATTGAATTGATTATTGAAGGCATAGCCTGTGACAAATGTAACGATGTCCAAAACGTTGCTACCGCAAGGGGTGTTCCAAAGGAACTCTATGAAGACTCATATGTACTGGCTACGCGGCTAAGATGTTACCGATAGATCAATTAAAGGCCATACTATCAAATGAACCTGGATTCATTCACAGCAAAATGACAATTGTAGGTGATTAATGTTTATGTTGTGGCGGCGACATCTACATGCCCCACATATATACAACGGATGGAGGAAATCAGCCATCAAACCTCAAACCCCTTCCTCATCAGGTCAAGCAACATCAGCAGCCACACAGCAAGCCAGTATCAGCCTCAAGGTTCCATCGCAGCTCTCAACGACGCTTCCTGGACCTTCGGCTTACCCGACGGCATCATCCCGACCTGGTCTTCGCAGCCCACGACCGGTACCTCACTTGTCGGCCGCAAGCACACCGGCGTGGCAGCCCTGCACACCAGCAGCTCGGACCCACCGTCACACTCCACCTGTCTCGACTCACCGTAGACTGGAGCAACTCTGCAGCACTGGCGACGCGCCTTCACCCCACCCGTCTCGACTCACCGCAGACTGGGGCATCCTGCAGCACACTGGCACTTGCAAGCTCGACTGACGCACTGACTGCTGAAAAACACTGACTATCGACCTCCGGTCTCGGAGGGGAGTGATGTGGCGGCGACATCTATATGCCCCACATATATACAACGGATGGAGGAAATCATTACTCACCATCCTCAAGAGATGGCGTTACCTGCACTGCGATCATAATAGTATGGAAGCCTACATCGCGCAAATGATATTCGGAGGCTAACTCTTCATATATGCGATGCCCGACCAACATCAGTCGGGCCGCGGCCCCCGAGCTACCTCCACCCAGCACGGAGGAAGATCTTCCCCTTTGGCATTTCTACAATGTTTTAGTGCTATAGCGATACTCTCATGAAGAAACAAAATCATTAACAAAATCGACAGTGTTATTTTAAAAAAGATGCAGGGAGACTTAAAGGTACATAGGTATCTGTAATTTTTTTAAATCATGAACATAGAGCAAAGAAGTTCACATCCCGGCCTAATTTTCTAAATTTTGTTGAGCAACCGTGTGTACCCTCGCTCAAACTCCAATTTAAATTAAGTGTACCAGTTATGTTAACACGAAATATATACATATGCACCTCGTAATGAGAAGAACATACATCATGGAACAAAAGAGCATTTTAAAATAATACTCTATTATCCGTCAAGGACAAGAAAAAATAATTATAAAGGGATCACTTCGCGGCGAGGCAGAACATTGCAGAACCTATAAATGTATGTTTTTTTCTTATTTTTGCAATTTTGTAACCTCCTTCAGTCGGTGGTTAAAATTGATCGTTAATCAGAATTAGTTCACAAAATCAATATTTACGCGAGCGAACCCGCGGGCATAAGCTAAGTGTTAAAAAAAACGACGAAGCGCTTCCAGAAAAGGTAAGAAATTCCCTTGCGCTTCGATTGACTCGTCTATACAAGTATTAAACAATATAATATTAAATGAGGTACCTACGAATAAAAAATCCTACGCTACCTGAATGGGCAGAAATTATTGCCAATACAACCAGAAAACTCCGTCATTTAGACGAATATTTTATCAGACATTATTTTATATGGCGCCGTTCATTTTGTAACCCATTTTATTTCAAGTGCCATTTTGAGAGCTTTTACTGAAATAAATTTATGAAAACAAAAATAAACTTACTGAAAACCTTGGGTATATTTCGACAGTGACTTAAATAATTTTATAAGTGCCACATATTTATTTTAATAGAAAGCGAGATATTATTCAGCGAGTGGAAAAATTGCCTGAAAAAAATACCCTCTTCTCCCTTTTAATTATTATATTAGAACATACAAAGAGCGCCCTCTGAAAGTGACTTTTATAAAGTCACCGTGACTTTACATCACAGTTGCCTACTTGCCACGATAATATAATTCTACGAGTCATCCAATTTAAACTATCACCGTATTTAAGAAACGATTTCTATTTAATCCAATCAACATACTGCTTACATTTTAACGGAACTTAACTTTAAAATAGCATAAGGGGACTTTTTACTTGAATACAAATGAAAATCGATTCGATTTAGTGCCAGATCTTGTAAACTAGTACGGAAACTCGTGTGCCTTCAGTTCGCACTAGGTGGGCTTTTTAACCCGTTTCAAAGTGTCCGATCATATTTTACTAGTCATTCCGAAGAAGAAGACACAACCAAAAACCGAAAAAAGTTACCCTCGAGTTTCACCAATATAATCAGAACCTTTGAGGATTTTAATAATATTATTTTCCCCAGCGATAGACTGCTTAGTCATCGAATCATAATAAATCTAAGTTATATAATATAAAATTTTTATACACGGTAATTCGTACCGGGCGAACCTGCTCCCAGCGTTGCAAGTTCTCCCGGTCCCGGTCTGTCTGACTCGTCTGTTTCAATATAATATTTTTGGAGTAGGGTAACTACACAGTTACAGTACACGAAGGAAGTGATTTCATCTTAAAGGAATCTGTTGACGTCGATACGTTTTATATTATTTGCATTTGTAATGGAAAGTGACTTTATGAGTTACCTCATATTGAAGTCATTTTTCAATTTGACGACTCTGTATATAATACAGGGAGAAAAAAACAGTCATTGCTGAGTTTTTTGCCGGTTCTTCTCAGTACAAGGTCGCCCGCCGTAGATTTGCGAACCGATGGTTTGTGTGACCGAGCTTTTCGACATTCACAAGTGCTTGTAACAGCCTAGACTGAATAAACGATATTGGATATTGATTTTTTTGAATTTTGACGTAGAAAAAAACTAGCGGCCGCCCGAGACTTCGTATGCGTGGAGTTAGTTATTTGCACATACCTTTTGACCCCAAAAGGGGGTTTATTTCTAAAGATATATTATTAGTACACCTCTATACCATCTATAGAGCATACATGTTAAATTTCAAGTCTCTTTCTTCAAAAACATAGGACATTCATACAAACTTCCAACCCCCGTATTACCCCCTCAGGGGAGGAGTTTCGTGAAATTCGTTCTTAGCGGATATATACACCATACAAGGAACCTACCAGCCTAATTTTAAGTTTGTAGATGTTATAGTTTCTGATATTTCGTGATTAACCAGTGAGTGGTATTTCGCTGCGACGTCGTCTGCGTGAACTCTATACAGCACCAAAAATACCTACGACTATACCTTTTTAATAACATTCATTTACTATGTATGTTTCTTCTTTACATTTTATATCTACAGAAAGTACAGTAACAGAGGGAGACATCCTTTTGTAAAATTGATCTACAAAAAGTGCTGATTTTCAGCCTGCTTTGAATGACTTTATGGTGATTCTGCTAAATTAAGTCATAAGTTGTGACTGAAGCAGATGGAAATGTAATGAATAAGGAATACAGAATAGGAGTAAAAATATAGAATAGAAATGCATACTTATAGGACTTCTCGATAAACAACATTAGTGGTTTGGCTCTCCACAGCCAAAATGTAAAGAGAGTCAGGAATGGTGACGCAGGAGCAAGCGACGTACAGCTGCCCGTGTGAGAAGCAGCTCGTCCTGAGGTCGATACTCGCTGCCCTTAGTGTCTGCCCCTGAGAATTATTGTCATCGCGAAGCAAACACTCACGGGGTTATGAGGTATGAGGGGAATGCGTGGTATAAATACTGCCTCGCCGACGCCACAATCCGTAAGAATTTCCGCCTTAATGGTGTGTCTATGGAGCGAGCTGACTTCAAAGTGGGTCTCATTACACAACTTCGGAGGAGATAGGTTCCGAAGAAGCATAATCAGGACACCGATCTTCAGCTTGATGGTATGCGCTGGAAGTCCACTTGCTGACAGGTAGTTCAGAAATTCCACGGGATAATGTGTAGCGTCATCTTGCTCGACGACAGTGTTTATAGAGGTGTAGACCACTTCATTCCCCTCAATTTCCGAGAGAATGCATTCGTTAATTGCTGCAGCCTGATCATTTTTGGGCGTCAAAATGGCCCGCTCACATACCCAAGAATTCTGCTGGTGCGGTATACGACTGATGTCCCCGTACACAAAGTGCATGAGTTCTTCTAAGCTGGATACAACTCTACCGAGAGACTTTGGAAGCGCCAACTGTCCACATCTCTCCTCTGCTAGTCTTCGCCAAGACTTAGAAGAACACCAAAGAATTCTTGAGCACGTGCATTGCCTCTGAGTCGTGCTCTCATTTTAATAGTCAAGCGTAGCGTACGTACTCGTGATCACAACGAAGATCGTTTCAACGAAGCATTCACCTCGTCAGCCCTCGATCCCAGCGTCACCACGGAAAGCGTTTGTCGGAAATCATACTGACAGAACTGTGACACCATCCATCAAATGTTGGTTCCTGCGGATGTCCTGCAGGGTTCTGGCCACGGCCTCAACTGCCTTCCTATTGGCCATCATACACTCATCCCATACGATCAGAGAGCAATCCTTGAGCATGTGTCCCTTATCACTGATACGTGACATACCACAAACAAGCGTTTCGGCGCTCTCTAAATCGATGGGAATTTTAAAGATGGCATGTGCTGTCTTACCACCTGGAAGCAGTGTGGCAGCGATCCCCGACGACGCTACAGCAATAGCAATTTTGCCTTGCCTCCTGACCTCTGCAAGTATGCCAGTGGTAACAAATGTTTTTACTATTCCACCAGGAGCATCCGAGAAAAATAAATTACCCTGGTTTTGTCCAATGCTTTCAAGGACGGTGTCATAAATTTGTTTTTGCTCTGAAGAGAACAAAGCGACATGGTCATTTCGTACGGTGGTCATTTCGCCCGGATCGTAAATTGCCTCAGCGTTATACTCCCGATTTCCACGGTCTTGATGCAGTGATGATTGGGGAGCTGGTAACCTATATTCGACCAGTTGATTGCTGCCGTAATAACAACATTCAAAACATAATAACAACATTCAGATATGCGTCGTTAGATAACATGTTGTTACAGAATGCGTTGAAGAAAACGTTCACTGCTCGTTCTCCGTAGGTGATAGCGTAATAATATGTAGCCTATATGTTGACCCGACTTCTTAATAATATTTGTGCTAAATTTGAAGTAAATTCATGCAGTAATTTTTGAGTTTATCCCGGACATACATACAGACAAACAGACAAAAATTCTAAAAAATATATTGTTGGCTTCGGTCTCGATTGTAAATCACACCGCAAGTATTCTTTTAAAAATATATTCAATGTACAGTTTTGACTTTCCTACCATTTTATTATATGTATAGATAATTTTGGACGATTCAAAACAGTTGTACTTACTATGCGTCCAATAGGAATAAATATGTGTATATTTTGACTTTTGTTCTTAATCTTAGCATCATGATAATTTAGTCCACATTTTTTTTTCAGCAGTTATTTATTTACAGAATAGAAAAAGTAATAAAAAATCACTTAGGTTGTACAATTTACTTTACAATGCCTCTCATGCAGGTATATTACTTAAGGCAAACTATGTAAAGAAACATTTATTAAAAGCAAAGATTTAAGGACATTTATAAAACTATATGTCTTTATCCTTAGTATCTTTATTAATATTTTTATTAGACTTTGTTTCAAATATTTTGTGAATGTTCATCAGCTCGAATTACTTGAACTATTTTTCATTAAATATCCTCATACCAATTAGGCTAGCTCCAAAGTAAACACTGGGAAGCTTAAGTTGTGGTATAATATAATAATATAAATTTATAATGATACCTATATTTTTCTAGAAATGTATACAGCCAACAGCCATAACTTAGGTACAAACGAATGTATATTCCAAACAAACTTTACCCTATAGTGATTCGAATCCAGGACTTCTGAGTAGGCCTACCTTGAAAACCGGTGTAAGTGCATATCGTTCTCAATACGGATGTTGTCAAATTTGGTGCTTTTTTCTGTATGCTGGAGATATTAGAAAAGGAAAGTAGAATAGTTTGTCCCATTAATAAAACATTTATAGTAAACCTACTCAGGGATGTTTCATTCAGCGTGGCATGACGTGTTCTACTGTCATGCATATAACGCCAACTGCCATACCTGACGTTTTTATACACGAAGAAAATTTTGTATATTAGATACTACCGTTCTGCCCCGGCTTTACGCGGATAACTTATTTTAAAGGGCTATACAGCTTGTTACTCATGGATAATGAATAAGTTTTAATGGTCAAAGAATTTCAGAAATCGGTTCAGTAGTTTTTAACTTCATTTGATAAAAACACATGAGTTTTTAATGCAACTATTGTATGTTGAGGGGTATTGAAACGAATGTTAGCATGATATGAATCCTCTACAAAAGATTCTTCACCATAGGGTGTTCTGAACTTAAAATTCATGAAAAGTTTCGAGTTTCCGTGCTATGTCAGTGAAAAATACGTGAATGACAATGTTTCTTTTTTGAAATTCATACAGACACGAAACATTCTGCAGTAACAACGTGGCTGTATGATGAGTAAAGCACGGAAGAGATCGAAAAAGCGGAGGAGTGTTATTATGAAATTTAGCGTTTGTAGGACATTGTAGCGTTAGTAGGACATTGGATGTTTTAATATTGGCCATAAGCTGTTTTAGAATCTTTAATAAAGGTTTTAAGTCATTGGTAAAAAAATGTAAATCTATATTCTATTAGAATAGAAGTATAAATGCATATTTTGAGTATTAGCCCACTCGGTTTATTGCAATCGAGGAAGACAAGCATACGAATCCAATTCGAAATGGCGGTTATCGGATGGGTGACGAAATATACAACCCGTTGTCTGTGTAAGCAAAATGGCCGTCAAAACTATTTGTTATATTTCGAGTTCTACTGTACCTATTGTCTTCATATATATATAAGTATTTTCTATGTCTAAATATTGTATTATTATATTACGTGGTAGAAATTTACACAAACTACGGGTGCAGGACTCTTTCCTGTTTCGGAAGCCACGTTTCGCTGTTGGTACCGTTTCCTTACAGCAGTTAGCCCCCACAAATTCGAACTGGGTCCGCGTTTTGGGTCTGCGGCAGTTCTCCCTATTTCATCCATAGGGAAAACCTGTGCCCCAACAGTGAGGACAGACATACATAGGCTGAGGCAATTGTTCCACCGCCGACGAAGAAGTGACTATCTGATATTTTCTCGCTCATGAAACGTACAACTGGTATATTACCCACATTCCGAGTAAACAAAAGATATGCATATATTAATAGTTGATCGCTGACTCTTCACACTGCCGGCGAGATCTCTCTACACTAGTTTATTGCAGAGCGACAAGAGCTATCGAAGCGATAGCAATGCTCGCTTGGCCGACAGAACGCACTCGCGAGCATTCTTACTCCGAACTGCCTCCACGAGCGAGTGGCACGAGTAATCGCCCGTAGTACTCTCACACTCTCTTACAACCCAGTGGTAAAACTACCGGAATTACTTAGTCGCTTCCCGCTTATCATCAACTGGCTTCTAGTTCTACTCGTTTCTAATCGTCGGCGGTGGTACGACAAGTGCCTCATGATGAAGATAAATTGTTTAAAACGCTTATGATTTTAGGGCTTAGCCCCATTTCCTATACCTTGGAGCATTTATAACAACACTGCGATGTCAATTAAAATTTAAAATTAATTAAAGTTGCTACTAGCTATCACTTTTTTTACGAAAACACCAGATCATTTCAGCACTTGATTGATGTAAAGCAGCATTTATTTAAATTGATGTCTCTGAGGACACTCTTTTATGTTATTTACCCTCGCTAATCTGAAGGGTACTTCTCCAAAAGAGTCCTTCAATTCCAGGAAAAATCCGACGTATAATATAATCATTAGAAGTTTATGGTGCCTTACAAAAATATACTCATATACAGTTAAAAACCTTACAAATACTCACGATTCACGAATAGGTTTTCCACTTACAAATAGAAACTCAAAGCATATTACCATTTGAATTAGGATAATGCATCCCATGGGATCGATTCGTTTTGTCCAATAAACTATACAATTCGTCTCGCAAGGACACAAAAAATGTTAACAAGAAATTTGGATAAAGTTACAATGTTTTACATGGGTAAGATATTTTTGTTTTACTTCTGATAAATTAAGTACATAATAGAGGTTTATATCGGCATTTCTCAGCTGACATGATTTTTGAGCATTGGTAATAACAATATCTACTATTTGTAATATTTTGGGGCTGATTATTTTTACCCGGCTGCGCAATGCAAAAGCGCGTAGCGCGACGCGCAGACAGGGTTATTTAAGGAATTAGTTCTGGAAATTATTAATATAAGATATAATTATATACACTTAATTTGGTAAAACATCATCCAAATTTTTTTTTTTTAAGTTGTTCTCGTAATTACCATTAGCTGTCCAGTATTCAAAATTACACATTCTACCTTTAATATTTCCAAAAATAGCTATGATTCTGCATTAAACCTAATTTGAAATGCAATGAATAAATTTTGCTACTAAACAAAATTCATCAGTTTCACAAGTGTATTTTTAGATATAACGAGAAATATGTTTGTCCTTTCAATCAACCCAATTCTGTCACGGATTAAGAAATTATGAATATCTCATTATTTGAGCAAATTTTACCTATTCATATCACATTTAAAGAATACGTCAGTAGTGCTGCATCAGCGGGGCTATTCTGTAAAATTTTAACGCGCGGATCCGATGCGGATCCGAGCCTTTCCCATACAGAGTCGCGCGGAACAAAAATAAAATTTTACAGAATAGCCCCGCAGTAAGCACATATGAAATATTTAATTCACCCTTAAATCATTATTGAATAAGATTAACCATTTTTGTATAATTAAAACTTAACCTCGTATTCCTCATTTCCTTCACCCTTTTCCATCACGCTAAAAGGTGAAGAAAAATATTAAATGCCTGTTGCAACTGAATAAAACAGTAACAGACATCAGTTGTTACTATTTTATGCTGTTGCAACATACTCGTATGTAGTGAATGAATTTATTATCGTCGACTGAGCTAATTGTATGATCAAAATACTGAGGATATTATTTTTGTTATTTCACACAACTGGTAAGTTTTTCTTTCGGCCATTTATATCTGAACAATGATTTTGTATGTTGATGATTTCCATGTTTGTCAACAGAAATTCATAATTTATTCAGCAATTCTGAAAAGTCCGTTAATGCGAACCAAATTTTCGTCACGCCTAAAAGTATATCACTTCATAAATCCAAAACTAAATACTAAAATTTTACGTGTTTTTCATGTTTTATCGGTGTATCATTATGTTGGTGCAAGGATTGTAATGAAAATTAAAAATCATGACGGAAATTATAGGAAGAACACCTTTCGTGAGAATTACCGATATGCAGATATTAGGTAATGCTACTTTGAGTGTTCAGTACACAAGATCTGAAGGAAATATTCAAAATATTAATTTAATTTATTTATCCATCGCGCTTTCATCGCGCACAAAATTTTTTATGTTACGGCTTGTAGTTTCGCCATGTCAGAGACATTATTGGTCCCGGCTGCATCTGCAGTCACCATGTTGACTAATAATTTTTAATAAAGAATCAATTTGATCAAATAAAGAAAAGATAAATGACAAATATAAACCATTTAAAAGACATGATATATCTTCGTCTTTCTGCACTGCAATAAAACGGCTCACTCCGCTTATGTAGCAACAAAACATTTTAGGCGGCACTGACAAAAACATATTTGTCTCCCTCACTCCTCATTCCGTCGACAGATTTAAACACGACTAATGATCCTTCTGCTCTTGACATGCCTATACCTATAAATAAGCCGTGTTCAACTACATGCTTTATCACGTTACGAATTGGGAGCATATTCCATTGTCTGACGTAACAAAGGGAACGGAGCGTTTGAATAAAAAAAAGCATTATGTTTCACGACAAGTATTTGAAGCGAATATATCGCGCGCATCATTCAATATTTAGAAGCCTTTGCAAGAACGTCGCTTATCGACAAAACGGCGGAAGTATTTTCACTGTTATTGGTGATTTAATGTGACAAGAAATGTATCACCATGAATTTCGGCGCTCACATGTTGAAGTACCTTTAAAAACCCTAGCCCCCTTATTAATAAACGAAGAATAAGTTTGGATTAGTTATTCTATGTTTTGTCTCTGTCCATTCAATGACAAATGGCATTTTAGTAACATGAACAAAACACGGCGTAACTAGTCTAAACTTATTCCTTGTTTATTAATAAGGGGGTGAAAGACTAAAACCAAATAATGAAAATATCGTGATTGACTGGTAGCGCTTCTTTTATACGTTTCAGGGCTCCACGGGGTAGGGGATTGGGTCAGGGTAGGCAAATGTTTGGGTGACATTTTTGGTATCGCAAGCGTGTATAGGCTACAATGGCCGCTTACCATCAGGTAGGTCTTTCGCTTAAAGAAGCGAAAGAGTTTTTAATGATCAAAGGTTGGTTGGTAAAGACCATGTATTTAAGCATGTAACTGCTCGATGTCTTAATCTAAAGAAAATATACCAATTATGCTACCACGGCCCTGATGGCCGAGTCGAAATTCCTCTAGCCATTCTTAAGCTGCAAGGCAGCGCCATCTCTTCGCATTATAGGTAACCCACAATATTAAATTATAGGTAATAATTGGTCAGTGCATTCGCCCGGATAGCGAAACGTACGGGTTCGAGTCTCGTCTGCTGCCTGGTCCGCGTGGATTTTTTTCTAGTTATATTTTCTTTAGATTAAAAGGTATTTCTTTATTCTGAATTTGTGCCACACCCTGTATATATCTGTCTCTTTCTGAATGAAATTTGTTTGCAAACGTAAACAAAAAGTTTACCTCTCAATTAACTGCTGTAATTTCCGTGGAAATCATACTGTTTTAATTTAAAAATATCTTATCTGCTGTTATGACTCGTTTCACTTCATATTGTATTTCTATGTTTTGCTCATTTATGTATTTATGTTATTTGAATACAATTTTTTATCATGATTTCAGTACTGTCGTTCATCCTTTCATGAAATAAGTCATGTCTTATTTTAAGCGAACCGTTTTCTATAAAAAAATATCTTTGTATCTTTCTATCTTTGCAAACTGGATCTCCATTTTTTACCCTGATCTGGGTAATCCAACAATGTTGCCCACAAAGTTATTTTGGATAAACTAGGCTTATATATTTTTCTGAAGAGAATATTAATAACGGCCGCTATATTTAGCCTTAGACCCCTCGAAATCCACCAAACCGAATCGGTGAGCGGCTGAATTTTTGCACGTTCCGCGTCTCGCACCGGAGCAATCGGGTGGAACGCACGATTGTAACAGCCGCTCCGTTAGGGCTATGTACTTACCTACCTACAACTGGAAAATTTACCTTTGAAAATATTCAATTTCCTTGCTGTTTATTTTTCTAGGAAGTTCACTTTTTTCCCTTCATCTCATCATCAGCTTTATTGATGACTAGCGGCCCGCCCTCGCCTCGCTTCGGTGTAGAGCTGAAGTGTAGACTACAGTTTTTGTTCTCAGGCTTGTATTATACATAATGACCTTCATCTATGATTCTTCTTATACCTGCATGCAAAGTCTCAGTCCGATCGGTTTAAAATTGACAAAGTTTCATACAAACTTTCATTCCCTATTTTATCCCCTTGGGGGTACAATTGATCAAAATCCTTTCTTAGCGGATGCCTACGTTATAACATCTACCTGCATGCCAAATTTCAGCCCGATCCGTCCAGTGGTTTGGGCTGTGCGTTGATAGATCACTATGTCAGTCAGTCACCTTTGAGTTTTATATATATAGATATACTAGCTTCTTTTAAAAAAACTCTCAATTTCGACGCGACCAAAAGTCACAGCCGTTTGGTGAAAATTGTTTTTCTGCCCTCTAGGGCATACATACATAAAGGGCTCAAGTATGGTGGGAGTATTTCACAAGATGCAAGGCGCTTGAGTAAATCCAAAAATCCGCTTGGGTTTCACTATTATAACCACTGGCTTTCTATATGATATATATTATGAATCATGTGTTGATGATACTTCTATTGAAAAGCTGTATTTAAAGCTGATTACGTAAGGAAGAATATCAGACTATTTAAGAAGATTTCAATGACAACGGCGTGGTCATGATTTCTCCATTGTTTTTGCTTTGTAATTGTTTGCAGTGTCCTACAGATAAATGACTTTAAGTTTAAGTAAATATGTTGTGGTTAGTATGGGTAGTTATGGGTAGTCATGCTCTCATAATAGTCTCTTCGGCGGTGTCGTGTGAGGCGGGTCGTTACGTTCCCTAAAATATGGTTGAGCGAAGCGATGGCTGGTTCATGCGTCATGCTCGTGAACGGGTGCTGCCAGCGAAGATGAGTCTGCCATAACTACTTTGATATTTAAGATGTAAATGTTTAATTACACCTATTATAAATAACTCTGTTTGTATTTATACTGTGTGACACAGCAATCAAAATGCAGGTGAACAATTAATGTATAATTTCACATTATGTAATGAAGGGTGACTTCATGAATCATCTCTAAAGTCATTTTTCAACTTGACGACTCTGTAAATGATAAAACAGGGAGAAAAAAACAGCCCTTGCTGAGTTTCTTGCCGGTTCTTCTCAGTACAAGGTCTCCCGCCGTAGATTTACGAACCGATGGCGTAGCTTCTAGACATTCATACGTGCTTGTAACAGCCTAAAGTGAATAAATGATTTTGATTATTGATTATTATTGATTACTGCTGGAGCACAGGTCCTCCCTATTGACCCTTTATTCTCATTTGTTGACCTTGCCCCACCATATGGCCACTGTGCGGTTTGGCGTGTCCTAACGATTGCAGATGCAGCTGGGACCTACGGCTTAAAGTGCCGTCTAAAGTAAATAAAGCCTAAAGTAATGCTAAAGTTAAATTTTCACGATCGCAGACCGAACGTGAAAACTTCATGCGCCATCGAGCTCATCTTCAACTTTTGAGCTCAAGCTTATACTATTATTTTACCTTTTAGCGATTTGTCTTCCTAACTGCTTTCGATAAGCTTGAATAGAGAATTTTATCCGTTGTCGCACTATTTAAACACAATCTGCTAACATGTCGTTCCCCTTATTTTAATATACACACATATATTAATATATATATAGAGATAAAAGAAGTTAGCACGTCACGCAACACCTGGGAGTCCATTCTGCTTAGTAATAAATAAATAATAATTGTGTTTCAGTTGTTTTGATGTTTTCGAACTTCCCAAACACCATTTCGACATAAAATGAAATGACGATGATGGCGTATGTAAAATCAAAATTTTCCGAACATACTCAAGTAATTTTTGCATTTCATAAATGTGTGTACATTCAGAAAGCAGTATCTCCTAGGTACCAAAAGCAACACTAATATTATAAAGGCGAAAGTTTCTGTGTGCGTGAGTGTGTATGTTTGTTACTTTTTCACGTCTAAACGGCTGGTAAGATTTTAATAAAATTTGGTATGGAGTTAGCTTACACCCTGGATTAACACATAGACTACGTGTTACTGCGGGAAAATATGCCTAATAAACCTCGGGTAGCACCGCGGGTTACAGCTAGTAATAAATAATTTATAACAGCGACATCGTGAACTAGCTAGATCAATTTGACTTTTTTTAAAGCTTTGACACTTTTCAGACATCCGGGTTAAAGCATATAGGTCAACATACATGAAAGCTCGTGTTCTCCAGTATAAACCAACAGGCTATATCTAGATGGTCTAGCTCAGCTAACAATAGCTTGCAATCTGATCTTAGTTTCATCTCGGGTAAACATACACAGGCCAAACGCGTCATCTATACAGTCATCTTTATGAAAACACTTCAGTTTTCATTATTGTTCTAATACAATAATAATAACATTATTATACACATACTAGCTGTCCCAGCGAACTTTGTACCGCCATAAAAAATAGGGGTTGGTGGTAGAAGGGTGAAAATTTAGGGTTTAAAATGTATTTTTGTATGATGAATCATAAAAAACAAAATAAGAAAATATCCAAAAAAATGTCAATTTAAGGACCACCCTTGACAATTAGGGGGATGAAAAATAGATGTTGTCCGATTCTCAGACCTACTGAATATGCATATAAAATTTCAAGAAAATCGGTCCAGCCGTTTCGGAGTAGTTCAATTGCGTAGAAGATAAACTCACACCAAAGAATTAATTTTCTTCTTTCTATTAATTTCGTATGCTTCTACCGAAATTATAACAACATTAAGGTTGTTACTTTATACTAGCACATTATAGTTATACATAATTACTGCAGCGGCCAGCAAAAGACGCATTGATGGACGAACATGTAAATCTGGGCCGAGGCGCAGCACAGACACTATCCGTAAGTCCATCAATGCCTAGTAGCGGCCAAGGCTTGTAAATCACTTTTCTCAAATAATGCACGGAAATTCAAACTAAATAATTACTTTTCAAAATCAATGACGAACAACAATAAGTAATATTTATCGTGTTATTAAAGTTTTGATTTTTTTTTAATAAACAGAGTTCTATTTGCTAGCTATGTTCCTCCTTGGTAGGGATGAAACGATACGAGTAAATACAAGTAACTACCTGATACTTTTCTTTCGATACCAAGTACTTTTGGCATTGATACTTTAGAACTGAGTAACAAGTAGTATCGTGAAGTATATACTTGTATCGCTACTCGGTCGGTCACTGTTAGCTTACACCCTGGATTAACACATAGACTACGTGTTACTGCGGGAAAATATGCCTAATAAACCTCGGGTAGCACCGCGGGTTACAGTATCAAAAAAACTCATATTATATACTCTATAGAAGTGTGTATGTGTCTAGTTGGAATTTTTGAGTCGCGGCCGCATCTTTTCTACTGCTCAGTTGGTGGCCTTGCGTATGATTTATATTTATTTCAATTTCTTCAGTCAGTCATTCGTTCATCGCGTGGCGTCAGCCGTTATTTTGTTTTCGTTAAATTAAAACTGTGACTGAATTTGTAATTTTAATATCGTTCGTCAAAATTTATCGATACATGTAAGCGTCGATACTTTTCATGCGATACCAAGTAGGCATCGATACTTTATGACCGATACAGTATCGAGTAAAAGTATCGATACCTAGATGGTATCGTTTCATTCTTACTCCTTGGTTGCCATGTCGGAGTAAAAATGTTCCATTTTTAAATCACACGACAGATTTGAGTTTATTAATTTATACGGCCGCTAAACCACGACAGATATGGATTTTCATACAACTTTTACCGGTCGTTGGTCGGATGTATTTGGCCAGTACCGCAATTTCGATTTATCTCGAATTAGATTGTCAAAATATGCTCAAGCATTTTTGAGAAAATATGCGCACGTAAATGTTAAATAGGAGGAGCACTGGAGCCTAAGATAAGTACAAGTTTTTTCTTATAAACCTGCTTCGGACACGAAAGTTATTCAAAATGTATATTTTCTCAAACATGCTTGGAAATGTAAGCATTATTTTGAGAACCTTCTTCGAAATACATCGAATCTGCTGTACTAGCAACATAGGGGAACTTCTAGTAATGTTGCACCCCCCCACAATGATTGGCCCTATTGCATTAAGACTAAAATATAATTTATAAATAAAACACTGAACACGATATCTTTTTATTATTCTTTAATGGCAATTCTTCTATCTTCAGTAGTTAATTGACCTCTATAAATGGCAGGTTTTTTAAAAAAAAACAATCAAAGTCTGATTGTTGCCGGTTCACATATGCTACAAAAAAGGCGGCTGCCTTTCTATTGAAGTCGATAGGAGATAAGTGTTTTTCAATACATTATTTTCTAACATAATGTTTAATTTTTTCGTCATAATTACTAAAATGTAACTGCGGCATAGATGCAAATTGTATTTAAGCAGAGTTCTACCTAAAATTCAGCAAAATATCAAAGTTTTGGAGTACCATTCTTTAGTATACTCTCTAGTATGGGAATTCAAATTATTTATTTATGTAAGAACGTATAGGATCTTAAACACTTTTTTTTAGCATGGTAAGTACATGACCCTGTCAGGGTGTTGCAAGTACAACATCTATATCTAGACAACTATTAAACAGTTTCAGTTTCAAACAAGTAAGTGAGCTTTCTGTGACTGGCATATATGTTAAACACTGTAACGTATTATATTTTGCTGCTTTTCGGTTTTTGTATACTTATTAAAAATCACATATATTTTATCCGTATTAGCATGATAGCATACAAATACGCTGCGTAAAAGCTTTTTGAAAAACTGCATAGAATCTTTTTGCTCCAAGTACCTTACATTTATTTTTAGCTAGGGACCGTCAAAATTTTAAACCCTAGGTCGCCCATTAGATATGTCCGGGAGTATATAAAAGGTTTGTTTAATTTAGTTAAACGCAATGAAGTATAATATATAGACAGGTTATACGCCAGCAATAATGTATTTTAAAATGGCACTAGTAGTCCCCGCCCCAACTTCACTTTTCAACAGCCGCCAATAAAGCGCACTGAAGTAGTCTCATATTTGTTTCTTAGGTTTTCACGCACATCACTCATTAAATAAAACTAGTTTTTACGGGTTAATGCACGAAACTTTATTTATTTATTGACGTTTCGCAGCCTTTTCAGGTCTGCATCGTCAGAATAATGAATTTTTATTTAAAATTGTCGAGCTACCTTCGAAAGACTTATATTGAGCGTTCGGTTATTTCATTGGAAGATTTTTAAAATTTTATTGTCTATGTATGAATTTATTATTTAATTTACTTAATAAAGTATTTTATTTAAAATTCTTGTTTGTAATTTTGAGTTTATTTATTTATTTGGAAGTAGTCTCTTTCACTATCATGCGTAAAACAGATTACATCTCGCTCTTTGGCTTACACATGTCAACGGTGTCAGCAAGTGTCAAAATAAGTAATCACTAAATATTTTTACACGGATTTCTTTAAAACTGTAGTTACGAATGAAATGACACGTCTTTCTTGTCTCTAATACTTCCCGTGTTATTTAAATTCTATAATACGATTCAACTAAGAATAGGACCGATTGGGCGCCATATTTTGACGTCATAGCTAGCTGTTAATTCAAATCAAATAGGTAGAGTGAGCAAAAAAAATTCTATTTAATATAACTTATTTACTTAGATTAAGTTAGAAAAAACATTTTTTTTTTTATAAAATTAATTTACTAAGATTGAGAGAAAATCAACATCAGAATCTAGCTCTTCAATTCCGCTCATCTCTGCATTACCGCCGGAGTAGTTATGAATAATCATGCAGGTTACATACGAACATGCATCCTATATGTAAATGAAAGTTTTAAATCGAGTTTCTGAAGCAACATAAAGTGACATTTGGTTGACGATTTAGGTTATCAACCATTCCTAGCCAAAGCTCAATAAATGAAAAAAAATATCAACCAATATTAATTATCAATATTTGTTATAGTTTGTTTAAAAATTATTGATTTTTATTCTTGAATTAGCTGAGTGCTAAAAAAGTGTTCCAAGATTTTTTTGCAAACTGTACTTTACAAGCGACGTTTGACAGATGGAGGTCATTGGCTTTCCTATTCTTATTTGAATCGCATTATATTTTTAAGCACACATAGGGTTTTTTGTCTAGAAAAATATTTACACGTTATAGCGAAGAGAAGCCGCGGCGAGAGAGCGTGACTGAATGCAAGTCGGGCAATTACCTGAATTTCGTATCGCCAAATTAGATGCGTGTACGACGTATCTATAACTATAAAACATCATAGGTTAAATCAACCTCGCGATCTTGGTGTTCCATACAAACTTTGGACCCCCGTTTAACTTAATCCTTTCTTAGCTCACGCCTATATCATAAAAGGTGCAATCCCTTCAGTGGTGTGTGAGCTGTGCGATGATAGATCAGTCAGTCAGTAACCAGTTGCCTTTTAATTAAACAGATAAAGTGTTTTATGTTTAACAACCACTTTTATCGAAAGAGCAACCCAATAATTTAGCGATTCAAAGCACACGTATGTAAAACAATCAGTTCAGATTTAGGTAGGTATAATCTAGTAGAATATGAAATGTTTGATATTCGAAGGTTCGCCTTTTGAGGAGATTTATGGGCAATAGTAGGCCGTACGGACCGTACCGTAATGTTATAAAATAAAGAACGCTCAGCACTTAGGTGCCGTTCTCACCGGATCGGTGCGGTATCGTTTTTGTACTGAATCTGTAAAGATTTATTACCGATTGCATGCAATCAAGTAAGAGTTTGACGACTTCCGTGGCCTAGTGGTGTATACGCTGGGTTTTAAGGTGTCGGCTACTCGTGAGGTCGAATGCCGATGGAGGCAAATGTTAGTGTGATGAATACCAACATCTGTACCATAGGCATGAATTTTTATAAATAAAAAAATATATGTATTCTATCCGTTATCCTAGCCTATCTGGTGTGAGTATTTGAGATATCATCATTATGTAGGTACGCTTTTCAGCCGCCGTATAAGGGGATCCGGTTCTTAGAGGCATTCATGGGGCCAAAGCCAACATGTTAAAATATTATTGATATTAGAGTTTCCTCACTGAGTCGGTATAGATTGTTTACCGACCGGATACACAGCTCTCTGTACCGAATCCTTCCAAACCATTCGACTCGCTCCTGCCCGATGTGTTTATGTGACGGCATAATAAATGACAAACACCGTAGCAAACAAAAAGAAACCATACTGTACCCTTAGCACGAACCATTATCGAATTCGAATAGTTTGTGAGTGCGAAATGTCATTGTCAAATTTTGTATGGAAACTTGAACAGCAACGCCATAACGGAAGTATCGAGAACTAAAAATCAGAACACATTTGACAATGACATTTCGTACTCGCAAACGATACGAATTCGTTATTGGTTCGCGCTAATGGTACTTCACCGAAGCCGAGCCGGTGAAGAAAGGGTTAAAAGTGACCCTTATGATTATTTTGCATCGCTCACATATAATATCATTAATACTTGTCGTTCACGGTACATGTTAAATCACATAATCCGATATCATTCCCGCTAATCCCAGCTTCCCGGGTAACCCGCGTGAAAGGAATTATATTTGAAATTGTAAAATAAACATTTAATTCACGATCCGTTTCATATCAAATACAACATTAGTGTGTAGTGTCACTGACAGCGTGAGAGTGTTGCTAAAAACAAAACATCGAACATCTTAAATTTTATATTGTGGTCATATTTTTGAGGGAAAATATTGCTGAACAAACATACGGCTGATTGGTATTGTATAAGTGGCAACCAATCATGACTCCGTACTAGCTCATTTCAATTATAGGTACTGTTTGTTTTTATACAAGGTCAAATAATTCCTCACTAGCCCTTACATTGCACGTTTTATATACGAAGCACTGTAAACTACTCAACCTCACCTGATATTCTTCTGAGTGAGTCGAAAGGTGCCTTAAGCGGTTGGCCCGGGTGGAATTTGCATTAGTGCCTATCAATCCGTATTGTGTTCCTGTACTCCTAAAATAGAAAGCTGATGATGATATAATATTATTTGTTTCTTATGTTTTCACGCACACCACCTCATTAAATAAGGTAACTTTTTACCGGTTTTAAATGTAGTTTTACTTATACAATATATTATATTATCTCAGTTTAAAAACGGTGTTGGTATAATTCAGCATATTGAAAATGGAAGTTCTTCCTCCGAGCTAGGGCCTAGAGACCTGCACTTAAGGATCGCCGGTGCAACAGTCCATAAGTCTAAGAATCTATCACTTTGTTAGCATCTGAACCATGCTATCTTATGTTGACATTAAACACATTAAATAAATTAATATTTCCATTTCTCACACCAATTAGCCTAGCGCCAAAGTAAGCACTGTAAGGCTTGTCTTATGGCATACTAGGGCAACGGATAGAATACATATACTGTACATATATAAGTATATTTATATAGTAATATATATTAAACATCCATGACTGGAGACCAAATGCTCGTATTTATCACACAAACATCTGCCCCCATCTGTCCGAGTCGGGGACACCATGAAACCCGGCGTACAAAGCACTCGGCCACGGAGGTCGTCACATTCGTCGTGGCTTGTAGCAATGTTTAGTCAGCCATACATCAAGTTATCATAAAATAGCCAATCTCAAATGATTATGAATAGCAAATCAAGCAGATCTAGCTCGAAATCAGTTAAAGAAAGTAAACTTGTGACTTGACCCATGGCATATTGCACTTTTCGCCGAGTTTGCATTTAGAAGCGATAATGTCGCGGTCGCTAAATAGAACATAACTGTAAAAACGCTCTAATCAGCACCATACCTTTTGCCCTTAACACCAGTGCGTTGCCTAATTGTACCCATAATCAGGGAGGGATGGGAGGGGGTGAACAGAGTAGGGAATCAACATTCGCGAGCAAAATTCAGCGCAAACATCAGTCAACAAGATTCCTCCATCATTTGTGAACCTCTCGTAATGGCGTGTTTACTTTGACTCGGTACAAAAATATTTACTCGTGAAATTCGGCCGGAGATACACGGCCCGAACCCAAATATATTTGTTACCTACATCAGAATGTCAAGAACTTCCCCCTTACTTTTTGACGTTTATGATGTTAGCCGCACGATTGTAAGCTATTGCAATGTGCTGGTGACACCGACTTTTCAGTTGTGCATTGACTTTCTTTACCCGCAATTTTGTTAAGAGGGGAGGCGGGTTACGTTTTTTCCCTACAAACGTACTCAACGCCTTGATTTTTATCACTAAAGAATTGATTTTCATACATAAAATATAATTTTACTCATTCTATGGTATGCTCCTATGTCTTTCTTTTATCGATAAATTGTGTTTTAAAGAAAGTAGAAGCCCTCAAAAATGCCAGAAACAAAAAAAAACATCCCTACTAAAGACATCTAGTGTGGAGATTTAATAAGCATTTACGAAAAAAGCAAAACATAGAGGCATAGTATAACTACTAGTTATTATATGGGTAAAATGTTCTCTTTCGCACGCTATTTGCCAAAGCGTGATAGCTACAGTTTTTTCAAATAATAGGTATTTGACAGTAGACCTCAATATTAGATATGAATTTCAGTTTGATATCTCCACGCATTCCTGAGAAAAACGGTCTTGACAGACGAACGGACGGACTGACGGACTGACGGACGAAAGGACGGACGGACGGACGGACGGACGGACGGACGGACGGACGGACAACAAAGTGACCCTATAAGGTTTCGTTTTTTCTTTAGAGGACTGAAGTGAAACTTCTTAAGCTCCATCTAGTCCAGTCAGTATTGTCGCGAAATCCGTTTTTCCTCAAACAGCTGGAACTATGCTAAAAAGTTTCTTAAGATAGTAAAGAACACTTTACATAGAGAAAAAAATGTTTCCAACCCCGGGCAAGGGTGAAAACCACCCTTAATAATCTATTTTTCCAATTATCTCAAAAGTATACGAGATACGGAAAAAAACTTCAAATGAAAATTGTAGATCTTTTTGAAATCTACAAAACATTATTCCACCCTCTTGCCCCTATTTTCAATAGGGGAGCCAATAATCGAAGTCAAAGATAACTTTTTTAACTAACTTTAACTTTTTAAGTATTGAATCTTTGACTTCGATTATTGGCTCCCCTATTGAAAATAGGGGCAAGAGGGTGGAATAATGTTTTGTAGATTTCAAAAAGATCTACAATTTTCATTTGAAGTTTTTTTCCGTATCTCGTATACTTTTTGAGATAATTGGAAAAATAGATTATTAAGGGTGGTTTTCACCCTTGCCCGGGGTTGGAAACATTTTTTTCTCTATGTAAAGTGTTCTTTACTATCTTAAGAAACTTTTTAGCATAGTTCCAGCTGTTTGAGGAAAAACGGATTTCGCGACAATACTGACTGGACTAATCCATCCAACCATCCATATGTGTGTACAATATATACATGTATGTACATAATGCCTTAAATACCTTAAACATCGGAATCAGGGATGCATTCTCGTTTAATTGCAATTTTCTATTGTTTAGAAAATGTATTTTTAAAGGAGATTGCTTAAATTGGCCTAAATGCACAAAAAATATTGACATACACGGTAATTCTTGGCGTAATTTATAATTCAACTAGCTGACCCAGCGAACTTCGTACCGCCATAAAAAAAATTAATTAAAAAAACATTGTCCAGCGGACAAAATTGTGAATCTAAACCATTCTCAGATCCCCTTGAACACACACAAAAAATTTCATCAAAATCGGTCCAGTCGTTTAAGAGAAGTTCAGTGACATACACACTCACAGAAGAATTATATATATAAAGACTAGCGGACCCGACAGACGTTGTCCTGTCTACACGTCTTTAATTTGAAAATTTCAAACTTTTTTTAATAAGCTAAAACATTCTGGACCATTTTGATGAAAATTATTATTCAAATGTTATGACAATATCTAACGTCATTACATGTAAATTTATTACAATTAGACTAATCGATAGCGTGTGAGTATGTGTAATGAAATCTTCAACTTGTTTTAATTAAAGGTAAAAAAGCTTACACTCAAACTATTTTATTTAAAAAATATATTTTTTTATTTACAAAAACTTAATTTATCGTAATGCCATTGGATGTACAATATTTTTGGTTAAACCCTGAGGTGTATAAATAAATAAATTCGATGGTTTTCCAACTCTGGAACACGCAACATAACGGTGCGCGTTCCCAATAGCACTTTGCCGCTAGATGGAGCTAGGGGTTACGCCCCTATAAGGTTTCGTTTTTTCTTTAGAGGACTGAAGTGAAACTTCTTACGCTCCATCTAGTCCAGTCAGTATTGTCGCGAAATCCGTTTTTCCTCAAACAGCTGGAACTATGCTAAAAAGTTTCTGAAGATAGTAAAGAGCACTTTACATAGAGAAAAAAATGTTTCCAACCCCGGGCAAGGGTGAAAACCACCCTTAATAATCTATTTTTCCAATTATCTCAAAAAGTATACGAGATACGGAAAAAAACTTCAAATGAAAATTGTAGATCTTTTTGAAATCTACAAAACATTATTCCACCCTCTTGCCCCTATTTTCAATAGGGGAGCCAATAATCGAAGTCAAAGATTCAATACTTAAAAAGTTAAAGTTAGTTAAAAAAGTTATTGATATCGCGATGATTTCGCGACAATACTGACTGGACTAATCCATCCAACCATCCATATGTGTGTACAATATATACATGTATGTACATAATGCCTTAAATACCTTAAACATCGGAATCAGGGATGCATTCTCGTTTAATTGCAATTTTCTATTGTTTAGAAAATGTATTTGTACGGGACGCCGGGCTGTCGCAGTAGCGGACAGTTACCGACTCGTACTGAGGGGGTGGAGGAAGTTACACGCAGGAGTCTTGACTGTAGTGGACTGTAGTTTCGGCGAATAAAACCCCTGGTGTTCGGTATTGAAGAAATCGGTGGGCGCTGATAATGGATGGCCGGTGAGAGGAGGCTTCAGGTCCAGAGTGAACCGCTTGGTTGTTTCTTCCTGTTCCTTAGGGTAGGAGCGCCTGTCGCTGAATGCATGTCGGGGCATGTTCCGACTCGAATTTTATATGCTAGGACTGAGCTGGCCAGCGATCCATTACCTCACCCACGCTATACTTTATTTTTCATTTTCTCAAGATTTACAATAGTGCGAGCTTAAAACTAATTGTACATACATCGGGCATACATTCGGGCATATTTTTAACATAGTTATGTGTCCGTAAACACGATATTTTAGGTGTGGCGCGCAAAAAATAGGTCTCCGCAATATTTATACTTTCCCCCTCCATAGGGCTTCGCCCTGCCACGGGGCTTCGCTGCCCCACCCGCGCGCTCCGGGCGCGCCGGGTGGGGAGCGCGACATGTCTCAGAAAACGGTTCTATACAAACATGTTTTTTCTCCTACACAGTACATTTTTACACTTATTGATGCGATACCTATTTATTTACGTAGCCCTACGTGTTACCTATCTAATACAACAAGTTTCTTACAAGAATATTAATAAACAACAGCTGTACGGCCCTATAAAGTTTACAAATTAAAAAGTCTTAAAAAACCTACTTATACTCGCTTAATGTCTAACTATCATACACCATTTTAAAGAAGAAGTAAAAACACATAAAATGACATCATTATTATAACAATTATACCTATATCCTATTGACTATTCATAAAAAACTATTCCCGATATTTTCCTTAATTACGCTTAAACTACTAACACGATTCATACAAAACTTCGATATATTATTCCTATAACTACCTACTATCTAATAAGACATAAAATAAATCAATCAAAACATAAAACATACTATTATCGAAAATTGTCAACTCAGGCAAAATCCTATAAGACGTGTGACAAGGACAACCTATTGTCTCCGTCCCTCCTATAGGTCGGAACTATCAGTATTCTGACTAGTTTCCCCGCGCCACCGCTTGGCGTCGTGGCGATCGTTTAGATAAAGTCTTATAAGATTATTGGAGAGAACGGGGCGGAATATCGCTCTGAACTATCAATTTTACAATGGTTTACTATGGGCAGAGCTATCTATTGTTACGATATCCGACTCATTCTAATAAGACAACAAGGGAATGATATTTTTAATGCGTATACAACTAATTCATGTGAAATTATAGATACATTTTTATACATTGCTCTCGTATCGTTGTAAGTTCATTTTCTCTCGCTTCGGTCGTAAGGCGGTCGTCTCGTACATACTCCCGCCGTGCAGCGTCGGTTGACTCGTCGCTGCATCCAATCACCGTGGGAGAGGCGACCGATGATGTCGTATGCACCACCAGCCGCTCCGAAGGTCGATGTAGTGCTCCTCCAATCTTGATAAGGTTGATGACTCGTGTAGTCGCGTTTCGCCCGAATTGGTTGGCGATAACGATTCGGTGTTTCTTGTCTATACGGCGATCTCCGGCGATTTTCTCTGTTGCGATCGATACGATGCCACCTCGGGGCTCCCGCCGGTGGCGCGGGCGACCGAGGTCGATGAACTCGCGGCTCGTCGCTGTAGGTATAGCGAGCTGGGCGATTTCTTCTCTGTTTCGCAGTGTGTTTCGTGCTCCCGCCGCTATGCTGACCCGGTGGCGGTGCTTTTCGACTTCGTGGCGGCGCGTGCTCGGTGCGAATTTCTATGTGCGCGTCCGCTCTTCTATTCGTCTTCGATAATGGTTGATGGTCGATTTTTCGGTTTTCGTTCTTCGGTCGATTTTCTATTTTCGGTCGATTTTTGATCTTCGGGCGATTTTCGATCTTCGGTCGATTTACGATGTTGACTTTTTCTATGGTGTTGCGCGCTTGTGTGCCGTGAAGGACCCATCCGAGCGCGGTTTTCGATGCGGCGAGCTGTTTTCGGTTTCCTCTTCGGACTTCGCTGGCGATAAGGAGGTCCCAATTGTCTTGGCCGATCAAAATGGTGGGACGGGCATCTTCGTATACGAGATGTTTTTCTATGTCTCGGAGGTGTTTGCAGTCGCGTAAGCAATGTGGCTCGACCGTTTGCGATGAAATCTTCATGCGCCGAATAGTGCGCGCTTCTATGTCGAAGCCCTCCGTCTGTCCCTCGATGTTGAAGGTGACTCGTCTCGATTGTGTTTCGGGCAACTCGGCGTCTATGGTTTCGATCTGGAAGTCTTCGGTTGGCCCGTCGGCGCCTATCTTCTCGGCGGCTCGCTCTTCTATTAGTGTCACGGTGGAGCCGTCGTCGAGCAGTGCGTAGGTATCGAAATGACCTCGCGGTCCGGTGATGCGTACTGGAACTATCTTCAGATACGCGTCGCGCTTGCGGCTGCTGTGCGTGCTGGCTACTCGTTCGGTTTCTATCTTTTCTGTTCGATGCGGTGGCGACTCCTTTTCTTGATCGATTTTCGGTTTGAAGTGAAGTAGCGGATGATGAGTGCGTTCGCAGCCATCTCTGTTGCACGCGCGCGGCGCGCAGTTGTGTGTTCTGTTTCTGTACTGTAGGCACTTGTAGCACAGGTTGCTCTGCTTCGCTATTTCCCAGCGGCGTTCTCGGTTAGCGGCCTTCAGTGTTGCGCAGTCGACCGGTGTATGTTTTAGTTCCGCGCAGACAGGGCACGGGACGTCTTCGACGTAATATCTTCTATTTCTATCTTCGATATTTTTTCTTTCTTGACCTTCTATGCTGTGTGCTCGAAATCTTCTTTGCGAAGTAGAGTGTTCTTCACTCCCGATGTATTCCGGTGGGGCGTATCTTGCGTTGTTTTCTGCCTCGACTTCTATAAACTCGGCGAACAATAATAATTCCGGTTGCGACTTCAATTTTTCTATGTTTCTATGTTGGTTGGCGAAGTCGTTCCAGCGAAAACGAATGGTCGATGGCAGCTTTTCTATAATTGTCTTCATGATGTCCGGCGCACGTAGGTACTCGTTTTGCCCCAGTACTTGTAGTGCGACGACGCTATTCTTGATTTTGTTTGCAAAAATCACGATGTCCCTCGGCGAATCGGTGAGTCGGGGTAAATGGCGCAGCTTTTCTATTTCGGTTGCGGCGATGTTGTCCGGGCGGCCGAATCTGTGTTCCAATTGCTTCATAATGTCGCCCGGCGTAGTGTTGCTTATTAGCATGCTGCCCACGGCTTCTCTTGCCTTCCCCTTGAGGGCTCTTCTTAATCTTGATGAGTTTTCCGCCGACGATAGGTAGGTTGCGGATTCTAGGTACGCCGCCCTGAAGGTGAGCCATTCTGTGTGCGCGCCGCTGAAGGGTGGCAGCTCTCCGACGTAGCGTGGACCCGGTGCAGGCGGTACGGCGGCACGGACTGCGGCGTTGATTGCGACGGCCAGCTCGGAGACGTTCATTCTGTCTTGCTGGACCGGCGGTGGCGGTGGCGGCAACGTAGGGGCGACTTGTTCTTGAGCTTCATCAATGCGGGACGGCGGACTCTTCTTAATGCATGGCTTCAGCGCCCCTGGGACTGGATCTTCGGCAAGTGGTGCGACGGACCCACCAATCTGTACGGTGTCCTCGACGGTCGGTCTTCTATACGGTTCGGTGGTGCCGCCGTCGGGGGTGGTGTCCTTTGTCGCTGTGTCCAGCCAGGTGATGACGCGTTCTTCATTCTCGGTGCCATGTGTGCTATCGGTTTCTCTTCTATCTTCTATTTGCGGGTCCTCTTGGTCCTCATCTTCGCTATCTTGCTCTTCCATTCGTATCTTCGCCCTTATAGTCTTCTCTAATTCTTCATATAACGCCGCCAGGCGCTTCTTCTTTGCTGCTCTTCGTGCAGCTATCTTCGATTCTGTTCGGTGTGATGTCATTGCAGCTGATGGCGACTTCGGCGGTTGGTCGTGGCGCAGCGGGTACGGTGGCCGCGTCACGGTGTCGCTCCCTTCCGATGGCGCTCTTGACGGGGGTTGGACAGGATTCTCTCCTGCAGCGGTTCGCTCTGGCTCTTCGATGCTTCTCTCGATGCGCTCCTCTTCGGCCTGGTCCATTTTGTCAGCTTGAGATCTTGTTCGTGGCATTTTTCTTTCTTCAATCTTCTATAATTTTTCTTCAATTTTCTGTCTTCAATCTTCTATAATTGACCACGACGATCTTCTTTCTTCAATCTTCTATAATTTTTCTTCAATTCTTCCTCGGCGCTGTAGATCCGGCTCGATGCGACCAAAAAATGTACGGGACGCCGGGCTGTCGCAGTAGCGGACAGTTACCGACTCGTACTGAGGGGGTGGAGGAAGTTACACGCAGGAGTCTTGACTGTAGTGGACTGTAGTTTCGGCGAATAAAACCCCTGGTGTTCGGTATTGAAGAAATCGGTGGGCGCTGATAATGGATGGCCGGTGAGAGGAGGCTTCAGGTCCAGAGTGAACCGCTTGGTTGTTTCTTCCTGTTCCTTAGGGTAGGAGCGCCTGTCGCTGAATGCATGTCGGGGCATGTTCCGACTCGAATTTTATATGCTAGGACTGAGCTGGCCAGCGATCCATTACCTCACCCACGCTATACTTTATTTTTCATTTTCTCAAGATTTACAATAGTGCGAGCTTAAAACTAATTGTACATACATCGGGCATACATTCGGGCATATTTTTAACATAGTTATGTGTCCGTAAACACGATATTTTAGGTGTGGCGCGCAAAAAATAGGTCTCCGCAATATTTATACTTTCCCCCTCCATAGGGCTTCGCCCTGCCACGGGGCTTCGCTGCCCCACCCGCGCGCTCCGGGCGCGCCGGGTGGGGAGCGCGACATGTCTCAGAAAACGGTTCTATACAAACATGTTTTTTCTCCTACACAGTACATTTTTACACTTATTGATGCGATACCTATTTATTTACGTAGCCCTACGTGTTACCTATCTAATACAACAAGTTTCTTACAAGAATATTAATAAACAACAGCTGTACGGCCCTATAAAGTTTACAAATTAAAAAGTCTTAAAAAACCTACTTATACTCGCTTAATGTCTAACTATCATACACCATTTTAAAGAAGAAGTAAAAACACATAAAATGACATCATTATTATAACAATTATACCTATATCCTATTGACTATTCATAAAAAACTATTCCCGATATTTTCCTTAATTACGCTTAAACTACTAACACGATTCATACAAAACTTCGATATATTATTCCTATAACTACCTACTATCTAATAAGACATAAAATAAATCAATCAAAACATAAAACATACTATTATCGAAAATTGTCAACTCAGGCAAAATCCTATAAGACGTGTGACAAGGACAACCTATTGTCTCCGTCCCTCCTATAGGTCGGAACTATCAGTATTCTGACTAGTTTCCCCGCGCCACCGCTTGGCGTCGTGGCGATCGTTTAGATAAAGTCTTATAAGATTATTGGAGAGAACGGGGCGGAATATCGCTCTGAACTATCAATTTTACAATGGTTTACTATGGGCAGAGCTATCTATTGTTACGATATCCGACTCATTCTAATAAGACAACAAGGGAATGATATTTTTAATGCGTATACAACTAATTCATGTGAAATTATAGATACATTTTTATACATTGCTCTCGTATCGTTGTAAGTTCATTTTCTCTCGCTTCGGTCGTAAGGCGGTCGTCTCGTACAGTATTTTTAAAGGAGATTGCTTAAATTGGCCTAAATGCACAAAAAATATTGACATACACGGTAATTCTTGGCGTAATTTATAATTCAACTAGCTGACCCAGCGAACTTCGTACCGCCATAAAAAAAATTAATTAAAAAAACATTGTCCAGCGGACAAAATTGTGAATCTAAACCATTCTCAGATCCCCTTGAACACACACAAAAAATTTCATCAAAATCGGTCCAGTCGTTTAAGAGAAGTTCAGTGACATACACACTCACAGAAGAATTATATATATAAAGACTAGCGGACCCGACAGACGTTGTCCTGTCTACACGTCTTTAATTTGAAAATTTCAAACTTTTTTTAATAAGCTAAAACATTCTGGACCATTTTGATGAAAATTATTATTCAAATGTTATGACAATATCTAACGTCATTACATGTAAATTTATTACAATTAGACTAATCGATAGCGTGTGAGTATGTGTAATGAAATCTTCAACTTGTTTTAATTAAAGGTAAAAAAGCTTACACTCAAACTATTTTATTTAAAAAATATATTTTTTTATTTACAAAAACTTAATTTATCGTAATGCCATTGGATGTACAATATTTTTGGTTAAACCCTGAGGTGTATAAATAAATAAATTCGATGGTTTTCCAACTCTGGAACACGCAACATAAAGGTGCGCGTTCCCAATAGCACTTTGCCGCTAGATGGAGCTAGGGGCGTAAAATCGGTTTTTTTATTTTTTAAAACCTTTTAAAATTGAATATTATTTAATATTTGACACTGCGATGGTAGCGCCGTCTGTCGGATCCAATGTAAAACATTCCAAAATCAACAACTACTAATAAATTAAAAATTAATTAAAAAAACATTGTCCAGCGGACAAAATTGTGAATCTAAACCATTCTCAGATCCCCTTGAACACACACAAAAAATTTCATCAAAATCGGTCCAGTCGTTTAAGAGAAGTTCAGTGACATACACACTCACAGAAGAATTATATATATAAAGATTTACAGTCATTACATTTCAACGGACACCTTTGTTTAATATATTTACTTTAAAAGGGACTTTTAATTTTACCGGTTTGGAAAACATACGAATCAGTTTTAATGGTTATGGGTGTTTTTAATATGTTCAGTGTATACGGTTTATAGAAGTTCTCAGGGGTGTCCGTCAATAATATTCGTTTCTACAGTAATTTATAATTTCGAATCTAGGAAACAATTTTTCATGATTATTGATTGGTCTTTAGGCCAAACATGTATGGAAGCTGAGCAATCTCCTTTAAAGTTTATTTACGTTTATCGTGCGTGATCATCATCGCAATTGACCCGGCTATAATACTTTTTAAAGATCGATATATCGATTTTTAATACATTAAGTAAACGAAATTCTATTATTCCGTCAGTAACATTATCAAAAATAATGCACACTTATTTTTACACGACTACCCATAAAACAAGTGTGTAATGTATTCAGGGTTTATGTATGTTTGTACATCTTTTATTCAGTTTGTCAATCAACCAAAAAATTACAAAGATAAAGCGCGTCCAAGTTTACGGGAGTGGGCTCGTGACGTCACTTCCAAGTTAAAATTGTATCAAGACGTGACATCATGCGACATTTCATTTCAAAATATCTCTGCAATGTTTTTATTATGTGAAAGAAAATAAAATAATACGTGTCCAATACTTTTTGATCTACATACCTGATAGACGAGGAAAAAAAAATGTCATCATCCCTATTTCTAGAGTACTCCATACAGCCCTGCGCATTCCTCGAATATTTGAAATTCTGCAATCTTCAGTATCAGGTGAAGGTTATTTCCCCACAGAGGAGGATGTGAGCTATGTCCCCCTCTATCCCATTATTAAGCTTTCGCTGTAAAAAAAGTCCGATCCTTTAGACACTCGATATTCAGTTAGCAATCGAATGAGATTTCTTAGCATTCCTTAGAATTTAATATTGAGATAGGCAAAGCACAATATATTTTACTTTTTCCTCGTTTGTTCTTTACACACACACACATATATATATATATATATATATATATATATATATATGCTGCGCACGCATCTTACATTGGCATTAAGCCAATGCTAACACGTGCGTTGATCCACCAATGTAAGGTTATTTAAGAAAAGAAGTTTCACTTCAGATGTGTGATCCGTGCACACTATTTTAATTTGTTAATGGGTTGTATACGATAGCAGAAATAGGATCTATGTTGTAGCGAGCTTACCTAAATAGAGCCTTTCAATCTGGCTTTAAAAAGAGTCGGCTTATATGTACCTGGAAAATCTTAAAAATTACTATCCTTTTTGAACATAAACATCAATATGAGTAAAACTCTTTTTTTGTCAAGCTGAGCCTATACTACCTGGAGACTTGCTTGGTGCTATGAGGCACGATACGCGCTTAGTGTACCACCACTGTGAACAGATGTATTTTATACATTGCATTTGATTTCACTTTAAGTGACGCTTGAGATATTCTAGCATCTCTCCAAGAGGTAGACGACACACAACTTTAAGTTTCTCGCCTAAGTAATAATTGCCTAATCTTGTTTTCTGACAAAATTCTTATCATACACCTCTTAAATCCCAGCTCCTAATTAGTCAATTAGAACTTTCACAATATTTAATTAACAACTTTTCAGTGCCTTTATACAATTCTGTATCTGAATTAACACCTCCAGAGCCTTTCTTTTTATTTAGATTAAAAGTGTCTTTCATACTGCTTGTTTCTTCTTTTCTGTTGTTAATCTTTACTATTAATGATTAATAAAGATAGAAATTATTAATACATGATTTACTACAAAAAAAACGACGGGTTGCACTCAGGGAGTGCTGGCAGAAGTGAAAACTTGAATATTAACGTTGTGCATTTTTGATATGGAATGGTTAGGGAATACATTTGCACGAATTGCTTTAATTATCAGTATAAAAGTACTATCATTTATGTGGTAGAATACAATATTTATTTATTGCGCTATCGTACACAAACATGACAATTTATTTTACATTAAAAAGTTTATCTCTCAGAAAAATTAACTTACTTGTAAAAAAATGCATTTTCTTCTCAATAAGGCTGCCACCTGAACGTCCTAGATAGAGACTTATTATTATAATACGATGAAATAAAATATTAATATGTTTCGTCCAATATACTGAAAGTCAACAACCTTTACAATTTTATTGTTTTCGTCTTACGAATTTTTTGATTAGGTTACGTGTCCGCCAGGTGTCCTGACGCGAGTTTAATAATTTTTACCCATTACAAAAAAGTGTATACCGCTAAAGAAGTTTTCACTTCAATAAAATACTTTATTGGATTCATTCGTTATTCTACCGTGAAAGTTTGTAAATTATATTGATGCAATATTTTGCGTACGGTAACTAAGTTCAGGAACCCCAAGGAGCCGCGCAAGTAACATCATTACGTGCAAATACCACGTAAATATGTACGTGCAATATTGACTTACTGCGGCACCCGAGTATAGTTCCACATTTCTTCAGCAATTAGGCTGTGGTCTAAGGCATAAACTAAAAAAATTCAACTCGCCACTGGTGACCTGTAACTTTAGCACGAACAAATGGCACTGCTGTTCAAGTTTTCATATAAAATTTGACATTGACATTTCGCACTCGCAGAACGTAACGAGAACTAAAAATCAGTAACCATTATTGAATTCGAATAGTTTGCAAACCGAAATGTCAATGTCTTATTTTGTATGGAAACTTGAACAGCAGCGGCACAAAGTACGTAACGAGAACTAAAAATCAGTACACATTTGACAATGACATTTCGGACTCGCAAACGATACGAATTTGATATTGGTTCGTGCTAGGGGTACTGATTTTTAGTTCTCGTTACGTTCTGCGAGTGCGAAATGTCAATGTCAAATTTTATATGAAAACTTGAATGAAAATTGCCATTTGTTCGTGCGTTCGACTTTTGACATGACATTTCGGACTCGTAAACGTTACGAATTCGATATTGGTTCGGACTAAGGGTACTGAATTTGATTAACATTGCTTTGGTGTTCCTGGTCTTACGTACAAGGGTTTTTGATTACGAGTCTTTCCATAATTTAATGTCCATATAACTTTTCATTGAAATAGTTTTAGAATAAGATATTTCTATAATCAAATCTCTTTTTATTAACATTAGACAATATAGTACTAATAAAAAGGACTGCAGGAAAGCCACAAAACGTAGCTAATACAAAGTTCTCAAATGACAAATGCATTAATATTCCTTGTAAAATATTAAAAATAAACTATTCTCTATATTAACCTAAATCGTAATTATTTCGACATTTTTTGCTGTATATTGTTCAAAAATATTCGTAACGTTCGACAAATGCCGAACGTTACGAATAAGTTGATCACAAGGAACTTGTTGACGACGAACACCAACACAATTGAAAACCCCGATGCATGTGACAATTTAAAGTATCTTACATCGCCTCAATTTTTCATACTTAGTTGATGTATTCCTGGTTTTTTAAAATAGCGAGTGTGCTTATCGATCACGCGACTGAAACTTCTTTAGCTCCAATGATCTGAAAATCATAAACTTAACCTGAAGATTTGTTGAAGGATAAAATCCACCAATTCGCGCTGGGTCCGTTATCACCCTCCAATCCGCACTGGGTCCGTTATCACCGTCCAATCCGCACTGAGTCCATTATCACCCACCAATCCGTGCTGGGTCCGTTTTCACCCACCAACCAATCCGCACTGGATCCGTTATCACCCACCAATCCTCACTGGGTCCGTTATCATCCACCAATCCGCAATGCGTCCGTTATCACCCACCAAGCACTAGATTCATGTATTTTGTGTCGGGTATTGTGCATTGTTTACCGATTAGTCACCGATGACACTAATCGTAACGCGAAATCCTAACACATTCGCCAGATTACCCTCCAAGTCAATCGTGCCTAAAAAGTTCTACTTCAAAAAACAGGTAACAGAAGTAATAACTTAAACTAATCTAAGCGGCACTTATGATATAATGGAAGGTGACTTCAGAACTATCTCTGAAGTCATTTTTTAACTTGACGACTCTATTTATATAGAGTATTATCTATCTATACTTATAATAAATCTGTAGAGAGGTCAATTCTGTACATGAAATATATTTTCAAAATAACTATCAGGGGGTGATAAGTGATCGATACTGATGCCAAAAATGAAATCAGTAAAATTTTTGTCTGTCTGTCTGTCTGTCTGTGTGTTTGTTCCTTATAGAAACAAAAACTACTCGACGGATTTTAACGAAACTTGGTACAATTATTCTTCATACTCCTGGGCAGGTTATAGTATACTTTTCATTACGCTACAATCAATAGGAGCAGAGTAGTGAAGGGAAATGTTGGGAAAACGGGAGAAGTTACTCCATTTTTTAAGCTTCCGTCGCGTGTGCAGCCTTAATGGTTAAAGTTACATAGAAATCATGTATGACGGAAATATTCTACATAAAATTTTCTAGAAAATATCCCGCAACAGCGTATGTCTATCTTTTATGGTTGACTCACAATAACACGTGTAACTCCTGATAGCTTAGCAGTTCGGAGCATTCTGATTATATTTGTTTACTCTTACGTTTATAATACTCTCACTCATCCATAATTTTAAAAAGTTAACATTATTACCTATTCAATAAAAAAAGAATCATAGAAATCGGTATAGAAACACCAAACTTAAACATGAAATGAGCCATCGCGCCGTCGCACGTGAATACTGAATCATGCTTTAAGGATTATTTTGGCTGCCGCGCTCGACACGGGTCGTGGCGGCGCGGTAGGGTATAAAAAGGCGGGAGGTCCGAAAGCGAGCTTCCCCGCCCCCCGATCCTGAGAGACCTTCAGTCGCTCAGTCCCAAACCGATACGGATGCACATCAGGATGCATCCGTCCTCTAAGCGCACTATGCAGTAGTATTTACTAAGGCAGCGCTGCATCATCCCCTTCTCAGGGGTTGATCGCATCAGATGAAGCCTGTAAGACCATAGGCACCCCCCACGGGTGTGTTTTAGTCAGTAAGAGTCTGACATAACTCTACAGCCGGCTGTAGGGTATCCATGAGGATTTCACACCCGCTCCCCCGCCTGGGAGGAAACAAAAAAAAGAGAAAGCGAGCTTCATTCAATATTTGGCTGTTGATGCGTTCAGAGCGTTCGACCTTATTGACAGACAATAATTGATATTGAGAAACCGTGCTTATCTATACTTATAATAAATCTGTAGAGATGTCAATTCTGTACATGATATATATTTTTAAAATAACTATCAGGGGGTGATTAGTGATCGATACTGATGCCAAAAATGCAATCAGTAAATTTTTTGTCTGTCTGTCTGTCTGTCTATGTGTATGTTCTTTATAGAAACAAAAACTACTCGACGGATTTTAACGAAACTTGGTACAATTATTCTTCATACTCCTGGGCAGGTTAAAGTATACTTTTCATCACGCTACAATCAGTAGGAGCAGAGTAGTGAAGGGAAATGTTGGGAAAACGGGAGAAGTTACTCCATTTTATAAGCTTCCGTCGCGTGTGCAGCCTTAATGATTAAAGTTACATAGAAATCATGTATGACGGAAATATTCTACATAAAATTGTCTAAAAAGTATCCCGCAACAGCATATGTCTATCTTTTATGGTTGACTCACAATAACACGTGTAACTCCCGATAGCTTAGCAGTTCGGAGCATTCTGATCATATTTGTTTACTCTTACGTTTATAATACTCGGTATAGAAACACCAAACTTATACATGAAATAAGCCATCGCGCCGTCGCACGTGAATACTGAATCATGCTATAAGGATTATTTTTGTGTAACGGTTGCCGCGCTCGACACGGGTCGCGGCAGCGGTAGGGTATCAAAGGTCCGAGAGCGAGCTGTCTAAATCTGTTTTCTGCGTCGCTCCCCCCCTGGGGGACGATCGCTTCCGATGAAGCCTTAGAGGCCTTCCCGGCCAGAGGCAGCCCCTACGGGTGTTTTTTAGTCAGTACGAGTCTGACATAACCTTGCAGCCGGCTGTAGGGTATCCATGAGGATTTCTCATCGGCTCCCCCGCCTGGGAGACCGAAACCGTGCTTATCAGCGCGACTTTTAGTCTTTAAATAGTTTATTTGAATTTCTTTTGTTGTTATTTTGTAAAACAGGTATTAGTTGTTTTGGTAGTGTTTAAATATTCGTTCAAATTAAAAATTATTAAGCGTAGGTACTTTTATTAATTAAAGTAGTTATAAGTATTTATTTTTAAGTGAAGGAGGTATAGGTAGATAGTATTGCACAGGCGTTTCAGCTTTATTTTCATTTCTTTTTTGTTGTGAGTTGTATATATTTCTGGTTATAATTCTATAAGAATATTTTAGTTCAAATAGTCACTTAGATTTTATGTGTAAGGTAGCTAAAGTTAGGACCACGTATTAGTTGTTTTGGTAGTGTTTAAATATTCGTTCAAAGTGTAATTTAATCATATAGGATGAATGTACGATGGCCCATCGAAAAGGAGTAGATCAGAAGCGGTAGACAGAACTTTAAGAGATATAAGACAAAATGATCGACCCATGGGCGGTATCACAGTTTTATTTTGTGGTGATTTCCGACAAACCTTAACGGTAATACCACGGGGAACCCGAGCTGCTGAGGTTAGGACTTGCCTGAAAAGCTCTTATTTGTGGCGTGATATACAATCGGTGCATTCGACTATAAACATGCGAGTGAGAACTGTAGATAACGCGGATGATCGTGAATTTTCTGATATATTATTAAAGAAAATACCTTCACCAAAGATACCTATCCACTGCTACACCAAGGAAAACTTATTCTGACGCCTGAGTTATGTTGTATAGTGCAATCCCAACAACATCTTACATCGTCAGTTTACGGTGACGTAACAAATATATTAAATAAGAACAATTCTTGGCTATGCGAAAGGTCCATTTTAACTCCTCGCAATGACCAGGCATCTGAGATTAATAATAAAATACTGTCGAATATCCAGGGGGAAAGCAAAGTTTATAGTTCAATAAATAGAATGGCCGATGAACAAGAAGCCACTAATAACCCGATAGAATTTTTAAATTCTTTAAATATGCCCGTACTTCCTTCTCATGAAATTTGTTTAAAAATTGGCATTCCGATTATTCTGCTCCGAAATTTAAGACCACCACAAATTTGCAATGGAACTCGGCTTAAAGTAACCCAGTTGCAATAAAATGTAATCGAAAATCTCAAATTTTAATAGGTTGCGGTGCAGGAGAAACCATCTTTATTCCCAGAATTCCCATAATACCAAATAATTTTCCATTCCAATTTAAAAGAACGCAATTCCCAGTATCGGTGTGTTATGCAATGACAATAAATAAGGCTCAAGGGCAGACCTTTCGTGTTGTTGGAGTAGATCTCGGTGTCAGTTGTTCTTCACATGGTCAGTTATGTCGGTCTTTCCCGGGTTAGCAGTCCTAGAATTTTTTATGTTCACGTTCCGGACGGGTCAAATTTCAACGTAGTCTACCCGGAAGCTTTGCGCTGAAGTATTTTCATTCTATATGTACTTAAGACTCATGTGAAAGTGATCTAAACAATATTACCAATACATTAACATAATAACATACAAGGAGTTACACGCTGATGGTCTCGGGGCACAGTGATAATAATAATATTCTGCGGTTCCTTATTGCGATATTTTTAACAGTATTATATTTCTCTACTAAAATACGAAAGTTAATCTGTCTGTCACATCAAAACCACGGAACCCTGAGGAAGGACATATGCTACTTTTTTACGAAAAACGACGATAACGTGGACGAAGTCGCGGGCAAAAGCTAGTTATTAATACAGGGAGAAAAAAGCAGCCCTTGCTGAGTTTCTTGCCGGTGCTTCTCAGTACAAGGTCTCCCGCCGTAGTTTTGCGAACCGATGGCGTAGCTTCTTGACCTTCACAAGTGCTTGTAACAGCCTAGACTGAATAAATGACTTTTCGTTTCACTGCGGTTAGAATGAGAGAGAAGGAGCCTGCCTACTGTTACCGTATGCATAAGAGGAAGGGAAGCCAGACAGACTGGCGCCGTTACGATTTATGAAACGAAGTGGTTTACCCTCCCACAAGAAGTTATCACTTGAAAAAGTAGAAAATAAAATGATCGTCTGCTGGGGTTCGACCAGGACCGCCCGCTTGGCAGGCGAGCTCTTTGCTACTGAACCATACAAGTTTTTGATAAGGTCTGAATTTTATAATATTAATTGAAGGTGTAATGGGACATTCTAAAGATAAACGAAACAAATTGCGGTGATGTTATAAAATTTTCACTACCAAAACTACTTGATAAAATCATAATCATAATAATCATTTATTCAGTTTAGGCTGTTACAAGCACTCATGAATGTCTAGAAGCTACGCCATCGGTTTGTAAATCTACGGCGGGAGACCTTGTACAGAGAACAACCGGCAAGAAACTCAGCAAGGGCTGTTTTTCCCCCCTGTTTTATTATTTACAGATTCGTCAAGTTGAAAAATGACTTCAGACATGATTCATGAAGTCACCTTTCATTACATAATCTATACTTATAATAAATCTGTAGAGAGGTCAATTCTGTACATGAAATATATTTTCAAAATAACTATCAGGGGGTGATAAGTGATCGATACTGATGCCAAAAATGAAATCAGTAAAATTTTTGTCTGTCTGTCTGTCTGTCTGTGTGTTTGTTCCTTATAGAAACAAAAACTACTCGACGGATTTTAACGAAACTTGGTACAATTATTCTTCATACTCCTGGGCAGGTTATAGTATACTTTTCATTACGCTACAATCAATAGGAGCAGAGTAGTGAAGGGAAATGTTGGGAAAACGGGAGAAGTTACTCCATTTTTTAAGCTTCCGTCGCGTGTGCAGCCTTAATGGTTAAAGTTACATAGAAATCATGTATGACGGAAATATTCTACATAAAATTTTCTAGAAAATATCCCGCAACAGCGTATGTCTATCTTTTATGGTTGACTCACAATAACACGTGTAACTCCTGATAGCTTAGCAGTTCGGAGCATTCTGATTATATTTGTTTACTCTTACGTTTATAATACTCTCACTCATCCATAATTTTAAAAAGTTAACATTATTACCTATTCAATAAAAAAAGAATCATAGAAATCGGTATAGAAACACCAAACTTAAACATGAAATAAGCCATCGCGCCGTCGCACGTGAATACTGAATCATGCTTTAAGGATTATTTTGGCTGCCGCGCTCGACACGGGTCGTGGCGGCGCGGTAGGGTATAAAAAGGCGGGAGGTCCGAAAGCGAGCTTCCCCGCCCCCCCGATCCTGAGAGACCTTCAGTCGCTCAGTCCCAAACCGATACGGATGCACATCAGGATGCATCCGTCCTCTAAGCGCACTATGCAGTAGTATTTACTAAGGCAGCGCTGCATCATCCCCTTCTCAGGGGTTGATCGCATCAGATGAAGCCTGTAAGACCATAGGCACCCCCCACGGGTGTGTTTTAGTCAGTAAGAGTCTGACATAACTCTACAGCCGGCTGTAGGGTATCCATGAGGATTTCACACCCGCTCCCCCGCCTGGGAGGAAACAAAAAAAAGAGAAAGCGAGCTTCATTCAATATTTGGCTGTTGATGCGTTCAGAGCGTTCGACCTTATTGACAGACAATAATTGATATTGAGAAACCGTGCTTATCTATACTTATAATAAATCTGTAGAGATGTCAATTCTGTACATGATATATATTTTTAAAATAACTATCAGGGGGTGATTAGTGATCGATACTGATGCCAAAAATGCAATCAGTAAATTTTTTGTCTGTCTGTCTGTCTGTCTATGTGTATGTTCTTTATAGAAACAAAAACTACTCGACGGATTTTAACGAAACTTGGTACAATTATTCTTCATACTCCTGGGCAGGTTAAAGTATACTTTTCATCACGCTACAATCAGTAGGAGCAGAGTAGTGAAGGGAAATGTTGGGAAAACGGGAGAAGTTACTCCATTTTATAAGCTTCCGTCGCGTGTGCAGCCTTAATGATTAAAGTTACATAGAAATCATGTATAACGGAAATATTCTACATAAAATTGTCTAAAAAGTATCCCGCAACAGCATATGTCTATCTTTTATGGTTGACTCACAATAACACGTGTAACTCCCGATAGCTTAGCAGTTCGGAGCATTCTGATCATATTTGTTTACTCTTACGTTTATAATACTCGGTATAGAAACACCAAACTTATACATGAAATAAGCCATCGCGCCGTCGCACGTGAATACTGAATCATGTTATAAGGATTATTTTTGTGTAACGGTTGCCGCGCTCGACACGGGTCGCGGCAGCGGTAGGGTATCAAAGGTCCGAGAGCGAGCTGTCTAAATCTGTTTTCTGCGTCGCTGCCCCCCTGGGGGACGATCGCTTCCGATGAAGCCTTAGAGGCCTTCCCGGCCAGAGGCAGCCCCTACGGGTGTTTTTTAGTCAGTACGAGTCTGACATAACCTTGCAGCCGGCTGTAGGGTATCCATGAGGATTTCTCATCGGCTCCCCCGCCTGGGAGACCGAAACCGTGCTTATCAGCGCGACTTTTAGTCTTTAAATAGTTTATTTGAATTTCTTTTGTTGTTATTTTGTAAAACAGGTATTAGTTGTTTTGGTAGTGTTTAAATATTCGTTCAAATTAAAAATTATTAAGCGTAGGTACTTTTATTAATTAAAGTAGTTATAAGTATTTATTTTTAAGTGAAGGAGGTATAGGTAGATAGTATTGCACAGGCGTTTCAGCTTTATTTTCATTTCTTTTTTGTTGTGAGTTGTATATATTTCTGGTTATAATTCTATAAGAATATTTTAGTTCAAATAGTCACTTAGATTTTATGTGTAAGGTAGCTAAAGTTAGGACCACGTATTAGTTGTTTTGGTAGTGTTTAAATATTCGTTCAAAGTGTAATTTAATCATATAGGATGAATGTACGATGGCCCATCGAAAAGGAGTAGATCAGAAGCGGTAGACAGAACTTTAAGAGATATAAGACAAAATGATCGACCCATGGGCGGTATCACAGTTTTATTTTGTGGTGATTTCCGACAAACCTTAACGGTAATACCACGGGGAACCCGAGCTGCTGAGGTTAGGACTTGCCTGAAAAGCTCTTATTTGTGGCGTGATATACAATCGGTGCATTCGACTATAAACATGCGAGTGAGAACTGTAGATAACGCGGATGATCGTGAATTTTCTGATATATTATTAAAGAAAATACCTTCACCAAAGATACCTATCCACTGCTACACCAAGGAAAACTTATTCTGACGCCTGAGTTATGTTGTATAGTGCAATCCCAACAACATCTTACATCGTCAGTTTACGGTGACGTAACAAATATATTAAATAAGAACAATTCTTGGCTATGCGAAAGGTCCATTTTAACTCCTCGCAATGACCAGGCATCTGAGATTAATAATAAAATACTGTCGAATATCCAGGGGGAAAGCAAAGTTTATAGTTCAATAAATAGAATGGCCGATGAACAAGAAGCCACTAATAACCCGATAGAATTTTTAAATTCTTTAAATATGCCCGTACTTCCTTCTCATGAAATTTGTTTAAAAATTGGCATTCCGATTATTCTGCTCCGAAATTTAAGACCACCACAAATTTGCAATGGAACTCGGCTTAAAGTAACCCAGTTGCAATAAAATGTAATCGAAAATCTCAAATTTTAATAGGTTGCGGTGCAGGAGAAACCATCTTTATTCCCAGAATTCCCATAATACCAAATAATTTTCCATTCCAATTTAAAAGAACGCAATTCCCAGTATCGGTGTGTTATGCAATGACAATAAATAAGGCTCAAGGGCAGACCTTTCGTGTTGTTGGAGTAGATCTCGGTGTCAGTTGTTCTTCACATGGTCAGTTATGTCGGTCTTTCCCGGGTTAGCAGTCCTAGAATTTTTTATGTTCACGTTCCGGACGGGTCAAATTTCAACGTAGTCTACCCGGAAGCTTTGCGCTGAAGTATTTTCATTCTATATGTACTTAAGACTCATGTGAAAGTGATCTAAACAATATTACCAATACATTAACATAATAACATACAAGGAGTTACACGCTGATGGTCTCGGGGCACAGTGATAATAATAATATTCTGCGGTTCCTTATTGCGATATTTTTAACAGTATTATATTTCTCTACTAAAATACGAAAGTTAATCTGTCTGTCACATCAAAACCACGGAACCCTGAGGAAGGACATATGCTACTTTTTTACGAAAAACGACGATAACGTGGACGAAGTCGCGGGCAAAAGCTAGTTATTAATACAGGGAGAAAAAAGCAGCCCTTGCTGAGTTTCTTGCCGGTGCTTCTCAGTACAAGGTCTCCCGCCGTAGTTTTGCGAACCGATGGCGTAGCTTCTTGACCTTCACAAGTGCTTGTAACAGCCTAGACTGAATAAATGACTTTTCGTTTCACTGCGGTTAGAATGAGAGAGAAGGAGCCTGCCTACTGTTACCGTATGCATAAGAGGAAGGGAAGCCAGACAGACTGGCGCCGTTACGATTTATGAAACGAAGTGGTTTACCCTCCCACAAGAAGTTATCACTTGAAAAAGTAGAAAATAAAATGATCGTCTGCTGGGGTTCGACCAGGACCGCCCGCTTGGCAGGCGAGCTCTTTGCTACTGAACCATACAAGTTTTTGATAAGGTCTGAATTTTATAATATTAATTGAAGGTGTAATGGGACATTCTAAAGATAAACGAAACAAATTGCGGTGATGTTATAAAATTTTCACTACCAAAACTACTTGATAAAATCATAATCATAATAATCATTTATTCAGTTTAGGCTGTTACAAGCACTCATGAATGTCTAGAAGCTACGCCATCGGTTTGTAAATCTACGGCGGGAGACCTTGTACAGAGAACAACCGGCAAGAAACTCAGCAAGGGCTGTTTTTCCCCCCTGTTTTATTATTTACAGATTCGTCAAGTTGAAAAATGACTTCAGACATGATTCATGAAGTCACCTTTCATTACATAATCTATACTTATAATAAATCTGTAGAGAGGTCAATTCTGTACATGAAATATATTTTCAAAATAACTATCAGGGGGTGATAAGTGATCGATACTGATGCCAAAAATGAAATCAGTAAAATTTTTGTCTGTCTGTCTGTCTGTCTGTGTGTTTGTTCCTTATAGAAACAAAAACTACTCGACGGATTTTAACGAAACTTGGTACAATTATTCTTCATACTCCTGGGCAGGTTATAGTATACTTTTCATTACGCTACAATCAATAGGAGCAGAGTAGTGAAGGGAAATGTTGGGAAAACGGGAGAAGTTACTCCATTTTTTAAGCTTCCGTCGCGTGTGCAGCCTTAATGGTTAAAGTTACATAGAAATCATGTATGACGGAAATATTCTACATAAAATTTTCTAGAAAATATCCCGCAACAGCGTATGTCTATCTTTTATGGTTGACTCACAATAACACGTGTAACTCCTGATAGCTTAGCAGTTCGGAGCATTCTGATTATATTTGTTTACTCTTACGTTTATAATACTCTCACTCATCCATAATTTTAAAAAGTTAACATTATTACCTATTCAATAAAAAAAGAATCATAGAAATCGGTATAGAAACACCAAACTTAAACATGAAATAAGCCATCGCGCCGTCGCACGTGAATACTGAATCATGCTTTAAGGATTATTTTGGCTGCCGCGCTCGACACGGGTCGTGGCGGCGCGGTAGGGTATAAAAAGGCGGGAGGTCCGAAAGCGAGCTTCCCCGCCCCCCCGATCCTGAGAGACCTTCAGTCGCTCAGTCCCAAACCGATACGGATGCACATCAGGATGCATCCGTCCTCTAAGCGCACTATGCAGTAGTATTTACTAAGGCAGCGCTGCATCATCCCCTTCTCAGGGGTTGATCGCATCAGATGAAGCCTGTAAGACCATAGGCACCCCCCACGGGTGTGTTTTAGTCAGTAAGAGTCTGACATAACTCTACAGCCGGCTGTAGGGTATCCATGAGGATTTCACACCCGCTCCCCCGCCTGGGAGGAAACAAAAAAAGAGAAAGCGAGCTTCATTCAATATTTGGCTGTTGATGCGTTCAGAGCGTTCGACCTTATTGACAGACAATAATTGATATTGAGAAACCGTGCTTATCTATACTTATAATAAATCTGTAGAGATGTCAATTCTGTACATGATATATATTTTTAAAATAACTATCAGGGGGTGATTAGTGATCGATACTGATGCCAAAAATGCAATCAGTAAATTTTTTGTCTGTCTGTCTGTCTGTCTATGTGTATGTTCTTTATAGAAACAAAAACTACTCGACGGATTTTAACGAAACTTGGTACAATTATTCTTCATACTCCTGGGCAGGTTAAAGTATACTTTTCATCACGCTACAATCAGTAGGAGCAGAGTAGTGAAGGGAAATGTTGGGAAAACGGGAGAAGTTACTCCATTTTATAAGCTTCCGTCGCGTGTGCAGCCTTAATGATTAAAGTTACATAGAAATCATGTATAACGGAAATATTCTACATAAAATTGTCTAAAAAGTATCCCGCAACAGCATATGTCTATCTTTTATGGTTGACTCACAATAACACGTGTAACTCCCGATAGCTTAGCAGTTCGGAGCATTCTGATCATATTTGTTTACTCTTACGTTTATAATACTCGGTATAGAAACACCAAACTTATACATGAAATAAGCCATCGCGCCGTCGCACGTGAATACTGAATCATGTTATAAGGATTATTTTTGTGTAACGGTTGCCGCGCTCGACACGGGTCGCGGCAGCGGTAGGGTATCAAAGGTCCGAGAGCGAGCTGTCTAAATCTGTTTTCTGCGTCGCTGCCCCCCTGGGGGACGATCGCTTCCGATGAAGCCTTAGAGGCCTTCCCGGCCAGAGGCAGCCCCTACGGGTGTTTTTTAGTCAGTACGAGTCTGACATAACCTTGCAGCCGGCTGTAGGGTATCCATGAGGCTCCCCCGCCTGGGAGACCGAAACCGTGCTTATCAGCGCGACTTTTAGTCTTTAAATAGTTTATTTGAATTTCTTTTCTTGTTATTTTGTAAAACAGGTATTAGTTGTTTTGGTAGTGTTTAAATATTCGTTCAAATTAAAAATTATTAAGCGTAGGTACTTTTATTAATTAAAGTAGTTATAAGTATTTATTTTTAAGTGAAGGAGGTATAGGTAGATAGTATTGCACAGGCGTTTCAGCTTTATTTTCATTTCTTTTTTGTTGTGAGTTGTATATATTTCTGGTTATAATTCTATAAGAATATTTTAGTTCAAATAGTCACTTAGATTTTATGTGTAAGGTAGCTAAAGTTAGGACCACGTATTAGTTGTTTTGGTAGTGTTTAAATATTCGTTCAAAGTGTAATTTAATCATATAGGATGAATGTACGATGGCCCATCGAAAAGGAGTAGATCAGAAGCGGTAGACAGAACTTTAAGAGATATAAGACAAAATGATCGACCCATGGGCGGTATCACAGTTTTATTTTGTGGTGATTTCCGACAAACCTTAACGGTAATACCACGGGGAACCCGAGCTGCTGAGGTTAGGACTTGCCTGAAAAGCTCTTATTTGTGGCGTGATATACAATCGGTGCATTCGACTATAAACATGCGAGTGAGAACTGTAGATAACGCGGATGATCGTGAATTTTCTGATATATTATTAAAGAAAATACCTTCACCAAAGATACCTATCCACTGCTACACCAAGGAAAACTTATTCTGACGCCTGAGTTATGTTGTATAGTGCAATCCCAACAACATCTTACATCGTCAGTTTACGGTGACGTAACAAATATATTAAATAAGAACAATTCTTGGCTATGCGAAAGGTCCATTTTAACTCCTCGCAATGACCAGGCATCTGAGATTAATAATAAAATACTGTCGAATATCCAGGGGGAAAGCAAAGTTTATAGTTCAATAAATAGAATGGCCGATGAACAAGAAGCCACTAATAACCCGATAGAATTTTTAAATTCTTTAAATATGCCCGTACTTCCTTCTCATGAAATTTGTTTAAAAATTGGCATTCCGATTATTCTGCTCCGAAATTTAAGACCACCACAAATTTGCAATGGAACTCGGCTTAAAGTAACCCAGTTGCAATAAAATGTAATCGAAAATCTCAAATTTTAATAGGTTGCGGTGCAGGAGAAACCATCTTTATTCCCAGAATTCCCATAATACCAAATAATTTTCCATTCCAATTTAAAAGAACGCAATTCCCAGTATCGGTGTGTTATGCAATGACAATAAATAAGGCTCAAGGGCAGACCTTTCGTGTTGTTGGAGTAGATCTCGGTGTCAGTTGTTCTTCACATGGTCAGTTATGTCGGTCTTTCCCGGGTTAGCAGTCCTAGAATTTTTTATGTTCACGTTCCGGACTGGTCAAATTTCAACGTAGTCTACCCGGAAGCTTTGCGCTGAAGTATTTTCATTCTATATGTACTTAAGACTCATGTGAAAGTGATCTAAACAATATTACCAATACATTCACATAATAACATACAAGGAGTTACACGCTGATGGTCTCGGGGCACAGTGATAATAATAATATTCTGCGGTTCCTTATTGCGATATTTTTAACAGTATTATATTTCTCTACTAAAATACGAAAGTTAATCTGTCTGTCACATCAAAACCACGGAACCCTGAGGAAGGACATATGCTACTTTTTTACGAAAAACGACGATAACGTGGACGAAGTCGCGGGCAAAAGCTAGTGTGAAATATAAGTTTATTGTTCACCTGCATCTTGATTGCTGTGCCATACAGTATAAATACAAATAGTGTTATTTATATTAGGTGAAATCATCCCGCTATCCGCTTATGGCTCGATTCGCTCAACTTTCTGATCGCGTTAGTGAGGCTGAGAGGCACCCGCGGGGCTCGGCGGCACATCTCGAAACGGCAGACGAATTGCTTCTTAGGCATTTATTATCAGTTGATATTCGATAGTGCCAATCTGTCATTTTTTCACAAATTAATCTTTAACGAACCGAGCTGAAGTGTGGTAAACAAAAGTATATTTTGTCTTTGAAAGATTTTGCGACTATTGTTTTTATTTCTCTTGATGAAGTAGGAGTGCAAGGAAAATACAAAACTATTGAATCATATACTATTTATGTTACATATTCTGAAACCGTTGCATATTATCTTAGCTGGAGGTAAGCAGGTAGTCAAAGCTGTGCTCCGTTTATTGATTTATACAATGATTATATTACAATACATTAAAAGAACACAAACGTTTTAAAAACTACATAAATAAATAATTTACAAAATAAAAAATATATATCCCCAAGCGCCGCCATCAGGAATGGTGCCCAATAGGCTGGCAGCATTGCCGCGTTGGATGGCAAGGCTGATCCGTTGACCAAGATAGCTGCTAGCCTTTTGATCACCAGTCACTACGGTGAGGCTCTTTGACAATTCCTGAAAAAGGGAACGAGCGCTTGGCTAAGCCGTGCTTATATAATATTTTGCGTTGTGTTTGTTTAATAAATTACTTCATACAACCCACCAGCACCTGTTATTGACATGGATGAAATTTGATCCACGTACCAACGAGGTAGGTAGATTGTGTTTCATATAAAACGATTAATGGAATTTTACGAGAAATAGAATTATAAATTAAATTATTATTGAGACAACCGCAATTGATTTATGAGTTTCATTAATACTGTTCTGTCACTTTCTGTGTGAAAGCAATAGAATAAGACAACCCGTCACTTTGTCAGGCATTAATTTTAATCAACGGCTCTTTTAAACTTTTAATGATCGAAGCAGACATATCAAATGGGAAAGGGATCGTCACCGTATCAACTCAAGCCGTTCAGAATTCTTAATATGAAACTGCCCACTGCAACACACACTAATCGGATTTGTAACTTAATCGCCTCACGAAGAAACACGATCTTGTCCCGAGGAGAGGCGATTACGTTACGATTGTGTAATAGGGATGATGACTAATTTTCTTTTCTTCGTTTATCAAGTAGATTATCAAAAAGTATTGGACACGTATTTTTTCATTTTTCACATAATATAAACAAAGCAGAGGTGTATTGATTTAAAAAGTCGCATGACGTCACGTTTGAGTACACTTATAAGTGAAAATTCACTCAAAAGTGACGTTACGAGCCCCTACTCCCAAACTTTGACGCGCTATATATAACTTTGTCATTTTCTGGTTGATAGCCCAAAGAAAAAATACGTGTCTATTATTTTTTGATCATCTAACTGACGGACTAAATAGAATTTCGTTTACTGTAACCAGTCATCACCCTTATTCAAAGTTTTTTTTTTGAGTGTGTGCTGTTGGTTGCCTACACTGTGGACGGATCTCATCAAATCTGTCACACGATCCAGCATCAACGACAACTCCCACTCTGCAAAACACAGAGCAACATGGCGTCGCATCACGAATATTCTGACCGGCACATGACCACGACCACTCTGACAAGAGTGAACGACTAAGAAGAAGAAGAAGCTGTTGGTCGCAGATGACCTTTACAGCGTCACCGGGTTTGGGGGACGGCGAGATCCTAAGGGGACCTCAAGCCGACAATTGGCGAGTAATTCAAAGAATACCCAAATGGCTCGAGTTGATACGGTAACAATCTATTTCCGAGTTGAGATGTCTGCTACGACCTGAATGAGTAATTGAAAGATACTCTTTCGATTCTTGATAATTATGATCATTTTTTTACATCCTGTCTCAAATTAATCTATTAAAATGGCAACTTTAAAACGATTACAAATACAAATCAAATATTAACAAGGATCAAGGCAAATTAATGATATTTTTAATCCCAATTTCATTTTGACCCAGCTTAACGGTTAGTTCAATCTTTTGCTCTCAGATGTGTCCCTGGAGCAAACATATTACTGTATCCTCAATCAATATAATTAACGCGGAAGGTACCTATTAGCCTGGTATTGACCTACATTGGCTCTTTGAATAATATATTAATCTTATGCGCCACATACACGAACGAGAGATTGGTGGGTTAATACCAAGAACATACCTATAAAGTTATTTCGATTTTCTGATGATAATTATAAAAGTTTGTTCCGTATATACTGTGCATATTAGGTGTAGGTTTTCGAGATGATACATCATCATTAGCCTATTAACCACCCCTACTGCTGGGGCACAGGCCTTCCCTATGGATGGAATAGGGAGATTGGGCCATGACCCACCACGCGGGCCCAGTGCGGATTCGCGGGTGCTAACGACTGCAGATGCAGCCGGGACCAACGGCTTAACGTGCCTTTTGAAGCATGGAGGAGCTCGAGATAGTAAATTTTTGGTCACCCATCCAATGAGCGACCACTGCGAAAGTTGCTTAACTTCAACGATCGCAGCCGAACGCGCTAACCACTTGCGCCATCGAGCTCCACCATCGAGAGAGAAAGATTGTATAGGAGTATTTTTTTTAAGAATGACTTAAGTCAAGAAGTAATTGCTTTGAAAGTATCAATATTTATTTGTACGGAGATTGCATTATTAAGAAAAAAATGTCATAATAAAGCATTAGACCCTGCATGATTATAAGCGGCTACCATCCAGTATCTATAGACGCTTACGATACCAGATTATCAATTGCTCAGTTACTAACGCTGACCCCGTCCTCACCGCGTGGCACGTCTTGAAATTGAAACTTTAAAGTGGCCATACACACTACGAGAAATCTTTACGATTAGACTGTACAGTTCGAACGGTACCGATAAATCGAAGCGTGTATGTTATAAAACTGCACAGTTTCCTACGATTTTTTAAGACTGTGCAGTCCAACGGAGCAATTTGAAAATTTCAATTGATTCACCGGAATCGGATGGACTGTGCCGACTGATCGTAACGCTCGTTCAGTTTTCGTGTTCAGTTTTGTAGTCAATTGCAGCTCGGGTAGACGTGCGCACGCGTCATGGCGTCTCAAACTAATCACGAATGGCTAGAACAATTTATTGAGTTATATCGCAGTGAACCTTGTCTTTGGAATATAAAGGCAAATAATATCACAACCAGGACTTAAAACGTTCGACGGTCTTTGCACCAGATGCTACGATTTTTTCGCTTAACTGTATTTTCATTCAGGGCGAATATTAATCCAACAACTGCTAAAACGTCGTCCATCGGAAGTCCGTCGGCACTGTTTACTGTACCGTCTGATCCTAACGATTTCTCGTAGCGTGTATGGCCACCATTATTCACCGACAGAAACACAAACCACCAAAGGAAATGTTATTTTAATGTGTCTTAAGGTAGGAGTTACTTCTCTAGACAGGCTCCGATTCGAGCGGACAATCTGCTATGCTCTACTACTCTCTGCAAATTTGTTAGGTAAGTTCAAGTTAAAATAAGTTTATAGTCGGTAAGTGCCTGTGGCTACAGCATCTTCCGAGGAAACTCGATGGCGCAGTGGCATCGTTGAAGAACTTCAGCGAAGTCAAACGTAACTTTGTTATTATCTTCAATCTTCACTGTTCAGATATACATACATAAATTTATATTATAAGTGTGTATCATCTAAGGAGTCCTCAATGGCGCGGGTGGGTAAGTTGAAGTTAAGCAACTTTCTCAGTGGTCGGTCATTGGACGGGTGATCAAAAATCTTCTATCTCAAGTCTCGGCTATATCTGCAGTCGTTAGCACCCGCCAATCCACATTGGACCCGAGTGGGTCGTGACCCGATCTCCCTATTCCATCCATATGGAAAGCCTGTGCCCCAACAGTGGGGACATTAATAGGCTGATGATGATGTATGATCTCGAAAACCTACATATAATATGCTAGATTCCACCCGCAATTTCACTTCTTTATTACAACTTTTTCATTTTCAAGCTTTTACTCGTATTTACTGTCACCTGTTGGTTGTGTGTCTGTGATGGAATCTTACTAAGATACCTATCTTGCAATGAATTTTCTACTCTAATTGGTGCGCTGTCTGGGGAAGCAATATCTACCTTACAGAAGGCAAGCTTTTATTTACTGTCACCTGTTGGTTGTGTGTCTGTCATGGAATCTTACTAAGATACCTATCTTGCAATGAATTTTCTACTCGAATTGGTGCGCTGTCTGGGGAAGCAATAACTATCTTACAGAAGGCAAGCTTTTATTTACTGTCACCTATTGATTGTGTATCTGTGATGGAATCTTACTAAGATACCTATCTTGCAATGCAGCGAGGGAGGTACTATCTGTATGGCAAGGTGAATTTATTTCAAAATTTTAATCAAGCTCAATAAATAAAATTATCTGTCTCATAAAGCCATATAGTGTTCTCACTCGCGTTCATGCGCACGAATAATGACCTCACAGTCGCACTCACATCTTTAGCTTTAAGGCGTCTGGGAAAATGATTGGATCGGATTGGTCTGGCTGCATACAAAGGGTCTTAAAATAGTACCATGAGTAATATATGTAAAATGTCGGCTTGCTAGTATAACGTAGTTTACCTAATTTTTAGATAAATCTGTAATTAATATAGCATACGTACACGGCTTTCACCTTGTACACGTTGATTTGCAATCCACCATCCCAAGAATTGGTAAATAGGACAACAGGTCAACTAACCATAGACTGTAAAGAAATGTTTTCCCGTGAAATTTTCTTTAGATTTAAACCTTTCCTTTTTTTAAAATAAAAAAATATAATAAACAGAAACTGGTTTGGATACTTACAGTTTATGTTCCAACATGTTGCCTACAATGAAAAATCATGTTGTAAAATCTGACAATATCTCGTATATATGTGTAGTGTTCTCGTACCTCGTATGAAAAACCAGAAATCTCGTATTTGTACGAGAATTCTCGTACGGTTGGCAACCCTGATAACGTCTGGCGGAAGTAATGACCTACGAAAATGGTCTGGCAAATAAAAAATTAAAATTAATTGTTTTTTTAAGAATAAAGAAAAAATATGAGCGTTTCTACTTTAACGTAGATAAGTAAGGCTTTATACACCTTTAATTCACGCTACCTGTGAAAGGCCCTCGCTTTCGAGCTAGTAAGAACGCATGCTGTCTTAACTACATAATAGTCTAGAAATTCTCAAAATTTCTGGGGGCTCTGGGGTTTAGTCTACTATCAGATTTGGGAAAATAAGTTTGTGCCGAGTAAGACAGGACATGACCAAATTCATACATCCACTGTTGATTTTGAAATGTACGCTCCCTGAGAGGATGAGATATAATATTCGACTAAAGTGTAGTTTTTTGCAAACCTTCGCTTTTATTATTTTGTTATTCTTGATTTAGCTGATGTTCAACGAAAAAAAAAACAAAACAAATTTGTCTACATTCTGTTTTTTATTTGTTTAAATAAGTAGGAAGTAAATAATAAAATATAAATAGCAAATTTAAGATAAGATAACATACTATCAATATTATTAAAATTGATGTGAAAACTTTTAACAGGAATCTTTTTATAACAAAAACAAGACAAAAATAGTAAAATTAAAGTAGGCTTCTTGAAAATTTTAATAAGAATTGATTGAAAACAATTACAAGCTAGGCACTTACAAAGTTATAATAACCAAATTCACCTCAAGAGATTTAAACTTATTAAAAACAAATTTAAGCCCGGCAGCAAAATGTTTACTTCCATTTTGCGTTTCCTCCCTAAAGGTAAATAATTTGATAGATGAATGATAATTTTGAATGTTTTTATTGCCATTTACGTTTTTTTAAATAAGCATGTGTCTCATCTCTAAATTACGCAGGCAGTCGCTTTTTTATAAATCCCATTAATTATGAAAATTATAAAGTGGACATGAAAATGCCGTGTCTAGTGGCACTTTATCCTGTCTGGCTACCCCTCGCCCTGCTCGAAACTCGTATATTTCTTTTTAAGTCACAATATTTTCTGTATGTCCAATGTCTCTGAATTATTATAAGGAAATTTCCTTTAAATTGTAACTGAACGGTTCTTTTTCAAAAAATATGAAAATAATGCGGAAAGAAATCTAAAGAAAATGTTACTAGAAAAAATCATATACAACTAAGTTTGCAGCTCGTCTAACAAATCATGTTGTTATTAAATAAAGGAAATTACTTAAATGATTACGTTAAAGTACAATCGGTAAAATCGGTAACCTAAATGTTAGGTTAGTTTATCAATTATATTAGGTACTTTAAGGATCAATTTCCATTTTTTGACGATTATCATTTAAATATGTGCCTTAAATAAATAATTCATAACGCCGCATGCTCATTTCAGGTGGTCTGTAATTATCATGCGTACTCTTTTCGTTTGCCCTGAAACTTTTTCAGCGGTTGTTTTGTCCAAATCGCACCCATGGGAATTGTCAGGGAGGTCCATTTTTAAAGTTTGGATATGGTTTTTACATTGCGAAGCCGCATTTCTTTTTAAAAGAATCAGTGCTTTCTTTATTTGCAATCCATAACATAACAAAGTTAATTTGAAAATACTTCGGATTTTGTTGTTTGTATTGTTGATAATAATTTCTTCAGATTTTGAATTTTGACTGTTTTTACACCAGTTTTCATGGTGTCGCCGACTCAAAAGATTTGAATCCCGATGAGGGCAGATGTTTGTGTGATAAATACGAGCATTTGTACTCCAGTCATGGATGTTTAATATGTATTTCTATATATATATATGCTCATATATGTACAGTATATGTATTCTATCCGTTACCCTAGTATCCCATAACACAATCCATACAGTGTTTACTTTGGGGCTAGGCTAATTCGTGTAAGCATTGGAAATATTTATTTATTTATTTATTAATATAACGGCAAAGCAACAAAAAATTTGCTGTTTTTTGTCGTCTAATAATGTTTGTATTGTTAGGTCAAAATTGAAATAACACGTGAATGATGGATTCGTAATTTTACATTACATTTACTTACATAAAATTTGGAGAAGAGAATCACATAAATCATCAATCATCATCATACAATCTCAAAATACACAAAGTTATCGAATTGCTGCAACTAGCCCCTCGTCACACCATGTAGACCATACAAGGAAAATAAACTTTATGTACTGTTAGCTCAAACCACACCCCGAGAAGCAGCGTTTGTACGGTTATGTGATTTTCACAACAAGTTTAGCCTACGTATACCACGTTTTTTAAACGGGGTCATGACGCGCGTTTGTAGCAACACAGTCGACAACAAACTGCTCTGTAGGAAGAAAGCGCGCCGTTGACAGGGCGCATTTAAAAACGTGGTGTACATGGGCTCTTGCGGTCTGAGGAACAAAATTAATCAAATTTCTATGTTATTGGTACGAGCAATCTTACCCTTTGGACATTTTTTATAACAGAAAGCTATTGGTCAGAGACGAATTTAAAAAATAATCTTTTTCACGCAATTTTGCTTGCTTACCTACTCCTCCATATCTTTATTTCATTCTCCACGAGCTCACAGAACAAAGCGACCCTCAACAACAATTTCTCGTAGTACGAACCTACAAATCAGTTTATTTTTTACTGTGTAAACCTTGCAAATTAATTTATCACGCCTCTGGGATCTGGGAGTTGCCTCGAAACATTATGCTCTGAACTTTGGCTGTATAATGACTTGTTTAATGATGAAAAGGTAGGTATTTTTACCTTTTCAGTGTTCCTTACCTTAAGAAAAATACTGGAATCCTTATAGGATGACTCGGTCATTCATGTGTCTGTCTGTCTGTCTGTCAAGACCCCGTATCTCGGGAAGTATCGAGCTGAAATTTAAACCATATACTCAAATCTACGGTAACTGAAAGCTGTGAAAGAAAAAAATCATACATACGTTTATGTTGCGTACCTACAAATTTGTACGGAACTGTCGGTGGGTGAGTCCCATTTGCACTTGTTCAGTTTTCGAAGCGAAAGCTTTTCGGACGGGGTGTAAATGGAAAAATCCCATGGAAAAGATGAAACGGATATGCGTCACGAGCGTCACACGAGTATATATATATATATATACATATATATCTAGGTATGTATGCGTGTGTGTGCGAGGAGCTCGATGGCGCAAGTGCTTAGCGCGTTCGGCTGCGACCGTTGAAGTTAAGCAACTTTCGCAGTGGTCGGTCATTGGATGGGTGACCAAAAATTTACTATCTCGAGCTCCTCCGTGCTTCGGAAGGCACGTTAAGCCGTTGGTCCCGGCTGCATCTGCAGTCGTTAGCACCCACCAATCCGCACTGCGCCCGCGCGGTGGGTCATGGCCCAATCTCCCTATTCCATCCATAGAGAAGGCCTGTGCCTCAGCAGTGGGGACATTAATAGGCTGATGATGATGATGATGCGTGTGTGGGATGGGTGCGCAGCTCTTCCCGATTAGCATGAAAGTTGGAGGGTAACTCGGCGAACAGAGACATGAGCATCACACGCGACAATGTACACATTTATGAGTGATCCGTGCGTTGCTCCATTCCCCTATGCCTTATGCACCGCCTAATGTAAGGTTATTTTAGAAAAGAAGTTTCACTTCAGATGTGTGGTCCAAGCACACTATTTTTTTTAATTAAAATTAAAGCTTTACGTAACGTTTGATGATAAGTGACCACAATAGCTTAAGACGCCGGTGATATTAAAATACCATGGACGCTGATCCTACCGTAGTGGAGCTCTAAAAGTTTTGAAACTCAAGTCGACCAAGAGATAGAATCATTACGGCCTGGGGGCCAATCGCCTAACTGGATTGCTTTGGAAAACGCTATCGCTTACGATTTCATTTTGTTATTTCTAACCGCCGAAATACCTCACGCTCATTTTCTTTAACATTGTTATTACCAATGCAAAAGAAAAAAAAAGAGCGCGAGGCATTTGAAAACCTCAGGGGGCTAGAAATAACAAAATGAAATCGTAAGCGATAGCGTTTTCCAAAGCAATCCAGTTAGGCGATTGGCCCCCTGGGCACGGGTATGGGCGGCACGTACTTGTAGAGTCATATTTTTTTTTATTATTTATATTTGTAATGAATTATCTTATATTGGGAGAGGAGGAGCTTGATGGCGCAAGTGGTTAGCGCATTCAGCTGCGATCTTTGAAGTTAAGCAACTTTAATTAAACCATTAGTTTGTTTAAAAAGAACCTTCAAAAGTATTATTTCTTTCTTCAGCTCAATAATAGTAGTAATGTGTAACTTACCACCTGGTTTAAATTACGTTTTTTTTTTTTTTAAAGTTCTGAGTTTGAAGTATCGGCACAATTGTGGCTGGAACAAAATTAGCTCTTGCGCCAATGGATATTGTTGGATACCTCCGAATATATTTTTTACACATAATGCACGTTCTCCATTTTCTTGTCTCTCAAACCACAAACATAGTTTTAAACGTGGCATAATGGCGTACCATCGTGCGTGGCAAATTGGAAATGAAAACGCGTTTCGTAAACGTGGCATTACAATTTACAATAGACATTATTTTTCACTAATTTGTCAGTGTCACTGTCAAGCTGGCCGCTGGGGTTGCGTTCTGTTCCTACACTCCGGGCTCGGCTCTCACTGTGTGGGCGCGTGGGTAACACTTGCGGCATTAATATTAATTCATTACGAATTAAACTATATTTATTTATTTAACTCAGTTCATGTATTCTATTATAACTATATATATTTTAATACCATTTTGTAATCTTAGCTTTTATACTCTAGCAATCTCGTACAGGCACTGCCAGAATACCAGCAGCTGTTACGGTGGGAATATTCCCGTCCCGTTGTAACAGCATTAAGCTGAGGTAGGGTCCTAATTGGCCTTTCTTCTTTCCGCATATTGTTGTTGTCTGTTTGTTTTTATTTTTATCGGTGCTTATATAATTTCTTATTGTTACCTCAGAATACAGAACAAACCAGAAGGAGCATTTAGTCTTATTTGTACAGAGCGCATTGTGTCCAAAACAACTCCCCGCCCGCGCCGCACCCACCCGCGTAGTGTTACCAGCGCAACATAATATTACCGCTTTTGGGGTAAAATTAAAATTTTATGTATAATATGACAGTAATGTCAAATGGTAATTTTTAAACGTTCAATAGGTAAAATATATTCATTCCTTTTGACTTAATTTAATAGGAACAAAATTTGACAACTGGATGTGAGTATCATAACTAAAATTAAAGATAACTTTTATAATACCCTTTTCTTGTTATATTCATTGAAGTAGAAAAAAAAATTAAAGTGCCCGTTTTTTCTGAAAAACAGTTTATTTATCTGCATAGTCTGGTCTTTTACTCCTCTTTCGGTCTTGGCATATTATGTATGTATTTACAAAAAATATATATGTATGTATAAGTATGTTCATCTAGAGTTCTTTACACAAGTTTTTACTGAAACTTATCTTGGACTCAGCTCAATAATTGGTATGATGATAGGGCTATACCATGGATAATACGGTGGGGTAGAATGAAATAATACATTTTGTAGTTTGCACATACATCATTTATTAAGTAAACTAATACAAGTGAAAATATTTCTAGTAAACGTAATGTGACGAACATATTTGACTACATTCATGTTTTAATATTAAAGTTATAATCTCAACATACCTTTTTGGCATATCTTTTTGAAACTGAGTAATTAATGGCTATATTAGTTTTATCTGAATGAATTATCCGCATATAAATGGTATTAAAACACTCGCGCAGTTTATACTATTTAGCAAACGGCTCCCTGAATAAAAAAAACACATAATAATTGTAATTAAATCAATAAAATTAAAAGTTATAAAAAAGTTGGGTAAAATGTTCGATTATTCTGTGGCAATACTAACAAAATGGACGCGTGATTTTCTTTGACAATTATATTACGTAAATTAAATTTAATGTTTTAATAAAATGGATTGGAAATGTACAACTTACAGATGAAAGGTGATCCCATCTGATTTCTTCGTAGATCCTGTTGCATTTTTGCAAGTGGGAACGACACACGACGGCATAATTATTTTAAAAGTGACAGCTGAAATTACTAGTAAACAGTAAGTAAACAGTACGAGCGTCGGCCATTGACTAAATGACAATTTGACGAACCACACCGTTCCGGCGTGGTTTGTATGGTTTCACTTTTGAGCGCATTGACGGTTTCTGGTTTGTTCTGTATTCTGAGATTGTTACATACTTGTATGTTAAGGCCAATAAATGATTTTTCTTTCTTCTTTCTTTCTTCTAATGATCTCCAATTGAAGTCATTTTTCAATCCGACTACTCGGTATATAATACCGGGAGAAAAAAAACCCTTGCTGAGTTTCTTGCCGGTTTTTCTCGTAGTAGCGTAGCTTATATATATATATATATGTATCTAATTTTACTTTGAATGCAAAATCAGTGATATCAAAGGAGAAAATGATTTGTTCTTTATACAATAAGAACATCATCTTTTCAAGCTTTCGCGGAGAGCCATTTTGTAATTAACAACGCAAATCTTACACAAGAATTACTGACAATTAGACAATTATGTAGACTTTAAATATTAATTACCCTTGTTTCACAACACAATTGTGGTAGAAGTAAGATACAGACAAATTGACAATTGTAACAAAATGCCTGTTATTTTAATGACATATGTCGGTGACATTTGTCGAGTTGGTGAAATAGGACTCAGATTCATTCAGATCCAATTGAAACGAAAAATTCGCTGTGCCCTTGATGTTGCATCTCTGTTGATGTACAGGCAAACACCGATAAAAAAAATCACTGTGGAACATTTATTTTAGATTAATATTCAGTTTCGACAGCAGAATGTTTAAGAAACACACACATACTGCCTTGAGAATAATACATCTTGCAATTCGTAAATCGGGAATCCCAAAGAAAAAATAACTAACATTTCCAATGATAATATGTATCCTGTGTCCAAGTATTAAATTATTTATGTACCGAAATTTGATTTCAACCATTCAAGTTTTGTACGTGATTTGTAATAAACGCCCAATTAAACACTAATACTTACATTTGTTGGCCACCAAAATCCCTAACATGCAACATACATTTATACAAATATGCACATATTTATAATCTTAGTAGGATTCGTATGAAGTATCACTTATATCATCATAGTTTCTTTCTAACCCGGGAGGTTTAATCTGAAATAGGGAGAATTTCAGATTTAATAATTATAACTTTAGCAAGTTTCCTTATCATAGTTAGACTTTAATGGACGATATCGTGATCTCTTCATTGTAATTATGAATACTTAAACGCCAGTAAAATGAAGTAGATTAAACTTACTTTAATAATGCATTGAAATAGTGGGGTGAGGTACAACGAACTTTCTATTACTATTTTTTATTAGAGTTCGACAGATTTCGGTGAAGTACAATTGTAAAATAAAACAAGTTTCACCGGGTTTGATGTATTGTTTTTCTTTATTTATTGACGTTTCGCAGACTTTGCAGGAATGCGTCGCCAGAATAATGTTTTTATTTTATTTACTTTGTCGAGCTACCTTCGAAAGACTTTTATTTAGCGTTCGGATATTTTATTGGAAGATTTTTAAAACTTTATTGTCTATGCATGAAGTTATTAGTTAATTTGATTAATAAAGTACTTTATTTAATTCTTATTTTATAATTTAGAGTTTTTTTTATTTGACCCTAACTGCCGTTAGCTACGTAATAAATAAATAAAATCAGTACATTTAACCCGTTGAAATTTATTTTATTTAATGAGAGACAAATATATATACAATTGTAAACATTATTTTACCAAGCATAAAAGAGATTTTCGTGCGTGTTTTGGCAGGGCAGATTTTTTTTAATTATCTTGCATGTTTTAGAGTTACGTGTATCATTTTGCAAAATACAAAAGACATAAACGTATCGGAGTTGTTATACATAGTAGACAAAGGATTTGTCTTATACTATCAAAATACGTACTCCCCCTTATTAATAGACAAGGAATAAGCTCAGACAGTCGGACACTCTCACTCTCATAAACATACACACATGCACATAAAGCCACACGCAAATACAGGCTCACACACACACTCATATATACAAACACACACACATGCATACTTTTTATTTTTAATTAATGGTAAGATAAGAACTGTAATTTTTATTTATGTATTATGGAGCACACGTCTCTGTATCTGGAGGTGGGCGCTAATAGCTGTAACACAGTTCTTGAAACTAATATAGCTATTAACGAACCTAATTATACATGTAACCTTAATTAGTTCCAATAAATATATTTTCATTTTTCATTTTATTTATACTGTGTGACACAGCAATCAAAATGCAGGTGTACAATTAATGTATAATTTCACATTATGTAATGAAGGGTGACTTCATGAATCATCTCTGAAGTCATTTTTCAACTTGACGACTCTGTAAATGACATAACAGGGAGAAAAAAACAGCCCTTGCTGAGTTTCTTGCCGGTTCTTCTCAGTACAAGGTCTCCCGCCGTAGATTTACGAACCGATGGCGTAGCTTCTAGACATTAATATGTGCTTGTAACAGCCTAAACTGAATAAATGATTTTGATTATTGATTATTATTATTGATTATTTCTTTTTCAACACCAAAAAGTGATAGAGCTATTTTAGTCTTCTGTAAGGTGAAGGTTGCTTCCCCAGATGAGCACTCCAATTCGAGTTGAAAACCCAGTGAGCCCTACCTGTGCTTGTTGTACAAAACGCAAGTGCGGTCCTGCGTAGAATATTGCTCTCACCTCTGGGATGGCTCCTCGCAGTACTTACTCGATGCCTTGGATAGGTTGCAGCGGCGCGCTGCCCGCATCATTGGTGCTGAAGAGGTAACTAAGAAACTCGAGTCTCTACAATTACGCCGCGATGTGGCATAATTAAGCGCATTCTACCGACTATACCATGGCGAGTGTTCTGAGGAGTTGTTCTCCCTTATCCCTCCATCACCTTTTCTTCAGAGGACCACGCGCGCTGGCCTTCGTTGCCACCGGCTTACTGTGGCCAGTATTCCTACACGAACAAAGAAATTTGGTGACTCATTTCTTTGTCGTACTATTCGTAAGTGAAAATCTTTACTCTCCTTCCTATAATCTGGGGTCCTCTCTTGAATTACTTACTTCTTAATAAGTGATTATAGTCGAGGATGAGATTTAAAAAAATAAGTATTTTCTTAATAGGTTTTTGAGACCAATCAGCCTAGCTCCAGCGTAAGCACTGTAGGCTTGTGTTATGGGATACTAGGGTATCGGATAGAATACATATCATCATCATCATCATCAACAGTCTATCCTAGTCCACTGCTGGATATAGGCCTCGCAATTGCACGCCACTCAGATCGATCTTGGGCTACTCGCATCCAGCTCCTGCCAGCCACCGTATACATATACTGATACAAATATAAATATATTTATTCTAGAAATACATATTAAACATCCACGACTAGAGTACAAAAGCTCGTATTTATCACGCAAACATCTGCCCCCACCGGGATTCCAACCTTGTCGAGTAGGGGATACCTTGAAACCCGGTGTACAAACAACTCAGCCACGGAAGTCATCATTTTATTTTCGTTAAAAGAATATTCGTTTGAAGTCTGTTTTAAAGGTAGTGTTATTTCACTACTGCCTTTCAGTCAAATTGAAGTACAGTGAAGTAAATTCTATTTCGCCTTTTCTGTTTTACATATTTTTGAATAAGTATAGTATTCTAGTCTAAGAAAATGTTACTAGAGAAACGTCTGCCCGGTCCTGGATTGAGACTGTGTGGATTTCTTTTATAGTAAAATTTTCATTAGGTTTTAACATTTAGCAATGCTTAAGATAAAAATAAAATAAAGTATAGTATTTATTTTTCAATGGAGCTCGGTGACACGGGTGGTTTTCGCGTTCGGCTGCGGTCGTTGAAAATAAGCAACTTTCACAGTGGTCGGTCATTGGATGGGTGACCAAAAATCTTCTACCTCGAGTTCCTCCGTGCTTCGAAAAGCACGTTAAGCCGTTGGTCCCGGCTGCATCTGCAGTCGTTAGCACCCGCCAATCCGCACTGAGCCCGCGTGGTGGGTCATGGCCCATTCTCCCTATTCCATCCACAGGGAAGGAGTGTGCCCCAGCAGTGGGGACTTTAAACTTGCTTAAATTCAACGATCGCAGCCGAACGCGCTAACCACCTGCGCCATCGAGCTCCTCATTATAGTGTCGTCAAATTGAATGCCTACATCAAACTTATAAACATGTATTGAATTCAATTGCCGTGGCTGCATCTGCAGTCGTTAGCACCCACCAATCTGCCCTAGGCCGGTGTGGTGGTCATATCTCCCAATTCCATCCACAGGCAAGGCCTGTATCCCAGCTATGGAAACTTTAATAGGCTAATGATGGTAATGGACCGAAAATGGTAATATTCCGACCTTCGCGTGTCTAGAAAACGCTTTTACCGACCAAACTTAAGGGTGGTACAGGAAACCAACAATTACCGGGGGCAGCTTACAAAGTTCCGCTTACTAATTAGCGAGATAAACTAAATTTAATAGTACGGTACACTGGAAACCTAGTAGAATAAGTTGAGAAATAACCAAATAACCTATTGTTAACTCATTTCCTAGGTAAGTTTCTATGTTAAATAATTGAGGAAATAGTAATTTTTGTCACGACTTCCAGTTGACTCTGAAATAGAAAGAAACAAAAATGTTTTTATTGCTGGCAACACATAACATACCCATAAAAATACAAAAAATACATTTAGCTTAAAGTAAAACAAAACGTACAAGTAAAGTTAACAACAACAAAAAACAAACTACTGATAGTTAATGTGTATTTTATGTGATGCCAACACTGGATATAGCTCAGCATACACAGCAGGTAAAGTTCCTGCTGCGATAACCTGCTCTGGGTATTCTGCCATACCCAGAGCAGTGACATCACAGAAAACAAGAAAAAGGAAAAATGAAATTAATTAATTAAATACATATTCAAATAGTTCTTTGATGGGAAACTAAGTCCTCGACTAGAAAATAATACTTATACTTTACTTAACTGTATACATACTAGAATAAGTTTTCCTTTTGACGCGAGGCTACTTGACTGTTTAGTCAAGTGTGTAGAAATAAACAATAATTTATATTATACTAGTTGACCCAGCGAACTTCGTACCGCCCTAAAAAAATAGGGGTTGTCCAGCGGACAAAATTGTGAATCTAAACCATTCTCAGATCCCCTTGAACACACACAAAAAAATTTCATCAAAATCGGTCCAGTCGTTTAAGAGAAGTTCAGTGACATACACACTCACAGAAGAATTATATATATAAAGATGTCACAAGAATTTTTGTTTCTGGAAGAATTGTGAATTAATGATATAATAATATATTATGTAACATAATATTGAACTACGGCGCGTCAGGTTTTATAAACAAAGTTATGTTGGTCGTACTCAACTACGATTATTTATTTCTGCGAAAAAATATTGGAAGTATTTTCACGGAAATACGGCTAACAAAATATTATAATAAATTTACCATTATTGTCTATACATTCATATTAATGTTTCAAGTAGCGAAGGTTTGTCTATCTGTCATTTTGTACGTTACGTCTTCATAAATAAGCCGCTGAACTGATTTAGATGACATTTTGTATAGAGATATAAAATATCCCGGAGCTATTCTAAATCCTTTACATACGAAAGATATTTCCCTAAAAATCATTCTTTAAGGGGGTGAAAAGGTCTCGGTAGCTGCTGTTAGTGCATCTGCCCGGACAGCGGAAGACGCTGGTTGGAGTCCTGCCTGACACTTTGACCAAATTGATTTTGTTCTAGTAAATATTTTCTTTATACCAGGATAACTTGCCAATATCTGTGTCATACTCTTTGATTATTTACTCGCATATACTACACAGAAAAATCCAAAAATGATGAATTATTATGATGAAAGTAAACGCTACCTTACCTACCTTGTGGATTACCTACAATGCGAGAAAATTCGACACGGCCGTCAAGGCCGCGGTAGCATAATGGTCAGTGCATTCGCCCGGATAGCGAAGGGTGTGGGTTCGAGTTCCGTCTGCTGCCTGGTCCACGTGGATTTTTTCTGAAGGTTTAAACATCTAGCAGTTAAATGCTTAAAAAAAGCATAATGAAAAAAAAAACTCAAATGAAATACAAATATTACTCTTCATTTTATTTATTTAACGACATCCTTTACAATCTTTAAAAATAAAATTGATAATATTACACGGTCGTCCATAAAATCTAGTAAACTATTTACACACTAGGTCTGTCGAATTTGACCTAAATATAATAATATGTTTTTTTATGTTAATTTTTACACCAATAAAATTTCTTGCGCTACACTTAATTTTTTTTAAACATCTCGTGTGAACGTTATTCTATCGCCCTTATCATTATTACGTACTGCAAAAGAATATTTCGATTGTGTGGAGAAATTATAAACATCGTAATCTAGTTTGCACGTTAGGTAAACGGCAAACTTTTTGAGCAAAACCACAGAGAGGTAAACTTAGCAGTAGACATTTTTGTATTTAGAATTGCTACTACGCTGGCAAGGATTGTCTATGGTCGATGTTTTATTTATATAATTCAAGACCAAAATCCACAGCATTTTCTAAATATAATACAGGTTTTACAATAAAGTTTATCTTAATGCCAATTACAGATTTTCATTTTCTAGTTATAACAAAAAAGTTTGAAAAAATCCCTCTACCAAACAAGGGCGAGATGAGTGCAATGCGCGCGTGCCATTGTACATGTGTGTGTGTGTTTCATTTTTGTTTGTATATTACTATAATCAACCAACAGCCCTAAAAGTTGCTTTTTAAAAGATGCTGTACTTTTGCAAGTATATTTTTTATCCGTGCGGTGACGGAGAAAGAATACAACTCACCGCCCCTTTTCTTCCCGTGGGTGTCGTAAGAAGCGACTAAGGGATGTCGGAGCTTCCATCCGCTCTTCTGGTGGTAGGGTGCCTAACACCCGCCTGGTTTGTTACCACCGTGCGCATGGTGAAAAACCCGTGAAGTGCTTCTCGCGCGTTTCGGGGTCAGCCAGCGTACAACCAGAGCTCGAGTGGAAGTTGTCGCGAAGGATTCGGTCCAGGGGAGGCATCCGTGGAACCGATGCCGGGAGGACTGCATCGACCCGTCGGCCAGGGAGACCCGTAGAAACGGCTGTCCCGCTGGCCGCCCGTGGCACAGTACAGGGGCCCAAGCGTTCCTAACCAGTTCGCGAGGCTGCCCCATCATGTCACGCATAATCTCGGGGTGGACCGTCGTGCCGGTTGGTGACCGGGGCGTGGGGTCCCGGCGGCCACTTCCGGGGGGGTGCGGGGGCCCTTCCGTCCGGCGGGTCGGCGCATCTCCACTGCAGGCAGTCAATCGGGAAGACAAACCCCCCTTATTTGCCCGGACTCTTCGCGACGGCGTCCGCTCGTTTTCGCGTCTCTTTTTTTTTCACTTCCACCATGGCAGCCTCAAAAACAAAGTTTGGACGTACAGCGGTGCACACCCCCACGCCTTCAACGCTGTTTGAGGTCGAGTTCTGCAACATACGCGGACTCCACTCTAACCTCAACGCTGTCCACCACCATCTCGAGACAGCACGGCCAGCATTGTTGTTCCTGACGGAGACACAAATACTTCCGCCTGCTGACACAGGCTACCTTAATTATCCCGGCTACGTGCTTGAAGAGTCCTTCAAAGCGAAAGCCGGTGTATGCCTGTATGTTCGGGCGGATGTTTGTTGTCGCCGTCTCCGCTGCTTGGAAGATCCCTCCTTCTCCATGCTGGGGGTACACGTCGACTCTGGCCCCCGGGCCAGAGTCTACGTGTGCCTCTACAGATCCCACACCGGCGATGTTGAGACAACTCGACTTTTTGAACACCTTAGTCGGGCAGCAGATGACGCGCAGGAGCGATTTCCCAATGCAGAATTGGTGTTTTTGGGGGACTTTAATGCTCACCACAATTTGTGGTTAAGTTCTTCCAAAACTGACCATGCAGGGATCTCTGCTCACACATTCGCTCTCACGCATGACTTGAAGCAACTGGTTGATCAGCCCACCAGGATCCCAGATATTCCAAGTCAAGCGCCTTCTTTACTGGACCTTCTGCTCACGACCCATCCACAGGGCTATCAGGTTGTGGTAAGAGCCCCCCTGGGCTCGTCCGACCACTGCCTGATATCCGCCAAAGCACCACAGGCCAAGCCTCCGCGTCCAGCAGTGGTCAAGCGCCGAATCTGGCATTATGGGTCGGCAGATTGGGACGGTATGCGTGATTACTTTGCGTCCGTCCCTTGGAAGCAGCGCTGCTTCAGTGACAGGGACCTATCGGGCAGTGCCGTTGCCATTACTGAGGAGATCATAATGGGTATGGAATACTATATTCCTCATTCTGATCTCATCAGTAAGGGCACACGTAACCTCTGGTTCAATCACGACTGTGCTGAAGCTGCTTCGCGTAAGCAAGCGGCATATCGTGCTTGGATCAGAGGCCGCGCTCTCAAGGATCCCGGGGTCGATTCACTCAAAGCAGCCTACAATTCTGCTTCCAAGGCCTGTAAGAAGGCTTACATCAGAGCGGATGCCCAGCGTGTTGCACGTGTTGGCCAGGAACTTATAACGCATCCTGCGGGCTCCCGTAGCTACTGGCGTTTGGCTAAGGCCGTGCAAAAAAACTTCTGCCAGCCCTCGCTGCCACCTCTGAGATGCCCAGACGGAACACTAGCTCATAAGCCGCAGGAGAAAGCCGATTTACTGGCAAAACTCTTTGCGGCTAACTCCCGAATCGATGATTGCAATGCACTGCCACCATCATTACCTCACTGTGGCACAACGATGCCTGATATTAAAATCAGGCAGCGTGAGGTTCGTGCCGAGTTGCAATCACTCGACGTCCGGAAAGCTAGTGGACCTGATGGCATCCCAGCAGTAGTACTTAAAAAATGTGCAGCGGAGTTGTGTCCCGTGCTCACGCGCTTGTACCAATGCTCGTATTCTTTGGGGCGTGTGCCGGAGACTTGGAGAGATGCTAACGTGCAACCGGTACCCAAAAAAGGGGATCGCTCGGACCCGGCAAACTATCGGCCAATAGCAGTCACCTCAGTTTTATGTAAAGTTCTAGAAAAGGTCCTTAATAACCATCTGACCCGCTACCTAGAGGATCACTCCCTGATTAATGATCGTCAATATGGATTTAGACCGAAACGATCGACGGGTGATCTTCTAGCGTACTTAACTCATATCTGGGGTGAGGCTATCGACAAGCGTGGCGAGTCGTTGGCTATCAGCCTTGACATTGCCAAGGCGTTCGACAGGGTCTGGCACAAAAGCCTTCTCTCCAAGCTTCCGGCATACGGTCTGCCAGCCCAGTTCTGTTCTTGGGTAGCTGACTTCCTGCATGAGCGTAGAATTCGTGTCCTTACGGATGGTAGCAGTTCGCGGTTCATGTCAGTGAATGCCGGCGTTCCCCAGGGCTCCGTCCTATCCCCCACTCTCTTTCTGCTGCATATCAATGACCTGATTCCTCTTGGGAATATTCATTGCTATGCAGACGATAGTACAGTGCATGCGGGGTATCTCGGACAAGCAGCGGCTGGGCATGCAGTAACCAGGGAGAAACGGGAAAATCTTGTCATTGAACTCAATCAGGCTTTGGAACACATTTCCGAATGGGGTACCAGGAACTTGGTTGGGTTCAATGCCAAGAAAACTCAGGCTTGCGCTTTCACGGCAAAAACATCGCCATTCCTTCCCCTTCCATCTCTTCAGGGCACAACACTACCGCTGCAGAGCAACATTTCCATGCTCGGTATGGAAGTTCGCTCAGACCTGAATCCAAAGGACTACATCGAAACCGTGATCAAAACAGCTTCACGCAAACTCGGAGTCCTGAACAAGGTGCGGCGTTTTTTCACGCCCGATCAACTGTGCTTGTTGTACAAAACGCAAGTGCGGTCCTGCGTGGAATATTGCTCGCACCTCTGGGATGGCTCCGCCAAGTACTTGCTCGATGCTTTGGATAGGTTACAGCGGCGCGCGATCCGCATCATAGGCGATGAGGAGGTGACTAAACACCTTGAGCCTCTTCAATTACGCCGTGACGTGGCGTCACTAAGCGCGTTCTATCGTTTGTACCACGGCGAGTGTTCTGAGGAGTTATTCTCTCTTATCCCACCTTCCCCTTTCCTTCAGAGGACCACGCGCGCTGGCCTACGTTGTCACCGTTTTACTGTGGCCACAATTCCAACGCGTACAAAGAAATTTGGTGACTCATTTCTTTGTCGCACTATCCGTAAATGGAATGCTCTGCCCGCTCACGTGTTCCCTCCCTCTTACAACCTGGGATCCTTTAAAAGAGGCGTGAAGAAGCAGCATGCAGGCCGGCAGGGTGAGGATGGCTGGTGTGGCAGGTAGAACTGCTGTATCAGCTATCTTCGCGTCTGGACTTCACCTTCACTTAACATCAGGTGGGGTGGAGTCATTTGTCGGACCTAACTATAAAAAAAAAAAAAAAAAAAAAAAAAAAATATGTCAACAGCCGTGAAAAGTTTGTTCGTGAAACTTTCAGGAAGTTTGCAATACAAATCCATAGAGTACACATGCACGCGTTGCCGACATTTTGTTTTATATTATGGTAGTCACCTTCCCCCCTAGTTACGAACGAGGAATAAACTTCATCTAGTTCCGCCGTGTTCACATCAGTCAAATGTCATTTGTCATTCGATGAATATGAGACAAAACATGGAGTAACTAATCCAAGCTTAATCTTCGTTTAATAATAAGAGGGCTGGAGACCAAAATCGTCAGGTATCGAAGATTTATGTAGCGTTGTGTGCGTAGGGGCTAATAAGAATGTATGAGCATCGACCATAGACGAGGATGCCTGCGCAGTAACAATTTTACATACAAAATGGTGTCGATTCTGGCGTGATTCTCTAAACTTAAAACTAAATTTAACATCAATCTCTCCTTTTCATTCCGTATAGAGAATGACAACGATACACTGTTGTCAAATTTAAGTTTAGGTTTAGAGAATCGTGTCAGATTGACACGATTGACACCAATGTCTACTGGGCATGTTTATTTATCTGTGGTTCTGCTCAAGAATTTTTCCACTACTTATAGTCGCTTACCGCCTTATTAATAAACGAAGGTTAAGCTTGGATTAGTTACTTCATGTTTTGTCTCTGTTAATTTAATGACAAATGGCATTTGAGTGATGTGAACACGGCGTAACTAGTCGAAGATTATACCTCGTTTACTAATAAGGGGGTATGAGATCAAAGTTGCCAGGTATCGAAGATCTGCCTAGCCTTGTGTAGGAAGGTGCTTAAAATACAATAAAACATGCGACTGGTTTGGACGAAAGAATACCGTTATCTCGCCTAAACGTTACATAATTCTATTCCATAGGCAGAGACGTCAATCAAATTTAATGTCGTTTAAAGTCATGTGTGGTCTAACCTTATTCTTATAGTAAGGAAAGTGAGAGCAATAACATTAATCAAAATTAAAAGTTAATTGACGTCTCCGATTGTGCCTGTTGTTGCCTTATTTTATCTATATTTACAGTTGAAAGCAAAGAAATACACAGAATTCTCCCCACATGTACATAAACTGTTTAATTTATTTGGTTTTGTACGCATTAATTTAATTATTAGAATGTAAATTTAAGTTTGTAATCTAAAATAAATGGCCCTGTACTATATTTTTACTAAATTAAATTTACTTTGTTATGAAATCGATGCATGTCTATGCTTTTGATTAAAGTAATTAATATAATTTTTGTTTTGTATTTTTTTGTTTCTCTTTTTTTACTTAACCTAATTTATGGAACTAAACGCTATAATTTAGATTTTAGTACAAGCAATATTAGAGTACTAGAAAAATTTATTGTACTAGAAGTAAGCGTAACTATTTTCCCAATGATAATGTTTTGATTGTATATTTTTTTCTATAGGGTATTTGAAAAGTTTTAGAAAACGATCCACGTTATTGACTAATGTTGCCGCGAAAACGTTTTTCTGGAAAATATGGTGCCTTACTAGTGTGTGACGTCACACGACTGTTATTAAAACGTCAAATGATACAATGCAATGTCACTTTAACCGGAAGTATACTTGCCTGTGACGTCATTTTAGGCTCCGCCAATCCTAAGCGTTTTGGGTCACGTGACAATAGATAAGAAAACTATTTTTCTTTTTCGTGGGTTTTTTGTAAAAATAGTAAAAACCCCTACCAATATTCATTCTAAACACAGATGCTAACAATTGGCACTTTATTTTTATTACTGTCAAATACCCTATTATATCGTTGTTTGATGGGCGTACAATTTACTTATACAAAAGGAATTTGGATTCCTACAAGGTATTTATGAATATATGTTTTCTTCTCGGGGTAGCTTTTTAAATTATTATTCAGTATTATATAATGACCACTTTACACTTCTGACGTGAAGCTCCGTGGACCGGCTAACGTATTAAAGTAAATGTGGTCAGTCCGTTTTTTACCGCCGAAGAGGAATGAACTCGAGATGTCTAGCGGAACGGTTTCGAGTACATAAAGTAGGATTGTTTTTCCATCGTGAAAGAGTTCGGGAGTATTGATAACCACCGCCAAAAAGCGAGCTCATTTTTTACTCATTTTGTCCTCTGTGTCATTTTCTCTCGACTCTTTGTTGGTGGAAACAGATGTTTCCATTTTTGTATTGCGAGATAAACAGAGACTTAATGGGCTCGCGGTGAAAAATCCCGTGGAGGTTTTCACGGCTTCAGAGTTCGAAATCATCACCACTGATGTGAATTCACGCCATTATTTCACGACATTTCACGGCAATAGTGTGGAACCGGTTGGAATGTGTTTTTTATCAATTACATAGTGGAACGCTATAGTGTATGTTTTTTTGTTAATTTTGAATTTTTAACAATCATTAAATATCTACTGCTGATTGATTCAACAGTCATTGCGACAATTTGCGGTATAATAAGTTAATTCATATTGAACTTCTGTCTTCAATTCTAGTTTCCGAACTTGGAATTGAGATTTGATGTTAGAGAGTCGCCCTACAGATCTCCTCCGAGTTGAATAGTTGTCGATCCGTGTTCTACCCAACATAATGCGTCCCAACCTTTAATAAACAACAACATATCTGTCAAATTCAATTCCAATTACTTTTCGAGTTTGACCGCTTTATGAAATACTCTTATATAGATGATTGGTCGGGCGCGAGCTGATGTGAAAACTTTTTTTATCATCCCAATCGAGTAGCTCAAGATAAACATCGGAAACGAAACTAATTTTCCCGAAGTCGGGCGAGGAAAGATGACCCATTTCTTGTGAATTGAACTTGTGCTTGGGATTTCACGATTTCAATCGAATGTGATGCCATCGAGTTAATTCGATCGCAAAACTTTGACAGAAAAAGGTCACAAAGCAATTTTTTTAAAGATTCAACGAAGCGTCGTTTTCATTATCAACTTAATACCTACATATATTGTTTCATAATAAAAGTAAAAAGGTCTTCTGTAATGCAATGATTTCAAAGAAAACTTACCCGAATTGGTAGTCTACCTACCTACCTATATTTTATATATATTATGTGTGGGTTATTTACAAACATAACGCTGTTTTTTTTACTTTTTCATACAACATTCTTATTTTAGAACATCCCGTGTTCATTTATTTAATATTAGTAGCTACTTTGAAAACTTCTGTAATAAATATACTTGGAAAATATAACATTACTTTATAGAAATTTAACTTTTTCTTTCAAAAGCTCAAGAGATGAAGTTTCTGATGAATGGATATAGCGTGAATTCTGAAAACATGCATCAATTTCAGATTCTATCGAACATTAAACTTCATAAACAATAAACCTAAATTATATTAATCTTTGGCAAGAACATTTTTAAACAATGAAACTTATCCTAACATAGGTACCTAAAAATATTATTAACATTTACAACATTGAAATTTTATCATTAAACACTTTCAATTATTTCTAATTAGCTTATAGTTAAAGTATCTGATTTAATTATTAATAATTTATACCCACTTAGACATTTCGTTTTAATAAATATAGTTTAAACACTCTGTACAAAATCTCACAAAATAGGGTCTATATATAGAAATATCTTTCAGGTATTATTTACAAGGATAAATTAGTATCTAACAATGACATTTTACTTTGGCACAAAACATTGTCACGCCTGCTATTCTATATTAGAGATATGTAAAGTTTATTAAATTCACACATTTCTTGTCATTTTACACATTAATTTTTACGAGTAAATCACATCATTATGTACCTAAGTGTTTTTGATCGGTTATATCCGTAACTCTATTATGTTTTACAATATTGAAGTAGTGATGAGGCCCACACTCGTGAGGCGCCTCGTTTGAGTACCTCGTCAGGACAAAATGACGGATTACTCGTATTTCAACTTTGAACCACCTCATTTTCTTCGAGATATGCTGTGAGGGGTGGCAGAAGCCAAATAAAGATGTTACTGACCTATATTGTGATATGATTTAATAATTCTAGGGGGGTGCAAACCGTAAGTGGCCCCGGGCGCCAGATATTCAAAATTTGCCCTTGAACGCAACGTCACGTTATCGCTTCGCGCGCTCTGCCTCAACTCAAGACACCTCGCGAGTAACTCACGGGGGAAAATAAGGGCCTCCCTCATTTTCAATAAAAAATACGAGTTACACATCGCTTTATTGAAGAAGCATAATTGATGATTAAACGAACTTACCTGTATGTGAAGTTCTATCACAATTTTACGAGTGATTCGTACGAAAAGATTAGCAACACCTGTAAAAAAATAATATTTCAATTGACTTATGTAGTAACGCTCATGTGACACCACTCTCTGCACTAATTTGAGGGTATATTTGAAAAACTATCGTGTAACAGCGCGTGGGTAGACCGAGCCTAGCTCTGCCAGTCGCTCGCTCCCACCTTCATTAGTTTAGAGTACTGTTGCTATGAAAATATTCCCAAAACCCCTAAAGGCTTAGGGTGGGAGGGCGTTACTAATCTTTTCGTACGAATCACTCGTATAATTGTGATAGAACTTCACATACAGGTAAGTTCGATTAATTATCAATTATACTTCGTGATTCGTACTCAAGATTAGTAACACCTGTAAAAAAATAATATTTCAATTGACTTATGTAGATGTTGAGAGTGGGTTGGTTTTGCGAATGTTTAGTGAAATATAAAATGTGATGTGGAACATTTTTATTAACAAATCGACAATGAATTATTTATAAAATCATATTTAACAATTTGGTTTATGAAAGTATAGATTTAGCCAGCGCTGTTTCGTCCGAGTTCAGGATGGTTCTGTTATAGAACTTTGCAAATGTATTAAAATTTGTTGCTCCTGCCAGCGGCTCTTCGAATTTGATCTATTGTGATGCCTTGTGCTTGAGCTCGAGACGTAGCAGCGTGGCGAGTAATGTGACCAGAGAAAATAGATGTATCTATGCCACTCGTTTCTAAAGTACACTTAATCCAACGACTTATTGTTTGGGTGGATACAGTTTTATGCGGTTTTTTGAAACTAATAAAGAGATAATTTGATTTCCTTATATTTGTGGTTTTATTAATGTATGATATTAAAGTTAAAGCTGGACAAATTTGTGGTTTATCTTTATAAAAGGATATATGCAGCATAGGTTAGTTCTTACCAGGCCTAGAAGTTTTTATGAAATCAGTTATTTTCACTAAAATCTTCTCGGGCATTATAGATATATTTTTGATATTTATTTTGGACAGAGTTTGGACTCTATGCGCAGTTATCAATGCAATTAGAGTTACACATTTTTTAGAGAGAAGTTCTAAAAATAGCTCATCATTTGGGTACCATGTCGATATGGAGTTTAAAACCTCGGCAGGGTCATATGTTATGGTCGTACTTGGGCGCTGGAGGCCTAGTACGGAATACACCTTTGAAAAATCTATGAATTCGGTTGTCTTCCGAGATTTTTGGTCCAATAATAAGTGCCAGAGCGGCTTTGCAACTATTCAAAGAGCCATACTGGCATCCATTTTGATATAATTGTGAAAGGAATTCTAGAACAACAGTAACCGATGTATTATATAATTCTAAATTCTTTTCATTGCAATATTTACACCATTTTTTAATGTAGACTGTACTGTTTTAGTGAATTTTGAGAAATTGAGACTAAAATAATGTCTATTGAGGTCTCTGGCACTTCTCTTTGGAGAAATGCCGACCGGATAATACTCTGGCAATCAGTGTCAGGTTGGCTGTGGTATTGCGGCTGCTGGAATGAGAAACAATATCGTTAGGGCTTATTATTATTGTATCCGAGTTTAAAAGGTTTATAAATATTGGATACCAGGGCTGAGAGGGCCAGTTTGGCACAATCATGATGCCAGTTGCCTCGTCTATAATTAATTTACGAAGTGATTTTAAAATTACTGAAAAAGGCAGAAATGCGTAAAAAAAACAATTTGACCACTTTACAGTAAACGCATCAATTGCTTCTGCATTAGTGTCTTTATGCCATGACACATATTTTGGGCATTTGTTATTAATTCAAGAAGCGAACAGATCAATTTCTGGGGTGCCGAATTTACTAATGATTCTTTTAAAAGCAGTCCTTGTTATCTCCCATTCTATATCCGGATGAGTTTTTCTGGATTCCGTGTCAGCTATTGAATTATCTTTTGATTTAATATATGATGCAAATACAAAAAATTTTCGTGATTCACACCATTGCCAAATGTTTTTTGTAATGTTCGTGAGATGAGGGTATTGAATACCGACCATGCGGTTTATATAAGAGACTGCTGTGGAGTTATCTACACGTAATAGAATTTGACAGTTGTATAAATCCTTTGCGAATATTTTAATTGCAAAATAGGCTGCCAATAACTCGAGTTGGTTAATGTGAAGATGGCGTTCGACTTGTGATCATGGCCCCGACGCCGTTTCATCCCTACAGGCAGCTCCCCACCCCGTAGTTGATGCGTCAGAAAATACTTCTAACACATAATTGTCATCTTTGATTCTATGTCCCGAATTATGTACAGCTTTTAGCCACCAGCTAAAATCTTCTTGAAGTGATTTTGATAAGCTCATATGTCTGTCGAAATTGTTATCCCATTTTAAGTTAAGGAATTTTTGTCGTTCGAATTCTTTGGTGTATAACAAGCCATATTCAGTAGGTATATGAAAAAAAAATCTCATTACCTGCATAAAACATTCGTGAAAAAATTCACGGTCATTGTCGGTAAGATGTTACTCCCACAGAATAACACGCAAACCATTTTCCAAGAAATCGTTACAGCGGAGCTCGAACGTGATAAGAGATAAAGGTCATTAATTCCGAATGCAGTGATGCATATCGATGAAATTTTCACCATAAATAAAATTAAACATTTTAAATACCTTGCTGATTCTGCGGTGATGGCGACGAATCCCGTGATGATTCCGAAGATGATGACTGAATAACGCGACATCTTCTTCTTTGTGATTTTTTAAACTCCCTTTCCAACTTCTTAAGTTTTTGTCGAAAGTAATTAAAGTTTTCTTGATCGCGACCTCTTTTTGGCATTTTTATAGCCAAGTTAAATATTAATCAGTTGTAAAAAAGTTGTTAAATATTTCTAGTGCGGAGTGGTACGGCACTGAAAAGCGAATGAAGGCGGGAGCGAGCGACTGGCAGAGCTAGGCTCGGTGTACCCACGCGCTGTTACACGATAGTTTTTCAAATATACCCTCAAATTAGTGCAGAGAGTGGTGTCACATAAGCGTTACTACATAAGTCAATTGAAATATTATTTTTTTACAGGTGTTACTAATCTTTAGTACGAATCACGAAGTATAATGCTCTTTATACTCCTTCTATTTAACCTAACTCTTTTTTATTAATAAATAATTTGTTTAATTTTCCTTCTCATGGTCTCACTATTATAAGTATTTTCTTTTTTCCATGATGTCTGATTATATGCTGTTTTGGTTGTGATAGTTAAAAATATGCGTGACAAAAAGAATTGACAAAAATCAATCATTAGGGTTTTTACTAAGTTTTTTTTTTACTAATATTAGGACAATCAATATGATCCCATAATTAGAAAAATAATAAAATTCATTGTTTTAAACAAGAAACTTAAAGATTAATAAATCGAACCTAAAGATACGATTCCCGAACGTAACGTAACGTTTATAAACCATAATTAAACTGTCGTAGAATGCTTGGACTAAAACGAAGATATCAGACAAGTTATTCAAAACCTAGTTAATGTACTGTAACTGTATACTGTATTATCAACTCTTAAAAACAGGCTAGTTCCATTGTTAGAGCGAGATATCACATGCGCACAGTAGGGCGACATCCTACTTGAACAGTTATTTTTGCCTGGCGTTAAGCGTGCATAATACGGCCCCTGCTCTAATAATAGACTTATAGGTTGCGGCAGGGCCGGATTTTGAGGCGTAGAGGCCCTGGGGCACCGGAATTTGTTTTTTTTTTATCTTTGTTGTACCCCTGGGTCAGGACCCAGGATTGAGGTGATATTTGGTCTTAGGGACGGAGCTCACGATTGTACGCAAGATCTCCAGAATCCCGATCTTTGTAAAGATTGGTAAAGGAATAAAATTTGAAAGAGTTGTACTGTGCATCCATTCCAGTAAATTCGGTTTTGCTGAATAATTTGATTCATCTATTTCATATGGTTGGTTTGGTCTATTTTTTGGATACCTATGGATACCGATATGGTATAGTATTCCTGTCCATGGGGAGCCTCTTTATTTATTAAAATCATAGTACTTCTCTTATAACTAGTACCGGAGATTCCTCTTATAGTTCCATAGTAGAGAGTTAAAGCATTTGTACATATATTACTATACAAAAAGAAATGAATACATTTTCTACGAGTCTCTATGGGCTGAGTGTGGAATTTTTCATAGTGAAGTTATCACAGTGCTTTTGTGCTTCCGTCGCTACGTTCAGCGTTCAAATGTTCCTCAAAATTGCAATCGGATAAATGCTTACGTATGTAAGAAAAATACAGTAAAAATAATGATGATGTTTATTATATAAATCGCGACAAAACTAATTTTTATTATGCATTTACAGCAGAAATCCTTGTCTACTTCATCCTTTGAAATATATTAAATAAATATTGATAATAATTTTAATTAAATACCTGCTAAAAAAAAAAATGGTTGCCTGTAAAGTCGGTTTTACGGGCGAAGATTTTACGTGACAACGTCTTTTTCTCGGTAGAATATTTATTGATATGAATATAATTAAATTGCACAATAGGAACAAGGAATTGAATGAAAATAAGAATTGCACAAATTTTAACTATAGAAATATATTTTGTTTACTAAAACATTGTACATGTAAACTTAAACTCATCGTAACGTTACCGAGCGTTACACTTTTTCATAAGTGACTCCCAGCCGCAACCTAATTTAAGACGTTGTCACGTCAAAAAATACAATTAAAACAAAGTGTATTAACCTTAGGCTTGAAGAATTAATGGCAGTGTAACTGAAATGCATGCCAACCCAAAAAGTGTATAAATTGGTATATCCCCTTCACGATGTTTCAGCCACTGGACATTATTTTTCTTATTATTAATATATTATAAGAAAAACGTATAAAAATGATTTAGTCCTAAACTATGCAGACTAAATAAAGTATAAATTACACAAATAATTACGTAAAGCTTTTTAAAAATCTTACACAATGTATCGTTTTTAATTTGTGTAAAACTCATAAAATTGTTAACAGAATAAATAACACACCGATACAAAGAATAAGATGTTTGGTGAAAGGAAACTTTCATCTTCGTGACTTCTTATTATGAAAAATATTTAAATAATCCTCAAAAAATAGTAAATGAGCACCAAAAAAATATAAGCTAAAGGTAAGGTTAGGTTAGTTGTATTTTTAAAGATAACTCTTCACCTCTGGCAGTAGTGTGGTGAAGTAGAGGTGCTTTGTGTTAATTTCTATTTTTTTTTTATAATTTTTAATAGTAAAATTTGCAATAATAATTCACGCAGTTACTAGGAACGCATAAATCATCATCAGTAGTGCCGTAAAATCAGAGTCAAAATAATTACGTCAGCTTGACTCCGCCCATCAGCTACGAGATTGCTAAATGTCTGCTACAGAACTCTCGCAGGCTACGGCACAAAGCATCTCCTACAAGAATCTGTGGTTCTGGTACTAATCGACGCTTTATAAATTATGTTATTCTCGTCGTTAAGAAAACTGTATCCTGCTTACAACTTTGATTTCATAAATCAATTATTTAAAATTCAAAAAAAACATCAGACGGAGAAGAAATAACGTGGCTATGGTGCAATACGTTAATTCTCTCGAAAGCATATGAATATCAATCAGCTCACTTGTATAATTAAAAAAACACATTATTGAACTTGCACAAGTGCAAAAAAATGACTTGCTACTATAAAATATGATGATACAGATGCTACACATATATCGTGTAAACCGATACACATGCTTCAGTCAAGATTAATAGTAGGGGAGCCCAAGCGGGGATTTTTGGATTTACTCGAGCGCGGCAGAAAAACATATGGGGAGCAACCTTGCACCTAGTTAAGTACTCCTACCATACCTGAGCCCCCTATGTAGGGCCGAACGTCTAGGGCAGCAAAAACGAAATTTCAACGACCGGTCATGACTTTTGGTCGCGCCCAAATCGTCAGTCTTTTGAATATAAGCTACTAGAGGGTTTATGTAACGTTTCTAAGAACGGAAAAAATATTGTACTGCCGCGGTTTGCATGATATGGGGGTGGCCGTACGAAGGGGTAGAATATAGAAAAAAATAACCGAGCGCGTCAGACATTGAGGAGGGATGTTACGTGAACCCTCCAGTAGCTCCTATTCAAAAGACTGACGATTTAGACCCGACCAAAAGTCATGACCGTTTGTTCAAATTTTGTTTTTGCTGCCCTAGACGTTTGGCTCCACATAAATGACTCAGATATAGTGGGAGTACTTAACTACGTGCAAGGTTGCTCCCCATATGTTATTCTGCCGCACTCGAGTAAATCCAAAAATCCCCGCTTGGGCTCCCCTACTATAAGTATGTTATTGTAAATAAAGAGCGAGGCCACCTGATACAAGTATCTAATATACTTACTAAGTTAGTCTCCACCTTCGAAATGGTATACCGAATGTAATAACGTAAATAAAACTTTTTGTTTCTTTTTTTGAGCCATAGTATATTGATGTCGTATCCATACTAATCCATACGCCATACTAATATTATAATTAAGAAAGTGTATCTGCCAGTCTGTCTATTACCTTTTCACGCTTAAATCGCCAAACCAATTTGAAAGAACCGACAGAAAATACGGTTGCCTTATAAAAATGAGAGGTGCTCTTTCTATTAACTAGTCTTTAAAATTCTCTACCATCAAGTGGAAGTTTAATTGAAACTTACCCGTGATATTTCAATTGTTTCTAAACTACAATTGAAACGAATGAACTCGTTATCTGCCATTCCTGAGCGGTCATTTCATACCCAACGTTCAATATCAATGGTTTAACCTTAATAAAAAACGAAATGGCTTTCAACTAATTTAAACTTTATGGTCGCCATGATAGGGTAGAGAATTATATCAAGGTCTAGTAGCTTCATAAAGTACGCCTTAGAAATGGCATGCAAGGCATTCTCCATTTGCAGGCGGAGATATTAATTTCGCTTTGTCTCGGAAGTTCTCCATGTCTTTAATTATCAATTTAGAAAACAATTAGGGCCCGAGTGAATATATAATGTCACCGTCAAAATTTATGTATATCAAGCAAATCAGGATCTTTTGATTTTACGCAAAGATTCAGTATTTGTGCGGGAACAATGAGCAGTGTGCATTCATATAGACGACTGTTCAGTACACCTAAGGATTTTCTTGAAAACTTTTTTTTTGAATTAGTTCTCAATGCGAGAGATCAAAATTTTTTTTCTCAAGTAAATGGAACAGAAAATCCCATTTTCCTTTTATCTTAAAAGGTGATATCAGATTTCTTTGAAATTTGTTTCGTCGAACAAAAATTAAGGGCACAAGATTAGTGGACGTGGCTTTCAACTCGTATTATGGTTATGCGGGAATATTTTTATGGCTTTATGATCTTAATTCTTAATCATGTCTTTAATCTTGACTAGTACCTAGTAGTAGTTTTGATACTTTTATTTTATGCTAGCTGACCTTTCATACCGCTATATTTTTTTCGTGATTATTTTCAAAGACAATGTTTTGGGCAATGTTTAGAGACTCTTACAGTCTTTTGTCTCATTCACTGACACACAATTCATATTATGAGTTGAAAAAAATTGCTGTTTTTTTTTAACTATAATAAAAACCTTGTAAACTAGCAACCTGCCGAATCTTCTCATTTTTGTCAGAAAATTGCACCCGAGTGCTAAAAGATTTGAACTAAAGAATTGAAGAAGAAGTGCTATCTTCATTTCAGAATTTTCTGTTGGTACCCGGTAGATTTGTCAAAAAATGTATTTCATTTGAACCCTAAGCTGAAAAATTACGAATACAATTAAAAACAACCAACAAATCCAAAGTGTTTACTATTTTCATCTTACGGAAACCAAATTGTGGAATTGAATTTGTATTTTATATTCCCTTAGTACATACAAGTGCTTTAACTTGGAGGAATTGCTAAATGTGACGCTATTACCTATTTGAGTCATTTAATTTAGGACAGACATGATAAATACATTATATTCCATTTACTCATTCAATATTCACTTTTGATTTATTAAGGAAAATAAATTAATAATGGCTGATACTTTACTTCGGAGCAGAACAAATTCTTTTAGTCGAACAATAACTGAATAGCTTTTTATTGGAATTCCAATTTGAGCTGCTTTTGTACATTTTTAGTCATGGTCTAGATAAAGAACAACGAAAACGTATTAGTGTATTATTACCAACTAAAGTTTAAATGGTTTCGTCTACATTGGTTTATTATAAGCCTTTCATTTCAAAAGAATCTATATTCGAGTGACCTCGATTCCGAATCATGAAATATGTTAGACACGTCTAAACAATTTAGTATCCTTATTAGATTCATGAAATTCAAAACTACTGAAGCTATTTTAAACGCTGAAGTAGAGATAGTCATCTACAATATTGATAAAGACTTATTTTTTTTCTTCGTTTATCAGGTAGATTATCAAAAAGTATTAGACACGTATTTTTTCTTTTTTCACATAATATAAACATTGCAGAGATATATTGATTTGAAAAGTCGCATGACGTCACGTTTTGGTACAATTTTCACTTAAAAGTGACGTCACGAGCCCCTACTCCCAAACTTTGATGCGCTATAACTTTGTCATTTTTTGCTTGATTGCCCAATGAAAAAATACGTGTCCATTATTTTTTGATCATCTAACTGACGGACTAAATAGAATTTCGTTTACTGTACCCCGCCATCACCCCTATTTGATTAAAGTTTATCATTTAAATATGTCTTTTAAAACATATTATGAAAAAAGTAAAACGTTAAGACGGTTAATAAGAATAAGGTAATTCATTCAAAAATCAATTCACAACCTCCACCGACGTCTTTTGCGAGCGCTTTTTAAGTTTCTATCATGATATCTTCTGGTCTAGACGATGATGCTTGATGAGCTCTTAAAACATCAGCTGATGTTGATTTGATGCAGTTGTTCATGTGTATATCTGACGATGCATTGGAGTGATGGTGCTCCCGACGGGGGCGGTGACAGCATTTCCGGCCTACATTTCCACAGAGCGACCTGATAAAGAACAAGAAATTATAGTTCATTGAAATATCTGTCGAATTTAAGAGACAACGAGAAGGACCTAAACCATTAACTTCTAGTGGTGAAGAGGCATAAGAGAGTAAGGAAATGCAAGGAAATCTTATAACACCAATTTCTAGTAATAAAGATGGTTTCCTCAATCCGATTTTGTTAATAACACCAACCAACAGGTCTGAACAAAGACAGAATGTAATTGAACGGATATATTGAAAAAGTTACCTAATAATGAGGTACACCAAAACAGAGAAAATTACTACAACACAGAATAGGATGGATTCAGTCTACTTCAACAGAGAAACTGCTGATTCAATAGGTATAATGATAGAAGAAGATTGTAAAACTTTACCCTAACTTACTACTCTTATTAAACAAATAGAAAACTAACGGGGGTCTAGTAACTACTATATAGTATTTTAATGCTCTATAACTATAGAGCATTAAAATAATACTAAGTTATATAATATTATATTTTGTTAATATAAAGAAAAATAAATAATAGTTTTAATAAAATTTATTTACGAAATATTTTGTAACGAAGTTCCGTTTTTATAAAATTAGTTTTGGGTTCTTTAGAAGATCCATAGAATAGATACTGATATTATAAAGAGGTAAATTTTTGACTTTGTGAAATTGTGACGTATTAGGGGGTAATCCGATTTTGAAAATTCTTTTACAAGCCACGTTATAAAGGGGGTTTTCAATAAGAACGCTCGAAGTATAACTGTGGTATAACGGCCATATTTGAAAAGCGATAGCTGTCTTTGGCAAGAATACATATTTAGTAGTGACATTTTATTAAGATCGTTACGATCTTTAACAATGCGTAGAAATGTTTAAGATTTGTTATTGGATTCAGTGCTCTATTTGCCTTACTTTCCGTGCGTTGCGACCATTTTATGGCTTTCACGACCGTCTTGCAAAGTCCACAATCCATCGCCTAACAAATACATTTAAGAACATCTTGAGGTCGATTCGGGAAATTCATCAAGTGCCTCTTCACATCGAAAATGTCATTGTTTGGTGAGGATTTTGGACCGACGGCGTTACCGGCCCTTATTTTTCCGAATATGCGCAAGAATATAAATAAACTAGCTGACCCAGCGAACTTCGTACCGCCATAAAAAAATTTAATTAAAAAAACATTGTCCAGCGGACAAAATTGTGAATCTTAACCATTCTCAGATCCCCTTGAACACACACAAAAAATTTCATCAAAATCGGTCCAGTCGTTTAAGAGAAGTTCAGTGACATACACACTCACAGAAGAATTATAAATATAAAGATAATAAATATTTCCAAAACTCACACCAATAAACCTAGCCGCAAAGTAGTGTTTACTTATAGGCTTGTGTTATGGGGTACTAGGGTAACGGATAGAATATACACACTGTACATATATAAGTATATTGATATAGAAATACATATCAAACATCCATGACTGGAGTACAAATGCTCGTATTCATCACACAAACATCTGCCCCCACCCGGGATTCGAACCCGGGACCTCTCGAGTCCGCGACACCATGAAACCCGGCATACAAACCACCCGACCACGGAGGTCGTCACTGTTAATGACGATCTATATTAGACCATGATAACAAATTTTCCTGACCTAAGCTAGATGGTGTAGCTCTCTTAAATATGTGGTTTTAAAAGGACGCCGCCACTTGCCATACTGCAGGAGAGAGATTAAATTTATTGGATGAGGAGTTTTAACATCTTGTAATGTCACGCGGTGGCATCATCAAATAGCCAGACATCGTGTGATTTAACACTGCTCAACTACTTTCTATGGAGCTACGTGAAGTATCTGGACTATGTAAAGAAACTACAAATAATTGCTGCCTTGAAGGCCAACATAAATCTTGTTCTTCATGAAAATGAACCCTATTGATGGAAAAAAGTCCAGCAAAATCGAGGTGGCCATTTGGCTGAAATTATGTTTCATACAAATTGTCAACGAATATTCCATAAAATAAAATTAAAATTATAGCAATATCAGGCAAACATAATATATAATTTTAAAAATCGAGCGCTCTTAATGAAAAACCCTATATTAACCCAAAACATGAAAAGGCTTTTTCGTGTAAGTCGCAATTGCAAAGTAGGTTGGAGTATAAACGGTCTAAGGAAAACGTTCCTTACGAACGTTGCCTTAACGATGAGAGATATATAGTTGAATTCTAGAGAAAAGCTGAAAGCTTGATAATGCCTACATAAAAGTTAGCGGCAGAATATGTGTAATTATATTTAAGTCTACAAGTATTTTTTTATATTAAAAAATAATTTTATTTCTTAGGTCATCATTATCGAACATATTTTTAACAATTATGAAATCTTATCCAAATAATTAAATTTGTCTTCCCAAATATTTAAAACAAAATACTTAAAACTACAGTTTACACCGAAGCGAAGCGAGGGCGGGCCACAAGTAGTAGAATTAAATAGGAGCTAATAAATCAGAAAGAAATTTAATTTCATCAGGATTACACCTATGAGGTATGAATTTGGAGTCTTTAGTGTAACATTACCTCTTCGTATTGTAATTCTCATTGTTGTTGTTGGTGTACGTGTTAATGAATATCTTAGGGAGACCAGTCTTACTCTATGTGTAGACTGCGGAAGAAAGCATGAAGATAATCTAAAAGAAAAATGATAATTTAAAAATAAAAGTTTACAATCAATTCAATAAAAGAATAGACTTCAGCAAGCATTTTCATACTCGTAACTTATAAAAGTTCTGTAATGATACTAAAAACTATAAAATTCTTGCAAGAAATCTTTCAAAGAATGATATTCCAGCAATAGTAATTAAAGATGCTAGCTTTGAATATCTTCGCGAAACGTAACCAAAACATACTGAAGAATAAAATAACTTAAATACGTACGCACCTGCAGCAGGAGTCCAGGGTTTTCCTGAAAGCGGCTCGAAAGTCCCTATTGAAGTATGCGTAGATGAGAGGGTTAAGGGCGGAGTTGAAGTACCCGACCCAAAAAACGGCTGCGACGACGGGAGGCGGCGATGGACACGAAGGTCCACACAATGCCGTTATTATGTACCTGATGAAGAAAACAAAAGAAATCAATACGTACAAGTAGATTTTTTTATATAAATAGGTTTGAGCAGACGAATTCACCCTTTAAGTGGTGCTGGAGTCCACACGCGAAAACAGCTGTGGTTTGCGTTTTTTATTAAATCAGACGCTAAAGTTTTAAAATAAGCATTACCTTAAGAAAAAGCGTAAGCATGTTATTTATCTCGTAAATCGAGTATTTGATACAACTCAGCTTAAGAACGTTTGAAAAGGTAAAATTCAAATGAACGTTATTTTTTATGTCAAATTTTGCATTATCGTGAAAAGTATCAGATAGACGGCTCCTTGTTTCGGAATATACGAGTAGCTATTCCAACACTGTCAGTCTTCAAGTTTTTTCTACATACATCTCTTCCAATTGCAAATTGTAAAAAAAAATCCATTTGCGATTTTGTACAGCAAAGAAATGAGTCAGAAAATTTCTTTTTCCATGTTGATAGTAGATATCGGAGGATTCTAGGTATACGTAATACGAAAGTTTCACGACACGTACCCCTTGCGGGATTTGCAGAAAGTCAAAAGAGCTCGACACAGTGTAAAAGAACATTAATTTGAAAAACTTGATGGCGCTGAGGTTAGCTCGATCAGTCTGCAATTGTCGTGGTAAAGGAAGGTTTGGAAAGTTTGCTCATCGGATGGACGAATAAAATATATTATGTTGAGCTTCACAGCGTTTCGGAAGGCATATTAATTACTTGCACGTTACATACAGCTAGTAACTTACGAGAACTCTGCCGACAAACTGCGTTGCAGTTTGGCAGATATAATGTAATTTTACATGTAAATTGTTTGCTGAATAAATAAATTAGAAAAAAAGCAATTGTTGGAAATTCGGCAACTACCAATCTGCACTTATCTCATGTCGTCGGTATTGGTCTGTTTATTCTAGTGATTCTGTCTACTGAGAGGAAAGATGCCGTTATCTTAAATACAGAAGGCATTTGATGCTAGAAGCCAGATTTATTGTCTTTAGTTTCCCCATCTCCATGCAGGCAGTGTAGTATACTATATAATAATAGTATCTATACTAATATTATAAAGCTGCAGAGTTTGTTTGTTTGTTTGTTTGAACGCGCTAATCTCTGGAACTACTGGTCCGATTTGAATGATTCATATTCATATTCATTTATTGCATCTTGTTGTATAAACAGGTGTTACAAGTATGGTTAGGTTGCAAACAAGAGCCCTGTAAGGGCACGGCAAATTATTAGATTATTGTTACAATTACATATTTTATACAAAATTAAATCACATATCTTAATAATATTATTAATAAATAGTAACATTTAAATACAAAAATAGCTTTACAGTTTACATTAATATTATGGGTTTATTTCATGTTTATTTATTTACCTAACCTATTTTTTCGTCAATATATTCGTTTACAGAATAGTACCTAAGCCTTATTGATTAGATTTTTTTTAAGATTACTATCAAATTTTCTTTTTAAGATTTCTTTCAGTGTTGGGTAGTCCATTTATCGAGGAAGGCTATAGGCTATATTTTTTTTTCAAAATTAGGGATCTGTAATGAAATTGCTATTTTGTAACACAAGGTGTAAAATCGAAAACCTATTTTTGCGTGCGCTGCAAAAACTATTGACAATAGAACAAAATGATGTACTACGGGTTTGTAGATCCCATTAAGTCCTACAAAAAAGTCCGCGAGAACATATATCTAGCTATCATGGTTTAATCACAATAACCGATTTTGTATTCAAAATAATTATTAAATCGACTGAAGAAAAAAAACTACGTTAAATATGTATCGTAATATTAATCTTTATCGAAATTAAGCATTATGTTATCAAGAGTATTTATGTAGAAGTAAAATACTTTTTGTTTCATCTCAATCGGATATTTCGTTTAAAAGTTATCACGTGTTTAAAATGTTAAGAGTTGGTACCTATTAATGAGTTATGGGGCCATAGAGTTTTTTATCAACATAAAATCCTGTAAAGTTATTGTCATAATAAAATAAATTATGTGAAATCAATGAAACAATTAATAATGTCATATCATTCCAAGAATTAAAGAGATTAATGTCAATTAATAACAAATAACCACACTAATATTATAAAGGCGAAAGTTTGTGAGTGTATGAGTGTGTATGTTTGTTACTTCTTCAGGTCTAAACGACTGGAGCGATTTTAATAAAATTTGGTATAGAGTTAGCTGACACCCTGGATTAACACATAGGCTATGTTTTACTGCGGGAAAATATCCCTAATAAACCGCGGGTAACACCGCGGGGCACAGCTAGTTAATAATAATTCTACCTTTTACTGGAATAAAACCGAAAACAATAGTGTCCGACTTGATATACATAAAACCAAACATGGAAATTTAAGCTGGGAGACACAATGGCGGTCACCGGAAGGGGGAAATAATTTCTAAGCTTTCAGTTCACTGATATTTAATGGATTTGATTGTGAAGCTGTTGTTTGGTTTTGGCATCAGAAGTCATTATAATCCGTTCTTTCTATATGATTTTTTATATATAATCTCTATAAAATCCATGTTTCTCAACTCAGCAGTGGATTTGATAGGTCCATGGTGAAAAATACATAGGTACATATGAAGAGATTCGTTAGCACCCTTCAATCCGCACTGAGCCCGCGTGGTGGGTCATGGCCCAATCTCCCTATTCTATCCGTAGAGAAGGCCTGTGCCCCAGCAGTGGGGACATTAATAGCTGGTGATGATGATGATGATAAACCAATTCAAGGAATCATGCCTAGTACTAAAGAACAGTTTCAAGTCATTTAACTCTTAGTGTCGCCGCACACGGACCACACGCCACAGCCACAAACGCCGCCACGAGAAGTTAAATGCTAAAGTAAACTAAAGTGGCTGAAGCGCGCGACAGCAGCCGACTAAGGCAAAGGAGAGGGGTGGGGAATCGCGCGAGTGACGTGTGGCGGCGTTTCGTATCGGCGCATAAGTGGCCGGTGCGGACCACAAGAAGCGAGCAACGACGATTTGTAGCTTGTGGCGGCCACCGGGCGTACCGTGTGTGGCGAGTCCATATAAAATGTATGAAAACTACAAGAAATATGCCGGTGGTGGCATTTTGTGGTTGTGGTGGTGTGGAACTACTTTTCATAAGTGTGTCATTTTTTTTAAGATAAATAATAAACACAATACGTAAACGTTACTTTCTTATAGCCACTTGTACTACATTAATATTAAGTCATTATGATATTTCGAAAATAAATTTTCTCAAAATTAATAAACCTAAATAGACGGATTTGCGAACGAATCTCCGTATCTTATTTCAGATAAAGGAGAACACAATGATGAGACGTAAATGTAAAGATAAAATTTCCTTTTATAAATTATAAATTGATTATAAGATCATATTGCTTGCCTGAGTAACTGAGTTCTCGAGACTGCTGGTTACGATTTGTGTTTTTTATTACATCAAACGCCGGTAAAAGAATCGTGATTGATATGAAACCTCGTTTGGGCCCTTTCTGTTTATTTAATAATGCCAATTTGTTAGCCTCGAAATCTTATTTGCCTTTCTATTTGGGCGTAATTGTGATAGGGTTCTAATGACAGTCTTTACAATAATCACCCCCGATGATTGTAGTTATTACGAAACTGCCATTATAGCGGGCCCTTCTGTGTAACTACACAGCTTTAGTCGCAGTTTTGTCTAATTTAAATGTGAATTTCTAAGTGGTATACCGTTCTTCTAACTTTTAGGGTTCCGTACCTTAAAAAGAAAAAACGGAACCCTCATAGGATCACCTTGCTGTCTGTCTGTTAAGACCATTTATCTCGGGAACGCGAAGAGATATAGATTTAAAATTTAACCCATACACTCAGATCTACGGACCTTGAAAAATAAAATCATTTTGCTCACGAATGCGTTTAGGTCTTTGGCGCGGAAACATTATTGAAATTTATCGCAAAATGCTTGAATTTGTATTAGGATACTATAATCAGACACTGCATATTATTGTTAGATATGTATTAATGTATGTATATATTTGTGTGTACCTATTATGTATGTTGCTATAATGTATATTTATATATGTACTACCTGACCTGGTTGGATTACCCTTAACATTTAGGGGGATGAAAAATAGATTACATCCGATTCTCAGACCTACTGAATATGCATATAAAATTTCACGAAAATCGGTCGAGCCGTTTCGGAGGAGTTTAACCATAAACACCGCGACACGAGAATTTTATAAATTAGATGTAGAAGTAATTAATGCTTTTTAATGTTTTTCTGTTGGTTGTCTGCCGTTTCATTTTCTCTGCAACTTCTTTCCGGTTGACTGGTAGAGAATGCCATACTGACATTAAGTCCGCCATTTGCATATTAAAGGCAATAAAGATTAAATAAATAAAAAAAAACGGTCAGTAAAAGTCAGTACTTTTAAGTAATTTTAGGCCTTCATAGTGCTTCCAACCCTTAACTCTCACTGCGCATTTAAAGCCACTAGCTCAATCTAGCGATACTCGTTAACCGTAACAAACATCAATTGCTAGATAATAACCGTTAATAACGAAAAATGCATTTTAATAACCGTCTTCGGATCTATACTCACGCCACAGGAGAATATTTAGAAACCGTGGACGTGGTCCCTATGTAGCTCTTAACACGCAGCAATAAATAACCTTGCTAAGCTTACTCAATCCACTAGGATACATGTTATATCACTACCAAGATGGTTTGGGCCAACGGTAGATGCCGGTCGCATAACCAATTTCCAAGCGGAGCTTTTCAGTCAGCCAACAGACAAAATGTGCTGGATATTTTGTCAGCATCTGCCGCGCAAAAAGTCACGTTGTCCAAAACTGTCGCCACCACAGAGGGCGGCCTGAGGGAACTTAATGGAGACTCAATTATGTGTACTGTGTCTCTTGACTGGCTGTGCAACTTGGATATAAGTTATAGCTAAAGTTACTTAAATAAATTAAACACCATATGATCAAATAAATCTGAACTCACAACAACATTTAAATTGATGATTACGCGCATGAGCGATTGTCGCACAAATAAATGAAATCATTAGCAATATCAACACAATTTTTTTGAAAGAGGTGGTGATATAGAAATAGCATTGTCTTATAAAAAATACCAATCGCATTGCTCAAAATATACATCTCTTCTCAGCTCCGCTTTAGTGGAAACAGTATAAGTGGAGTTGAGAAGAATAGCATTAAAATGTATAGCGCAAAGAGTTTAGCTGGGCAGAGCGGAGCGTGGTCACGCTGAGCGGTGCGGCGCTGGGCGAGGTTGAACCTGGTGGAGCTGTTGTATTGCTTTATTCAATTGTTTAACTGACTGCAAATAAAATGCATTCACAGCTCCACTCAGCTCATCTTCAATCTGCTCCACTCCGCTATTCTTCACTTCACATTGCTTCGCTCGGCTCTGCACAGCTCATATTCGCACAGCTTCAATGGAAATACTTGCCTATTTACACGGCTTCGCTTTGCTCAATTTCGCACAGCTCCGTTTTTGTGGAAAGGAACCCTAAATGTGTAGATATCTGACAATATTTACAATTATGGACACAAGCAAACAAGGTCATATCCCGCTGAGTGAAAGATTTGCTTGAGCTGAAGTGTATTCATATCGTATAAATTCCAATTGGAATTAAGTTCAGTAGTTATATTATGCGAAATATATATGAATTACGGAATGAGAAGGTATACAATGTAGTACATAACCGAGATCCGTTGATAATGCTCTATTTTGTGTCTATAATTGTATCGACCAAGTATAAGAAAAGTTAATAAGAGATGTTAGATCTTCAGTTCTGGGCGTGGCAGAACATTACCGAACCAATAAATGTATGTTTCTTTTTTCATTTTGCATGTATTATATGTATCTTCTCCTGTCGACGGATCCAATTGATCTATAATCAGAATTCGGTTTTCAAAATCAACATTAACGCTAGCGAAGCCAGTCCAGATTTTCGAGGGTCAAATAATATTATCCTAAAAGAAAGTAACGCTTACCACAAGAAGAAAGGGAGCCAGCAAGCCAAGAAGGCGGACATGATGATGCCCAAGGTCCTCGCCGCCTTCCTCTCCCGCTTCATCTTGCTGCTGGCCATGGGCTGCATCTGGATGCTCTGCCTCTCCCTCATCACCTCACCCATGATGCCGTTGATCTGAAGGTGCTTGTCCAGGAGTAACGCTGCTACTTTACTCCTGCAACAAATACGAATCAAAGTCAAGTACAGGATAACATCGCATCACACATCACAACCAATAAATCGCGCTTTCAGTGAAAAAAGAGAATAAGTATGTATTTTTCGACAACACCTTTTTTGGTTGTTTTTTTTAACTGAGTGTGTGAAATTGTTGTTTCATTTGATTAGTAGCGGTGCATCTACCCTCAATTACTTCAGTTAATCCGTTATCACGGCGCTTGCAACAATGCCAAAATATCGGAGACTCATAAAAACAAGGTACATGTAACAATCCCGTTAATAGCTATAATGTTAGTGACATGAAAGTGCAAAACAATATATAGGAGTGGAGCATTAAAAATCATATATTAGGGCTTCCATTATATTAACATAATTGTTATTGTTCTAACGGGTAATAGTGGTACTGTAGTCTATATTAAGCCTCCTCTAGCATTCCGACTATCCGTCCATCAGCTAGCTATATATCATGCACTGTATGAGGTAGACATTTAACATTTTGCCAAATAAATAAAATTGAGTTTCAAAAGAGGTCCTCATAAAAAAATTCTTGTGTTGTATCTATCTATACGAAAAACTAGTATGCAAGTCTTAGTATCAACGCACACGCGCCACACGCCACAGCCACAAACGCCACCACGAGAAGCTAGAAGCGGCTACTAAAGTGGCTGAAACGCGCGACAGCGGCCGACTAAGGTCAGGGAGAGAAGGGTGGGGAATCGCGCGAGTGACGTGTGGTGGCGGCGGCGTTTTGTATCGGCGCATTAAGTGGCCGGTGCGGGCCATAAGAAGCGAGCAACGACGATTTGTTGCGTGTGGCGGCCACCGGCGCTACCGTGTATGGCGAGTCCATATAAAATGTATGAAAACTACAAGAAATATGCCGGTGGCGGTGTTTTGTGGTTGTGGTCGGTGGCCCGTGTGCGGCGACACTAACTTGCACTTTTCGTATGAGCACTACTATCACTGGCACCAAACGTGAATAAATACAGAGAGATTGTTTATTAAATTCGTCTCTACCCGAAATGTAGATGTGCTGATCCATGCATAAAGATCGCATCAGGGAAATCTGCCAGACATAACAAGATTATCTCTTCAAAAACGCCGACACTCAAGTTTGTTCAATGTGTTCTAATTACGGAGCAAGTCCAATATAATTGTTATTCAAACAATCAACGCCATTGTTGCCTCCGACTTGCCTTTAACTTTATCCGCGATTTAAATTAGAAATTCAACGTAAACTCCCCGACACTTGAATTGGAACAACAGTGACTGAAGAACAATTCTGCTTACGAGAGAATTCCTAGTATCTTTTCTACTCAACATTCAACTCTCCAGAACAACTGCAGGGGAAGTAAAAGTACTTGATTTTCTATTGCTAATTGTAAGCAATCCTAACCTCAATTTTATCAATCATCTTTTTTCAAAGCTGTGTTACTTCAGTTAAAGAGGAGAACTCTTTTGGTACTAACATCGCACACCGAATTTGGAGCGCATGAAAAACAAAATCCGCTGGCTGCTTAACTTCCCGTACACAAAGTAACTTTTGCAACTGTTGTAGTCTTAGCTATTAATACAAGCGATTGAAACAATATTGTTTCAACATTACTTCTAGGAGGAGCTTGATTGCGCAGTGGCGTTCGGCTTGCAATGGCCGGTCATTGGATGGGTGACCAAAAATGTAGTATCTTGAATTCCTCCGTGCTTCGGAAGGCACGTTGAGCCGTTGGGCCTGGCTGCATCTGCTGACGACTGCAGACCCACCAATGGGCCCGGCGTGGTGGGTCATGGCCCAATTCTCCCTATTCCATTCATAGGGAAGGCTTATTAATAGGCTGGATATAATGATGATGATTACTTTCAGTTACACGACTGCCAAAGAAGTGTAATGATTTCAAAGTACATGTGTGTTTCTTCATCGTACATAATTCCTAAATGACTCAATAGATTGGGATATAAATGATATCGTAAGAATATTTATATCACCCTAAGCTATATTATGTATATGTTACCGGCAATCCGTTTAATCCGTCATTCTATACAATACCTAGGCAATGTATAGAATGCAAAAAAAGCCAAGGCATTATATGAAATATATATTATTCATTTTATACTTTGCCTAGGTATTCTATAAAACGCCGAATTCGCAGTCGTCAATGAGTGTAAAAGAAGATAGCGAGTGTATTTTTCCCTGTTTTATTTATCTAGTATCGATAATTATTTATTTATTATCGATAATTATTTATCTATCAGGTGGCTGGCGTTTCGCGTTGTTAGCTCGGTTCGCGCAATGTTTAGGCCACAACACTAATCATAATCAAAATCATTTATTCAGTTTAGGCTGTTACAAGCACATCTGAATGTCTCGAAGCTACGCCATTGGTTCTGAAATCTACGGCGGAAGACCTTGTACTGAAAAGAACTGGCAAGAAACTAACTTAACCTATCCCACTGTGAGTTCGCCAAATGGTCTGTAATTCATTCGGAAAGAATTATAAAGTCCGTCATTTTATATCCAACTGGGTAGGCTAGGTTAGGTTTGATTAAGATAAATATATGAAAAATCTGTTTATTTTACACATTGACGGTTGGTCAGGATGTACTCTATACAATCCCTAGGAATTGTATAAATTACCTAGGCAAACTGTAAAATGGAAAATATTATTTATTATATTATTCAATACATTATCTAAATGCCCAAGGCATTTTATACATTGCTTTGGTATTGTATAAAATACCTGCATTATACAGTTTCCCGGTGACATACCTATATACTTAAAATTTACAGAGTTTGGGTGTACTATACACGAAATGAAACATTTCATCTGTAGCTGCAAAATCCAATTTGTACCAAATAAAATAAAAAATATAAAACAAAGCTGGGCAACTATGAAATGAACTGAGTTTGTTTTAAAGGAGTTCAAAAAAGTCTAAGACTAAAAAAATGTTCCACAGGAAGGTGCCACACATAGAGCAACATCGCCATAATGACTACTACTACTAGTACTACTTCTTTTTTTCAGGTCCATGGTATTACTGAAATTATTTTGCCGCTTTTGGCGGGGGGAGGAATATGCACACAAATGCAGTCCTTTCGCAAAAACGAAATTGTAATAACTACACTCACACATTAAAAATGACAGCGCTAAATCGGGCGTAGATGAAACTTAAGATTTTTTATAGACAGGTCTGAAATTAGTACTTGCGAGTCGATTGTTTTGTCAAGCAACTGCGACGATTGAATTTTACCAAAATAATACGAATTTTGTTTTTAAAATTGGTTAAATAGAAATAATAATTTTACCTATATGTTGAATTTTAACACCTTCCTTTGGTAAGTATAATATACAAGATATGTTTTACAGCAAATTACATAACATTTTGGCATTTTTGATCTCTAACATACACTCGCGCGACTAGACTCAGTCTACTGAATTATCCGAGGGCATCTTAGTTATGTTTTTGAGCTTGCACACAGCGGGGGAAAATCAAAAAAGCAAAAAAGAGCAACGCAGCCGACACGGTCTGGAGCGAAGTAGGTATTCACAGCGTTCCCCTCTGTAGAGTTGGGCGTATAAATTAGGCATACAAACGATACATGTGTGCAGGATTTAGCGATGTATTGTGTCATTGTTTATATGTAATTGTCGTAGTTAAGGTTTTGTCTTATGCATTTTCCCCCCGCAAAAAATTACAGAATGATTTGAATATTCTTATGTCGCTATGGCTACTCCCTTTCGCGATGCTCTATGGCTTGGTATTAATAAATGGAACCGACGGGAAATTCAAAATATCTCATAAATTCCATCCGTATAAAGACGCGATGTGTCGCTAGTACTTATCAAATATTTATATAAAGTTGGTATATAATATTTATGTATTGGTAGCTCCGACGCCGTCGAAGTATCGATTAGGCACGGCCGACATTGAATTATATGGGGTACTGATATTTGATGAGGACCATTTTTCAATAACGAAAAGGGAAAAACCGTTGTTTATTTTCTCATCCTTTTTTTAAATGTGCGCCATCCATATTTGATCGATCGCAAACATAGCTGTAGACGTAATGTAATTAAATTTTTAAAGAGGAATTTACACATTATATAAATATGGTTTATGGTACGTGGTTATAACGTACATGACGTTACTCGCGATTTTTAACATACCAATCTTTTCATGGGTAATTTTATTAATAGGAAAGTAATTCTGTTTGATCGTCTGTATAATAAGTAGGTTCATTTCAGTCGAAGATTCCTAACCCGAACTGTCCTGTGGAGCCCTGAACATCTCCCCAACAGAAACAAAATACCATCAGAAGGAGATCACTCTGTAGTTTCTGGAAGTTGGGTACTTCTTCAGACTCGCTCTAATTCGTACGGGAGATCAGCTGTGCCCTATCTCTTTTAGGGCACTTTTTTTCACGGAAAAATGCAGACAAAGTTACGGGCATTTTTTTAAATTTTATTTGTATTATATTTTACGAAGTTCATAAGTGAATGTCTATTGATACCTGTATTTTTACCAAATTCCAATGTACTGATGAAAATTTATGACTTCCGGCCGTTTTAGCGTCCTTTGGAATTTCCAATTTTCCAATTTGCTTCCAAGCGAGACTCCCAGAATAAATAAAAGACTAAGTGCAAGCGAACACTGAGTAATATATCTTATAAACGTCTATCATTCCCACGCAGACAACATCGTGGGGGATGGAGGCGGAAAAACATTGGCAAAACGTTTATCCACATCAGAAGTAAGGTTTTGGTCTCATATGAACGCCGTAAGCCGCGTACAGCGCGCCACGTCGAACGCAACGCTGCGTCACGATTCTTACTATAGAAATGTATTGTTGTGGTCTCTTCCATACGCTGACGTTCGGTGTGAGGATGCCGTACGTGGTAACCGAACGCTTTTCGCCGCGTCTTCGCGAGTTATTTCGTTCGTTTCGTTTCCATTGCAGCGTTACAGTCGTATTTAGCGTCAATACGAAATGTCGAAATTTAACGAACGATGACGACGAGACGTCGTCGTTCGCGATTGACATGTATTGACCGCTGACGCTGTGCCTGGAGCTCTACTCTCTTTCTCCGAAACGAAATTTCGGTAACGAACGAATCTCAAACGAAATTTCGCCAGTGTCTCTACTCTATTTCATTTTCGAACAGGCACATTAGCTTCGGAACCATAAACAGTTTTCGTGAACGAATGGAATGAGTCATGTTTGTGAGTTCTTTTTATCTCTACTTTTAAGAAAACGTTTTTTTACTTGGAAACAATATAGGTAGTTTACGACAAATTTTTTGATGACATTGAAAGAACCTTCTTTGACAGTGTTAGCCGACTAATTTGTAGAGTCGATACAATCTACTGTATGTCAACCTCAATTTGTCGTTTAATACTTTGAAGTATCGAAATTACAAAAATAATAAAAAAATGGTTTAATTGTTAATTTTACATGTTAAAAAAGTTTCTCGAGCTAAGCAGCTATTATTAAAAATACTCTTGCAAGTATTTTAGGCTTAGTTAAAGCAAAAATCTCAAAACGAAAATGAAAAGGTAACATTTTTCATTTCGTCGATTTGAGGTCAAAATTTCGAACAATTATCTGTCAAATTCAACTTATCCTTCGAAAGTTTTGTGAATTAGAGTAGGCTTGGAGAATTTAATTGTCAAAATATTTCGGACGAACGAATTTTCGAAATGAAAAGGAAACAGAGTAGGGAACGTGCGAAATTTCGATCGAAATTTCGTTTTTCGTTGAAATAGAGTAGGCCTCCTGGTGTTCAGACTTCGATGGGAACATTGACGCTGAAGTCAGACGTAGCGTATATACTTTTAATTAGAGACCGTAACCTAGGACCCAAAATAAAAATTATATCCGCACAGATGCGCACGGAATACCAGAGTTTGGTATAATTAAATTACCCACGGCAATTATTATATCAGTTTTCTTCGAAAAAACGAAGCGAAAATGCTTAATTAAATATTTAAGTCATCATTTTGCTCTCTTAAAAGGGTCCGGTTTGGCTATTTTAAGCTACGCGAAGTAGGTCAATTACAATATTGTCAGAAACGCGTTGTTACTTAAATAGCTTTGATTTGACATATAAGTGAGTAAGCACATAGGTAGAGAATTATATTGTTAATATAATAGAAATTTCAATTAACTATATGTATACCAGGCCACTCAGAAAGTTTTGCGATAAAAAAATTTATGTATAAGACACTGGCCACTTGTAATTATTTTGAAAACTTCGATTTTTTAAAAGTAAAAATACCACTGTTCGATTTTAAAATTTCCCTCCGCATTTTTTCGAGAGCCAATTAATTCTTTCTTGTCTCATTAAAAAATGGATCTGCGTGAAGAACATTTCGTGCTATGATTTTATACGATTTTAAATGTGGCTAAAACCTGATGAGTCATTTGATCGATTTCGAACTGCTTTTATAGACGAAGGACCTTTAAAAGCAACCATCTACCGCTGGTGTAGCGAGTTCAATCGCGGTCGTCTTACTTGGGGGGATGAACAAAGGAGTGGTCGTCCTAAGACGGGTGTTACCGAAGAAAGTGCGCAGGCAGTAAAAAAAATAATTCAAGAAAACAGACGAATTACGTACTTAGAGATTCAGCATACTCTGCAGATTGGTTCAGGAAGTGTTCACAAGATTTTGCACGAGCACCTTTGCGTAAGGAGGATAGTTTCCTGTCGCACAGCGTTAAATTGCAATGTGCAATATTAAAGTTGTGCATTTTTGATATTTTGGAAAGGTTAGGGAATAATTTTGCACGAATTGCTTTAATTATCAGTATAAAAGTACTATCATTTATGTGGTAGAATACAATATTTATTTATTGCGCTATCGTACACAAACATGACAATTTATATTACATTAAAAAGTTTATCTCTCAGAAAAATCAACTTACATGAATGACATTTAAGCGCACCTAGCGATATCTATTCTAAAAAAATGCATTTTCTTCGAAATAAAGCTGCCACCTGGCCGTCCTAGATAGAGACTTATTATTATAATACGATAAAATAAAATATTACTATGTTTCGTACAATATATTGAAAGTTAACAACCTTTCTAATTTTATTGTTTTCGTCTTACGCCACGAGTCCCGACGCGAGTTTAACTTTTTACCCATTACAAAAAAAAGTGTACAACGCCGCTAAAGAAGTTTTCACTTAAAAATTGGTCGAACGAAAAAAAAATTAAGAACGCTGTCTTGACGATGAGAGATATATTACTGAGTTCCAGAGAAAAGTTGTAGAGCTTGATAATACCTACAAAAGAGACAGCGACAGTATATGTCTTACTTATTCATATGATGTCGGAAATATTATAATAAAAATATGCATTTTTTTAAATTTTAGAAAGATTTATAATTATTATTCAAATATTATTTAAATTAAATGTAAACCTAATGATAACCTTTGCGTTCGGAATCCTAAAAATTAAACACTGATATTTCGATTTCGAGTACACTCCAAATATTGAAACCAGATGAAGTTTCGAGTGAGAAATATTTTTTTAAATAAAAATTACGTGTAACTTTTATTAAAGTTATTAATCTTCCCAAAGGCATAGAATATGAATTGTTATTTTAGGATCTCAAAGTCGTACCTCCCACGCTGGACTCTGAGTAAGAAGAAAAGGTAGAATGTGTCAGTTATTAACTATAATTTTATCAACGAACGGAGCGGGATAGTACAGTTCCTTACTCGTATATTGCCATAGGCTACAGGGATATGTTAATCTGCACCATAGTTTCCTGACAAGAAAGAACTTGCCAGGAAACTATAATGACAGATTCTCAGAGCTGTGTTGTATCTTCTTAGATTTTTCGTTCAATTGGTCGGCTTTAATTTGGCCTGCATAAATGGCATTCAAAAGCGAAAATTAATCTGACTTTATCCGTACACGCGGAAATGCTCACGGCGCTACTATATTTACTTAAAATAACAACAACTTGAAAAATGTGGAAAAAGCTAAAGTGACTAACCTAGTTATTATAAACGAAAATTTTCAACCTCCGAATTCCGTCTTTTTTTTGATATAAATTTATTTTGATGATAAACTATTTCATTTTTATTTTGATTTTTAATTATTCTTCGATTTATAATAAGATATTTTTGATTTAAGGTCCATTTTCAATCTCAATTCCCGAATTAAAGTTATCTGTCGTATAAATTATTACACAATCAAAAAGAAAAAAACAAAATCGATATTGAGCTTGATTTTATTTTTGTCCGTAAAATAGGACATTGGACAAATAAGATTTATCGAGGATTTCAAAATACAGCTCTTAAAAAAAATTACAAGTTTGTTGTTAACTCTAATAAAAATTGAATAGAAATAATTTCGAGCAAGCAGCTTCTAATCACGAAAGTAAACTGACAATCAACTCATAAAAAAAAATTGAACAACGGTCAAAAAGCCATTTGCGCTTAATCCATTTCAGTATTCAAGAGTTAATTAAGGTGGTTTCACTTACAATGCCCCTTTCCCCGGATGCAAATGAGCTATGGACCGAAGGTTTTCTGGTTAATAATATGCAAATTTTTCACCTTCCTCCGTTCCTCAACTTTTATAGGAGCACGGTATTAAGTTACACTGCGGTGTAATTTATGTAGTTGAAAACAACAGGTTTCCGCATAATTAAGATGATAAACTTCGAAAGCGAGATGGCAATTAATTGAAATAACTGAAAATATTGTAACAACAACGACAATCAATTTGGGAAGAGGAACAGTTAAAAACGTTTTGTTAATATCAGACATGAAAGAAGAAACCAAAGAAAACATAATTTAGAAAACCTTCGCTTGCTTATCTACTTATCAAATTTGGAAACTAAAAGCTATTATTCAGATACTTAGCCGTCAATTAGTGCCCATTAAAACTTCATGCAAATTACCTACCTCGACATCCTGAGGCGTCATCAATCGCTTTTAACACCATCCGTTTAAAACTTTTAAACGGCCCGAGTACACCACCTTGTGAAACCCTTTCCAGGTCATTAGGTATAACTCCCTCGTACCTACCCCGATACGACGCGTGATTGAAATTATAATGTGGGAAAACAGAAGCGTAATTACTTTCTGTGTAGATTATTTTAAACGGCAAAGTAATGGCCTATATAAACGATATTTTGATAGGTTCAATAGAATTTGATATTAATTTGTTTTGTGCTACAAAGGATAAAGGAGAACTCTATCTATATGATATTATAAAAATCTGTTTATGTTGACTTAACTTTGATAATAGTCTGATATATTCTAAAGGGTACTAATATACTTAGGGGGCTAATGAAGGGGCTAAGGATATATGTAACACAAATATATATTTTATCTTAATGTTTACTTCCGCCTCATTAGATAAAAGGATGGAACATAATCAAGCAATTAACATTCACGCCAAAGTGCCTTGTGAGCGCCTCACAAATATAAGAAAAGAAGGCATTTAAACAATAAAGTGAATATCGATAACAAATAAAAGCAATAAGCATACATACATCTTTAAATCACTTCAATATCATTTCTATAGATTCTTGTTACACGTAAACAAAATATTATATTCAGACAATAAAAAGCGGATGAGAAAAAAAAATAAAAATGGTCGGAATTCCTTGAGCATTGCCTATAAAGAAATACCAATAATAATAAAAGAATTTCTGCGACTGAACGTGCCCTGAAGACTATATTTCGAGGTGAAGATCGACCTCCAGCCTTCTTCAATAATGTCAAATAACCACGGAAGTTTTATTACTTCTGGCATTATTCAGAGAAACATCATATACAGAGAGAGACATGGCTTGATAGGTAGGTACTACATTTTTTGTATCTGTGCGTCGTAATTCGTCAGACATAGTATTGCGAGAGTAATTTTCAGCAAACGAATCAGAAATTCACTAGTGCCATTTTAATATTTGTGTATTAATCTGAAAGTTTTAATATAATGCCATTCAAGAACTCCAGATAGCAGAACTACTTAATGTAACAGGGTTATAAAGATATTTCGGAATACTTGCAATCATCATCAACCTATTAATGTCCCCAATACTGGGGCTCCATTGCGAAAGTTGCTTAACTTTCACGATCGCAGTTCACTATTGAGCTTCTCAAGTACATAATAAGTGATGACATGAAAATGACAGTTAGAGTAGCATTTATTATTGCTGAACATAGATTTACATTAATACCCACACACAGTTTCCTAAATATCATACAATTACTTTATACAGATACCCGCACTGAATAAATACAGTAACAGGTACCACTAACCCAAAGGTTAAAGTAAACATTGTACCCGACAGTGTAGCCTTTAGGAAATATCAATAGGGGTTGGATTCGGACATCTGTTTTGTTTGACTTACTAATGACCGACAAACGCACTACGTATTAATCAGTATGTTTAAATTTTCTAACACTAAATAAATTACCTCATTTTCTTAATGGAGCCACATAACGTAACAAATTTGCATTTTAATGTTGAACTTGGGAACCCCATGAAAAATAATTGAATATTCAACTTAATTTTTCGTTTTTAACTCAATATGTACTCTCTCTCACTCATTCCGTTTACGATCAAAAACCGTAACCAGTCCCCGTAGCATGATCACCACAATTTACATTTTATCATGTTTTTATCGCGTCTAACTGTCAAACTCCATAGTAATTTGACAATTGTGCGTAATAAAAACGCGTTATATATCATGTCGCGGTTCTCATACTAGGGGGGCAGCTTTACCAGAACGTTACTTCTGTAACATTTTGCGTAACTTTTAGCCGAAAGCCGCGTAATGTTGCTCTCTGATACATGCGTATCTTAAAAGCTTTAAATACATATTCTATTGAAGCATTCGCAAAATTCTCTTATTTACCCTAAACTAATCCTCAGTATGAACAAATATCAATATTACTAAATGACAACTTTAGCTTAAGTTGCTTTATTGCTGATTTCTGCGAAATGTTAATTACATAAGCAACAAAAGAAATAATGAGGCACTCCGATTGTTACGAATGGAGGGCTAAAGAGGAAGTTCAAGTGAATTTCGTCAATTACTCTTTACCATTCCACTGAAAGGCTCTCAATGCTGTCGTTACGATCCGAGTTTTCCCCGAGATGAATGAGATTCGTTATAACCGGTGGCGTTAGTACACAAAGATTGTGATCTTATGGGAGTAATATCTTGCTTTGCGTCTTCCGTCATCGTTTAAAGTAACAGGTGTTCTTTATTTTCTATTTTAGACGATTAGAGATTCTGATAGTTTTACGGACAAATAAATGACTGTCAAAAGTTTTTATTTGTGCTTCTCCACTACTGGAGGTTGGCCGTCAGCTTTGCCTATTTTTCTTTGTCTCGTTCCCGACGAAATAGTTCTTCCAAGCTGGCGAGACCTGTCCACTCTCTGATGATGTTGTTTCGGAGCTACGGCTTCTTCGTTCTATCGATACGTATTTTCTTTTCGACAGAAGTTATAGTTTTCCTGAAAATCGCGATAAACCATTTCACCCCTTAAAAGGCCCCAGCTTTCGCGATCTCCAATCGTCCGTAATTGACTTTTCCTCTTTTTTATGTGTTCTCTTCTTTTTGGTATGAGCTACATACTGTACCGATTTTTTTTGTTCTATAAAATTATTGGCTCTGCTCTATCTAGGATTTATCATAAACTGGAGGTTCCGACAGGCGTTGTCCAGCCCCATAAAACTTTAAATAAATAGCAAAATCCGACTGCAGCGTCTGAGATGTAAGTTTCTTTATTTCCTTTTCCTACTAATATTATAAATGTGAAAGTTTATTTAATTGTATGTATGTTAACCATCGCGCAAAAACTACTTAACGGATATGGATGTAGAACACTTGTAGTTTATGACCTGGTTTGAGATATAAGATTCCCGTGGAATTCTGAAAAACACTAAAGGTAACGCGGACGAAGTCGCGGGCGGCCGCTAGTTCATAAATAATTTCTATGAACTTTTAGTGAACTTTAAGACCAGTGTAAATTTAGTATGGACGAAACATTTGAGAATTGGAAATGCAAGATGAGATATAAGTTGTACGGTATCCAATTTTCTGGTGATCGACATTGCTCGGCTTTCTCTAAATCCAGCCTAGCAATCAATATGTGACTATTTAAGATTGGCGATGGACGTTTCGATACGTATACTGAGATTTAGACCACAGGAGAAAATTTAGAAACCCTGGACTTGGTTCCCATAGTAACGCTAAACTAACATCAACAACCACACTAAGCTAACACCGGCTTGGGACAACAGAAGATGTCGCTCGTATGACCAATTCCCAAGCGGCCCTTATTAGAGCCAACAGACAATAGATACTGGAAATTCTGTAAGCGGACAGAATGTCCAGTGTTTGCCAATTGAATATTGAAAGCTTAAGCTGCGCAAAATGTGACGATGTCCACAGAGGCGACGTGAAAGGAGTTTACGGAGCCGCAGCTAGGTGTACTGTGGCTCTTGACAGGTTACGCGACTTGCATATAAGTTATAGCCAAAGTTACCTACAAACAAATTAAATGCCATATGATCAAATAAATCTGGACTCACAACAAATTTTAAATCAAATATGTTTGTGTGCAATGTTTATGTGCAAGAACGATAGTCGCACCAAGTAACGTAATCATTAGCAATATCAAAACTGATACTTTGAAAAACGGTGCGTGCGCAAATAAACCTACGTTTTGCACATAAGCAAAGCTGCGCGGAGCTTAGCAGTGTCTTAAAAAATAACCAATCGCATTGCTCAATAAGAAGAATAACATTTAAATGTATAGCGTGCGGAGTTAAGCTGGGCAGAGCGGAGCGTTGTCATGCTAAGCGAGGCGGAGCGGCGTGGAGCCGACCGTAGTTGAGCCTTGCAGAGCTGTTGCATTGCTAAATTTAATTGTTTAACATATTGTAAAAAAAATGAAATGCAACCACAACTCCGCTCAGCTCATCTTCAATCTGCTCCACTCCGCTCATTCCCACTTCACATAGCTCCGCTCAGCTCTGCATAGCTCATACGACTATTTGCATAGCTTCAATGAATACATTCGCCTATTACACGGCTCTGCTCTGCTCAATGCCGCACAGCTCTGCTTTTTGTGGAAACAAACCGTAAATGTGTTGAAATGTAGCAATATTTACTATAATGGAAGTTCATATCATGCTGAGTTTCTTAATTTTTTTTAACTATCGTGTCCTCACATATGAATTGAAATTAAGCGCACTAGTTATATTGGGCGAAATATAATAATATGAACTACGTAATGAGAAGGTCTACAACATAGTATATAACAGCAAGCTAGCAACATGGTAAATAATGCTCTTTTTTGTGCTCATTATAGCATCAACCAAGTACAATAAAAGTGAATAAGAGGTGTTAAATAAGGAATCTTCAGTTCCGGGCGAGGCAGACTGAACTAATAAATGTATAGATTTTTTTTTGGAAAGTATATAATATATCTTGAGGAGCTCGATGGCGCCAGTGGTTAGCGCGTTCGGCTGCGGTCGTTGAAGTTGAGCAACTTTCGCAGTGGTCGGTCATTGGATGGGTGACCAAAAATTTCCTATCTCGAGCTCCTCCGTGCTTCGGAAGGCACGTTAAGCCGTTGGTCCCGGCTGCATCTGCAGTCGTTAGCACTCACCAACCCGCACTGGACCCGCGTGGTGGGTCATGGCCCAATCTCCCTAACCCATCCATAGGGAAGGCCTGTGCCCCAGCAGTGGGGACATTAATAGGCTGATGATGATGATGATATAATACATTTTCACCTGACGGATCCAACTGACCAACAATCAAAATTTGATAACAAAATCGAAATAACGTGAACGAGGCCGCGGGCAAAAGCTAGTAAGTATATGTTTTATATTTAAGTCAATGCAATCTTAGATTTACAGTTATTGCGGTATTTATTGAATTTAAAATCTTTACTTTATCGCACAATCCTTCAAGTCTGTTGAGGAAAACAACTTAATGGACAATCGCCTCACAATAGGTTCCAAAGCTATTTTATATTAAGCCTTTGTGCCCGTTTTCCTTTGGGAAAGAGGTGCCTGCCTATGAGCGGATAAAGGTTGGATAAAACGGAGTAAACTAGTTTTTCCCTTTACTATGAAAACTCCGGTCATCATAGGGTGCTTTGATTACGAGTTTGAAATTTCAAACTTGAAATGAAGTTAATTTCAATACAGATTTGTGTAACGGGGATTTACTTACTTTTTCGCACTTCGTTTGATTTGTACATTTAAAACAAGACAAGAAAATCACTTTTATTCTTACTATTACAGTTATTTGTACTGTCCGCCTTTATTAAAAAAAACTGAGATACAACTAAAAACGTATCGCAAACGTGAGCCAGTATCATGTAAAATTATATTTGCACCTTTGCCAACCTTTTAGATTGTATTTTATTGCCCATTGCTGCTATATTTATGTTATTCCACATGACATATCGAAGTTTATTTTTTTACTATCGTATTTCGACACAATAAAAACGGACATAAATTTAAAATCCTCACCTGTATAACATCCTCTCCTGTCTGTCAGCTTCCACATAAATTCTATAGTACATATACAACATTATCACACCAGGGATCCAGAAACTAACACTACTCGATATCACTGCATACACTTTGTTCACAGTGAAACTGCACACTTTTGGGAATCGCTTCCTAAAATCCATGTGGTCTTGAGTCGTATACCAGCCCATGAATATCGGGAGAAAGGAGACCAACGCTGGGCTGCACCAGACGACGGCCAACATTATCCCCAGTTTACCCGTTGTCATAATCAGAGGGTAGTCCAAAGGTTGAACGATGGCATAGTATCTATCCACGCTGATGCAGCACAGGTGTAAGATGGACGCGGTCGAGAAGTAAACGTCGAGCGAATTCCAAACATCGCACATGAAGTAGCCGAAGAGCCATTTTCCATTAGTGATCTCTACGCTGAAGTTGAAACACATCGCCCAGATGGCAACGAGCATATCGGCGAACGCGAGCGACACGACGAAATAATTTGTGATCACCCTTAACTTTCTGTGTCTCATCACGGAGACTATGACTAGTAAGTTGCCGAATATCGCCGCCAAAATGATGAAGAGCATGATCAGACATTTTAAGATCACCAGGAACACTACAAACGGCTCGTCTTGGAACTGGTTGCTGTATACAAAGTCGCTGCTACTTTCGTTTACCTCTAAGCTCTTATTCACGTAGCTGTCCGTTAGATACATTGATGTTGATAGCTCTCTATCGTCCAACGTAAAATTGTCAACTGTGTTAATATTAAATACTTCCAGTTTCATTGTTCACATCGTGTTTCTCGTGATCGGTTAAGTCAGGTTTATCTCTTTTGTTAGAGTGAAAGAGTTCGTTGTATGTAGATTACGCTTGACACAATCCCCCATTATGTTCTCTCTCCGCTCCAGTTACCTATAAAAGAAAATGTTTCAGTGAGAATCTTTCTGGGAAATAATGTTGTTCCGCCGGTTAGCACTCGAATAGCTGGCAAATGATTTTATTTCGTTTTGGTGTTTCATCGGGATTTTTAAAAGCAAAAATGTGTCGGTAAATATTTTTGAATAAAACATGCTACTTTATTGCAATACTGATTTGGCAAACGAGATGTGCTATTGTTATTTTAAGGTACTTAGACTTTTTTTTATATTATTTTATGGTTTGTTTCGTTGTCACTTAAATCAATCAAAGCATCCAAGAAAATGGATTTCTAGAAAATTTCGAAACACTGTCATTTTAACTTGGAATGATTTAATTTTCAAGGGCCATAATTCCAGGTTCTTGTCTAAATAAATAAACATTTGCAAAATATTAAATAACCCTATGTATTTTTGTTTTCATAAATATAACATAATACTGTGTAAAGTATTATGAACTATTTGGTTCTTAGGTTTTCACGCACATCACTCATTAAATAAAACTAGTTTTAAAGGGTTAATGCACGAAACTTTATTTATTTATTGACGTTTCGCATCTTTTCAGGCTGCTTCGTCAGAATGATTTTTTATTTTCTTATGATTAATTTAATGATTATGAACTAGTCAAAAACAGTTCGAAGAGAACTCAATCTTTTAGAATCATCTAAAAATAAAATGTCGCTTTATAACTCCTCTCAAAAATAAACTCCTCATAAGAAACGATTAACTTGAAGTAACAAACAATATGTAGATTTTTTTTATTGGTGACTCAATAAGCTCTTGAAATTCTCTGTACAAACAATTCATATGTGTATGATTTTTTGAAAGCGCATGTACTAAAAGAGAAAACGCTTCAAAGACTCATAACTTGTTTGATGTCGTTTTCATGCCTCTTATGAGCTTCTACGCAAACATAAAATATATATTTTCTTAGCGAAATTCACGAGAGAGACGCAGTATGCGACTTTCTTACAACTTTTAATAGACGGGAAACTTGTTCTATCTTAGTTTCTGAGAAGTATGTGTGGCTTCCTTGCGCTGCGAATTTCATTTTCAATGCTACTCTTAAAAGACCCTGATAAAGTCTTCTTGTAACTACTAACTTAAATTGGTCTCAACTGTACCTACATCCCTCCTTAAGGAGTTTCAAATGTGTTGGAAATTTACTAAGTTTTTGTTTAATGGTTTTTGTATAATATGGACGGCTTCGTGGCAATACTACAATGCGCCCTCATCGCAATTTCTGAGGTCACTGACCTTCTTAATACAAAAGACGTCGAAAATAATTTACAGAACACAAATTTATTTTATTGAGTAAAATAATGGCATTTTTATTGAGCCGCTCTGTATGACACTAATATATGTTCATTTGGCAATTTATCTTGATACTGTTAAATATAGTTTTATAAAATATTTGTGCCGAATATGAAACTATCCCGGACCCTTAGCAAATTAGTCAGTTCAGTCTAACGCTAGTGACTGGTCATATGTAATTACACATGACCAGTCACTGACTGCAAATCAGTTGAAAGTGGCGTCCAAAAACTAAAGAGAACAGAAGTTTTGAAGTATGCCATATCAATTAACACTATGCCAGTCTCGAGTCAACAATCAACATTGATTTTACTCTAATTTGGAGTCAGTAAATAACCCCGTATTAATTAATCTGACTCAATGACCGTTAAGTCTGAAAAATATCCAAAACATCACCAAAGCACATGAAAATTCTTTGACATTTTTTGTTCGTGTTTTGTTTGTCCTGACCCCTGCTGCGTGGAGGTCTGACTTCAATAAATATGAAAAATTTGCTTTTCCGTGGATTTCTCAGAGAGGTATTCGTGCAGGAAATCCGCTGTGTCCTCTCTTGTGTTTTAAGAGAGGACACAGCGGATTTCCTGCGCGATTAGATTCCAGTAAACAGCTGTAGAATTATACAAGTTATACCCAATACAAATAACACGTTTTTTTTTGATACTGATGACACAGCAAACAAAATGCAGGTGAATAATTATTGTATATTATATAATGCACTTAATGAAATATGTAATGAAAGGTGACTTCATTAATCGTCTCATATTGAAAACATTTTTCAACTTGACGTCTTTAAGTATAATAATAATACGCGGAAAACAAAGTCCCTGCTGAGTTTCTTGCCGGTTCTTCTACGAGGTATCCCCGATAGCTTAGTGAAATTCATAAGAACTTAGTAGATATTAATTGCAGCCTTGCAGCTTAAGAATGGCTAGAGGAATTTCGACGCGGTCCGTGAGGGCCGCGGTAGCATAATTGGTCAGTGCATTCGCCCGGATTGCGAAGGGTGCGGGTTCGAGTCCCGTCTGCTGCCTGGTCCGCGTGGAATTTTTTCTAGTTATATTTTCTTTAGATTTAAACATCAAGCAGTTACATGCTTTAAAATAATAAAAAATATAACTATAATTGCTATTTCTTCTTTCAAATGTTTAATACTTGTAAAAGTATTCATTTGACATTGTGGGTTACCTATAATTCGAAGAGATGGCGCTGCCTTGCAGCTTAAGAATGGCTCGAGGAATTTCGACGCGGTCCGTGAGGGCCGCGGTAGCATAATTGGTCAGTGCATTCGCCCGGATTGCGAAGGGTGCGGGTTCGAGTCCCGGCTGCTGCCTGGTCCGCGTGGAATTTTTTCTAACTTAGTAGATATTAATTCGAAAATAAATTGAAATTTATTTTCGAATTCTTTTTTTGTCTTTATTACATATATACAATGTACAAAAAGATATTAAATATAAGTTATGACAACATACGATCATTATGGACCTTGTCGGCACGCAACTAAATGAGAGATAGAAGAGTGGAGTTACATTCATATTTCTATGTTCATTTAAAGATTGAAAGAGTTAGGTAATGAATGTCACTTTATGTAATTTATAAATTAATTAAGTGAAGATAAAATCCATTATATTTATATAAACAAATAATGAATAATATATTATTAAGAAATAATTAGTAATAAATATTTTTTATCCCTTAATGTCAAGTTAAATAATATTTATGTATGTATGTTTGTGTGTATAATTGTTTATTTCTTTTTTGTGTACCTTTCATTTTATTGTCATTTTGTACATAATACCTAAGCTATAATAATAATAGCTACTAAGCTATTTACTTAAGTTTGTCATTCAAACAATCATTAATACTATAGTAACACTTCTCGATGAATAACAGTTTTATTTTTTGTTTATAAATAGAATGTCATCAGTTTCGTTTTTTAATGGGGGATTATCTTATACTTTTGAAAGTACGGTCTACAGCTTTCGGTATTATCTATGTTTGCAATAATACGGATTAGTTTTTTCTGCAATGTAAATAAAGCGTCTGTGCTTTTCCCCCACAAGATGATACCATAGTTCAACCAAGAATGCTTATATGCTTAGTAAGTTACAATTGCCGTTTCCACGTTAGTAGTCATTTTAACTTCCCGAAGTGCATAAGAAAAGCTCGATAACATATTTTTTTTTTCAATGTGCTTTCCATTTAATATGCCTGTCTATGACTATACCTAATAAAGAAAAATCCTTAACACAATCTAAAGCTTTGCCCATGTAATTCACTGTCAATTTTAATTCTTTATTTTGATACGGGTGGAAGGTCATTACTTTTGTTTTCGCTACTTTTATTTCAAGATTGTGGTCATTTTACCAGTCGGTAGTTTTAGCTAGGATCGCGTCCAGTTTTTTGTTAATGTCGGTATTATCTTCGCAATAAGTTAGTATGGATATATCATCTGCAAATAATACACATGGCTCCTCAATAGTTTTAGGAAAGTCGTCTTTATTAATTAAGAACAATTACCAGCCAGCCACACTTCCCTGGGGTATTGATGCATTTAACGCTGCAGTCGGGGTATACATGAGTGTATTTTTTAGATATTTTATCGCTCATCATTACAAATGGTTTTCTATTTCGTAAAAAAGATGAAAACCATTTATTGTACAATTGTTTTTATGTTCCACCCAATCGTAAGATAAATAAAGCATTTGTTTCTATATGTCCATATATATATTACGCACGCATGGGTTTCCATATTCTAGTTGTGAATTTCGTTTCCAATTTGGCCTCAATCGAGTTTAGCGTTCGGCCGCCGCGAGCAGAAAATAATCCGTACCTTTATTTACAAGGATTATCCCACACGAAAGTGCTGTTCACATTCACAGCAATATTATGTGTATTATTAAGTTTCATACTGCAAATAGTTTTCGGAATCTAATGAATTTCATACACATATGGATGAAAATCAATTTTCAATTGTTCAAGCCATGCTCAAGTTATGGTGGGACATCAATTTCCAATCGATAAATTTCAGTGATTCATCATCATTTTCTTATTTTGTTTATTTATAACGAACCGTATAATTCGCTAACTTACACGTAAATTTATGGCTTGGAGACAGGTGTTGTACTCTTAAAATTGATGCGACGCGAAACAATTTAAAATTCGGCGATCACAATATTATCAACAAAGTAGGCTTGAAGAGTAGAGAGACGCTGCCCATAATTACTGAATTCCAAAATAAAGAGTAAAAATAGTTCTACCTGACACCATCGTGGTTTTTGAAGCGCTATAGTAAATACGGTTGTCAACTGTTCGGCAGGTGTAAGCAATAACAACTTTCGGGTAGAGGGGTCAGAATAGACACCGGCGCGAGTGGTAGTGAGGCGAAGCTGGCGAACAAAATTAAGTATAATTTCATAAAATAAAAATTTATAAGAGCTGTATTAACTGAATGACATACCTACAGTGAATTTTTGGCATGGTTTTTAATTTATAAATTTAGTAATTTTAACACTGTTTTATGTGGTTTTGATTGAAAATTATTTGAGATACAAATTCAATGGGAATGGCAGTTTGAGCAGATGCGTCTTTATACCGTTTTGTTCGCCAGCTCCTCAGTTTTGATATCACTAGTGTCCATAGGCTTTGGTGGTCGTTTACCATCAGGCGGGCCATATGCTTTTAGAATAAAAAAAATCTTCGACCGCATCACGACTGAGTTTCTCAAAACGCCATCAAAACATTAATCTATCTCTCAAAGTTAGAAACAGTAATGTTGATGTGCGTGGTGTTGTTTAGATTTTAATATTTTAGATGTTGTTTAGATATTAATTATTTACCTCATTTTTTTGTCATCTTTAGCATGTAGCATTACCTTTTTGTTTCTTATTGAAAAATTCAGATCTTATCAACAAGCATCTGTGGTTCAGTAGTAGAAAACTCGGAGACTTTTTTTATTAATGATTTTAAAAGTTTCACTTTTTGCATCGTCTTTAATTAAAACATTACAATATTTTTTAAAGTGAAATATACACACGCGCAGCTTTATTTAAGAGAATAGCACGTGTATCTCATGTGAATCGGCCCTAACAAATTTCTGATTTAAATGAAAATGGATGAGCCTTTCGAACGGTATAATTGAGATAAAACGTTATTGGCTATACCTGTACAAGTGCTATTAAAATTTAGCGAAGCGGTAAATCGCGGTAAAACCCAATTTTAATATTCATAACAACCCCTTCAATTAATAAGTAGATTTATTGTTATTCTAACGTAGACACGTCAATCATTATTAAGTTTAACTAAAGTTTTTATTGTCACCTCCTTTACGATAGCGATTCCCGTGAGTATTCAAAATCTGACCCGCGCCGTTTAGGTACATACAATTTGAAGTATATGCGACGTCTCCTTCAATCCAGGTCTGTGGTTTGAATTATGTTCAAAGATCTCTCAATGTTAAGCTATAATTTTTAGTATAGGGACTCGGGTAAAAGAACATATCGCAGATATGAAACATAGGCGTGAAAATAAATCTGCAGTGTGTGAACATGCATTAGGGGGACCAAACCACTACATTAGATTTGATAGACCACAGATCCTTGCAGCTGAGCGGCGGTTCGTTCCTTGAATGATGCGCGAGGCTATTGAGATTAAAAAATATCCAAATTTCAATAGGGAAGATGGTTGGTATATACCACCAGTTTGGGAACCTATTATACAGGAGATAAAATCCCAACCCCGAGCACACACTGCAAGACCATCAGATACTATTAGTTCTTTTTGTTTGCATAATTTAACATAAGAAGGAGATAGAAAGCCTCTCTTGAGTTTGTTTCGCCGGTTCTTCTCAGGAAGGTCTCCCAATTTTGGAACCGGTGGTAGTTTACGGTAGTTAGGGTCAAATAAATAAACTCAAAATTACAAACAAGAATTATAAATAAAATACTTTATTAAGTAAATTAAATAATAAATTCATACATAGACAATAAAACTTAAAAATCGAACAATGAAATAACCAAACGCTCAATAAAAGTGTTTCGAAGGTAACTCGACAAATTAAATAAAAGTTTTATTCTGACGACGTAGCCTGTAAAGACTACGAAACGTCAATAAATAAATAAAGTTTTCGTGCATTAACCCGTAAAAACTAGTTTTATTTATTATATAATTTTTAGCTCATAAAATACTATACCTATTTTAATTTATGATATTATTATTAATTGAAGGTGCCCGTGATGGAGCAGGATCGAAAGCTGAATCGCAAACGCTAGCCGCTCACGCTTTCCGAACACACAACAAAAGCCTATCAACAGGCAACTTATTTTCAACGTCCATCAATCCAACCAACTGGAAACGCTCAAAAGCGTTCTCTTTCAAAAACAGAATCCCGCAAATTGTTTCGTTGATTCGTAAACGAGCTGAACACTGCCTACACACTTTACGACGTAAGTACATAAGCATTTAAATTAATATTGGTTCGCGTGATCACCTGTGCCTCGCTAATAGTCAAAGTTTTGTCGATTGTTTGTTTTAGAATCCTGTCGAACCCTCAATTTGCTCCGCTCGCCTGTTGGGTAATTGGGGGGGGCTGTACCGCCCACCTCCCACATCTTTCCCGGCCCCACAAATTTGTTGGTTTCAAATAAGGATGAAGCATCATTGGTAGTTCACAGGTGTTCCTATATTTAGATCCTAGTAGGTTTTTGTTTTTCAGTTAAGGAACTTAGTACCTACTATTACAACAAAAAAGTTAGACAGGCGCACAGACGAGTTCAAAAAAAAAGGTTTCTTACATAACACCTAGTTTTTAAATTCCTGTTTTAAGCTCTCATATGAAAAAGTTTTCAACGGAATAAATTATGAGATTAAGTTTCTATTACTTAAAACTGTAAGGTTAAAATTATTACCAAAAAGTACGTTCGAGAAACTAAACTTAATAAAAAAAAAAGCGCACTTCAGTAGTTATATTTTGTAAGAGCTAACTAATTTTTTTCACCGCTTAATTCGCCGGTGTTATTTGAAATTTATATGAAACTAGTGGCCCACCCTCGCTTCGCTTCGGTGTAGAGCTGTAGTGTAGACTATAGTTTTTGTTCTCATGCTTGTATTATACACAATGACATTCTTCTAATACCTAATAACAATAGGCACGTGCCGCCAATGTAAGCGCAAAAAATGTGTTTATTTACGACCTTACATTAAAAACCTCTAAAATTATCAGTGTTTCTCTACTATATTATGCATGTATTATACATATTTTATAAACCATCCTCTTGAATCACTCTATCTACAAAAAAAACCGCATTAAAATCCGTTGCGTAGTTTTAAAGATCTAAGCATACATAGGGACATAGGGACAGACAGCGGGAAGCGACTTTGCTTTATACTACGAGTATGTAGTGATTCGTGTTCTATTTTCAAATAACACCGCGGATTCCAAGGAGAAAACGCGACTTATTCTTACAGAATAGCACTACGTATTTTAATATAAGTCCTTTTTTACCTAATTAGAAATGAGGAGTTGGCAAACAAAACTTTACAGGAGCTATATAAAACTGAATGACATACCTCCAGTGATCTTTTGGTATGGTTTTTAATTCATAAATTTAGTAAATTTTAACACTGTTTTAGGCGGTTTTGATTGAAAATTATTTGAGATTGAAATTCAAAGGCCCGAAACCTAAGGACTGTAAAAAAAAGTAGTTTGACCGTATGCGTAATTATACCGTTTTGTTCGCCAGCTCCTCAATATGCTATCATTTACTGAACTGAATGTCAGTCAGATCGTAAGTACGCTTCTAGTCGTAAGTAAATAGCAAATAGTTTTTCTAGAATTGGATGTGCTTTTCACGGCTTACTGTTGCTTTGTGGTACAGAAATACCATTCTGTAAAGCTGAAGAGGTTTTTCAACATTGTCTGCAACATCATCATCATCAGCCTATTAATATCCCCACTGCTGGGGCACAGGCCTTCCCTATAGATGGAATAGGGAGATTGGGCCAGGACCCACCACTCGCGCCCAGTGCGGATTGGTGGGTGCTAACGACTGCAAATGCAGCCAGGACCAACGGCTAAACGTGCCTTCCGAAGCACGGAGGAGCTCGAGATATTAAATTTTTGGTCACCCATCCAATGACCGACCACTGCGAAATTTGCTTAACTTCAACGATCACAGCCGAACGCGCTAGCCACCTGCGCCATCGAGCTCCTCTGCTTGTCTGCAATGCTAAAATCTAACTACAAAACATCTTAAATCACAACATTGCGGTATATTTAAAATAATAATAAGTGTTTTTTTTACTAATTTAACTAAAACTATGGCACATCACAGCTCCAAGCAAAACAAGAATAGAAAGAAAGAAAGAAACATGTTTATTGGCCATCTCAGAATAACTAAAAGAAAACAAACGATACAAATTAATGGAATTATTAAGGGAATTATTTAAATTCTCTTGAGCTATCGTGTGAGTCACATAAACTACACTTGAAATGAAGTTTACCACTTGGGCTTACGCGTAATAATATGTAGATACACCTGGTTATGTAATGAGAAGGAAATAGAACATAGTACATAGCAGCATCCATAAATATTTTTTCGTGCGTCCATGATTGTATTCGCAAAAGACTGGAATATAAAGAGAATAAAAAACGATAATGGATATTGCCACGTATCTTGTTATTTTTGGTCCAAGTTGAGACTTTAAAAAGAAGTTGCAATATTTACGCAATTTTTTATACAATGTATGATTTATTCAAATGCTTTTTTGCCTTAATCACTAATAAATCAATTTGGTTATCATTAACAAAAGAAGTTCATATTGCTTAGACCCTTTGATGAAACCGTAATAAAAAGGTACGCAGCGACGTTTTTAGGGTACCGTAGCCAATTGGCAAAAAACGGAACCCTTATAGATTCGTCATGTCCGTCCGGCTGTCCGTCCGTATCTCACAGCCGCTTTTTTCCCAAATTATCAGAACTATACTGTTGAAACTTGGTAAGTAGATGTATTCTGTGAACCGCATTAAGATTTTCACACCAAAATAGAAAAACAACAATAAATTTGTTTCTTAGGTTTTCACGCACATCACTCATTAAATAAAGCCAGCCTTTTCAGGTCTGCATCGTTATTCTGACGATGCAGACCTGAAAAGCTGCGAAACGTCAATAAATAAATAAAGTTTCGTGCATTAACCCGTAAAAACTAGTTTTATTTAACAACAATAAATTTTGGGGACATACTTAGAACTAAAACTCAAAATATTTTTTTTTATCAAACCTATACGTGTGTGGTATCTATGGATAGGTCTTAAAAAAAGATATTGAGGTTTCAATTTTTTTTTCTAAACTGAATAGTTTGCGCGAGACACACTTCCAAAGTGGTAAAAAGTGTGCCCCCCCCCCCCTGTAACTTCTAAAATAAAAGACTGAAACTAAAAATAATTATATATGATGTACATTACCATGCAAACTTCCACCGGAAATTGGTCCGAACGAGATGTAGTAAGTAGTTTATTATACGTCAAAAATCGTAAACCGCAATTTATTTTTCAAACATAGATCAAAATTACAACGAACTACAAGAAATTTTATATTAAGTTACTTGCTGCTACGGAACCCTTCATGTGCGAGTCCAACTCGCACTTGACCTCTTCTTGAACACTCTCGTAGTCGCGATTAACGTCGAAAAGCACTGCTTAGCGATAAACCATGCTAAACGTAGCATAAATCCTAAGTCAACAGGGTACGTATCCCCAGGCAGCTAGTTAATTTTAACCGTATTTACACTGACAAATGTGTAGTTTACCCGCTAATACTATTTATGCCGGTAAACATTACCCTCTTCATGCAAGGTCTGTGGTGGAGAGTAGGTTTCTGGGAAACGGGTTGACTTCCCGAAGACCCTGAGAAGGGTTCAAAACGTCACGTCACGTTGATATAAATCTTTCTCGTGAATGTACATAATACAAAAGTGGGGTTGCTTTCCTGACGTTGTGTGTAGATATACATCTAGCAGTAGTAGTGTATACACACTGTTCTGCTTACTTATATGAAATGCAGGCTAGGCCTTGCGGTTTCACCCGCGTTAATTTGAGAAAAAGGGTTACAGTGAGACAACATTAAAAGGAAGACATATGCTTTCGCGCATTTTTAGAACTTTCAAAAGGAAACAATTCCGACATTAATGTGTTTGTCCGTCATACATATTTTTTGTCACGTTGATATAAATCTTTCTCGTGAATGGATATAATACAAAAGTGGGGTTGCTTTCCTGACGTTGTGTGTAGATATACATCTAGCAGTAGTAGTGTATACACACTGTTCTGCTTACTTATATGAAATGCTGGCTAGGCCTTGCGGTTTCACCCGCGTTAATTTGAGCAAAAGGGTTACAGTGAGACAACATTAAAAAGCAGACATATGCTTTCGCGCCTTTTTAGAACTTTCAAAGGGCAACAATTCCGATATTAATGTGTTTGTCCGTCATACATAATTATTGTCACGTTGATATAAATCTTTCTCGTGAATGTACATAATACAAAAGTGGGGTTGCTTTCGTGACGTTGTGTGTAGATATACATCTAGCAGTAGTAGTGTATACACACTGTTCTGCTTACTTATATGAAATGCTGGCTAGGCCTTGCGGTTTCACCCGCGTTAATTTGAGAAAAAGGGTTACAGTGAGACAACATTAAAAGGCAGACATATGCTTTCGCGCCTTTTTAGAACTTTCAAAGGGCAACAATTCCGATATTAATGTGTTTGTTTCGTCATACATAATTTTTGTCACATTGATATAAATCTTTCTCGTGAATGTACATAATACAAAAGTGGGGTTGCTTTACTGACGTTGTGCGTAGATATACATCTAGCAGTAGTAGTGTATACACACTGTTCTGCTTACTTATATGAAATGCTGGCTGGGCCTTGCGGTTTCACCCGCGTTAATTTAAGAAAAAGGGTTACAGTGAGACAACATTAAAAGGAAGACATATGCTTTCGCGCATTTTTAGAACTTTCAAAGGGCAACAACTCCGATATTAATGTGTTTATCCGTCATACATATTTTTTGTCACGTTGATATAAATCTTTCTCGTGAATGTATATAATACAATAGTGGGGTTGCTTTACTGACGTTGTGCGTAGATATACATCTAGCAGTAGTAGTGTATACACACTGTTCTGCTTACTTATATGAAATGCTGGCTAGGCCTTGCGGTTTCACCCGCGTTAATTTGAGCAAAAGGGTTACAGTGAGACAACATTAAAAAGCAGACATATGCTTTCGCGCATTTTTAGAACTTTCAAAAGGCAACAATTCCGACATTAATGTGTTTGTCCGTCATACATATTTTTTGTCACGTTGATATAAATCTTTCTCGTGAATGTATATAATACAATAGTGGGGTTGCTTTACTGACGTCGTGCGGAGATATACATCTAGCAGTAGTAGTGTATACACACTGTTCTGCTTACTTATATGAAAGGCTAGCTAGGCCTTGCGGTTTCACCCGCGTTAATTTGATAAGAGGGTTACAGTGAGACAACATTAAAAGGAACACATATGCTTTCGCGCATTTTTAGAACTTTCAAAGGGCAATAATTCCGACATTAATGTGTTTGTCCATCATACATATTTTTTGTCACGTTGATATAAATTTTTCTCGTGAATGTATATAATACAAAAGTGGGGTTGCTTTCCTGACGTTGTGTGTAGATATACATCTAGCAGTAGTAGTGTATACACACTGTTCTGCTTACTTATATGAAATGCTGGCTAGGCCTTGCAGTTTCACCCGCGTTAATTTGAGAAAAAGGGTTACAGTGAGACAACATTAAAAAGAAGACATATGCTTTCGCGCATTTATAGAACTTTCAAAAGGCAACAATTCCGACATTAATGTGTTTGTCCGTCATACATATTTTTTGTCACGTTGATATAAACCTTTCTCGTGAATGTATATAATACAAAAGTGGGGTTGCTTTACTGACGTTGTGCGGAGATATACATCTAGCAGTAGTAGTGTATACACACTGTTCTGCTTACTTATATGAAAGGCTAGCTAGGCCTTGCGGTTTCACCCGCGTTAATTTGATAAGAGGGTTACAGTGAGACAACATTAAAAGGAAGACATATGCTTTCGCGCATTTTTAGAATTTCAAAGGGCTACAATTCCGATATTAATGTGTTTGTCCGTCATACATAATTTTTGTCATGTTGATATAAATCTTTCTCGTGAATGGATATAATACAAAAGTGGGGTTGCTTTACTGATGTTGTGTGTAGATATACATCTAGCAGTAGTAGTGTATACACACTGTTCTGCTTACTTATATGAAATGCTGGCTAGGCCTTGCGGTTTCACCCGCGTTAATTTGATAAAAAGGGTTACAGTGAGACAACATTAAAAGGAAGACATATGCTTTCGCCCATTTTTAGAATTTCAAAGGGCAACAATTCCGATATTAATGTGTTTGTCCGTCATACATAATTTTTGTCACGTTGATATAAATCTTTCTCGTGAATGTATATAATACAAAAGTGGGGTTGCTTTCCTGACGTTGTGCGTAGATATACATCTATCAGTAGTAGTGTATACACACTGTTCTGCTTACTTATATGAAAAGCTAGCTAGGCCTTGCGGTTTCACCCGCGTTAATTTGAGATAAAGGGTTCGAGTAAGACTACCTTAAAAGAAAGATATGCTATTTGTTACTTAGGTTTTCACGTACATCACTCATTAAATAAAACTAGTTTTAACGGGTTACTGCACGAACTTTACTTATTTATTGATGTTTTGCAGCGTTTTCATGTCTGCGTCGTCAGAATAATAATTTTTTATTTACTTTCTCGAGCTACCTTTGAAGACTTTTATTGAGCGTTCGGATATATAAAGCATCTGTGAGTTTGTTTCATATCGAACATAGAAAGTCTCTCTGAGTTTGTTTCGCTTCGGTGGTAGTTTACGGTAGTTAGGTTCAAATAAATAAACTCAAAATAAGAATAAAGAATTTTAAATACAGTACTTTATTATCTAATAAATTCATACATAGACAATAAAGTTTTAAAAATCTTCCAATGAAATATCCGAATGCTCAATAAAAGTCTTTCGAAGGTAGCTCGACAAGGTAAAAAAAAAAACATTATTCTGACGATGGCGAAACGTCAATAAATAAATAAAGTTCGTGCATTAACCCGTTGAAAGATATGCTTTCGCGCTTTTTTAGAACTTTCAAAGAGCAACAATTCCGACAACGTTAACATCTTTGTCCCACATACATTAGTTTTTCGTAACTTTAACCGTTAATGCAGCGAATGCAGAAAGTGAGCTCTCAAATGAGAAGCTGGCAAACAAAACGGTATAATTACGCATCTGGTCAAAATACTTTTTTTACTGTCCGGAGGTTTTGGGCTTGCTGAATTTGAATTTGAATTTATTTTCAATCAAAACCGCCTAAAACAGTGTTAAAATTACTAAATTAATAAATTAAAAACAACGCCAAAAGTACACTGCAGGTGTGTCATTCAGTTTTTTACTGCTCCTGTAAAATTTAATTTTATATATATACTAGCTGACACAGCGAACTTCGTACCGCCATAAAAATAGGGGCAGGTGGTAGAAGAGAAAATATAGGGCTGTATGTATTTTTTCATACCACATAATAAAAAAATATATATGGTCCAAAAAAATTTTAGGGGTGTGTAACGTAGTGTACTGTCAATATCCTGGGATAACATTCCTCGTAACCCGTATGAGAACACTACGTTACAATACCCATAGTTTGAATTTTGGCGCGAAGGTGCATTGTAGGTTTCAGAACACAAGTTACAGGTGGACAACCATTATCACTTAAGGATATGAAAAATAGATAGTAGCCGATTCTCAGACCCACGGAATATGCATATTTCATAAAAATCGGTCAGGCCGTTTCGGAGGAGTATGGTAACTAACATTGTGACACGAGAATTTTATATATAAGATACCGTTTTGTTCGCCAGCACATTTTTTTCCTTTTTGTAACATTTTTCAATGATACTCCGCTCTTATTGATCTAAGATTCATTTTATTGCGTATATCTAGCCTACCTCGATTATTGAACTATCCAACAAAAAAAAAAAACAATTCAAATCATTAAAATTAGTGCGTCTAACGAAACAAACTCCTCATTTTGATTCTAATAAGTACAAAATTTACGCTCTATTTTACTCGCCAGACTTGAGCTGGAGTAAGTATTTTTGGTCGACGAGTTTGCACGTAAAATAGGTATCGTAGTCACTTAATTATAGAAGTATGGACTTCAAACGTATTCCATAATGGGAGCTAAGCGAGACTAATGAACGAAATAGGTTGCGGCTGCTACTCAGCGGTATTGGTAGATAAGGTTCAAACAAATACCATGATTAGGTTTGAAAAGATACATTAAAACATTAACCCCCTTATTAATAAAACAAGGAAGAAGCTTAGAATAAACGCCGTGGATTTTTTGGCGGGATCGGAAAGCGTCACTTTAGCAGTTTTGTTTTTCTTGTTAAAAATTGTGTTGTGGCGGATGTTAGTGTATAATAATGGTGGATTATTAACCACTAAGTGTTCGGGAACATGCACAAGTGTTGGCAAGTGAAACAAAATAGCGGAAAGTGTCTGTCGACGTTCCCTCAAGAAGTCCACGGGGAGGTTGCAGTAAAGCCCCACACATTTACTGAAACATAGGGAAAGGGGGATTGACTTGACTGCCAGTTACTTTGACTTGATTTATTACTTTGACCACGAGTGCTATAGAATTTGTAAACATTTTAACACTTGACATTGGCTAAATGCACAAGCCGTGCGCAGCCATTTAGGAAAAAAAAAGTTACGCCGTGTTTTGTTTGTATTACTCGAGTGTCATTTGTAATTCAATGAAGGGAGAAAATATAGAGCAACTAATACAGCGTTTACTAAAAGTAAAGAAATAAGTTAGAAGACCTTGTAAAAAAACACTTGTATGAATTAAAAAAAATCAAGTAGAGCCGAAAAAAAAACTAAAATGTCGATAGCAAAAATATGTTAGAATACATTTGAATTTAGCCATGACGCTACCCCCTCAGTAAAATTTAGTTAGCACTATTATTTCATAATTTTGTAGGTTATTAATTAGAAACTTCCAAAAACAAAACTACTAGTTTGTATGTTTAAATTTTTTACATAAACTGTAATCTAGTCATTATGCGATTCAATTAAAGATCTAGACGAAATGATTATCCAGCCATTAAAGGAGGCTAGACAAAATGCGGACCTAGATAACCTGATATCAACCCAAAATCATAAACATATTTAAGTAACTGATGGCCAGAAAGGTTATGGAATGTGAAGGCCCCTTAGCAATGGGGACATTATTAAGTCTACACACTGCCCCATCAAACCCCTCAATAATAAACTAAGTAACATTCAATAGCAAACCCGGGACAGTTTCGAGTGGGTGTAAGTACCCATAAATATTTCTGTCTCCCTTCACTTGGAAAAAAATTTTGAAAGATAAACTTTACCAACGAGACATATTTTCCAAGGGTATAAGGGTTTCCAAGTTTGTTGTATGAAAAATACGTTATGAAGAGGGTAAGATTATTTCGAGGGTATTTCGAGCATCGGACAGCCGCTCGAAATATTGTTCAAGATGGGCACGAGTCTATTTTTATTTATTTATTTTGTCATTTAACATTCCACTGAATTTTATACACAATGTCTGTTCAAGAGCTACCTACCCAATACTCTTTTGACTCCGTCCGAGTAAGTCACGTTATGTAATATAATTAATCTGTTATAGTATATGTTTGTTCTTTATTGTGTTGTGGGAACAATGTTTGTACGACTAATAATTTTTTGGAAAGTTCACTAGACCTCCCCTGGTAATTCGGAAAGTAAGGTGATGTTTTTGTAACTATAACGTGGGTAAAATGCACGAAAAATCTAAATCCTTCCAACGACAGTATTCAAAATAAACACTATTGGCCAATCTAGTAGCCGGAATTTGTTTAAATAACTTTATCTAATTACCTCATAACCATTTCACGTTTTATTCACTTCGATTATACATTTAAACAATGAAAGCTTAGAACTACATAATGTCTTAATTTTTTTGAAGTTAAACTTCTTTAGCCGCGTTATGAAAAAATTATGAGAGTGAAATTTTAGGATGCGCGCGCATCACTGTAACACAAAAGTAACATAATGAAGTTAGCCGCGGGCGCGTTATGAAAAAATGATGAGAGTGAAATTTTAAGATGCACGCGCAACACTGTAACAGAAAAGTAACACCATGAAGTCGGCCGCTAAACCGCACATTACTCGTAAGTCTCGAAAAAAAGCTTCCAACAAAATAGTAATAGGATCTCTTAGTCGCACATGTTGGGACGCTCGTCGCCTCTGATCACTGTTTTCATATTTATAATATTTATCCACATGTTTCTAGTTTCTATATTCTTAACACGTGTTATAATGTTATACAAATGCGAAATTTATATGTGCTAATAAATTTTATTCAGTAGTGATCTAAATTGAATATTTTGATTATTTATTAAATTTTTCAAATTAAAACTGAACTTTATTGACTGAAAAGAAGTATAACTTCTCACGCGCGTACTTAAGTACACGCACCCATATTTTTTTAAATCAACATTACCTTAATACTTACTTAAATAATATATTATACAAATTACAAAAAAAAACTATATCATGCCCGCCCGGCTCCACCCATAATTACTATTATTATTATTATTCAAGCGTGGATCACTACAGTTTCGTACCCCCTTTAAATACATTTTGCTAATGTAGGGGTGTAAGAGTTTTTACAAAATAAAATTTTACATAGAAAAAAATTCAGAAAGCTAAAAAAACTGACTGTGAACGAATTAGGAATACATAAAATTAACAAAGAAAACATGATACTTTTTTCTTGGGCATTGATTCGTCGTAACGTTCAACTTTAAGGCAGAAGAACTGAGAAGCTCAAATTTCTGGCAATAGGCGACCACTACTTTTCATTAACCTTTAACTCTTATTATTTACACTAAACAACACAATAATGCTAATTTATACTACCCAACTAAGTTAAAACTAAGTTTTTTGTTTCTCCGCATCCGGGCCCGGAACTGCCGAAATTGAAAAACTTCCGAACATTCTAGAAGCTCGAAGTTCCCTAAAGTTTTAAAGGAAACACACAGCTCATTAGAAAATTTCAACTGTGTAGTATATTAGAGTACATTTTAGTTAAAAGTCTCTGGGTCTGACTAAGTTTTGAAGTAAAAACTATATTTTTTGATGAGTATTGTAGAGTGGTTAACAAAAGTATGACGATCTTCAAAAGGCGGGTAAACCTTTTGCCCCAGAGCCGGCAACGCACGAATGGTATACATTTTTTTTTACACAGGCAAAACCTCTATTTACAGACGTTAGCGCCCTTAAGGGGCACACCAATGAACGGACCTCACACCTAGCTTCTCGTAAGTCTCACGGGTGCGAAAAGAAGAAGCCTTTAAGCAGTCAGTGCGGCTTACTTTATTTATTTATTTATTTACTACACAGTATACTTACAGTGCTAAACCAAAACGTACACTGGTTAAAAATCAAATCTAACAGCTAAACACTATGCATACAACTTAAATATGACATTAAATAATTACGAGCCCTTACGGCATACTATCCGCTAAAAACCACCGCAAGATCCCCGTTGTGGGACTTCACTGCGTCTCCGCGCCCAACAGCTTCCCGGCCCATCCAGGGCTGCTAGTGTCGATGGGCCACCCACAGGTGGAGTGCCCGATCATTAGCGTGCATATATAAAGGTCACCTATGCGAATCCACGATGCAGGATACTTCTTTAATAGCATTGTCGATTTAAGTCGAATAACTGTTTATGTCATAGAATTTATTTTTACTTCCTTATAAATATAAGTTTTGGGTCAAAAAGAAAGCTATTATTTATACTCATCATCATAATATAATAAACTGGCGGGATAATCTTGTAACAAACTTACAAAATTCATTACATTCAACCGAACAGAAATCTCCTTTTTGTTTGAAGATAGTTATAAATACAGTAGTTCTTTATTACAAGAACACACTACACACTTGCAAAATAATTTTGTCTTCATTAAGAAGACGTTAATACAGTGCAATTTATTGTAGCAAAGTGTGGTGTAATTACTTTCCTCGGTAGTGTTAATAAAAAGCTAATTACATATTTTCGGAATAGTGCTACGAGTTACTATTAAACAACATAAGTTGCTACGACATGAGCCTAATACAACAAAGCTCGCTACGAACGCATGCTCCGAGTTACTACGACATAAATCTAGTGCTACGAGAAACTTAGGCCTAGCTTTTTATGAGAATTTTATTTGATACTAGTGGCCCGCCCTCGCTTCGCTTCGGTGTAGAGCTGTAGTGTAAACTATAGTTTTTGTTCTCAGGCTTGTGCTATAAAGAATGACTTTATTTATATAATTACACGTGTTATTGTGAGTCAACCATAAAAGATAGACATATGCTGTTGCGGGATATTTGTTAGACAATTTTATATGTAGAATATTTCCGTCATACATGATTTCTATGTAACTTTAACCATTAAGGCTGCACCCGCGACGGAAGCTTAAAAAATGGAGTAACTTCTCCCGTTTTCCCAACATTTCCCTTCACTACTCTGCTGCTATTGATTGTAGCGTGATGAAAAGTATACTATAACCTGCCCAGGAGTATGAAGAATAATTGTATCAAATTTCGTTAAAATCCGTTGAGTAGTTTTTGTTTCTATAAGGAACATACACAGAGACAGACAGACAGACAAAAATTTTACTGATTGCATTTTTGGCATCAGTATCGATCACTAATCACCCCCTGATAGTTATTTTAAAAATATATTTCATGTACACAATTGACATCTCTACAGATTTATTATAAGTATAGATAAGCACGGTTTCTCAATATCAATTATTGTCTGTCAATAAGGTCGAACGCTCTGAACGCATCAACAGCCAAATATTGAATGAAGCTCGCTTTCTTTTTTTTTTGTTTCCTCCCAGGCGGGGGAGCGGGTGTGAAATCCTCATGGATACCCTACAGTCGGCTGTAGGAATGCCTATGGCCTTAGGGGCCTTACAGGCTTCATCTGATGCGATCAACCCCTGAGAAGGGGATGATGCAGCGCTGCCTTAGTAAATACTACTGCATAGTGCGCTCAGAGGACGGATGCACCCTGATGTGCATCCGTATCGGTTTGGGACTGAGCGACTGAAGGTCTCTCAGGATCGGGGGGGCGGGGAAGCTCGCTTTCGGACCTCCCGCCTTTTTATACCCTACCGCGCCGCCACGACCCGTGTCGAGCGCGGCAGCCGTTACACAAAAATAATCCATAAAGCATGATTCAGTATTCACGTGCGACGGCGCGATGGCTTATTTCATGTATAAGTTTGGTGTTTCTATACCGATTTCTATGATTCTTTTTTTATTGAATAGGTAATAATGTTAACTTTTTTAAATTAGGGATGAGTGAGAGTATTATAAACGTAAGAGTAAACAAATATAATCAGAATGCTCCGAACTGCTAAGCTATCAGGAGTTACACGTGTTATTGTGAGTCAACCATAAAAGTAGACATAAGCTGTTGCGGGATATTTTTTAGACAATTTTATGTAGAATATTTCCGTCATACATGATTTCTATGTAACTTTAACCATTAAGGCTCCACACGCGACGGAAGCTTAAAAAATGGAGTAACTTCTCCCGTTTTCCCAACATTTCCCTTCACTACTCTGCTCCTATTGATTGTAGCGTGATGAAAAGTATACTATAACCTGCCCAGGAGTATGAAGAATAATTGTACCAAGTTTCGTTAAAATCCGTCGAGTAGTTTTTGTTTCTATAAGGAACAAACACACAGACAGACAGACAGACAAAAATTTTACTGATTGCATTTTTGGCATCAGTATCGATCACTTATCACCCCCTGATAGTTATTTTGAAAATATATTTCATGTACAGAATTGACCTCTCTACAGATTTATTATAAGTATAGATTTGGGCTTCTACCATGTTAGCTACGTTAACATTGTTCATATTATTTTGTTATTTCAATACTACTTTTTGGCATACCAATGAATAAGATAAATTTCTAATTTTGCAGTAAATCTAATAAAACATAAGTAACATCATACATAGTTATCATAGCACATGAGACCTATCACAGCCTTATGGATTGGAATGCGGAGTGAGACAGGGTGGAGTCTCCTCTCCGCTTCTTTTTATTATCCATATGAATGCTCTCATCGTGGAGCTCAGTAGTACCAGGTCGGGTGTTTTGTTGCTGGGATTTGTAGGAATAATATCAGTTACGCAGATGACATGGCTCTGCTGAGTGCTTCTGTGTGCGGACGACTTCTGAGACGACTTATAGGAATATGTGAACAACATATCGTAAACCAATGCATACGCATTGGTTTGATATTAGGGGCAAATGTATTACTAACACAAATGTTTGAGTCTAAGTTACTTTAAATAAATGAATATTATTATAAGTTGACGTATTTTTATTGTGAGCATTCCTGTTAGATTTTTTTTTCCTAGATAAATAAAATTTCAATTTATAGCTTTTAACGATTTTTTAAAGTTACTCTCCATTATTGACATGGGTCTTTGACAGATTAATTTCAAAAGTGTCAGATTGCTAAAAGATTTAACTGTAACACCCACTTGCAGCAATTTTTCCAAATCTCGATTCAACTAAAACAACGCTTAATCCATAGAAAAATGTCAAAACGTCAATGTCAAACATATTATATAGGCTAAATCTAGTCTCAGTTAAATTGTACCTTAGTATGTAGAGAGTAAATAGATGTTTTTTTTCTTGAATCTGTAGAAAGTATTAATTAAGCTTCTCGAGTATTCCATAATGATAAAAGTGAGTTCCAAAAGAAAATTGTGCGGCAGTCCTCCCATATTAATATTGTGAGGGACCTGTTGAACGCCTGTCGAAATTAACAAGCAGAAGTTATTTACGGCGGCCCACGCTCGGTAACTTTATGTAGGATTATGTTTGGTACAAATAGGCCAGATGCTCTCTCTGATGTTGCCGACGAAATACGGAGCCCTTATTAATGTGCCAAAGAAGTTCGTTACGACAGCCTATACCGCCTATTAAATGGCCTTATATCGTTCTTACTTTACCTAATAGGTCTATTAACAAATTCAAACATGCTTGTATTATGGTGAAAAACGAAAACAGACTTACTTTTTGCTTAAGACAAGAAATTAGTTTTTAAATGGAATACAATAACACGTTAACGTAATCAGTATTGGTTAATTAATTTGAACTATTGGAAAGTTAAATTAAGCTTAACTACTGACATTTGTTTTATGTACAGTAAAATGTGATCAAACAATCATCTTGCCTGCCTGATGGTAAGCGGTCGCCATGGCCTATAGCCTGTGCCCCAGCAATGGGGACATTAATAGGCTGATGATGGCCTATTGTCGCTTGCGTTCCCGGAGGAGTCACCACCTGAGACCACCACCCTGGCATATGTGTCAGGAGGGCGGGCGGACATGACACCTACAAGAGACTGTCCAGGAAGTCACGCCGTTACCTACACTGACCTTAATCTTAATCACGTGGAGCCCTGTAACGTTACTCATAGTCAGAAACACAACATCATCAGAGGTAGGGCAGGCTAAGCGGATTTTCCGCTCGAATTTGAGCGCCCGTCTGGGCAAGTAAAAGAGGCGTGAAGAAGCAACATGCTGGCCGGCAGGGTGAAGCTGGCAGGGTGAAGCCAGGGAGCGGGGTGAAAGACCTGTCCCAGCAGAGCTGCGGCAGGTCCGTGCCATCGCGCAGGCAGAGGCCTTGCGGCAATGGGATGAGGCACTCGCCCAAGTGAGCGCCGGCCACCGGACGATTGAGGCTATTCGTCCGGTGTTGGAGGAGTGGGAGGGCTTCGCGCTAAGCAGTTTAGAGGGTGTTCGCAGGGGTTTTTAGCGGATATTATGCCGTAGAGCGCCCGTAAGGGTTACGGGGTCCTCAGAGGGCAGCCACTGCTGGGGCTCGTAAGGTTTGCGGGAGACAGGTGTGAGGTCCGTTCGGGGGTGTGCCTCTTAAAGGCGCCGTCGTCTGTAAATAGTTTTTTTTGCCTGTGTATAAAAAAGAAAAGGCCGGCAGGGTGAGGATGGCTGGTGTGGCAGGTAGAACTGCTGTATCAGCTATCTTCGCGTCTGGACTTTACCTTCACTTGACATCAGGTGGGGTGGAGTCATTTGTCGGAACTATCTATAAAAAAGTAACCGATACCTTACAGAAAATCACTGTAAAATAACACTACCTTTTATTGGTGTAGTGTTTCTGTCAGTGAGTAAGGTTCCAGGGCTAAAAGGCGTAGGTGATTGGGTCAGGGGGGACAATGGTGCGAGTAATATTTTTGGTATCGCAAGCGTCTGTATGTTATGGTGGTCGCTTACGCATACACTAGTTTGCCAACTTTTAACATAAAAAACCTCGCGGAGCCCTGGGACGTTACTCATAATCAACGGAACAACATTATAAGTTAAAGTTAATGCATTGTGATTATCTTTAATTATGTAGTTATGTAGTTGCCCATCAATCAAAAAGCAATATGGCCACCTTGCTAAGACTAAAATCAAAAAGGGCACTGGTTTACGGCTCGCTTGGGAAAAAGCATAAAGAGCAGTCGCTCTAGGCGCCAGGTGGAAAAGGGCACCAAAGTACCAAATGCCGGACCAATTTCCAGTGAAAATAAAATTTACGCGATATTGAAAGCGTCGGTCAAAGGGCGCTGGAACATTTTCTCGCTGTACCCGGATCAAGTGCTAAAGGCAAAGAACCGTTGCTGGTAAACGTTCACCTGTTGTTTGACTTCTCCTCGCCCCGATCGGGATACTTTTATTTTGAGTGCCTACTTCAGTATTTGACGAGAAGCGGTTTACAACATTCGACGAAATAGAGTCGCTTTGTTTATCATACTATGCTCCATGTACTTATATTTAAAAACGGATTTGCCGCTCTTATTGGAGCGCTCGTATGGGGAAGTAACCTCAACCTTAGAGAAGATCGCAGTAAAATAACACTACTTTGATATTATTGGTATTGCAAGAGTCTATAGGTCATGGTGGCCGCTTTTCATTAGGCGGGCCATACGCTTGTTTCTCACTCTCTTAACATAAAAAAATGCAGACGGGACTCGAACCCGCACCCTCCGCTATCCGAGCGAATGCACCGAGGCGAATGACGAGTGCATTCGCCCGGATTGCGTAGGGTGCGGGTTCGAGTCCCGTCTGCTGCCTGGCCCGCGTGGAATCTTTTCTAGTTATATTTTCTTTAGATTAAAACATCAAGCAGTTACATGCTTTAAAAAATTAAAAATTATAACTATAAAAAAAAATGTCTAAGAAGATCGAGAATTCAAATTGCTTCGATTCGATTAGCATCTCTGTTCGCCACTAAAACTGTTAATTGGCTGCACGCATGAAAAAGTGTGACGTCATGTCACGTTATGTCACGAGTTAGTTCAACGTTCCGCGGTGTACGTGCGTCAGGTCGAGAGGTTCTTCCAACCCCCGCTGACCAGGGGGCCAGTTAGCAGGGGCTGACCCCCGCTGCCCCACTCTGATACCCCTTCCCCTCGAAGAGTACCTCAGCCCCGCGGCGCCTTACTCGGGCCCCCATAGACCTACAGAGGCAAGCTCAAACAAACCAGAATTCCCACAAAACTGCCCCGTGGAAAACAGCGAACGACACGATATCACGTAATACTATAGCCCGAAATGCCGTTGTCAAATTTTGTATGGAAACTTAAACAGAAACACCACAAAGGACGTAACGAGAACTAAAAATCAGTACACATTTGACAATGACATTTCATACTCCCAAACTATTCGATATTGGTTCGTGCTAAGGGTACATACAACCATTTTTTATATACAAACAAATTACGTACACATTGTTATAAAGCAGCTCAACGACAAGCACTACACCATCAGCTTTCCGAGGCCAACAAAGGTACATCTATCCTGCGTTCAAGATCTACATCCGATACTCCAAGGTATCTCATTATGATCCCGCACAAATGCTACGTCGGGACACCGGAGTTCCTAATCATCAACATTAAGGATCGCATAAAAGGACAAGCGATGAAGATTCCTTCCAGAGAAAACTAACTTCATATCACCAACGATACCTCCAGTCGAATTGACCTCAATTAATTTAGATCATCTACACGCAGCCAATTCTAAGATAGAATTACAGACTCCGTTACAACCAGCCAGCTATAACGACTACAGTCTGTATCACACAACTATCCCAATGTATGTATTACTATTCGGCGCATGTGTGCTGATTGGCATCATAGTGTGTCGCTAGTACCTAAGAAAGGCTAAGATGGAACAGATAAATCACAAGCAACTCATCCCAGAACTCCGAGAGTCTAAGCTTTTCCCAGCGCGTCAAGATCCGAAACAAAGCAGCTTCCAGCTCAATTTACGACAAAAGTCTTCAATAATCGCTGTACTACGGGAGGGAGCTGTTACGCAGAACTAGTATAGGGAATTCGCCAATTAAGCAACGACCTCAATGAACATGAACAACATCAAGTGCACGAGTCGCTGACGCTGCGCAACGTGACCAGCGGACGGCAGCGATTACCTCATCGTGGCAATTTCGCAAGGCATTCTTGTACCTACCATCGGACGAGTCTCATTTCTTTATTGTAATTGTATTTAATTATAAGTTTTAACAAATAAATTGATTTTTTTTAGACCTTCCGCTGCCACTCAATATATTTTATGTATCAACAATACTATTAAAAATATGTTTAGAAGATAAAGTAAACATACTCGTATCAAAGAAGTCGCCAACATGAAACTAACAATTATCACAAATTAAGAAGCTGCAATTTTAGCAAAAAAGTATTCCTCATTAGTTTACGTGAAAAGACATAACCATTAACCATTATCTAATTGATGACATCCGTGGCAGAGTGGTTTGTACGCCGGGTTTCATGGTGTCGCCGACTCGAGAGGTCCCGCGTTCGAGTCCCGGTGGGAGCAGATGTTTACAATATGTATCAATATAATGATTCTAAAATATACTTATATATGTATTCTATCGGTTACAGTAGTATCCCATAACACAAGCCTTACTGTGCTTACTTTGGGGCTAGGCCAATTAGTGTGAGTGTTGGAAATATTTATTTATGAATCCACAGGTATTATATTCCTTTAAACAGGTAAATAAATAATACCCCGTAATTCTGTCGTAAGGCATACCTAAAAGGCGTATGTGTGAACAAAGTTGCGAGTGAAAATTTCAAAGTTCCATCTTTGTCTTCCCAAGTTAAAATTAGTTAACTGCTTTTTACCTTCCCTGTGTGGGAGAAAACGATACTAAGTACCGCCTACATTAGGTCAAAAGGTTGGCTAAAGAGCATTTTGCTTTGTAAGCCCAAAAAACTGTTATTTAGCAAAAGCTATTAAGTAACTACCATAATTTGTATCCATTAGAGGTTTAAAAGTTGAACGTAATAAGGAAATTGGTAGGTACTTCATTTTTTTTTATCTTTTATTTACAACCGTATTGTATGTTTATTAAGAAATTCAACAGCTTTTCTTTAATAGTTACATGATTAAGTTTATGTATTTAGTCATCATCATCAGCCTATTAATATCCCCACTGCTGGGGCAAAGGCCTTCCGTATTGTTGGAATAAGGAGATTGGGCCATGAACTACCACGTGGGCACTGCTGGTATGACAAAAAATTCTTGTTAAATTTCGTCTGTTATAATATAGAACATGTTTTATACATGCGTTGGATAGATGAGGAGATTTATTGTTATATTTATCAAAATGGTTGATGTGCATTGAACCATTATTAATAAATTCACGAGGGCCATTGAACAAGATAAGCATTATAACTACTTTTATATGTCTAGCTACAGTGGTCCCTCTACATAGAAAAACATGTTAAATTCACATTTATTTCACTCACGTGAACAGTCTGTTAAATTGCAAATATAGAAGACTAGCTGTTACCCGCGGCTACGCTCGCGTGGTTTTCCTATTTGAGGCTATCATCCTCTTTTGACATAGTGAGTAAAAAAGTAGCTTATAGCAACCCAAAGCTTCAACCTATTAGTGCAGTCATTGAAGCGAAAAATACGGTCTTACCTCCGATTTTTTTTACTGTGAACCGTTTTGCATGAAATTTTGGAATTAGGCTCACCTTACCCTTAACTTCAAAAGTGAAAATGATCTGAACTCCGCCTATTATTTTTAAGGGGTGTAAACAACCCCTTAATGGAAAAATTGACATTGAGCCATTTCAGCAGGTAAGCAACAGCAAGCAGTAGGTAGCTACCTACCTTGATTGATTTTAAAGAAATACGATTTACCAAGGTACCATATCTGTTTTTGTTTTCCTTTGTGATTTGGTTTTGTTGTGCATTAAATGAATTAGGTAGGTATTTTGGTAGTTTCTTCGAATGTATAAAATTGACTCACTGATAAAAATTATGGAAAAACACATAACATCGTGTACAGTAGCGTACTTAAATAGTACTGCTATGTGTTTAAAATAATTAAACCCTTTATTCTAATAATACTAATGCTTTTACATTTTGAAGTTTTATTACGTACTATCCATAGTAGTATTAGGTATTATTATGAGAGTGTTTGTTTTGTTTATCCTTCCTCGAAGCCTAAACCACTTTAAAATTTGGTAAGTATATATAGTGCAGTCATTGAAGCATTATTACTCCGAATTTTTTTACTGTAAACCGAATTGCATACAATTTTGGAATTAGGTTCATCTTACCCTTAACTTCAAAAGTGAAAATGATCGTTGCCACCCCTTCTGGGGGTGATTTTTCAAAATAAGTATTGTAATAAATTTTAAGCAAAAAATCATCTATAAAAATTTTTCAAAAAATCCAATACTTTTCAAGTTATTGGCAATTGAAAATTCGAAATTTTTTCCCGTTTTTCATCGGTTTTTTGCAAATATCTCCAAAAATGTAAGTTTTAAGGAAATTTTATAAATAACAAAATTGTAGCAGGTAAAACAATGAACAATTTGGTTTTTTTTATAGAGTATTCTAAGTGCAATATTAAGCTAGATATCAAAGATCAAAGCCGTTTTTTATTTTGTCTGAAATTTAATCGATGTGGTCAATGCCGTCTAGCGGCGAGCAGATGCATTTTATGCATTCTAATACAAAATCTTTTTATGTCATACTAAAGTATTTTTTTGTGATTTTTTCAATTTAGGGGTTGTTTGCAAGGGTTGTAAGATTTTCAAGGAGTTGAAAATGATTTTAATATGGGGTATTAAGATAAAATACTTTACAATTTCATCACTTACTATTAGACATGTTTTCTAGGTATAAAATGGCTCAATGTCAATTTTTCCATTAAGGGGTCGTTTACACCCCTTAAAAATAATAGGCGGAGTTCAGATCATTTTCACTTTTGAAGTTAAGGGTAAGGTGAGCCTAATTCCAAAATTTCATGCAAAACGGTTCACAGTAAAAAAATTCGGAGGTAAGACCGTATTTTTCGCTTCAATGACTGCACTAATAGGTTGAAGCTTTGGGTTGCTATAAGCTACTTTTTTACTCACTATGTCAAAAGAGGATGATAGCCTCAAATAGGAAAACCACGCGAGCGTAGCCGCGGGTAACAGCTAGTTAAAAACAATAAATATAAAAAAGTAATGTTCATGAATAGCGCCATCCGAAAAACCTCAGATTTTTAGTGCAAGTAAACTCGACTCGGGTAGCGACATCTCTTCAGTTTCACACGCAACAGCTTGGTTTTCGAATTGTTATTCGAGTTGGTAGCCCCTACCTCTACTCAACATCCAGGATCATCTCCACTTGAAAATTATTGGATAATACTCGATTAAGGGACTAAAATAAATCATAACAGCTGTTTATTTAATATCTGTCTACTGTAAACAGCTGATTATTTAATATCTATTTGATGTTTATAAGATTTTCTGGTAAGATATTAGGACACTGAAGGAAGTCGTTTTTTTTTTACTAATATTGTTTTAATTAAAATATCTACCTACATGACGTTAAAATTAACAATAAATATTAAAAAGTCGTGTTCATAAATAGCGCGATCTGAAAAACGCAATATCACAACTCATATTTTTAGCAATTAAAAATTCTCGATATTAAAGACGGGTGGTGCCATCTGATAAGTTACTCAGAAAATATTATTTCAAGAGAGACTACTCGGTTGAGTTGGTATTCGAGATGGTAGCGCCATCTCTATCTATAATCACTCGAAAATGATATTTTTATATTATAAATTTGGAGTAGTATTTGCTAGATTTAATTTTAAAAATAAGATTAGAAAGAAATTGCGTAAAATTACCTCGATTTAATAAATGAAACACTAACACAAACACTAAATATCTGAAACCGACGAGGAACGCATAATATTATTCATTGTGTTCTCTCATGTTCGCGCCAATCGGTGTGAATATTTATTTTCCTGATACGAGTTTTAAGTAATAAATGGAGTGGGGAGATAAAGACAACCGAATTGCTGTGCCAGCAAAACACAAAGTAGGTGTGGAGCCAAATGTTTTTTTTTGAACTCTTCATCCGATTAGTATTTTACTTATTGACGAGAATTATTTTACTATTTTGAGCAATATTTTAACAAGCAACATGGCCTAATTTATTCTCGAAGCTATGTAGAAGCTTCCAAATTAGTCAGCAGATTACAAACTGGATATTATCCGATGTCGGTGATAGCAACATCTTTGCTGACTATGTATTTGACTTTGTTTTGAACCATATTATGCAACAAAAAGTATAATATAGTTTGATGGAGTGTGTGCTATCAAGTAGTGACTATGCCATCAACCATATTTTTGTGAAAAAGGTGTCAAAACACCGGCACAAATGTATCAAGATATGATTCTTAAGAAGGTGGTTGAGCCACTTAACAACACTATGCTACAAAATAAAGAATGGTTCTTTCAGTAAGACTCAGCACCGTGTACATAGCTAGATCCACCCAAGCGTGGTTGGAAACGAGCGTTTCGTACTTCAACAGTGATGTACCCTTAGTACGAGTTCGAGCTCTCGAAAACTATCATAGTTTTCGTAATTGTATATTATGTTTCTATGTCCATTTTGGTCAAAAGTAACCAAATATACTTAAAATTTAAGAAGACGCAAATTATTTAATGATAGAATTTAAACACTATTTATTTGTAAAACAAAAAAGATTTATTACTACTGATTTTATTCGATTCAATAATCGAATAAAATCAGTACCCTTTGTACGAGTGCGAGCTCACGAAAACTATCATAGTTTTCGTAATTGTAAAACTCGTACTAAGGGTACTGCTGAAGGCTGCTCGTCAGCTAATCCCGATCCTGCTGGATTATGATTTAAAGTTAGTTTTAGAGAGTATGGCATGTTCTAAAGGCTATGATATTTTGGACTTTGGAGTCTCTAAAAAATTCATAAGATAGTCAGTGAAGAAATTTACCATGGACAGAGTGCTTGTTTTTATTGATAACCGGCCTCGATGATTAAAGCCAATGGAGATCATTTTGAATGAGCTTCATATATGTTAAAGGTGATTATATTCATTTATAAACTAAAACACATAAGAACAATTAATGCTTTATATAGTAGAAAAAATTAACTTCTCTTTGTAACAATATTAATTGCAAAACTAAGTATTTTCTCGACAGAAAATCACAAAGGATATGATAAAGAGGATCTGACGGTTAATGATCATTAAAACTCCGCTCGTAGAAAAATAAACGGCGGTTTCCTCTTTACGACTTAGTTGGGGAACTTCCTTATTTTTATTTTGTTGACGACAACTTATAAGCAGAGACTTGGCAAACTTCATATGAAGACGTAGTTTGAAACTGCCTCAAACTGGAGTTTTATCCATACCTGCGGAGCTTAATGTTAAGTACCTACCTTATAAAGAACTTTGTAAGTAGACTGAATCAAGTTTTTATTTTTATTATAGAAAACTGGTTTCTCTAAAAAATTCCTCCCTTCTTTACACCCCCTTAAAGGGTGAGTTCTATGATTAAAGCTCTAGTTTGTAAAATCTTTAGTTCTTCCCCGGGACTCAACCTTTATTTATACCAAATTTCATCCAAATTAGTTGTGAATTTTATCGCATTTATAATATTCGTACATATAGACTTAGGAACTACAGGCAGAATAATATAAACTAAGAGTAGCCGCACACGGGCCAGCGGTCACGATCACAAAACGCCGCCACCGGCATATTTCCTGTAGTTTTCATTCATTTTATATGGATTCGCCGCACACGGTTAACGCCGGTGGTCGCCACACGCTACAAATCGTCGTCGCTCGCTTCCTGTGGCCCGCACCGGCCACTAATGATACTGCAAGTATGTGGTAAAAAAAAAGAAGCAAGTAGCTAGCGTCTAGCTTCTCGTAGCGGCGTTTGTGGCGGTCGCGTGTGGCCCGTGTGCGGCGATCCTAAGGTTTTTACTCTAAAAGAATACCAAACAATTGACAACTTATATTTTACCAGTAAAACTTTTACTTATCTGACTGGTGGTGAAACCCCACATCAAAACCCGTTACATAGCTTTGTAGAAATTACAGGATATACAGACATACGAGGCAAGGCAATGAATTTTGTAATATATGTATTTATAGACATGAAATTGACATTTTAGTTCTTGAAATTTTAGGTAAAATAGGTATTTTAATTAAATGAAATGTAAGTTTAACATTGAATTATATGTTCATGTTCATATTCATATTCATTTATTGCATTCTTGTTGTTTACATGCTGTTACAAATATATATATATCATTCCAAACAAGAACCCAGTTAAGGTATTGCAATAATCCTAAACTAAATAGATAGAATCTACAGTCATAATTATAAAACGTTCCAACATTAACATATTTTCAATCAACCATTTAAAAATTAATTCAATTGTCAAAAATATAATGCAAATGTCAAAATTTTAAACCTAATACTAAATAGGTAGATCTACAGTCATAATTATAAAACTTTCCAACATAAAAAAAAAATCAATCTTGTATAAAATATTTAAAAAAATAATTCAATTGTTCAAAATATAATTCAAATGTCAATTAAAACTTTTCACTAAAATATTCATTAATTGTATAAAATGTCTTACATAGTAAAAAATTCTTTAATGCAGGCTCAAAGTTTTTACCCTGGAGGGTCTTTAAGGAATTAGGCAAATGATTATAAACTTTAATTGCCATGTAGTAGGCGCTATTTTGAAAGACCGTGAGATTCAGTGTGGGCAAGACGAGATCGTTATTATTCGATGTATTATTTAATAAATATATTCTATAATTCAGTTCAATGAGGCAACTTAATTCATACAGAACTTACGAAATCATTATTGGCTCGCATGTAATTCATCAAGCTTTATTAGTAACATTGAACGATGAATTAATGAATTCTTTTATATTAAAACTGTACCGATTAAAGTTATACTTAATATGAATAAATCTGACTTTCCATTTCCAACTTTTAATTACTATCTCAATTTTATACCAGAAGCGAATAAATTAATTTAATAATTAATACTTAAACATTCAGCTTAACTAGTTAATGATGAATTTTTGTAAATTATTACAATTTACTGTCAACAAAGGTTTTAATTACCTAAGATGATATGGATCAATTCGTCCCATATAATCATCATTAGCTAACGGCCGTCCACTGCTGGGCAAAGGCCTCCTCAAGGGATTTCCATACACTATACGGCGGTTAATTAATAAATAAATCCCGTATAAAGTAATTAATAAATCAAGCGACTTTCGCGAAAGCCAACTAACTGACGGACGGCAAAAACGGCAAAAAAAATGTTCCAATATTTACAAATATTATAAATAAATGAAGTTTGTAAGGTTGTAGGGAGTAATCTCTAGATCTACTAACCTGGTTTTGAAAATTCTTAAAGCCACGTTATTTAAGAGTGTCATAGGCTCTACTACATTAAAACAAAACTACAGTCTACATCGAAGTGGAGCTAGCTCAATGCTTATTATAGCACGATTCTAGACACAGCAATGTGGAAATCAATAGATCTATGTTCAGTAAATAATTTCATTAACACAGATATACCCAACACAAGTGGAATTCTACGGACTCTACCCATTGACTAGTTTATTATGCCTTTGAAAACGACGCAAAAGCTTTTCCACGAAGATATTCCATTCATGCAAAACCTTTGAACTATTAGGTGCAACGCACACCGGGAGAGAAGCAGCGAAGATACTGAAAAGTTAACTATTTAAGTAAAATCCTGGTTCCTATATCATAAGTTTCATTTTTTTATGGGAAACACGAAACAATGAACAAGGCGGTGTCAAGAGCCAGAGCGCAGCTACTCCGCTCCGTGGCTCTAGGCCACGCTCAGTCGCCGCGCGCCGCTCCGTGGCTCTTGGCTGCGGTCGGAGTCGCCGCGGCTCTCCCAGTATGCGCTGCACCTTAGGAACCACGCGCATGAGTAAAAAAGGCATGAGTCAAAGCTTCATACAATCTGTGTGTAAAATATAAGCACTTGAAAAGATCGGCGGTATACCACATACTCCCCTTCTCAAGCGATGACCGCTTTATATGAAGCTTGTAAGGCACTTCTGGCCATAAGCATGAACTACGGGTGTGTTTTAATCAGTAATAGTCTGACATAACCATACCCATCCATGAGGATTTCACACCCGCTCCTCCGCCTAGGAGGAAACAAAACAAAAATCGGCGGTTAACATTTGTATTTTTTTAAATATAAATATATTTTTTTAAATACAAATGTTAAAAATTTAAATACAATTGTATATCGAATTGATTTTGAGTTTGAAACATAGTTTGACTTTGATTTAGGTATTTTAGTTGAGATACATATATTGATATTAATTGGTTTTTTAATTTCCGATACAGAAAATGTGGACTCCTACTCAAATATATTGTGGTGTGGTACGACACGCACTTGACCGGTTTTTATTAGTATGAAAATAATGGAGCCATAACTATAATCTATTTAAGTTTTTCATTCGTAAGGTTTGTTTAATACTGTATACATTCCTAAAAAGAAGTGAGAACTTCATCGTGTTCAATTTTATTCTTCTAAAGGACAATGGGCAAAACACACCCAGCTCCGCCAACAATGTAATTAGTATGAATCGATAGATCTATGAAAAACTAGCATTTTTTATTATGACATCGTAAAAAAATATCCTTGTAGTCAAAAGATATGACACATAGGCATATTTAAGTAGCTAAATAAATTCATTTTATAGTACCTTCATTTTATATTATTAGTAACCATAATAATATGCCATATCGTACTATATAACCAGGTATACGACAAAGCCTGTCGACCATCCTGTGCTTGCACTTACTGAGCCCCCTATGTTGGGTCGAACTAACTAACTAAATTAATTACCTTGTTTCATTAATGTTCGTTCGTTATAGTACTTGTACCTATTTAACTTAAAATAACTAAAAAACCCCGGGATGGAATTTGATGCGCTTTGGCGCAGATGACCATGACTATAATACCTTTCAAATAAATGTAGTTTCAGCCGCGGCGGACGTGGGCGATGCGACCATACATATTTGCCCAATGTCCTTTAAATAAAATTTTACTAGAAAAAAAGTCGACTCAGTTCATCCCTTCTGATACCTGGAGCGAGTGGTTTTTTTTTCAAGTAAATTATTCTTTAGATTTAAACATCTAACAGTTCAATGCTTAAAAATATAAATATAATAACCTATTTTTGTCTACTTAAACGTTTGAAATAAATATAAAGTATCTTCGAAAAGTATACGGCATGCTGACAATGTTGTAATCAAAAATACACATCTTTGAAAAAAAAATACAAAACAACAAATTTAAAAAAACTTGATTGACTTCTGTTAAAAAATCATTTCAAGAACGTATTCGCTTTTAAAAACATTGGAAAAATTCTAATTAAGATGGTATTTTTATATTGAAACATTAATATTTATCATTGTTTCCTATTGTTAGACTGGAACTTTTATTGTTATCCAAATACAGGATCAAAATCAGTAATTTAATAAATCCTGTACTAACAAGACCGCTGTGAGCCTCTCTCACTAAAATCTCGCAAAATTATAATCTAAACAATATTCACGTCCAACGCAAACTATGGCCTACGTCAACTTAACTAGTTACCCAAAACTAAGTTGAACCAGACTAAAGTCTGTAATGACCGTTACGAAACGCGAGGGCCCAATAACATCCATGAGAATACAAAACCGCTATACATTTCATAAGCGCCTGGTACCTACTATAGCGACTAGCGGAGTGGATAACTTGCACTGTTAAACCACAATTTAACTAACCGTAAAATCTATTGTTAGAACCAATAAAATGACTCCCTAACTATGAAGTACATGCGCTGCTCAAGCTGTGGAAAAGGGCAAGCATGGGCGGTACTTATTATAAAGGTACTTGGATTTTGTCGCAGTATAAATTTTAATGTTCCAAAAAATAAGTTTATTTCGTAACTCAATCAATTACTAAATTGACGTGATGATATAAGTGTGTGTGAATGATTTTTTCCTATAATAGCAATTTACAAAACCTAAAAAAAGATTACAAAAAAAATTAACGTGTTCAAGGATTCCCTTTAAATATAAACAAAAGAGTAAAGACAACTCTTTAGATATAAAAAAGGCAGCAGTTAAACGCTTACTATAAAAATATTTACAGAAAGTTTAATTTAAAAGTAAACATAAGGTCAATCAAAACATTGATTTTCAACATCAATATAAGTATTTCAGGAAACGTAAAATAAAAGTCACATGACTCCATTCCGCTACACGCTGTTATCGAAGACATACTAGACGGCGGTGGGTTACTAATCCTATTAGACAATGTCAGAACAATGTGTCGGGTTAAGTTTCTAGAAGATACATGCTTCCCACCAATGTGATTTGTGAAGTAGGACTCTGATAGATGAAGATCTAAGTCTGTATCTAATTACCCATTTATAAATTCACAGGTTTTTGTTTTTCACAAAATTTATTCGCAAAGGTTAATCGATGGCTGGACTGAGAACCGTAAATTAACTTTTCAGCCTGATAGAAGTTTTAATATAATTCCAATTTAAGCATTATATAGATTGAGCATCACCAGCAATCAGAAAATACAATTATATAGGAAATCGTATCCTTAATAGCATTTAAGCATTATATAGATAGAGCATCGCCAGCAATCATAAAATGCAATTATATAGGAAATCGTATCCTTAATAGCATTTAAGCATTATACAGATTGAGCATCGGCAGCAATCATAAAATACAATCATATAGGAAATCGTATCCTTAATAGCATTTAAGTATTATATAGATTGAGGATCGCCAGCAACCATAAAATACTATTTTATAGGAAATCGTATCTTCGTATATTTATTATCTAAAGAATTCTTTTCGAGCTAAAATGATGTAAAAAGCCAAGAAGTAGGTATAGTATAAGTCTAATAGACACCCTATACCTAACCTGCATGTGTGTATAACAAGTAGAAAATCAATTTGTTTTTATCATATTTTTATTTTTTAAGCATACAACTGCGAGATAATTAAATTTAAAGATTTTACTAGAAAAAACCACTGGCCCGCGTGAATTTTTTTCTAGTCAAATTTCTTTCAATTTATTTTTATTATCCTGATAACTACGGAAACCAAATTACTTCAAATTTCAATCGACTTATTTTTTCGTATATCCAGTAAATTGCAAAATCTGTTTTGAAGTCTCTTAATTATTATGTCAGTTACAGATAAGAATTCATTAAAATTTAAAAATATATTTTTATGATGCCGTACCCAAAGGGTGACAAATGGAATTCCTTTATCTGTTTGTGATGGAACTCTACCCCTTGAACGAAAATAGCTGTTTGAGTGCGTGTTACTGTCGGCGCCATCATAAATAAAAAGCTAAATTTCAAAAGAGAAAGAAACCACATTTATATAAAATTTAAGTTTTTCATATTTCTTCTAGTGCTCAATCTTAAGACCCCTTTGAAGGAAATATTAAAAAAAACACAAACCTTAAATCGCCGAAAAAACTGAAATGTTTTTCCCACTAAAAAAGAAATGAACACGTGATTGCCTGTAACCAATGAAATTTAAGCAATCTACATGCCTACAGCTGTACAAAGTTCTAGATACCTACTTGGTAACCATCGCAAAAACAGAAACTATTTAGCGAAAACATTAAACCGCCATAAAAAATTAAATGTTTTTTCCAACTAAAAAGTATTGGACACGTGATTGCTTGCAGCCAATGAAATTTAAGCAATGGCGAAAGTAATTCTTGGAGTTCGATAGAAATGTCAAGCCTAGTGGCCGCCATTCCCCAGTGCTCAGAAGTTCAACAATGGGGGCACGTAGCCGACGCAGTAAGTATAACTTTAAATGTTTTTGATAAATTCACTTGTTTTAATGAAGATTTTTATAGAATTGCAAATTAGGAAACATTCTGATGAATTTACGTACTTTAATGGAGAAATAAAGAATATAAGTATTGGACACGTGATTGCTTGCAGCCAATGAAATTTAAGCAATGACGAAAGTAATTCTTGGAATTCGATAGAAATGTCAAGCCTATGAGCCGCCATTCCTGCGACGCGTGTTCAGAAGTTCAACAATGGGGGCACGTGGCCAACGCAGTAAGTTAAACTTTAACTGTTTTTGATAAATTCACTTGTTTTAATGTAGATTTTTTATAGAATTGCAAATTAGGAAACATTCTGATGAATTCACGTGCTTTAATGACGAAATAAAGAGTAATAATGGATTCCCGTACTTTAATGGCGAAATAAAGAATAATAAAGTATATAAGTATTGGACACGTGATTGCTTGCAGCTAATGAAATTTAAGCAATAGCGAAAGTAATTCTTGGAGTTCGGTAGCAATGTCAAGCCTAGTGGCCGCCATTCCTGCGACGCGTGTTCAGAAGTTCAACAATGGGGGCACGTGGCCAACGCAGTGAGTAAAACTTTAAATGTTTTTGATAAATTCACTTGTTTTAATGTCGATTTTTCATAGAGTTGCAAATTAGGAAACATTCTGATGAATTCACGTGCTTTAATGACGAAATAAAGAATAATAATGAATGGATTCCCGTACTTTAATGGCGAAATAAAGAATAACAAAGTATATTAGTATTGGACACGTGATTGCTTGCAGCCAATGAAATTTAAGCAATGGCGAAAGTAATTCTTGGAGTTGGATAGAAATGCCAAGACTTTTTTTTTTAGATTTTTTATAGAATTGCAAATTAGGACACATTCTGATGAATTCACGTGCTTTAATGACGAAATAGAGAGTAATAATGGATTCCCGTACTTTAATAGCGAAATAAAGTATATAAGTATTGGGCACGTGATTGCTTGCAGCTAATGAAATTTAAGCAATGACGAAAGTAATTTTTGGAGTTCGGTAGAAATGTCAGGCCTAGTGGCCGCCATTCCTGCGACGCGTGTTCAGAAGTTCAACAATGGGGGCACGTGGCCAACGCAGTTAGTAAAACTTTAAATGTTTTTGATAAATTCACTTGTTTTAATGACGATTTTTCATGGAGTTGCAAATTAGGAAACATTCTGATGAATTCACGTACTTTAATGGCGAAATAAAGAATAATAAAGTATATAAGTATTGGACACGTGATTGCTTGCAGCCAATGAAATTTAAGCAATGGCGAAAGTAATTCTTAGAGATATTTTTAGATAAAAATATACGTTACGAGGCCTAGGTTTGACATTTCTTTCGAACTCCAAGAATTACTTTCGCCATTGCTAAAATTTCATTGGCTGGAAGCAATCACGTGTCCAATACTTTTTAGTGGAAAAAAACAAACACTCGGCAACATGAAGGTCAGTCGTCCGATGTCGAAATAAGAAGTTCAAAAATATTCAGCCTTTGGAGTACGTTTTTTTAGCACTTTGTAAAGAACAACAGGTGATTACTTCATCTAAGTCACTTTTAATGTGTTCTTCTAAGGATTTTTTATTAGGTAAGAAATTTTCTTACCTAAGTTGAACGACTACCACTCTTAAACTAATTAATCTATCATAACCGTCATAATATTTTTTTAAAGTTCATAAAAAGGACCATTATCATTATTATTTTTAGATTTTACAAGTCAATACTCTAGCTTTTATAGGGGCGGCGAGTAGGTCCCCTAATCGAACATTTTTTTTTCACTTTTAGAATAAATATTTCACAAACGGGTCCCTAAATTGAGAAATAGTCTTAACAACCCCTAAGTCGATTTAAAGGACCTATTCAACGATACCTTACAAGATAGGGTAAACAATGAAAGAAAACACCCTCACTTAATATTTAGCGGAGCTACATGTTTTTTTTTTTTCCAAATTTACATGGTACCAACTTCAAAGTGTAATGGCGCCAAAACACAAAAGGTGCAATCAATAATACAAAGTTACCACAAAGTGACAATTTTTGATTAAATGTGAATCTTAAAATAAAAGTAAGTACACAACCTGTAAGACAGCTCAAGAACTTTTACAGTTTTGGATTGCTATGCTAAGCTCTTTACTACATCTGGGGCACGGTCGAGCCCCAGCCAAGATGACTAGACAAGCCAAGTGCACATCGTACATTTTCTCGAAACGCTTCGTCGTTTTTTAAACCCATAGCTTGGGTTCGGATTACACCATATAAACAAAATTCTCAGGATATGTGACAACATATCCTTAGTCAATATATGTGTTTTTTAGATATCAATACAATCTAAAGTTCAAAAGCTAATTGTCAAATATAACAAAAGCTAATTGACAAATATAACAAATATTGACAAAAAGCGGCCGAATTAAACATACCTATAGAGTTTTATTTGCATTTGCTTTTAAACTTTAGATTATATTGATATCTAAAAAAACACATATTTTGACTAAGACAAGACCATTTGACTCGCACTGTCAAAAAGTTATCAGATCTGTAGAGCCAAGCTTTTTATCTCCAAACTTCACAATTTCTACACCTTAGTCAAAATATGTGTTTTTTTAGATATCAATACAATATAAAGTTCAAAAGCTAATTGACAAATATAGCAAATATTGACAAATAGCGGCCGTATTAAACATACCTATAGAGTTTTATTTGCATTAGCTTTAGATTGTAATGATATCTAAAAAACCACATATTTTGACTAAGGTGTAGAGATTGTGAAGTTTGGAGATAAAAGCTTGGCTCTACAGAGCTGATAACTTTTTGGCAGTGCGAATCATATGGTCTAGTCTTGGCAATATTTTACATTTAAATGTTATGTTTAATTATTGTTATGTTAAATAGGCAATCGCTTCCGTTCAACTAAAAGAAAAGGCACTGAGCCCAAACAGATCGCATCTATTCGGAGCCTCCTAAAACAGAGACCCATTAAAATAATGAGGCTAACAGTTTCTTTATCCGCTCAAAGCTCGTATACTATAGAGCACTCGGACCAGAGTCCCCAGCCATCATCATTCATAGATTTGGGCGATTGCGCTTACAAATAAAAATTGAGTACTGCGGACTCGAGAAGCTCGATGGCGCAAGTGGTTAGCGCGTTCAGCTGCGATCGTTGAAGCTAAGCAACTTTCGCAGTCCTCGGACATTGGATGGGTGACCAAAAATGGATGGGTGACTAAAAATTGACTATATCGAGCTCCTCCGGGCTTCTACCTGCGGTCGTTAGCACCTACCAATCCGCACTTTGTCCGCGTGGTGAGTTATGGCCCAGTCTTCCATCCAAAGGAAAGGCCTATGCCCCAGCAGTGGGGGCATTACAATACAATACAAAACACTTTATTGTACACCACAGAAAACATTACATTTAGTACAAAACCAATTAAAACTAGTGTAACAATGGGCGCGGCCTTATCGCTAAGAGCGATCTCTTCCAGGAAACCAAGACATTACTATGCTGATGATGATGATGATGACTACCTAGACCTGGCGCAAAAGGTTCCTTTGCCTACGGTCTCTGGTGATGGTGCTCTGTGGCTTATACTCACAACTCTCTGACCGCTTTAGTGATGCGAAAGGGACCGGATGATAATCTCTTATAAAAATGTAAATCGTACCGCGAATCTACATTCGGATCTTAATAAGTACGATTTATTATTGGAAAATTTTCAGATTCACAACTTTATTAAGTTTGTACGGTGCGTTAGGTACGAGTAGGTAACTACCGTTGAGAATACGCGACGGGAATTTGAAACGTTATCAATTTTAAGTTGCTTTTCATATTGATGAGTTTTCCTAACTTAGTTTTCTATGAAATAAAGCTTTTGAAATAATTTCAGCAAATAAAACCACCAGTTATTGGATTAAACTTCCCTCTGATAGTGTTTTCAAGTGATATTCATTTTCGTGAATCGAGATGATTTATTTTAAAATATTGTGAACACGTATCAACAGTTACTACATAACTACATATAACATTATTTACTGTGTAAAAATACGAAATTGTAAAATGTGATTGAATGTACCATTTGTTTTTTCATATATATTTATTAAGATGTTCCTTATTCCAAATTTTAAAGCAAATAAAAGAACAAATTTAACATTATCTTTGGAATATAAATAAATATGGATGCATTCAACAAAAACATCTATTTCGAAATAACTTAAGTTTGGCTACTGCTCTTTGACACTCAATTGTGGCCTCGTTATATCCCGAAATACTGAAATCAAAGACTTTTTCAGTCCATTTCTTTTTAATGCAAGTTTCGATGCCAGTGTTTTAGAATATTATTTTATATTTTCTGCAAATAAAAAAAGGAAATGAAGCTTTCAATGGGATTATCCGTTTTCCATGTAGCCATCCTATGATATTAAAAGAGAAGTATTTTGTAACTTTCTCCTATATATAGCCACGATCAACACGTTGATATTATACATACTTACAAATCACTATAAGATATTTACGGGATTGTTACCATGTACCTTGTTTTTAGCGAGTTTCCGATATTTCGGTACTGTTGCAAGCTCCATGATCACGGAGTAACTGAAGTAATTTCGGGTAGAACAGTTTCGAGTGAATAGTGAGAATGTAAACAGTGGTACGGGTATCGAACGCAATAAAAGACTTCGTCGGAGGGTAGACCGATATGTCTGCCAATAACAGCCTACCCGCAATTACTTCAGTTACTCCGTGATCATGGCGCTTGCAACAGTGCCGAAATATCGGAAACTCGCTAAAAACAAGGTACATGGTAACAATCCCGTAAATAACGTTACTATAATGTTAGTGACCATGAAAGTTTAAAACAATATACTTACAAATCATCTAATTTATTGTTTGACTTTGTAATGTGGCACGAGAAAAGTATACGCTATGTTTGATTGTTTATTTGTTTGTTTGAACGAGCCAATCACAGGAGCTACTGGTCCCATTTGAAAAAAAAAATTTAGTGTTGGCTAGTTGCGTCCTCTATGCCGTATGCACCGACTAATGTTAGGTTATTTAAAAAAAAAGTTTCACCTCAGATGTGTGGCTCGTTTACACTATTTTTTTATTATTTCCGCATTGCACCGGCTTGGTGGGTCACCGTCCAGGCTCCTTAATCTATCCTCAGAAAGGCCTATGCCCCAGTATTGGGGTCATTAATAGGCTATAATAGATGATGATAAAACATAGTTTTAACTCTTTTCAACACTGAACACGAAAAACAGGAAAAATACCGGTTTAAATGAAGTCTTCCATCACATTTTTCTAATTAAAACCTTTTTTTTTGTTCTCTTGCGAAGGGACGCCATCAAGACTTAATTAAAATTATAACGGCCGTAATGGCAACTTTTTTATTTAGATATGAATTAGATAAAAAATTACAACGCTTTAATTATAATTTATTAAAAGCGGTAAGGTACACCCATTTTTTGGCATTATTCAAATTGGGAGCAAAAGCTTTTAGGGCAAAAAGCAGGCATAATTAAATTTCATACGCAGTTAATGTTTATTGTTGCCAGGACCTTTTTGTATAGCATAAGAGAACTTTTGTAAATTCTATTTTAAACAATTAAAATCTTTTATTTACCTAGTCAGGTCATAAGTATTTTCACGCAGTAAAAACTTTTCTTTTAGAATGTTGGCCCCAAAAATTTTATCGAATTAATGAGTTATATCCTCACCAGTTTTAACTATCCAACTTTTCTAACTATAAACCTTAAATGGCCCAGTAAAACAAATTTTAGCTTTTATGCACTCTGTTATTTTTTTTATCTATCATCTATATAAAGAAAATTAAAATTATCGAAATGTATGTACGCACATAACTTCCGAACGACTGTAAAATTCGATAATTCATTTTTTGTCTTCGCTACTCACAGGACAACGTTTGTATAAAAAAAATAGAAAATGGTTGGTTTTTCAATCTCATTTCAGCTATATAAGAAAAACTAATACTTTTAAAAATAATGGCATCCTTTCTCCATCATATTGATATTGCATTGTTAGATGTATATACTTTTTAACATCCAATACATTTAAACTTATTGCTCCGTGGAATACAGAACAGCACATACGTGGACTGTAATAGTTAAAATAAAACAAAAGGCACCATTGTTTTTTGGCAGTCATGTAAAAACACAAAAGTAATGGCTGTACACCACTGCAATTATTCTTGGGCAACCACCCTTACTTATAAAAGAAACGCCAACAGACCCTATTTGCGGACAGATAAGGATGTTGAAACATTTTTATTTTCCGCGAAAACAGAATTTGGGAAAACTTTTACAATTTCAAGGGTCTAGAATCTTACCCATATCAGGAGAACAATATGGCAGCTTAATTGTATTTAAAAACGTAAGGGAAACAGGGTTATTTAGGACGGAAAATTAAAAACTCCCCATTATATCTATTATTTTTTATATATATAAAACTCAAAGGTGATTAACTGACTGACATAGTGATCTATCAACGCACAGCCCAAACCACTGGACGGATCGGGCTGAAATTTGGCATGCAGGTAGATGTTATGACGTAGGCATCCACTAAGAAAGGATTTTGATCAATTCTACCCCCAAGGGGATAAAATAGGGAATGAAAGTTTGTATGAAACTTTATCAATTTTAAACCGATCGAGCTGAGATTTTGCATGCAGGTATAAGAAGAATCATAGATGATTGTCACTGTGTATAATACAAGCCTGAGAACAAAAACTGTAGTCTACACTTCAGCTCTACACCGAAGCGAAGCGAGGGCGGGCCGCTAGTTGTTACATAAACCCATATGATTACTTAGAATAGAATTAAATATTTAAAACTTGGGACGCTTGTTTTGATTCATCAACATCGGCCTATTAATGTCCCTAATGCTTTGAATGCAAGCGTTCCCTATAGATGGAATAGGGATCTTTGCAGGTGCAGTGCGAATTAGTGCCCTCCGAAGCACGCAGAAGCTTCAAATAATACATTTTTGATCACCCATTCTAAGACTGCTCATTAACGCATTGATCGCACACCGAATTTGCTAACCAGTTGCGTAATCATATTAAATTTAGTTCTTATAATGAATATAAATAAATAGGTATTTTTAAGTTTATTACATTTTAGGGTTCCGTACCTCGAAAGGAAAAAACGGAACCCTTATCACTTTGTTGTCCGTCCATCAGTCCGTCTGTCAAGACCCTATTCTTAGGAAAGCCTAAAAGGCATCGACCTGAAATTTATATCTAATATTCAGGTCTACTGTCCCTTAGAGCTGCGAAAAAATCAAACTTCTAAGCCAACGCAATCAAAAGATACATGACGCAAATTTCCGCAAATTTTCGATACTCGCAAGAGAATCAAAACCAGCAGGAAACATCCCGTGAACTCAAAATCTTGAAATTCGGTACGAAGCAACGTTTTATAGCACAGATAAATGAAAAATTGGGAAAACCGTAAAATATACCTACACTAGCCGTGCCCCGCGGTTTCACCCGCGTTTACAATCATCAACAAATATATTTCGAAAAAGATTATTACAGGATTTTATGTTGATAAAAAACTCTATGGCCCATAACTCATTAATAGGTACCAACTCTTAACATCTTACACATAATGATAACTTTAACACGAAATATCCGATTGAGATGAAACAAAAAGTATTTTACTTCTACATAAATACTCTTGATAACATTATGCTTAATTTTGATAAAGATTAATATTACGATACATATTTAACGTAGTTTTTTTTTCTTCAGACGATTTAATAATTATTTTAAACACAAAATCGGTTATTGTGATTAAACCATAACAGCTAGATATATGTTCTTGCAATAAACAAGGATCCCGGGGTCGATTCACTCAAAGCAGCCTACAATTCTGCTTCCAAGGCCTGTAAGAAGGCTTACATCAGAGCGGATACCCAGCGTGTTGCACGTGTTGGCCAGGAACTTATAACGCATCCTGCGGGCTCCCGTAGCTACTGGCGTTTGGCCAAGTCCGTGCAAAAAAACTTCTGCCAGCCCTCGCTGCCACCTCTGAGATGCCCAGACGGAACACTAGCTCAGAAGCCGCAGGAGAAAGCCGATTTACTGGCAAAACTCTTTGCGGCTAACTCCCGAATCGATGATTGCAATGCACTGCCACCATCATTACCTCACTGTGGCACAACGATGCCTGATATTAAAATCAGGCAGCGTGAGGTTCGTGCCGAATTGCAATCACTCGACGTCCGGAAAGCTAGTGGACCTGATGGCATCCCAGCAGTAGTACTTAAAAAATGTGCAGCGGAGTTGTCTCCCGTGCTCACGCGCTTGTACCAATGCTCGTATTCTTTGGGGCGTGTGCCGGAGACTTGGAGAGATGCTAACGTGCAACCGGTGCCCAAAAAAGGGGATCGCTCAGACCCGGCAAACTATCGGCCAATAGCAGTCACCTCAGTTTAATGTAAAGTTCTAGAAAAGGTCCTTAATAACCATCTGACCCGCTACCTAGAGGATCACTCCCTGATTAATGATCGTCAATATGGATTTAGACCGAAACGATCGACGGGTGATCTTCTAGCGTACTTAACTCATATCTGGGGTGAGGCTATCGACAAGCGTGGCGAGTCATTGGCTATCAGCCTTGACATTGCCAAGGCGTTCGACAGGGTCTGGCACAAAAGCCTTCTCTCCAAGCTTCCGGCATACGGTCTGCCAGCCCAGTTCTGTTCTTGGGTAGCTGACTTCCTGCATGAGCGTAGAATTCGTGTCCTTACGGATGGTAGCAGTTCGCGGTTCATGTCAGTGAATGCCGGCGTTCCCCAGGGCTCCGTCCTATCCCCCACTCTGTTTCTGCTGCATATCAATGACTTGATTCCTCTTGGGAATATTCATTGCTATGCAGACGATAGTACAGTGCATGCGGGGTATCTCGGACAAGCAGCGGCTGGGCAGGCAGTAACCAGGGAGAAACGGGAAAATCTTGTCATTGAACTCAATCAGGCTTTGGACCACATTTCCGAATGGGGTACCAGGAACTTGGTTGGGTTCAATGCCAAGAAAACTCAGGCTTGCGCTTTCACGGCAAAAACATCGCCATTCCTTCCCCTTCCATCTCTTCAGGGCACAACACTACCGCTGCAGAGCAACATTTCCATGCTCGGTATGGAAGTTCGCTCAGACCTGAATCCAAAGGACTACATCGAAACCGTGATCAAAACAGCTTCACGCAAACTCGGAGTCCTGAACAAGGTGCGGCGTTTTTTCACGCCCGATCAACTGTGCTTGTTGTACAAAACGCAAGTGCGGTCCTGCGTGGAATATTGCTCGCACCTCTGGGATGGCTCCGCCAAGTACTTGCTCGATGCTTTGGATAGGTTACAGCGGCGCGCGATCCGCATCATAGGCGATGAGGAGGTGACTAAACACCTTGAGCCTCTTCAATTACGCCGTGACGTGGCGTCACTAAGCGCGTTCTATCGTTTGTACCACGGTGAGTGTTCTGAGGAGTTATTCTCTCTTATCCCACCTTCCCCTTTCCTTCAGAGGACCACGCGCGCTGGCCTACGTTGTCACCGTCTTACTGTGGCCACAATTCCAACGCGTACAAAGAAATTTGGTGACTCATTTCTTTGTCGCACTATCCGTAAATGGAATGCTCTGCCCGCTCACGTGTTCCCTCCCTCTTACAACCTGGGATCCTTTAAAAGAGGCGTGAAGAAGCAACATGCAGGCCGGCAGGGTGAGGATGGCTGGTGTGGCAGGTAGAACTGCTGTATCAGCTATCTTCGCATCTGGACTTCACCTTCACTTAACATCAGGTGGGGTGGAGTCATTTGTCGGACCTAACTATAAAAAAAAACAAACAAACTCTGCAGCTTTATAATATTAGTATAGATGATAGTACGGAACCCTCGGTGTGCGAGTCCGACTCGCACTTGACCGGTTTTTTTTTAGGCATTTAACTGAACTAGATATATAAATAAAAAAAAATACTAGAAAAAAACTTACTCGCTTTAGATTACAAACGGCAGATGCGATTTTAAATCCCGTCAGAAACCTGGGCCGAGTGGCATTTGTTTCCAGTAAATATTTCTTTAGATTTCAAAAATATTTTATCGTGAATCATAACATTTGAAAAATGTAAGAAATATTTACCAACAAGAACCGAATTTTGCTCGAAGAATGAAAACAAATGTCCCAAATGGGTACCACAAAAACGCCCCCCCTCACAAATCTGATATATAAGCAAACATGATAAAGCAAGATTTGTTTATCCAACCAACCTTCGCGGAGGAGTCTGTTTTTTCTTGCGCCAAATATAATTATGAGAGTGAATTCTACTGTACTGTAGCCAACCAAAAATAAAGCAAATCACCACTTACTTTTAATAGTTTGTTACAGAAGAAAAAATAACATAAGCGCTGAACTTTTTTTAAAACATAAATTAAATAATTAAATACCCGTCTCTTCTGTTTTCTACTTGGGTCGGCACCAACTCGAAAACTGTTGTTAGATTTTACTTTAAATGCTGAATTTAATTATAGGATAAGTATAATATTATTTCCTTATTTGTTATGATTGGACTGGGGTGGCATTTTATAAAAAAATATGAACAGTACACAATAAGAAAAAAACAAATAATTCCGAAAACCGTTCCCAGAAGTGTCGCTTCGTCGTAATTAGGCAAAAGCTAGCAAAATATTGGAATAAAACTAGTTTTTACGGGTTAATGCACGAAACTTTATTTATTTATTGACGTTTCGCAGCCTTTTCAGGTCTGCATCGTCAGAATAATGATTTTATTTAAAATTGTCGAGCTACCTTCGAAAGAATTATATTGTGCGTTCGGTTATTTCATTGGAAGATTTTTAAAATTTTATTGTCTATGTATGAATTTATTATTTAATTTACTTAATAAAGTATTTTATTTAAAATTCTTGTTTGTAATTTTGAGTTTATTTTTTTGACCCTAACTACCGTAAACTACCACCGGTTCCAAAATTGGGAGACCTTCCTGAGAAGAACCGGCGAAACAAACTCAAGAGAGGCTTTCTATCTCCTTCTTATGTTAAATTATGCAAACAAAAAGAACTAATAGTATCTGATGGTCTTGCAGTGTGTGCTCGGGGTTGGGATTTTATCTCCTGTATAATAGGTTCCCAAGCTGGTGGTATATACCAACCATCTTCCCTATTGAAATTTGGATATTTTTTAATCTCAATAGCCTCGCGCATCATTCGAGGAACGAACCGCCGCTCAGCTGCAAGGATCTGTGGTCTATCAAATCTAATGTAGTGGTTTGGTCCCCCTAATGCATGTTCACACACTGCAGATTTATTTTCGCGCCTATGTTTCATATCTGCGATATGTTCTTTTACCCGAGTAAAAATCATTATTCTGACGATGCAGACCTGAAAAGGCTGCGAAACGTCAATAAATAAATAAAGTTTCGTGCATTAACCCGTAAAAACTAGTTTTATTTAATGAGTGATGTGCGTGAAAACCTAAGAAACAAAAAAAATATTGGAATTAATTATTTTAACAGAAATATATGCTCTTCAAACAAAATCTTTTTGCTAAGTATTTCTTTGATAGTGAAAATAGCATTCATGGTGAACATCATAATTTTCAAATGGAAGTAATAAGATGTAGTACTTTACAAAGACTTCATTCGACATTCAGACAAAAAAAATCTACCGCCCACAACTGAATTTTTGAAAGACAATTAATTTTGTACCTAATAAATATACATTCAAGGTCTTTATTGTACATACTTAAATGAACGTGAAACTCTACATCTCTAATAATAAAAACATTTTCTAGACCCAAACTTGGGACATGCTCATTTTCATTTGTTTCAATAACAATAAGATACTCCTGCTCCGCGAGATCCGAGCAATAAACTATATATGATTGAATTCCTAAATAAAGGTCACATCGAAAATGACGGAGAAATGGACCGTTCTATCGGAAGGTTATTTTCTTAGAAACAATATTATTCGTTAACTTATGATGGTTCACAAAGGGCAAGCACTGATTCTCCCTCCCGCGGTGGTTTCCAACCGTCATCAAACAGAATGGGGTCGCTGTCAATAAATGCTTGGGGCTTGGTTGATTAAAGCCAAGGCTACTACACCACAGATCAGTACTTCTAGAATCGACAATCGATTGATCTATTTTTATGTATTGACGACCTCCGTGGCCGAGTTGCTTGTACGGATTTCGTGGTGTCGCCTACTCGAGGGGTTCGAATCCCGGTGGGGGCAGATGTTTGAGTGATGATACGAGCATTTGTACTCCAGTCATGGATGTTGAATATTTTTTCTATATTAATATACTTATATATGCATCAGTATATGTATTCTGTCCGTTACCCTAGTATCCCACAACACAAGCTTACAATGCTGACTTTGGGGCTAGTAATTAGATAGCTTGATTTTATATAGTAAAGAAAATACTATAGAAAAAATCAAAGACATAGCTCTTCTTAGTTTGATTTTTTTTAAGTTAAAAGGGTGGGAAACAAGCATATGGCCCGCCTGATTGTAAGCGACCACCATAGCATTTAGACGCTTGCGATCTTAGATTAAAACAAAAAGGTACACTCATACTAGCATCAGAAAAAAATATGCTTCCACTCAACTACATAAGCAACTCTCGCACACGCACACGTCTGTAAATCAACATTCAATCGAGCGAGCGAGACAGAGCTGTACGCTTCAATGCAGCGCGAGCGAAACGGCGAGTCCGCTTCCGAGTCCGAACGGCTGAGCTGTATTGTTGTCTTTTTCTTGATAGCAAATGGCGAAAAAGAAAATAACATTCATGACAAACCGTGATTGTTGAGAAATTTGTTTTTACAGTTTGTCGAATGAAAAGTGTTGCCGAGGCATTTGGTATTTAGCTCTTTGAGCTGACACAATGCTGAACTTAGATCCTATTTCTCCTTCTCCTTTTAGATCCTTATATCCACTTTCTACCAAGATTACATTATTTACCTCTTTTTTTTTTTTTGTAATACATCTTTCTTTTCTGTTGGTATAGACATTCCTTTATATAATTGCATGTAAATTGAAAATATACCTATTTTAGGCCTACTGAGTCAAATAAAATTATTTTAATTTAATTTTAAACTATTCGAGTTGTTTATGAAAGCATCGAAGGCATTGTTTTATCTTTATAACACAGAATATACGCAATATTGTTATATTGATTGCACACGCAGCATGTTTGAATGTCCTATTGTGACTAAAGCGGATTATGGTCATGCACCACAAATTAAGCGGATCACTTTTGTGCCGCGAGTGCCGTATCTTCCCTTTTTGTTCTAAACTAAGCTTGCCAAACACAAAATATCATTCGTGCCGTTGCCTGCCCTGACCCAAAGGTAGTGTTTTACTGTGATCTTTTGTATGGTGAAGGTTATTTCCCCAGATGGGCGCTCCAATTCGAGCAGAAATTCCGCTATGCCTTACCTCTCCTAGAAATCCAACCTGACAGTCTGAGTGGAATTTAAACTAATACCCACTTATAAACAATTATTAATAAACAAGGAATAGATTAGTTACGCCGTGTTTTGATCATGTCACTCAAATACCATTTGTCATTTAATAGACAGAGACAAAACATACTAATCCAATTAGTCTTCGTTTATTAATAAGGGGGCTAACGTTTTGAAACGTTAAGCGACGCATCATGAACTTCATGTTTGTTATTCTACAGTATTAAATACTACTAGCAAACCAGTGAACCAAATGTTCACCAAAACCTGATTTCTCGAAAATCGGAAGTGCTACGTTACTCAAATCCGGTTTGTAGTCTTATCAGACTATTTTTAACTTATAACTTAAATATTCTCTTTATCTTACGGTTTGGCCGCTGAAACAGCACCACAGACGGACGGACTTGTCTATAGATAAGAGATGTAAGTTATAAAGGAATGGACGTCACTGTAAATTACGATATTTTGGAAGTCCCAAGAGTACATACGGGCACAGAAGTAAAAGAGGCCGGTTTGTTCTGTCTACCATATCTTTTCGTAATTGACTTCATGCAGTGTTCCACGTAACTTTACCAGTGTTTATTTGTAAGCACTACGTACCAACCATTGTTTCAGCCACTGTAATTAGCGAAATGAATACGCATTGAGTTGAGATACAGATGAACGGCTGCCAGGTTTGTTAATTAGAGATAGAGGTGCTTATTTATAGAAGTTCCTATCAAATAGTTTTTCCTTTCGACCAACCCAACAATAGAACTGTCAATCGACTCGAGATTTATTAGAGTGGAGGACATGACTTTTATTCGACTTAATTGCTACGTGATCTCGAGAGCTTTATATATAGGCAGCTAGAGAAGTAATTTCTTTGTCTCTTTGTGAAATGTTAATCAGTTTCGGGAGCTATGCGGATTGTTTGTCAGGATTTGCTTAAGCTCTTAGGAACTGCTGTTAAGCTTTATTTTGTTGTTAGCATTTGACTCCAATGATAATAAGTATAAGTGCAATAAGTACAATAAATACTAAGGTTTCAACTGTCTTCTCTTTCCCGTCATCACGTTGTTCTTTTGTCGTTTGTTTGAAGGTTTGAAGTACCCCAGTTCACGATAAGGCGGGAACGAGAATTCTATTGAATCGGAAATATCAAATAGACAGAGGAAGCTGTCGTAATATAGAAACATTTTCCGGAAAAGCTTTAGACACGGCTCCGTAACTAAACTTAATCGAACAAACAAAAGCGAGATATTGAAGACATTTTTAGAAAAATAGGTATCTAAAAAAATAAAAATAAATCAAGCAAATATGGTTAAAATAAAAATATAATAAAACCACTTACAAGTTACAGGATTAGGTACAAATCAGTTTCTGTCGTTTATTAGTAAAGAATTGTTTTAGAACAATAATTCACGTTTATTCAAGGTATTGTCCATCACAAGCCACTAACTTTCCTATCTCTCAGGCAATATCCGGATACCACGTCTGAAGAACTCCTCATCTTTTGATCCACGAATCAACCCAACTTTTGATATGAAGAGCACAGGGAAAGAACGATATGTTATATCTGATATATGTTAGGTATATTGCTGCTCCCACTGACCATTATGTCTGGTCAGCACTCTGGAACTCAAGCCCTAGTCTACCAAGTCAGTATCCCTCAGTCCGTGTCCATCCTCCATTCAGTGCGATTGCCTAAAGATCGCGATCGTTTTAGCGTCTTTATCCGATAAATCTATATATTTCGATTGTTCAAGAAATAAAGTTAAAGTGTAATTAAAATATTATTTTTTTTAAAAACCTTTCGCGATTATTCGCGTAACAGAACGCATACCCTAAAACTGATTTGAAGTTAATAACGTCATCTAGTTCGTAAGACGCTATAAGCTTGCCTGTCACTAGGCATGATGAGAATTTATACATACAAAGTCACGATAAATCACGTTTTTTTTACATAAAAGTTATTAGTGGTCATAGTCTAAATGATAAAGTTAAAAACGATCAGAGACCGAGGACTTTGATCGCTGTAGAAGACCAAGAAATTACGAAGACACGGGATTAGAAGCATTATTGTAAGAATATTGATATCAAAAGCAAACAGGACTCGCTCTTACGTTAGAAGTAATTTAGTAAGGCATTTCACATGCTTTAATATCGTGAGGGATTACTAAAAAATAAAGATAATTGGGTTCCCTAAGAACTGAAGCCAAGAGATATTAAACACGGGATTATGCATGAGTGAAATACTGCTGAATAAAAAGGTTATTTTGCATCGGATCGACACTGACGAGGGAATAATAAATACACTACGATAATCCAAAAAGGAAAAGATTATGGGGACGACTTAATCACGTTTCAACATCAACAGCAAAACAGAATATTATTTAAAAAAAAGTCTTGCTGTGTGTTGGTGGGGTCAGCTTGTTTTTTGTGTGTTTATGAAGCTTAATCCGAATGAAACCATCACAGAAACCATTACTGAAAACAATTTATAAGCTAAGCTAAGCTAAGATAAGATTGAGCCGAACTCTGGGAGAAAAATGCGCTCATTATTACTCTACACACGCTCGACGGTATGTTGTTGTTCCGGTCATAAATTACTTAAAAACACAAAAAAAAAAACAAAATAGAAGTAAGTGTTATCCCACCCGCTGCATTCATCATTTGTTCTGATCGATGGCACGTGGTTTGTCTAAGCAGTGCATTACATCATTATAAAGATATGAAGAGTGCAGTGAAAGAATGATCAAAGTCATTTTTTATAAATTAGAAGATAAATGATTTCTTAAGACTACTTGAAGAAATGACACAATAATAATAACTTCTGTCTTAAAATCACCTCTAATACTTTGGTTTCATTATTTACTAAGAAATAAAAATATTTTATATTTTAATTGAGAATTATTTAATATTTTTCAAGTCCAGGCCCAAACCTAAATCATATAAATGATCAAAGTCTTAGTGGAAATACTAAAAAATGATCAAATTCTCTGTAATTGTGGCAGATTAGTAAAATGCAGATAGAAACAATTTTGCTCCCAAAAAGCTCAAAATTAAGCTTTTTGGGAGCAAAATTGTTTCAAATGTTGTAAATCACTTTACAGAGCCTTTATAATTGGAGTTAGCTTGTGTAATTGTATATCTACGTTAACGTTTGACTATTCGTTCGAACACTTGTAAGAACGATCAAAGTCCTCGGTCTCTGATCGTTTTTAACTTTATCATTTAGACTATGACCACTAATAACTTTTATGTAAAAAAAACGTGATTTATCGTGACCTTGTATATATAAATTCTCATCATGCCTAGTGACAGACAAGCTTAGCATCTTACGAACTAGATGACGTTATTAACCTCAAAGCAGTTTTAGGGTGTGCGTTCTGTTACGCGAATAATCGAGAAAGGTTTTTTAAAAAAATAATATTTTAATTACACTTTAACTTTATTTCTTGAACAATCGAAATATATAGATTTATCGGATAAAGACGCTAAAACGATCGCGATCTTTAGGCAATCGCACTGAATGGAGGATGGACACGGACTGAGGGATACTGACTTGGTAGACTAGGGCTTGAGTTCCAGAGTGCTGACCAGACATAATGGTCAGTGGGAGCAGCAATATACCTAACATATATCAGATATAACATATCGTTCTTTCCCTGTGCTCTTCATACCAAAAGTAAAGGCTCCTTTAAGCAACAGAGGTACCCCGGAATGCATTTTTTTTTAAATTAAAGAAATAAATTCAATGTTCTCGCAAACGATGCTTATTCGGTACAAAACTGTCATTTTTAGATGAAATAAATATAATGCCGATATTAATTGAATATTAATTTAAAGTTATGTTGTTACTAATCGCCAAACTAACTTGATGACAATTTTCATCAGGCAATTTTTAACCTAAGCCTTGTGAAGCACCATCTTTCTTAAAACGAGAACTTATTAATACACCAAAAAAAAAGAAACCACTTAATCAGATAACAGAGATTTTAAAGGACACTTTTATTTACCTCTCCGAGATCTCAAACTTTTCAGTAAACACAATGAGTGATAAAACTTCAGCGAATCCTTTTTTTTATCGGATAAGAGGATCTACAATGTTCAAGTTCGAGTGGACGGAGAATGAAGAACTTAGTTATTTACGGGTGAGGATTAAAAAGAAAGTTGAAATGTCTTATGGAATAGTGTTCTCGCCGCGTCGTGAAGTGAATGTTAGTGTCGCCACACTCGGGCCACACGCCACAGCCACAAACGCCGCCACGAGAAGCTAGAAGCGGCTACTAAAGTGGCTGAAGCACGCGACAGCGGCCGACTAAGGTAAGGGAGAGAAGGGTGGGAAATCGCGCGACTGATGTGTGGCGGCGTTTTATATCGGCGCATTAAGTGACCGGTGCGGGCCACAAGAAGCGAGCAACGACGATTTGTAGCGTGTAGCGGCCACCGGCGTATCGTGTGTGGCGAGTCCATATAAAATGTATGAAAACTACAAGAAATATGCCGGTGGCGGCGTTTTGTGGTTGTTTGGCCCGTGTGCGGCGACACTTACGCGGCGGTTTAAGGGTGTTAAAATGTTTCCCGGTCCTCCAACAAAGCTTCTAAAGTGGAGTGCAGGATTAATGAACACGATTGGTTTAGAAAAGTACAGGTAAGACCACGACAATATCGACAGCGGAAAGGCAAAATCGCTTATATTGACTTTTTACTTATTTAATATATTTTTTTCTTTGAAAGCAAAAATCCCAGGTCCATACATAAAGCCTTGTGTTTTTAAGGGTTAATAAAAAATATTTTCTTTCTTTCTTTATGCGTCACTTTGGTCGAAAATGAGTTACTGTATAAATCATTTGAATTCTCTTTTCTTTCGCATCGGCATGCGCCACGACTGGCTTCCAATCCACACAAGATCACTGCGGGGATAAGGTAATTTGATGCGCCTCGTATGAAAAAAAGTCTCTCAGGAAAATAATAGCGTCATGGTTACCCAATATGTAGCTACATTTTACCCCATATTGGTAAAAACCTACGCACTCAAGAATAACGAGAACGCATTAACATTTTTCAGAATTTTAATGAAGGCCAACCCGGCAAGCTCGGCCCGCCATTTTGCACGCCGGGCCACACAGGTCGGTCGTGATTTTTCCAACCGAATTAAAATGCGACCGAAATAAATCGTAGGGTGTACCTACCACCCACACTTAAGGTACGGTTCAGGGTATGAGAGGTTAGCCATAGCGGATTTACCGCTATTTAGGCAGTTGTACCACCACTAGCGGGGAAGTCTATCAAGCAAGACTATCGGCTATTTTCTCGCTCAAGAATCGTACAATAGATATACATTCCATGTTAACAAAAGAGATACATATTTAATAGTTGATCGCTGACTGTTCACATTGCCGGAGAGAACTCTCTTCATTAGTTTGCCGCTGAACGATAAGAGCTTTCAAGATAATACGCGCTCAGTGATGCTCGCTCGGCCTTCAAAACGTGTGCGCGTGCAACTTTGCTCAAAGCTATCACCGCGCGCGAATGGCACATGTAATCGCCGGTCATACTCGCACACTCGCGTATAGACCAGCGCTTAAACTTTCAAAACTACACACTCGCTTCCCGCCGGTCGTCAACTCGTTTTTAGTTTGTAGCTTAAAGGCAAGAGAATCTCTTCTTAGAGAAAAATTTAAAGAAATTTATATTTTAACACTGGCATCGCAGTACATTTATGATAATTTAATATATTATGTAAGAAAAAACTGGGACGCATTTGCAAAAAAAGTCATTCTATAACTTTTATACAAGATTTAAGAACAAACCTGCAGTTCCAAATTTCAGACTCCAAAAATCAAGAGGTTCATTTCTGGGTACTATTGCACTGTTTAATAAAGTTCTCCAAGATCCTGATTGAGCTTCCATTGACCAAATTTAAATCTCAGATCAAGAGTACTCTTTTGAATAAGGGCTATTATAAAGCTAATTATTATATAAATGATCGTAATGCATGGACATAGTGTTTCTTGTAAATTGTAATTTAATGGGTATCACTAATTTTGCATAAAAAAATGTGGCATCTAATGCCGCTTCCTTTATACTAAAAATATAAAGTTTATCCTAAATGATGTATTTATTTTATTTATATTTATTTATTTAAACTTTATTGCCAACATAAGCAAACGGCGGACTTAATGCCAGCATTCTCTACCAGTCAACCAGTATGAGTGTTGGAGACAAATAGTATGGCGATAGGGCAAAGTCGCCCATGACGATGTGGTGTGTGTAGTCAGAAGCAACAGAATTGATAAGCAATTCTAAATCTGCGAAATAATTTATGGAGGGAGAACAATACACAACTCCCAGGATGATTTTAACTCCTTTAATGGTGACCTCAAGAAAAAGATATTCTATGGAATCGAGACGATAGGCAGAGGATGCTAAAAGTTTGAAAGGCATAACATTTAATAAATAAATGGCAACCCCGCCACCAGCTTTGCCACTCCGGTCATTACAAATAAGTTTATACCCTGGGAGATTGTAAGATATTGAACTAAGACAGGGCTTTAGTCAGTTTTCTGACACCAAGAAGCATGAACCGTATCAGAAGAGAAGGTATGAAGGAGGTCAGTGTAGTGCCGAGGAATGCTCTGAGCATTGATGTGACAAACATTAAAAGACTCACAACAACTAGAGAATACGTGTTTTAATGAAGTATTGAGATCGCAATAATCGTCGATAGTATTATTAAGAGAAACATAGGAAGAATTATCACTAGCTGAAAAGTTACTTTCCGAGTCTGTCTGATGTAATGGAAGATGACTTTAGAAGTATCTCTGAAGTTAGTTTTTCAACTTGACGACTCTTTATAAAATAATGCAGGGGGAAAAAAACAGCCCTTGCTGAGTTTTCTTGCCTTTTCTTCTCAGTATAAGGTCTCCCGTCGTAGTTTTGCGAACCGATGGCGTAGCTTCTTGACCTTCACAAGTGCTTGTAACAGCCTAGACTGAATAAATGATTTTTGAGTTTGAGTTTGAACTGTTCTCGCTTTTCGTTCATCGTCGAGCCATCATAGGGCTTCGTTGGGCCTGAAGCAGTGAAGTTTCCAGAGCTCCATTGGGTTGCGATGAGGACAGAGTAAGCAACGCGTGAAATACCTGACGGCCTGCCGCCTAACGGGATTGCTACGGCTATAGCTATAGTTTATGATTTCATTATGTTATTTCTGACCGCCGACGGTTTTCAAATGCCACGCGCTCTTTTTGCATTGGTAATAAAAATATTTAACAAAATGAGCGTGAGGTATTTGAAAACCTTCGGCGATTAGAAATAACAAATAAAATCATAAGCTATAGCAATAACCATAGCAATCCCTATAGGCGGTAGGCCCCATGGCATTGTATTGCACGCATCCATATAGGTTTGCTACCTACTTTTCTGGTACAAACATAGTAGGAGTTTTAAAATGTATCCCTTTTTAGTAGCGGCCAGTAGATGTCGAGATTAAAACTATTTGAATAGCAACCGCGCCATGAATAAAATTCATGTAGGTAGGTAAATAGTTGTAAAGCCTACTAAAATAAGTTAAAGTACAGTTCGGACATTGATGCGGTGAAATCCCTACCTACAAAATTAGTTTACCCATTTTCCTGTAATATCGATAGAAGACTCATTTGCAAAAAAGGTGGTAAATTTCAATACAACATTTAGCTAAATACAATCAATAAAATATATTGTTACGTTGCGGGATAGGGTTCGAAATTATATGCCAGTTCACGCTTGTTCTTTATTCACCACACAGTTCACACAATTAAAACACAATGTTACTTACAAAACACTCACTAAACACTGTATTTCACTATACAAGTCTCTAAACAATCGCACTTGAACACTTTTGTTGCACTTTAATAGCATTTGGATACGCTCCGAAATCGCTGTTGAAACTCAACTGTTTCTGCGCGGCGCCAATCGCGCTTATATACGCCGCTCGACGCATTCTAGAAAGAACCTACTAAATTGAGAATTAGCTAGCACCCGCGAGTACGAAGTACCTACTTATACCTGAACGCGCATAACTTGTAAACAAGTGCAGATGTCGTTGCACTTTCTCCCTTACGCCGCACTGCATAAGGCTCATTTTAGAATGAGCCGCATTACTCGACCTCTATCGCGATCCGCAGTGCTCTGGCACATTCGATCTCTAGCTAGGGATGCAGTCTTTTGAAATATCGATATTTATATCGAAGTCAGGAAAATATCGATTTCCGATATATCGACCATTTTAACTCGATGTTATCGATATGTCGATATTTTTTTCTTTTTTTTATTGACATTAGAATACGGGGTGAGTGTGACACATTCGTATGTTTGTTGGTGAGTTTCTCGCAAAATGCATTGAGCCAGCTTTTTCGTTAAACACGCTTGATGAAATCTCGCCAAGCAGGATTTTTTTTACTGACTCGCACGTTTTGTATTCCAGCCACGACAGGAAACCAAAAATTAAAATAATTATCCTGATCAGATCACTCACATTCGTTAGCACGAATGCGCCAGCCCGCATATGTGGGACGACATTTGCGAATGCCTTCGCTAAGTTTTCACTACATTCGTGCTTTTCCAAGCTATGTCGGTTTTTTAGCGCACATAAAATACGCAAATTGCTTAGTCTCCCACACTTCAGGGGCGTGCCCATGGCTTCAGAATAGGGTAAGCCTAAAGCTTCCAAAATTACTACACCTATCTAACTTTCTTGACTTGGCGAGCTTAAAAAAATTACGATTTGTATAAGATTGTTAATTTTATTTTGTGTTATATTACAATGATATTAAATTTCAATTAATCAGTAGTTGACAATTATCTAGAAAGAGAGGTAAGGATTTTATTTAAGTGCATGAGTTACCATTAGGTATACGATTATACATAATACGTTGGTGTCGTTTCTGGCATAATTATCTAAACTTAAAACTAAATTTAACATCAGTCTCACCTTTTCATTCTGTATAGAGAATGACAACAAGGTTACACTGTTGTCAAATTTAATTTTAGGTTTAGAAAATCATGCCAGAATCCACACCAGTTTAGTATATTTCTTGGGGTTCAAGATTTTTTCAATACAGCTATAAGCTCTTGCTTAAAGCAATAGTTATTTCGATATTATTCAATTTAGATAGTCATACCAGGTAAATTAATGGATATTATTGTGTTTAAATTTAGCCTACGAAATATCGATAATTTGGAATTTCCGATATCGATATTATCGTTATCAGTGAATTTTAAATATCGATATAAATATCGATATTTTGGTCTCGATATTATCGATATTCCAATATATCGTTGCAACCCTATCTCTAGCACTTACGCGGTTCCGTTTCGAGAGCGTTTGTGACAATATCTTTGTGAATTTAACGTCGAATTTTGAATACTACTTTAGCTAACCTAGTTTCAAAAATGAAAACTATGTAAGTATACCTTTATATGTGTAGTTAATAAATTGCGGCTAACCGTGAACTATTACAAAGTAAAACTCCAAATAGTCAGTTAAACGAATCGGGAATCTTGAATAATAAATTATTGATTACTGTTCCAAGCATAGACCTAGGTTTGGACATCGGTTGTTCGGATACGTTTATGTGATATTTTAGTACATTATGTATCAGAACGGATACGAAGCTACACACTGCTGCGATAATAACGACGCAATAGAACTATAACGAAATATCGCAATAACGCATCCGATATTATCGACGGATAAAAACGCGCCTATGAGTTTGATACCTAAAACTGAGCCTAAAACCTGTAATAGCACAGGTAACTCATAGGGCGTTGTCAATTGCAACATGAAAACATTGGCAACAGTACCCTAAGCACGAACCATTATCGAATTCGAATAATTTGTGAGTGCGAAATGTCAATGTCAAATTTTGTATAAAACCTCCAACAGCAACGCCCCAACAGACGTAATGAGAACTAAAAATCAGTACACATTTGACAATGACATTTCGTATTCGCAAACGTTACGAATTCGATATTGGTTTGTGCTAAGGGTACTGAATAAGTCGTCACATCTACGGCAAACTTACGAATCTGCTTTTTTAGTAAAAATCTATAACAAAAACTGCACAGAATGGGGTACTTAACACCAGGGAAAAGTCACACAATTTTATCAATGACAGTTCCAAAAGTCTGATTGTTAGAATCTGCATTTTATATTATACAGCCAAAGTAAACTTACCATTAATATACGATATTTTGGTGTAGTAGGTTTTATGTAATTCAAATTCGTAAGTTTACCATGGAAGTAACGAAGTGTCTGTTTAGCTGTGTACGCATAGTGCGTTCCTTTGCTACGCGTAGTCGAGACATATTGGCCTCGCGTTGGCCAGGCCTTGATGATATCCGTGGCCGGGTTTCAGGGTGCCGCCCACTCAGAGGTCCGCTTTTGAATCCCAGTGGGGCAAATGTTAGTATGATGGATACGAGCATTTGTGCCTAAGTCATGATGTCAAACTGGCGCAGCATTCGTTCCTTAGAATGAACGCGCTATCCATACGCAGCATTAAAGGCACCTAGGATTTTGTAACTTTCTGTTTGATTCTACGATATGTATGGCCATCTTATAGCCATATAATGATGTCACACATTAAAGATTGTGGCGATACAAACATGACATAAATATTTATTTCCTTTGGGGTTGGCATAGCGTAGCAAATGAGGGCTTAAAAGACGCGGAATTTGAAGGGCTTTAAGAAGATGTTTAAATATTTTGAAAAAGTTGGTTTTGAAAAAAAAACTCGAGAACGGGGCCGACTTTCAAAAATATGAAAAAAACGCTTATTAAACCAAGGAACATTTTAAGTCATTACACTTTTTCGCGTTATTGGTGACAGCTGAGGCTATAGATGTGCACTTAACCGCGAATTTTGCGTGATGAGAAATCAAAAATATATTACGAACATGTTTTTTTTTAATAATCTATAATAAGTAGGTTTTATTTTTAATGCCCTTTAAAGTCGTGCAGAGCACGAGATCTGTGTTTTTTTTTATGTCATGTAGGTTAGAATACTTTGTTACTAAATAATTCTGCCTTTGATTCATACGATTCATACTCGCACATGAACATTTCCGTACGATTTTCTTCGCCTGTAAGGTGGTTGAATTCAGCCATTCCAACAAACATAATATAACGGTTCACGTGACCTGCGGGACATGCTTCACCGACGAGAGGTAAATCGGTATTATAATGGTAATAAAAATTCATATTATGTGAAAAATTCTACAAAAAATATAAAATTAAAAATTAATTAAATTAAAATTCTATTCTAATTCTAAAATTGTAATACTTTCTTGCCTTTAATAAAGACTAAAAATAAAGACCTAAAATAAAGACCTGAAAAGGCTGCGAAACGTCAATAAATAAATAAAGTTTCGTACATTAACCCGTTAAAACTAGTTTTATTTAATGAGTGATGTGCGTGAAATCCTGAGAAACAAATATGTCCCTATAATAGTTATAATTTTAATTTAATAACGTGTAACTGCTCGATGTTTAAATCTAAAGAAAATATTACTAGAAAAACCTGTACCTCTTAAGATATTACATGAAATACAGCACACTAACAGACAAAGAAAACTTGGTGAGAGGGTTCCGTTCCAATCCATAGAGGACGGAACCCTAAAAATGTATTTAAACGTAAACCTTTCGCCAAGGCCATCGGTTAAAAGGGTTTCAGTAAATGACTGTATGGAACTTCATATTACAGCGGCCGGAAAGCAAATGGACCTCCCGGAATTTCATTCGCTTTTTTCTATTAACATAATATATTACATTATAGTAAAAATAATAACATTATTGGAGCGGACAGAGCGAAGCAAGCTAAGCTTTAATGACGAAATTTCTGATACGCCTTAACTCATACAGTTATCAACTGATTTTCATATTTGTTTGTATAAAACTAATCAACAGTTCACGGAGCCGGAGTTTAAAGATTGGCAAAAATAAAACTTTTTACGAAAAACACGGCGTCCATTTCCCATTGTATCAAAAAGTGTGCGATCTTCATAATTTGATGCGAGTGCAAAATTTGTTGCAGTATGTGTGTTATAACTGCTTCATTGATTTAGAAGTTCGGAAGACCAAACTTATAACTATACTATGTAATACACTGGATGTTCACTTATCTGTTCACACACTAATGACCGCTCTGTCTGAAATCAAATTATCACGCTTCGCTCCAATATGTGGTGCTAACAAAGCTCTATGCTAAACGACTGCGTCTACCTAGTATAATGGCGTGATTACACTTGGTCGTTAGCCCGAATACGAGTGCTAATGGAATTCGGGTAAACGACTAAGTGTTAATAAACGGAGTCGAGCACGCCCGTATTCGGATAGTTTTCGTTTTGGTGACCCGACACCGTCTTCCAGTCCGTATTTAAGTGTAAATATTGTTTCGGGTCTTTTCTTTTCCGTTCTTTTTTCGATCTTTTAGGAAAAGATGGGAAGATGATTTAAAAAAGGTGGCTGGTTCAGAATGGATCAGAGTTGCAAAAGATAGAGGAAAATGGAAGTCTTTAGAGGAGGCCTATGTCGAAAGACAAGCTGTGTCAGAAAATAATGACCGGAGCACTGATAATTTAGAATAGAAACAAATATATATACAGTTAATTAGATTAAGAAAATGTTTCAAAGTTTAACAGCAATAAAGGCTTATTTTATTTTATTTTATTGTTTCGGGTGCCCGAATTCGTGTAGTCTTTCGTGCAGCCGAATACGGGCTTCCGACCAAGTGTAATTGAGCCATAAAAGCGTAAAGGAAAAAATCTCGTCCCTTTTTAACACATTTTGCTCATGAAGTTGTGTGAGATTGTGTTTACTTCATAAAAGTTTTTATGGAGAAGAGGCGCAGAGAACCGCTTAATCACACTTATGTTACAAAGGCGAAAGTTTGTGTGTGTGTATGTTTGTTACTTCTTCTCGTCTAAACGGCTGGAGCGATTTTAATAAAATTTTGTATGGCGTTAGCTGCCACCCTGGATTAACATGTAGGCTACGTTAACTGCGGGAAAATATCTCTAATAAACCGCGGGTAACACCGCTGGGCACAGCTAGTTAGTAATAAACTGTGCTTCTATATTTTTAACCGACTTCAAAAAGGAGGAGGTTGTCATTTAGTCAGAAGGTATTTTATTGTTGATCGTGCATATATCTTCGGGATGCGTCGATCGATTCTGATGATTCTTTTTTGTTTGTTTTTTGTCGAGATAGTTCCGTATTCATTTGGTGAAGATCTGACCAGCACTCTCGGAAAAAAACAGTGGAACTTCTCATTACACACACACAGTACACAATTCGTGTTTGGTTATTTTACGTAATATAAAAGAGAGAATTCAGGCCAGAAATCTATAATTTAGTAAGTCGTTAAAGACAAACAATATAATATTTTTAAATAAAAATGATTACGTACTTATTTACTTACCAAAACGGCTTCACTTGATTCTATAGAAGTTACTATACAAAAGATCGTAAGTATTACAGAAAGCCTACAAAAATCTTTTCCAAGCTCCTTTCTTTTCAAACCAGTTTCGCTGAAGTGTGAAGGCAACCAACTACTGAATATTTTTATTTTCGTTTCAATGTAGCGTCGGAGTTTCCATAGTACAGTAAACAATGTTACGAAAACCAAAGTAGGTACTAGTTGGTACCATACTACAGCATTTAATGATAACTCGAGTCGAGAATAAAAGAATAAAGTACGGAGAAATCATGACTCATGATTCGTGTGTACGCACGGGCCGCACTGAGGGAGTAGGGAGGCAAACTAGGGGACGACTGCAACTTCGTCCGCATTATGTTTAGTTTTTTGATAATCCACAGGAATAAAAGTTATAGCTATTAACGGGATTGTTACCATGTATCTTGTTTTTTATGAGTCTCCGATATTTCGGCACTGTTGCAAGCGCCATGATCACGGAGTAACTGAAGTAATTGCGGGTAGATGTTATTGGCAGACATATCGGTCTACCCTCTGACGTCGTCTTTTACTGCGCTCGATAAAATAAAACTTTGAGGTTTACTACCTTTTATATCAGAAATTTCAATGCCATTATTTTATTATGCAAATCAGTGGATTTTAATGTCATTATTTATTTTGCCATATCAGTGGTGGATTAGCTTTACAATAAAATTGTATTATGCTTAATTAATTTCGGAGCAACAACATTCTCCCACATAGAGAGAACACCTTTATAATATCTGTTACAATATGTATATAATCTCAAAACAAGGTATATGGTAACAATCCCGTTAATAGCTATAATGTTAGTGACCATGAAAGTTTAAAACAATATAATATAAGTTATGTCTCAATTCAGGTCATACACTATATGCACGAAAAATTTCATTCAAATCAATTCACTAGTTCTTGCGTGATTGAGTAGATAACAATCATTTATAATATTAATACTATTAAATTGTTTCATTTGATTTGTTGTCAACTTTTGGGTGACAACTAGTATATTTCTGTTTTTGACAGAACCCTAAGAACTTTAAGATCTTTAAAACTATACCGAACATTTATCTCAAATAATATGAAATGTTCTGCTCTTTTTTGTATTTTATTTAGACAATGACATACCTTTGTCTACCCATCAAGTAATTGTAAACGTGGCATTAATATATCGCGGTAATCAATAAGGCTTTGGTAAATAAGTATCCCCAATTTGTTGCTAACAGGGGACAGGCTGTATTGGAGTAATCCAAGCAGATCTGACAATATAAAAAATTGCCACCTAAGACGGCTATAAGTCTTTTAGCCGTACTTAGAGAATTCAATTGTCTTATTAGTTTCATTAATTATATAACTGTCGCTTTCTTCGCGGTAAAAAAAAGAAGACATCATGTACACTTTTAAACTTTCGCGTTGCATTATAAATATACTAGCAAACCAGTGAACCAAATGTTCACCAAAAAAAAAACAAAGAAAATGTATTTAATTAATTGAGAGCTTCGGAGATTTTGTGTGGTTTCGTTTGAAATAGAAATCAAGTGATTTCTCGAAAACCGGAAGTGCTACGTTACTCAAATCCGGTTTGTAGTCTTATCAGACTATTCTTAACTTATAACTTAAAGATTCTCTTTATCTATCTCTTACGGTTTGGCCGCTGAAACAGCACCACGGACGGACGGACTTGTCTATTAGATAAGAGATCAATATCTTAAAACACGCACTTTAATAGCTAGCTGACAGTTTTAGTTAAAAAGGTAGGAAAACCTTTTACCTACCTATTAAAGTGCGCATTTTAACTCGTAAGATAAGTGCTGTATTTAAAACATCACATCACACATTGTCAACATGGACAATCACAGGATTTATATATACTCTACCTAGCTAGCATTTACACTGTGAAAAATTATTTAAAAGCATCCGCTATACCCTAAAATGCTTGCGATGCGATGGCCTATGATTAGGCATATTAGTCGCGCAAATTGTCAATAAATCATTTAATACATTCACATTTTTATATTATCGCTCTATAGTCATACATAGTATAGTCATACTAGATAGTACAGTTAAAATTTATAGGTATCGGCCTAATTTGGTGTAAAAGGTAAGGTAGTTGACTCGAATACTACCGCGATTTCACACTCAATCACCCAACTAACGTTCCCGGGACGATATTCAGAAGTTTCCAATGTTTGGTAAAATTCCGGGAAATGTTAAATAAATTATTGCCAATTTGAATATTTTGCACATATAAATAAGTATAACGTCTAAAATAAGACAAAGTTATATTTACGGAAGTGTTTTTCTCTGTCTCGTACTGATTTGAGATATTGTCACCATTACGCTGATCTCTGAATGTTAAGCTAAAAATAAGATATAATGAATGCGTGCGTGGGTGATAACACTAGACAGATAAAAATACGTAAGCATGATCAAGCATATTATTGTATAGCTGGCTTCCCACTGTGCGTTATATTGCCTTAAATTGTCACTTATAACTGTATATTTACTAAAGACAAACTCTCTATTTTATTTACGAGGGAAAGTAAACATCTGGCGTAATCTTTCACTCTACTGTCTAATCATTTATGACATTCTGTCGATTACGTTAGCAGATATTATGACAACTAAATATAACGTTTGTAAAATTAAAGTGTTTTGTATATTAATATCACAATATGTAACTTAAAACTTTGAGATTATATACATATTGTAACAGATATTATAAAGGTGTTCTATCTATCTGGGAGAATGTTGTTGCTCCGAAATTAATTAAGCATAATACAATTTTATTGTAAAGCCAATCCACCATTGATATGGCAAAATAAATAATGACATTAAAATCCACTGATTTGCATAATAGAATAATGGCATTGAAATTTCTGATATAAAAGGTAGTAAACCTCAAAGCTTTATTCTATTGTCTTGATGAAAAGGTCCTTAACACTGAAGCTCTGATATGGGTTATAGGATCAATAAATTGAATTGAAACAGACTCATTTCTTGTAACTTCCGATAATAAGCCAAATAATAATAAACCTAGGTTATCCATCAAACAGTGTCAAAGGTTTTACATAACTGACGTTTCACCAGAACTTACTCAACAATGTCTTCAACAGAAATGTAGGAAGTAATTCATGTTAAGACCGTATTAGACAGTCGATTACACAGAATCAGACATGGGTGACAGAACTAAACCATTTACGCTAACTCAAAATTGCGCCATGGTGTAGTTAGATGAAAAGCTCCAGTTAAACTACATATGAGCCCATGGTGCAACTTCATTTACTCGTATTGACTCGGTGACTGTCCAGTTATTAGACTTTAGACAGTCCCCATATTACACGCGCAAAGTCGTGTGGACTTAAAAAGAAACCAACCAAATTCTAGCCTAGCATAAAGATTTATGTATCATCAATCATCATACAAGAATTTCGACACTTTGAATACAGACAGTGTTTGCTTAGCTCAGGAAAAGTTATTGATTCTATTTTAATTAAGTAGGTCTACGTATTACAGTTCGAATGAGATACTAAAATGACAGACCACCGGGCCTCCAGGTGGAAGGCTTGAAATTATTATACCGATGTACTCCACTCTTATTCAGAAACATAAATAACTACACACGTCAGTCCCTCAAGGGATTGAGAGGGCTTCAGGAGATAAATAAATATTTATCAGTGTTGCCTGCACAGACGAGAGACTTTGGTCCGTGCAGGTCAAAGTCCCTAAATCGTAAAAAAGTGAACGCCGAGGTCTTGTCACTGCCTCAACGTTATGGAAGCATATCTGATATTACGTTGCGTTGTAATTAACATGAAGTTTAAGAAAAGGAAAAAACATTTAAAAGGCCGTCTCTTTATTTTAGATCGAGCGCGCAAAGCAGACTTAATTTCGCTATAAACATTGCAGAGCTTAGTCACATGAGTTTAATTTTTTTCGGGGACTTTTCCGTACTTTTGTCCAGTCCAATCTCTCGGTGTCCTCGGTTATAAGGGAGACTTTTTGTACGCGGTATTTTAAATTTGTCGTGTGTTGTGGACTCGATGAAGTTGTAGGCGATCTATTTTGAAGGATAAAAATGTCCGTAAACAAAGTGCCTCGTCTGTGCAGGCCATAAATATGCGACGTGACATTTCTTTTATTCAAGGTACAACAAATTACCCCTGATGTACAAAATAGAAAGTAGCCAGAAAAGCGGCTCCTTCTATCCTCGTAAATAATTACTTTTTACTGCTATGTGGAAACGGCAGGTATATACTTTGTGTCATACAGGCAAGACATTATACATCAGAACTTATTCAAAAATGTCTTCAACAGCAAAGTAGGAAGCAATTCGTGTTAAGACCGTATTAGACAGTCGATTACACAGAATCAGACATGGGTGACAGAACTAGTATCATTTACGCCAGCTCAATAACGCTAGCGCTAACTCATTCTCTGGTGTAAAGACTGCGATAAATGCAGTTGCGAAGATAAATGATATGGTAGGCAGCAACAGTGAATTTAAAGTTCAGGTTTAAGATCTTGTCCAGAATCAACAGAAAGAAACAGGTTATCATCTCGAAGACAAAAACCAATTGCCTTGTTTGATAGATGAAAGTATTTCGACGAGAAAAGTTTAATCTGTGTTTTCCTTGCACTGTTAGTTTTTTACTTCGAAATAAAAAAACTTAATGCAATTAAATGGCTTTTAGTAAATGAAAATGGTTGGTAAGCTTTTATTTAAACTTTCTAAAAAGAAGATAATTAGATGTAGACCGTAGTAGATTCGTATCACTTTCAATAAACCCTTTCATATGATAACAATATCATGGAAATGCACAAAAAATAATATTCGGGTATCGTGTGCCGTCCGTCATTTTGGATTATGAATATCACTTTAGCTGAGTGACGTTATATAATTATGTATTGAACTAATTATTTTCTAAATCTATAATTAAATTTGATAACAGAGTTATCATGCTCGATACAGAATGAAAAGAAAGGACCGCTATAAAATTTACTTTAGTTTATAGTTTAAAAAAATTACCAGGATCGAGCTCATGGTCATCCAAACTTAACGTGTATGCAAAATCTCATCCAAATCGGTTGAGGATAACTGCTTTAAAATTCATTTGCCATATTTTGGAACGAAGTTCCTTACGGCAGGCTTGGAGGGGATAGGGATTTTGCTGAGCGACCGAACTGAAAAAAATGTGATAGTAAAACCGTAAGAAAAAGTGTGTGGAATAAAACCGTTAAATGAGACGTGCGCATGCGCGACGTTCCTTACGGCAGGCTTCGAGGGTATAGGGATTTTGCTGCGCGACCGAACTGAAAAAAAAGGGATAGTAAAACCGTAAGAAAAAATCCGTGGAATAAAACCGTTAAATGAGACGTGCGCAGGCGCGACGTTCCTTACGGCAGGCTTGGAGGGGATAGGGATTTTGCTGCGCGACCGAACTGAAAAAAATGTGATAGTAAAACCGTAAGAAAAAATCCGTGGAAAAAAGTGCGTGGAATAAAACCGTTAAATGAGACGTGCGCAGGCGCGACAGTCGCATACACAAGCGAGTTTGCAATTTGTGTCGATTCTACATTAGCCGAAGGAACTTCGTTCCTACCTGGTGTCCCACGACACCACATCATTTTTTTTTGCCATATTTGATCCTAACACTTATCCATAATCCATAGCAAGTTAAATAAAAATATTTAAACAATACATCGAAATTACAGTATTTTCTTTATATCTCGTTTAGAGTTTCTTATTTTTTATATATTTATTATTAGAAGCATTTTTTTACGCCGGCAAGGTGAGGATGGTTGGCATGGCAGTTTATAACTGCTGTACCAGCTATCTTCGCGTTTGGACTTTATCACCATTTAACATCAGGTAGGGTAGAGTCATTTGCCTACCTAGCTATAAAATAATAATAAAAAAAACTGACAATATGTTAACTGCTGCAGCTATAAACTCCCCAAGCTGCCAGATATTTAATTGAATTGATGAAGTTTTATTGTCATTCAGTTCCGCCGCATCACTTCTTCGCCTCATTTTTCTGACAGAGACTGTATCGAAAAACAATCAATCTTGCTTAACCGTCATATATTGACGTTATATTTTACTGAAACATTGAACCGATATCATGGATCGGTAGCACAATACATAGGGGTATGCTATCCAATTAACCGTGTGAAAGAAATTTCATACGGTTAATTGGATAACGTATCCCAATACTTTTTCACCTTTGAAGCAATATGCTTCGGAGCCTATTGTGGATAATTCATACGAGTGAAGAATTTGATTGCATTGGATGGATATTATAAGATCGTTCGCAATGTTAGTTGTTCACCTTTGATTTAATCAAAATGGTTTTCTTACATTTTTACATCTGTCTTGTAGACACCACAGTATTCTTAGGGATAACTTTAGATTCTAAGCTTCAATGGGGCCCACATATTGATAAATTGTCAAACAGACAGCGTATGCCGTAATGAAGATACGCCAGTTAACGGATATAGATACGGCGAGATTAGTGTACTTTAGTTATTTCCATAGTGTAATGTCGTACGGAATTTTATTGTGGGGAAATGCCGCCGACATTCAAACTATTATTGTGCTGTAGAAGGGAGCTATTCGATCAATTTATAATCTAAAAGTTAAAGAATCGTTAAGAGATAATAAGTTCAAAGAATTTGGAATAATGACGGTCGCATCACAATACATATACGAAAATTTATTACTTGTAAGAAAAAAATATTAATTTGTTTCTTAAAAACAGTGATGTTCACACACTTAATACAAGAAACAAAAATAAACTAACTTTACCTGCTACTAGGCTTCACAAAATTAATTATTCATTTAAAGGTCTTTGTTTCCAAATAAATAATTAATAATAATAATTCACAATAAAGTCCCAAGTAATAACCAAGAGTTAACCATAAATAAATTTAAAGATAGTATAAATAAGCACTTATTAAAAAAGCTTATTACAAAGTGTCTGATTATATTACAGACAAAAATGCTTGGGTTTGAACTGTTCCAATCTACAACAGGTTTTCTATATTAAATAAATCATTGTATTGACGTTGTAAGAACATAATGATTTGTAAATGTCGTTACATTAGACTTTTAATGTTATGGAGTTTTTTTCGCTCGTTTTTCTCCGCAGCTAAAAAATATGTCCATAACGAATGGTAGGGGGAAAAAAATTGGATGATTCAAAAGAGTTGTACTATACATCCAATTTGAATAAAGATATATTGATTTCTGATTTCTGTAATAGGGAGATTAATTTTCAATGCCCTTTCAAGTTGTGTATAGCACGAGATCTGTGATTTTGTTTACCCCTAATTGTGGTGGCATAATAAAAACTTTTAAGCAAAAAAGTTTAACCGCCGAAAAAACGTTTTTTATCTTAAAACAAATTAATATTTGGACTCAGTGCCATGTATGGCTGATAGATATTCAAATCATTTATATGAATTCTCATTTACTACTATGGTTGGCGTGGCACAGACTCCAAATATTAATTTGACTTAGGTTAAATATTTTCTGCTTCTCAGGTTTTCCGGCGGTTTAATTTAGTTGTTAAAAAGTTTTTCGTTTTATTATTTTTATTAGTTTTTGTAATATACAGTTCGACATCAAAATCTGTGAGTGAACAATCACCCCTATTTCTCCACCCTTTCCAAATTTATCTAGGAGTAGGACCAACTTTGAGGTATACCCTATCCAACAAAAACCGGCTAAGTGCGTGTCGTGCCGAGCGCAGTGTAGGGTTCCGTAGATATTTTATTTTTGTTTTTAATAGGTTTTATTTTTAATTTTTGTTTTTCAATTTAAAATTTTTACGCGCTATAAGCAAGCAAATACTTCATCTCAGTCACTTTCATCTAGGAGAAATTTTCTAATACCTTAGCTGAAAAATAGTCGGTTGAAAAATGCGATACCTATAGTGACGGAGTTTGACAAATTTTATTGAGTCAATATTTTAGAAAGATTCATTGAGTTGAATTAAACCCAAAAGCATTCATAAATAGCTTTTCCTTAAATCCTTCTTATTATTATAAATGTGAGAGTTTGTATGTTTGTTACGCAATCGCAGTAAATTCGACTGAACGGATTTGGATAAAATTTTACACACACAGCTTATAAGCTGGAAAGAATCGTGCGATACTTTTTATCTCGGAAAAGTGGAAGATATCTGCGGGATTTTTAAAAAACTCAAATTAAGCCAAGTCGCGAACGGCAGCTAGTTAATAGATAACGCAAATAACATCCAGGTAATAAACTGTAATATGTGCAAAATTTTATGAAAATTCACTCAGCCGTTTTTGCGTCACAAACATAAAAAAAAACACAATTTATAATATTAAGAAAAGGATTACCTAGATAGATAGGAACATATATACAAGAAAAATCTTAGGTTCCTATAGGATTGTCAAAAACTACTACTTGGCGGCTATTTGTAAACTTGACATCATTCTGTCCTTTTCATTCCTTATGGAATACGATAAGGACAGACAGTTGTCAAGTTTACAAATAGAGAAAACGAAAAGCCCGATGAAGTGCCGACATAACGCGGATGAAGTCGCGGACGGAAGCTAAGTAGTAGGAAAAAATCTTCTCAATCAGAAAAACGTAGATATGATTAATATTCTTTCCTCTCAGCCGAATTGTCCGAATTGCGAGATAGCTAATCGATCACCATTAGATTCCCGTTAGACCCCCCCATAAGATTGGGGGCCAACTAATGTGGTAAAACGTAAATAATGGCCTCATATCAAAACGATTATGGATAGTGTAATATTGCGACCTTCGTAGCCATAATACGAGGTTACTGGATCTGGTGAGGTCATGGTTCCAATACATACTTAATATTATTAATGCGAAGGTCTGTGTCCGTCTGTACACATAAGAAATCCTAATGAAATTCCCAAAAAAAAACATTTTTAAGGTTCATTATCATCAGCCTATTAATGTGCCCACTGCTGGGGCACAGGCCTTCCCTATGGATGGAGTAGGGAGATTGGGCCAGACCCACCACGCGGACCCACTGCAGATACGACCGGGACCAATGGCTTAACGTGCCGTCCGAAGCACGGAGGAACTCGAGATAGAAGATTTTTGGTCACCCATCCAATGACTGACCATTGCGAAAGTTGCTTAACTTCAACGATCGCAGCCAACCGCACTAGCCAAACGCGCCATCGAGCTCCTCCTTATTTTTTAGATTAGTTTAAAGCAATATCACAAATTATTATTATATAGTCATACCTTCCCTGCGCGCTTTCGATTCACATCCTCCTTTATCATGAGTACCGCTTGGGAATGAAACTCTTTTCCTGAGTCGTCTGTATTCCCTGATATCATACATCTGTTATCTATTAGACAAGTCCGTCCGTCCGTCCGTCCGTCCGTCCGTGGTGCTGTTTCAGCGGCCAAACCGTAAGAGATAGATTCTATATCTATCTCTTACGGTTTGGCCGCTGAATGTTTAAGTTATAAGTTAAGAATAGTCTGATAAGACTACAAACCGGATGTGAGTAACGTAGCACCTCCGGTTTTCGAGAAATCACGTGATTTCTATTTCAAACGAAACCACACAAAATCTCCGAAGGTCTCAATTAATTAAATACATTTTTTTTTTTGGTGAACATTTTGTTCACTGGTTTGCTAGTTTAATATATCATTTGAGAGCTGACCTGACCATAAGCTCAAGATTTGGGACAGCGTGTCAATTTCTTGTTCAAGGTACTAAGTAGTATCTAATATATAAAATTCTCGTGACACGGTGTGCGTAATTGAACTACTCCGAAACGGCTCGACAGATTTTTGTGAAATTTTATATGTATGCATATTCAGCAGGTTTGAGAAGCGGACAACATCTTCTTTTTAACCCCATAAATGTTAAGGGTGGTAATATTAAACCTTATTTTTGACAATTCTTTTTGTTTTTTTTTTTAAATACATCATACAAAAATACATACAACCCTAAATTTTGCACCCTTCTACCACCAACCCCTATTTTTTTTATGGCGGTACGAAGTTCGCTGGGACAGCTAGTATATTTATAATAAGCTATCCAGAGGGATAATAATCTAATTGGAACTACTAGAAAGATTTTACATTATATGGTATTTAAATATACCTACAGAACTCGATTGAAGTTTATAAATGTGAAATTGTGCCGGCTGCGGTCTGCCGCTGCCGGGCTGCAAAAATCCTCCCTAAAACCCTATAGGCGCGTTTTTCTCGTACGATAATAACGGTGCGTTAAATGAATGCGATATTTCGTCAAACTTCCATTGCGTCGTTATTATCTCAGCAGTCAAATCAAAAATCTTTTATTCAGTCTAGGCAACCGATGGCGTAGCTTCTTGACATTTACAAGCACTTGTAAATGTCAAGAAGCTACGCCATCGGTTCGCAAAACTACGGCGGAAGACCTTGTACTGAGAAGAACCGGCAAGAAACTTAGCAAGGGTTTTTTTTCTCCCTGTATTGTTATATACAGAGTCGTCAAGTTGAAAAATTACTTCAGAGATACTTCTGAAGTCCACCTTCCATTACATCATTTAGAATATAGTTATATAGTTACAATAAATTTTATAGTTAACTTTATATTTATAAAAAAAATAGTGTATAGGAAGCGGCATTAGATAGGTACCATATTACTGTTATGAAAAATGACTAATACACATCAATTAACAAATTACAAGAAACACTATGTCCATACAGTACGATCATTTAGATAATCATCAACTTTATATTAGCCCTTATTCAGAAGAGTATTTTTGATTTGAGATTTAAGTGTGTAAATTGTAGCGTTTCGTAAACGTTTAGCAAAGAACAAATAGGCATTATTTGAGTTTGCTTGCTCCAGCTTAGACCACACCGTTGCTTCACATCAGGTGCGTATATGGACAAACGCACTCAACTCCTTTATCACAAAAAAATGGTTTATATTTAAGTTAGGTTACTTCGTTCTCAGGGTTCGATAATAATTATACTTTTACTGCAGATTTAGCTAAAGAACGAGTAATAAAATTAAACACCGAAAACATTGTTTAATTTTTATTTCTTTTTTTAAGAAATAACGACGTTATTTCGCTTTAAGTATTCATAAAACAATATCATAATGATGGGTACCTGTTGATCTATAAGGGTAGGTATCCGTGAAACTGTTTAATGAAGAAAAATTATTAGTTACATTTACCTTAATAAAGGCGTCGAAAAAAGTTCGTTGGGCTTTTGTTTTTCTTAATAATCTTGGCGAAGTTATCTCTTAGGCTATAATAGCCTTAACACAGGGAGTTACGTTATAAGAAAGCAAACTTATTATAAACACAGAATAAGCTACGCACAGACTATTTATACCGTGATATGTAGTCATCATTCAAATAATGGAAGAGAGTGAATGGAAAGTGACTTTATAAGTAACCTCATATTGAAGTCATTTTTCAATTTGACTCTGTATATAATACAGAGAGAAAAAAACAGCCCTTGCTGAGTTTCTTGCCGGTTCTTCTCAGTACAAGGTCTCCCGCCGTAGATTTGCGAACCGATGGCGTAGCTTTTCGACATTCACAAGTGCTTGTAACAGCCTATAGACTGAATAAACGATATTGAATTTTGAATTTTTGAATAACGCTTTGTTAACTTTTATAAATGTAAATTTATTATGAATGGTCGACATGTTCACTTTTGCATGAATCGATTCTAATTATGAAGTGAAGGTAACAACTCTGGACCAATCACACAAAAAAGTCCCACGATGAAATTAAGCCATCTCTAATTTCATAACAACATCTTTAGGCAGTTAATGTAGTGCCTCTGAAATGTTTACACAGGCAAGCGTTGATTCGTTTAATTCCATTCAAAGGAAACGGGTAGCATATTTTATGTCTCGAGTTTGCAAATGTGATAGCAAAATTATCACTAGTCTGGCGGACAGATCGATGGCGACCAATATGTATAAACTTTAGGTACAAATAACCCATTACAATTTTAGATAATTTGAAAACTGAAATTAATTAATGAACATAATTTGACCGAATTTTTTATATTATTTTATTCTGTTTTAATTTATTAATTTTTAATTCATTGTTCAATTTAATTTGACATGTGTTTTTTAAATGTAATGTTTTATTACTATTATTAGTTATTGTTGTATTGTATTTACTAAATTTTGATATGGATCTCGTGACTGAAATAAATGCATTTATTATTATTTAGTATGAAAGTCAAAATAACTGGATTTTGTTACCTATAGTCCGTTTTTTAAATCTCGCGAGAGAAGAATTACAAATGCAAGTGTGAAGTTTGCAAATAATGATACCAGCTTTTATTTTTTAGTGTTGTACCAGCGATACCGGTTTTTTAAGTTTTTATTTTTATTTGTCGGTAATTTTTATATTATTAATATTTTTCACAATTATAAATTAGAGCACACTTTATCAGTACGTACTCTTTTATGTGCTGTGCATTAAAAATATGCTGTTTTTACTTTAAAAAAATCGTACTTACAGAACAGGGTTCAATTTGTTGAGATAGAACAAATTGATGATAATCATACTATACAAGCCTATAGATCCAGTCTTGAAAAAAAATAATAGTTTATGAAACCTCGCTGGCAGAAATCATTAAAAATACACAAAAGAGTTATAACTCGAAAACTAAGAAAAATCGCGGCACATACATGGGGTATTTTCGGATACCCCCAGGTGCGAGGAATCTAAAAAAAAATGTTGGCGTCACTAGTTGGACCACCCTGTATATATTTTTAGTACAATATGTAAAAGAACGGCTACGAAATTACATACTGCTGTGATAATAACGACGCAGTAGAAGTTTGACAAAATATCGCAATAATTTAACGCACCGATATTATCGTTCGTGAAAACGCGCCTATTGGGTTTTAGGTAGGCTTTTTGCAGCCCGGCAGCGGCAGACCGCAGCCAACACAATTTGACATTTATAAACTTCCATCGAGTTCTGTAGATATATTTAATTACCGTGTAATATCAACAATCATTCCAAGGAGTTCCAATTAGATTTATTATTCCCCTCGATAACTTTTTACAAAAATCTCAGATTACAAAACAAACGGCTGTTTTTGATTAATTTTTGCTTTGGTGGCACGCAATATGTGTACCGTTCGCTCAATCTGCTTTTAGTTCTGTAATCTTAGTTAAAAATATAGTACTTAGTACCTTGAATAAGAAATTGACACGCTATTCGAAATCTTTCTCTATTGATCCATCCTTTACACACAAAAGTTGCTTAACCTTCGTAGACGAATCTCTTTTCGTAATCCCATCTTATATTGCGCAAAACAAACTTTTTTCTAAATCGATACCCGAGGATTCCCTTAGGCAGGCAGTAATCGATTTCCATTAGCTAGAGGGTACCCATGACTGCTCTAATTAGCAAGTGCCCGTTATAACTAACGTAACGTTATAAGAGGTTATCGGTTATAATATATTACATAAAGTAATAGCATTGAACGAGGCTGCCTACAAATCGGCTTACCACAAGGCTGCCATCGCCTTAATTATAACGAAGTTTCAAACACTTTAACTAAACTAATGTGTCGCCGTCGTCGGTAACTTAAGATATAAATTTTAACATGCGGAAGTTCGGGTCTCTTTATGTGTCAGTGCCCTAAGTATGAATCCCCTGATCATTAATTTCCTAAATTTAGGTACCTAAGAAAATTAAGGATTTTTAAAACAAGTCAGTAATTGTGAAATAAAGGTTAGGTTAGGTTGGACAATATCACTCATGAGATCGGATCTTCGCCAAATGTATAGGCACGATCTTGAAATCAAAGTTATCCACACAAAAAAAAACATTGAAATAAGGCTAATGTATGTCAGAATTATGGACACATAACATTAAAATTACTCTTTAAAGTATTAATTACCACAATTTCCTCTGTCAAATCCTTTGATTATCGAAGGTCAAATCTTTATTCACAATAGAACCTCCAGCTGTTTTAAGTTGGTTCTAAACAGAAACGCCTAATGATTATTTTTTATAAATGTACGTGTTATGATAATGTTTCAACATAACATTGAATTAGCTTAAAAATATTTTTGTTGACCTGTATCAACAATAAGTTTTCTTTATAACTGAAAAAATTTAAAATATGTAATTATCCCCTTTTGGAAAGACAAGTAGTAGGTAATTGTCTTTCTAAAAGGGGATAATTATCTACTATATAAAAATAAGTCGGGTTTTCCTTCCTGACGCTATAACTCCAGAACGCACGAACCGATTTCCACGGTTTTGCATTCGTTGGAAAGGTCTCGGGCTCCGTGAGGTTTATAGCAAAGAAAATTCAGGAAAAATTAAAAAAAAAATCGTTTTATCACAAAACGAAATGTTACATAAAACGAAGCTATCTGGTGGCGAAACGGAGTTCGCTGGGTTTGCTAGTAATAAATAAATAAACACCCTGTGCATCAAACGTTTCATTTTTAAACAAATTACAATATTACGAAGTCGAAAATGTGGAACAATAATTATTATTATTGCTTCATAATCGCAAAAATAAAACACTTAGACGCAAAAAAAACCCACATACTGCAGGTATAAAAACGGTTTTAATGTTTTGTAAACGTTACTTTTCAATGTTTCCGAAACGATAACACTATCTTGTAGGTACTAAAAACTAAACGTAATAAGCAAGAGTGGTCATAACGGGTTTTCTGCTCTACGTTTGAGGAAGTAATCTTCATCTTAACACAGTAATTGTCCAATGAAATAACACTTTTGGTACTGTTGTTTTTGTCGCTAAGTAAAGCCAGATACTCATTAGCGAGCTGTAACCGTAACATGCGTGATACAGTACGAGGTTCTAGTGTGTACGCTTGTAGCTCAGTACCCTTAGTACGAGTTTGAGCTCACGAAAACTATCATAGTTTTCGTAAATATAAATTATGTTTCTATGTCCATTTTGGTGAAAAATAACCAAATATACTTAAAATTTAAGAAGACGCAAATGATTTAATGATATAATTTAAACACTGTTTATTTGTATTGAAACGAAAACAATAAAATCAGTACCCTTAGCACGAGTGCGTGCTCTCGAAAACTATCATAGTTTTCGTAATGAGGGCTATCGCGTCTGAAACCGCCGCTAGAGGCGCTTGTGTTGCGTGAGGTCTCCGAAATGTCAAATGTTATAGCTTGCGGGTTGACTACGCGGTTTTTTTCTAATTAAAATAATAGTTGTGAATATTTGGTAATAAATCAGACTTATTATGGCAAATATGAGTTACGTGTCAATGATTGTCAGTTATTTAAAAGCAGAGCTAAGAAAAAATATTGTCCTTCTTTTTTCCGAACAAAACGGGACTGCGCAACACTGGGGCATGGGCGATTATGTTTAAGATACGATTCTTTTGTATTAAAATGTAAACTTTGATATCACGAGCGTGTTTACTAACTTTAAAAGTTACACTTCAGGGCCTCACTCAACAGTGGCGCCACCTGGTGAGCCAAAAAACGATAGCCCTCATTGTGAAACTCGTACTAACGATACAGTTGTAAACGTCGACTCGCTGCAAACCGCACGCGTACCGCTCGGTTAGCGAACCACGTACACTTTATGCTTTTTGGTTACAGTGCATGCAACGGTTACCGTTACAGCTCGCTAATGAGTACCCGGATTTAAGTTTCCACCACTCCAAGGGGTAAGGGATGGAGTGAAAATAGGCAATGCGCGAATGATACTTTCGTATTGCGAGCGTCTAAACTATATGGTAGCCGCCTACCGTCAGTGGCTCATTTATGCTTGTTCTACGGAACCCCTTTTTATATTAAAATGAATATACGAGTATAAGGAAATTACTGAAATGGCATATTTTTGAACCAATCTGTGCAACACAGGGCGAAGCGCCACGCAAACAGTACTCAGCGCGACGCGCATAGAAGGTACTGTAACGCCCGTAGCGTTACGGCCTCCTTGCTTGTGTAAACTCTTTGCTTACGTAATGCCTACGGCTGGCAGTTATATTAAAAAGTAAATGTCATTATTTTGAATATAAGGATTTTTTGTCTCATATCAAACATTCCAGCATATAGAATTCAGGCACAGAAAAGAGAGGTTGATAAAACGAATGTAATTTTCTCTCAGTTAAAATAAACAAAGTTGAGCAACCTAAGTGTTCCTATTGCAATAATTGCTACGTTCTACTAGTTACGCTCTCCCAGGCCTACCTCTTCAGACGGCGGCGCGCCCTGGCTGCGCCCGTCCCATAATCCTACCCGGAGGATCCCTCGCTGACCGGCATGGCGCCAGCTGTGCCGGCCACCGACGGACCCCGTGACGGCAGCCCCCTCTTGTAGTTCTATTCTACGAGAGGGAGCGGCGGGAGGACCTGAGATGGGCACGCCCAGTCAGTCCCCCGCAGCGGACGGGGAGCGGTGTGGTGGGCACTAGGCCGCACACTTAACTCCCAGCGCGAGTCTACCCGCGCGCGTCTGCGGGGTCCCCGCGATACCTCGGGAGACCCCTGTCGTGGAGCCCCGGCTAGGCCGGGAGGCTGATAGGTGCGGAAACGCGGAAGAATCCCTAAACGGGGATCCCGTGGTTTCGCACTAAGCAGCAGTATTCGCAGGGTTTTTAGCGGATATTATGCCGTAAAGCGCCCGTAAGAGTTAGGGGCCCTCAATGGGTAGCCATTGCGGGGGCCCGTTAAGCTTGCGGGAGCCAGGTGTGAGCTCCGTTCGGCGGTGTGCCTCTTAAAGGCGCCGTCGTCTGTAATTATCTAATAAATAATCAGATGTTATATGAGAATATAATGTTAAATGTCAATTTACTTGCTTGGAGGGTGTAATTAATGAAACTGTTAAGTTCAAAAATATATAAATTCTCAGGTATCAACATTAAACATTTAAGCTGTTACAATTTACAAGTCAATACAAACATATGACATCTGAATGAGAATCCCATAAAAATATTATATACAGGAAACAAAAATCCAAGCGTGAGTCGGACCTCGCTCTATTTTAGTTCCGTAGAATGAACTAATCCTGTAATTAAAGTTACCTAATATCACAGACTTATGAAATTTCGCGTTCGTTTCCGAGCTAGACATCGCATCAAACCGCGAAAGAATAAATAATTTATTTGTTTTACAACGTTACAACTTACAAAGTAGATTATGAATTGGCATTTTTAGTATTTGTTGTTTAAATACAGCTTAAGGGATATCATATACAAAAATTTAGATTACTACCACCAATTTTGTAACGGGGTCTCCGTTACAAAATTGGTCTAAAAATGGCAATTTTGACGGCACCCTATTTCTTTGTTACTAAAACAAAAATAAAAATTATATTTATATCCTACTCAATGAACTCTTCTACTTTTCACTCATTCGAACCCCAAAAAAATCTTATTTCAGTGACATACGAACAGACTGACAGACAGCAATAGGGTTCCTTTTTTACTACTCTTTGGGTAGCTAGCTAAAAGCTTATTAGCGTACATTATTTTTCCCAGCACCTACTTCGACATAATTTGTACGATTTCCCCGGGAATGCAGTCCTCGGGGACGAGCCCGTTCCAATTTGATCTAAATCCATTCAACCTTGTCAAAGTGATTGAATTACAAACAAAACTCGCTATGTGTTCGAATTCATTAAAATTGGTAAATTTTTTTGGAGATTAAAAACAGCCAGTCGGTCACATGAAGGGCACCGTACCATTGTATTTAGCACTTGGTCAAAAAAAATGCTCGAAAAATCATGTTTCCTTGTTGGTATGAGGGCATCTCTTACTATTTAATCCTAAAATAAATGTGAAAGTTTGTGTTTTTGTATGTTTGTTGCGCATATAGTTTATGACCTGGATTGAGACATATAATACTTTTTGTCCCGGAAAAACAAACAGATTACTGAAGAATTTCCCGAAATCTAAAGTTAACGCGAGCGAAGTCGCGGGCGCCCGCTAGTTTTATATAATACCTTTTTGCTGTAGTATCAAAAGAAATACGCAATCTGTGAAACTTATGAGTCAACGGAGTTTAAGTTATCGTGACCTGTACCCTTAGCACTAACCAATATCGAATTCGTATCGTTTGCGAGTCCAAAATGTCATTGTCAAATGTGTAGTGATTTTTAGTTCTCATTACGTACTTTGTGCCGCTGCTGTTCAAGTTTCCATACAAAATTTGACATTGACATTTCGGTTTGCAAACTATTCGAATTCTATAATAGTTCGTGCTATGGGTACTGTTCTTTGGGTATGGAACCTTTAAAATGAAAAGAACAACGCAACATACAACTGCATTGATTCAGTCTCTAATGAACAATTTCCATAAATAACATTATGAATTCCTGGTAATTAGTGTTATGTAAAATCCGTGAAATTGCTTTTATACCTTAATGGAACATCATTTTCAAGAGAGAAATATTTAATTTTCGGAACTTGATACACACTCAGCTTTTAAGCTGATAAATCTTTACTGGATGAATTATAAAGAGACTAGATAATTATAAATGAATAGAGGGTGACTGAATAGTTTGAAAGGCATCCTTCAATTATTAAATAAAATATTTTATAGGTTTTATTCTTACTAAAGTAAATGTTTACCTACATCATTACAGTGCAGTGCGATGCGCGCTTGGAAACGGTCGTGCGCCATTGTGCAGTAAGAATTATTATTCACGTCTCTCACGCGATAGCTATGGGTTCTGAACAACTCATAGTTAATGAGTTGTTGGCGTTTATCCAAAATGCCATTGACACTATGGTCGAGATCAGCATCCTGCAGATCTGCAAGTCGAACTTCAAGGAGGATGAGGTTTGCAAGGTGCTGTTGTTCCGGTCTGTCGGGAAGGTCGACAAGATGCCATCACGACGGAGGGATGGTACTGAGAAGAGTGTCCAAGACATCATCACCCTGCTGAAGGAAACCGATCCAGACGACGTGCCTACATTCGTGGCGAAGGAGCTGCACAAGCTGCCCCCCGTCACGTTCGACCACGTCGACCTCACCAGGCTGTTGAAGGATATTAACTTCCTGAAAGCAAGCTTGGCCGATGTAGTAAACAAGTAAGAGGACTCAAACAACACCATCGGTGAGTTGCGGGCTCAGGTAGAGTTATTCAGTACCGCTGCCGGTGCAAGTAGGTCACCCGAGGCCTCTAACGTGAACACACGTCGGGGGGCGCAAAATGCATCCGTCGGCAGTATAGAGTCGATGATTACGAGTGCGTCACCGGCCGCCATCACCGCGCGCGATTTAGCGCGCACCGCCGTTGCTGCCCGCCCCTCTGCCTCGCCGGATAAGACACGTGCATGCACGTCTACACCGCAACGTGCTTACGCAGCTGCTGCCGCCAGCCGGCCTGTCGATGTTCAAGCAAAAGAGAAGAGTAGCAATCCCTGTATCAAACGTGTTACTCCGGCTGCATCACAAAATCAGATTTGCGACGAAGAGTGATTCATCAAGGTTGAAAGGAAGAAGAAGAAGCCCGCTCGCCGCAATTTGTGTGGTGTTGCCCCGACCGGACCGAATCACCTGCTGCGTCCTGCAATACCGACGACGCCGCTATACGTGTCCCGACTGCATTACTCTACGAAGGAAGAGGAGATCGTGGAGTACCTGCAGATTAAGACCAAGTTCTCCCTGAGAGTCGTACGGTTGGAGTCCCGTCACAATGTGAATTTTAATTCATTTGTGGTGAGGGTGCCGACTGAACATCTGGCGACTTTCATGAAGGAGGATCTTTGGCCGAAAGGTGTAGTGTTCCGGCGCTTCCGAGGTCGGTTACCTGACACTACTTCGCGTCACACGTCGCCGTCTATACGTGTTAGTTAGGTGTTTACTAACATAGTTAATAATTTTATTTACTAACAACAATGTTTTATATCTGTATATATGCTAGACTATAAGGTATTTATCTATGGGCCTATGTAGCCTGATTATAAATAAATAAATAAAATAAAATTACAAGTATATTTTTATTACTTGAGTACACGAATAAAAATTAAGACATAATTTTAAGGAAAGTAACTACTTAAAATATTTAAAGTGTTAAGAAAAACCTTTATAGCGGAGTTTCTAAGTGGTAAAAATGACTTTTAGCACTCACAACTTGTACAGTGACACTTCCATGAGTGTCCCAGATCCCTGCAGATTCTAGTAGCTTAATAGCTTTAATAAAGTCATTACCCAAAAAGGTCGTGTTCCAACCCTTACTCATAAATTCATAATAGTAGGACAGTCATGTAAAAGCTTAAATAGTGATGTTGATGCGTTATTGCTCAATAAACTGTAGGTCCTCTCTTAATACTTTCTTACATACATACACTGAGGAGCTCGATGGCGCAACTGGTTAGCGCGTTCGGCTGCGATCGTTGAAGTTAAGCAACTTTCGCAGAGGTCCGTTATTGGATGGGTGACCAAAAATTTACTAACACGAGCTCCTCCGTGCTTCGGAAGGCACGTTAAGCCGTTGGTCCCGGTTGCATCTGCAGTCGTTAGCACCCACCAATCCGCACTGGGCCCGCGTGGTGGGTCATGGCCCAATGTCCCTATTCCATCCATAGGGAAGGCCTGTGGCCCAGCAGTATGGACATTAATAGGCTGATGATCATGATGATACATACACTTACAAATCTTAATCCTTACTATAAAAGGTGTCCCACTGATATGTCAGACTGAAGGAAAGTAATTTAAAAAATCTGTGAATGCACATCTAGTTATTATAAAAAATAAAATGATGTCTTCTTTCACTAAAATATCCTTCATATCTTTAAAATTTAATATACTTTCCCTCCGTGTGATAAATCCGTTAGACACCCTGTATAATATTGTAAATGCGAAAGTCAATTTGTGTGCTTGTTATGCTTTTACACCCGAACTGCTTTATAGATTATCATACATTTTGGTATTCAGATAGATGGAAGCTTGGAGACGGTTCTAGGCTATTCTTTTTTCACAAAAAACCTATAGGTTGTGGGGTGAGCGAATGGTAACTTATGTATTCAACTTTTTATTTCACCGTCCGATTCGATTCAAACTTCACAGATTTGTTGACCACTTTTTACGTTGACGGCAAAATTAATTCTGCAAAAAGAATGACGCATTTTAGAAAATATGTAATTATTTTAGGTGTTATTTACTTTAATGTTTAAAATAACCGACATGTTAATTATTTCTCAAATAAACAGAAATCAATAAAAATAACAAGAATATGTAATTTACTAAAGAAAAGAAAATTATAACAAAATATGAAGTACTTTCTTTCAATTAAATTAGGCTCAGGCTCAAAATATCCTACATAAAACTACAAAATTGATGATTTTACAACCCTATTCCACTATTTTCACTTATTTTATTGACTACCTAGGGGAGGGTTGGTAAAATCGTACTGGCGTTTTAATCGTACCATCTCTGGATTGCCTACAAGCCAACACATATTTTTATATCTCTCAGCTATTTTGTAATGGTGTCGTAAGTTGAGAACGCTGAGGGATAGTGAAAAAAAAGCTGCGTGGAGCTAAGCAGTGTCTTAAAAAATTACCCATCGCATTGCTCAAAATATACACATCTCTTCTCTGCTCCGCTTCAGAGAAATCAATATTAGTGGAGTTGAGAAGAATAACATTAAAATTAATAACGCGCAGAGTTAAGTTAGGCAGAGTGGAGCGTTGTCATGCTGAGCGAGGCAGAGCGGTGCGGCGCTGGGCGTATTGGAGCGGAGCTGTTTCATAGCTTTATTCAATTGTTTAACTGAGCGTTAATAAAATGCAACCACAGCTCCACTCAGCTCATTTTCAGTTTGCCACATTTCGGTCATCTCCGCTTCACACAGATCCGCTCGGCTCTGCACGGCTCATATTCGCACAGCTTAAATGAAAATACTGGTCTATTCACACGGCTCCACTCTGCTTAATTTCGCTCAGCTTTGCTTTCAAACTCAAACTCATTTATTCAGTCTAGGCTGTTACAAACTCTTGTGAAAGTCAAACGCTACGCCATCGGTTTGTAAATCTACGGCGGGAGACCTTGAACTGAGAAGAACCGGCAAGAAACTCAGCAAGGGCTATTTTTTCTCCCTGTTTTGTTTCATACAGGGTCGTCAATTGAAATATGACATCAAAAATTGAAATCATGTGTTGATGTCAACTTCCATCACATTAATATTAATAATTAACAAAAGTTAAGTATAGCTAGGTACTATTTTAAAATTTAGAAGTGGCGATTAAACAATTTTCAACCAAATTAACAAAGTGAAACGACTTAGTCTGTTATATCAAGCCCAAGGTGACTTATCATTTATGAAATCTTTAACAGCATTGTAACCTTTCTTAAGGAGACATGTTTTTTTACACACTTTAAACTTATTAAAAGGTAAATTAATTATATTTAATTTAGAAATAATTATTTCTTTTGGTAATTTATTATAGTAACATATACCTTGACCCGCAAATGAACCAAAAACCTTTTGGAGTCTCAACGGTGGCAATTTGAGCTTATCTTTATTTCTGGTATTGAAATTAGGTACATCATCACGCCTCATATATAAATTTATGTCCTGACGCATAAACAAACAAAAAGAAAAAAGACTTTTGTGGCTTTTTTGGAAACATCCTTAATGTGTAGATGTCTAGGGTACGTTTTATGTAATGCTCCTTTTTTGTCCATGATTATATCGACCACGCATACGGCACCAATAAATGTATGATTATTTTTTTCATTTTGCAAGTTATATGTTTGTTTGACGACCTCCGTGGCCGAGTGGTTTGTACGCCGGGTTTCATGGTGTCGCCGACCCGAGAGGTCCCGGGTTCAAATCCCGGTGGGGGCAGATGTTTGTGTGATGAATACGAGCATTTGTACTCCAGTCATGGATGTTTAATATGTATTTCTATATAAATATACTTATATATGTACAGTATATGTATTCTATCCGTTACCCTAGCATCCCATAACACAAGCCTTACAGTGCTTACTTTGGGGCTAGGCTAATTGGTGTGAGTGTTGAAAATATTTATTTATTTATTATTTATATATCTCCCCCTGTCGCCCTCCTGTTGACCAGCAATCAGAATTGGTTTACAAAATAGGCAAAAGCTAGTTTTTTTTAAATCTTTCCCAATCATTAGTCTTTGCTGAGATTCGAGAATTAAATACATACTTAATCTCGTTCCATTTCCAGGCTATTTTTACAGAAAAAAGCAGATGTCACTTTAATACAAATCTTTTTTTATCTTTATCCTGGTATTTCTATAAGTAGTAGTTATTATTTAAAATAAAGGTTCACTGCGTAAATTACAGTAAACCATATTGGTCAAATGACACTTACCGTCATTTTTGGTAAGACAATTTTTCCGTCTTTCTAGTGTTAAAAGATAATTTAATAGAGAGAGATCACATAAAAGAATAATCGCGGAATCTCGTATTAGCTTAATGCCATTATTACCATTGCGGGGAAAGCCTCCTCTCAACAGTGTGAGGACATGAGACAGAAAATATTATTTATGTCACAGCTTCACCTTTTATTTAATAAATCAACGGGCGTTTATTACTATTTTTTTCATTATTCTTGACGTTCTTTATTCTTTATTGCATGCCACAGATAGTACAAAAAACAACATTATCATAACCTGTTACGTACGTTATATATATACGTTTCGGATCCTCTGGCTTCAAAGTCCCGAATCAAATTTAAATACTCATTGTATTAATGCCTTATTCTATCTTTTCTTTGATTTAAAACAAAAAGATTGAATTATGTGTTAAAAAAACCTCTTAATTATAATTTGCATCTCTTTTCTTTTTGTTTGTGTTTGTTTTGTTATTGCTGTAAGTCCTCGGTTAAAAATGTAATAAATAAATAAATGTCTCACAGACAGACGTCGCCTGCGGTGGCGGCCAGTTGGGTTCGCTTCCAATGTAAGAGAGTATTCAAACACAAATGCCCATGACGCGGACTGTGCATAGCTGCCCACCGGCCTCACCCCTTTCGCTAACGCATATCTGCGGCCTGAGGTTCGTTCATACAAATACAGTAAAACCCGTTTAAGACGATTTCACAGGGATTCAACCAAAAACACGTCTTAAGCGGGATAGCGTATTATGCGGGATAGGCAAATTTCGAATGTAGGTATTGAGGTGTTAATTGTATAATATCTAAGAATTATGTATGTTACAAAAATGTAGCGTATTATTATTTATTATTACGTTGTTTAAATTAATAACTTATTTTAGTTTACCAAAAACATTTTGAAGCAATTACAAGATTTTAACATGTCTTCGATTTGATTTAAAGAAATTAAATAGTGTCTTAAATCATTAACTGCTGATAATTCCTGGGCGTGTGACAAAATCGGAGTTGACTCATCTTCTTCTTGATCATTATCACTTACTTAATGCCTCTTCTTGTGTGTTATTCACATTGTCATTGTATTTTATTCTGCCGCAAGAGGTAATATGTATGGTATTTGTTGGCGATTTAGACGTATTAAACGGGATGTCGAATCGTATTAAGCGTTAAAAACGTATGAAAACATGTCTCAAGTTGGAGGGACTGACGCAAAATGGCGTATTATGCGAGAAATCGTATTAAACGTGATCGTACTGTAGTTACAAATAGGTAGCACAACGAATGACGCTTCAGGCCTCCAGCCACTGTCGCGACGGCCAACGCCGAGAGTCTGTGACACCAAACAGGATTAAGCCTTAATTTGAATTAAGACCGTTGGTGCAAGTGGCCCTAAATCTTGTACAAACCCCTTCATCAGACTCGCACATGGCTACCAGATGGCCGCACGTTTTCTTTCACAAATCTAGCGAAAAGCTAAGCCATGAAACAAACAGACTTACGGAGAAATCATTTATGCTGCAAGTTGTGTCCAATCTGTGAATTTTCTAAACAACATTTTGCTCTAGACACTACCGATGCGAAATAGTAGAGCGTCTGTTGAAAGTGTTATTTGAAAAAACGCAAACTTCTCTTTTCCTTATTTGTACCTCTTTAAGGATTTAAGCACTTACTTTAATTAAAACACTTGGTCTCTTTATTGGATTTTAGTAAACTTCACTCTACCCGGATTTACATGGAATGGCTAATCTGTATTTTCAGATTCGTTGTCTGGAGAATGTTGCGTTAATTTTATTCATAACACTTGCGAGGTCGCGAACTTTTTTCTTTCAAGTAAAGGCAAAAAAGTCTCATTCCAACTTAAGAAATGAAATGAACCAAAAACACAGTTCAAGCATTTTCTTTTTTATTAACGAGAGAGCCTTTGATTCTAAACAGTTGCTTCTAATAATCAAAAATAGTTGGACTTTGACCAATGGCATTACATAATGAAGAGACGTATTGCATTTACCCCAGTTGGGCGCATTACAAGCGATATGCTGAGATAGCTTGCGTCTCTAAGCTTGGCATTGAACGAGAATCTTTGTAGTGTATGCTTAGCCTGACCCATTCGTCACAGTCATATATAAAAGTACAGAGCCCATATTACTGTAGTTTATTTTAAATCAAAATCGCCAAAGTTTGCGCGAGCGGGTTAGCTGCTTTTTGATTGGACATGTCAGTGGACGTCTCTGTCGGATAACAAATTTTGTGAAACGACGTATTGCCGCTGGCCGACGTCTGGAGGCGTGTCACCCGCATATGTTACAATAGGTATTACCAATACTTGGCACATACGAGTAACCTTCTTACCTTGTATGCGGACTCTAATAGGGGTGCTCTGTATATACAGGTCAAGAACCCTTTCCCTAATCTGGTCTGGTGCTGTCACATACCTTTGTAAGCAGAGGCGTCTCTGAACCTTGTACCGCTCGAGTGCAATCATTAAAGTAGCGCCATCTAGTAAGCGCACGGTCAAAAAGTAAACGTGGCGAGTGACGCTTAGCGCCTCCTGATACCGCTACGACCTTTTTTTTAAGTGTGTATGCTGTTCGTCGCAGATGACCTTTACAACATCGCCACGTTTGAAGACGGCGAGATCCTAAGGGGACCTCAAGCCGAGATTTGGCGAGTGCCTGAGGTATTCCAGGTGGCTGGCATCTCCTCTCCGGGGGGGAGTCTCCTCTCCGTCTGGAGCCTATAGACCACTCGAACCTGAGGGGGTCGGCTCAACTAGAAGGCGTCTCTGAGACTCGGACCTCGGCTCTAGTTAGCCGTTGTCGTGGGGGGACCGCTACGACCGTGTGCAACGCACACCCTGCACCATAGCTTAGGCAGCCTGCTTAGCTACGTGTTTTTACCCTACCCTGATAGATGCTGAGCGTATGTGGAGTCCAGTAGAGAAGATAACCGGTGCGGCAGAAAATTGTAGGTACCGCTTCTACCATCCTCACCTTGCCAGTCAGGGTCTATCCCCTAACTCGTGGGGTCATAGGTCGTTGCAGACATATCAACTCGGGTAAGAATCGTCACCGTATCAAATCGAGCCTTTCAGTATTCTTTGTATAAAACTCCTTACTGCAACGCACACTAATCAGAAACATTTCGTAATCGCCTCGCCTAGGGACACTCGGTAATAAACCAATACAACGCCATCAAAAGCGAGCATTATTTCTTTTTGTATGTTGGGGGTTACCTAACTCAGACAGGCGCTCTCATTGAAGCGGGAAATCCGCTTAAGACGACTAGGTTCATGCGAGCGAGTTGCGATTTTATTAGCCTTAATATTTTCAGAAGTAAATTTTAAAATGTATTTTGTGTACTACATAAAAGAGTAAGTAATGTTAAACGTTACGTTAATTTACGAAAAGAAACGTTAATTTCTAAAAAAATTAAAGAAACCTCAAAATCCAGCCAAGTGTAAGGTGGACTCGCTTACGAATGGTTCCGTACCTAATATTTGTTATACAAACTGTAATATAACTTCGATAAAAAAACATGATTCCTTAATTTTTCATATTAATATTTTTTGTCTTTATAAAGGCAATAAAAAATCCCATTGTGGGTTTTACTATCTACCTAATGACTGTTCAAGAGTCAGTCAGTCAGTACAGTCCATTAACAGACGGACAGCAGAGGCGGGGAACCCTAAATTTAAAATTCACTCTAATATTCCTTTAATCCCCCCGCCCTCAATACCCTTTTTTGACATAGACCACACATCCAACAATTAAGTTCAGAAACGTGATATCTTTGGAAAGCAATGAAACTTTATCTCATGACATCTTCAACTATTTCCTTTGTTAGAGGCTAGACTTGTTTGTAGTGAGGCATTCTACTGTGTATCAAATGTATGAAATGATGAGGTATAGAGTAACAGACATTTATATATCTTAGAACTCAATAAAGTAGGTTTAAAGCAGAAGAAATTGGCATACCGTTTTTTTTTCAAAACGTGCGTTCAACACAAAGACATTTGCCTAAACTTTTTACAATAAGGTTTTGCACAAATTGCACTAGTTTTTCTTAATATTTAATATTTTTATAATTTATTAAAGTTTTGAAAAGTAAAATATTTGTCATTACAAATCTTGGAAATAATAAAACAGTGAACAACCACCAAAACTTACCTCAGAAAAAACTCAACATGATGAATGAAAAATAGTTCACAGAAAAATGTCAGAAAAGAAAAAAAACTTCCTCACCCACCCACTTTTTAACCATACAAATTACAAGTCAACACTAGTTTTAGGGAGCGCGAGTCGCAAGCGTGCGCCTCGCACGGCGCTCTTCACAGCACTGACCGACTGGTTGACTGAAACTGAAGGCCTGAAACGATGCAGTAGCCCGCGCGAGGGTTATTTCAGCGCAGGTTCCGAAATGCACACACACACAACTTTTGGCTTGAAGGCTCGAACTAAATCCACAGACAAGATGCTTTTGGAATTGTTTTTATTATATCGGTATAGACTATAAATGTGAACATATCTGAACGTATAAGTTTCAGCCATCTGCCCTGAAACTCTGTACATACACACTTTTCACTTATTTGGTGTTTTTTTTTTATAATAAGGTAGGCAAATGACTCTACCCCACCTGATGTTAAGTGCTGACAAAGTCCAAACGCTAAGATAACTGGTACAGAAGTTATAAAAGTTATTTGAAACGCGAATGTTCAATTTGGGATACTTCTTTACAAATTACAATTGCTACGCTTCACGCATTTATGCATTAAAATTCTTCTCCTAATTCATTGTACCATATGTGTGATTTTTATAAAAAAAAAAAACTTATAACAAAAAATATAAACCAGCGAAGGGCAAAAAATAAACCTTTTTTATCTTTGGTCAAATCTTTATTTGAGTCGGTGCAATGCCCAAACCAAGTAGTAAATAGGACCTTGGATCTATTAGCATAGCACCTACTCCAAATATTAATTTGACTAACGATAAAAAAAAAGTTTATTATTTTTTTTTTGTTAAAACGTTTATATTTTACAATTTGTTGAATATACAACTCGGCATTAAAATCTATGAGTCAACTCCTATTTCCCCCTCCTTAGGGTAGGATTTTTGTTTCCAAATTCATCTAGGATCCTTTGAAAACTTTGAGTTATACGCTATCTAACAAAACCCTGCCAAGTGGGTGTCATGCCAAGCGCAGTGTAGGGTTCGGTAGATATTTTATTTTTTATTAAAATTAAACCAATTTTTTTTTCCTACCACTCGTTTTTGGACATATTTTTTAGCTGCGCAGAAAAACTAGCGAAAGAAACTCCACAACATTAAAAGAATAATGTAACAACATTTACAAATTATTATGTTGTTGCAACGTCAAAACAATCATGATTTATTTAATACCTCGCATGTTTATAGTCAAATGCACCGATTGTATATCACGCCACAAATAAGAGCTTTTCAGGCAAGCCCTAACCTCATCAGCTCGGGTTCCCCGTGGTATTACCGGTAAGGTTTTTCGGAAATCACCACAAAATAAAACTGTGATACCGCCCATTGGTCGATCATTTTGAAGACAAAATAAGGGATATAAGAATATCCCTTAAAGTTCTGTCTACCGCTTCTACTCCTTTTCGATGGGCTATCCCATATGATTAAATTACACTTTGAACGAATATTTATACACTACCAAAACAACTAATACGTGGTCCTAACTTTAGCTACCTTACACTTAAAATCTAAGTGACTATTTACACTAAAATATTCTTATAGAATTATGACCAGAAATATATCAGGAGCGACGCAGAAAACAGATTTAGACAGCTCGCTTTCGGACCGCCGCCGCGACCCGTGTCGAGCGGCAACCGTTACACAAAAATAATCCTTATAGCATGATTCAGTATTCACGTGCGACGGCGCGATGGCTTCGAAAATTCTCACGTCAAAATATCTGCTTTTTTAAAAAAGTTGGGGTGTTTTTTGTTTGTTAAAATCTCTACTTTCTGATGGTATAAAAAAATATACGCTACTATGATAAATGTTCTCAGAAAATGCAAATTAATAATGAAAAAAACTCGAATCCGAAAATCCTATTTTTAATACCTACTTACAACTATTTTTGCATGTTTTATGGATTTGTAATTTTTCTGTTTATCAATATAACATGAAATCTTACGTTTTTCGAGTAATTAAATTGTAAATTTTAATAAATAGTTCAAAATTATTCATCATGATTCAAATCAATTTTTCGGATTGGAGTTTTTTTCATTATTAATTTGCAGTTTCTGAGAACATTTACCATAGTAGTGTATTTATTTTTTATCCCATCAGAAAGTAGAGATTTCAACAAACAAAAAACACCCCAACTTTTTTAAAAAAGCAGATATTTTGACGTGAGAATTTTCGATTGAAAATAAGGGTGCTTTTTCGATATTAAGTCAAAATAAGGTGAAAAAATGAATGTTTTAAATCAAAAAAATTACTGTATGTTTAGGACATACAAAGGTAAGCTTTCACCAAATTTCGTGAAAAAGTATTTTTTTTGCAAAAAATAAAAATCAAAAACCAAAAACTCGGTTATTCGCATTTTTCACATAAATTTTGAGGTTATGTGAAAAAAGTGTCGCTACAAAAGTTGTAGATCTTTTTATTACCTACAACTTTGCCATTTATTTATTTTTCATAGGACTTGCAGTTTTACCGGAAATCGAGATTAACCATTTTTACCCTTAAAAACTCATCCCCTCCCCCTTCCCGACCTCACATCGCCCGTAATTTATTTTTCCTTTCATTTTTGTTATATTCTCTACCTTTTCTAATGGGTTTCATCCTACTATATTTTTTTTTGGTCTCAAAAATTATCGACCCTGGTCTATTAATTAAGTAATAAATTATAAACACTGAACCAGTGGATTACCTTAGAGATATAATGTATTGTTATCTTTAAGGTTTCAATTGTTTGGTTATAAGTTAGGTTTGTTTTGCTGACTTCTAGCTTCGCAATGGAAAACTCTAGAATAACTGAAATAAATTTGAATCATTTGGCAGCGTCTTTGTCAGCCATCTTCAGCAAGTTGACTTTTAATACGCCAAAGACAGAGTTACGTTTAACGTTGAGTGATTCTAGTTCTATTAACTATTGGTCAAGGTATAAAATTCTGGCGTTGATTCTGGCTATAAGAGGTGTCCAAATGGTTGACTTGTTTAACCAGATGGCTGCGGCATATATATACTTAATCTCTCCCCTGGAGAAGAGGTCGTAGCACAACAGCGTCATACATGGCATTACTTTTCCGATGAAAACATTTTTAGACAAAAAATAAAGCAACTTCAAAATCGAAAATGAAACTAAAAAGTAAAAAGATATATCTGGTTCATGATTTGAAAGTCGGGCGGGGTCAAGATTGAAAGACGTATTATTACCGATCAGAAACGAAAATCTATTTAATTTTTCAATCATGACCCCGCCCGACTTCCAAATCATGAACCAGATATATTTTTTTACTGTTTAGTTCCATTTTCGATTTTGAAGTCGGTTATTTTTTGTTTATTTTTTTTTTATTTCATCCATTTTAGTGAAAATTACATAGTCCAAGTAAACAATAAGCAAAAATGCTCATTAAATAAAAACTACTGGATCAAAAAAATATTTTTTATGGAACCAAACGGCAAGTATCTCCAATTTAACAAAAGAAGACACTCAAATTGGACCAGAAATCTTTAAGTAATCTGAGTACATAACAAAGTGTGGTGAAAATTATATCGTCCAAGTAATAATAATTTTTATAAGAAGGTTTCCCTCGATTTTACAGAAATCGAGATCAAGGGGGACGCATTGGCGGTCGGTCTGGATATCGCGAAGGCCTTCGATCGGGTTTGGCACAAAGCGATTCTTTCGAAGCTTCCTTTTTATGGGCTTCCTGAAAAGCTGTGCGTTTGGATCACTAGCTTTCTTGCGGACAGGAGCATCAAGGTCGCAGTTGACGGTGCATGCTCGGACTCTAAATCCGTAAACGCTGGTGTTCCACAAGGCTGTGTGCTATCGCCTACGCTGTTTCTTCTTCATATCAATGATATGCTTCAAATTGATGGCATTCAATGCTATGCAGACGACAGCACGGGTGATGCCCTATATACCGGCCGCGGCAACATTTCCCGGGAAAACGTCATCGAGTGCCGGAACAAACTTGTGTCTGAAGTCGAAACTTTGTTAAACCGAGTAACGAATTGGGGCCGACTTAATCTAGTCCAATTTAACCCTACGAAGACACAAGTATGCGCGTTCACCGCAAAAAAAATACCATTTATCGTATCTCCTCTTTTTGAGAACACTCCTCTAACTGCCTCAGCTAGTATTGGAATTCTTGGCGTTGACATATCGAGCGACGTCCAGTTTCGGGATCATTTAGAGGGCAAGGCCAAATTGGCCTCTAAGAAGCTTGGTGTGCTCAATAGATCGAGAATGTACTTCACACCGGCCCACCGACTGCTCTCATCTTTAGGCGGTGTCACCCCAGTACCAGCTTCTCCCTTTGGATCGCATCCAGCGCCGAGCGGCTCGAATCGTCGACCACCAGGACCTTTCCGATCAGCTTGATCCTTTGGCTTTGCGTAGGGATGTAGCTTCGCTCTGCATCTTCTATCGCATTTATCCCGGGGAGTGTTCTGAGGAATTGTTCGGATTAATTCCAGCTGCTGCATTTCGCCATCGTACATCGCGACAAAAATTTCATCCCCATCATCTTGATGCGTGGCTATCCACAACCGTGCGTTTTTGTCGAAATTTTTGACCATTACGACAAAACTGTGGAATATGTTATCGCCAGCAGTGTTTCCGGACCAATACGACCCAAGCACCTTCAAAAAAAGAGTGTACTCCTTCCTTAAAGGCCGGCATCGCATTTGTGACACTCCTGGTGCTGCAAGTATCCATAGGCGACGGTGATCACTTACCATCAGGTGAGCCGTCTGCTCGTATGCCCCCTATAACATAAAAAAAAACCACCATCAGATCCTGAATCCAATGACATTACGTCGAAAGTGCACTCCTTCGAATAAAAAATAATTTTGGAAATCGGTCCACAATTGACGCAGAAATTGTTCCCTAAGATATGGTTGAGCGAAGCGATGGCTCCCTCATGCGTCATGCTCGTAAACGGGTGCTGCCAGCGGAGATGAGTCTGCCCTAACTTCCTTGATATTAAAGATGTTAATCGTAAGTTACACTTAATATAAATAACACTATTTGTAAATATATACTATATTTTTTTTATGTTATAGGGGGCATACGAGCAGACGGCTCACCTGATGGTAAGTGTTCACCGTCACCCATGGACACTTGCAGCACCAGGAGTATCACAAATGCGATGCTGGCCTTTAAGGAAGGAGTACGCTCTTTTTTGAAGGTTTTTGTGTCGACTATATGATACAGCAATCAAAATCATCATCATCATCATCAGCCTCTTAATGTTTCCACTGCTGGGGCACAGCACCCTATGGATGGAATAGGGAGATTGGGCCATGACCCACCACGCGGGCCCATTGGCGGGTACTAACGACTGCATATGCAGCTTGGTCCAACGGCTTAACGTGCCTTCCGAAGCATGGAGGAACTCGAGATAGAAGATTTTTGGTCACCCATCCCATGGCCGACCACTGCGAAAGTTGCTTTACTTCGACGATCGCAGCCGCATCGAGCTCCCTGTTAACTAATGGAATGAGAAAATGAAAAATGTGAAAAACAATCTCACTCGACACCATGGTGTAAAGTAAACAGAGATCATAAATATTTCATGCTGCGCAGTAAATCTGGTTAATCACCATTGGACGCGCACTGGTAAATTGAAAAACAACTGACTCCCATCGAAATGATAAAGCGCCCGTAGGAACCGACTGATAACGCCGGGCCTTTGAATAAAACATCAAATTCGAAATCAATACGTGCGGCTAGGTACACTGTGAAAAAAATCTTATCAAAGTATCCAAATATAAATAAAATTAAAATCTTGGTGATAATTTTTATAACTCATACATATATGTATCACTCAGACCTCAATATACATAATGCGTGTAACAGTTCAAGTGTAGATTTCGCCGTATCATATACATACCATCACACTAATATTATAAAGACGAAAGTTTGTGTGTGTGTATGTTTGTTACTGCTTCTCATCTAAACGGCTGGAGCGATTTTAATAAAATTTGGTATGGAGTTATCTGACACTCTGAATTCAATTTCAACTCTGAATTCGTTTTACTGAGGGAAAATATCCCTAATAAACCGCGGGTAACACCGCGGGGCACAGCTAGTAATAAATGATTTTAAAATCAGAGCCTTCTTGTGCCTTCATGTATCTATTACGGAGGATCGTCGCTTAGTCGAATTATCAATGCGACATGTTTTACAAAACAGCAGCTGACGTTTAGCCACATATAAGTAGTAGGTATACTAAATTCATATACAGCGAGACTTGAATATTAAGGCAAAAGCAAAAAGAGTGCCGTAGTTAACTCGGTTGCAGCGCAGTTAAAAATAAACATAAATTTACGTACAGAACTACACACAATACGGTACGAAACAACTGACAATTCTGTCAAGAAAATACTACACTTTTTGCCTAGCCTCCATCCGCCAAGTCCGTACCAGCCGAAAAGTTGCCTCATTCCAACAATAATTTATTATAACACATTTTAAAAAAAAAACTTAGTTTTAACACTTTTGCTTGCGGTATTTTATTTGGATAAATAAAGAAATCCGTTTCCAAATAGATATTATCGGGATTGTTACCATGTACCTTGTTTTTTATGAGTCTCCGATATTTCGGCACTGTTGCAAGCGCCATGATCACGGAGTAACTGAAGCAATTGCGGGTAGATGTTTTTGGCAGACATATTGGTCTACCCTTTGACGTCGTCTTTTACTGCGTTCGATACCCCTTCCACTGGTCACATTCTCACTATTCACTCGCATTTGTTCCCGGCACACAATACTCACAGTATCATGAAAGTTGGTGACCATGAAAGTTTAAAACAATATATCCGTTTCCAAACGTCCCTATAATGCGCCGCACTTTAATTTAGCGTTATTGTAACCCGTCTTACCGTCACTCCGCCATTGTGCAAAGAAGCTCTTTTTTATTTCATCTTGCCGGAATGCAATACGGCGAAATCTACGATGCGCCTACGACACAGGCAATATACTTTACTATACGCACAAAAAATAATCGTAACTCAACCTGACATATTGTCGCTTGAGTTTCAATACTACGTAAGTAATTTTTAGTAGTTTCGACATTTTTGTACCATACGATAGAGAATAAGGTAGTTTCCAATTCCTATATTTATTTTTAAATGCTAGTACTATGGTTTCAATTAAGAAAACTGAGCACGTTTTCTAAATTGAATGATGATATAAGCAGTTTAATGCTTAGAATAAAAAATATACCTAATAGTTATTATATAGTATTTCAAACATTTCAGCTGTTAGATTTATAAATATAAAAGAAACTTTAACTGGACGACCTCCGTGGCCGAGTGGTTTGTACGCCGGGTTTCATGGTGTCACCGACTCGAGAGGTCCCGGGTTCGAATCCCGGTGGGGGCAGATGTTTGTGTGATGAACATGAGCATTTGTACTCCAGTCATGGATGTTTGATATGTATATCAATATAAATATACATATATATGTACAGTATATGTATTCTATCCGTTACCCTAGTATCCCATAACACAAACCTTACAGTGCTTACTTTGGGGTTAGGCTAATTGGTGTGTGTTGGAAATATTTATTATTATCATTAACTAGAAATCCTCCACTTAGCCCACTCATCGGATATAATTCTCACGCTATCCCGGATGATGCTCTAGCCTCTTATTTTTTTCCAATACGCCAATTAACCTAGCCCCAAAGTAAGCACAGTAAAGCTTGTGTTATGAGATACTAGGGTAACGGTTTATCCGTTACATATACTGTACATATATAAGTATAGATATTCAGAAATACATATTAAACATCCATGACTAGAGTACATATGCTCGTATGCATCACAAAAGTATCTGCCCCCACCGGGATTCGAACCCGGGACTTCTCGAGTCGGCGACACCATGAAACCCGGCGTACAAACCACTCGGCCACGCAACTCGTCAATGTCGTTATGCCACTGGCTGTGACGATTTTCTTTTAGATCGTCTTTGGTTGCACCAAGGCTGCACCAATATAAGAAATATTTTATTATAGCGACAATAAAATACACACTCAATGAGAAAATCCACTGTCGCTTATAATTTTTTAGTTTTTAAGTATTGAACATTTTACAAGAAAGAAATAGAAAGTAGTTAAATTTTCTTTAGAAATTTAGAAGTCTTTAAACACACTGACTGCATATGGACTGTTGGTAACAAATAAGTTTTAAGTTGGAAAAGTTTCACTCTGTGAATATTATGATGCATATTTTTTCCTGTCTTCTTTTGTTTTCCTTGGTATTCAAATGTCAATTTTGTACGTTGAAAGTAATACAAGCAAATTTTACCTATTTAGTTTGGATTTTATTTATTACATTTTTCCACGCTCCAATTGAACTCAGCGCATATAATTTACCTGAGATAACAGTGTACACGGACGAATAACGAAACTCTAACAAAATACAGGAATCGCTGTATTAATATATCAATTAGCAGTAATATTATGATTTAATATTATTTACAAAATTTCAGGTTCAATTCCATAATACTTTCCTATTTCTACTGTGTCCGAATTTCAAATGACTTCAACCAAAATCGCAGACAAAATCGGCATTTTTACATATTAATAAACTCTCTCTATTAATAGTGAACAATTGCTTATAAAAATAACCACCTTTTTAAACAAATAACAACATGTAGGCGTATAATTGAGGAATTATAATTGGACATAAGAAAGGGAGACACAAAACATTCCCTAGACATTTCAGAAATAACCTTCAGGATATTTTGATATCTTTGCCCCGAGGCAGATGTTTTATTAGAAAAACAGCGTTTCAGACCCTCGGTACATAAACAACTGTATAGAATCATTTTTTCACGCAATAGTTGAGCGCAAAAGAGAAAATAGGACCGATAACAAAAGGTTCTATTTCTATTTACGGATTTTTTCAAAGATGGATGAAACCAAAGGAAAACAAAGAGGGGCAACCATAGCTCTTCACATGACCGACTCAACACTATGCAACTCAGGGCTGGCAAAAAATAATAACACAGGAAAAAAGAAACGAGTGTACTTATGACCACACGACTGAAGTGTAACTTCTTTAGCTCCATCTGTATGTATATAAATGTGTGTGTGTGTGTGTACAATATTATACATGTATGTATATAAACATATTTCTTTTACTAGCTATAAGAGAAAGAGAGAAAATGTGCGCGCACTGCTTTCTCTTGCTTATATCCCCCACCCAACACCCGTTCGCCTCGCCCAAACACATTTTTCGTAACGCGTAACGCATTCGCCAGCTTCCCCCTTAAGTTTCACTTCAAAATATAGAGAATTGTTTGATTTCGACGCCATGTTTTGCTGTTATGTACCGCTATTACTGCTGGTCCCACCAAAATGGTCCCCCTGGTGGTAATAATGCTTTTACCGACTATTTTTGTAGATGATTCCAAGCCCACAAAGTTTAAGTAAAGATCAGTTGGGATAATAGCTGGATCTGGCATTAAAATGGGCACCAAAGGGCAAACTGTTCTCATTAAAGGAGAAGTAAGCTTAGATAAGTACAGGTCGCGGCCAACGATAATAAATACCCTAGATACACCAACACGAACAAAATTGTGGCCGAAACCTGTCCAAAAGGTACATTGAACGATCCACGGAGCTCCGCAAGATGATCGCGTAGTCAAAAACAATATCAGGTCATATTTAAAAATTGAAAGTCACATTTTAATGCTTACTGTATAAGGTCCTAATTAAAAGGCATGCGTCAAAGACTTCTGACAGTTCGAAATGCAAGCTCGTAAAATTTTACGACTTATTGCGGAAGAATATAGACCTTATTTCTTATACTCTACGCGCAATTCTGAATGCTCTGTGAGCAATATAGCAGGTACGGACCGCGAGGAAAAGAGACGGCTATACGGCGACGTATAACCGAACATGCATTTGAATATCACAAATATTTTCTATTAAATCAGTTTATAGTAAGTATTACAACAAAATTTGCTTCAAATACGTTAAATTACCAAACATTGATTAGATATCTGTCGAAAAAACGACACTTTTCGTATTCTAAGTATTATTATATTTTTTTTTTCACGGAGCTCTATGGCATTTTGACTTTATAACGGTCCGTGCGTGACTGTGAACCAAGAAGTGCTTGAGTGGAGTTCAAGCACTTCTTGATTGGGACACATTTTGAGCGCTCGTGGTGTATCTAAGGTATTTAATATCTTTGGTCGCGGCACGTAATTCTAGCGCCGAACAACACGTGAAGGGGATAGCTGCGCATGGGCACGGTAATATTATCTATACAGTATTGTGACTCCGCCCTGTCCTTGAAATAAATGCCTACGGCCGAGCGCTGCGTTAGCACGCGGTAGGGCCGCCCGCCTACAGTATTTTATGTAGTTTTGTTTTTAACGCGAGTGTAGGTAGATTACTCGTTTGTCTCTTTTATCATCCTAAACAGTTATTTATATATTATTCCAGATATTTTGCCCAATGGAAAAATCGAAATACCTAAATATTAGAAACAAATTACGTACTAGTACATATAGTTAATGCACGAAATTTATATATTTATTGACGTTTCGCAGCCTTTTCAGGTCTGCATCGTCAGAACAATGATCGTCAGAACGTCATTTGTTTGATGTGAAGAAAACACGGCGTTCAAGGTATCACCGTTACCCTAGTATCCTATAAAAACGTAAGCCTCACAAGGCTTACTGTGGGGCTAGGCTAAGCATTGTGGATGCTGGAACATATGAATGTCTGCTTCTGAACACACTCTCCTGCCTTTTCATCATACAATGAGTCCTAAAAGGTCCTACTAAAATTAAAAATGTGCAAGTTTGTATGTTTTTACTCAATCACGTCAAAAATAGCTGATCGGCGGAACGGCGAACGACGGGATATGATACTTTTTATCCCGGAAAAGTGTCAAGTTTCCGAGGAATTTTCCAAAAAAACTAAAGTTAGTAATAAATAGAACAAGTTCTACAACGGGAAAATATTTTATTTCAAAATAACACAGATGTAAGAAATATTTATTTTATTATTCAACACATTTCTTTTTTGTGCAAATAAAAAATAATGCTGTACGAGTTATGTGCTGTAAATTAAATTTATTATGCAAAAGAATCTCTAGCAAGTAAACGGGCTTTAAGAGGATTTGAGCCTGGGCCACGAGGACGCACACGAGCCCAAAAGACGTGGAATTCGAAGGGCTTGGAGATGATGTAAAAATAATTTTGGAATAATTTTGTTTCTTTTTAATAATCTACATTAAGTAGATTCATTTTCAATTTGCCCTTTCAAGTCATGTAGAGTTCGAGACCTGAGAATTTTTTGCGGAAATATAATATAACTTAAGATTCACGGTGTACTTAATACAAACCCACAACTTAACTTTAAAAAAGGAATTTCAATGAAAAAAATTTTTTTTTTTTATTTGCATCGGCATCCTTATCCGGAGCATGCGAGATACAGGTCAAGAGTACTCGCGCGGAGTGCCACCAGATGCTAGTGACACGCCTCTGTCTTGCTCACACTTGTGTGACCAGGGTTTTATATTATGAAAAATTACCCAGTTTTAATTTCGAATACGATCAAACATTCACAATCACGCCAGCGCCAATATGAAAGGGGTATGAAAATATGAAAACAAGTTGATTTTTCGGGAGATTAAAAATCAGTACCACCACTTACCACACTTCAATAACGAATGATACATCCCGAATTGATTGTGGCTTACATTTGTGATGAGGCTTGCGATGCTTGCAATAGTTGCGATAATTAGTTACAGCATACCTACACGAACAAAGAAATTTGGTGACTCATTTCTTTGTTGTACTATTCGTACGTGGAATTCTTTGCCCGCGCACGTGTTCCCTCCTCCCTACAATCTGGGGTCCTTTAAGAGAGGCGTGAAGAAGCATTTTTGCACGCCGGCAGGGTGAGGATGGTTGGTGTAGCATTTTATAACTGCTGTACGTGCTATCTTTGCGTTTGGACTTATCATCACTTAACATCAGGTGGGGTAGACCCATTTGCCTCGCTATAAAAAAAACAAATTTTATGTTTGCCGTACCAGCTATGTTTGTAGGTCAAAAAATAACATAACAGCTGAATTGAGAACGTCCTCCTTTTTGAAGTCGGTTAAAAACTCAACTTATTCTTAATACCTATCAATTAAGTACTTTTTACCCAACCGCGCAATGCAAGAGCGCGAAGCGCGACGCGCAGGCAGGGTAAAGTGTTTAACAGTCTATATATGTATGTATGTTCCTTTGTGGCACACTAGAGACCAAACGCGTGAACCGATTTTGATGATTCATACGTCAATCAGTTCGTCTTAATCATGGGAGTGCTACTATATGATAGTAGTCGAAATTCAATATGGGGACAATCAGTATAGCGCATATTGACAGAAAGAAAAAAAATAAGGCGACGAAATATATGTTAATGGGTATCGTTGTTTAGATTATTTCTGGGATTATAATATAAGAATAAGTGTCACGTAAGACGGAAAAAAACTCCCGTCTGCGAGCCATTTTGGCCTGCACTGCAAAGACGATAAAAGTAACATGAACATAATGTATAATTAATAAATATTTCCAATACTCACACCAATTAGCCTAGCCCCAAAGTAAGCACTGTAAGGTTTGTGTTATGGGATACTAGGGTAACGGATAGAATACATAGACAGTACATAAATAAGTATATTTATATAGAAATACATATTAAATATCCATGACTGGAGTACAAATGCTCGTATTCATCACACAAACATCTGCCCCCACCGGGATTCGAGCCCTGGACCTCTCGAATCGGCGACACCATAAAACCCGGCGTACAAACCACTCGGCTACGGAGGTCGTCATGAATGTATAGTGGATATGTATCTCTAAAATAGATCTACAAAAAAGTCCCCGGAAACATATACATTTTAAATGTGTAAGCCATTATCGCTAAAATAGTGAATCAAAAATAGAATTTTATTTGATATCTATTTCCAAATTGCACATTTTGTATTAACAAATTATTTTTAATCAAAAAAAAAATACTTTTATCGCTTTAGATATTTAAAGACGAGAAACTTTGCCTTCTTCACTATGTCATTTGGATAAATATGTATAAAATAGGTGGGAAACGAAATTTTTATGAATTATGGTATTTATAAACGTAGTTAAAACCTAGAGGAAAAGAAAGAATGGGCTACTCGCAGTATCTAATACTATACGAAGTAATTACAATAAACTATGATATAGTTCCTCCTTATTAAATGATTACAAATAAATTATATCATAATATGTATTTAAGATTATTAAAATTTAATAAGAAAAACAGAATTATACTGTTTTGAAAGTTCATTTTAACAATATTAAGTAGTTCATGTTACTAAAAGGTTTCTTAACATAATGAGAAATAAACTACTATTCGCTAGTAGATACATACTTAATGGACTCCCTGTCTTTATTAATCAACTCGCAATAATGTTGGTTTTGTAATTATGTAAACGATAATTTTGCAAAAATCGAAGCAAATGATATAAGGTTTTATAGGTAAATCCCCCTTCCATTTAAATCCAGGTATAATTAAAAAATGAAAAACCCGACTGCTTAATTATTACCTCAAATAAAAACTGAAAAGAAAAAAACAAGTCCAGTAGTCTAATAATTTTGTTAAGTAAGGAACAAAGCTACTTTAATAGACGGGCACCATTGGATATTCAAGAATGGATATTTATTTTTCAATAATGGGTCCCGACTGTTAATGTTGCTTTGTGCCTTACTTATAAAACTTATAACTTATAAGATGATTAGACTACTTTCTTTTCAGTTTTTCTTTGAAGTAATAATCAAAGAGTCGGAATTTTTATTATTTAAATTTCCTTTTTTATATGAATGTTTATATAGAACATTTATTATATACATTGAAACATTTAAATAACGAAAGCTTAACACTAATTAATGTCTAAAAATTACAAATCAAAATTATCTTACTTTATGAAAGTGATCTAACATTAGAATTTATTCAATTATATAGGCTTAAATTGAAATAAAAAGAGTGTTTCTCGTTAGGTGTCAAACCTATGCCAGGTGGTAGAGGACTAGCTTTCCTATCTAATGAACATCGATACCCATGCATGTTTAGCGTGAGATAAGGCATAGCGGATTTTCCGCTCGAATTAAAGCGCCCGTCTGGGGAAGTTAGCTCCACCTTACGGAAGACAGTAAAATAACACTACCTGTTGGTGAGTAACGTTCCAGGACTCCACGGGGTAGGGGATGAGGGCAGGGTAGACAACGGCACGAGTGCTATCATTGGTTTACCATCAGGCGGGCCATATGTTTGTTTTCCATCCTTTCAACATAAAAAAGCGCTTTTTGATAGTTTCACATTGACAGAAATTTAATTCTTGTAAAATTTTCTGTAGATGTTGATAAATTGTACAAGCACCAAATATTGAAGGTACAACACTGGGATCACCTTTAATAATTTATCAGCCAAAACACAGCCGGGGTTTTTCAAAACGTTACTTGCACGATATTAATTCATCATCAGCCTATTAATGCCCCCACTGCTGGTGCACACGCTTTCCCTATGAATGGCATAGGGAGATTTAGCTATGACCCACCATATGGGCCGAGTGCGGATTGGTGGGTGCTATCCACTGCAGGTGCAGCTGGGCCAACAGCTTGAAGAGCCTTCCGAAGCACGGACGAACTCGACATATTAAGTTTTTGGTCACCCATCCAATGTGAAGGTTGGTAACTCTCACGATCGCAGGCCGAACGCGCCTGCGCCATCGAGCTTCTCATTATTAATTAGCGAAAAGCACACGGCTGCTGTTAATTGAAGGGTGTACACACTAAATATTTACCTCTGCTGCCTACTAAACAGCGCTGTAATGTTCGCCGATTATTTAAACAATCAAAGGAAAACGCTGATTAATTTAGCGACATATTCTGAGCTACAATTACAGAATAATTATACACAAAACGTAGTACACAACAAGGCTTGCGCCTAATTCCATTCGCTCTTGTACAATGACAGAACAATGTTACGAAATTTGACAACGTCAAAGAGATAGCGCGACAGGCCGATTAACTATGCTTGTGACAACTGCACGACCTATTTCCACGATGAAAATAGATGTCCTCAATACTTTTTAAGGCTCTGGAAGATTATAAAATAACACAACGAACACTTATTAATCTCTTACACTTTATCAATTCTATTGGAAATTTCGTAAAAGATTACACTTTGCTTACATATTATTTTTAATACTCGGGATTTCTGAAGTCTATACATAATATAATATAATATTATGTATAGACTTCACAAATCCCCTATGAGAACAATTAATTACTTTCTTCATTTTAATATTCCCTTGCTATTTGAAACAAAATTTGTATACATAAAGTATTTCAATTTCTTTGAAACATCCAAGAAACCGTAATCATATAAAAAAGTTTAACGTCTATCTTAAACAACAACAACCAGCTTTTGTTCGACTGAATTTTAATCTGCTCAGTGTTGACACTGCCAGTTTGTTACTCTTCCCAACAAATCTGTTTATCATGAAAATTTATTCAAATCAATACGTAACATCGTTCACTTTAAAAAAATAAACCTTAACTTCTTCAACCCCGAGCAGTGTGTAAACTTAGCGGAAAGATAAGGAACAATAAATTCACGCAAATTCAAGCCATATATCACCGACGTAAGAGTGTGTTTAGATTGTCACATAACGGCGACAAGTGTTTCAGGGCAAATCCGTGGCTGTTTGTTTCTTGTCAAATTGTTTGGCGCATTTTCCTTTTGCATTTTCTAGTTATAATATACGTGGATTTAGACTGGAAGCAACTTTTGTTCTAAAACTGGCTATCGATAATCTAGTCATAGGTTAATCTAAATTCTAAATAAAATTCTAAACCTTGTTTAGGATAGGTTTAGCAATGTATGATCTGTCCGCAGTTACGGCCGGGTTACATGGGACTGCTAGTGGCTTGCAACCTTTATTGTAATAATCTCACGCGTCCCCTCTGGTCCGTGTATAGAGAGAGAATCTCCTTGTTAGTGGCTTATTCTTCCTCCAGTACTTCTTGAGGATAACGTATAAGCCGTTGGAGATGTGAACTTTCCGTTACTCAGTTTCCCCTATCACAAAATACTGCCCTGCCTTGCAAGATTCTGGGACCATCTACCTGCGAGACTTTATCAACCCGAATTACAGTTCGGTTAGCGTCTCCGCGCTATTTCCGCCAATATCCTTCAGGATATAAACTTTTCGGATCTACTTCACGACTCCGGCGACGAATGTAGGGTCCACCTTATAATATACTTTGGGCAGAAGACAAAATAAAATGTGAACTTTTCCGAAAACAGATTGTGAACTTTTAAAATGTTGTTTTGACAACTGAGCATAGAGAAAAGACCACCCACTCCCAAATATGTGTCTATGATTTGTTTCTCTCTCCAACTGAAGGCAAAGGCCACAGTCAAACAGACAGCCGCCGCATTCGAGACAACGAATAAACTCAAAACCATATAACTATGCTCGCCGTAAGCGGAGGAAAAGAGAACACCTACCTACCTACATCAGCGAGGAAATTCAACTTCGAGTAAAATTCAAAATCGATTAAAAACAACCCCCGATTGAGAACTCAAATCGATATGGGAAAAACTTATTCCCAATTCAACAACTGTCAAACTCCATTCACTCATCCACACGCACCAACAGAGATTCACTGCCTTCTCTTCTTTTTTTTTTTATAAGTCTCAAGTCGAGATTTTGAGTAGAATGAAAAAAAGCAACTATTCCCTCAATGCTACCAACCCAATCAATGAAGTTTGACAGCTACGCCGACGTAAGCGGTTCGCTATCATAGACAAAACAGCTGTCTTACGTGTGTCAGTTATATAAGTGTTAGTGTCACGCCCCGTTCAAAAACAAACACTACAAACTTTCAATCTCGAGCGCAATCGAGTCACTGTTTTTTTTTTATTTTACAAGCAAATTAGATTCGTTAACGCGGTTCGGAACCGTAAAGTAGGTGCGAGTAGGAGGGAGTATAGTTTTGGAATAGTTTTAGCGCCATTTCGAGTGTCCATCTTCATCTCACAACTCCACAACAACTGGACGCAAATCGGTTACAAGTTGATTAATATGCATGCTAAAATATCTGGAACACAAATCAAATTTTAGATATGATTAAAGTAATTATATAAAGAAAATTACTCTCTTTTTAAAAAGAAAATTACACATACTGTGTCATAGGCATAGGTGCCAATGATTGTACTTCGAGTACCAATGAAAATACATTTGAATCTTTTTCTGTTGATTTTGAAGTAAGTATTTTACACATGATATTTTTGTATTTTAAATATTAGAGAAGTTTTATATATTGCATAGCACTGCGAATTATACTAGTCCATGTATTCTCGACTTTCTATTAACTAAGTATAGAATACCTACAAACTCAAATTTAGCATTAATCAGTTCCCTAAGAAAATATTTATCATAAAGTCTAATAAAAATATATTAAGTTAGATTCCTCTCCTTCACCAAATCATATTAAAGTATCTAGCAATAACAAGCTAGTAAATTACTTTTTTTTACAGACCTTAACTTTAGGGATATAGTTATGTTTTTATTTTTTAAGCATTTAACTGCTAAAGGTTTTAATAGAAGAAAAAATCCACGTTATATATTATTAGGGATATAATTATTTCTAACAATTATATGCGACTTAATCTGAAATTGAAATTATATTCAAATTCAATGTTCATTTATTCAGTTTAGTCTTTTACAAGCACATGTGAAAGTGGAAAGCTACGCCATGGCATGGGTTCGCAAATGGACGGCGGGAGACCTTGTACTGACAAGAACCGGCAAGAAACTCGGCAAGGGCTGCTTTTGCCTCCCTGTATTATGTCATACAGTGTCGTCAAACTGAAAGCTGACATCAGACTTATAAACTTCCATTAATAATGTAAAAAAAATAACAAGATTTATATAAAAGCCCAAAAATATCCAGTAAATGTCAAAATACATGAGCAAGTTTTGAAAACTCACTAAGTGCAAGGTTCTCTTCAATATAACTTCAAAATTTCTGAAGGTTACAATTACGACTAGGCGGGTTTATCATTAAAATATTGTTTTACGGTATAATATCATTTCTTAAGTAAGCTATTTTTAATATGCGTTTTAAATTCATTTAGAGGCAAATACAAGAATATCACTGGGAATCTTATTATAGAAATGTATACATTGACCCATTATAGTCTTGACCCATTATACCTTGACCATATAGTGTATTATAATATCAGTAATGGTGGAAATTACAAATATGTAATTACGTACAGATGATATGGTAATAATCACAAAACAGTAGGTACTAAGTATCTATTTTTTGATATAATTTCCACAAATTACGTGGTAGCAATCGCTCACTACTTATCTACTATAATGTTAGTGACCATGAAAGTTTAAAACAGTAGGAGTCTGTTGCCGCTCCTTGGGCATAATGCATCCATTTGTATTTCAACGAAGATGCAAGCAAGCATCAAATCTCCATAGCGTGTATTTGACATGGCTATGTAAATAGAACACAGAAATCTATGTTCAGTGGATAGAACAGACAGTGGCAGCTTGTCATTTGTTTTTTACTTAAAGCATTGCTCTAAGATTTCTTAACATCAACTCAACGTATGTCGAAAGACCATGAAAGGCATTTGTTTAAACAGGAGTGCTTTATAATTGTGTTAATTTATTCATCGTCATCAACATTGGTTGAGAACGGACGCGTCTGATAAAATAATTTAATAATCGCTAACATAATTTTTGATACGCATTGTGTATGTACCTATTCAATGTAATAAAAGTGTGTTGTGTTTGTGCAAAATACTAAATATTTATAAAAACGCTAGGAAATTAAGTATATGGATGGCCTGATGATTTTTAGGTATATTAGGTTAACTGCAACCCACCTGGATGTTATGTGGTGGTGGAATCCAGACGCGAAGAGAGCTGGTACAGCAGTTTTACCTCCCACATCAGTCATCAGTCATCTTTTGGAAAATCAGTAGCAGTTTTTAGCAAAAAAACGAGTGCGCTTATGTGAAACTTCTTAAGCTCCATCTGTATGTATATATATAAAAATATGTACAATATATACATGTATATATAATATGTACATATACATATTTCATTGACTAGCTATAAGAGAGAGAGAGAAAGAAAATGTGCGCGCTCACTGCTCTCTCTTGCTTATATCGCCCCACTCAACTCCCGTTCGCCTCGCCCGAACACACTTTTCGTAACGCGTTCACCAGCTTACTCCCCAAGTCAAGGGTGCGTAAAGAAGTTACATTTCAAAAATTAAAACGGTATAATTCCCGAGAATAAAGCATTTTCAGCAAACATAACCATGCAAGTAGCGTAAAAGTAATAAAACCCAAGATATTTATACCAACATATAAAAAACTTATCAAACAAAGAAACATCCCAAGTATTCCATCGGCGTGAAGTATAACTAACTTATCGCGGTAACATAATAACAGAGACAAATATCCCAAGCAAGGAGAAACTAATAAGAAAGTGTTCGTATAAACCAATAATATACCGACATATTGACTCCACTATCGCTCCCGAAGTTTTATTGACACTGAAAGTTGGTTAGAAGAAAACAACTGACTTAAGTGATGCGAGGTCGAACAGAAGAAATCACTCTGAACTTAGTTACAGACTGCAGATGTTAAACTTTCTGTTCTTACGCAGCTACTGTTAGTGCGGCTGCTTACGGTAGCTAATGATACCATCTTTATCAGTAATGTTAATATCATAGGCAGCCCAGATATCTTGTTCGGAGAAAATTTTTCACGAACTCTGTAACCGAAGAAAAAGAGTGGCACAGCGGATTTTCTTATTTGTTTCTTAGGTTTTCACGGATCAAATAAATCACTCATTAAATAAAACTAGTTTTTTCGGGTTAATGCACGAAATTTTTTATTTATTTATTGACGTTTCGTAGCCTTTACAGGCTACGTCGTCAGAATAAAACTTTTATTCAATTTGTCGAGCTACCTTAGGATTTTCTGCTAAAATTGGAACGCCCGTCTGGTGAAGTAATCTCCACCTTACAGGAGACCACAGTCAAATACCATCCCCTTTTGGCAGTGTTTCGTTCTGTCGGTGACTAAGGTTTCAGAGATCCACGAAGTAGGTGATGCAGTCAAGTTTTAGTATCAAGAACGTCTATAACTCTAAAGGCTATGGTGGCCGCTTACCATTAAGCGGGTCATATGCTTATTTGCCACCCTTTTACTATAAAAGAGCCAGAATGAAAATGAAGAATGAATTTGAATTGTCTCTAAATCTTTAACTCTACCTAATTCCGAGTTCTAGAGTTTGCGTAATAAAAATAATTTCACAACAGTCACATTTTAAGCGATTCAGAAATTGTTAAAAGACTGCAACTCTCCTAATATTTCATTTATACCTGCAGAAAAAAAAACAAAAGTGCTGATTAAAATTTGAAATTGAATGGAATATATTTTATATTAATTGATGGGTTCCGACCAACAGCAAAGTCTTAAATTGTAACAGCGCAGTTCGAAATAATGAATTTACTTATCCACCCACCCGATAAACGACTTTTACGAAAATTGCTTAGTTTCCATATTCGCAAACAAAATTCCACAACCAAACTACTTTGCCGCCCTCCCATCTTACTATAATAATTATAATTGCCATTGGCAACAAAAGTTTGTTATAAACACCTAATTGGTATGTAGATTTAACGAAAGCTTTTAAACAAAGCATGAAATGTATTACTGTGGATTCAAAAGCTTTCAAAGACTATTAGTCAGAAATCTAACCAAAGATTAGCATCAATTCTTGAACGGTATTTGACAAAGCCTTTCTGAACATCTTCTAAGTTAACAAAGAAAAGCTGTCGTATCTCCACAACGAGAACGGTGAAACTTATTAATTAGTCGCTTAGTTAAACTAATATCTGATGGATTTCAACATAATGCCTTTTCTTCCATTGATAAACACCTTTTACCTACACACTTAGCGGTAAATGCCGAATGCGTCATTCAGTACCCCTAGCACGAACCATTATCGAATTCGAATAGTTTGCGAGTGTGAAATGTCGTACGTAACGAGAACTTAAAAAATAATTAGTACACATTTGACAATGAAATTTCGGACTCGCAAACGTTACAAATTCGATGATGGTTCGTGCTAAGGGTTGTGGCAGCATCAATAATTGAGTTAATCTCAACTTGCGTCATTACAAGTCATTAAGGTATTTAAATTTTAAGGCCAGGCAGCAGACGGGACTTTAGGTATTTTCAGGACAACTTTAAAAATAAAATGGAATTTTTCTTTATGTGTTCTGAGATGTTAAAATATAAGTATCTAAGTACCTATATTAACAAAAATATTATCATGACATAAAAAGTAATAAACGCATTTTTTTTAATGTTCAGTTAAAATTAAAGTTTCGGTATTTGCTATCATTATACCTCCATTTTATAGCAATTATGATATTGCGGAAAACATTTTCTTTTGACAGGTTCATTGAAAAATCAAGAAATATTGTTTACTTTATACACGAATTTGATCACCCGCACATGGGGTTGTACATACCTACAGGCAATTAATACTGCTCTTTAACCTTGAAAGTACTTGGTTATTCTTAAATAAAGTTGTTTAGACATTCTCGTATGTTCCCTTTGACATTTTCCTGGAGCTATTTAAAAGTTTTACGAAGGCGTGGCTGATCTCATCTCGTCTCGTATGCACAAAACAAACTAAGTACTTAATAAAGTACAAACTCGCGAGCAAAATTCGTGCAAAATACAAAAACCGAAATTCAGTAGAATTTTGTATAGGACTCATCTAAATAATGTTTTTAAACATGATATTTTATGTTAGATAGCTGTTAACTATCTTGAAATTTCACCATTTTCATCAGCCTATTAATTTCCCCTCTAATGGGGCACAGGCTTTCCCTACGGCTGGAGCAGGGAGATTGGGCTATGACCACGCTGGCCCTGTGCGGATTGGTACATGCAGATGCAGCACGGCGCCACCGGCTTCACTTGTTTTCCGAAACACGGAGGAGGTCTAGATAATGTATTTTGGTGACCCATTCAAGGACCTACCATTAAGAAAGTTGCTTGCTTAACTTCCGAGTTCTCAGGCCAAATGTACTAACCAGCTGTGTACCTTTGAGCTTCTATACAAATTTTAGGTCATAATATTAGTTTATTATTATAATTTTTTAAGTGGTTTCAGTCCTGAAAGAGCGGCAAGGGAACTTAACCTCTACTGCCCGTCAGTTTCATAGAATTAGTATTTCTATTGCCGCTTGAACAACAAAATTAGGTTTATTTTTTTAATAAAGGGTTACCCATTCACGAAACATGTTTAGAATACAATATGGAGTATTTTCTAAATCTAGGCATTTTAATGTCGTTAATTTTGCGGTACAATGGTACGAAATTCCTTGGGTGCAAATCCAATTCGCACTTTACCGAATTTTAAGCGACTTCAAAAAGGAGGAGGTTCTTAACCAGTCATTTTTTTTGTCTGTTTAGAGCTAGGCCCAAAGGGTGAAATAGAAGAACTTTCTTTATTCACCCTTTGGATAAGGAGCCCTTAACAGATAATTTTGTCCTCCTACAAACTTTGAACGTTTATTTGACAAATTCCCGAATACCACAAGATGTCGAAGCGGCAACGGTAGGCAAGTAATAATTAAATTGTCGATTAATTGAAGAGCTTTTGTCTACTTGTCTATCGCGGCTTCATGGCGAAATTGTAATTTGTTTACAATGGAATTTAATTATCGTTTGTGCTTTGACGTAATTGCAGCAATTATGAATCTAATATAAATTTAAACTGAACGCTGTTAGTTGGTAATCGAATAACCTAATAACGACTAGTTTTGAAAGCACTAAAGTTTGTAATAGTACATTATGATATAAGTGCGGTAAGTTGACAATTACAGTCGAGGCAATATTGCGAGCCCGAGCCGCAGACGAGGGCTATAAGAAGGCAGAGGCTGTAATTATCAAACCGCACGTATGTCATACGACGTTTATAACACATTTGCGAGGAAATAAATAAAACTCAGACTTCTTAAACTAACAATTCTTTAATCACTTGTTAAATCAGTTATAAAAATTTGAACAATTTGTAAAAATAATTATTATATTGCCGGTTGGCATCTTAAATGTTATCAAGTTATTATTATTAGTTACAATGTCAACAGTCTCTCTCTCTCTTTTGAGTGAAAGTAGGAGAAACGAGACCACAGAGTTCTGCAGTCAGTAGGGGCGGCGGAGGCGGCTACGGCGACGGCGACGATGGTGAAATGTACGCGTGTGTGCTCGTAAATGGTCGACAGTCAACACTTGGCTCCAAATTTATATTCCTTGTAATGTTGGAGCTAATTTTTCTACTTCATTTCTCATTGAATCATCTATGTAGACCTCGGCTACACTGCTCGATCGTCACCCACCATGGCGTTTCAGTGTCAATAAGTCCGCACCTAAATCGGCGAGCAATGTAGCCGAGGACCGTCTGAAACTATGCCCTGTATATTCATGTGGATCATCCAAATTTAAAAAAAATTGCAATTTGTTTCGGCGTCGCACCAGATTTATTAATGCCAATGGGTTGGCAAGTGCATTTTCCATTTTAGTAATTTTGAAAAAATCTGTTAGACTTCGCTTTTGTTGAACGAAGCGCTACGCATTTCTTCAGTATGTCGTAAAATATTTTAAGGAAATACGAAAGTGAAAGAAGTTAATATAAATAATTTAGTTTCAACTGACCTTTGTTGCCAAATAACGGCAATCCGGAGCTTCTTTTAGGAATTTTGTGACATCGTCAGGCGAAAATACTTTCGAATTTTTACTCACATGGCCATGAGCGTCTTTTTAAAAATGCCAGCAACTTTGAGTAGGACTTTATATCAATACCATGTTTTGTCTTAACTGTGCTTTGACTTATATTTTTGCGAAAGTTCCATGAAATACTCTAAAAATACACTTTCTGCAAATGAATTAGCTTTTATCTTATTTTCCATGAAATGAAATTTTGATACGCTTGTATGTATCTATCTGTCGATTTTTCGGGCAAGAGGCTTAGCTTAGCCTTTATCGCCGCTTTTGAGACTTCTTGCGGTGTCAAATTAATAAATTCATCACTACTTGACGACATTTAAACGTAAAAACAATACAGTAAAAAGAAAAAGCGCGCGCAATAATTTTAACTTTTTCAGAAATTAGTGATGTGCGCGCATCCGCTTTCTTAGGCAAAGGAACATAAAACAGCCAGTGTTACTAAGTAACTAATAAAGTAAATTAATATTTTTGTGCATTCGTTACCGATACATGGTTATAATTTTTTGTCAAAGTGAACCAAATAAAAGAATTAAATGTTTATTAATTATATTTTTTCTCTCAAAGTTAATTTTATTACATAAAAACTCTATGCTATGATTTTAAAAAGTACCGTTCTTTTTTAGACGGAACATAATGAGCTGTGCGTTTTACTTTACATTACCGTACGCGTGTGTAATGTGATAGATTATGATATTGAAATTGTTGCAATAAGAGACGCTTTAAGCAAATGTGTTATAAAGAAAATTACTTAAGAATATATTAATAAGGTATATTATTCAATGTATCAGATTTTAGATTCATTTAAATAGTAAGATTAACAGAGCCTCTTGATTTGTTAATCCTTCTTGTCTTAATAATGAATTAATTTGCTCGGGAACAATAAAAGCTTGCATGCTAAATTACGAAGGCTAAAATTGATATTGATACATGCTAAAGCACTCATAAAACAAACACCCGTCATAGTTTATACTGCTTTCAATAGATGGGGTTACTGTAGCAAGCAAAGATGGCGCATTGAAACCAATTGCAGCACTGCTATAGAACTTCAACTGCCTAGAAGGACATTAGGCTGAGAGCTAGTTGCGATACTTCATCTTACAAGAGCACGCCGCAAACTCTTATCGTCTGTCTGATGAGAAATAAATGGGGCGTACTTAGGTGGCTACGCAACTAATGGACTAGAAATCTGCAAAATTTGTCCACTAGGGGCGCTGTAATCGCTTGACCCAAAACTTCTATCAAATACATACCTATTAGCTTATATTAATTTTTAAGCTTATTATTAAACAAATTACAAATGCCGCGTTGTGCATTCCTGGTTGTTGTGAGTAAACTACATGCTTACCGACTAAAATATAATTTTATTTGCTGGTTTGAAAAGGGGGGTAGAACTGAGCTGCTGTTAACATCATGGTATGTATCTGGGGCAGGTAATTGCATCTGGATTTCTTCATTTTGTTCAGATATACAGCACCTAAATTAAAATTGCTGTCATATGCCTCAAGTCTGTAAAAATAACCAATGTTATACTTTCCATTTTAGCCAGAGGTAACCTAAATCTATGAGATGTCTGACTTATGCAAAAATAAGATAGCTTTGACTAATAAGCCCGCTAAAAGTTACTGAGATCCATGAACTGTTAAAATAATCATGGAAAATGCATTTATTTACCGAGAATGAGCATTCTAGCATAATAATAACAACAGTACCTTTCTACAAGATCAGCTTTTCTGCCTTGCACAGATGCTCCTCTCCTTTTTAATTCTGTTTTCAGTTGTATTGCAGACCATGTTGAATACATTTGCTCCACTTATTTAATATTTTTAACAACAAAAATCTCGTTTAAAAATTGACAGCTGCAATATTCGGCCGTGGGTCAAGCGTTTGCAGCGCCATCTATTTTTAGCTTTGCGTATACTTCTCCATTCTACCAGCAAACTGGCAGCAAAAGAAAAAATGTTTTGTTTTAAGTAAGAACATCTAAGAAACCCTTACCTGCAGAGTAGGCAGAAAAAGGTGAGGCGCGCTTTTTACGGGACATACGAGTAGTGCTTCTCCAGGTCCGTTCGCCTCTATACTAAAATTCTTCAAAATACGAGCAGTTTAGCCAGGAAATCGTTGCAGACAGAAAAAGTGAATATCACATTTATAAATGAACAGTGGAAAAGTAAAATCGCTTATACGCCACTTTGGTGCTGCTTAAGAAATAACTTGAAATAACAACTGAAAAAAAAATAAGTAACACAGCGGTTCAGCGAATTCACTTATTCACTGTCGAAATGAAACCCAAAATGTTTCCAGGATAACAGGTTACTCAATATTTCGTATCGTAGAAATTACTTGAACTATCATGCGTGATTGGTTAACAAACATACAAATATTCAAAGATTTTATCTTTAATGCTAATAATAATACTAGCAGCAGGATAATAAACGTATGGAAAACCTTTTTTTCTAATTTTACTTTTTCTGCAGACCACACTGGCCGTGTGTAGCGTGTGTAATAGCATTTTATTAACCACGAAGAAAATCCCGAAGCCGACACTCAACCCTTTCCATACGTCTGAGGAAACTAAGGGATATTATGTCGTAAATCACATAGGGCCCCATTTGCCTTGCCGCACCCACAATACTTTGGCCGTTATGCTTCTATAACTACAAATATTTTATGTTACCTTTAACCTTCGCATAGTGAGTTCAATTTTCTAGAGTCGACGAAAAACGAAGGATGTGACAATGTTTTATTTCATTTTCATAATAAAGTTACCGTCGTGCGTGCCGCTTCTGCCGCTTTGCTGCCACGACGGTACTCATACTCCATAATCACTCGAATTTTTAACGTATCCATGATGAAAAAAAGCGTACAATTGCGCTGAAAACAGAACGTTCACCATTAAACAAATAACAAAAAAATGAATTCCATATTTTAAATTTAATAATGATTTGCACTAAAATTATTAGCGATAAAGTTTAAGAAAAAGGAAAAGCGTTTTATAAGAGAATACTCTGTGTATCCCTTTAAATCGGATCGAGCGCGCAACGCAGACTATAGTTCGCTGTGTCCATTGCTGAGCCTAGTCACAGTATTTTTGTCCTGTCCGGTCTCGGCGTACTCGGTTGTCTGTTGGTCTTTTAAATCCTCGAGTGCTGTTACTCGATGCAGTTGTAAACGTCTATTTTGATGGACAAAAAAGCAGTCCGCAGTCCCTTGTATCCTCCTCGTAACTTAGTTACCAGCTAGTCCATTCTTAGTATTTTTGCACTGTCAGCCAAGTCCAAAAAAATATATAAATTTTCAAGCTACCGGCAAACAAACGTATATCAATATGTAATAATTTCTTTTCTACGCACTTAGGTACAATTATAATGAAATTGTATAAGTAATAACAAATGGCTGGCCACATTACAGGCATTTGTTTATATTTTTCGATAAACAAACAAAGTTTTCATAACAAATAATTAAAACTGGAAATTAGGTTTGAGCACAAGACAAAAATATCGATGTACCTATTTAGTAAGTATGAAATACATGCATTCGTGTTGGGGATAACAAGACTCCTTATTGTTGTCAAAAAATATATCCATTCCTTACCATTTTTTTTTATTTTTGTTATAGGGGGCATACGAGCAGACGGCTCACCTGATGGTAAGTGATCACCGTCGCCCATGGACACTTGCAACACCAGGAGTGTCACAAATGCGATGCCGGCCTTTAAGGAAGGAGTACGCTCTTTTTTTGAAGGTTCTTGGGTCGTATTGGTCCGGAAACACTGCTGGCGACAACATATTCCACAGTTTTGTCGTACGTGGTAAAAAATTTCGACAAAAACGCACGGTTGTGGATAGCCACGCATCAAGATGATGGGGATGAAATTTTTGTCGCGATGTACGATGGCGAAATGCAGCAGCTGGAATTAATCCGAACAATTCCTCAGAACACTCCCCGTGATAAATGCGATAGAACATGCAGAGCGAAGCTACATCCCTACGCAAAGCCAAAGGATCAAGCTGATCGGAAAGGTCCTGGTCGTCGACGATTCGAGCCGCTCGGCTGCGGTCGGTGGGCCGGTGTGAAGTACATTCTCGATCTATTGAGCACACCAAGCTTCTTAGAGGCCAATTTGGCCTTGCCCTCTAAATGATCCCGAAACTGGACGTCGCTCGATATGTCAACGCCAAGAATTCCAATACTAGCTGAGGCAGTTAGAAGAGTGTTCTCAAAAAGAGGAGATAGGACAAATGGTATTTTTTTTTTTGCGGTGAACGCGCATACTTGTGTCTTCGTAGGGTTAAATTGGACTAGATTAAGTCGGCCCCAATTCGTTACTCGGCTTAACAAAGTTTCGACTTCAGACACAAGTTTGTTTCGGCACTCGATGACGTTTTCCCGTGAAATGTTGGCGCGGCCGGTATATAGGGCATCACCCGTGCTGTCGTCTGCATAGCAATGAATGCCATCAATTTGAAGCATATCATTGATATGAAGAAGAAACAGCGTAGGCGATAGCACTCAGCCTTGTGGAAAACGCTGGTGTTTACGGATTTGGAGCCCGAGCATGCACCGTCGACTGCGACCTTGATGCTCTTGTCCGCAAGAAATCTAGTGATCCAAACGCACAGCTTTTCAGGAAGCCTATAAGAAGGAAGCTTCGAAAGAAGCGCTTTGTGCCAAACCCGATCGAAGGCCTTCGCGATATCCAGACCGACCGCCAATGCTTCCCCCTTGGTCTCGATCGCCTTTGCCCAACGATGAGTCAGGTATACTATGAGATCACCAGCCGAGCAACTCTGACGAAAACCGTACTGGTGGTCACTGATCAGCTGGTGGTCCTCTAGGTACTGCAGGAGCTAGCAATTTATAATGGACTCCATTATCTTGGAGAACAAGGAGGTGATGGACGTATAAACACAAACATTGATAGTAAATTTGTATTTTTTTAGCATTTAACTGCTATTTGTTTAAATCTTAAGATAATTTTAATACATTAATTATTAAAAAAACTGACAGTAGGTGAGTATAGTTACTTAAATCTAGGACTATGTTAGAAAATACTTGACTATGAAGCGCAGTTAGTAATGTTAATTTCATATTACTCCAGGTACATCGTCAAATTTTTATTAGTTTATAGGATTTAGTTACACCTTTTAACAGGCTTAGTTACTTGTGTCCACGTAAGCTAATTTGCTAGTTTAAAATTAATCAAACGTTCATGGAAATGCAGGTTGGTTTTTCCAATTATTAAAATAGTTCTGTGTTCAGAGAAAATTATACATTCAATAAAAATCTTTTTTTTTTTATAGAAGCCAAGGAAAAGTGTGTGTGTTCTTTAACTGTTCTCGCCTACCGTATAAAAATATCATTATCATAAAAAATATCATATAGGTCTAAAAAAGTTTATATATTTTTTTTCAAAATTTTAATATCGATACATTTTAGAACATCCTTAATTCAGTTAATAAAATCAAGGAGATCGCAATTATGTAGTTCAGTATAAATATAGATGTTCGTTGGATTTAATAACGTCCTACGATGTAAGTATCTTAAACTTAGTAGATTTTTAAATTTGTATTAGGTGTTTAATTAATAGGCAACATTTTTCAAATGTTTATCAATTTCAACGGCATCATAGCAATATAGAAATCTATACCTTTATACTGTGATGATATGATACAATTTAAAGTAAGAGTGGAGTTTTTAGAGTGCTATCGGGTCCAACATTACGTAGGGAAGGCCTGTGACCTGTGGCGTAGCAGTGGCAGTTTGTTCTGTGGTGCAGGGGGTGCGTTGCACACAAGCGCAGTGGTCTCAGGAGGCGGCGAGGGCCACTGGCTACCATTGCCTTTTCACCACGCGCTTACTAAAGGGCGATAAGGTCATAATTGCAAACGGGTGCTACATGGGCTAGAGACGAATCTGGGCAGTCATTAATAGGCTGATAATTAATTCCTATGTACATAATGATTTTCACACTCGGTGAGCTCAATGATGGCGGGTAGAACTGCTGTACCAGATACCTTCGCATCTGGACTCCACCGTTATTTAACATCAGGTGAGGTGGAGTTATCTGTCGGCCCTATTTGTAAAAAAAGTGGCTGACGCGTTCAGCCTGCGTTCGTGAAAATAGCATATAACCTAATGTCCGGACAGGGACGGGCGATGAAAAATTTACTAACTCAAGCAGCTTCGGAAGGCACGAAGCCGTTGCGATGATCCCCGGCTGCATCTGCAGTCGTAATCACCCACCAATTCCCAATCCACTGCGGTGTTTCATGGCCCATTCTCCCTATTCCATCGATCGGGAGCCTCAGCAGTGCTGTTAATGTAATTTATGTTGTTTTTTGCGGGTCCCTGATATTTCGACGCTGTTGCAAGCGCTATGATCACTGATTTACTTCGTGATATTGACGACCTCCGTGGCCGAGTGGTTTGTACGCCGGGTTTCATGGTGTCGCCGACTCGAGAGGTCCCGGGTTCGAATCCCGGTGAGGGCAGATGTTTGTGTGATGAATACGAGCATCTGTACTCCAGTCATGGATGTTTAATATGTATTTCTATATAAATATACTTATATATGTACAGTATATGTATTCTTATCCGTGACCCTGGCATCCCATAACACAAAAGTTACATTGCTTACTTTGAGGCTAGGCTAATTGAAGTGTGTTAAAAAAAAATTGCAGCCATATTTCGACACTGTTGCGTGATCATAGTGCTTGCAAAACAACGCCGAAATATCAGGGACTCTTAAAAAACAAGGGACATGGTAGACATCCCGCAAATAACAAATGGTAACTTTATTTAATCAATATGATATTATTTACCATGAACGTGTAAAATATATATATATAAATATTCTGATTGAAATGAAATGATGATGATTTGTTTCACAGGCGTTTTGACATTTTGCTCGTGGAAATACTGTTCCTATTTGGAAGATCTCTCAGTTTCTGGGAGGAAGGTAGCACTACGTTAAGAATCGAGGACACTGATAAGGAACCGAGGACCAGCTTCTTCAGATGGCAATACTGCGTGGGGAAACCGTTGATGGCATTCATTGCTTTCTGGTTATGGGGAACTGATTGGATCTCGATCGATAAGGACAGAAGACTACGTAACTTGGCTGGTATATCAATTGGTGGGTACCAATCTGCACTGCGCCTGCATGGTAGGTCATGATGGCCCATTCACCTTATTCAATTCATGCAGTGGGGACATTAATGAGCCTATCACTGTCCCCACTGCTGGACTCACCATCACCAACCGATGATAATGATGAACAGTTATAAGGTAAAAAACGTTTAAAGGGTTCCGTATCCAAATCTATTAATATGCCCCGACACCTGAAATTTGCACAGCCCGCTATAAATAAATAGATTTTCAAGGGATTAGGGATTTTAAAAGGGATTTTCAGACCACACATGGAATTTGTTTTGCTCGCTCTAGTAACGTGTACATACTGTTGAATAATGAAACACCACCACCTCAATGTTTGTGAGTTTCTTCAGTAAATTAATCAATTCTTGATCGACTTACAAATAGGTATCAATTCATAGTCGAGTTTCTGACTTCTACTCGAAAAAGGTTCTGAGTTCGAATCTCGGTTAAGGGATTATTTGTGTCATGAACATAAATATAGTTCGTTAAGAAGTCGTGTTTTTATATTATACAACTAGTTGACCCCGCGTACTTCGTACGGTTTAATATAATTTGGAAGAAATGCCGGACCCGAGTCTACCGTACCAAAAGAGACGAAAGTCAAATAGTACAGTCATTTGGTGAGAAATATAGTGGTTACCTGGAAAGTTTTCCGGGAGTTTTGAAAATTGGTAATTTTATAAATTTTGAGGTGTACTTTCCGAATTTCGACTTTGCCACCTCGTATTTCTGCCGCTCGGGCCGCCATATTGGAAAAATGGCGCCTAAAAGCAGTTTTTTGACGATATCTCCTTTCTCGACTCATTTTACGATAAAACAGTAAATACAAAATGAAACTAGAGACAATTGCCTACAATTTATGTATCTACCTTTTTTTTCATAAAGTCAATAGTTTTGGCGTACGAGCGCCCCAAAGAGTACTCCAACGCGCATTTTGGCCAAAAGCTCATTTCCACACCACCTTGAGTTAGAGTAAGTGGCGCGTTTTTTTTTAATGTGGTATCCCCAATAGGCCTAATCCACATGCAATTCAATTTGCTAAAATTTAGCGTATTCTCCTTCGCTTTGTTGTTCTCGATGGACTAGGTGTTGCAAATTCATCGTCTGTAGTACCAGTCGAAACGTCACAGACCGGTATTTCATCTACATCATGGGTCTATTATAGTATAATATAATATCTATAGTCAGTATAGTTCAGATTTACTTTAATTTTATAACTCACAAATATAATGAGTTGAAATTAAATGCCACAGGTTGCATGAATAATGAGTAATGACCAAAGCGCGTGTTGGAGTACACTTTGCGGCGCTCGTACGCCAAAACTATTGACCTTATGAAAAAAAGGTAGATACATAAATTGTAGGCAATTGTCTCTAGTTTCATATTGTATTAACTGTTTTTGTCGTAAATGAGTTGGGCAGGAGATATTGCCAAAAAACTGCTTTTAGCCGCCATTTTTTCAATATAGCTGCGCGAGCGGCAAAAATACGAGGTGGCAAAGTCGAAGTTCGAAAAGAGCACCTCCAAATCTATAAAATTACAAATTTTCAAAACTCCCGAAAAACTTTCCAGGTAAAACTACCAAATGACTGTACTAAAATGCTTGACAGGAAAGAAGATAGAACAGTTTATATGGTCAAATTAAATTGACGTTTTTACTATCTTCCTCGCATTTTTTCCATATTGTCTCACCTTTTAAACCTTCCCTAGACCTCCACGAACATTTCAAGACCAAGATAGATAAATCCGTTCAGCCGTTCTTGAGTTTTAGCGCGACTAACGAACAGCAATTGATTTTTACATATATTTTTTATTTTTACATATAATAATATATGCCATCCATAGGGAAGGTGTGTGCCCTCGCAGTGGGGATATTCATAGGCCGATATAGGGTTCTATCTAGTGCCAAGCAATAAGTTGGGTGATGTACAATTTTTCAACATTTGTTCTCTTCAATTTTTTAGACAAAAGGACACTTTCGATCGCCATCATTCTGAATAGAAGAACTTTGCTGACGACGGCGAATTATTTAGAGCCTTGGTTGACGAGAGCGAAGGACCTTCGCGTGTGGGCGCTTGGAAGAGGTGGTACTCATTTAACTCCTTACAGATATCGAGTATGGAGAGTGAGAAGACTGCTCCCAAAGAGTAACAACCCGGAACACTTCCACGGGCCGACGGGAGAACACGTGCCGCGACACGACATAGCGATTATCCACACTCTCGATCAAATATATGTCTACGGTATAACAGAGAGATACTTGTACGCGAATAGAGGATTCATACCTAAAAAGCACGATTTAGTTGAAGGAGAAAGGCTGTGGTACGCCGGCTCGGGATATCAGACGCTCAAGGACATCCGCGAGAACTACATCATGAAACAAGTGACTGTGCTAAGAGATTACATAGTGGATTGCTCCGTTTATCTACCCAAGTGGTGGGGCAAGTTCATATGCATGATAAACGCGTACCACTTCTCGGGAACACAAAACGGGATGGCTCTCTTCGCCTCCACAGGATGGGACGACTTCGTTTTCGGTTTAGGATGTTTCGAGATTCGCTACAACGAGGATCGCATAATGGTGTTCACTGATTTAAGATACTATGTTGATTGGATACATATATACGCGAATATAACTCCTGGTGATTATTATCAGTATGCCTACCCAAAATGGAGTATTCCCGGCGGATTCTTCTACGATGGCGGTGGCAATCAGCCTTACATCCCACATTGGACTATATGGAAAGACTTGTATCCACTCGGAAAATAATAGCTTCGAAATGTTTTTGTTATTATGTCACACTGAAAAAAGGATTACATGCTTGTTAATATAGTAGGTAGGTTTAAATAATATTTTTATTAAAATTTCTTAAAAAAGATATTACACACAATTACATCATTTTCTTGACAGAAGAAAACAGGACCACACAACGGACACTCAAGTATCTTGGGACGTCTGACAGAAGTAGGTTTTATTATTTACCACGACCCATAGCTATTTATATTAAATTGAATTCGATTCGATCAAATTACCAATTAATTAAGTGGTAATAAAAGGTTGGTTTGATTTAAATAAATTTCGTTTGATTCTTCAAACCTTATTTTAATTATGTAAAACGGGTGGCAAATAAGCATATAACGTGAAATAACTATAGAAATAGACGTTTGTGATAGCAGAGTATCGCGCCGTTTCCAACCCTAGCCCAATCCACTGGAGCCCTGGAACCTTAAGCCAACCAAGATGTCACCGGAGATCAAGATGACGTGACGGGCTTGCGGTGGGCAAGCTGCTTTAGCAAATATATGTGTCTCTACTTCGGCGCCGTCGAAACTCGTCCTCATTGACGTCTCCGTGACGGCCGCGATATACAACAGTCTTACTCATCGACAGAAACATAGATAACCCAAGCGATAGAGTAAAGCCAAATAACAAAATTTTACCACGCTCTAGTTTTTTACAGATGTTAGGGAAGGTCATAAGAACCTTAAGTTTAAAAATCGGGGAATGTAGTGTGGTCACAAGTGGCCGCTATATTATAAAACGCATTTATCGCTATGTCTCCGAAATTATTGACTTTACGGAAAAAAATGTAGAGTGCTCTTTTGTTTATTACTAATTTTCCTAACTTTTTGTCCGAAACCTTTGTTTTGTGATTCTTACCGTTTTTAAATTATTGTTGTTTTTTTGAACATGTTTGTAGTGTTTCTTTTATGTTACCTTAAAAAAGCCCTTAAATGGTTAAAACGTTTCATAAAAGTTATTGGTCATTAAATTCCCTACAAATATTTATTAACTTATTTTTATTAAATAAATACTTTTGAACTTTTAAGTCGTTAACGTAGAGTATGGTAAAATTTGCATTACGATCAAGTATAAACGCGATCTCTGTTTCCTGGGCTAAAAAGTATTTGATTATTTTCCCAGACGGACGCTTGTATTTTAGAGGAAATTTTGCTATGCCATACCATTTTTTTGAATATTGAAGGTGGAATAGATGTTATTGTTTACTTTTGTTAACTTGTTGGATTAAACCAATGATGGGCAAACTTTTTCCTTATCGTGCCAATATTTACTATCAGAATCTACGGCGGGCCAAGATTTTGCTCAGCCCACTTGATTGCAAAAATGACTTCAATATGAGTCAACTCATGAAGTCGCTTTCCATTGCAAATGTTAATAATAGTAAAATTATGACTAAATAAAAAAACTGATTTAACAAAGTTTAGGAATGCCGTGTCCTACTGTTTGGGCATAAAAAAAATTACGATGAAAGTTAAATACAACTATTAATAGTACCCAATGTAGCAAGAGCAGACTCATCTCCGCTGGCAGAACCCGTTCATGAGCATAACGCATGAAAGAGCCATCGCTTCGCTCAACCATTTTTTAGGGAACGTAACGACCCGCCTCACGCGACACCGCCGAAGATATTTTTAAGAGAGTATGACTACACATAACCACGTATAGACACTAAGTTGCAAATAGAAAATATATAAGTACCTGTGTACATTATTATAACAAACTATAAACACAACTGCAGGACACATACATGTGAAAACCTAAACACTATTAAGTCTTTACCAAATAACATTTTTTAACACAAATTAAATATTTATTATAGAAGAACGGTAATATAAATTTAATTAAAATATTGCCCATCACTTGCAACCACTCGAAGGCAGCATTCGAATCCCACGTCTGAAGAACTCGTTGTCTTTTGAGGCTATCCACGAATCAACCCAATTTTTGGTATCCTCATAAGATGTAAACCGCTGCGCCGTCAGAGCATGTGCCATGGACCGGAACAGGTGATAATCGGACGGTGCAATGTCTGGTGAATACGGCGGGTGGGGTAACACTTCCCAATCAAGTGTTTCCAAGTACTTTTTCACGGGAGCCGCAACATGTGGACGAGCATTGTCATGGAGAAGAATAATTTTTTCATGTTTAGAATAGTATTGAGGGCGTTTTTCCTTCAGAGCTCGGCTCAATCTCATCAATTGTGTTCGATAGAGGGCTCCAGTAATTGTTTCGCTCGGATTAGGCAACTCATAATACACTACACCTAGCTGATCCCACCAAATACACAGCATAAGTTTTTTTCCGTGAATATTCGGTTTTGCTGTTGATGTTGACGCGTGGCCAGGTAATCCCCATGATTTTCTTCTTTTTGGATTGTCATAATGTATCCACTTCTCATCACCAGTTACGATACAATGTAAAAACCCTTTTTTTATGTCTAGCTAGCAGCATTTCACTTAAGCATAATCGACGTTCAATATCTCTCGGTTTTAATTCGTACGGAACCCAATTTCCTTGTTTATGAATCATTCCTAATGATTTTAAACGATGTGAGACTGCTTGCTGAGTGACTTCTAATGTTAGAGCAAGTTCTTTTTGTGTTTGAGATGAATCTTCCTCCAATAATTCCTCCAATTCTGCATCCTCGTAAAGGAGATTGCTCAGCTTCCATACATGTTTGGCCTAAAAACCAATAACCATGAAAAATTGTTTCCTACATTCGAAATTATATATAAATTACCGTAGAAACGAATATTATCGACGGCCACTACTGAGAACTTCCATAAACCATATACACTGAATGATTTTGAGGTTATGTTTGCAAATAGGCACATAGGTATTAGAATAATAAAAACCAAATAACTTATATAGGAAAATAGGGCAATCAAGCCAAGTACCGATATTATGTATTAGATTCAGGTATATAGAGCATGTAAAATAACAGATATGTGCATGTTTTTAAAAACACGAACAGAAACTGTGTGATGATTGTGAATGAGCCACAGATTAGAGAGAATTTTTAAACTCTCGTTAATCAAAGAAAGCTAAGAGCTGTAGGTTATACAGCCATATCTTCAGCAGCTTCATTATTTTTGTTATGTTTTTATTATAACCATATTTTAGACTTTTAGTGTATCACACCTTATAATGTGTTTATTTAGGTGTTTGGCAATAAATGTACGGCAATAGACTTTATGATGTCGCCTACCATCTATATTAATTGTCTTAGCACATTTGCATGTAGTAAAAATGATAATAAAGTTGTGGATACCACCCGTGTAATAAAAAACAAATTATATTATCAATCTTTACAAAATAGATTTGTTTTGATGTTATATAAACAACCTCGATCAGTCTTTGTGAATGTTACTACACCCATAGCCAATAAAAATGATTCGTATGTTTTCCAAACCGGTAAAAATAGAAGTCCTTTTTTAAAATTAATATATTATTTAAAGGTGGCCGTTAAAATCTAATGACTGTAAAATAAAGTATAAATTACGCCAAGAATTACTGTATATGTCAATATTTTATTTGCATTTAGGCCAATTTGACCAATCTCCTTTTTGGCCTTCCACTGCGATCTTTGTCTTCTACGTCGAAATCACCGTTTTTAAACTTTTCAAACCACTCTCGACACGTTCTATGACTCAAAGCACCCTCACCATATGCTTCTACGAGCAATTGATGCGCCTCAGCAGCAGATTTCTTTAAATTAAAGAAGTAAACTAATATTTCCCGCAAATGACGCTTACTTGGCTCAAATTTTGACATTTTCAACCTGTAAAAATTATATTTTATCAATACAAAATCAATAATATTAATAGGTTATGTTGTTCTTGAATGTCCAAACTATTTTTTAAGCCGGTTATCATCTGCAAAAGCTAACCGAAACTCCGTGCCGCGCCATCGACAATAAAACGGCGGAAACTTATTTGTACTCCTATAATAAATGTTCACCTACATTTTGATTACTGTGTCATACAGTATAAATATTAAGTACTTTTGGTGAGTACCTTTGATTTTTGTGTGATGGTCGCGGACCGGATTTTATCCTTTCGAGACCCGGAGATGGCCTTCGGGCTGTAGTTTTACCAAAGAAATAATAAATGTTCACCTTCTACATTTTGATTGCTGTGTCATACAGTATAAATATTAAGTACTTTTGGTGAGTACCTTTGATTTTTGTGTGATGGTCGCGGACCGGATTTCATCCTTTCGAGACCCGGAGATGGCCTTTGGGCTGTAGTTTGATTGCTGTGTCATACAGCATAAATATTAAGTACTTTTGGTGAGTACCTTTGATTTTTGTTTGATGGTCGCGGACCGGATTTCATCCTTTCGAGACCCGGAGATGGCCTTTGGGCTGTAGTTTTACCAAAGAAATAATAAATGTTCACCTACATTTTGATTGCTGTGTCATACAGTATAAATATTAAGTACTTTTGATGAGTACCTTTGTTTTTTGTTTGATGGTCGCGGACCGGATTTCATACTTTCGTGAGCCGGAGATCGACTTCGGGCTGTAGTTTACCCATCGCTGGACTAAACTGATGGAACACTCGTCACGTTATGTAACAATAAGCAAATAGGTAAGACGCTTAGCTTGTTCTCGTCGTCGCGTCGTTGCGACATTATTAAACACAAGAAAACCGCGCTTGTCCTCGAATTAAGCAAAATGAGCTGAGCAGATGTGGTTTATGGCTTATGGCGCACTCCTGGTGTAATTGCCCATTTGATTTATGTACCGAATTTATTTAAGTTTCTTTTCAGACATTATAATATTATAAGAGGAGAGATGATAAACTATTTTTGTAATGTTAACATGATAAACATCCCTCATAACGGGCGATTAGCGTGTTATTCTCTTATACAAAGTTTCACCACTGATGTTATCTGTGAACACTATTAAGGCCCGTATTACAGAATGACAATTAAGTGTTGATCTTTACTTGAGTACAGTTAGAAAGGGGTGTCGCTATGTGCTATTCAAAGCGACATCTCTTTCGGACTATGTTCAAGACTAGATTAATTACTGAAAATCTTTCTATAATACGGGCCTAAGTCTTCCACACCAAAATAGGCAGCGAATGTCAAGTAACGGGTGGAATGGAATATGTCCTGCCGCCACCAACTCCTTCGGGAAGTTCAACAATAAATAATAATAAATAAATATTTCTAACACACCACCAGTTAGCCTAGCCGCATAGTAACCCTGTTAGGCTTGTTTTATGGGATACTAGCTGTTACCCGCGGCTAGGCTCGCGTGGTTTTCCTATTTGAGGCTATCATCCTCTTTTGACATAGTGAGTAAAAAAGTAACTTATAGCAACCCAAAGCTTCAACCTACATACTTACCAAATTTCAAAGTGGTTTAGGCTTCGAGGAAGGATAAATAAAACAAACACTCTCATAATAATACCTAATACTACTATAGATAGTACCTAACAAAACTTCAAAATGTCAAAGCATTAGTATTATTAGAATAAAGGGTTTAATTAATTATTATTATTTTAATAACAGATACTTAACATACATTATGTAGGAATGTAGATAGGTAATTCGTATTTTATTAAAATCAAGGTATTTACCTATCTAGGTACCTGCTGAAATAGTATGCGCACTTAGTAGATAATGTAGGTAGGTACCAATCAAGGTAGGTAGGTACCTATCTACAAAGGTATCTACTAAATAGGCAGCCCTTCTTTCAGAGCAACAAAACCAATCAAAAACTACAATACCATATTATTACAAAAACCAATAGGACCTACCTATGCGTTGTCTATCTTACTGGTAAAAATGGAGGTAGGTAGGTTATAATATAATAATCGTAATTATTATCAGTGAGCCAATTTTATACATTCGAAGAAACTACCAAAATACCTACCTAATTCATTTAATGCACAACAAAACCAAATCACAAAGGAAAACAAAAACAGATATGTAGGTAGGTAGGTAGTACTGCTTGCTGTTGCTTACCTGCTGAAATAGCAAGCACTTAACACCACCATGTTGATTCTTCTCTAATAGCACAGATAACAGAATACTATTAAAAACAATAAATTTAAAAAATTAATGTTCATGAATAGCGCCAGCGATGGGTAAACTACGGCCCGAAGGCCATCTCCTGCTCACGAAAGGATGAAATCCGGGCAAAGAAAAATCAAAGGTACTAGCCCAAAGTACTTAGCATTTATACTGTATGACACAGCAATCAAAATGAAGGTGAACATTTATTATTTCTTTGATAAAGACTTAATAGTGTAGAGGTTTTCACATGCATGTGTCGTACTTTTTTCTATTTGCAACCTAGTGTCCACATGTGGCTAAGGGTAGTCATGCTCTCTTAAAAATATCTTCGGCGGTGGAGTGTGAGGCGGGTCGTTACGTTCCCTAAAAAATTGTTGAGCTAAGCGATGGCTGGTTCGTGCGCCATGCTCGTGAACGGGTGCTGCCAGCGGCGATGAGTCTGCTTTGCTAATTTGGTACTATTTATAGTTGTATTAAACATCAATCGTACTTTTTTTTTATACCTTAACTGTAGGATACGGCAATCCTAAACTTTGTTAAATCGGTTTTTTTTATTTAGTCATAATTTTACTATTATTAACATTTTTAATGGAAAGTGACTTTATGAGTTAACTCATATTGAAGTCATTTTTCAATTTGACGCTTGTGTATATTAATATAGGGAAAAAAAAACAGCGCTTGTTGAATTTCCCGTCGGTTCTTCTCAATACAAGGTCTCCCGCCGTAAATTTGCGTACCTTTGCGAACCGATGGCGTAGCTTTTCCACTTTCACAAGTGTTTGTTACTGCCTAGACTGGATAAACGATATTGAATTTAGAATTTCCACATGTTAATATTTTTACATGTTCCGACAAGGACCACCCCGCTGCCGAACCTGGTACCTATTTACACTCTAGGGGCGACCTAGCTGCTGAGCTGCAGGCTGCGTGCGGGCCATTCGTTACCTAGTTATATTTTTATTTGATTTAGGGTATTAACAAATTACAGAGGGGGAGGGGGGGGCAATCATAAGTGTGCTGATCAAAATCGTAGCCCGCTGTAGATTCTGATAATAAATAAGTATTGGCACGCTAAGGAAAAAGTTTGTCCATCCCTGGTTTAATCCAACAAGTTAATATTAAAAGTAAGCAACAGCATGTATTCCACCTTCAATATTCAAAAAAATGGTATGGCATGGCAAAATTCCCTCTAAAATACGAGCGTCCGTCTGGGGAAATAATCAAATACTTTTATGCCCAAGAAACAGAGTTTGCGTTTATACTTGATCCTAATGCAAAATTTTACCATACTGTAGTTTTTTACAGATGTTAGGGAAGGTCATAAAATCCATATACTATAATAATATATATTATTATTATTAAATAAATAAATAAATTATAAATGGGAAAGTGTGTTTGTTTGTTTGACTTCTCTTCACGCCTAAACCGCTGAACCGATTGTGATGAAATTTGGTATATGTATAGCTTGAACTTATGAGACTGCTATAGGCTGCTTTTTTTTAATTTATGTATTCGAATTTACATGATTTTCAACTAAATTAATAATTTTCATGGTTGGTCCCGATAGAGATGGCGCTACTGTCACGAAGACAGATTAAATTTGAAATGTGGAAGTTGCTATCTTAACATAATACGAGATGGCACCACTCGTGTTCAATACCGAGTATTTTGTGTTAGTGTTTCATTTATTAAATCGAGGTAATTTTACGCAATTTCTTTCTAATCTCATTTTTAAAATTAAATCTAGCAAATACTACTCTAAATTTATAATATAAAAATATCATTTTCGAGTGATTATAGATTCTGGATGTTGCTTATAATAATATAAAATAGAGATGGCGCTACCATCTCGAATAAAAACTCAACCGAGTAGTCTCTCTTGAAATAATATTTTCTGAGTAATCTAACAGATGGCACCACCCGTCTTTAAAATCGAGTATTTTTAATTGCTAAAAATGTGAGTTGTGATATTGTGTTTTTTCAGATCGCGCTATTTATGAACATGACTTTTTAATATTTATTGTTAATTTTAACGTGATGTAGGTAGATATTTTAATTAAAACAATATTAGTAAAAAAAACCGACTTCCTTCAGTGTCCTAATATCTTACCAGAAAATCTTATAAATATCAAATAGATATTAAATAATCAGCTGTTTACAGTAGACAGATACTAAATAAACAGCTGTTATGATTTATTTTAGTCCCTTAATCGAGCATCATACAATAATTTTCAAGTGAAGATTGATCCTGGATGTTGAGTAGAGGTAGGCGTTACCAACTCGAATAACAAATTCGAAAACCAAGCTGTTGCGTGTGAAACGGAAGAGATGTCGCTACCCGTCATTAAAATCGAGTTTATTTGCACTAAAAATCTGAGGTTTTTCGGATGGCGCTATTCATGAACATTACTTTTTTATATTTATTGTTTTTAATAGTATTCTGTTATCTGTGCTATTAGAGAAGAATCAACATGGTGGTGTTAAGTGCTTCCTATTTCAGCAGGTAAGCAACAGCAAGCAGTAGGTTGATTAATTTTAAAGAAATACGATTTACCAAGGTACCTACCTACCTACATATCTGTTTTTGTTTTCCTTTGTGATTTGGTTTTATTGTGCATTAAATGAATTAGGTAGGTATTTTGGTAGTTTCTTCGAATGTATAAAATTGGCTCACTGATAAAAATTACGATTATTAAGTTATAACCTACCTACCTCGATTTTTACCAGTAAGATAGACAACGCATAGGTAGGTATTGGTTTTTGTAATAATATGGTATTGTAGTTTTTGATTGATTTTGTTGCTCTGAAAGAAGGGCTGCCTATTTGGTAGATACCTTTGTAGATAGGTACCTACCTACCTTGATTGGTACCTACCAACATTATCTACTAAGTGCGCATATTCATTCTGGCCCCGGATGGAAAAACACATAACATCGTGTACAGTAGCGTACTTAAATAGTACTGCTATGTGTTTAAAATAATTAAACCCTTTATTGTAATAATAACTAATGCTTTTACATTTTGAAGTTTTATTACGTACTATCCATATTAGTGTTAGGTATTATTATGAGAGTGTTTGTCTTATTTATCCTTCCTCGAAGCCTAAACCACTTTGAAATTTGGTAAGTATGTAGGTTGAAGCTTTGGGTTGCTATAAGCTACTTTTTTACTCACTATGTCAAAAGAGGATGATAGCCTCAAATAGAAAAACCACGCGAGCGTAGCCGCGGGTAACAGCTAGTAAATAAATAAACGACGCACGCATCTTTAGAGGTGTCGTATTAGAGTAGAGGCCGCTCCGGCCCCTTAGACCCGCCGCGCCGCCTGTGTGCACCGAACACCCTACAATATAGGTAAAGCTGCTTCTGGCCGCTTGTCCACCGCAAGCCTGTCACGTCATCTTGATCTCCGGCGACATCTTGATCCCGGGGTGCCGGCAGCGGTGGACAAACGGCCTAAGATTCTAGGGCTTTCGGCGGTCGGGGATTGGACTAGGGTAGAAAAAGGCGTGATGCTCTGCTATCACGAGCGTCTATTTCTATGGTTATGGCACCGCTTACCGTAAGGTGGGGTAATTGCTTGTTTTTTTAATAATTAAAATAGGGTTTGAAGAATAAAACGAAATTAATTTAAATCAGGCCAACCTTTATTCACCACTTAATTAATTGATAATTTGATCGAATCGAATTCAATTTAATATAAATAGCTGTGGGGCATGGCAAATAATAACCGTGGACAAACGGCCTAAGATTCTAGGGCTTTCGGCGGTCGGGGATTGGACTAGGGTAGAAAAAGGCGTGATGCTCTGCTATCACGAGCGTCTATTTCTATGGTTATGGCACCGCTTACCGTAAGGTGGGTAATTGCTTGTTTTTTTAATAATTAAAATAGGGTTTGAAGAATAAAACGAAATTAATTTAAATCAGGCCAACCTTTATTCACCACTTAATTAATTGATAATTTGATCGAATCGAATTCAATTTAATATAAATAGCTGTGGGGCATGGCAAATAATAAAACCTACTTCTGACAAGAAAATGTTGTACTTGTGTGTAATATTTTTTAAGAAATTTTAATAATCATGTCATTTATAATTTACCTACATTAATAAGTATGTAATACTTTTTTCAGTGTGGCATAATAACAAAAACATTTCTAAGCTCTTATTTTCCGAGTGGATACAAGTCTCTCCATACAGTCCAATGTGGGATGTAAGGCTGATTGCCACCGCCATCGTAGAAGAATCCGCCGGGAATACTCCATTTTGGGTAGGCATACTGATAATAATCACCAGGAGTTATATTCGCGTATATATGTATCCAATCAACATAGTATCTAAGATCAGTGAACACCATTATGCGATCCTCGTTGTAGCGAATCTCGAAACATCCTAAGCCAAAAACGAAGTCGTCCCATCCTTTGGAGCCGAAGAGAGCCATCCCGTTTTGTGTTCCAGAGAAGTGGTACGCGTTTATCATGCATATGAACTTGCCCCACCACTTGGGTAGATAAACGGAGCAATCCACTATGTAATCTCTTAGCACAGTCACTTGTTTCATGATGTAGTTCTCGCGGATGTCCTTGAGCGTCTGATATCCCGAGCCGGCGTACCACAGCCTGTCTCCATCAACTAGATCGTGCTTATTAGGTATGAATCCTCTGTTCGCGTACAAGTATCTCTCTGTTACACCGTATACGTATATTTGATCGAGAGTGTGGATAATCGCTATGTCGTGTCGCGGCACGTGTTCTCCCGTCGGCCCGTGGTAGTGTTCCGGGTTGTTACTCTTTGGGAGCAGTCTTCTCACTCTCCATACTCGATATCTGTAAGGAGTTAAATGAGTACCACCTCTTCCAAGCGCCCACACGCGAAGGTCCTTCGCTCTCGACAACCAAGGCTCTAAATAATTCGCCGTCGACAGCAAAGTTCTTCTATTCAGAATGATGGCGATCGAAAGTGTCTTTTTGTCTGAAAAATTCAAGAGGACTGTGCGGGAAACTATTTACATCACCCAACTTATTGCTTATCTAGTGCCAAACTAGAAAGAAACCTATATCAGCCTATGAATATCCCCAATGCTAGGGCACATACCTTCCCTATGGATGGCATATATTGTACCAGAGGTTGCCCGCGACTGCTTCTGCGTTAACTTAGTTTCTTGAAAAACCCTCTGGAACCTAACATTTTTTCTGGATAAAAGTAGCTTATGTGTTAATCTAGGGTGTCAGCTAACTCCATACCAAATTTTATTAAAATCGCTCCAGCCGTTTATACGTGAAGCAGTAACAAACATACACACTCACATACTCACAAACTCAAACACAAAAAAAACATGACTTCGGAACGAATTATATGTATGTACATGACACAAATAATTCCTTAACCGAGATTCGAACTCAGAAGCTTTTTCAAGCAGAAGGCAGAAACTCGACCAAAAATTGATACCTATTTGTAAGTCGATCAAGAATTGATTTATGTACTGATAAAACTCACAATTATCGAGGTGATAATGTTTCGTTATTCAACAGTATGTACACGTTACTAGAGCGAACAAAACAAGTTTCAAGTGGGGTCTGAAAATCCCTTTTAAATCCCAAATCCCTTGAAAATCTATTTATTTATTGTGATAGGGCTGTGGAAATTTCAGGTGTCTACCTATTCCTGTCAGATAGACAGTGATAGGCTCATTAATGTCCCCACTGCATGAATTTAATAGGGAGAATGGGCCACCATGGCCCACGACGCGGGCAGTGCAGATTGATACCCACCAATTGATATACCAGCCAAGTTACGTAGTCTTCTGTCCTTATCGATCGAGACCCAATCAGTTCCCCACAACCAGAAAGAAAAGAATGCCATCAACGGTTTTCCCACGCAATATTGCCATCTGAAGAAGCTGGTCCTCGGTTCCTTATCAGTGTCCTCGATTCTTAACGTAGTGCTACCTTCCTCCCAGAAACTGAGAGATCTTCCAAATAGGAACAGTAGTTCCACGAGCAAAATGTCCAAACGCCTGTGAAACAAAGCATCAACATATTCAGCATATTAACATGTTTTTTTACACTTTCATGGTCACTAACAAGATATTTATGAAATATAGTATTTTATGTTATTTGCGGGATGTCTACCATGTACCTTGTTTTTTACGAGTTCCCGACATTTCGGCGTTGTTTTGCAAGCGCCACGATTACGCAACAGTGTCGAATTATGGCTGGCAATATCACAAAGTAACTCAGTGATCATAGCGCTGGAAACAGCGCCAAAATATCAGGGACTCGCAAAAAACAAGGTTCATGTTAGCAGTCCCATAAACTACATAAATTACATTAACAGCACTGCTGGGGCTCCCGATCGATGGAATAGGGAGAATGGGCCATGTAACCCCGCAGTGGATTGGGAATTGGTGGGTGATTACGACTGCAGATGCAGCCGGGAATCATCGCAACGGCTTCGTGCCTTCCGAAGCTACTTGGGTTAGTAAATTTTTCATCACCCGTCCCTGTCCGGCCATTAGGTTAGATGCTATTTTCACAAACGCGGGCTGAACGCACCAGCCACTTTTTTTATAATTAGGGTCGACAGATAACTCCACCTCACTTGATGTTTAATGATGGTGGAGTCCAGATGCGAAGGTACAGCAGTTCTACCTGCCATCATTGAACTCACTGAGTGTGAAAACATATTATGAACATAGGAATTAATTATCAGCCTATTAATATCTGCCCAGAGTCCTCTCTAGCCCATTTAGCACTCGTGTGCAATTATGACCTTACCGTCCTCTAGTAAGCGCGTGGTCAAAAAGGCAATGGTAGCGAGTGGCCCTCGCCGCCTCCTCAGACCGCTGCGCTTGTGTGCAATGCACCCCCTGCACCACAGAACACATAGGTAAAGACGCCACTGTGTCTGCCTGCTGCCACTGCTGCGTCACAGGTCACAGGCCTTCCCTACGTAGTGTTGGCCCTGATAGCACTCTAAAAACTCCACTCTTACTTTAAATCCTATCATATCATCACAGTATAAAAGTATAGATTTTTATACTGCTACGTTGCCGTTGAAGTTGATAAAGATTTGAAAAACGTTGCCTATTAATTAAACACTTAAAACAAATTTAAAAACCTACTATGATTAAGATACTTACATCGTAGAAGATTATTAAATCCAACGAACATCTATATTTCTACTGATCTACACAATTGGGATCTCCTTGCTTTTATTAACTGAATTAAGGATGTTCTAAAATTTATCGATACGAAAATATTGAAAAGATTTTTATAAACGTTTTAGACCGATAATATGTATACTGAAATTTTTATACTGTAGGCTATTATATAAAAAAAAAAAAATGTATTATTTTATCTGGATACAGCACCATTTTAATAATTGGAAAAACCAACCTGCATTTCAAAGTAAGTTTGATTAATCTTTAACTAGCAAATTAGCTCATGTGGACACTTGCACCCTGGTACTAAAGTGCTGAGCCTTTTAAAAGGTGCAACTAAATCCTATAAACTAATAAAAATTTGACGATGTACCTGGAGTAATATAAAAATAACACGACAATATGCGCTGGATAGTTAAGTATTTTCTTACATAGTCCTACATTTAAATAAGTATACTCACCTACTTTTACGTTTATTTAATAATCAATGTTTGTTTTTTCTAATAAAATTTTCTTTAGATTTAAACAAATAGCAATTCAATACTAAAAACATAAAAATATAACTATCAGTGTTTGTGTTTATACTTTCAACTAGGTAAGGAATGGACATATTTTTTTGCCGACGGTAAGGAGTCTCCTTATCCCCAACACATAAACATCTAAATAGGTAGGTACATCGATATTTTTGTCTTGTGCTCATACCTAATTTTAAGTTTAAATTATTTGTTATGATAACTTTGTTTGTTTTATCGAAAAATATAAACAAATGCCTGAAATGTGGACAGCCATTTCTTATTACTCATACAATTTTGATTATAATTGTACTTAAGTACGTAGGTAAGAAATTATTATTAATATTCGTTTGTTTGCCAGTAGCTTGAAAATTATTATTTGTAATTTTTTTGGACTAGGCTGAGAGTGTAAAAATACATAGAATGCACCAGCTGGTAACTAAGTTACGACGAGAAGACGAGCGACTGCGGACTTTTTGTCCCTCAAAATAGACGCTTACAACTGCACCGATGCACAGTATTGCACATGAGGAATTAAGAGACCAACAGATAACCGAGGACACCGAGACCGGGACTAGGCTCAGCAATGCACAAGCGAACTTTAGCACGGTAATATTATCGACTTTAGTCAGCGTTGCGCGCTCGATCCGATTTAAAGGGATGGACAGAGTGTTCTCTTATAAAACGCTTTTTCTTTTTCCTAAAGTTTATGATAATTACAACGCAGCGTAATCTCAGGATATTTTCTTACATAACGTGCGTTTCTCTAAATTTCCGGGCAACAAAAGTTAGCAAAATTGTAGCAAACTGGTATGAAATGGTAGGGTAAAGGGGGTCCGGGTTCCCGTCGAGATGCACATTAATTATGTCGGCCTGATCTTGGATCCCCGATGAAGCTTCGAGGAGCATTTTAGGCTCCTCGCTCCCCGATTGTGCGCAGCCCGACCCGGTCGGCTCCTCCTTAATGTGGGGGGGGGGGGGGGGCGAAGGCGTAGTGCCGTTGGTTTTATCACGGGGTGTTTTTTTATAGATAGGTCCGACAAATGACTCCACATCCACCTGATGTTAAGTGAAGGTGAAGTCCAGACGTGAAGATAGCTGATACAGCAGTTTTACCTGCCACACCAGCCATCTTCACCCTGTCGGCCTGCATGTTGCTTCTTCACGCCTCTTTTAAAGGATCCCAGGTTGTAAGAGGGAGGGAACACGTGAGCGGGCAGAGCATTTCATTTACGGATAGTGCGACAAAGAAATGAGTCAACAAATTTCTTTGTACGCGTTGGAATTGTGGCCACAGTTAGACGATGTAGTTCTTTTGATTCAGGTCTGAGCGAACTTCCATACCGAGCATGGAAATGTTGCTCTGTAGCGGTAGTGTTGTGCCCTGAAGAGAGGGAAGGCGAAGGAATGGCGATGTTTTTGCCGTGAAAGCGCAAGCCTGAGTTTTCTTGGCATTGAACTCAACCAAGTTCCCGGTACCCCAATCGGAAATGTGGTCCAAAGCCTGATTGAGTTCAATGACAAGATTCTCCCGTTTCTCCTTAGTTACCGCCAGCCCAGCCGCTGCTTGTCCGAGATACCCCGCATGCACTGTACTATCGTCTGCATAGCAATGAATATTCCCAAGAGGAATTAAGTCATTGATATGCAGCAGAAAGAGAGTGGGGGATAGGACGGAGCCCTGGGGAACGCCGGCATTCACTGACATGAACCGCGAACTGCTACCATCCGTAAAGACACGAATTCTACGCTCATGCAGGAAGTCAGCTACCCAAGAACAGAACTGGGCTGGCAGACCGTATGCCGGAAGCTTGGAGAGAAGGCTTTTGTGCCATACCCTGTCGAACGCCTTGGCAATGTCAAGGCTGATAGCCAACGACTCGCCACGCTTGTCGATAGCCTCACCCCAGATATGAGTTAAGTACGCTAGAAGATCACCCGTCGATCGTTTCGGTCTAAAACCATATTGACGATCATTAATCAGGGAGTGATCCTCTAGGTAGCGGGTCAGATGGTTATTAAGGACCTTTTCTAGAACTTTACATAAAACTGAGGTGACTGCTATTGGCCGGTAGTTTGCCGGGTCTGAGCGATCCCCTTTTTTGGGCACCGGTTGCACATTAGCATCTCTCCAAGACTCCGGCACACGCCCCAAAGAATACGAGCATTGGTACAAGCGCGTGAGCACGGGAGACAACTCCGCTGCACATTTTTTAAGTACTACTGCTGGGATGCCATCAGGTCCACTAGCTTTCCGGACGTCGAGTGATTGCAATTCGGCACGAACCTCACGCTGCCTGATTTTAATATCAGGCATCGTTGTGCCACAGTGAGGTAATGATGGTGGCAGTGCATTGCAATCATCGATTCGGGAGTTAGCCGCAAAGAGTTTTGCCAGTAAATCGGTTTTCTCCTGCGGCTTATGGGCTAGTGTTCCGTCTGGGCATCTCAGAGGTGGCAGCGAGGGCTCGCAGAAGTTTTTTTGCACGGCCTTGGCCAGACGCCAGTAGCTACGGGAGCCCGTAGGATGCGTCATAAGTTCCTGGCCAACACGTGCAACGCGCTGGGCATCTGCTCTGATGTAAGCCTTCTAACAGGCCTTGGAAGCAAAATTGTAGGCTGCTTTGAGTGAATCGACCTCGGGATCCTTGAGAGCGCGGCCTCTGATCCAAGCACGATATGCCGCTTGCTTACGTGAAGCAGCTTCAGCACAGTCGTGATTGAACCAGAGGTTACGTGTGCCCTTACTGATGAGATCAGAATGAGGCATATAGTATTCCATACCCATTATATTCTCCTCAGTAATGGCAACGGCACTGGCCGATAGGTCCCTGTCACTGAAGCAGCGCTGCTTCCAAGAGACGAACGCAAAGTAGTCACGCATACCGTCCCAATCTGCCGACCCATAATGCCAGATACGGCGCTTGACCACTGCTGGATGCGGAGGCTTGGCCTGTGGTGCTTTGGCAGATATCAGGCAGTGGTCTGACGAGCCCAGGGGGGCTCTTACCACAACCTGATAGCCCTGTGGATGGGTCGTGAGCAGAAGGTCCAGTAAAGAAGGCGCTTGACTTGGAATATCTGGGATCCTGGTGGGCTGATCAACCAGTTGCTTCAAGTCATGCGTGAGAGCGAATGCGTGAGCAGAGATCCCTGCATGGTCAGTTTTGGAAGAACTTAACCACAAATTGTGGTGTGCATTAAAGTCCCCCAAAAACACCAATTCTGCAGTGGGAAATTGTTCCTGCGCGTCATCTGCTGCCCGACTAAGGTGCTCAAAAAGTCGAGTTGTCTCAACATCGCCGGTGTGGGGACCAGAGTCGACGTGTACCCCCAGCATGGAGAAGGAGGGATCTTCCAAGCAGCGGAGACGGCGACAACAAACACCCGCCCGAACATACAGGCATACATCGGCTTTCGCTTTGAAGAACTCTTCAAGCACGTAGCCAGGATAATTAAGGTAGCCTGTGTCAGCAGGCGGAAGTATTTGTGTCTCCGTCAAGAACAACAATGCTGGCCGTGCTGTCTCAAGATGGTGGTGGACAGCGTTGAGGTTAGAGTGGAGTCCGCGTATGTTGCAGAACTCGACCTCAAACAGCGTTGAAGGCGTGGGGGTGTGCACCGCTGTACGTCCAAACTTTGTTTTAGGAGCTGCCATTATGGAAGTGAAAAAGAGACGTGAAACGAGTGGACGTTGTCGCGACAAGACCGGGCAAATTAGGGAGGCATGTTTCCCCGAATGGTTGCCTGCAGAGGATATATGCCGACCTGCCGGACGGAAGGGCCCCGTTACCCCCCCGGAAGTGGCCGCCGGAACCCCACGCCCCGGTCACCAACCGGCACGACGGTCCACCCCGAGATTATGCGTGACATGATGGGGCAGCCTCGCGAACTGATTAGGAACGCTCGGGCCCCTGTACTGTGCCACGGGCGGCCAGCAGGACAGCCGTTTCTACGGGTCTCCCTGGCCGGCGGGTCGATGCAGTCCTCCCGGCATCGGTTCCACGGATGCCTAGCCCTGGACCGAATCCGTCGCGCCAACCTCCCTGGTTGTTGACCCCGAAACGCGCGTGAAGCACTTCACGGGTTTTTCACCATGCGCACGGTGGTAACAAATCAGGCGGGTGTTAGGCACCCTACCACCAGCAGAGCGGATGGAAGCTCCAATATTCCTTAGTTGCCTCTTACGACACCCACGGAAAGAGAAGGGGCGGTGAGTTGTATTCTTTCTCCGTCACCGCACGGACTGCGGTGATAAAGTCGCTAGCACTATACGAAGTCCTGGTCTGGGCGAAGTGCCTGTCGTTCCGCACGAGGGCCCTCTTACGCGGTCCGCGGAGGATCATCACGGCCCGGGCCGTGCGGGCTTACCGCACTGTGAAGGATAATCACAGGTTACCTCCTTGCAACATCGCAAAACTTTTAGAGATCAGTTATTTCAATACAAACTAAACCACCCTACCTGCCCGGTTTATGTATCTACAAGCTTTATTTGCTCCCAATAATAGATCTTTATCGATGAAATTGCCGTTCTGCGGTACTGGCTATTTCAAGTACAATCTTTTCTTGTTTCGCTAAGATTTTTTTAGTTATTTTTTTAATGGTGAGCGTTCTGTTTTCAGAACAATTGTACGCTTTTTGTCATCATGGCCAGAAATTCGAGTGATTATGGAGAATGAGTACCGTCGCGGCAGCAAAGCGGCAGAAGCGGCACGCAACATCTATGACGTATACGGAGCGAACACTACTCACGATCGCACCACCCGTAATTGGTTTGCCCGCTTCCGTTCTGGAGATTTCGACCTAAGAAATGAACCCCGTGTTCTACCGAAAACTATAGTGGTCAATGACGAATTAAAGACGATTGTGGAAGCTGATGATTTTAAATCTACAGCTGAATTAGGAGCAGCTTTCGATGAAGCATCAAAACAATATTGGTCCATTTGCGTCAAATTGGCAAGATAAAAAAACTTGAGAAATGGGTGCCCCACGATTTGAATGAGCGCCAGCGCGCAATACGCATCGAGTCGAGCCTTGCACTGATCAACAGGCATACAAACGAAGCCATATTGACTTGCATTGTTACTTGCGACGAAAAATTTATTCTTTTCGACAATAGCAAGCGCTCAGCAAGTTGGTTAGATCCTGATTCAGCAGCTAAACAATGCCCCAAACGAAAACTATCCCCTAAAAGATGATAGTGAAGTGAACAGAACAGAATGATGGAGAAACTCGCTTTGGTCAAAAGTTTGGCTCCGCTGGTCCTGCACGACAACGCGCGCCCTCATACTGCACCGCAGACGGTCTCCAGGTAACAGGAGCTGGGGTTGGAAGTACTCCGTCATCCACCGTACTCACCAGACCTTGCCCCTACAAACTTCTACTTTTCCTAAATTTGTATAACTAACTTCTTAGCGGAGAAAACATTCAATAACCGAGAGGCAGATCGAAATGCCTTCGAAGAATTTATTGCCTCCCATCCAGCAGACTTTTTCAAAAAAGGCATCAATAACCTACCACTGTGATGGCATAAATGCATTGATTGCATGGGTAGGCAATTACTTTGATAATAAAACTAAAAAATAAAGAGCGTTAACTTATTTCATGAAAAACGGCAATTCCATAGGTATATTTTATCGAAGTAGGTAGTGACTGTATCCCTCACTTAATTTTATTTATATTTAATTATTTACCTTCGTTTTCGGCGTCTTCATCGGTCATCTTCCATAACTGCTGTTAGTGATAGAAATTCTACGTCTGATGATAAATCAATATCTATATTTATAGAACACTCGTAACCGTCGGTAAAACCAGCCCTTGGCCACATAAACAATGTAAAGTCCACACCTTGGCGTACTAACGATATCGCAGCTGTGTGGGATCGCATGCGTTCCAATCACAGAACACAAAAAGAGGTTCTTTCCGTGTTTTGTTGTTCCAATATATATGTTCTAAGAACTTATTTCAGAATAACGCAGAACGCAGGAACGCAAGCATCTTACTTCTTTTGCATCGTTATGAGTAACTTCGTAGCCTTGATACATTAATGTACTTAACACAGATATCGCAATAACGCATCTAGTATTATGAATCGACAGTAACGCGGCTATGGGGGAGAGCATTTATTGTAGAACTAGCTTTTGCCCGCGACTTCGTCCGCGTTTTCGTCGTTTTTCGTAAAAAAGTAGCATTTGTCCTTCCTCAGGGTTCCGTGGTTTTGATGTGACAGACAGATGAACTTTCGTATTTTATTAGGGAAATATAATAGTGTTAAAAATATCGCAATAAAGAACCGCAGAATATTATTATTATCACTGTGCCCCGAGACCATCAGCGTGTAACTCCTTGTATGTTATTATGTTAATGTATTGGTAATATTGTTTAGATCGCTTTCACATGAGTCTTAAGTACATATAGAATGAAAATACTTCAGCGCAAAGCTTCCGGGTAAACTACGTTGAAATTTGAGCCGTCCGGCACGTGAACATAAAAAATTCTAGGACTGCTAACCCGGGAAAGACCGACATAACTGACCATGTGAAAAACAACTGACACCGAGATCTACTCCAACAACACGAAAAGTCTGCCCTTGAGCCTTATTTATTGTCATTGCATAACACACCGATACTGGGAATTGCGTTCTTTTAAATTGGAATGGAAAATTATTTGGTATTATGGGAATTCTGGGAATAAAGATGGTTTCTCCTGCACCGCAACCTATTAAAATTTGAGCCTCGATTACATTTTGTTGCAACTGGGTTACTTTAAGCCGAGTTCCATTGCAAATTTGTGGTGGTCTTAAATTTCGGAGCAGAATAATCGGAATGGCAATTTTTAAACAAATTTCATGAGAAGGAAGTCCGGGCATATTTAAAGAATTTAAAAATTCTATCGGGTAATAAGTGGCTTCTTGTTCATCGGCCATTCTATTTATTGAACTATAAACTTTGCTTTCCCCCTGGATATTCGACAGTATTTTATTATTAATCTCAGATGCCTGGTCATTGCGAGGAGTTAAAATGGACCTTTCGCATAGCCAAGAATTGTTCTTATTTAATATATTTGTTACGTCACCGTAAACTGACGATGTAAGATGTTGTTGGGATTGCACTATACAACATAATTCAGGCGTCAGAATAAGTTTTCCTTGGTGTAGCAGTGGATAGGTATCTTTGGTGAAGGTATTTTCTTTAATAATATATCAGAAAATTCACGATCATCCGGGTTATCTAGAGTTCTCACTCGCATGTTTTATAGTCAAATGCACCGATTGTATATAACGCCACAAATAAGAGCTTTTCAGGCAAGCCCTAACCTCAGCAGCTCGGGTTCCCCGTGGTATTACCGGTAAGGTTTGTCGGAAATCACCACAAAATAAAACTGTGATACCGCCCATGGGTCGATCATTTTGTCTTATATCTCTTAAAGTTCTGTGTACCGCTTCTACTCCTTTTCGATGGGCCATCGTACATTCATCCTATATGATTAAATTACACTTTGAACGAATATTTAAACACTACCAAAACAACTAATACGTGGTCCTAACCTTAGCTACCTTACACATAAAATCTAAGTGACTATTTGAACTAAAATATTCTTATAGAATTATAACCAGAAATATATACAACTCACAACAAAAAAGAAATGAAAATAAAGCTGAAACGCCTGTGCAATACCATCTACCTACACCTACTTCACTTAAAAATAAATACTTATAACTACTTTAATTAATAAAAGTACCTACGCTTAATAATTTTTAATTTGAACGAATATTTAAACACTACCAAAACAACTAATACCTATTATACAAAATCACAACAAAAGAAATTCAAATAAACTATTTAAAGACTAAAAGTCGCGCTGATAAGCACGGTTTCGGTCTCCCAGGCGGGGGAGCAGATGAGAAATCCTCATGGATACACAGCCGGCTGCAAGGTTATGTCAGACTCGTACTGACTAAAAAACACCCGTAGGGGCTGCCTCTGGCCGGGAAGGCCTCTAAGGCTTCATCGGAAGCGATCGTCCCCCAGGGGGGGAGCGACGCAGAAAACAGATTTAGACAGCTCGCTCTCGGACCTTTGATACCCTACCGCTGCCGCGACCCGTGTCGAGCGCGGCAACCGTTACACAAAAATAATCCTTATAGCATGATTCAGTATTCACGTGCGACGGCGCGATGGCTTATTTCATGTATAAGTTTGGTGTTTCTATACCGAGTATTATAAACGTAAGAGTAAACAAATATGATCAGAATGCTCCGAACTGCTAAGCTATCGGGAGTTACACGTGTTATTGTGAGTCAACCATAAAAGATAGACATATGCTGTTGCGGGATATTTTTTAGACAATTTTATTTAGAATATTTCCGTCATACATGATTTCTATAAGGAACATACACAGAGACAGACAGACAGACAAAAAATTTACTGATTGCATTTTTGGCATCAGTATCGATCACTAATCACCCCCTGATAGTTATTTTAAAAATATATTTCATGTACAGAATTGACATCTCTACAGATTTATTATAAGTATAGATAATAGTAAGTATAAATTAATATGTTTGTGTAAGATTATATGTCTCTCAAATGCAAATAATAAATACTTTCAGGATAATTATTTAGAGATCTTGACAAGGGTTATGGGCAGAAAATAGTCAGCATAACGCTAAAATTTCTAGTAACTAGATATAGTTACAATTTAACCTACTTGAGGTCTAACCTACACTATTACCTACAATATAAAATTTGGGGTTTGCATTTAAGTGAAACCTGAAACCATAGCATCCTGTGAACCAGGCAGCGCCATCTATGGTTTGGATTTTAAACCACTCTATATTTATTACACAATTTAGCATCATTGCCAGCAGCACTTCATAGGATTTATTTGCCTAGGCCTAGCTAGAGTACGAATTCTCAGCAATATTATTTTGAGCCTGAACACTTGAACATGCTTTATATTTAGTTATTACCTATTAAATGACCAACTTGGTCTTAAGCAGCGAAATCATAGAATTGTTTATATTTTACAAATAAGTGTTAAAATGAAACTGCCTAAAATGGAAACAATAAATATATTTATTATTCAATTATTTTAATTTTGGGGAAAATAAACATACAGTCCCACAAAAACACCACGAATGAAGTAATGAATCTACCCTATAGCCTGAAAATTATAAAGATATTAAATACAATGTCATTTTATTAATATACTTTGTCATAATTAAAACATATTGTTTGCATAATCAGAATATTCCATGGGGTCTTGGTAGACAAATTAAGATTAACTTAAATGCAGGTATATCGTCATACATAAATAATTATGTTTACTCAATAATAATGGAATATACCTTTTAATAAAATATAATGCATTCCTCATAAAAATTATAAGGTATTCCATAATTTAGTCTATTCATTATTTAGCGGTATAAAAAATCCTTTTTTTCTTTTAACAAACATCTAAAATATTTTTTCCACAAACATTTCCTCAATTCATCATATGTCTTATTTGCGGTATATTAATGTAATATACTTATTCTTTAATTTATATTTTGTTTTTATCAAGCATATATACCAATCCTATTCTTGGTTAGAAAAAAAATGAACATGCGTAATCCTTATCCTTACTAATAATATAAATGCCAAAGTGAGTTTTTCTGTCACTTTGTTTGTTTGTAACGCTTTGACGCCTAAACCGCTAATTGGATTATGATAAATTTTGGTATACAGATAGATGGGACCTCGGAGACAGTTATAGGCCACTATTTCACAAAAACCTTATAAAGGGTGGGGTTAGTGAAGTGTAACCTTTGTATGAAACCTTTTATTAAGCTGTTTGATTTGCTTCAAACTTCCCAGATTTGTTGTTCATAATATGCATGTAATTAAAATAAGGCTCAAATTAATTGTATATACATTTATTACTTTTGAATTGTCCTTCCATTATCCAATACTTTTTCATAAAATTTCTTATTGTTCAAGAAATATAATAATGAAAGGGAAATTCAAATATCTGAAACGCGTCAAAGCGGTTGTGAGTAATACATAACAACAAACAAACAAGTGCCATGTTCACAGGATATTTCAAAGTCAACGAAACTTAGTGCAAGTGTGTAGTGTGTATGCACCTGACCTACTAATATTGTTGCTAGGTTGCTATAGAGCAACTCAGCTCTGCACAGCTCACATTCGCACAGCTTTAATGGAAAAACTTGCCTATTTACACATTTCGGCTCTGCTCAATTCCGCACAGCTATGCTTTTGTGGAAACACACTAAATGTGTAGATATTTGGCAATATTTACAATCAACACAAAACAAAGAAGTTCATATCCCGCTGAGTATCCAAATTATCTTAAGCTATTGTGTATTGCCCTCGCATTAACAAACAAACTCCAATTGAAATTAGGTGTACTAGTTATATTATGTAAAATACATATGAACTATGTAATGAGCATGCACATAACATAGTATCTACATAACAGCATCCATTAATAATGCTTGTTTTTGTGTCCGTGATTGTATCCACCAAGTACAAGAAAATTTAATAAGAGATGTTTAATAAGGTATCTTCAATTCTTGGTGTGGCAGAACATTGCAGAACCAGTAAATGTACTTTTGGTTATTTTTTTCTTATTGCAAGTATTATATTATTATATCTGCTCCTGTCAAAAGATCTAATATGAATCAGAACATTAGCGCAAGCGATGCCCTGGGCAATAGCTATATAGTACAGTTTTACAAACAAACACTTTATACCATAGACAATGATCCCATGACCAAGTCTAGTAGTAAATGCCTGCTTTCATCAGATATTTTTAATAAATCAACATAATAAAATATTAACATGACATTAAAAAGAACAGAATGGTGTGGTTGCCACTTTGAAGGAATCTGGTAAATTGAGAATCTTGATTAACCATTTTTTATAGAATCACACAAAGGTAAGGCAAGGTGACTATGAAGATTTTATTGCAAATTTTGTGAAGATACCTTGAAAATAATAAATGACAGCTTTACAGATCTCAGTTAACAGGAGCAGTATATTAAAAACAGACCTTTATCTTTATAAATGCATTGTAGAGGAATATGTGAAATTCAGCAAAAAGGCAAGGGATTTGGGGCTTAAAGTGTAACACCACCATGAACTTAATTGTACAAATGATATCAACACACTGCTTCCTTTAACTGATCCCAAGTTATGGGTTAATAATAACCTACAACTCAACATAAAAGAACTCTTAAATCACAAAGGATGAATTGCAACAAAACACAAATATATGTTACATTTATAATAATATTAACAAGTCTAATATACATGAACCATTCCATATATAAATGTCCAGAACAATACATAAGTGAATAGTGCTCCGAAGAATCCATTCGTCAATAAGCTTTGTCTTGATACATAGTACTTATGCCAATTGGGACCCGCTTTTATCATGAACATTACCCAAAGAGTGATGACTGACAAAACGTAGAATGCAAAGCCATTGAGACCTGTCAGACCTAATACTCCTGAAAAGTAAAATGAAATGGATGAGAATGTAAACTAATTAATTATAATTATAATAAAACAATTTGTGTCGACAATGCAAAGGTAACATTATTAAATACTTAAATTATAGTGCTTATTCTATTTATTTAAAATGTTACTAGCAAACCAACGGTAGATTACCAGTTGACCGACTTTGTAGATACTAAAAAGAGAATAGTAAATCACCGTTTTTTGTTTGTTTTCTACGTATTATAGTGAACTACAATAACAGTACTACTGTCTTTTAATCCTTAGTTAGTCTGTTTTACATATTTCGCACAAAGTTACAATTATAATGCGATTCAAATAAGAATAGGAAAGCCAATGACCTCCATCTGTCAAATCTAGCTTGAAAAGTACGGTTTGCAAAAAAATCTTGAAACTCTTTTTTTAGCACTTAGCTGATTCTAGAATAAAAACCAAACATTTTTAAACAAACAATAACAAATGATGATAATTAATTTTTTTTTTTTTTTTTTCACTTATTGAGTATTGGCTATGAATGGTTGATAACCTAAATCGTCAACCAAATGTCACTTTATGTTGCGTTTAGAAACTTGATTTAAAACTTTCGTTTACATATAGGATGCATGTTCGTTTGTGACCTGCATGATTATTCATAACTTCTCCGGCGGTATGCAAAGATGAGCGAAATTGCTGAGCTAGATTCTGATTAATGTTTTTTTTCACACAGTCTTAATAAATAAATACTGTTAAAAATCGATTGTGTTCTTTCTCAACCTTAGTAAATTAATTTTATTAAAAAATCTGATGTTATTTCTCACTTAATCTTATTATATAAGTTTTATTGAATAGCAAAATTTTTTTGCTCACTCTACCTATTTGGTTTGAATTGACAGCTATGACGTCAATATATGGCGCCCAGTCGGTCCTATTGTTAGTTGAATCGCATTATATGTTGTTAAACTTACCAGCAGTAGATCCTGAAAGTGCTGCCATCGAAGTTCGACAATATTCCACGACAATAGCATTATTTCTTAGGGCAGCTTCACTATAGGCGATGGGCTCAGTTTTATTATCTTTCGATTTCGTTGTTCCAGACATAACGAATAAGTAATTTTCTTTTAATTTGCTATTTTAATTTTAACTTGACTGCTCGACCATCACCAGAAGTAATTTATTTTGACAGGTAGATGTCATGGATATTTCATTTTTTTAACATTTTCCCTTATTAAAGAAGGCAAAGGCAACTATGCCCATACAGCCTAGTCTTCAGTTTTCTGTTATTTTTTTACATTAGAATGTGGGTGTTTTAATGTATCTTGGAGTATTTGGCACGAAATGTATCGAGTCAGCTTTCTCGATAAGCTTCTGTGAGGTAGTCAACACTATAATAAAGTTCTCCCATCCACTTGACCGGAATAGCATATATTTTAAAGATTCCACTAATCCTTCAGTTGTACAGACATTTGTGACACAAAATCACACCAATTTTATTCGTCAACCGCACTTTAATGAAATCTCGCACAAGGAACTTAAATATCTCGCCAAAAATTCATCGTTTTTTTGGTCAATTTGTCCCTGTTGGGACGGGCAAAAGATTGTGAATCTGTCTGTAAACTTTAACTTTTTTTTTTTCGTTACTGGGAATGCACAGACTACAGAGCCCGTACAACCTCGTCGTTACTTTTGTGACACATTTACTTCTATTTTTATTTTATTTTTAGTGTAGCCCAAGAAAGAATGTAGCTCTGAGAGATTGTGTCACCCACAGTTCCTTTAGATAATAGATTAACACTTAGGAAAACACTTATGATATAATTTAGTAAACTTTATTGAATTGGTAAAATTATGGTCTACAAAATGAAAATGCAGCCACTGGTATCAATTCTGGTATGATTCTCATCATAAGATTTCATTTATTTCTCAATGCTTACCTACCATCTTTGCTGTTTCACCGTTAACCTTGTCAAAATTGTAAAACGACTTTCCCACTTAAAATATGGTCAATAAATTCTGAAAAATTTAAAATATGCCCTGCTTTACACCGCTTGCATAAGCAATCCGATTAATTTTATATCTCATAACGATCGAATTAAAAAATAATTGGATTTAACACTTTTAAAACTATATCACAATAAACATAGCCTTAACGTGACCTAGCTACACTATTTGACGGTTATTTTGTGCTGCCAATACCAGCAATACCATTAGTTCCTCAGACATTTTTTTCTTGACTTTATTGAAAGACTGTACTTTTAGTCAAGGCTGTATGGCGCATTTTGTCGACTTTGCCTTTTCCGTTTGATAGACGGAGAGAACAAAACCAAAAAAATATAGTTATGTGCATAGACACGTCGTATGTCAAGTTAGATATTTCAAATTTATCGCGCCAAATATATTATTTTAGCAAATTGGCAGGAATGGCAATAAAATTAGACTTTTCTATTCATTATATCCATTTAATAAGTTTAGCTAGCGGATTTTCTTGGCCCTGGCAGGATCTTTGCTTTAATCCTAATTATTTAGCCACAATTACTTGCCTATGGCCACAGGTAGCTAAATTATTCAGATACCTTTATTTTGCATTGGGAAGCCAGTTCTAAGACATTTTTATTTGGGTTTATATTTAAGGATATGTACATTATTTATATCAACGGTATATTATGTAGGTAGGTAGGTGCTTCAATACAAATTGTATTAAACAATAGACAACACAAGCTAGTTAAAAAAAACCGTACCGATACTCGATAGAAGCACGCACACACACATCTGTAAGCCATTTCCATGTTGGTTTTCGCGGTATGGTGTGCATGCAGAGCGTCGTTGTATTTAATTTCCCTACACCGATTATTGTTGGGTGAAGCTATTACAGACCTGCTCTAAAGTGGTGATATTTTTAAAGTTATTGATTGTCCTTTGAATAGTCTTTAGGAAGTGAACAATGAACCGCTATTATTATTTATTCCTGCAATGATAATGGCGCGCGTGAGATAGGGTGCAATTGCTTCTTTCTCGAACATAGTGGGACTTTGTACGAATGTCAATTCGTCGTTGCAACATTTAATTAATGTTTTTGTATTGGATTAGTTTTTCTTACTTAAATCTGTATTCAGAACGGTTACAAATGCTGTAGTGATTGTGTAAAAAAGAAAACCAAGTTCCGTTTTCAATTGATGTACCAAAGAGACTGTATAGCACAAGGAGTTGCTTAGCTCAAATTACCCTTGCTGAGGTCATTTATAAGGCAGTAAACGATGGTAAGTCCTTTTTGTAATTTCTAATTCATAATTTTGCCTAGTTGTAGCTGAAATAACAAATAATTTCAATCAAATAATTAGATAACCTATTTATTTGTGATAATAAACTTCATTTCGATTCTTTTGTTTCAGTCTTCAACCGTAGGGTGATTTTGATTATCTGAGTCCATAGATGAGCCAAAAGCGTTACTTTTACTAATTATAGTGTGTATTAAATTGTTAGAAAATGATAAATGTTGTCAAAATTCATATTTCGATTTTTGTCTCTCCAAAATTTCGTTAGACTTCGAGGTTTGTTCTACTTATATTAGAATGGACGATTCTGAAGACAATTCAAGTGCTGGTGATACTAAAATGCGGCACACTCCATCATCCGGTAAGTCTAAACAAAAGAAGAGGTCTCTTGTTGAACGGGAACTGGAAACAAACTTGACAGCTCATGTCACTTCTCCTGTGACCATTGACGAGGTTTGCAACACTAGCCGGTATGGCAGAGCCCTACGTGTTAAAAAAGATTCAGATTTCATGGATACTGAGAGATTTATGACAAAATCTGCGAAGTCACCAACTAGAGAAAAAATACCTGAAACTATGCAGTCTTCTCCAGTTTACAAAATGCATGCATCAAATTCACCCATCAAAGGAGAAAGAGGAAAAACAGATATGATTGTTTCACTTGAATCCAGTTTGGATAGTCAAATCGAAAATATATATAATGAAAATATGTCTCTCAGTCGTTTCGGTTCTAGTGAGAAAAAAAGACCATCCACTAGCTTCCCTAAAGTGTATGTCAGAAAAGATTTAATCCAAAATAGAGAGAAAGATGATACTGTTCATTTAATAAAGAACATGTTCTCTCCTGGTAGTGGTAAAAAATCTACTAATAGCCATCTAAAGAATATATTGGAACGGTCTTCTGAAAAGTATAATTTAAAGAGTAGTGGAAAGAAATCTGTAAACTCTAATGCTTACATGAATACATCTTCTGTTGTGAAGACTCTTGACTTCGATAATAATAAAAATAAAAGAGTTAGCATGGATAAAGTTGTACCCTCAAAGAGTGATCTATTTGATTTGGAAGCTAGGTGTGAATATCAAGTCGGAGATCTGGCTTGGGCAAGAATGGGAACATATCCGTTTTGGCCATGCATAGTTACTAGAGAACCATCAAGTGGAATGTTTGTTAAAAAGAAATGTAAGTTGATTTAAATTTAAGAAACTTAACTTTTTATTATTACAATCATATAAAAATGCAATTCTAAAGCTTACAATAAGACAATTTTTTAAAATTAATACATTTTACAGTCTCAACATGTATTTCTTAAATTTTTACAAAGTATGTTAATTTATAACCTTTGTGATTACAGTGTTTGGCCGCATTGAACATGATATTATACACGTGACATTCTTTGGTGACAATGGAAGGCGCAGTTGGATTGTTGACAGCATGCTGAGAAAATTCCTCGGGCAGTTAGAGTTTGAGGCCACTAGGGAGCATTTTGGTTCTTCGGTAAGAGATTTATATGTTTATTATTTTCAAACTTGGTTACATTATGGCAAAAAAAAGCTAAGACAAAAAGCACATAAAACTATTATCAGAGATGCAGCTCTATAAAAGTAGGTGCATGAACAGTAGATGCACATAAATGGAAATCTTAGACACAAAATAAAATTTACAAAACGTCTAATATATAATATAACATATTATTCTGTCGCATGATGATGCATCAAGATGAAAAGAGTAAATATTTAATCTTGACTAATTAAGAATATGAAATAAATTATGAATATGAAAAATTTGTGTGTACAGGTCACCTTGGCTATCTGTTTAATACAACAAATAACTAGGCAATTGTCATAGAAAAATAAAAAAAGAGGTTTTATGTGGGACAAGAAAATTGTGCTTTAAAGCAATATGGATAGGTTGAAATAAAATTAAAGAATACACGGCGCCAGACCTACCTCAATAGAGTAGCTGGAAGTGCATTGAACTATTAATCGGGGTTAAATTGTAACTGTTTATACGAATTTTATTATACTCACTTTGGGATGGGACCAATATTTTTTTTCAATTTAGAAGCTAGGTACAATTATCATCTTATATTTAGAATCTATACCTGAATTTTACATTATGGAATAATTTTCTCTCACCAGATAAATTCCTTTTTTGTAAAAATTTACATGCACTTACTGTCCCCGCTGCATCTTTGTTGGTAATCATAAGGATTATCTTAAAGAAAAATTTGATTAAGTAATCACGTTGTGAAGTGACGCTAATTTTTTTTCCTTTCGTTCTTTCCAAAAAGCAAGTAAATGAATCTGTCTGGATAAAGCCTTGTTTGGCCAAAGAAAATATAAAACCGCATGGACTAGCGAAAACGATCTATGGTAAAGGAGAACGAGTGAGACAACTTATTCAGAGAGAGGCCTTCTGTCTCTCTCTTCAACCAAACAAAACTCATGTTACGTTTTTAACACGTTAGACAATGTATAGAATGCCTAGAGCGTCTAGGCAATGTATGAAATAGTATAAATATTATTTTCCATTAAATACTTTGCCCAGGTAATATATACAACGGGATTGTATAGTGTACCTGCTGGCAATGTGTAAAAAAAACAGATTTGTCCTGTATTTATCCTAGCCTACCCAGTTGGATGCAAAACATCGGACGGATTATATAATTTTCACCGAATGAACTACAGACCAATGAAAGTTTCATCAACTCACAGTGGGTAAGGTTAAGTTAGTGTTGTGACTTAAGCTTAGCGCGAGCCAAGGGAGCAAAGCGAGCGTGCCGCGGGATTGGCCAGCCACATAATAGAATATAAATAATTATTACAGATACAAAATAAATAGAACAAGGAAAAGTCGACACGCTATCTTCTTTTACACACATTGCCGACTGCGCATTCGGCATTGTATAGAATACCTAGGCAAAGTATAAAATAATTATATTTCATACATTGCCTTAAGGTTTAAGGCATTCTTTACATTGCCTAGGTATGTATAGTATGCTGGTAGTATTTCTAGTATTAATTACTATTTGCATTTACTATCTACATAACGAAAATTGCAAGATATGATTTCTTTCATAACGAAAATTGCAAGATATGAAAGCAAGCACAACAGTATTAGTGTCTAGAAGCATACTCATCTGCCCAGTCAGCAATGGGTCGCAACAGTCATCCACCATAACAGGCCCACCACTGCACTTACATAAATGTTCTATTTTCAAACACATTATAATAAATTGGGATTAATAAAAACATAATTATCTGCTCAAGTCATTACATAAAACCAGTTTTCAAATGACATATGTTTCATCCCTACCGGAAACCGACTACTACTTTCGAACTTTCTCCTTTACAAGTCATTAAAAATGCTGAAATAATAAGGCTGCTGTTTAAGGAACAGCACAAATAAGTTTCATTTTTGAATAGGACAGAATGTTAGTATATTTAATTCAGCCGGGGGAATGGTTCATGATGAGAATGTGTCTCTTAATGGTCCCTTGATTACACTTAAAAAAAAACTAACACTCCATTGAAGCTATGCGAATATAAGCCATGCAGAGCTTAGCAGAGCTGTGTGAAGTGCTTTATTTGTTTGTTTAACTGACTGCAAATAATAGGTATATATGCAACTGTTGTATAATGAGGGGTATTAAAACACGAATGTGGGTTTATTTATCTTTAGGTATTTTAATACCTAATTATGAACAGTTGCATACTAGACTTTTTTTACACCTATGATATGAATCCTCTATAAAAGATTCTGAAACCATGGGGAGTTCCAAGAACTTAAAATTCATCAAGTTTCGGCGCTGTGGTAATGAAACGCGCATGAATGACAATGTTCTTTTTGAAGTGAAAACTTCTTAAGCGGCATTGTACACTTTTTTTGTAATGGGTAAAAAATGTTAAACTTGCGTCTGGACCTAATCGAAATTCGTAAGACGAAAACAATAAAATTGGAAAGGTTATTGAATTTCAATATATTGGACGAAACATAGTAATATTTTATTTTATCGTGTTTTATAATAATAAGTCTCTATTTATGACGTCCAGATGGCAGTCATAGTTTTTTTTTCGCTTTCGATGTCGCTAGGTGCGCTTAAATGTATGTCATGTAAGTAGATTTCTCTGAGAGATAAACTTTTTAATGTAATAAAAATTGTCATGTTTGTGTACGATAGCGCAATAAATAAATATTGTATTCTACCACATAAATGATAGTACTTTTATACTGATAATTAAAGCAATTCGTGCAAAATTATTCCCTAACCATTCCAAAATTTCAAAAATGCACAACATTAATATTAAAATTTTCACTTCTGCCAGCACTCCCGGAGTGAAACCCGTCGTTTTTTTTTAATACGTAATACCACGCATGGAGCAGTGAAAATTGTTGTCTGATAAGTAAGCTTTACGCGGCCTACGGCGTTTATACTCGTAGAAGACCAAAGCCTTAGCGCGGAGGGCATTTAAAAACTCCATTGGTCCATGGGTTCGCGCTAACTTTAGGTTACAACACTAACTTAACCTAACCCACTGTGAATTGGTCAAACTTTCATTGGTCTGTAGTTCATTCGGTGAAAATTATAAAATCTGTCCGTCATTTTATATCCAACTGTCCGCAATGAGGCTTATTACTAGGTCAGCATATCAACTCGAAATCAACAGTATAATGATCTAATAAGCTTACTAATTAATATACTTTTAAATCATCGAAATCGGTTCATTCGTTATGATTTTAAAACTATTTTTATGGTAGCCAATATTCACTGGCAGCCGAAAAGTGTGACGTCACGGAGCTCGATCGTGGTTCACTCCGGTAAGACTCCAGCAGTGTCTTTACGCATGTTCGCGCCCGAGCGCTAAAGCTCTGTGACGTCACAGCCACCATGCGGTCAGCCGGAAATTCGTTTAGTTATTTGGTCCTAACTTCGTCAATATTTGTCGTAGAATAAAAATGTAACCATTGTATGTTATGAAATCCTTAGCTCTATAAATCTGCATTATCAACAAAAACCCTTTATTAGTAACTTTACCACCTTATTTATCCATAGTTTTTATGAGAGGAAATTAGCCATTAAGCGTGTCCAAGGTCCCATCTATCTGTATATCAAAATTTATGATAATCAATTTAGCGGTGTAGACCTGAAAGTGTAATAAACAAATAAACTCACTTTTGGATTTTAAATATTAAGTAAGGATTATATTAGTCGCAAACAAAAAAACTATATTTCTCTCCGACATACTCGTCAAAATGCCAGTGAAATACGTTCCTCACCAGCAAGAGAGACCCTTTTTTCTGTACGGACATTGCGTTGGTTTGGCGTCAGGTCGAGTATGGGTTAAACGCAGTGAACGTGTTTAAGGGTGACGTATGGCCCCGCAATAGTTTTTGCTAAATCTTGTTAGAGGAACTGTTAAAATGCATTCCGTTAAAATGCAACACCCGATTCGTTCTCCAGAAAATGCTCGAGAATCCCATACATTATTGTTTCTGTGAGTTTATTCTTAAAAAAAGTCATAACTTTTTACCTTCTGTCTCTAGGTGGGTAATTGAGTATAATGAGTACTTCAACACTACATTGTCTACACTTGTCTTTGATTTGATCTATGATCTGGTTTGTAAATAAAAGTACTAGGTTCACTGCCGAACAACCTGCCATTATTTTTATGAAAAGATTTATTTTAACATTTTTATGCAAAAGTGTGGCATACAAGCCTATGCTTTTCCTCGTGGTAAGCAGTCACCATAGCCTTTAGACATTTCCAACTCAAAAGTATCACTCGCGCGTTGCCTTTTACATTAGTTGGTTTTCGTTTCAAAATAATAGTTATTAATATTTATAGTTACTTAATAACAGACAGGATAGTACCAGTTACTATTGGTACTATCTTGTCTGTTCATTGACCTCATCAATTATTGCCAAGTTTTATTGAGTGTAGTTTTTTTCTTCGTATAGGCAAAGAAAAGAGACCCAAAATTATATGCTGCCTTCTTTGTATCGGAGAAAAAAATGCCTCAGTGGTCAATTTCTGTTGAAGAGGCTGAAACTCTACTACGCGAGCCGAAGAGACTAAGGATTGAAATTTTTAATGATATGCTTGCTAAATCACGAAGTATGAAAGCAATGAAGCCAAAGAGTGGTAAAATATCGCGAACTAGTAGTAACGTATCGTTGAGCGAAAGTTTATATGACACATTATTTTCGGAAAATGGTAACTTTGAAGATTTGGGTGGTTCTAAAAGTAAGACTAGAAGGTCTTTGGATGTTTCAGAAGTAGTTACTGCATGCCTTGACAATATGGCAGCCAAATCAGGTATAACAAAGATACAAAAACAATCTCATATGGATATATGGCTTCAAAAAGCTAAATCTAAAACACCAGAGAAATCACAAGTCAAACATCAAGTTCCTCCAAAAGAGAAAGAAAAATTAATGAGTTCCAAAAGAAAAAGGTGCGAAGCACCTAAAAATGTACCTCTGAAAAAGCCTTATAGCTTAAGAAAATCTTATGAATCTCAAAACTTAACGTGTCATGATAGTGAACATGACTATAGTGGTCCAATTAGGAATAAATCTGGTGTGATTCCTGGAATAACTTTTGGAATAATTACGAAAGTCGAATCCCTTAGGGGTAAAGGAGATGATAAAATAGATAATACAGAGGATATGGCTGACAAAACTGATATTGAAGAGAACAGTGTCAATTTGTGTGAGTCTCCCACTTACACCCAAGACTATGACGATATCCATGAAGTTGAACCAAAAACTTCATATGAAGTTTTAGATGAACCTGAAAACGTGCAAGATGCTTCAGAAAAATACAAGGAAAACAGTATTGAAGAAGATATTACAAATGACACAATAAATAATGATATAAGTGATGATACAACAGAAATTCAACACATTTTGATCACATCAACTTTCTCAATTCCTTCTCATGATAAATACATAGATAAGTCAAATATTTCTCCTAATGTTAATCTTGTCGATAATAAAAAAAGTAACTCTCCATCTAGCTTAGACGTTAATGGAGATTCACTTGTAGATAGCCAAAGTAACCACAATAATACAGTTAATGGAATTAACAAAATAAAAAATTTACAATTAAAACTGAATATTGACACGCAGGATGAAATGAACAACATTAAAGATAACGATTCTAGTAATCATGTAAATTCATTAATGAGCAATGGCTTTAAAGACACTAGTATAAATATAAGTATACAAAGTATTACGACAGATACAGATAGCAGTTTTGATAATACTTTACAAAACCTGGAGGACAATGAAATCACTGTTTGTAGTTCCACTAAACCTCGCGATAAGCCTCTGCGTATATCAAAAAAACGAAGCTTGCGTTTAAAAAATCGCAGTAAACCTAAAAATTCTAAGGCTCAAGAAAATGATGCTTTTGCTAAATATGTAGAATACCGAAAAGATACGCTTATAGATGAGTATCCGCATTTGTCACATACTGAAATAATGGACTACCTTTCCAAAACTTGGCAGTATGAACAAGGCGACGAATCAAAAGCAAATAAACCTAGTTTAAGTAGTAACGCTACCAAAGAAATAATCAGTGAGAAATCGGAAACTACTAATCCAAACAATGTTTGTAAAACACCTCGTTCTAAACTTAATTCTGGAAAACGAGTTTGTGCCGTGAGCTTGACTGATATTCTTTTACAAAGTAATATAAGTGTCGCTTTTAGAAATGGAGAGAAGACGTGTATTTGGCCAATAATGGAAAATTCTAGTGAATGCAATGATGTGGAAGGGAATATTATGAAAGATAAAAATAAAGGTAATGACGAAATCTCAAATAAAATTGTTTCAGAAATCAATGAAACGAATTCTAGTAAAACTGAAGATAGCAAAATGCCTAGTGAGGAATTTGATCATCAAAAAACATTAAATGACCATGCAGTTGCATGCGATAGCAAACACGAAAGTAAAATAAATGAAGAATCAACATCAAACGTAGATTTAGAAAATAATTTAGATGCTGTTAAGAATTGTGCTGATAATGAAAGTAACATAAAAAAAATTATTCCATATGGTCCATCGAATGCTTCGAAGAACAATAATATTGATTCTTCACTTAATACACACACTATTATAGAAATCACTTCTGACATAACACTCTTATCAGATGTAACAAATGTAAATGTGAATAATTCTCAGTTACCTAACAATGAAAGTGCTGTACCAGTTTCCCTTCAAGACGAAAACTTTACTGAAAACGTTGATGTTGAGGAGAGTATTAGGTCAGATGAATCTGATAAATTAGTTTCGAAGCCAACCTCTAATAAATCAATTTTGAAACATGTCATAAATGAATCTCTAGATGTTTCATCAATCAATGATACATTAGATGTTTCATCAATTTGCAATACAACAGTGAATGTAAAGCAATCTTTAATTAATACAAATTCTGAGAAAGAAACTCCGATTAAGGTAGACGATACAAATAAATTTTTAAATAATTGTATTTTATCGGACAATACAAATGTTGTACAAGTGAGCTCACAAGATGCTAATACGGTCGAGAACAATATTGAAAATATGGATGTTTCAGAAAGTAACATATCAGGAAATTGCGAACAATCGGCTTCGATCTGTATAATAAACGAATCACATTTTATATCAGATGTTATTATGTCAAGCAATACAGCAGATCATGGAACGAAATCTCCACCTTATACAAATTTGATGGAAGAAAATCCGAATGATGCAATAAATAAAGAAAACATGAAATCTCATGTATCTGGCAATGAACACGATAACAGAGAAGACTCTGTTTTAGAGAATGAACTAAACGTCGCTCATGTTTGTCTGCAAGATGCTGATAAAGTGGCAAACCACAGTGAAAACTATGTTGTTACGGAAGATGATATATCCGTTAAATCAGTTGAATCAATTCTAACAGATGAAACAGAAACTGATAAAATTTCAGCATCTACTGATATAATTGATAGAATTTCAGAATCTGCTGATATAATTGACAGAATTTCAGAATCTGCTGATATAATTGTCAAGGAGCCTTCCATTATACCACCGAACCCTGATCTGGAGATGAATGAACATATTGAATTAAAAAGGAATGACGATGACAAAGTAATTCCCATCGTAGAAAATGTTGCCAAATTAGCGGATCATCAAAATAGTGATTTTAATGATATTTCAATAAAGAGTCCTGAAAACTTCAAAATGGTTGATGATGAGAAGAACATTACCGGTGTTAATAAAATTAAGTCATTTACCGAATGCGCACAGGAACATATTAAATTAAATGGATTCAATTCTAATGATGATTGTACACCAGAAGTTAGTGAAGGAGAATTTAATGCTGAAACGTCATCTATACATTCGGAAGACAGTGAGCCTCTATCCACAGTTAAAAGTAAATTGCAATTTAAAAATCGACATAAAATAAACGACATTAACAATCCGGAATTTTTAAAATACATGGACTTACGACAAGATGCGCTTATGGATGAACATCCAGAACTAAGTCACGAAGAACTTGTTAAATACATGTATAAAACATGGTTATATGAAGAAAGTACCAAATCTGATTTTATGAAAACTGATGATATCGCACAGTCCGGGTTAGTGAAGGGATTGGATGATAATTTGAGACAAAAATCTATACGAAACAGTTTTCGTGCAAGCAAAAAACGTAAACATAAATCTGGCAATGAAGATTCAATATCTGTTAGTTCTGATACCAGTGATGTTTCGATCAAAAGAAAATTACGTAAAAGAACTATTCAGTCCCCTGTTGGTACAATTGACAATAGTCAAAGCAGCTTTAGTAAAGACAGTAGCCCAGAGAGGAAAAACTTGGAAGAAAATGAAGTTGAGTCCATTAATTGTGATTTCAATAATGAATCCTCTAAAGATCTAAAAGCAAACGTGATTTGTGATGATAAAATGACAAATAAACTATTGTCAGAGAATAAATTGGAAATTCCTATTGAGCCACAGTTACAAAAGGAAGCAAAGGTTTCGGAAAAACCACCACCTCAATGTATTTTAAGCAACAATGATTGTAAACCAAAAAAATATTTCGACATTTTCAATCAAGTTGAAAAGAAACACCAAGTTCCAGAGATAACTATTAATGATTATGATATTAATGTCAAAGAAGAATATGATCCAGAAACAGTGTCCATAGATTCCGAGGATAGCGAAGTGTCACTTACAAAACGTAAGCAACGAAAAAATGGAAAACAGTTAAGCAAAGATGACCCAGATTTCTTAAAATATGTAGAGCTCAGGCAAGATGCACTTATCGATGAAAATTCTGAATTAACTCATGATGAAATTGTTTCATACTTATTTAAAACTTGGTTATACGAAGAGAGCGTGAAGTCCGACATAAAAAAGTCGGATGAAATTGACCAAGCTAGTTTAATAAAAGGATTAAATCCAGATACACTCCAGCCAAAGAAAGTCCGGAAAAAAACTAAAGCTGATAAAGAGTTGACTGTTGATGTGGTGATTGATGATACTATTCCAAAAGACAAACCGAAACGTAAATCATCGCACCCATTCTATATTGAAGATGATTTGTCTGACTCGGAAGACATTGAAGTATTTGATATCTTTAAATCAAAGAAGAAGCTTCCAAGCGATGAAGTAATTGAAGTCGATGAAGACGTTGTAGATCAAGTTGATTTGTATTTTAAGCAACTAACGAAACCAAAACCTAATGTTTTCAAAGGATTAGTGAGAGAAAAAGTCTGTGGAATTTGTGAGAGGACGAGCAACCTAGTCAAATGCAAAGGTTGCAGTAGCATGTTCCATGTAGATTGTATTAAAAAAGAGGATGAAGTGAAGGTTGAAGCAAGCCCACCTGTAAGAGGCAGAAAGAAAAAGAAAAAACTCGGACGCAAGCCAAAGAATTTGGACGAATCTGGAAGTCACAGCGACGATAAATCACAAGATATCTCTGAAGAGAACAATGTTTCGATCGAGGACGTCACAAAACAAGAATCTTACGTTGTCGATGCTGAGAATTTCGAATCAGTCTTAGAGGTCAAAATGAAAGAGTTGATACCTATGGCTGGAGATTATTATTCATATTCCAACTGCGACGGCATTCATTGGAATGGTACAATCGCTGACAAATGCAACATTCTACTGACACCAAAGATAGAAACGGATTATTCAGATTTCAAATGCAACAATTGTCAAATACACGACATTCCTGTGTGTTTCGTGTGCAAGTCGGCTGTATCTAAAACGGGCGTAAAATATAGGCAGAGGTGTCAGACTGCACACTGTCATAAATATTATCATATGGAATGCTTGGACCATTGGCCTCAGACGCAATTTCAGGCTGGAGAGCTTTGCAAGACTGGTGGCAAGGTGGATGGACGTTTCGAAGAGTTTATGTGTCCAATACATGTGTGTCACACTTGTGTATCTGACGATCCTCGTGGTTGTAAGACGAGATTTTGTGGGGACAAATTGGCTCGGTGCGTCAGATGCCCGGCCACTTACCATTCATTCACCAAGTGCTTGCCTGCTGGATCGCAAATTTTGACCGCATCACACATCGTCTGTCCAAGACATTATGAACAAAGGTACGTACTGTTCACAAATTGCTTTTAAGAAAAAAATGTTGACTTGTTAGTTCCAACTATGATAACATTTCGTAAGAGTTATGTCTCGCATGCATGTCCTTGTAGCACAAGATCTTGATTTGTGAAAATCCAGTCAACTTCCTCATGATTAAACAGTGCAGTCAAATTCATTTGTCCAACAGGATTAATATTCCGTGATTTCAATATAAGTTTAAATAATTTAGGTAGCTTCTTCTAGATTCATATAATACTGAATATGGACGACCACCTTTTAAAACATAAATATGCGATTTATATTCAATCTCTCTTCATGAAAACAATAGCATTCACTAGCGTTGGAGCCACTTTATTTCAAAGTGATATAAAAAAAAATCTGCACACTGGGAATCTGAAGAATTATTTTATTGTAATAGTTAAGATTGCATGGAATATTAAGAAATCAAGCTCTTGTTGGACAAACTACTTGGACCACCTACTTGAGTAGTTTGACCACAAGGAAAATTTTCTTTGTTGGGCTAATTCGTTCCATTCTTGATATCTATGGCTGTGCTCACCGCAGCCGGTCTTCTTTAGGACTTTTGTGTTTTTCTTACCACTTTGACGTGTTTCTAGACCTGGAAAAGTGTCGTGTCACGTGAACACAGGATGGTGCTTCATATGTGCACTGGGTGGTTCTTTGATCTGCTGCGAGTACTGTCCAACTTCGTTCCACGCCGAATGCCTCAATATAAAACCACCGGAAGGTAATAATAACATTTATACATACCAATTCATATAAAGTTAAACGTTTACAACTAGAAAAGTTTAGTCACAAAAATAATGTACACACATCGCACGCTTAACGGATTACATAACTTTTAGTTCTTAAGATATACAGACAAAAGCAAGTGCTAACGCCATCTATGTTATTCTATTTACATGCAAATATCGCTGGTACGTTATCGGCATCTTATATCTCATCTTTAATATCATTGAGTACTTTTTCATCACCTTTCATATTAATCACCATAGTGCCGTGGTCCCACTTTGGTTTGAGTGTAAATTGGTACAGGCTGCCACAAAGTAAAAACGTTGTAATTACTGATATATTGCTCCATTTTTTCAAAAATGGCATTCGTTATAAATATTTTCTCCGTTAAAGGGCGACCAGAGCGACGTGCATCTTTGTCATCAAAATTTCCAGATTGAAAACGGTTAAACCAAATTTGTGCTACTCTCACAGACACTGCACTAGGACCATAAAAAAAATCGGCTTGCGTTGCACCTTTTTTGTAGTAAAATTTTAAAATGTATCGAATGTCTTCATTAGATACATATCTTGACAGTAAGAAAATCTGCTATTTTTCTAATTTGAATTGTCTTTGTTAACATTTAAACTTTTTGATGATACCAAAACCAGCCAGACACAAATGGTATAGCCACTGAGATTTTATTACAAGTGCATAGATACAAAAATGCGAAAAGAATTTTGCCCCAACCTATTACAACTGTGAGTGAGAAGATTTTACATACTTAGTAATTCTCATTTCACCACTTGTTCACCAGCAGTGCCCTCCTGTCAATGTCATATAAGTGCCACAAGATCATGGTCACACTATACAGGTGTATTAGCTTCAGAACCATATAAAATTGGTGCAAAACCAGCAAACATTTGTTTTCTTTGACAGGTGGATACATGTGCGAAGACTGCGAGACTGGCCGCTTGCCTCTTTACGGCGAAATGGTGTGGGTGAAATTGGGACATTATCGGTATGTATTCGCTATTTTGTACATACTCCAAAAGCTATCTTGATAAATTTATAAAAGTTGTCACAGTAAAATACATTAAACATGAAAAAAAAAACAACTTATTCTAGATGGTGGCCAGGCTTGATCCTGCATCCTTCAGAAATACCGGACAACATTATGGCGGTGAAACATTCCCCTGGCGAGTTCGTGGTACGCTTCTTTGGTCAATACGATCATTATTGGGTCAAAAGGGGACGCGTGTTCCCCTTCCAAGAAGGTAAGCTATTGGATAAAAAAATTTGTCTTTGAAATCAACACATCTACTCGTATTTTTCTATCAGATTGAAATTATTTAATGTTTTATTTTTGTTGCAGGTGACTCCGGAAGAATATCAAGTCAAAAGTCTAAGATAGATGCGGCATTCACGACGGCTATGGAGCACGCGCAAAGAGCTTGCGAAATAATGAAAGGTAAGCTTCAAATTATCGCGCGTATAAAGGCAAAGATTTTTCACGGAAAATATAAATAGTTTTAATGAAAGGTTTATCTATTTTTTTGTTATTAGTAACTTGACGTGTCTGACTGTATGTTGGCCAGTATTAATTATTTATCTAGTCAACGAATTAGAAATAATATGGAATACCAACTGTGCTAAAAAGTGTTTCCACGCAAACTGCGATTAAATGGGCTGGGTGAAAATAATGCGATCAACACGCCCATGATGGGATTGGTTGGGATTTCCGTTTAACATTATCTTACCCCATGAATGGATAGCCGAATTAATTTGCAGATATTTGATTTGTCCGTGTGGTTTGACTTTGGACCCATGTTTTAGCGGCATTTGTCAGCTTCCGTATCATTTCTTTTTCTTGTATCTAGTACTGTACCTACAAGATTATGAAAAACGTTAATTTTATGTTTGGTCTCAGCGGCCGTAAAGAACGATGTGGAGGACACAGATATAGCGTCGTCACTACTGCCGCCTCACTACGTGAAGCTGAAGGTGAACAAGCCAGTCGGGTCGGTGTGCTCGCGGCGCGCGGACGTGCAGGAGAGCTCGCTGACGCAGTGCGACTGCAGCCCCGACGTGGAAGACCCGTGCGGGCCCTACTCGCACTGTCTCAACAGGTGAGCATAAAAACCGGAACCAAAGTGAGAGTTTGCTTGTCATAGGTCAGGCGAATGCAACGCAACGCCATCTGCAAAAGGGGTGATGACAGGGTACAGTAAACGAAATTCTACTTAGTCCGTCAGTTAGATGTTAAAAAAATAATGGACACGTATTTTTTTTTTGGGCAATCAACCAAATAATGACAAAGTTATAGCGCGTCAAAGTTTGGGAGTAGGGGCTCGTGACGTCACTTTTAAGTGAATTTTCACTTATGAGTGTACTCAATGTGACGTCATGCGACTTTTCAAATCAATATATCTCTGCAATGTTTATATTATGTGAAAAAAGATAAATACATTTCCAATACTTTTTAATAATCTACCTGATAAACGAAGAAAAAAAATGAGTCATCATCCCTATTAAAGGCGGAATGAGGATCATTACTAAGTCAGCAAATCAACAGTATAATAGTCTAATAAGCTTATTAATTAATATACTTTTTAAATCATCGAAAGCGGTCCATTCGTTGCAATTTTATAACTAACTTTATAGGCTGAAACGTGTGACGTCACAGAGCTCGATCATCGTTCACTCCGGTCGAACTTAAGTAGCGTCTCTACGCACGCTCGCATTAGCACTAGAGCTCTGTCACATCACAGCCATTCGTTTAGTAATTTGGTCATAACTTCGTCAATTTTTGTAGTAGAACAAAAATTTAACCACTGTATTTTATGGAATCCTTAGCTCTATAAATCTGCATTCTCAACTAAAATCTTTACGGATTAAATCATCATTATTAGACGGTTCATCAAAAGTTATTAATCTTTACAATGATTTGTGACGAAAGCATAATTTTAGATAAAAGCCAATATTCCATTCCTTGTGAAATTCCCGCGTGAACATCATCTGTGTTATTTAATAAAAAATAAATAGTGAGATAGTGAAAGAAATGAACTGTGAATGAGCTGTCGCTGTTTAGATGTTTCACTCGTAGTACATTGCTAATGAATGATGACAGATGCATGATCGATGCTAGTGAAAACAATCGGGAGCCGGAAGCTTTCATCGCGAAGGCACATTCCGATGAACGTTAATTTATTTACCGTCTAATTTCAGCTTAACTTCGCGTTTTCTTCCCCACTACACATGCATGTAGCGGCAAACCTTAGAGACCTGCGTACACTACAGGTCAAGTGGAATATTTGCTCAGGTGGCTCGCGCTGTTACATGATTGACTCCCACTCTCGAACATCTTTTGCTATGTAGATTATGCTACAGCAAGCGCGTTGTCCGAGTGCTAAGGAATGCGCTAGTGCTCAAAAACACAGCTCGAGTTACATATTATATAATACAGGTATGCAAGACAGCTTAGATCATATGCGTACTGTACTTTCAACCTGCGCAAGCTACTTGAACCGTGTGCTAGAAGTCGTACTACCATAAAGAACACGACTCATACCACCTCTTCACATGGCAATTCGTATTTGATACTTGCCATTAGGACAGCAGTTTCTTATCATACTTTATAGGGAGTATAAAGGAGAGACTGATGTCAAGTTTACAAATAGCAAAAATGTACGTAAAGTGGCATCAGCCGAAGCGGTCGAGCCGTTATTCTTCGTATTCTTTTTCTTATAATAGATTTAATCATCATCTGATTTCATCATCATCATCAGCCTATTAATGTCCCCACTGCTGGGGCACAGGCCTTACCTATGGATGGAATAGGGAGATTGGGCCATGACCCACCACGCAGGCCCAGTGCGGATTGGTGGGTGCTAACGACTGCAGATGCAGCCGTGACCAACGGCTTAACGAGCCTTCCGAAGCACGGAGGAGCTCGAGATCGAAAATATTTGGTCACCCATCCAATGACCGACCACTGCGAAAGTTGCTTAACTTCAACGATCGTAGCCGAACGCGCTAACCACTGGCGCCATCGAGCTCCTCTCATCTGATTTATTTAAATTTATTTCTATATTTCAGAATGCTTCTAACCGAATGCGGTCCGAGTTGCCGTGCGGGCGACCGTTGCAACAATCGCGCGTTCGAGAAACGCCAGTACCCGCGAGTGGCGCCGTACAGGACGCCTCACCGGGGCTGGGGGCTGAGGACGCTGCAAGACATCGCGGCCGGTGAGATGATACCCGCGCTTTATACGTTCATGTTAGGTGTCATGGTCAACGATATTAAATACCCTAGATACACCAACACAAACAAAATCGTGCCCGAAACCTGTCCAAAAGGTACATTGAACGATCCACGGAGCTCCGTAAGATGATCGCGTAGTCAAAATCAATATAAGGCAATGGTGCCGATTCTAGCATGATTCTCTAAACCTAAACTTAAATTTGATAGCAGTATATCCTTGTCATTCTCTATAAAGAATGAAAAGGAGAGACTGATGTTAAATTTAGTTTTAAGTTTAGAGAATCACGCCAGAATTGGCACCATTATTTAAATATTGAAAGTAATCTTTAAAACATACTGTATAAGGTCTTAAATAAAACGCATGCGACTTCAAACAGGTCGAAATGCAAGCTCGTTAAATTTTACGACTTATTGCTATATGTGGAGGAATTTAGACCTTAGTCTTTGACTCTACACGCAATTCTGAACGCGCTGTTAGTAATATAGCAGGCACAGACCGCGAGGAAAAGAGACGGCTATATGGCGACGTATAACCGACCATGCATTTGAATATCACAAATATTTTAAATTAAATCAGTTTATAGTAAGTATTAGATCAAAATTTGCTTCAAATGCGTTATATTAACAAACATTGACAAGATACCTGTCGAAAAAACGACACTTTTCGTACTCAAAGTATTATTTTCGCATATTTTTGCGGAGCTCTGTGGCATCTTGACTTTGTAACGGTCCGCGCGTGACTGTGAACCAAGAAGTGCTTGAGTGGAGTTGAAGCACTTCTTGATTGGGACACATTTTGAGCGCTTGTGGTGTATCTAGGGTATTTAATCGTTGGTCATGGTCAGCACTCGCGAGTGGCGCCGTACAGGACGCCTCACCGGGGGTGGGGGCTGAGGACGCTGCAAGACATAGCGGCCGATGAGACGATCCCCGCGCGTTATACGTTCATATTAGGGGTCATTGTTTCCGCATTTAGGCCTAGATACAGCAAATTTAATAAACCTACATATAATAAATAATAATAATAAATAAATAAATATTTCCAACACACACCAATTAGCCTAGCCCCAAAGTAAGCACTATAAGGCTTGTGTTATGAGGTACAAGGGTAACGAATAGAATACATATACTGTACATATATAAGTATATTTATATATAAATCATATTAAACATCCATGACTGGAGTACAAATGCTCGTGTTCATCACACAAACATCTGCCTCCAGCGGGATTCGAACCCGGGACCTCTCAAGTCGGCGATACCATGAAACCCGGCGTACAAACCACTCGGCCATGGTCAAGGTCCAAGGTCGTCAATAAATTTGCTAAATATCGATTTAATTAGAACTAGATTTAACCGAATCTCGTATGCATGAATGTGATATTGACATCCACTAAGCTACTAGTAGCCGGCACATTGAGCCACTAACCGCAGCTACCAAACGCGACCACTAGTAGCTCAGTCAAGCCACTAGATGCAGCCAAAAGTCAACGCCACCAGTGGCTTAATGGCGGCCAATAGTGGCTCAATCTGCACTTACTCTAAAGCTAGTTTTAGTCGAATAGCGATTTGGCGAATTGCCTGCAGTGGGCCTTAGTCCTGAAAATGTATCCAGAAGCGATCTGCTTCTGGGTTCATTTTCAAGAATTTTCCCAGTTTCTCAGGGCATCCGCAAGGGATCGCGGTGTGCCCTGTTATGTTGTATGTTCTATGTTCGGGGTTATGGTGTCTGCACTTACGGTCTCGTTCACAAAAATATAATAGAAGCTTTATTAGCTTGTTATTTAGGTAGGTAGTTCTCTAAAAACACAATTCAAAAGAGATATTGGTTAGTAATACAATGTAATTACTTGCAATTGCAATAGCAAATGACTATAATTATTTTGTAGTAATCCTTACAAAAACTGATAGCCAATGTTATTCCACTAGGTCAGTTCGTGATAGAATACGTGGGAGAATTGATTGATGAAGAGGAGTTCAGGAGGAGAATGAAGCGGATGCACGAAATACGCGACGAGAACTTTTACTTCTTGACTCTGGACAAAGAGAGGATGATCGACGCTGGCCCTAAAGGGAACCTGGCTAGGTGAGACACATTTTTATATGTAAATAAACTATTTTAATGTATAAAAAAACTAGCCTTTGCCCGCGACTTCGTAAGAAACATGAGTGTTGTTGATTTGAAAACATTAAATGTTGTGTACAAAAGGGATGATGACTAACTTTTCTTTAATCACACAATCAAAACATAACAGAGATATATTGGTTTGAATTGTCGCATGACGTCACGTTTGGAACAATTTTTACTAAGAAGTGACGTCACGAACCCCATCTTTAACTTACTTTACCCCGTCATCAGCCCTATTTAAGTAATCAATGATTGATTACTGCGAGATATTTATTTTATTTTAAACATTTGTTTAAGCTACGTTATTTTGTATTTCCGTCGTTTCTTACTTACTTTATGAAAATTTATTGGGCTGGGGACTCCTAAGCATACCACGTATAATCTCCCATGGGAAAACAGATTTTCCCATATTACACCTGCTACTTTCAGTATTTGTCCTTGAGCTCTATTTATTGTCTTTGCGAATACTGCTTTCAGGACTTTTTGTAACAATTTTTTTTTGCAATAATGGCGAATTCATATATCTTCTTGCTTTGCTGCTATTTGTTTCCTCTCAAGCTTTGCAATTATCTGGCGAAATTCTGTTTAATATCTTAATATGATTAAAAAGTTATTTTACGATACAGCTAGCAGTGCCGCTAGCACGAACCATTATCGAATTCGAATAGATTGCAAACCGAAATGTCAATGTCAAATTTTGTATGGAAACTTGAACAGCAGCGGCACAAAGTACGTAACGAGAACTAAAAATCAGTACACATTTGACAATGACATTTCGGACTCGCAAACGATACGAATTCGATATGGGTTCGTGCTAGGGGTACAGTACTCTAATGAGTTTTATTTTAAATTTTATTTATGTGCATTTATAAAGTACGTGTGTATAAAACTATCTATAAATTCGTAATTCGAATATTTCGACATGAGCGTAGATAAAGCAATGTAACAGCTCCGCTCATCTTAACTTCGCTCAGCTCAACTCCGCTCAGCGCCGCACCGCTCCGCCTCGCTCAGCATGACAACGCTCCGCTCTGCCCAGCTTAACTCCGCTCGCTATGCATTTTGATATTATTCTTCAGAACGACACTAATACTGTTTCCACTGAAGTGGAGCGGAGAAGAGATATATATTATGAGCAATACGATTGGCATTTTTTTTTGAGTTCAGCGCAGCTTCGCTTATGTAGCGAATGAAATGCAGGCTTATTTGCGCACGCACCTCTTTCAAAGTATCAATGTTGATTTTGCTAATGTTTCGTTTGTTGCGACAATCGCTTGCACATAAACTTTATTTATTTTAAAAATGTTTTTATTTAGATTATAGTTAAATAAAAATTAAATAATAAAAATTATAACTATAATTATTCTTCTATTTCTTCTTTCAAATGTTTAATTCTTGTAAAAGTATTCATTTGACATTGTGGGTTACCTGTAATGCGAAGAGATGGCGCTGCCTTGCAGCTTAAGAATGGATAGAAGAATTTCGACGCGGGCCGTGAGGGCCGCCGTAGCATAATTGGCCAGTGCATTCGCCCGCATTGCGAAGGGTCCGGGTTCGAGTCCCGTCTGCTGCCTGGTCCGCGTGGAATCGTTCTAGTTATATTTTCTTTAGATTTAAACATCAAGCAGTAACATGCTTTAAAATAATAAAAATTATAACTAGATTATAGTTGCTCAGTAAAGTAACCATAATATATTATGGACTACCTGTTACTGGTAGTTCATTATTAAAAACTGGCCATTAATCAGTTGTTGTTTTCTTCACCTGTGTAATATTTGATATGTCTCTGTTCTAAAGGTTTATGAATCATTGCTGCGAACCGAACTGTGAGACCCAAAAATGGACTGTGCTAGGTGACGTCAGAGTGGGGCTCTTCGCTATAAAGGACATACCAGCGGTAAGTTATGTGTTTGAACATTTAACATTACTTCAAACTCATAGCCCTCGCAGACTGTAGGCTTTCTATTTGCCTAAAATTAGCTAGTAGCACGACGGCGCAGGTGGTTAGCGCATTCGGCCTGCGATAGTGAAAGTTAAGCAACTTTCACAATGGTCGGTCATTGGATGGGTGAGCAAAAACTTATCATCTCACCTTCTCAGTGCTTCGGAAAGCATGTTAAGCCGTTGAATCTGTGGCTCACGGCCCAGTCTCCCCTATTTCAGCCATAGCGAAGGCATGTGCCACAGAAGTGGGGACATTAATAGGTTGATGATGATGATGATGATGATGATGAGATGATAGTTAACCAGAATCTTGATCTATGTAAAAATGAATTCAAGTGCGCATTGTATAATGATTCGGCCGCTAATACCTACAAATCAAATTACTACGGAACTATCTTTCAATTAAAAAAAATAACAATAGAATAATTATGCGCAGTGGTTTAACGCGTTTGACCTGCGATCGTGGAAGTTTCGCGGTGCTAGGCCATTGGATGGGTGACCAAAACACGTAATATCTTGAGCTCCTCCGTGCTTCGGAAGGCAAGTTGAGCCGTTGGTCCCGGCTGCATCTGCAGTCGTCAGCACTCATCAATCCGCACTGGGCCCGCGTGGTGGGTCATGAATTGTTCTCCCTATTCCATGCATAGGGTAGGCCAATAACAGGCAGATGATGATCATATGCATTAAGAGTATTAATACAAGACATAATACTTTATTGAAAACACCACAACACAGTACGGAAATGAGGGAAATTACAATTGTAAAAATAAGAGTGCTTCAATGGGCGATGTTATCGCTAAAAACTATTTCTACCAGACAACGTATGGTCACTCTCAATCAGTTTAGTAACTGATTAAGAGTGGATTGAATGTGGTCGTTGTCAAACCAATATCTGCTAAAAATCTAACTAACGTGGCAGGTAATTTTTGACAATATTCTGACTAATGCACATATAATATTTTTTAAGCAACCACTATTCACCGTGCTTAACATTCGTGTTTAGAAGAAGTCTTTGTATACGAAAATTTCGTAATCTACTAAAAGTGCACATAGTACCTCTGTTATGACCACTATTGGCCTCTCCGAGCACGAACCATGACAGATCCGTAATCGTATCGTCATAGTCAAATTTTGTATGGAACGAACTAGTTAGTTCTTAGTACGCACTCTGTCAAAGTTCGTGCTTGGGCCTCAGATATTGGTTAAAACAACGACAAATGTTTCCCCCCTATTCTAGAATTTAAATATTCTTAGGAAAGTTATAAAAATAATAAAACGAAACGATCGTATTATTTTTCTTTCTCCCACAGATGAGTGAGCTAACATTCAACTACAACTTGGAATGCGCCGGCATTGAAAAGAAACGCTGCCTATGTGGAGCGAAGCGATGTTCGGGATACATTGGCGCGAAACCGAAGCAGGTACGATTTTTTTTATAGATACGTCCGACAAAATACTCCACCCCACCTGATGTTGAGTGACGGTGAAGTCCAGACGTGAAGATAGCTGGTGCAGCAGTTCTACCTGCCACACCAGCCATCCTCACCTTGCCAGCCTGCATGTTGCTTCTTTACGCCTCTTTTAAAGGATCTCAGGTTGTGAGCAGGCAGAGCATTCCATTAACGTGTGGTGCGACAAAGAAATGACTCACTAAATTTCTTTCTACGCGTTGGAATTGTGGCTACAGTTAGACGGTGACAACGAAGGCCAGCGCGCGTGGTCCTCTGTTATTAAGTACCAATTTTATCTTTGAATAAAAGTTAGCATCAATCGAAATGTACTTCTATCGTATGATAACCATTGACGAATAAACACAAGCAGACTCGAAAAAGTGTCTGGAGTAAAATTAAGCACACGCGTCTATTGTCCGTAATTTTCAAACAGTCGTGTTTCGACCGCCCTTTGATTACAATGCCACGCAATGACAAAGTGTTCGGTTAAAAACTGTGCTAATGACCCCAGAGCCACACTTAAAAAACACGGAATATCGTATTTCAGGTATCTGTTCCTTTAATTAAACTAACAAAATGACGTAACTATCTTGGCGTTATCAATCGTATTGCTAATTAATTAAATTTTAATAGCTACAACAGATATCCCTCCCCGGGTGCGCCCTCGTGCGCGTCACGTGATCGCTTATATCTCTTTCGCACCGTAATCAAATAAATAAATATTTCCAACACTCACACCAATTAGGCTAGCCCCAAAGTAAGCACTATAAGGCTTGTGTTATGGGATACTAGGGTAACGGATAGAATACATAAACTGTACATATATAAGTATATATATTTTTTTTTATGTAAATATATATTAAACATCCATGACTGGAGTACAAATGCTCGTATTCATCACACAAACATCTGTCCCCACCGGGATTTGTACCCGGGACCTCACGAGTCGGCAACACCATGAAACCCGGCGTACAAACCACTCGACCACGGAGGTCGTCAAACTGAGTAACTGGCGAACAAAACGGTATAATTACGAAACTGGTCAAACAACTTTTTTTTTTGTATTTGAATCTAAAATATTTTTCATTTAAAACCGCCTAAAACAGTGTTAATATTACTAAGTTTATAATTTAAAAACCATGCCAAAAGCTCACTATGTACATTCAGTTTTATACAGCTCCTGTAAAATTTAATTTTATGTAATTATACCGTCTTGTTCGCCAGCTCCTCAACTCCTTTTCTCTCAACTATACAACATTGAATCGTAGAGACACAACATAAAGTCTTAATTTGAAAAAATGTGATTTGATGTGTATTTGTATAACACAGCTCCGCTCGGACGTTATTTGATGCACTTTTGCCAGGCGATTGGGAGTCTACTTGTTTTTATACGTCATTGATGATAATAAACATTATCTTAATAATTGGTCAGTGCATTCAGCAGCATTAATAGCGAAGGGTGCGGGTTCGAGTCCTGTCTCCTGTCTGCCCCGCGTGAATTTTATTCTAATTATATTTTCTTTAGATTTAAACATCAAGCAAGTACATGCATTAAAAATAAAAATTATAAACATTATCTTGTAATATGTGTTAATGATCTTTACTTTTGTTTAAACCCAAACACATGTATCTTGCTAACTACATATTCTATCAGCATTCAGATTAATGAAAAAAGATCAATTCGTACATTTTTACAGATACTTATTTTTTACTTTTTTTAATAATACACTATTCTTATGGACAGCTGTGATTGTAAATGTTATCGTTGTTCTGTCATAAATCCACGTCAATTCGACATATAAGAACGTGGTATAATATATCGTAAATTTCAAAATTGACTTAAATGCTTTATTAACAAAGCTCAATATCGCATAATTCCCAGGACGAACAGCCAAAGAAATCTAAACGCACTTATAAGAAGCGTAAACCCACCGAAGAATCGCCGTCCACAAGCAAAAATAAGCCTAAAAGACCCGTGGGCAGGCCGGCCAAGCCGAGGGAATTAACAGAAATAGAAAAAGACTTGTTGATAATAAAGAACGCGACCAATGGATTATCCAGCGACTCTGAATGCAGTGGAAGACTGAGCAGCATAGAATCTGATAGAAACATCAAAGCCTTAAAGAGAAAGAGAGTCAGTTTTTCTACCGATGAATTTACCCCGCCTACCAGTTCCCCTAACAACGCGAAAAGAGTGAAATTAGACGACGATAAAGCCATAGAGGTAGGCGACTGATTTATAACTAAACGTAGATTTTATTGTTATAATACTAAGGTCGATTTTGATTCGTTGACGAATTAAATTCGGTGCAGTCGTACTGTACATATTTTTTAAAGAAGCATTTTGATAAACTTGTGAACTGTAGTTTGTGATGTTTGTCAGTATGTCTAAAAGTATAATGAGGTCCCATATGTGAAGATTTGATATTAAAAAATAAAAAAAAGTTTGTACATTTTAATTATGTTTGATTTACTAAGGATTTTTTGAGGATAAAGTCCATATGTTTTATGGTTATATATATGGAATAATCAATCGGTCTGATTTTATGATTACTTAAATTTGAATCTATCATGTCTTATATTTTACAGAATAATATCGTTTTTTGTTTTATAGAATCATAGACAATCGCACAGTTAAGATTACCGATTTACGTAAGTTCCCTTTAATTTTGTAAAGCAAAATGCGTATTACAAAACCACATAGTCTATTATCAAAAAATCATTTTCCAAACTTAATATTTGTTTCTTAGATTTTCACGCACATCACTCATTAAATAAAACTAGTTTCGAAACGTCAATAAATAAATAAAGTTTCGTGCATTAACCCGTGAAAAACTAGTTTTATTTAATATTTCGATTTTTAAAATAATCAGCAGCTTAATATCAAATTTTGTAATTGAGACAGACGTAGATGCTATATTCCGAATGTTTTTTTATTAGTTTTTAATCGAATATATAGCCTTATTACTTTATCAACAATTAAATAATCAATATTAATCTTTAATGCAATATAGTGTATGGGATCTCTTTTATCGGATATTACTAGTAATCATTAGTTTTTATTGTGTTCAGTAATTATACATAAACATTGTCACTGTGTCTGATATTTACAAAATCGCACTGCCGATTAGGACATGCAAAATAGGACTAGTTCAAATTGAAAGTGCTTGTGTGCGTACGTGATAACTTTTGTACGTAAATTTGAAAATATTTGCGATCAAAATGAATGATCATGAAAGGCAAATTTATTTAGTGATGTTCGATAGCTAGCTAAAGGCTCTTCAAAATTATGGAATACTGTGTTAGCCAAAAGTCCTTGTACTATATGTCAAAGGAATGTTGCTTGACAATGCTTTTTTTCTATAATATCTAGAATAAAATAGTAAGTGGCTCATAATTTTCTTAAAATAGAGTCTGTAGTTTCTATCGATTTTTGTAAGCATCGGGGGAAAATCCTATTGTGAACATGCCTTAAAACTTTGATCACAAAATTATTTTAAATTTGTTATCAAACTTTGAATGCCAAATTTTGTTTTATCTTGTAATATACTTTGCCTTTGTATAATATGTAGTTATTTTAATCCTGCATTAATTATACAGTGATAAAATTCGTGAAGTCTGGAAGAGTGTGACTTCTTCCTATATTGACTTAGCCATAGTAATAGTACCTAAATAACTCTACAATTATTATTTTCCTAGTTCTTATATTTTCCATCACAGAAAGCTGATCCAAAGTAAGAAATACGATGCTTCTCCATAATTTAGATTAGTTTTGTTTACCGCTTTTAACAACACATTAAATACCAATTATTGCAATGAGGGCTATCGTGGATGAATTCGCCGCTAGAGGCGCTTGTGTAGTATGAGGTCTCCGAAATATCAATGTTAGTGCTTGTGGGTTGTCTACGCGGGTTTATTTCTTATCAGAAACTGATTAATTATTAGCAAATATGAGTCACGTGTCAATGACTGTCAGTGATTTAAAAGCGGAGCTAAGAAAAAGAATTATTTCTTCCTTTTCTTCCGAAGAAAACGTAACTGCGCAACACTGTGGCATGGCCGATTACGTTTACGATACGGTTCTTTTGTATTAAAATATGATTTAAATGTAAACTTTGATTTAACGCGCTTTAACAAACTTTAAAAGCTGCACTCCAGGACCTCAATCAACAGTGGCGGCATCTGGTGAGACAGAAAACGGTAGCCCTCATAAAATAGACAATAGCACAAGTATATGATTTAATAGACGTAAATTGGAACATAATTAATTTGCGAATTTGAACGCTATTAAGCTGGGGCTTTTCTATGATTCCACAGTTCTTGAATTGATGGATCTGATTTTTCTCTTGGATTTATTAAGATTCTCATTTGCCATAGACAATATCTTTCTAATGTTCAAAGGTTTCAAAAACTTGTAGAGTCATATTTGGTTTTATAATTATATTTTCTCCTTCTGACTATATAGACGTTGATTCGTTTATTTTATTTAGGATAACCATCGGTACCCTTGGCATGAACCATTATGGAATCTATTTTTTACGTGAAATGTGAACTCATTTTTAGTTCTCTTTTCGTCTGTTGTGGCGCTGTTATTCAAGTTTCCATACAAAATTTGATTATGTCATTGCGTACTCGCAAACTATTCGAATTCGATATTGGTTCGTGCTAAGGGTACATATCATGTTATGGTAAAAAAAGTAAATATTTTGCTTTCATTCAAATAAAGTGTTAATCATTTATATCTGCAGTTTCATTATTTTCAAAATCGATCAAAAGCTTTATCACAACCTATTGTATAGTGCTGTCCTCATAATCATGAGGACTTTGAAAAGTCTGAGCAAAAAGCCGATAATTTTCTGGACTTCTTAGTCACAAAGTGGAAACAGTACTCAGTTTACGCTCGATTTACTAATAAAATCCGGACAAATTCAAGTCTTAAATTTCTGGAGATGTCCGGACTAATACGGACGGATGGTAACCCTAAGTGCGATTCAAATAGCGCAAGTTGCAGCGCTGTAAACAAAATGTTGTAACGCGCGGGGTTTACTTTCACTGAACTGTACCCCTACCACGAACCATTATCGAATTCAAATAGTTTGCGACTGCGAAATGTCAATGTCAAATTTTGTTTGGAAACTTGAACAGCAGCGCCACAAAGTACGTAACGAGAACTAAAAATCAGTACACATCTGACAATGACATTTCGGACTCGCAAACGTTACGAATTTCGTCTGATATTGGTTCGTGCTAAGGTTACTGAAATTACGCATGCTTGCTGCTCACTTCACCATTAAGATTGAATCGCTCGGTAAGCAGATACAAATGCAACGGTCTTCTTTGTAGTCGCGGGGGCAAATAGATTGACGATGATTTCGACCTAGAAAAATTCGTCTTCGGCCTACTGCAAAGAACCAAGGCCACATAAATCGCTGTGAATATGGTCATGCCCCCCTAGCGTGACTAACAAAACGCGATATGATAAAGCGATTTATCGACATTAACTGTCAAACTACAATGGAGTTTGACAGTTGAGTATCGATAAATCACATGCTAGGGGGGGGGCAGGAGTCGCTTCTCGATAAAACAATGGATAGAAAACACGCTAAAAAGCATTTTATTTCAATGCACCAATAATAGTATAAAACACACAGAATAAAGTATAAAAACTGAAATATATAGTGGTTTAAATATGCGTTCGTTTATCACAATATTAGAAAGTTTATACCTGCCGCATACCAGGACTTCGGAACACCACCACAACTGAAACAAAAAATACACTAATTATGACGTCACAAGACGCCACTGTCTATGGGCATATGTTTAGCTCATTAAGCTTCATACAATTGCGGGTGTGTGAGTTAGCACTGGCGGTCTGCCGCATACGCACAGAAACCTTTCTATTGGCGGCTATGGGTTGCCAGTGCTCAATCACAATTATATATTAATTAATAATAACATTTTTTTCAGATTATTCATCCATAATGGTTAGTAAAAATGAAGCTCACAAATCTAGTCCTAATAGTAAATCGAATGCAACAGAAAACAAAAATATTAATGACTAGCTTTTGCCCGCGACTTCGTCCACGTTATCGTCGTTTTTCGTAAAAAAAGTAGCATATGTCCTTCCTCAGGGTTCCGTGGTTTTGATGTGATAAACAGATTAACTTTCGTATTTTAGTAGGGAAATATAATACTGTTAAAAATATCGCAATAAGGAACCGCAGAATATTATTATTATCACTGTGCCCCGAGACCATCAGCGTGTAACTCCTTGTATGATATTATGTTAATGTATTGGTAATATTGTTTAGATCGCTTTCACATGAGTCTTAAGTACATATAGAATGAAAATACTTCAGCGCAAAGCTTCCGGGTAGACAACGTTGAAATTTGACCCGTCCGGAACTTGAACATAAAAAATTCTAGGATTGCTAACCCGGGAAAGACCGACATAACTGACCATGTGAAAAACAATTGACACCGAGATCTACTCCAACAACACGAAAGGCCTGCCCTTGAGCCTTATTATTGTCATTGCATAACACACCGATACTGGGAATTGCGTTCTTTTAAATTGGAATGGAAAATTATTTGGTATTATGGGAATTCTGGGAATAAAGATGGTTTCTCCTGCACCGCAACCTATTAAAATTTGAGCCTCGATTACATTTTGTTGCAACTGGGTTACTTTAAGCCGAGTTCCATTGCAAATTTGTGGTGGTCTTAAATTTCGGAGCAGAATAATCGGAATGCCAATTTTCAAACAAATGTCATGAGATGGAAGTTAGGGGTTATATTTAAAGAATTTAAAAATTCTATCGGGTAATTAGTGGCTTCTTGTTCATCGGCGATTCTATTTATTGAACTATAAACTTTGCTTTCCCCCTGGATATTCGACAGTATTTTATTATTAATCTCAGATGCCTGATCATTGGGAGGAGTTAAAATGGACCTTTCGCATAGCCAAGAATTGTTCTTATTTAATATATTTGTTACGTCACCGTAAACTGACGATGTAAGATGTTGTTGGGATTGCACTATACAACATAACTCAGGCGTCAGAATAAGTTTTCCTTGGTGTAGCAGTGGATAGGTATCTTTGGTGAAGGTATTTTCTTTAATAATATATCAGAAAATTCACGATCATCCGGGTTATCTACAGTTCTCACTCGCATGTTTATAGTCAAATGCACCGATTGTATATCACGCCACAAATAAGAGCTTTTCAGGCAAGCCCTAACCTCAGCAGCTCGGGTTCCCCGTGGTATTACCGTTAAGGTTTGTCGGAAATCACCACAAAATAAAACTGTGATACCGCCCATGGGTCGATCATTTTGTCTTATATCTCTTAAAGTTCTGTCTACCGCTTCTACTCCTTTTCGATGGGCCATCGTACATTCATCCTATATGATTAAATTACACTTTGAACGAATATTTAAACACTACCAAAACAACTAATACGTGGTCCTAACTTTAGCTACCTTACACATAAAATCTAAGTGACTATTTGAACTAAAATATTCTTATAGAATTATAACCAGAAATATATACAACTCACAACAAAAAAGAAATGAAAATAAAGCTGAAACGCCTGTGCAATACTATCTACCTATACCTCCTTCACTTAAAAATAAATACTTATAACTACTTTAATTAATAAAAGTACCTACGCTTAATAATTTTTAATTTGAACGAATATTTAAACACTACCAAAACAACTAATACCTGTTTTACAAAATAACAACAAAAGATATTCAAATAAACTATTTAAAGACTAAAAGTCGCGCTGATAAGCACGGTTTCGGTCTCCCAAGCGGAGGAGCAGATGAGAAATCCTCATGGATACCCAAAGCCGGCTGCAAGGTTATGTCAGACTCGCACTGACTAAAAAATACCCGTAGGGGCTGCCTCTGGCCGGTAAGGCCTCTAAGGCTTCATCGGAAGCGATCGTCCCCCAGGGGGGGAGCGACGCAGAAAACAGATTTAGACAGCTCGCTCTCGGACCTTTGATACCCTACCGCTGCCGCGACCCGTGTCGAGCGCGGCAACCGTTACACAAAAATAATCCTTATAGCATGATTCAGTATTCACGTGCGACGGCGCGATGGCTTATTTCATGTATAAGTTTGGTGTTTCTATACCGAGTATTATAAACGTAAGAGTAAACAAATATGATCAGAATGCTCCGAACTGCTAAGCTATCGGGAGTTACACGTGTTATTGTGAGTCAACCATAAAAGATAGACATATGCTGTTGCGGGATATTTTGTAGACAATTTTATGTAAAATATTTCCGTCATACATGATTTCTATGTAACTTTAACCATTAAGGCTGCACACGCGACGGAAGCTTAAAAAATAGAGTAACTTCTCCCGTTTTTCCAATATTTCCCTTCACTACTCTGCTCCTATTGATTGTAGCGTGATGAAAAGTATACTATAACCTGCCCAGGAGTATGAAGAATAATTGTACCAAGTTTCGTTAAAATCTCTCGAGTAGTTTTTGTTTCTATAAGGAACAAACACACAGACAGACAGACAAAAATTTTACTGATTGTATTTTTGGCATCAGTATCGATCACTAATCATCCCCTGATAGTTATTTTGAAAATATATTTCATGTACAGAATTGACCTCTCTACAGATTTATTATAAGTATAGATTAATACAAACTTAACCACTCAAGAGTCACCGAGCCAACATATTGCAGCGCACATTCAACGCCCTGCGCTCTCTCTCAATGTCAGTGTCATCTACCATATCATCAGTCAACCAATGGCCCAAGTAATTAAATTTGTTGACTCTTTTTAATCTCACACCATAAAGAGTCTCACTGGGTATATTGTGATAGGTTTTCAAACCAGCTTTCGGGTTTGACTTATAACAGATTAACTCATCTGGACGTTACAGGCTTCTATGAATTACCTTTGATTTGTACTCCGGGTTTCAAGGGAAGTACCTACTCGAGAAGTCCCGGGTTCGAATCCCGGTGGGGCAGATGTTTGACTTTATCTACTCAGTCTTTGTGGCAATATACATAAGTCCGCGAGCAAACGCATAGGTTTCACACATTTGTAGCAACCTTCGCTTTGCACCAATCGACTGGCTCAGCAGCACCATGTCATTGGCGTAACTCAGACTGTTAACACAAACCCCATCAATATGACATCCAATGCCAGTTATGCTACGCCCCTCGATTAATCCGTCAACGTACAAATTGAAGAGCTTAGGTTACCTGCCTCATTCCACACTACAACCCATACATATCCGTATGCGAACCTGTCCATTTAACACTATTGCGTTGGTTTTCACACCAATATCTAAACATAGGACACAGTTCGTGTGGTAAATTAGTTTCCACAAAATATTGTAGGAAAAAAGGTCAAATGCCCTCGACAAGTCCAAAATAGAGGCATAGACTGGCGTTTTTCTTGATGTTAGTATTGTACAGCTAGCTTGAGGCTCAGTTTTGCACTTTAAGTTGAACAACCCGGTTTAAAACTGAATTGTGCGTCATGTATATTCAAAAGCTCCCCCAAGTGCTAATCAAGCAAACTGTCCAACACCTTAGCAGTGATGGTCACTAATGATATAGGCCTGTGGTTAGACGAGTCAGAGGCATCGCATTTCTCGTTTTTAACAATCGGTTCAATAACAGTATACATAAGTTCGTCTGGAAAATAACAATGACTCATACACAAATTAAAGAACATCGCAAGTAGTCGCGGAAGGTGTACGCCCGCGTGCTTGAGATGCTCAATACTGAGGCTGTCGTGCCCAGGTGACTTTCAACTAACCATGTTTTTTACTACAATTGCATCTTCCCTAGCAGATAATCTAACAGTTTGGTTTTCGGGATGCCCATCCACACTGAGCATCTGCCGCACATTAGCAACCGTGAACGGTTGCCAATGCGGTTGCGGCAGGTGCGGCAGTTGAAACTCTAAAATGACGTTGAAATGCATTAGCGATATCTAAGGGTCCGCGCACACTAGCTACACTAACAGGCAGCTTTTCAAAAATTTTCAGTTTTTATCTGAATGTATTTTAGTAATTATGTTCATTTGAATTTGTTGTCCATTATTCTGACAATATTTTAATTTCCATTTATATTTTCAACGGGACTTACACATATTATTATTGTACAAATACCCAGAAGTTGGTTTTCCATATAATATCCAATTATGGTACCAAAGGCGAGCCTCTCTATGTTCGCCACTAACATATTTATTCCAACCTCATAGGTTGTGTACTTATATTTTTTACATTTGGTACCTCTGTAATTACTAAGCTCAGCTGCTTGCTTAAGTATATTTATAATATTTTTGATATAATGTAGTAAGTGTAGATTTATAATTGCAGTTAGACCAAGGTTTATCAGCACATTTGTTAAATTTAGATAGCAAATCCAATAGATATAGACGACGAGCTTTGTGCAGTTGCCCATACGTTGGTGCGCTGTCAGTTATTTTGGACGACGTGAGATAAAAGTTGGTGGGCGAGGCCCAATAAGTTCTATTCACGTTGGCGCTTCCCTTTACTAGGCAAATTAGGCAACCGAAACCGAGCCATAACAAGACGAATATGCTGTTTATACATTGGTATTGGTCTTCGCTTGGCCAACATGTACATATATTAAAGGCGGTTTAATATATTAAACATTTGTTCGTATCGCTCGGGGCGTTGCTATATATTCGATTTAGCCGTTAGGGGACGTCGAGCGTGGGGATAGCTGGTATGGTAGGTTAAACTGTTTAACCAGCTATCTACGCAGCTCGACTCCACTTTCGCTTTACATCAGGCAGGGTGGAGTCTTTGATTATTTACACGCCTGGACAGAGCAATCGAAATAAACCACGTAAAGAAAACAGTTCATTTTACGCGCAATGTGTGCGTGATTCTAGTGTCAGATTGTTTAAAACCAATCAAAGTGTGAGTGTTTAGGCAACAAGCTTATCTACCATATGTAGTAGATATTTTTGAACCGCTTCCGTACAGTTAATACGGTATCTAGGCTTGTATATCAAAAGTCAAAAGAATAATGAACAAGTAAAGTAGGTAATAATTTACTCACTACTCCCATTGCAGCAAAGAACAAAGTGCCACTCTTTAAATGGAAACGATGTGCGATAGTGTCGTCTTGTTTTGTATCGAGGAATTTGTCCAACATTATAGCTTCGTACGAAAAGTAAGGTCGTCGGGAATTAGTACTTATGATTATTTCGGATTTGGCTTTTTAATTGTTTAATGTGGTCAACGTTACGTTGTTTTTATTATTTTAAGGACGTTGAGGAGAAAGCATGGAGAAAGAACATGCTAAATTAGAAGTTAAGCCAATAAAATGTCAAATGTTGATTTATATTTAAATGCCAAATTTCTAGTAATTATTCTGATGGCCTGTTACACCACTAGCTAATGAAATACTGATGGCATAGTCGGAACTTATAATAGCTCTTTAATATAATCTGAGAGAGAAATCAGCACATATTATCAGTACAATAACCTTGCTAACAATACAGATAACTATTTAAAACATTATCAACTACTGGTGAATCTGGCATTAAATCGTGATAAAAATCTTTTTCTATATAATATCAAAATATGGAGAAAATAAGTTTTAAATCATAAAATTAGGTTTGGGATATAAATAGTAAGTATTCACCTATTTTCGTTAAAAAATAAGTTTTATATAGGAAATAAAATAAAAAACCAAAGCATGTTATGATGCAGGCATATTTTGTTATTTCGCAGATATATTTAAGGTTTTGAGAAAAAAGGGAAATAAAAAACCTTTTAATTACCTACAACCTCACAGTTTAATTCTTTCGATAAGAGTAGTAGTTTTTCCGACCCGACCTCAAATCTCCCGTAAATTGATTTTCCTAAATTAAAGAGTTCTCTTCCTTTTTAAATGGGTTTTACCATGTTCTGATTTTTGTTGTTCTCAAAAATTATCGACCCTTGCCTAGAACGTGAGAAGAGAGCTAGCTTCACTTCATCAGAAAAAACATCACCTAGCAACTACCATTACATCAATGAGGATATCATTACGTTGTTATTTTCCGACGTCCTCGTAAACGAATTCGCAGGCTCAGCTAGTTTATACCTATTTAAACTTGATCCTCCTTTTAATTTAGATGATGGGTTATTAAGAAGAAATAGATCCATATTATAAATTTACCTGGTTTGATTTCCGGTTCAGAGAGTTTTCTTTAATTCTTTGAACACAGTTCGTATTATCTTGAAAATTAAAGTGACTAATTCAGTAACACATTCTATCTAACTGTCTTCAGACCGATTGATGCGCGTGGGATTGCAAGTTCGCGAATTTCATCTAATTCTTAACTATCATCTTTACCGGGGTAAGCCAATGTTCGTCTATCATCATCAAATTTCATCTCAGTCAGTACCTTTAGTACGAGTTTTACAATTACTAAAACCATGATAGTTTTCGTGAGCTCGCACTCGTACTTAGGGAACTTACTGATTTTATTGTTTCAATAAAAATAAACAGTGTTTAAATTCTATTATTAAATCATCTGCGTCTTATTAAATTTTATATATATTTGGTTAGTTTTCACCAAAATGAATATAGAAACATAATTTACAATTACGAAAACTATGATAGTTTTCGTGAGCTAAAACACGTACTAAGGGTCGCACTCGTACTGGCAGGTGACGTCGGAAACTATAAAAATCGGTGAGCGTGTATGTAATTATATAAAGCAGACACATAGAGAAATTGTATGTTACAGAATCGAAATGCAGGATAAAGTTTTAGAAATTGGCAATCATAGATTAACTCATAAATCATTATGCAAGAGATTTTATATGAAGTCTAAATAACGATAAAGTTATTACAAAATTATTTGTAATTGAAACGGACCTAAAATTTCAAAATTCTTTTGAGTACGTGCCTAGGTAAAAACGAAAAGCTGACTAAGCGATCGGCCGTGCAAAATCTTAAATCAGAGAGATCCTCTGTTTAATCTCTCCATCTCATTCCAACCCTAGCTGTTTGGACATCAGGGATATATTCAGCTCTTTCCCCCGGGTTTTCCCGTTTATGGGCACATTTGGCTCATAATTGGGCAGTTTGTCTCAGGTGTCGCGATTTAGACGGCATTAAATGAAGTGATGCCCGTACCCTTATCTAGTCAAATGGCACATTCGAGAAAATTTCAGGGACTCAACTTACTATAGATATTTACACTTACTTGGGTGTCTTGCATGTGAGTTCACTTAAGGTAATTTGTTTTTGGAAATTACTGATTCCTTAATTACAAACATTTGCATGAGGCGCACTAAAAATTTACCAAAATCATAAAAAATATACCACATAACGGAGTAAAGTTTTGTCAAATTCGTGCGTCATTTTGAATCGATCGCACGATGAATAATTTGTTCTTTACAATATGTTCCAAAAGTTTTCGATCCCATGTCTCGCACGTGCCTCTAAAACGGTAGGATGTTCGTTTTATATTATCAATCCTTTTGGCTCACAGCTCGAACATACAATAATATGTAAATAGAAAATAACGATTCTTGTCTGCAGCTGGGACGGTGTTAATTCAATTCTCCCCGAAGGCTCAATTTAAGGGAAAAATCCGATGTAGGTACCTTAATTTATCTTTGTTTTTATAAGGTAATTTATGTTTTGTTTTATATATATTTTGGACAAGTCATAAAAAATACTTCAGGACCTAAGTATTTATACCAGAAACAAAACGGGGTTGTACGGTCGCGGTCAGAAAATGTTTACCACCTTAAGGATCATAATTGCATGCACACATTTAGGTCACAATTTGATTGACCATAGATTTCTTTTTTCTAATGATATGACAATCAATCGCTCTAGAAGATGGACTGACTGCTATCAAGGTTTGATATACAGGTTGGCCGGGGAGTTGACGTTCAAACGTAAAATTTAGATACTTTATAATGAGGAGTATCCAAATCACCCCCATGTATGTTCTACGATTTTGCGTAGTTTTCGAGTTATAATTTTTTTAATGATTTTTTTCGTAATTTTCACCTAACATCAGTTTTCGATTTTTTTCTCATTCTGTTGGACGTTTCTGGTTCAGTTTTTTTGTGATAACTGACTAACGTAGTCTAACCTAGCACCCTAAAACTTATGGTCTATCTAGGCATTGCAGAATTTACTTAGAATTTGTTCGAAAGTTCAAAATTACGATTTGAGCTCAGTAGGTACACACAAATTTTCAAAGTATCAAAGAAAATGTAAATGTAAATTTTGAGTTCAAAGTGCATTTAGAAACTTCCTGAAACATTAAACTTTAAAACAAGGCCAAATAAAGATAGGATTAATGGAGGTTAATTTTCTGTAACTGACCTTCAAAGTAAATTAAGGCATTTTTCAAGGAAGAAAAATAATTATTTTCTTTTATTTAAATCTTTGCCTTTCTCTCAGTTATGATGGATTTGAGTAAAACACAGTTGTTAATGACCTAAATTCTAATTCTTCCGAGTTTCTAGATTCATACATTTAATTAGAAACACAGGTATGATTTCATTGTTGTGATTTTAACCATGAAAAAAAGTTCAGGTAAAAAAATGTTGCTATCTCACTCTCTCTAGTTTGTGTCTGTGGGTTAGAGTAGTACAGTAAACATTAGAAACACGTTTAAGTGAGACGTTGACGCTAACAATGAGTACACCTGCGTTCCGTCTCTCAGTCGTACTCACCTTGTGTTTACTACCACTCGTCTTGTTCTGCCGTTTTTTCGTTTTTTGTTTAAGACTCTACAGGGATCCACTTCAACGCCGAGGAGGAGCGCAACCTGATCATTACCCTGACTATCGTGTGTTCATTAATACTCACAATAAGTTAATGGCAGGCCGCATTCCTGGCCAACGTGGCGGTGAAGGCATTCAGATGGTTGATCAGGAACGCAGGGAAATTGTACTGGAAGAAGTGCAACGCAATAGTAGTACAAGTACGAGAGCATTAGCTCGTAACCTTGACATAACAAGATCTTCAATATAGGATATTTTGCGTGAGGAATCATTTCACGCCTACCACATACAAAAAGTACAAGCGTTGCAGCCTTCAGATTATCAATTGAGAGTCAAGTTCTGTAGAACTTTGTTGCAGAAAAAGGAAGAAGATCCCGGATACTTTAATAAAATCTTGTGGACCGACGAATCAAGATTTGAGCGAACTGGGGTTTTCAATATCCACAATTTTCACATTTGGGCCGTTGAAAACCACATGCCGCCAGACCATCATCATTTCAACATCGTTTTAGCGTGAACTGGTGTTTTGAATGGCGAATTAATAGGCCCATTTGAACTGCCATCGAGATTAGACAACGACACATAAAAAAGTTTTATAGAAGACAATCTACCCATATTACTGGAAGATGTAAATCTTGAATTAAGAACGGCGCCGGGAACGACGGGGCGCCATGTCATTACGCGACACAAGTGCGTCACCATTTAGACCAGACCTACCCCAACAGGTGGATCGGACAACGAGGACCTGGCCACCACGCTCGCCTCACCTCAACCCTATTGATTTCTTTATCTGGGGCTACTTTAAAGAAATTGCGTACGCCAGAGAAGCTTTGAATGAAGAAGAACAGAGAGCAAAAATTCGCGAAGCTGAAATCACTGTGCAAAATAACCGTGAAGCACCTAAAACATATTTTTTTGCGTAGATGTAGATTGTGTATTTCTGTGGGAGGGCGAAATTTTGAAAATTTGCTTGAAATAAATGTATTTTGTTAACAATTAACTGCATTTTACTCAAATCCATCATAACTCAGAAAGTCAAAGATTATTTTTTTTCCTTTGATAATGCCTTAATTTACTTTGAAGGTCAGTTACAGAAAATAAACCCCCATTAACCCTATCTTTATTTGGCCTTGTTTTAAAGTTTAATGTTTCAGGAAGTTTCTAAATGCACTTTGAACTCAAAATCCCCCCATTAACAATTTTTTGATACTTTGTAAATTTGTGTGTACTAAGCTCAAATCGTAATTTTGAACTTTCGAACAAATTCTAAGTAAATTCTGCAATGCCTAGATAAACCATAAGTTTTAGGGTGCTAGGTTAGACTATGTTAGTCAGTTATCACAAAAAAACTGAACCAGAAACGTCCAACGGAATGAGAAAAAAAATCGAAAACTGATGTTAGGTGAACATTACGAAAAAAATCTTTAAAAAAATTATAACTCGAAAACTACGCAAAATCGTAGAACATACATGGGGGTGATTTGGATACTCCTCATCATAAAGTATCTAAATTTTACGTTTGAACGTCAACTCCCCGGCCACCCTGTATATACAGGGTTACAGGGAAAGTCGTACTGAATATTAAAGAACGTTATTATTCAGGTCATTTCTGATGGATTTGGTCGTATAATATGGTGTCCGAAACTTAACCGTTATGGAGATATTGGATATTAAAGATTTTTTAAAAAAATCCAATTTTTTGGGTTTTTGGCGATTTTTTTGAAACTAGAGCTCCAAAGGTCCGATTTTTTAATGTATCTAGTTAGAAGACATGTCAAGCAATAAAAATAATGAATAAAAACTGAACCTACTTCTAACGGCTTAAAAAAACTGCTCGACAACGTTTATAACTAAAGAATTTTCACCAAGTGTTCTTAACTTTGAAGCACTTTTCTAAAAAAAAAGGTATGGAACTTATTCTGCAAATAATTTTAAAAACTTCTACGTCTCTTTAGCTATTCAAAAAGGTATAACACTTGCTATTAAATTGGCGAAACATTGACCAAATAACAGTTATGGTAGCAGAGGGTACATTTTTAGTTTGAGGTAAAAATAGCAAAAATACGTAAATAAAACCAAAAAAGCATCATTATCATCATCACCAGCCTATTAATGTCCCCACTGCTGAGGCACAGGCCTTCCCTATTGATGGAATAGGGAGATTGGGCCATGACCCACTACGCGGGCCCAGTGCGGATTGATGGGTGCTAACGACTGCAGATGCGGCCGGGACCAACGGCTTAACGTGCCTTCCGAAGCACGGAGGAGCTCGAGATAGTAATTTTTGGTCACCCATCCAATGACCGACCACTGCGAAAGTTGCTTAAGTTCAACGATAGATCGGTCCCTCTAATATCATCCCATACTCGAGCACAGTGTGATCTAAGATCATGAGGGTTCCTTTCATTTTGACAGTCCCAGCTTTGAACCTTAAGACCCCATAAATTTTATATAGGGTTTAAATCAGCAGACCAAGCGGGCCATTGAATAGGACAAATGTCACGGTGCAGGTTGAACCACGCCATAGGAGCAAGGGCCGTGTTTACTGTTATGCGACCTGACTCGTTTTGTGTCACAATATGAGCTTCATCATACCGAGTTCGATTATAGCGCCCTAAAGTTAATCTTTCGATTTGGCTTGATTTAAAGGTTTTCTCATCGGTAAATATAGTATTCGACCAATCAAAATCGAGATGTCGTGCAAAGTTATGCCGGGCTGTTTTGTGGTGAGGTTTCAGCTCCACTTTAATAGCATGGTGTCTGTAGTGTAGTCTAGCACTGTGCAAAGCTCGTCGGATCGTCCGAGCACTCACATCATATAAAGGAGCAAAATAACTAGTTGGTGTGAAACCGTTCGCTTCGTAACGACGAATCATTTCTGTTATTTACGCGGCGGTTAGTATTGGTCGTCGTCCTGAATTATTTCTATGATCTGTTAATTGCCCTTCTTCGTCGTGACGCCGGATCCAAAACCTCACAGTGAATCGCCCAAACGTCCAATTTGTCCACCTGGGTGGTCAGTTAGGAATAAATTTTCCCAATCGTCCACCTTGTCCTCCTGGGTGGTCAGTTAGGAATAAATATTCCAACCGTCCACCTGGGTGGTCAGTTAGGAATTAAAGATACTAACCTACCACGAAGTTATTTACTGACCACATATGTGTCGTAAATTCGTAATGCTTCAATACTCATAAATTAATAAGCTTCCATATTACATATTTATGAAACACTATCTTGCGCTCGCAACTTTGTCTACTTTAAAGTTAGTTTTTGGGAGTCCCACAGGATTCATTTTTTTATTGCGTTATTACAGTTAACTGTATTGTGTTTGTTGGTAACAATAACTGGGCTTCTTCTTCTGATGTAGGAACCAGGGCAACATAACTCCAAAGAAGGTACTGCTTTCTCTCGTGACTTATTCCTTGTGATAACCAAGAACTTCTTATTCGGTGGTACGATTAACAGAACAGAAGAAAACAATCTTAATTATGACGTTTTCTTCTGTTCAATTGCTGATTTATTATTTGTATTTCTCTTTCGAGGTGGTTCCTTTTAAGGAGATAGGTACTTTGGTCGACTTCGAAAAGTAGGATCTAATTTAGAGTCTTTGTTTAAGTATGTTTGTTGCGCAATTATTCCGCTAATGAGATTCATTAGAGAACAGTTGGGACTCGATGTTAATCCAAATAAAACAATTTGACAGGCATAAAAGAATCAACTCCAAATTATGCCGTTAATTTACTTCTAACGCACTTACCTACTTTTTAACACAAAATCATGTTTGTCAATGAAATGCACGTTGCAGGAAACTTTCCGTTAACTAACATTTGAAGATCGATTAATTCTTACATCGCTTCTAACATTGTTTGCGTCGTCCAGCAAACATTGGTTGTGCTCTCACACCGATACCCGTTCGGAGTGTATTTTTAGTATCGTCTCTGTAGATTTTCTATTTGTGACAGTAATTGAGATTTATCTTGCGGAATCGAATTCGAAAATGGGTAACGCTGAGTACTTTATGTCCGTGGTATAAGGGCCATTTCGATTGATTGTGCGAGTGGAAATGAAGTTGTATGCGTCCGTCGCTAATGGGAGTTTCATCTTTCCGTGAAGGAAGGCGTTTGTAAGCATTGAGTCTGAGGCAAGAATGTATTATTATTCTGACGACGCATTCCTGCAACGGCTGCGAAACGTCAATAAATAAATAAAATCAGTGCATCTAACCCGTTGAAACTTGTTTTATTTAATGAGCGATGTGCGTGAAAACCTAAGAAACAAATATGAGCCTAGTCTATATTTCGAATAACAAAAATGCTTCAAGATTGATTTATTTTTACAGATCAACGATATTAAAATATCGTTATTGCAGATGCAGATGAGTTTGCACATCGGTTGCCGTGACTCAGCTTCGAAAAAGATTAGAATAGAGGGTTGGGTTTTGGACCACCTAAAAATAACACAATATCAAACTTAATGTAATACTAGGTTTTTACAGTACCTTTACTTCCCTGTGCTGCTGCGTGGTGGCCGGATGCAGATCCAGAGACGTTTACCGACTATACCACCGCGAGTTATTCTCCGTTATCCCTCCATCCCCTTTTCTTCAGAGGACCTTGCGCTCTGGCCTACGTTGTCACTGACTTACTGTGGCCATGATTCCAACAGAAATGCTTCTTCACGCCTCTCTTAAAGGACCCCAGATTATAGGAAATGATAACACTACAAAGAAATAAGTTACCTAATTGGTTTGTAGTATTCCCCTTTCCAATAAATCTATGGTCATTTAAGAGAGGTGTGAAGAAGCATTTCTGCAGGCCGGCAGGGTGAAGATGGTGGGTGTGGTAGTTTATAACTGCTGCACAAGCAATTTTCGCGTCTGGACTTTATCACCACTCAACAGCAGGTGGGGTAGAGTCTTTTGCCTACCTAGTTATAAAATAAGCATCCAGACGATCCTGTCGTAGGGGGAAAGGTCGGTTGAGTCGTCACTCGGAGGGAGGGGAAAGTATCACAGGTGATAGCGAAGGCATAAAAAAAAACTTCCTTGCCTCCTTTGGATGTGGCTTCTGACAACCTCAACGCCTCCTGCTCGCTTACTGGACCTACTTTATGGGTCTCACCTAGTGGGCTTGACCGCGCTGAAGGCAGTGGTGAATCTGTAGAGAGTGGGAAAAGGACCCCAACGACCACTCCGTTGTAACGCAGTGCGCACCCCGATGTATCCGAAGAGGAGAAATCCTACGCCTTCGGATATGAAGAAGAGTTGAAAAAGGGAAGATATGCGATGGGTACCACTTAAAAATGCATTCAACACAACGCTTGTCACCCGCTCCTGCTACACAGCCGCGTTTTCTTGATTTCTGGAATTTTTAATAACAATTTTTAGGTACGCATTACGAGGTAGTCCTTTAGACATAATTTTGTTGATCGTCGATATGGGTCTATTGAATTTTTATGAAGCTATCGAATTTAAACTTATGAAAGGCTATTATAAGGTGCTAAACAGTGGTAAGTTTAAAATGCCCTCATAAACTTGGGAAACGACAAAACAAAATGGCTGTATTTGGCCGTGAGCCGATTAAAACCTTTTTCCTTCTCATATTAACATGGTTTCTTTCTTGGTTCGGAACAATTTCCCAATCATCGCTAGATTGTGGCTTACGCTGGAGTGTGTTACATAACGTAGCCATAACATAATCGTAAACGGAACGGGTGCGAACTGGCGGGTCCGTAATATAATCGTTCGGGTGTGACCCTGACCTTCAACCTTCAGTGTTGCCATACCTACTTGCTTTATAATTTAATTTGATTTACTTGAGGGTAGGTGTGATATCACTGATAACAAGCCTGATAGCTCCTTAAGCCTAGTAGCTTTCGTTCCACACGTCAGAAATATGCGCGAACGATGTACTCCTTTTAAAGTCCGTTAAAAAAAGTCTTGATTTTCATGGACATCTACGTATAAGGGAAATAGTATACTTATATTAGTGGCATGAAAGTATTTCCATGAAATACAATAAAGTAATAAATAATGGATTATAACATATTTCTAAAGAAATTTTTACTAGAAAAAATTGACACGGCCAATATTGTCGTGGTAGCATAGTTGGTACTGCATCCGCACGGATAGCGGAGGGTTCGGGTTTGAGTCCCGTCTGCTTCTTGGAGCGCGTGGAATTTTTGACGAGACATCTTCTTATAAATCGATGAACACCGGTTGCACGCACGAAGAGGTCTGACGTGATGTCACGTTATGTCACGAATAAGTTTAAAGTTCCCTGACTGCCCCTGACCGGCTAGAGTTCCAAACCACTACTGCCCCACCTGCACCCCTCTGTCCCCTGACCTCCCTTACCCCCCTCCGCGCTGAGACCCCCCTTTTTGCTCATTATATCGATACCACTACATAATAAAACATGTATATAAATGCCTACTGGCGGGCAAATATTTATTTTGCTGAGAAAATAACATAATATTTAGTAAAAAATTGAAATAAAGAAATTCTATAAATTCACATTCCAAACATGAATTATAGCTTCAGTGCATAATATGCATACATGTAAGCGCAAAGGACATTGGAAGAGCTCGATGGCGCAGGTGGTTAGCGCGTTCGGCTGCGATCGTTGAAGTTAAACAACTTTCGCAGTGGTCGGTCATTGGATGGGTGACCAAAAATCTCCTATCACGAGTTCCTCTGTGCTTCGGAAGGCACATTAAGCCGCTGGTCCCGGCTGCATCTGCAGTCGTTAACACCCACCAATCCGCACTGGGCCCGCGTGGTGGATCATGGCCAAATCTCCCTATTTCATCCATAGAGAAGGCCCACAGGCACACCCCAGCAGTGGGGACCTTAATAGGCTGATGATGATGATGAAGCACATTGGTTGGAAGGCTTGCATGAACGGTATTTGAAAGCTCTGTAGAGCTTTTGTAACCAAGATCCTTTTTATGTCACTCAGTGCTTGTGACGGCTTCAGCTTGATTTGCACTTTGCCGTTATACCACTGCCAGCATGAAATGTCACTAGTTTAGCAGTTGGCAGTTGAATTTTTATAATCTTGCTGCCAAACAGTTTCCTATTTACTTTTGTAACAAATATATGGAAGCCTGGCAACACAATGTAAACGATGTTACTATAATACAATCTAGCGACAATATGTGCAATATATTGGTTGGGAGAAGCAAAAATATTGCCGATAGCTTTTCGATCCAATACTACGTACGTACATTCCCGGCAAAACTGGTGTTTACTTTTCTGCTCATTACAATTGTATGGATTTATTACAAATGTATTGTATGTTGTTGTGCTTGTTTGAGGAGCTCGATGACGCAGGTGGCTAGCGCGTTCCGTCTACGATCATGGAAGTCAAGCATCTTTCGCACTGGCCGGTCATTGGATGGGTGAACTAAAAATTATTATCTCGAGCTCCTCCGGCGTGGTCCGGACACGTAAAGCCGTTGGACCCGGCTGCATCTGCAGTCGTTAGCTCCCACCAACCCGCACTGGGCACTTGTATCTACTTATTATTTCTAATTTTTACCTATGTGCTCTGTGATTCTTCCTATTTCCATCCCTAGGGATGGCCTCTGACCTAGCAAAGGAGATTTTAACAGGCTGATGATCAAAATAATGTCATAAGTACTTGTTTGAGATTTCATGGATATGACACTAATTTTAAGAATTTACATAAGCGCTGGCCACAGAAGCGACCATAATAATAAAGAGTTAAACTAACGTTGGTTTTAAAATTCAATGAACGATGTCTTTTTCTTATTAAATACAAAAATCTAACCGAAATAGTTAAAAGGCTTTTTTTTCTCCTTGGAAGAAAGTTCACACATAAGTGAGATCCAAAGGTCGCAGCGATGTAAAAAGTAATCTGTCCCATCGTACCCCGGAGGCACCTTAATGGTCACACATGCAAGCGAATATGGGGCTTATGAGTCTAAGCTGTTGAGAGTGAAGTCCCGTGTATATTTTCGCGCGTGCAATGATGTCTGACAAAGTACTGGGGAGTTTCATATAAGTGATATCGTGCATATTTATATTCGAACTCTTTTGTGGGCCTACTGAATGGGGTATTATAGCCAAGAGGCTATTCTATTTAACGGGAGAAGTCGATTGCATTTATAGAATTAGAAGATTTGAAACATTATTTTTATTTGTGAAAATGGTAGTAAAGAAGTAAGTGAAATTCCAGTATGATTGCAGATTGCCCACACTAATTTCTCTATGAAGCTATGGTACCCTACTCAGTGCTGTACATAGGTGACCATTATGCTAGTTAGTATCTTTTTCTCCTACTCTGTGGATAATCTAAAGTTTAAAGATAGTGACTTCAGAATTATCTCTAAAGTCATTTTTCAACTTGACGAGTCTGTATAAAATAATAAAGGGAGAAAAAAAACAGTCCTTGCTGAGTTTTTTTGCCGGTTCTTTTAGAACACGGTCTCCCGCCATCGATTTGAGCATCGGTGGCGTAGCTTCTCGATCTTCAGTGCTTGTAACAGCTGTGCTGCCTAGACGGAATCAATGATATTTGTTTTCATTTACTTGAAAGAAGACAAGCCATTCAAGATCATACTACACTCCCGGACACACAAATTTCAACGGCTTATATATTTTCAATCTGTCGGCCCACTCAAATTTCAACGGTCTAAAGCAAAAATATATGTTAGGTTGAGCAATATTATGATATTTTTAAAAACATAACAACATTTTTTTCATCCCACCACCTCGGAAAGTGTAATTTTGCGCTTCGAAATCTGGCTGGAAAATTCTATTTTATTCGCTTGAGCGGCAAAGTAGATTTGAATTTAGAACATCACATATAATGAGTACTCAATATAATTGTAAATTCAAAACGTCATTAAACCTATTTAATGTAACCTCTATGGTGCCAAATTTATGATTAGAACTTTTTAAATTGTGAAAAAATTTAAATTTGGAACCTTCTTGGTTTCTTTGTTTTATTTGCGTGCTTCGCGCCATTCTAGTTTTTCACGTTTTATTGCTTAATATAATTAACATAACCTAAAAACTGTACAAAAAAATCAACTAAAATGAGTGACATTAGCGACGATGAAGTTTATCTAACGCCAACTGAGTTAACTGAAACAGTTAATAATGCGCAAATGAGCCTTCTCCCTCAGCAATCACGAGAGAAGTATTTGAAACAGTACGATATATTTAACATGTGGCGACTAGCTAAAGGAGCAAAAACTTTCTCCGAAAACGTTTTGCTGGCATATTTTATAGAATTATCTGAGACCAAGAAAGCAAGCACGCTATGGAGTACGTATTCAATGCTAAAATTAACAATTAAGATGAAGAAAGACGTTCATATCGACACCTATCATAAATTAGTGGCATTTTTAAAAAGAGCCTCATCTGGTTATAAACCAAAAAAATCGAAGGTTTTCACAGCATCTGAAATTGCAAAGTTTATTAATGAAGCACCTGATTCCGTATATTTAGCGGCAAAAGTAAGTCAATACGTGTAATTTTTTGTTGTTGATAAAATTGTACATAGTACTTACAATATTTTTAATTTGATTAATTTATTTACGATTATAAATACTTCTTTTGTTACAGGTTGTTCTTATTATTGGTATAACCGGAGCATGTCGAACAAATGAACTTACACTACTTAATGTCAATAACGTATCAAAATATTCTCATAATTCTGATGAATTGCTATTAATTAATGTACTAAATACCAAGACAAAAAAAGACCGCAACTTCGTTATTCGCAAGGAATATGTAAACATTGTTCAGAAATATCAAGCTTTACGTCCTTCTAACACCCCAATTGAACGATTTTTTCTACAATATCGCAACGGAAAGTGTATCCGACAACCTATGGGTCAGAATAAAATTGGCAGTATTCCACGAGAAATAGCAACTTTTCTCGGACTTTTAGAACCCCCGTTATACACCGGTCACTGTTTTAGAAGAACCTCAGCCACACTTTTGGCCGAATCAGGGGCTGATCTTCTATCGCTTAAGCGCCATGGAGGCTGGAAGTCTAATTCGGTTGTAGAGGGATACATAGAGGATTCAATCCAAAGTAAATCAAAAATTTGTAATAGTATCGTGGAGGCCATAACGCTGAAAGAACCTCTGTCAGATTCTTGGTCTCGCCCTTCTACATCTAAAATGAGCCCCCATAAGATTGGAAACAATAGCCCTCTCTCGCCAACATTTACGCCAATAGAATCCAATGAATCGGCACAACTATTTAAAATTACTGATACGAGTAGTTTACCACAAAACAGCGCACAATTCACAAACACCAACATAACATTACCTAACAAAAATATTAAACTTAACATAAGTAACTGTAGCAACGTTACATTTAATATTTCTTAATTATTTTCTACTTCTTATTATTTTCTTCAATTTATAGATTATCTTAATGTGTTTTAATTGAAATAAAAATATTTTGTCATTATAAATTGTTTTCTTTTTCATTTTGTCATTTCCTCGCTGAGGTGGGATGAAAAGTTACGTATTGCACTCGAGTGGAAAGATTTTTCACCTTGTGCTCGTTTGTTTCCCTCGCTTTCGCTCAGGATTCTAATTTAGAATCACTCGCTGCGCTCGTGATTCAACTTTAGAATCCTTCGCTTGCTCGGTCATCCAAATCGAGCACGCGGTTAAAAAGGAACTTTCCACTCTTGTATAATAAATAACTATTAAATAAATAAGCGGCCTCTGCGGCCGAGTGGTATGTACGCCGGTTTTCAAGGTGTCGCCTACTCGGAGATCTCGGTTTCGAATATCTTTGGGGCAAATGTTTACGTGATGAATGCGAGCAATTATCATGGATGTTTATATATATTTCTAAATAAAAATATACTATATTTAATAATGTATCAGTATATGTATACTATCCGTTACGCTAGTATCCCATAACACTAGCCTTACAGTGATTACTTTGATACTAGGCTAATTGGTGTGGGTGTGTTAGAAATATTTATTTATTTATTTAACAAAATGTCTCTAACATCATCGGATCTTAAGACCTTTGGAAATGTGGGCTGTCTCGCTACCTTTGCAACATCAAGCATTCAACGAAGTCCAAGTTCACCCGGGAGAAAACTAATCTGCGTCTAACCAACAAAAGCATTAATTAAGAAAGAAATAAGGTCCGTCCTAACCGATCCGGTTCAAGGCAACGTCCGGTACGTATACCTAGCGACCACGCAAGTGGTGCGGAAAAACAGTCTTATCAACAATATATTTAGAAATAACTTCATTTACTTACTTACTGGTCAAAATAGCAAAACTAAATGTTCGTAACATCAGGACACGTAGTTGATAAAAGAGTATTTTAGTTCCCTAGTTGAAGATACGTACTTTAAAATCACCTTACGGGATCCAAGTCAACCTGACCTGCGTGCAGTGCTACCAGCGAGGCTTTGGCGCTCCCCACCAATCCGCATTGAGTCAGTGTAGTGGGAGACGGCCTCCCCACCCCACCAAAAGGCCTTACTAAACCAAGGTCAATGACAGCATTGGCAAAGCGCCAGGACCAAGGGTGCCAAGAATCCCCGAAGTCTACTCTCATCCTGAAGCCATTCAGATCCAAAAACACCGAACGATTTGAACTCGAACTTTGAATGTACGGATGGCGACCGTATCGGTGAGCAGTGCGGCGTCGCAACGTTGTTACGTCGCAGCGGCACCGGGCGCCGGCGTCCCGGCAGCGTACAGTTGTTATGTCGCAAAAACAACTGAGGACTGAGACAATCATGAATTTTGATAGCATATCGCATCATCAAAGTTTTTGTGAAAACTTAGCAGCGCCCCTACCGGAGGTAAGAACAAACTGGCTTTTATTATACGATACGATTACGGAGCTGTCAAAATTCGTGCTTTGGCCTCTGAGCGGTGCCGCTGTGCCGCTCCGATGTCGCAGCGCATTCACCCCTCCCCGCTTCGTCTCAGCGGTTGCAATCTGGTGACTATCTAATTCATAGGTGACATGTCACAGATATTTCTAATATAAGTAAGACGACGCAGCGACACCGCTCCTCCCTCCGATTCCGTCGGCTAAGGCACGTCTTAGTACCCCGGGGTACCCCGACGACGAAATCACCCTCACCAACGCTCCTTCGATTCCTCCCACACAGGCCACAAGCACCAACACTACATAGCTAGCATATTTGTACACTAGCGTTAGGCAGACACCGCACCCGTAGGATAAGAGTACGAAGACCCGGTCTACACACGACACGCTATACTAGGTACAGGTACGTACCTGGGCGTTTTCCCCCGCCCCCCATGACAACGGCTAACTAAAGCCGAGGTTCGAGTCTCAGAGTCGCCCTCTGGTTGAGCCGACCCCTTAGGTTCGAGTGATCTTAAGGCTCCAGTCGGAGAGGAGACCCCCCGTGGGGAGATGCCATCCGCCTGGAATACTTCTCTCTCGAGGCACTCGCCAATTCTCGGCTTAAAGTCCCCTTAGGATCCCCTCAAACCCGGTGACGCTGTAAAGGGGATCTGCAACCAATACGCACTCAAAATAAAACCGCTCAAGCACTGCGCCGCCACCGCAACGTATCGTGTGTCCGTGCCCTTAGGTCGAGGCTTAAAAGCCAGAGAAGTGAATTTAGTACCGATTAACCGATTTCCTTTAAATTACTTTTAAAGTTCACTTAATACTTTAAGACTGCTGTCGCTTAACCACCCGCCACCGCTCTGAGAAAGAATTTCACTTTGACAGTTTGACAAAAAACCCTCCTTGCAATAGGAATCAATTTTCATTGAACTATTCTCGTTTTCTTTAGATTGAAATATTTTGCAGTTTATCGCTTATATAATAAAAAATAAAACCTATATCTCCTACTGGATTTCTTCTTTCAAATGTTTGACACTGATGGGAATAAGTACCTTACCTTAACTCATTTCATTGTATTTCAACAAAATATGAAAAAGAGAAATAGCTACCTCCCTAATAGGTACTTATTTAAGAGAAATTCGACAACTCTGTTATTGATTCACAGAAGGTTTATTCCATTCTATATATATAAATATCTTTTTTGTAAAAATAGTAAAAACCTCTGCCAATATTCATTCTAAACACAGATGCCAAAAATTGGCACTTTATTCCTAATTTTTGAATAACATTCAAGTAAAAAGCGGAGTATAATCTCAGCCAGAACAACCATCAGCAAAGAGGATATTAACCTGAAGAGAATTTTACTATAAAATATTCCACGCGGACTAGGCAGCAGACGGGACTCGAACCCGCACCCTTCGCTATCCGGGCTAATGCCTGACTGACTATTAAGCTACCGCGGTCCTGATGGCCGTGTCGAATTTTCTCTAGCCTTTCTTAAGCTGTAAGGCAGCGCCATCTCTTCCCACAATGTCAGCTACATGTTTAAAAATTATAAAATATAATATATAGGTAACCTACTTTTAACCAGCAGCTAATAGTAAACCTACGCTGAAACCTCTGACCTACATGTTCAGTATGTACACTTTACAGTCTAAATTCCATCTCGTCTTATAAAATTCTTAAATAATAAGTACAGTACCCTTAGCACGAACCAATATCTAATTTGTAACGCTTGCGAGTCCGAAATGTCATTGCCAAATGTGTACTGATTTTTAGTTCTCGTTACGTACTTTGAGGCGCTGCTGTTCAAGTTTCCATACAAAATTTGACATTGACATTGCGCACTCGCAAACTATTCGAATTCGATAATTGTTCGTGCTAGGGGTACCGTACTGTGAGACCTTTACACTACAGTTTTGCTAATTAAGTACGAGATTATGATATTTAAGAGTTATATTTTTCATCAAACTGACTTGTATTTTAGACATTTGTTATTATGCAAATGTTTGGTCTTAACTTTTGTCGTTATCAAAGTACAAGCACTCTCTTTTAAGTTGAGCAATCATTCAAGTGGGATTATGTGACACTGGGACCGTGCTTCAGTTCACAAGAATCATCTGAAATCTTTAGACTGTCTTAAATTTCGATGCATCTTTTAAATAAACTTTCTGATCCCGTGTGGAGCGACAAAAATACATGTTATAAATATTTACGTCTTATTTCAATCGGATACAGCTTAATTGACAAGATGAAGCGGGAGAAATGTACTTATTTATATAAATACTAGCTGTCTCAAGCGAACTTCGTACCGCCACAATAAAATAGGCGTTGGTGGTAGATGGGTGAAAATTTAGGGTTGTATGTATTTTTGTATGATGTATCATAAAAAAAAATAAAAAAAATTGTCCAACAAAAAAATTTTAAAAAAATTATTAAGGGGCATGACAAATACATGTCCGATTCTCAGACCTACTGAATATGCATATAAAATTTCACGAAAATAGGTCGAGCCGTTTCGGAGTAGTTCAATTACGTACACCGTGACACGAGAATTTTATATGTATATTACATTAAAGTGAAACTTTTATTACATTGCTACAATTTTTTCTCATTCATCTTTAGCATGTCGCAATACATTTAAAAAGAGACCATATCAACAAGCATCGGTGATTCAGTTGTAGTGGTAGAAAACTCGTCTGCATTTCATCGCATGGTCCGGGTTCCATTTCCAGCCGAGAAAGGACTCTTATTATTAAAGATTTTAAAAGTTTCATTAGCATTGTGGTTTCATAAAACAGTATTGTATTTTTATTTTAGGTAAGTTAATAGAGTTGCAAATGGTAAGAACGGAACCCCATTACTAAACATCATTCATCATATCCGTCCGTAGGTCCGTCTGTCTGTTACCAGGTTGCATCGCATGAACTATATGGTAAGCAGTTTTATTCTTATTACCGTTATAATATCAAAAAAATAATTAATAAAGTTGCTTAGGGCTAGCAAGTATTGTCTCTGCCCCGAGTGGCTGACTAACGTTACGCTAAGGTAAGTTTTTGTTACAAAGTTGCCAACTCGTCTCTAAAATGATTATGCATATTTGTCATTACATTAACACACTCGTAAAAGAGGGAACCGTACCCAAACACGAACTTTGACAAATCGCATCGTCAAAGTTACAATGGAAACTAACTTAGTAGCCCCTACCGGACGTGAGAGCAAACAGGCCCACTGCATAGTTAATATGGCGATACGATTACGGATCTGTCAAAACTCGTGCTTGAGCCTTTGACTCCAAAAATATTTCTTATCGTGCTACCCTTATGACTTGTACCACAACAAACCGGTGTTTATAAATTACACCAGTCCAGTTCGTTTCAGACATTACTCAATCTGTCCACGTGCCGCCATTCAGTATGTGCCATTTATTTGTTCAACTGCACCCCGATAAATATTACTAAGGTATTGTAGGAATATCTACAAAACATCTATTAGAGTCTGTGCAGAAAGAGAATGGGCGTGGCCAAAAACGGAACTAACATTAAGATTTTTATTTGGCAATCAAACCCAGCAATCTGTAAAACGTCAAAGTTTTGTATTCATACGGATTTATATGTTGTTGTGATTTCTTGCGGTTTTTTGTATGTAATCATGTCTAAAAGGGTTAAACCTTACAAATACGGTAGAAAAGCATTGCAGCGCCCTCCAATCTAAATCCCATTCTCTTTCCGCACAGACTCTACCCCACTTACTTTAGTGTTGAAACATCGTCATGCATGCAAGGTAGCGGAGTGTTTTTAAATGATTTTGACATGATACAATATATCAAATTACATAATATTAGAGATAACAAGTCGGTCGTATTGGTCGCATTATAAACACGAAATATCTAAGTTTTTTCCTAAACTGCGCTGTGACAAAATGCTGTCAAATCCGAGCCAAATTTAATTTTTATTACATAACAGAATGGTTGTGCGGCATAATAGAAATGGAATATTAAAGATCTAAAGAAGATAATCAAGCATAGGTACATAACTAGAAGAATATTATATATGGTGGTGGTTAACACAAGAGTAAAATGTTAAATTGTGTTGAAATAAAAGATTAATTTGTGAAGATTCGTATGTATTTATTTCATAGAAATCCACTTGTCACCGACTGAAAAAGTAATTGACTAGTGATTAGTGACGTGATTTTTATTATAGTTCGTTAGATGAAATATCAGAATTATCATAACGATGTTGTTGTAGAGCACACCATGAAGCATAGTCGAAGTTGCCATCGACGGCGTACCGAGGTTGATTCCCGATAGGGTAAATTAAAAAATATAACCTTTTATGTTAAACGTTAACTCTCTGTGAATAGGTACTATTCACACAACTTACAATTGAATAATATCAATAATTGCACATTGAGTTTATAAAAAAAAAGTACCATGTTCACGGATTAATGTAAGGTTATGGGCCGGGAAGTGTGTAGATCAAAATATACAATTTTGTCCTTCATTCCGGATAAACAAAACCAGTATGTATGTATCCATCAAACATCTTAATAGGGAGATAGCGTCCTGAGTGGGTACCTCCATCCTCTACGATAACACTCGATAGAGCTCTAGGTTGATAGCTTAATTACAACGGATCTGAGGTCTTGACTCTGTGGCATTATTGGCGGAAATTAAGAGGACTTTACAAATATATTGAGCGCATCAAAGTGTAAACCAATTGATTCATGGCGCAAATTCTCATTTTGATATTTTTTTTATTCAAAAGCCTCATGTTAATAATATAGAATGTGTTTGTTCTTTAGGTTCTCACGCACACCACTCACTAACTAAAATAAGTTTCAATGACATAGATGCACTTATTTTATTTATTTATTGAAGTTTCGCATTATTTTCAGGATGCGTCGTCTGAAAGAAGGATGCGAAACGTTAATAAATAAAAACAAACCGCGCATATATACCGTTGAAACTTGTTTTATTTAATACAGAATGTGAGGTTTTACATGTGGTAGGTTTCGTAAACACTCTTCTATCAGTAATATCGTAGATCAAAACACTTTCTCAGACGATTGCTTGTTGTTTCATAATGCCAAGCTATGAATGGGTTAGACGTGAAGAATACGCTACAGTTAACTTCAGCCACAAAAGGTCTTATTACAAAGACAATGCGACCGCGTTAATTTCCTTGTTTGTTCAAGTTGTGCTTTCGAGCAAATTTTGCTCATTATGAATCCTCGTTATTAATTACGCTGCATTTAAAATTATTACTTACACAGAATCCGGAGTTGAAACAAAGACCTTCATTTATTTCTACATACTCTTAGTTCACGAACCTCTTTAGTGCTGCAATTTCAAGTGCTGAGCTTCATAGAACTAAATGCGTAGTCTAAAGTCTGTTGCTGTATTACCCCGCCCTACTCTGACTAATAAAGGGAGCTCTTGGGCTAAAGCGAAACATATTCTGTGCTAAAACCAAAGAGAGAATAAGGCGGCTGGCGCATTACAAAAACCGCCTGAAGCCTGATTGTAATTTGGCAAAGTACAATTTGTGGAAAATCCTTCGTCTCTCCCTCTATGTTTGATAGCAATCAAAGGCAATCGCGCGCCAGGGCTTCGGAACCTTTTGGTTTTGTATCGATTCTTAGTAATAATACTAAATCCTTTCCAATAATACATATTGGAAACGGAAAAGTTTCCTAAGTTTGTTTTTTGCGCAGCAACGACATATAGTCTTGTGTGCTTTTTGCAAAGTAGGAGATTTTGTGGGTCACAGACAGTTGTCTTTCAAATAATTGTTGGTAGTTTTAGTTAAGTTTGTTACACATATTTATGATATGACAGATACCCAAATTTAGAATAACTCCTTCCCTTAAAGTTTCACTACAAAAAGTAAAATTTTGCTAACACGATTTTGGATAAATCAAACGTCAATTTTAAGCCCATTCTGCCTACCTTTATAATAAGCTTCACGACAAATATTCGATTTACAACATTAAATTCCGTTTTTGTATAAAAAACAATAATCCAAGAGCTCAAGACGCTTGGCCACAGTGATATAGAGGACTTGTTATTTAAATACGAATCCTAGGCAGTATACTCAATTCTAGTCGTACTTACCGATACCAAGATATTACATCGTAGGGCTAGAGGAGACGGAATGTCCTATCATAACGGTTCTACACACACACACACACACATACATACATCACACACTCATACCAGAGCTTAATTATATCTTTACCTTTTTAAAAAATGAATTGTTATTTTGTAATGATATAGAGTATATAGTTATTTTGTTACCTAAAATAAATGTATGAGATCCTAGGGATCAGCAGAACCGCCCAACACAAGCATTACTACATGCTTCCTGGTTAGTTCTACCCTCAGAATAACATTGTAAAATAAGGTTAACGAAAATACTATTTTATTTTATTTCTTATTATTTTATAAATTTCATGACAGCGTTTTCAGACTGGATACGCTTAATAGCTATTTTGAGCTTTCCTTAAAGATACAGTCAGTTTGATATAAAGAAAAATATATTCATTTATTTTCTTATTTCGTAAATCTGCTGTGCACCCCTGTATTTTTTGTTTGTATTGTTAGATACAGAACTTTCTGGATCCATTTGCTCTTGAAGTGTTATTTTATCGATCTGATATTGGATTATATTTATTTCTTTCGAGAATATCAACTTTATTCCTTGCTCTAATAAATCAGTAATGTTTTAGTCTAATGTATGAAGAACAAGGCGAATGTACCATAAATAATGACCGCCCAATGAGTGATATGGCTACATACTGAAATATCACTCAACATTTAGGAGCTGCTTAACAATGCGTAGGTCAGTATATACGGTCAAGGACCTTCAGGTCACATTTATTACACCAGGGCAGATCAAGAACATTCTGCGAGTAACTTGCTCCCCTTTCCTATTTGAGTATTACGAATATGTGAGTGGTAATAAAAATCTAAATCATCTAAATCAAGAGCTCGATGGCGCGGGTGGTTAGCGCGTTCGGCTGCGATCATTGAAGTTAAGCAGATTTCGCAGTGGTCGGTCATTGGATTGGTGACCAAAAATTTTCTATCTCGGGAAAATATTATTCCTCCGTGCTTCTGAAGGCGCGTTAAGCCGTTGGTCCTGACTGCATCTACAGTCGTAAACACACGCCAATCCGCACTGGGCCTGCGAAGTGAGTCATGGCCCAATCTCCCTATTCCACCCATAGCCCTATGCTCAGCGGTAGGCGTCTTACGGCTGATATGATATGATAGTTTCCGATATCATACATCTTGTCCTTTATCACCCTGCCTTTACTATCAGCAAATATCAATAGATCTGTGATATTTTGATTATGTAAAAAAAGAAAAAATACCCTTTGATAATCTACCTCATAGACGAAGGAAAAAAAGGCTAGTCATCATCCTTGTTATAATTCGAATGAGAGAACAAAATAAATTGTTTGTGCACGTTGTTGTCAAGAAAAGCAATAAAAGGAGTTAGGTACCTACCTAACATTATTTATATTGTGAGGGCGTTTTTTGACGCAAATTGTGCCGCCTAACTTTTTAGGGATCGCTAATCCGATTCTAAAAAGGTTTCATGACAAAAATTGGGTCTAAATATTTCGTACCTACTTTTAACTTACTTTGTTTAAAAACCTATTCCATTCAGCTTTATCCGCAATTTTATAAGTATAAACAAACTTCAGTATTTTATCCCTGGGAACCTCAAAAGGTTCTTCTTACACTTCTAAATAGCTTAACACATTTTGATAGTAATGGCTTAAACAAACGATGTTCTGTGAATAGCTGTGGAAAAACACTTGCATTCAGATTGACAGACATTCATAAAACACTATTTGACAGATAAACGTTGCTGTTATGTGTTTTTTTATCAGCCAGTTTGCTTATTAGAACCTAAACAAAACTTGTACTTTATATGGCATTTAGGTTCCGAAATAGGTTACCTTTTAATAGTTTCAACAAGTAGTGAAACATTCCCTGATTTTGACATAAGTAGGAACGTCATACCACATAAAGATCGGGTTCATTGCGCGGAGTAAAATTGTAGTGAATAAATAATTGTTTGGCATAATGGTATTACACCTAGTGAGATTTTATTTCAAGGAGGTTACCTACTAACAAACTATGTTTAAAATTTTGGATGTGTAACATCTTTCCTCTCGCTTTCCTGCAATTTGTGGGAGTGATTTCGTGAAATGGGACGGAAGTGTGTAACAGGAAGTTTGGACAGCGCGCGCTATTTGATTTGATTTTAGAACATAATTCCTTTTGTAGTAGTTTTGCGTGATTAAGTAACAAACATACAAACTTTCACACATAAACTTTAGTAGGATAATGATAACCGCGAAGCTATGGTTAGCAGTACCTACAGCAGTGATAAAAATAAACATATTTTGTTTTTGAAGTGAAAACTTCTTTAGCGGCGTTGTACACTTTTTTGTATGGGTAAAAAATGTTAAACTCGCGTCAGGTTAAACACGTGGGCTGATCGCATCATGACACGCAATAAAATTGGAAAGGTTGTTGACTTTCAATATATTGGACGAAACATAGTAATATATTATTTTACCGTATTATACCGTAGTATAAGTCTCTATTTAGGACGTCCACGTGGCAGCTTTATTGCGAAGAAAATGCATTTTTTATACAATAGATGTCGCTAGGTGCGCTTAGATGTGTCATGTAAGTAGATTTCTTTACAATAGATGTCGCTAAGTGCTCTATAACGTGATTCATGTAAGTGGATTTTTCAGAGAGATAAACTTTTTTAAACGTAATATAAACTGTCATGTTTGTGTACGATAGCGCATTAAATAAATAATTGTATTCTTACACATACATGATAGTACTTTTATACTGATAATTAAAGCAATTCGTGAAAAATTATTCCCTAACCATTCCAAAATATCAAAAAAAGAACAACGTCAATATTTAAGTTTTCACTTCTGCCAGCACTCCCGGAGTGCAACCCGTCGTTTTTTTTTCTAATGTCAAGCTGAATTTCTATTTTTATTAAAAGAACACAACTGTTTATTCAAACCTTAAATATTCGATGTTCTAATTTCAAATCTCTTGTTGAACAAAATAATCGAATAGCTACGAAGGAGATCATTCCCTTTTAAGGCAAACCCCAACTTGTCCGCTTCATTTTATATTGGACAAGTTTGTATCGTCATTCGGTACACGTAGACCGCCGCCGGGGTCAATTCTTACATCACACATCGCGATACAATCATTTTTATATTTATCTATATTTAGAAAGAAGAAAATCGGTTGATATGAAGCTTGTGCTGTATATAGCGAAACGGCTTTTAGAAAGCGAGTTTCAGAGAGGCTATAGCGGATTTTCTTGTTAAATTGTAGCGCCTGTCCTTGAAGTAACCTCCACGTTACTTTTAAATAAAACTTCTTCTTGGTATAAGGTTGCCAGGTCACCAAACCTAATAGCTGGACATACCAGTCAGTTTGGCCGGACATTTGGGTAAAAAGGCCGGTCACCTTACATTATAGAGGATTTAGTCTAGCTATTCAAAGGGGGAACGCTGCTAGTATCTTCGGAACCTTGCCTAAAGGGACTCCTTTTAGTAATATATTTTAGTTATTATATTATAATTTTTAAGGTTTTTTAGTTTAAGGTTCATTGTCCCTGTATATTTTAATGTTCAACAAAATTAAGTAACAAGTTATACATGACATGAGTATTTTGTGGCTTAGTAACATTTAGTTACGACCAAAGCGACCGACAGTCAACTCGCTTGCTCTCAGCCACGCTCGGCGCTCGCTCGTTTGCGAAATGTAAAAAGCCAGACAAGCCGGTCACCAGTTATTTTGCCCGGACACGCAATCAAAAAGTCTTATTATGTCCGGCTTTATCCGGACGCCTGGCAACGCTACCTTGGTAGTGTTTTCCCGCTATTTCGGCGTTCCTTTTGCAGGTAACTGGATAAATAAACTGAATAGTTGGTTTCTACCCTAATCAAATGAGAATCATGTTATAACGGGATAAACAAGGCGGTTTATCCTGTTATATCCCGCATTTTTTAAAGGAGTCGCTTTTATCTCAAGACAAAAATAATAAATAATAAATAAAAAATAAAAAATATAATAATAAATAAATAACACTCAAACCAATTAGCCTAGCCCCAAAGTAAGCACTATAAAGCTTGTGTTATGGGATGCTAGGGTAACGGATAGAATATATCTACTGTACATATATAAGTATATTTATATAAATACATATTAAACATCCATGTCTGGAGTACAAATGCTCGTATTCATCACACAAACATCTGCCCCCACCGGGATTCAAACCCGAGACCTCTCGAGTCGGCGATAGCCATGAAACCCGGCGTACAAACCACTCGGCCACGGACGTCGTCGTATAAAAATGTATGCAGTCTGAAAAGATTTACTCTCGCATTTTTATTATTCTTAATAATATTCAAAATGTCAGGCAGCAAACCATACGGTTGGCTTGGATGATAAGATCGTTTCTTGCCCGGCCCGTGGTCCACTTAAGAAGTTCATCCCGGTGGACTCCGGAGACTTGTCTGACCTTTGGTCCACCTGGGTGGATTAAGGCGACTTGTACTGATAAAATGTTTTATGTTAAATAGAATAAAGTTGTTCGCAAACAAAAGTGGCCAGTTGCAATCCTAATGGCAGTTTCTGTAATATCCTGAAATATTCGCTCTAGAAAAATTTATAGCTAGGTGTCGGTTTCTCGTTTTCTTCATTGAGAAAAATTCACATAACATTATTTATGAAAACTTTCAACTGAGCGATTTAAATTTCAATGATGGAAATGTGACAACATTCATCATTTTAAACGGGGAGGTTTCTAGACTATATAAATATACGCGTAAGTAGCTACGTAAGTACTTAGTTCTACTCAGAGACAGCGGAACAAACAACATTTGCATGAGGGATGCTCAATATCAGTTATGTTTTATGTAGCGAGAGAGTGAAAGCGACACTACAACAGTATAAATAACCAAAGTGAAAAATATTTTTAACTAGCTGTGCCCCGCGGTGTTACTCGCGGTTTATTAAGGATATTTTCCCGCAGTAAAACGTAGCCTATGTGTTAATCCAGGGTGTCAGTTAAGTCCATACCAAATTAAAATCGCTCCAGCCGTTTAGCCGCGAAGAAGTAACAAACATACATACTTACAAACTTTCGCTTTTATAATATTAGTGTGATAATACAATACAATATTCAATTAAACAGTGTGTTTGGTAAACACTTTTATAAAATAGTTACTATCTATTGGAATGTGCATATTATGTATTTTACGGGAGGAGCTCGATGGCGCAAGTGGTTAGCGCGTTCGGCTGCGATCGTTGAAGTTAAGCAACTTTCGCGGTGGTCGGTCATTGGATGGGTGACCAAATATTTACTATCTCGAGCTCCTCCGTGCTTCGGAAGGCACGTTAAGCCGTTGGTCCCGGCTGCATCTGCAGTCGTCAGCAAAAAAATTATGTGTGTCAGCTCCGACGCACGACTGGAGTTTACTCCTTAGGTTCGATAGTTTATTTAACTTAAAAAGATTGATACTGTATGAAAGGGTAAATTAACAAATTAATGAAAATAATATACATATATAAATATATATTTATTCATTTCATATACATTTATTATAACTAATGGACGAAATATTTTACATTAAACTTTTTACAATGGTCAATTTCAGATGTGCATAAATATATCATTAGGAATGTTGATAAATTATGTATTTATTATTATCAGACTATTATATTTTTTTTAAATATTAATAAAATCAACTTTGTCTGCATTATTAATTACAGTGGCATGTGGTTTATGGTAACTAAAATAAGACACATGGACGTTCGTAGATACGTGGCTCACGAATCTTGAAAATACCGCATCAATGGTTGTACCATACCTCGTTGTCCCCATTGCTCTATCAGAAACAATATCTAAATTCAGTTCAGATTTTAAAAATTTTATCAATGTCAATCCGTCATCTTTGTTTGTTAAAGTTGCGCGATTTTACTCCTCACATTTTTCTCATACCGGGCCCCTTATATATGCAAATCGATTCTTAAGGAGTAAACTCCAAAAACACTTTTTTATATTTATACTGTACTAGCTTTTGCCCGCGACTTCGTCCGCGTTATCGTCGTTTTTCGTAAAAAAGTAGCATATGTCCTTCCTCAGGGTTCCGTGGTTTTGATGTGACAGACAGATTAACTTTCGTATTTTAGTAGGGAAATATAATACTGTTAAAAATATCGCAATAAGGAACCGCAGAATATTATTATTATCACTGTGCCCCGAGACCATCAGCGTGTAACTCCTTGTATGTTATTATGTTAATGTATTGGTAATATTGTTTAGATCGCTTTCACATGAGTCTTAAGTACATATAGAATGAAAATACTTCAGCGCCAAGCTTCCGGGTAGACTACGTTGAAATTTGACCCGTCCGGAACGTGAACATAAAAAATTCTAGGACTGCTAACCCGGGAAAGACCGACATAACTGACCATGTGAAAAACAACTGACACCGAGATCTAATCCAACAACACGAAAGGTCTGCCCTTGAGCCTTATTTATTGTCATTGCATAACACACCAATACTGGGAATTGCGTTCTTTTAAATTGGAATGGAAAATTATTTGGTATTATGGGAATTCTGGGAATAAAGATGGTTTCTCCTGCACCGCAACCTATTAAAATTTGAGCCTCGATTACATTTTGTTGCAACTGGGTTACTTTAAGCCGAGTTCCATTGCAAATTTGTGGTAGTCTTAAATTTCGGAGCAGAATAATCGGAATGCCAATTTTTAAACAAATTTCATGAGAAGGAAGTACGGGCATATTTAAAGAATTTAAAAATTCTATCGGGTAATTAGTGGCTTCTTGTTCATCGGCCATTCTATTTATTTGCTTTCCCCCTGGATATTCGACAGTATTTTATTATTAATCTCAGATGCCTGGTCATTGCGAGGAGTTAAAATGGACCTTTCGCATAGCCAAGAATTGTCCTTATTTAATATATTTGTTACGTCACCGTAAACTGACGATGTAAGATGTTGTTGGGATTGCACTATACAACATAACTCAGGTGTCAGAATAAGTTTTCCTTGGTGTAGCAGTGGATAGGTATCTTTGGTGAAGGTGTTTTCTTTAATAATATATCAGAAAATTCACGATCATCCGGGTTATCTACAGTTCTCACTCGCATGTTTATAGTCAAATGCACCGATTGTATATCACGCCACAAATAAGAGCTTTTCAGGCAAGCCCTAACCTCAGCAGCTCGGGTTCCCCGTGGTATTACCGTTAAGGTTTGTCGGAAATCACCACAAAATAAAACTGTGATACCGCCCATGGGTCGATCATTTTGTCTTATATCTCTTAAAGTTCTATCTACCGCTTCTACTCCTTTTCGATGCGCCATCGTACATTCATCCTATATGATTAAATTACACTTTGAACGAATATTTAAACACTACCAAAATATCTAATACGTGGTCCTAACTTTAGCTACCTTACACATAAAATCTAAGTGACTATTTGAACTAAAATATTCTTATAGAATTATAACCAGAAATATATACAACTCACAACAAAAAAGAAATGAAAATAAAGCTGAAACGCCTGTGCAATACTATCTACCTATACCTCCTTCACTTAAAAATAAATACTTATAACTACTTTAATTAATAAAAGTACCTACGCTTAATAATTTTTAATTTGAACGAATATTTAAACACTACCAAAACAACTATTACCTGTTTTACAAAATAACAACAAAAGAAATTCAAATAAACTATTTAAAGACTAAAAGTCGCGCTGATAAGCACGGTTTCGGTCTCCCAGGCGGGGGAGCAGATGAGAAATCCTCATGGATACCCTTCAGCCGGCTGCAAGGTTATGTCAGACTCGTACTGACTAAAAAACACCCGTAGGGGCTGCCTCTGGCCGGGAAGGCCTCTAAGGCTTCATCGGGAGCGATCGTCCCCCAGGGGGGGAGCGACGCAGAAAACAGATTTAGACAGCTCGCTCTCGGACCTTTGATACCCTACCGCTGCCGCGACCCGTGTCGAGCGCGGCAACCGTTACACAAAAATAATCCTTATAGCATGATTCAGTATTCACGTGCGACGGCGCGATGGCTTATTTCATGTATAAGTTTGGTGTTTCTATACCGAGTATTATAAACGTAAGAGTAAACAAATATGATCAGAATGCTCCGAACTGCTAAGCTATCGGGAGTTACACGTGTTATTGTGAGTCAACCATAAAAGATAGACATATGCTGTTGCGGGATATTTTTTAGACAATTTTATGTAGAATATTTCCGTCATACATGATTTCTATGTAACTTTAATCATTAAGGCTGCACACGCGACGGAAGCTTAAAAAATGGAGTAACTTCTCCCGTTTTCCCAACATTTCCCTTCACTACTCTGCTCCTACTGATTGTAGCGTGATGAAAAGTATACTATAACCTGCCCAGAAGTATGAAGAATAATTGTACCAAGTTTCGTTAAAATCCGTTGAGTAGTTTTTGTTTCTATAAGGAACATACACACAGACAGACAGACAGACAGACAGACAAAAAATTTACTGATTGCATTTTTGACATCAGTATCGATCACTAATCACCCCCTGATAGTTATTTTAAAAATATATTTCATGTACAGAATTGACATCTCTACAGATTTATTATAAGTATAGATGACACAGCAACCAAAATGCAGGTAAACTAATTGTCCACCGTTGTATATTCCACATTAATAATGAAAGGTGACTTCATGAATTATCTCTGAATTCTTTTTTCGTTTGACGCGTCTGATAAATAATAATACAGGGAGAAAAAAACAGCCCTTGCTGAGTGTCGTGCCAGTTCAGATTTACGAACCGAAGGCGTAGTTTCTAGACATTCATGAGTGCTTGTCATACATACAGTCTAACCCAACCTAACCTAACCTGAATAAAGGCTGATTTACGCTGAGCCAAAAACATGCGACAGTGCGTTACTTCATAGTTTGGCGTAGGTTATCTGGAGGTATGCTGCAAATAGAATTCAGCAGCCTATTTAAGGCCGACGCAACACCATGCCGAGCCCGCCCCCTCGATCCTGAGAGACCTTCAGTCGCTCAGTCCCAAACCGATACAGAATGCATCCGCCCTCTAAGCGCTAGTGCGCTAAATAGTTTTAGTAGTTTATTTTTTTATGTTATGGGCGGCATACGAGCAGACGGTTCACCTGATGGTTAGTGATCACCGCTGCCCATAGACACTTGCAACACCAGGTGTATCACACTAAGGCAGCGCTGCATCATCCCCTTCTCAGGGGTTGATCGCATCAGGTGAAGCCTGTAAGGGCCCTAAGGCCATACCCCACGGGTGTGTTTTAGTCAGTGAGAGTCTGACATAACCCTACAGCCGGCTGTAGGGTATCCATGAGGATTTCACACCAGCTCCCCCGCCTGGGAGGAAACAAAAAAAAATATGCTGAGGCCATTTTCAAAGTATTGCGCTGTAAAATCAGTGTTGCCAGGTCCGATTTAAAAAAATCGGGAGGCGTATTAGTAAAAAGCAGTAGATGGAAAGAGCTACAAGAAAAAAACAGTAGATGCAGAGGCGTATTTTTTCCAATATGCACCTTTTTCGATTTATTTCTTCTGAACACAAAAAAAACATACATACATATCGAATGATTTTCTTTAAGATAAGTTTGTGGTCAGATTGGTACCTAAACTAGGCCGCAGCCTGTATCACAGGAGACCAGACGATTCGGCCAGCATGTTCTTAAGAATATAGGCCCTAAATAAATAAAGATAGAAAAAATAGCGACCTTCTCCTCCGATTTTCTGGGCAATTTAAAGCCATAAAACTACCAAATTTTAATCTCATATTTACAATTATAAAAACTGTCGCTTGCCTTGTATAATACTTTTTCATCTCAATTTAGACTGTAGTGCTATCATTAAAATTAATTATATAACAAGTATATTGTAATAATTGCTAAGGAACATATTTTAGATTACTGTTGCTCTCTCTCCACTGTGTAATTTATATTTATCAGGTAAAACTGTGTGTCGCTAAACAATATTTGTACATAGAGCAACACGGCTTATAACAAATATTTGTCAAACGAAGCACTAAAAATCTTTTTACTTCATTCAATCACTTTTACGATGCTTAGTATTTATGACTTACATACATTTTCTTGTTTTTTCTAAAGATTTGATAGAGATAATGCTATTAATAAATTGTATGTTTTTGGAGTTTACTCCTTAAGAATCAATTTGCATATATAAGGGGCCCGGTATGAGAAAAATGTGAGGAGTAAAATCTATCGATGAATGACCTCAAAGATGACGGATTGACATTTTTCATTTTTCACGGATTCAATTTTTGAGAAAAAAATTATTTTACAGTTTTACGAATGAAAAGCGTAGCCGAGGCTTTTGTTATTTCATTTTTAACTATTTGTGTTCTTTATAAAAGCATCGAAGGCATTGTTTTATATTTAAAACACAGAATATACGCATTATTGTTATATCGAGTGCACATGCAGCGTGTTTGAATGTGCAATTGTGACTAAAGCAAATTGTGGTCATGCACCACAATTAAGGCGAATCACTTTTGAGCCGCGAGTGCCGTATCATCCGTTTTTGTTTTAATCTAAGCCCAACTCACTATCGTCACAGCGGTGACACTCTCTGTACGTGTGAGTTCCAGCGTCAGTGACCTTGAGCAGGAGCGTGTATGCGCTAGGGTTGAACTTGGAATTTAGACTTGTGCCAATGAATATTTATGCATAGTAAGTTATTAAATGTAAACTGATTCAAGGATACTGGGGTAAATAATGGAAGGATAGGTTTGATTTTATAATCAATTTTTAATCTTTTAATGTAGGTACTATAGCAAATTGCTAACTTTTATATATTTTCTGCTTTTTCGATTCGTTTTATAATTCTTATTATTATCTAAATAATAATAAGATTGCGTAGCGTAGTCAGTCTGTGCGTGCAATGCAGTGCAACGCTATTATTTTACTATTTCGCTACTGCCATGCCTTCGATGGAGGCAGTCGGCGACTGCCCTCTCCAGGCCCCGCGCGCCGCGCTACGCCCCCGCGCACTTCCAGACACCCACACATAGCCGCGGGCGATTTTACGAGCACACATGCTTAAGTGTCGCTTCTTTTCGCGTAGTGTATATATTCTGTGCTATCGTGCCATCAAACACAGTGTAGGTACAAGCTCGCTAATCAACGCGCATTCTTGGCAATCAAGTAGTTTGTAATTTATTTCGTCTTCGTCGCAGGAACGAGAGAAGCGGAGGTGTCGCGGTTTCAATTAAAACTTGAGCACTTACGTCACCACTTCTCTAAGTAGGTACTATTCGATTAAGTTTAATGTAAAAACTGTAACAATTTGTTTGTAATACAAATGTAAACAATGTAGCTTGGTTATAGTAAACGTAATTCTTTTCGATTGGAACGTCTCGTTAAAGGTCGTAGCAGATATATCAACTCGGAAAGGGTCGTCACCATATCAACTCTAGCCCTTCTGTATTCATAGTATAAAGGTCTCTAAACTAAATGCGTACTTACTGGACGGTAACGAAATCGCCTTGCGTAGAAAGAAACACGAGCTGGTCCCAAGGCACGGCGATTACGTTATGATTCCGATTAGTCAATCAATCAATCAATCAAAATCATTTAGTCAGTTTAGGATGTTACAAGCACTCATGAATGTCTAGAAGCTACGCCATCGGTTCGTAAATCTACGGCGGGAGACCTTGTACTGAGAAGAATCGACATGAAACTCGGCAAAGGGCGGTTTTTTTTTCGGCTTGCCTTATTATTTACAGAGTTGTCAAGTTGAAAAATGTCTTCAATGATGATTCATTTAGTCACCTTCATTACAAAATGTGAAACATTCATTATTGTTCTCCTGCATTTTGATTGCAGTAACATACAATATAAATACAAATAGTGGTAATTATATTAGGTGTAACTGGACATTAACATCTTCAATATCAATGAAGTTGGGTCAGACTCATTTCCGCTGGCAGCACCCGTTCACAAGCATGACGCATGAACCAGCCAGTGTGCAGAATACAGAACGGCTCGAGTTGATATGGTGACGATCTCTTTCTGATTTGTTATGTCAATTTGAACCAAATTCAAGCAAAGTTTGAACACTATTATTTTGAACTTCTTCTGTACAAGAATACTTTAAGCGTTCCTTAACTCGGAAAGAAAACCCCCATCCTTAGGTAGAGTGTGTAATGCTGTTTTAAATTAACTTAAAAAAGGCGGAGTTTCTCAATGCATTCAGTCAATTCATGTGTGTGTGTGTGTGTGTGTGTGTGTGTGTGTGTGTGTGTATGTATGTCTTGAACCAAATAAATATCAAGTAATAATTTATAACCACTGTGCTATACTTCCTATATCCGGGTTAATTTTTAATAGAACATTAAGTAGATATATTATGCAAAATACAATGATTGCGGAAATGCGGGTGCAAATGGAACATAAAATGAAAGAATCCCAATAAACCAAAGCCAATCCCAGTTAATAGATTTGTGCGAATCAGTCTGCGATATGATCTTTATTACTTAAGGCATAAAGTTCAACGTGTTATCTTAAATCCCTTTTTAATGGCACAACGATTTTCAGGTAAGGGAACCTTATTTCATTATTTCTTTTAAAAATATCACTCAATGCGACTTATTTATATTAATCGCTCAAGCTTTTATTTCAGCAGGTCTCATTTTATAAAAGCTCAAATAAGTTTTGCGTGAATTTATGAAAAGTATAATGTTATAAATTAAGCCATTTGTTACATGGATGAGACACAAATCGGTGGACGTTGGCAGTTTTAATGACGCAATATATCGAAAGTAATGTGTTAATTTTGGTTGAGTTTAAACAGGAGGTAATGACCCGCCATTAATGAAGCTGGATTTAGATTTAGAGACGACCGCCGTTGTAAACAACTTAAAGGTGGGTTTGAGAAACAAAACACCATAAATTTGTGGTTGAAATACTGACGTTACGTGCCTAGATTTGAATTTCGCTGAAAAATATTTCCCAATGAGTCATTTAAGAAATAAATACTAGACGAAATGCGAAAAGCCCATTTAAGGCTCTTGTTAGCATAGCGTTTAGTCATCCTCTCCAATAGTGGATTATTTACTTTGGATTTATCTTCTTTTTCACTGTTAAACAAAAGGCAATCGTTACTGTATGACTGCTCAGTACACCCTTAGCACGAACCATTATCGAATTCGAATAGTTTGCGAGTCCGAAATGTCAATGTCAAATTTTGTATGGAAACTTGAACAGCAGCGCCATAAGGGAACTGATTTTTAGTTCCCGTTACGAGAACTAAAAATCAGTACAGTACACATTTGACAATGAAATTTCAGAATCGCAAACTATTCGAGTTCGATATTGACATTTGTCAGAAGCTGTGCGTGGAGCGTAAGAAAGTATTCGCCTCCATGGCTGCTCGTCCCCTTGGTCGTCGACATACGTAATAAATGATTGGCCCCAAATTCGCGCCTGGGTAGACGGGTTGGTCTTGCAGTGGCTGCAAATCCTACGTAATGAGGGCTACCGTTTTCTGCCTCACCAGATGGCGCCACTGTTGAGTGAGGTCCTAAATTGTAACTTTTAAAGTTTATTAATACGCAAATGAAATCAAAGGTTACATTTAGATCGTATTTTAACACAAAAGAACCATATCCTAAACATAATAGGCCATGCCACAGTGACGCGCAGTTCCGTTTTATTCGGAAAAAATGGGAACATAATCATTTTTCTAAGCTCAAATTTTTAATAACTGACATTCATTGCCACATAACTCATATTTTCCATAATTAAGCCGAATTGTTACCAATTATTCACAACATTATTTTAATCTATATCTATACTTATAATAAATCTGTAGAGAGGTCAATTCTGTACATGAAATATATTTTCAAAATAACTATCAGGGGGTGATAAGTGATCGATACTGATGCCAAAAATGCAATCAGTAAAATTTTTGTCTGTCTGTCTGTCTGTCTGTGTGTTTGTTCCTTATAGAAACAAAATCTACTCGACGGATTTTAACGACACTTGGTACAATTATTCTTCATACTCCTGGGCAGGTTATAGTATACTTTTCATTACGCTACAATCAATAGGAGCAGAGCAGTGAAGGGAAATGTTGGGAAAACGGGAGAAGTTACTCCATTTTTTAAGCTTCCGTCACGTGTGCAGCCTTAATGGTTAAAGTTACATAGAAATCATGTATGACGGAAATATTCTACATAAAATTTTCTAGAAAATATCCCGCAACAGCGTATGTCTATCTTTTATGGTTGACTCACAATAACACGTGTAACTCCTGATAGCTTAGCAGTTCGGAGCATTCTGATTATATTTGTTTACTCTTACGTTTATAATACTCTCACTCATCCATAATTTAAAAAAGTTAACATTATTACCTATTCAATAAAAAAAGAATCATAGAAATCGGTATAGAAACACCAAACTTAAACATGAAATAAGCCATCGCGCCGTCGCACGTGAATACTGAATCATGCTTTAAGGATTATTTTGGCTGCCGCGCTCGACACGGGTCGTGGCGGCGCGGTAGGGTATAAAAAGGCGGGAGGTCCGAAAGCGAGCTTCCCCGCCCCCCCGATCCTGAGAGACCTTCAGTCGCTCAGTCCCAAACCGATACGGATGCACATCAGGATGCATCCGTCCTCTAAGCGCACTATGCAGTAGTATTTACTAAAGCAGCGCTGCATCATCCCCTTCTCAGGGGTTGATCGCATCAGATGAAGCCTGTAAGGCCATAGGCACCCCCCACGGGTGTGTTTTAGTCAGTAAGAGTCTGACATAACTCTACAGCCGGCTGTAGGGTATCCATGAGGATTTCGCACCCGCTCCCCCGCCTGGGAGGAAACAAAAAAAAGAGAAAGCGAGCTTCATTCAATATTTGGCTGTTGATGCGTTCAGAGCGTTCGACCTTATTGACAGACAATAATTGATATTGAGAAACCGTGCTTATCTATACTTATAATAAATCTGTAGAGATGTCAATTCTGTACATGAAATATATTTTTAAAATAACTATCAGGGGGTGATTAGTGATCGATACTGATGCCAAAAATGCAATCAGTAAATTTTTTGTCTGTCTGTCTGTCTGTCTATGTGTATGTTCTTTATAGAAACAAAAACTACTCGACGGATTTTAACGAAACTTGGTACAATTATTCTTCATACTCCTGGGCAGGTTAAAGTATACTTTTCATCACGCTACAATCAGTAGGAGCAGAGTAGTGAAGGGAAATGTTGGGAAAACGGGAGAAGTTACTCCATTTTATAAGCTTCCGTCGCGTGTGCAGCCTTAATGATTAAAGTTACATAGAAATCATGTATGACGGAAATATTCTACATAAAATTGTCTAAAAAGTATCCCGCAACAGCATATGTCTATCTTTTATGGTTGACTCACAATAACACGTGTAACTCCCGATAGCTTAGCATTCTGATCATATTTGTTTACTCTTACGTTTATAATACTCGGTATAGAAACACCAAACTTATACATGAAATAAGCCATCGCGCCGTCGCACGTGAATACTGAATCATGCTATAAGGATTATTTTGGTGTAACGGTTGCCGCGCTCGACACGGGTCGCGGCAGCGGTAGGGTATCAAAGGTCCGAGAGCGAGCTGTCTAAATCTGTTTTCTGCGTCGCTCCCCCCCTGGGGGACGATCGCTTCCGATGAAGCCTTAGAGGCCTTCCCGGCCAGAGGCAGCCCCTACGGGTGTTTTTTAGTCAGTACGAGTCTGACATAACCTTGCAGCCGGCTGTAGGGTATCCATGAGGATTTCTCATCGGCTCCCCCGCCTGGGAGACCGAAACCGTGCTTATCAGCGCGACTTTTAGTCTTTAAATAGTTTATTTGAATTTCTTTTGTTGTTATTTTGTAAAACAGGTATTAGTTGTTTTGGTAGTGTTTAAATATTCGTTCAAATTAAAAATTATTAAGCGTAGGTACTTTTATTAATTAAAGTAGTTATAAGTATTTATTTTTAAGTGAAGGAGGTATAGGTAGATAGTATTGCACAGGCGTTTCAGCTTTATTTTCATTTCTTTTTTGTTGTGAGTTGTATATATTTCTGGTTATAATTCTATAAGAATATTTTAGTTCAAATAGTCACTTAGATTTTATGTGTAAGGTAGCTAAAGTTAGGACCACGTATTAGTTGTTTTGGTAGTGTTTAAATATTCGTTCAAAGTGTAATTTAATCATATAGGATGAATGTACGATGGCCCATCGAAAAGGAGTAGATCAGAAGCGGTAGACAGAACTTTAAGAGATATAAGACAAAATGATCGACCCATGGGCGGTATCACAGTTTTATTTTGTGGTGATTTCCGACAAACCTTAACGGTAATACCACGGGGAACCCGAGCTGCTGAGGTTAGGACTTGCCTGAAAAGCTCTTATTTGTGGCGTGATATACAATCGGTGCATTCGACTATAAACATGCGAGTGAGAACTGTAGATAACGCGGATGATCGTGAATTTTCTGATATATTATTAAAGAAAATACCTTCACCAAAGATACCTATCCACTGCTACACCAAGGAAAACTTATTCTGACGCCTGAGTTATGTTGTATAGTGCAATCCCAACAACATCTTACATCGTCAGTTTACGGTGACGTAACAAATATATTAAATAAGAACAATTCTTGGCTATGCGAAAGGTCCATTTTAACTCCTCGCAATGACCAGGCATCTGAGATTAATAATAAAATACTGTCGAATATCCAGGGGGAAAGCAAAGTTTATAGTTCAATAAATAGAATGGCCGATGAACAAGAAGCCACTAATAACCCGATAGAATTTTTAAATTCTTTAAATATGCCCGTACTTCCTTCTCATGAAATTTGTTTAAAAATTGGCATTCCGATTTTTCTGCTCCGAAATTTAAGACCACCACAAATTTGCAATGGAACTCGGCTTAAAGTAACCCAGTTGCAATAAAATGTAATCGAAAATCTCAAATTTTAATAGGTTGCGGTGCAGGAGAAACCATCTTTATTCCCAGAATTCCCATAATACCAAATAATTTTCCATTCCAATTTAAAAGAACGCAATTCCCAGTATCGGTGTGTTATGCAATGACAATAAATAAGGCTCAAGGGCAGACCTTTCGTGTTGTTGGAGTAGATCTCGGTGTCAGTTGTTTTTCACATGGTCAGTTATGTCGGTCTTTCCCGGGTTAGCAGTCCTAGAATTTTTTATGTTCACGTTCCGGACGGGTCAAATTTCAACGTAGTCTACCCGGAAGCTTTGCGCTGAAGTATTTTCATTCTATATGTACTTAAGACTCATGTGAAAGTGATCTAAACAATATTACCAATACATTAACATAATAACATACAAGGAGTTACACGCTGATGGTCTCGGGGCACAGTGATAATAATAATATTCTGCGGTTCCTTATTGAGATATTTTTAACAGTATTATATTTCTCTACTAAAATACGAAAGTTAATCTGTCTGTCACATCAAAACCACGGAACCCTGAGGAAGGACATATGCTACTTTTTTACGAAAAACGACGATAACGTGGACGAAGTCGCGGGCAAAAGCTAGTTAGAAATAAACCCGCGTAGTCAGCCAACAAGCAATAACATTTGACATTTCGGAGACCTCACGCTACACTAGCGCCTCTAGCGGCGGATTCATTCGCGATAGCCCTCATTGGGTGAGCTCTTTTGTTTTACTGGTTACAGAGCTCTGTCGTCAGTAGGTCAGAGTGACATTTTACTGGTCATAAAAAGTATCTACTTACATTGTTGCAAGCATTAGCAAGCGAATAATGAAACGGTTCTTAATTTAAATTTTAATTGCTCTCTGTAAAGGCATGATAAGAAAGTATTAAGGCTGGCCGGATATGTACGGTTCCCTGATGAGGAATCTAGATTCGGAATTTATTTTTTCATTCTGAAAAACATAGGAATAGATTGAGCCTCGTTTCATTTCAACATTTCATATGTACGTGCATTCAGTTCTGATCAAGAAACTTTACACACAAAAAGAATATTGAAATGTCATAAGTACACAAATAAGTCTCTATCTAATTACAAAATTACTCTATATATAAATACTAGAACAATAAAACTAAAAACCTTAAAAAATAAAATTAATAACTAAAATATATTATTAAAAGGAGTCCCTTTAGGCAAGGAGCCGAAGATACTGGCAGCGTTACCCCGTTGAATGGCTAGACTAATTCTTTGTCAGAGGTAGCTGCCATGTTTTTCGGTCTCCTGTGATGTCGACTAACCTTTTTGCTATTTCCTTAAATAGCCTTAAACGCGTTTTAAAAAACCTTTAGACGTGAAGAAGTAACAAACATACACACTCACAAACTTTCGATTTATAATATTATTGTGTTAAAAACACCTACAACATATTATTGATGAATGAAAATATATAGGTATAATTAAAACCACCTACTACTACTACTACTGTGGTACTACTTAATCAAGATATATTATTTGAAACATGTTATTTATTTAAATTTATCTTCTAGATCAAACCTACAAAAAAGGAAAATAAATACAGCTCTAAGATTTGTCTATGTACGAATCTCTTTACTCATGTGCTAGCTGAATTTACATATACTGCCATGTACGATTTTTTACACGCGATGGATCGTAGAATAAAAATAATGTTTAAATTCAATATGCCTTACAACGCAAACAATAAAATTTGAATCAACGTAGTTACCTATTGACGTCTCCTTTCTCTAGCATAAGCTGTGTTTTCCCACATAGTTATTTTCACACATTTTAATTCCTTTTTTACGACACAATATCAGCAACAAAAGACAGCGTTCACCAGACAAGACACGGTGTCTGGTAACAATGGCTGCCATCTCATCGTAAAGGGAACATCGGACCGGCTTGATTGAAAACCGTTTACGATATATGCGTTAACTTGGAGAATGAACGTAAAATAGTTTATAAAGCGAATCGATCAGCGTTCACCTTTTGTGAAATAACCGCCAAGTCCCTATTCGATAGTTAAATAGAAATTTGATAAAACTTCGTTTTACTTAGTACAGGGCTGGATTTCGAGGTTTGGAGGCTCTATTGTAGGGGATTTCTTTCTTACAGAAGCGCTTGGGTGGAAGCCACATTCGCTCCACTCAGCCCTAAACAGTGCCCCGAGAACGAACTTTGATTAAAGCCTTTTTTTTGAGCGTGTAAGCTGTAAGTCACAGATGACCTTTACAGCGTCACCGGGTTTGGGGACGGCGAGATCCTAAGAAGACCTCAAGCCGAGAATTGACGAGTGCCTCTAGGGTATCGGATGGCATCTCCCTACGGGGGGAGTCTCCTCTCCGTCTGGAGCCTCTAGAGCACTCGAACCTGAGGGGGTCGGCTCAACTAGAGGGCGTCTCTGAGACTCGGACCATGGCTCTACTATAGCCGTTGTCATTTGACAGAACAGTAATCGTATCGTCATCGTCTTTTGTATGGAAGGAGCCAGTTTTTGTCTTATGTCCGGTAGGGGCGCTGCCTAGTTTTCATAGATAAGTACTTTGACGATGCTATACGATTACAGAGCAGTAGTATTCTGTAACATAAAATCTCTCTTCCGATTTCGTTAGCTGCCATTTTAGACATTAGTTCGCCATTACACGGAAAAAGCTCACTATGTCTGTAGAAGCAGCTAGTAGTAAGATATTTGAAATTTGTCAGAAACCCGAATAAATAGATCGTAAGTGAGATTGAATCTTAAAGAATACATTTGCTGAGCTTTGGCCTTGTGTTTTTTTATAAAACAAAGTTAGTCCCTGCTACACTAGCGACTTCTACACTTGCACGGGGAGAATCGAAACTAAAATGTTGAAATCTTCCTTGGGTTCGGGGAACACAAACAGTGAATGACACTATCTTTTAGGGAATAGAACCTTCAATACCTATTTTCAAGGAACCATATTGAAGAGTAGCTGTTAAGTCATAAAGTTTTAAGGTAGCTGTTAACTCATTCACTATTAAGATTCAAAAACACAATGTTATACGACGGATTTCAAGGTGTCGCCAACTCGAGTGGTCACGAATTCGATCTCAGCTTCTAATCCCGGTTGGGGCAGATGTTTGTGTGATAAATACGAGAATTTGTACTCCAGTCATGGATGTTTAATATGTACCTATTTCTATATAAATATACTTATATATCGGCAGATGTATTCTATCTGTTACCCTAGTATCCTATAACACAAGCCTACAATGCTTACTTTGGGGCTAGGCTAATTGGTATGGGTGTTGGAAAAATGTATTTATTATTATTTATTCTAATATAAGTAGGTATTATTTTGTAATGTAACAACTTGGCGAGTCCGCGACTCTGTTGAGTTTTAAACGCTATCAAAATACTTTCACTGAAGTATTCATAAAATATTGTGGTTTTACTGATGTCATCATAAAACGGTCCACTGTAAACAATAGGATAACGAAACTTTATTTTTCTCTCGTAAAATAAAACATTCGAGAAAGTGTTCGAATGAGATTTTCACATTTGATTAAAGAATTTCAACAAACTCAAGTACTTCTACGTACATACTGTTGGGAAAATAGATAGGAAGTTTTTTTGAGTGAATCTTGTTTACGCACGCTTGATTTGGGGACGGGGGGTAAGCTGGCGAATGCGTTACGTTACGAAAAGTATGTTCGGGCGAGGCGAACGGGAGATGAGTGGGGGATATAAGCAAGAGAAAGCAGTGCGCGCTCATTTTTTTTCCTTCTCTCTTTCTAATGAAATATGTATACATACAAATATATATTGTACACACACATACATACAAATGGAGCTAAAGAAGTTTCATTTCAGTTGTGTGCCATAAGCACACTCGTTTTGCTTTTCATTTCCATGTTTATTTTAATTTTCTTTTTTTTTCTTTTTACCATTGAAAGCGTTAAGCATTTAGGAGCGAGCAACGAGGGTATCTGTGGACTTCTCCCTATAAAAAAAAACATGCCAAGTGCGACTCCGACTCGGGTACGAAGGGTTCCGTACCAAAAACGGAAAAAAAACACGTCTGTTGTATGGGACTTGTATTGTATTTAATATTTATGTTATGTTAATTTGAATATTTATTTTTAAACTAAATATTGTGTGAATATTTCAAGTATACCTGTTACCGTTATTACTATAGAGCAAAAAACGGGAAAAAGCACGTCTGTTGTATGGGATGCCCCTTTAAATATCTATTTTATCTGTGAAAATTTCAACTTTCTAGCTATCACGGTCCATGAGATACAGTCTACAGTGACAGATGGACAGCGGAGTTTTAGAAATAGGGTCCCGTTTTTACCCTTTGGGGACCATAAACACCAGAAAATGGACTGCACAGGTCAACCAGCACGAAATGAGGATGATTAGGGGGTATGGTAAACGAAATATTATTTAGTCCGTTAAAAAGATTATTAAAAAAAAGTGGGCACACATCTGAAGTGAAACTTCTTTTATTAAATAACCTAACATTAGGCGGTGCATAAGGCATAGGGGAAGGGAGCAGCGCATATATATATAAATATATATATATATATATATATGTCGATGAGGCGTGTGGAAATCTCCTTGAATAGCTGACGGGCTCTCCCAAGGCCCCATATTTACGCCTTTTATTGGTTTCTTTATAGATATATAGAAACCAAGGGCTTGCGCGCATTTCGGACAAAGGTTGAGTCTGGCCATTTAACAGGGGAAATGCCGCCAGCCTCTTGGGCATCCTACCCTGCGAGCGCAGCGATTTGGGGTCGATTTTTTACATTATATAGTTTTATTTTTAGTTTGGTATAAATATGGTTTATTTAGTAGTTTTAATCTATTTTGTGTGTTTAAATAATATGGTATTTTAGAAACCTAATGTGTAATTTATATTTTAATGAAATTTAACTTTATTTTATGTTTATTGTTTATTGTCTGTTCAATCCTATATATACATATATATATATATATCGTCGGTGATATTCTGAAACCGCGGAACTAACAGTGTTTAAAACCGCGTAAGGTAGGTGCAGTGAATTTTACAGGAACGAAGAAAAACATAATATTTACTGAATTACATGACTTTCTATTGTTTAAACATTTAAATTGTCAAATTATAATATTCTTCTTGGTATTGTAGGCATTAGTTATGTTAAATATGTATTAATTAATTAGTAAATCGACTTTCGCGGTTTTATTATCTCAAATAAAATCAAAATGAGTTTTTTTATGTCACTTAAGCGGAATTGTCCGCCGAAATAAAACAAAAGAATACAATCAACATCCTATAATTATTTATTAAGTCAACTTCAGAGTTTAATTTTTGGCACATATTTAACACCGGTACATTAGGTAATCAACAATATACAGGAAATTAAGACCATAAATCCCCATAATGTTAAAAAAAAGTAGCTCTTTATAGCTAAGTGTGTTAAACATACCTTGTTGAGAGGGTACTTACTAATTAACAGTTAAAACTAAAAATGAAGAAAAAAACGTATATAAATATTACTTCTGAGTAGAATAATAATTGCATATTGAGGTCTTTGTTAAAAATGAGATCAATGAAACATTACTTTTTCTTAAATGGCAAATTATCGTAAAATAAGTGTCTATCTGCAGGTATCACACTCTTTAATTGCTGTAATTGCTGATACTTTCTGTCTAATATAGGCAGTCTAGATGAATACAGGGGAGGTACATTATAACTACAGCTGAAATAGGTTTTGGTCTCCGATGAAGTGGGCTGAAATCATCTTTAAAGTGTTTTTTAAACTCTATTGTGCCGTTAGGATTATACTTTAAAACCCTCAGATCCACTACGCAATCGCAGCAGAACGCCCAGGACGAATGGAATCATAAATTTGGTATTCTTTTAGACTGTAGTCTTTAAAAAAGGTGTAATCTGGTTGAAAAACTTGGTATGGAGAAGGATGCTTCCTGGCTTCTTTTGTAATTGAGGCATACTGAGAAGGAAGAGTTACCTGACATCGCTTGTGTAATTTCCCGCAGCAAATGGAAATGGGCGGGACATGTCTGTAGACGCGAGGATGGCAGGTGGAGCAGAAAGGCAATGGAATGGAGGCCGAGAACCAGACGCAGAAACGTGGGGCGTCAACCAGCCCGGTGGACAGATGACATCATTAGGATAGCCGGAGCGAAATGGATGCAGTCTGCCCGAGATCGCAATAGATGGAGTGCAATGGAAGAGACCTTCACTCAGCAGTGGGTGGATAGTGGTTGAGGAAGAGAAGGAAGAAAAATTTCAACATTTTTCAGTTTTCTTTCCACTACGGAGTGAACGGAGGCAACCTCCATTTGAGTGTGACCTTTTTCCAGATACTTTTCTGTAATTGTTGTATTTTTGTCTACTGCTAATCTTATAAGGGCATCAGAAACTATTGAGTTTCTGTTCTGTGCAGTGCAGCCATCCGTCCAGATGACAACATCCCTGCAATCTTCTTCTAATAACTTAGTCAAATAATCAATTAAAAATGATGCGTAAGTGGTAGCTTTTAATTCACAGGCGGTTTCGTCGAACCAGTAGCAAGTTACATGCATACGCGGTTTGGGCACAATAAACAATCACCTGACGTTACGCGGATTAAAAGACATTCGATTCCACGGCTTCCTATTGGATAATAGGCCCAGCCATCATCACAGAACGCAGCCAATCACTACAACGAAGCTAAGCCCGCGAAATCTCGATTTTGCTAGTTTTGTAAATACGCGGTTTTAAACACTGTTAGTTCCGCGGTTTCAGAATATCACCGACGATATATATATAGTCGTGTGATGCTCGTGACGCATTTTCCATAGGATTGTAACATTTACACTCCGTCCGAAAAGAAGTTTGACTTCAAAAATAATGGATATTTATTTGTTCTTTTTTCAATCAAACAAAAAATTACAAAAATAAAGCGCGTCAAAAAAATAACAAAATTCAATATCGTTTATTCAGTCTAGGCTGTTACAAGCACTTGTTAATGTCGAAAAGCTACGCCATCGGTTCGCAAATCTACGGCGGGAGACCTTGTACTGAGAAGATCCGGCAAGAAACTCAGCAAGGGCTGTTTTTTTCTCCCTGTATTATATACAGAGTCGAAAAATTTAAAAATGACTTCAATATGAGGTAACTCATAAAGTCACTTTCCATTACAAATGCAAATAATATAAAAATTATGACTATATAAAAAACTGGTTTACAAAGTTTAGGAATGCCGTGTCCTACTGTTTAGGCAAAAAGTTTAGTACATCGATTAATAGTATCCAATGAAGCAAGAGCAGACTCATCTCCGCTGGCAGCACCCGTTCACGAGCATGACGCATGAACCAGCCATCGCTTCGCTCAACCATTTTTTAGGGAACGCAACGACCCGCCTCACACGACACCATCGAAGAGATTTTTAAGAGAGCATGACTACTCATAAACACACGGGGATACTATGTTACAATAATAGAAAAAAAATATATAAGTACCAGAGTACATTATTATAACAAACTATAATAATAACGGCAGGACATTTGTCCTGTGTGTATGTTATGCATGTGCATGTCATTACCCAAACACTGTTGTCGATTCTGGCACTACTCTCCCAACCCAAAACCAAATCCAACATCAGTCCCCCCTTTTCAGTCTGTATAGAGAATGACAAGGATACACCGCTGCAAGGTCTAGAAAACCATACCAGAATCCACACCGCCATTAAATTAAAGTTTATATGTGCTATGCTAATGACGTGGCTGTCTCCGGGTAGGTATGGTATCATACATCATTATCGCTCTGTCAACCCCACTATAGATACTAACCACTGTTAAATTATTAAGAAGTAACGCTCTAACTTATAAGTTTGTCTCTAACGCTATGGGACTGTCTGTGTAAAAAGATGAAGGCCACAAACAAAAAGAAACTTTTAAGTTTCGAGCTCGTATCGAGTATGCTATTAAATAACCACCACAGACTATGTGTAAATTTTATGTGATAAATCTGAATGTCTTATATTTTATCGACGAATCTTTCGATCACGATGAATCATATAAAATGTATAAATTTAATTTCGCGCCTAAAGTCGAGGGTGGTTTCATCTTATCGCGACCAATAAACTTAACTTTTTATGTCATACGGTGCTTACGTTAGGTAAAATTTAGCAAATAACTTTTTCCATTTTAATGTTTTAATATACTGTATTGGAAGTGTTAAGGCAGTGTAGATGTTTCCCCCTTTTTTTTAATACGCAGACAAAAAATCTTTTTACTGACGACGGCGCCTTTAAGAGCCACACCGCCGAACGAACCTCACACCTGGCTCCCGCAAGCCTTACGAACCCCCACAGTGGCTGCCCACTCAGGACCCCGCAACTTTTACGGGTGCTTTACGGCACGGTAATATTATCTATACAGTATTGTGACTCCGCCCTGTCCTTGAAAATAAATGCCTACGGCCGAGCGCTGCGTTAGCACGCGGTAGGGCCGCCCGCCTACAGTATTTTATGTAGTTTTGTTTTTAACGCGAGTGTAGGTAAATTACTCGTTTGTCTCTTTTTTTATCCTAACGACTTATTTACATACTAGCTTTTGCCCGCGACTTCGTCCGCGTTTTCGTCGTTTTTCGTAAAAAAGTAGCATATGTCCTTCCTCAGGGTTCCGTGGTTTTGATGTGACAGACAGATTAACTTTCGTATTTTAGTAGGGAAATATAATATGTCAATCCACAATACTGTTAAATTTTATTCGACAGTATTTTATTATTAATCTCAGATGCCTGGTCATTGCGAAGAGTTAAAATGGACCTTTCGCGTAGCCAAGAATTGTCCTTATTTAATATATTTGTTACGTCACCGTAAACTGACGATGTATGATGTTGTTGGGATTGCACTATACAACATAACTCAGGCGTCAGAATAAGTTTTCCTTGGTGTAGCAGTGGATAGGTATCTTTGGTGAAGGTATTTTCTTTAATAATATATCAGAAAATTCACGATCATCCGGGTTATCTACAGTTCTCACTCGCATGTTTATAGGCAAATGCACCAATTGTATATCACGCCACAAATAAGAGCTTTTCAGGCAAGCCCTAACGTCATCAGCTCGGGTTCCCCATGGTATTACCGGTAAGGTTTGTCGGAAATCACCACAAAATAAAACTCTGATACCGCCCATTGGTCGATCATTTTGTCTTATATCCCTTTAAGTTCTGTCTACCGCTTCTATTCCTTTTCGATGGGCCATCGTACATTCATCCCATATGATTAAATTACACTTTGAACGAATATTTAAACACTACCAAGACAACTAATACGTGGTCCTAACTTTAGCTACCTTACACTTAAAATCTAAGTGACTATTTAAACTAAAATATTCTTATAGAATTATAACCAGAAATATATACAACTCACAACAAAAAAGAAATGAAAATAAAGCTGAAACGCCTGTGCAATACTATCTACCTATACCTACTTCACTTAAAAATAAATACTTATAACTACTTTAATTAATAAAAGTACCTACGCTTAATAATTTTTAATTTGAACTAAAATTTAAACACTACCAAAACAACTAATACCTATTTTACAAAATAACAACAAAAGAAATTCAAATAAACTATTTAAAGACTAAAAGTCGCGCTGATAAGCACGGTTTCTCAACATTTCTCAATTATTGTCTTTCAATAAGGTCGAACGCTCTGAACTCATCAACAACCAAATATTGAAGCTCGCTCGCTCTCTTTTTTTTATTTTTTTTGTTTCTTGCCAGACGGGGGAGCAGGTGAGAAATCCTCATGGATACCCTACAGCCGGCTGCAAGGTTATGTCAGACTCGTACTGACTAAAAAACACCCGTAGGGGCTGCCTCTGGCCGGGAAGGCCTCTAAGGCTTCATCGGAAGCGATCGTCCCCCAGGGGGGGGAGCGACGCAGAAAACAGATTTAGACAGCTCGCTCTCGGACCTCCCGCCTTTTGATACCAAAACCGTTATACAAAAATAATACTTATAGCATGATTCAGTATTCACGTGCGACGGCGCGATGGCTTATTCATGTATAAGTTTTTTTGTTTCTATACCGATTTCTATGTAATAATGTTAACTTTTTTAAATTAGGGATGAGTCAGAGTATTATAAACGTAAGAGTAAACAAATATGATCAGAATGCTCCGAACTGCTAAGCTATCGGGAGTTACACGTGTTATAACGTAAAACGATTTTTAAGTGCTATATTACATGATGTGTTTCATTAAAGTCCACGGGGATATATCTCGAGTATTCTCGAGTTCAAGAAACCCTAGTCCCACCTGATGTCAAGGCCTTGTTCAGATGACACATCTGTAAGTCTTATCTACAGTGTTATACTATATAAAGAGAGAATCCTAGAATGATGATTTTTGGACAATGGGTATTTTTTTTTACCCAGATAAGTAATATGAAAGGAGTTTTGAAAACTTTAACCGGAAATTTAATGGAATTTGGGTAAACGACGACATTTACAACGATGTAAATGAAGGGAGTCGAGTACACCCATATTTAGTTAGTTTTCGTTTTGTTTACCCGACATCATCTTCCAGCCCGTATTCCAGTGTAAATATTGTGCGTCGGCTGTTGCGAGGGTACCTATTGCTTAGAAGAAAAAAATCGAAATGGGTCAACTGAATACGCAAAAGGCCAGCAGTGCAAAACTGTGGAATCCATTGAAGGTCCCATTTTTAGGTTTTTCGCATATATCTCGAAAACTATGCATCCTAGCGACATGAGACTTTCACAAAAGTAAAAGCTGATTAAATTTGCTACAAGTCTTATTCAGTCAAATTTTTTGATATCTTGTATAGTTTTCGAGATATCAGCTCTTGAAAGTCTGTAATTATGGAAAAAAAAATTGTTCCCATTTTTGCTCTATTTGACCGGATAACTCTTCAACAATGCACCCAAAAAATAAATGCCGGCCGTAGGGTTGTAGAGCATTAAATTATCTTCAATAATAGAAACAATTGCCTTTTTTTTTATTTAAGGACAAAATTGTTAGGGTAGTAGACGTATGGGGGCGGTACGGTGGGCACTAGGCCGCGTACTCAGCCCCCACGCGCGGGCCGTCCTGCGCACGTCTGTAGGGTCCTCGCGATACCCCGGGAGACCCCTGCCGCGGAACCTCGGCAAGGCCGGGAGGCTGCTAGGTGCGGAGACGCGGAAGAATCCCTAAACGGGGATTTCGCGGCTTCACACTAAGCAGCTTAGAGGGTGTTCGCAGGGTTTTTTAGCGGATATTATGCCGTAAAGCGCCCGTAAGGGTTACGGGGTCCTCAGTGGGCAGCCACTGCTGGGGCTCGTAAGGCTTGCGGGAGCCAGGTGTGAGGTCCATAAGTAAAAAAGAAAGTAAATTAGTGTCATTGAGAAACTGTAATTATCTAATAATAATATCTGTAATAATGATATCCGCTCTTGAAAATCTGTAATTATAGAAAAAAAAATCGCTTTACATTTATGCTCTACTAGCTTTTGCCCGCGACTTCGTCCACGTTATCGTCGTTTTTCGTAAAAAAGTAGCATATGTCCTTCCTCAGGGTTCCGTGGTTTTGATGTGACAGACAGATTAACTTTCGTATTTTAGTAGAGAAATATAATACTGTTAAAAATATCGCAATAAGGAACCGCAGAATATTATTATTATCACTGTGCCCCGAGACCATCAGCGTGTAACTCCTTGTATGTTATTATGTTAATGTATTGGTAATATTGTTTAGATCACTTTCACATGAGTCTTAAGTACATATAGAATGAAAATACTTCAGCGCAAAGCTTCCGGGTAGACTACGTTGAAATTTGACCCGTCCGGAACGTGAACATAAAAAATTCTAGGACTGCTAACCCGGGAAAGACCGACATAACTGACCATGTGAAAAACAACTGACACCGAGATCTACTCCAACAACACGAAAGGTCTGCCCTTGAGCCTTATTTATTGTCATTGCATAACACACCGATACTGGGAATTGCGTTCTTTTAAATTGGAATGGAAAATTATTTGGTATTATGGGAATTCTGGGAATAAAGATGGTTTCTCCTGCACCGCAACCTATTAAAATTTGAGATTTTCGATTACATTTTATTGCAACTGGGTTACTTTAAGCCGAGTTCCATTGCAAATTTGTAGTGGTCTTAAATTTCGGAGCAGAATAATCGGAATGCCAATTTTTAAACAAATTTCATGAGAAGGAAGTACGGGCATATTTAAAGAATTTAAAAATTCTATCGGGTTATTAGTGGCTTCTTGTTCATCGGCCATTCTATTTATTGAACTATAAACTTTGCTTTCCCCCTGGATATTCGACAGTATTTTATTATTAATCTCAGATGCCTGGTCATTGCGAGGAGTTAAAATGGACCTTTCGCATAGCCAAGAATTGTTCTTATTTAATATATTTGTTACGTCACCGTAAACTGACGATGTAAGATGTTGTTGGGATTGCACTATACAACATAACTCAGGCGTCAGAATAAGTTTTCCTTGGTGTAGCAGTGGATAGGTATCTTTGGTGAAGGTATTTTCTTTAATAATATATCAGAAAATTCACGATCATCCGCGTTATCTACAGTTCTCACTCGCATGTTTATAGTCGAATGCACCGATTGTATATCACGCCACAAATAAGAGCTTTTCAGGCAAGTCCTAACCTCAGCAGCTCGGGTTCCCCGTGGTATTACCGTTAAGGTTTGTCGGAAATCACCACAAAATAAAACTGTGATACCGCCCATGGGTCGATCATTTTGTCTTATATCTCTTAAAGTTCTGTCTACCGCTTCTGATCTACTCCTTTTCGATGGGCCATCGTACATTCATCCTATATGATTAAATTACACTTTGAACGAATATTTAAACACTACCAAAACAACTAATACGTGGTCCTAACTTTAGCTACCTTACACATAAAATCTAAGTGACTATTTGAACTAAAATATTCTTATAGAATTATAACCAGAAATATATACAACTCACAACAAAAAAGAAATGAAAATAAAGCTGAAACGCCTGTGCAATACTATCTACCTATACCTCCTTCACTTAAAAATAAATACTTATAACTACTTTAATTAATAAAAGTACCTACGCTTAATAATTTTTAATTTGAACGAATATTTAAACACTACCAAAACAACTAATACCTGTTTTACAAAATAACAACAAAAGAAATTCAATTAAACTATTTAAAGACTAAAAGTCGCGCTGATAAGCACGGTTTCGGTCTCCCAGGCGGGGGAGCCGATGAGAAATCCTCATGGATACCCTACAGCCGGCTGCAAGGTTATGTCAGACTCGTACTGACTAAAAAACACCCGTAGGGGCTGCCTCTGGCCGGGAAGGCCTCTAAGGCTTCATCGGAAGCGATCGTCCCCCAGGGGGGGAGCGACGCAGAAAACAGATTTAGACAGCTCGCTCTCGGACCTTTGATACCCTACCGCTGCCGCGACCCGTGTCGAGCGCGGCAACCGTTACACAAAAATAATCCTTATAGCATGATTCAGTATTCACGTGCGACGGCGCGATGGCTTATTTCATGTATAAGTTTGGTGTTTCTATACCGAGTATTATAAACGTAAGAGTAAACAAATATGATCAGAATGCTCCGAACTGCTAAGCTATCGGGAGTTACACGTGTTATTGTGAGTCAACCATAAAAGATAGACATATGCTGTTGCGGGATACTTTTTAGACAATTTTATGTAGAATATTTCCGTCATACATGATTTCTATGTAACTTTAATCATTAAGGCTGCACACGCGACGGAAGCTTATAAAATGGAGTAACTTCTCCCGTTTTCCCAACATTTCCCTTCACTACTCTGCTCCTACTGATTGTAGCGTGATGAAAAGTATACTTTAACCTGCATAGGAGTATGAAGAATAATTGTACCAAGTTTCGTTAAAATCCGTCGAGTAGTTTTTGTTTCTATAAAGAACATACACATAGACAGACAGACAGACAGACAAAAAATTTACTGATTGCATTTTTGGCATCAGTATCGATCACTAATCACCCCCTGATAGTTATTTTAAAAATATATTTCATGTACAGAATTGACATCTCTACAGATTTATTATAAGTATAGATAAGCACGGTTTCTCAATATCAATTATTGTCTGTCAATAAGGTCGAACGCTCTGAACGCATCAACAGCCAAATATTGAATGAAGCTCGCTTTCTCTTTTTTTTGTTTCCTCCCAGGCGGGGGAGCGGGTGTGAAATCCTCATGGATACCCTACAGCCGGCTGTAGAGTTATGTCAGACTCTTACTGACTAAAACACACCCGTGGGGGGTGCCTATGGCCTTACAGGCTTCATCTGATGCGATCAACCCCTGAGAAGGGGATGATGCAGCGCTGCCTTAGTAAATACTACTGCATAGTGCGCTTAGAGGACGGATGCATCCTGATGTGCATCCGTATCGGTTTGGGACTGAGCGACTGAAGGTCTCTCAGGATCGGGGGGGCGGGGAAGCTCGCTTTCGGACCTCCCGCCTTTTTATACCCTACCGCGCCGCCACGACCCGTGTCGAGCGCGGCAGCCAAAATAATCCTTAAAGCATGATTCAGTATTCACGTGCGACGGCGCGATGGCTTATTTCATGTTTAAGTTTGGTGTTTCTATACCGATTTCTATGATTCTTTTTTTATTGAATAGGTAATAATGTTAACTTTTTTAAATTATGGATGAGTGAGAGTATTATAAACGTAAGAGTAAACAAATATAATCAGAATGCTCCGAACTGCTAAGCTATCAGGAGTTACACGTGTTATTGTGAGTCAACCATAAAAGATAGACATACGCTGTTGCGAGATATTTTCTAGAAAATTTTATGTAGAATATTTCCGTCATACATGATTTCTATGTAACTTTAACCATTAAGGCTGCACACGCGACGGAAGCTTAAAAAATGGAGTAACTTCTCCCGTTTTCCCAACATTTCCCTTCACTACTCTGCTCCTATTGATTGTAGCGTGATGAAAAGTATACTATAACCTGCCCAGGAGTATGAAGAATAATTGTACCAAGTTTCGTTAAAATCCGTCGAGTAGTTTTTGTTTCTATAAGGAACAAACACACAGACAGACAGACAGACAGACAAAAATTTTACTGATTGCATTTTTGGCATCAGTATCGATCACTTATCACCCCCTGATAGTTATTTTGAAAATATATTTCATGTACAGAATTGACCTCTCTACAGATTTATTATAAGTATAGATTTGACCGGATAACTCTCGGATAACTTTTCAACGATGCACCGATGTCTAAATAGCACACATGCTCATTTTAGAATATGTACTTGTTGGCCCACTGACCAGGTTCTTCACACTTAATCCTGAAAATAAGTTAAAAAAAACTGTAAGAGTTAACTACTTTATGCAAAAAAGGTTATTATAAATTAGATGATTATTTAAATGATAAGATTGTCTGGTGTTGTATTGGTCCAGCTCAACACAAAAAGTAGTATTAAGAATAATTAAAATTATAAAACAGGACATTAAAAAAAATTGAGACGGTAGGGCCCTGTGCCTTTGGTTTTTTTCGGTTCTCATTGGCTATACAGGTACGAATACGGCAGCAGTTTTAGATACAATTCACTATGACGTGCAAAAAGAGATTTGTAAAAAAATCCAATATAGTCAATTTCTTGCTCTTTTGGGGTGGGAAGAACCTTGATCCTCGTCTTCGTTTACATTTTCTTTTTCTGTGTCATCTTCTGTAGGGAACCCTGTAGGGAAACGGTCAGAGGATCCTCCTGTTCTTCTTCACCTTCGGAGTCAACTTGAGGGACCCCATTCAAGCAGTTCCCCTGGCAATTTTGGTACGCTGGGGAACATTTGAGGCTTGCTTTTTTGCAGCCTCACTTCGCGCTTGCACAGTCTTTCCTGCATCGACAGAAAATCGAAAAATCATATAATAGGTATTGTTGGTCGTGAACATGGCCCCCGGCGGTGTAGACACCTACTTATTTAGGTAACGGCCAACATTGCCAGTTTTCTTACCGGGCGACGCAGGCACCCCCTTTAGTCAATACGTCTACTACCCCCTTTTTTTATACGCAGGCAAAAAATACTATTTACAGACGACGGCGCCTTTAAGAGGCACACCGCCGAACGGACCTCAGACCTGGCTCCCGCAAGCCTTACGAGCCCCAGCAGTGGCTGCCCACTGAGGACCCCGTAACCCTTACGGGCACTTTACGGCATAATATCCGCTAAAAAACCCTGCGAACACCCTCTAAGCTACTTAGTGCGAAGCCGCGAAATCCCCGTTTAGGGATTCTTCCGCGTCTCCGCACCTAGCAGCCTCCCGGCCTTGCCGAGGTTCCGCGGCAGGGGTCTCCCGGGGTATCGCGAGGACCCCACAGACGTGCGCAGGACGGCCCGCGCGTGGGGGCCGAGTACGCGGCCTAGTGCCCACCGTACCGCCCCCATACGTCTACTACCCTAACAATTTTGTCCTTAAATAAAAAAAAAAGGCAATTGTTTCTATTATTGAAGATAATTTAATACTCTACAACCCTACGGCCGGCATTTATTTTTTGGGTGCATTGTTGAAGAGTTATCCGGTCAAATAGAGCAAAAATGGGAACAATTTTTTTTTCCATAATTACAGACTTTCAAGAGCGGATATCTCGAAAACTATACAAGATATCAAAAAATTTGACTGAATAAGACTTGTAGCAAATTTAATCAGCTTTCACTTTTGTGCAAGTCTCATGTCGCTAGGATGCATAGTTTTCGAGATATATGCGAAAAACCTAAAAATGGGACCTTCAAGCCCCCCCCCCCCCTCCCCCTGGCTTAAGGGCTACGGGCGGGGACTTTTGATATGTTTACCTCCTAACTAGTCCTAACAAAGTCACGAAGTCAAAAATTGTGTTCTAAGCATTTCCCTCTATACCTTTTCGTTGCCTGGACTATAACCCGTAAAAACTAGTTTTATTTAATGAGTGATGTGCGTGAAAACCTGAGAAACAAAAAAAATGTGGAATCCATCTTTTAATTTGAAATTAGAATTCGAATTTCTTCTTTTCCTTTTTGGTAAATTCGACACGGCTATCAGGGCCGCGGGCCGCGATAGCATAACTGTCACTGATTTTTTTAATAAAATTTTCTTTAGATTGTTCGTCTAGCACGTAAATGCTTAAAGAATTTAAATCAACAGCCTATCATAGTCCACTGCTGGACATAGGCCTCTCCAAATGCACGCCACTCAGATCGATCTTGGGCTACTCGCATCCAGCTCCTGCCAGCCACCTTGCGCAAATCGTCACTCCATCGTGCCTGAGGACGTCCTGCACTACGTTTGCCTAGACGCGGTCTCCACTCCAGAACTCGTCTACCCCAACGGTTATCGGTTCTTCGGCAAATATGGCCAGCCCACTGCCACTTCAACTTGCTAATCCGGTGGGCTATGTCGATAACTCTGGTTCTTTGTCGGATTACCTCATTTCTAATGCGATCTTTCAGAGAAACGCCGAGCATAGCCCTTTCCATAGCGCGTTGAGCGACTTTGAACCTGTGGATCAGCCGTGTCGTCAGTGTCCACGTCTCGGCTCCGTATGTCATCACAGGTAGGACGCACTGATTGAAGATTTTCATCTTTAGGCACTGTGGGATCGACGATGTCAAAACTTGACGTAGCTTCCCAAACGCTGCCCAACCTAGCTGAACTCTTCTATTCACCTCGTCCTCAAAGTTGTTTCTACCTAACTGCAATGTCTGCCCGAGGTATACATATTTTTGAACAACTTCGAGAACGGCACCGTGTATTGCAATCGGTTCCGGTAGAACATGTTCATTGAACATGACCTTGGTTTTATCCAAGTTCATCCGTAGGCTGATGCGTATGAAGAGTCAGCCAGGTCATTCAGCATCTGTTGTAGGTCCTGCAGGGTTTCTGCCATGATGACGATGTCGTCTGCAAATCGCAAGTGAGAGATGCGTTCGCCATTTATGTTGATGCCATGTCGTTTCCAGTTCAGCGTCTTGAACATATCCTCCATTGCATTAGTGAACAATTTCGGGAAAATAACGTCCCCTTGTCTCACTCCACGATGCAACGGTATGGGACTTGTTTGCTGATTCTGTACTTGGACAGACATGGTGGCGGCTTCGTAGAGACATCTTATCACTTGGATGTATCGCCAGTCGACTTGGCAACGCTGCAGGGACTCCAGGACAGACCAGATTTCAATCGAGTCAAAGGCCTTCTCATAGTCCACAAATGCTAGGCACAGGGGCTGATTGTACTCCTCAGTCTTCTGTATAATCTGCCGCACTGTGTGGATGTGGTCTATGGTGCCGTATCCACTCCGAAACCCAGCCTGTTCCGGTGGTTGGAAGTCATCAAATCTTCGCGCAAGACGGTTCGCGATCACTCTTGAGAACAGCTTATAGACTGTTAAGAATTTAAATACGAATTGCTAATTATTTTTTAGTTTTGAGTTAGTTCTTACAAAATAGCACTGCAGTCACGAAGGCTTATACGATAGAACAGAAACTTGTCCTAAAAGGTATGATTCCCTATCTCGTTGTACCTGGACATTTACTTACCAACAATGCTATATCTCTCAAAAATAGGTAGTGTTACCATTTTTTCTTTACTGTTTAAATTTAACATTAAAATTTACTACAAAAAATTCAATGCGGACCAGGCAGCGGAGTACATCCGCCCGGGTAGCGGACAGTGCAGGCTCGAGTCATATTTTCTTTAAATTCAACATCCAGTAAGTAGTTAAATGCTTAAAAAAACGACGGGTTGCACTCCAGGAGTGCCGGCAGAAGTGAAAACTTGAATATTAACGTTTTTAACGTTATTTTGGAATGGTTAGGGAATAATTTAGCAGCCGAGTGGGCTGGATGAGAGTAGCACAAAATCGGGAGCAGTGGCGTGCATTAGGGGAAACCTATACCTGTCCAGCAGTGGACGAACATGGGTTGATGATGATGATGAGGGAATAATTTTGCACGAATTGCTTTAATTATCAGTATAAAAGTACCACATACTATTATTTATGTGGTACAATACACTATTTATTTATTGCGCTCTCTTATCTTACACAAACATGACAATTTATATTACATTAAAAAAGTTTATCTCTCAGAAAAATCAACTAACATGAATCACATTTAAGCGCACCTAGCGACATCTATTGTAAAAAAATACATTTTCTTCGCAATAAAGCTGCCGTCTGGACGTCCTAGATAGAGACTTATTATTAAAATACGATAAAATAAAATACAAATATGTTTCGTCAAATATGTTTTTGTGTTTTGTTTGTTTTTTGTGTTTGTTTATGTATTGAAAGTCAACAACCTTTCCAATTTTATTGTTTTCCTTAGACCCTCGATCAGGCCACGTGTCATGACGCGATCAGCCCACGTGTCCTGACGCGAGCTTAACATTTTTTACCTATACAAAAAAAAAAGTGTACAACGCCGCTAAACAAGTTTTCACTTCAAAAATAACAAATATATTTTACTGTTTTCTGTAAGGTGATGGTTATTTAACTGCAGATTACGGTTCCAATTGGAGCCGGTAATCCACACTAAATTACCTTCCTCTTTTTGTAGATAAGAGGAGATAATTAAATGTCGATTATCCTTATAACAATAGGATGATCAAATAATTTATTTCTAGGAAATTGGGTATCAGATAGGATTGTGTGACTGTTATTAGTGAGATTACTAAGAGAGCTCAATATGTTCCCGGTAAGTGATTGGCGTAAGGTGGTTTGATTAGCAACCTATTACTTAATTCGCATGGGTTAACTGACCTAGGAGCATTGATATATGTAACTAGTGGCCGGCCCTCGCTTCGCTTCGGTGTAGAGCTGTAGTGTAGACTATAGTTTTTGTTCAAAGGCTTTTATTATACCCAATTACTTTCTTCATAATAATTATAAACCTTCCATTCCAAGTAAAAACTTTGTTGCGTAGTTTAAGACCCGTTGTACTGAATGCACCATTGCTCTGCTGTTCCGATTTGAAAAAATATTTTTGTGTTGAATACTGCATTTTTCGAGGAAGGCTATATAACATCAGGCTACGACCAGTAGCAGCGGAGCATCGATGAAAAGTGTTGCAAAAACGGGTAAAAATATTCCATTTGTGAGATTCCATTGCGTGCTCTGGGTAAACGGTTAAATGATACAGCAATCATGTGCTACGGAATTGTTCCCCTTTGAAAGTTCTATAAAAAGTCTGGGACAGCATATGTCCATCTTTTAAGTTTGACTTGAGAAAAACTCAAATTAACGCGGGTATAACCGCAGGGGACCTCTAGTTGTGACCTAACTACTACTACTACGATCATCATCATCAGACTATTAATGTCCCCACTGCTGGGGCACGGGCCTTCCCAATAGATGGAAAGAGAGATTGGGCCATGACCCACCACGCGGGCCCAGTGCGGATTGGTGGGTGCTAACGACTGCAGATGCAGCCGGGACCAACGGCTTAACTTGCCTTCCGATGCACGGAGGAACTCGTGATAGAAGATTTTTGGTCACCCATCCAATGACCGACCACTGCGAAAATTGCTTAACTTCAACGATCGCAGCCGCACGCGCTAACCACCTGCGCCATCGAGCTCCTCTGTAACTAACTCTGTGATAACTGTGATGTCCCGGACTTTTTTGTAGATATTGATGTCCTCTAGAAAACTTTAGTACATCACTCTACTCTATTGTCAATGACTTCCGCAGCGTAGGCGACATAAGGTTATTTTTTACACACGTTGGGTTACATTGTCGAAGTTTTCATACGGAACCCTAACTTTTTTGAAAATACTCTATAGCCTATGTTCATCACGTATACTCACGGATGTGTAACGTGTAATAAAGGATTCCAAATGCGAAAGATTTTTTTTCAGGTCCAGTAGCTTCAAAGCCTATTTGATACAAACAAACAATCAAATCTTTCCTCTTTATAATATTAGTATAGATTTTCGTTAGCATTAATCGACTGGGTGCGTGATTCATACTAAAAGTAACTTTATTTACTTTATTCGACTGAGTATACATTTTTTTTTATTTATTTATTCAATCAAGCAATATTACAATTATAATACATATAGTGCAAACAAAACCAGAAAGGTTTATTCGTGCACTACAATCACCACTTTATATCTAGTTACAATAAATAAATATAAGTTTTCACACTGTAGTAACTATTATTAAATAACAATATTTTATAAAAGTAAGTTGGAAATAGTAAACATTGAGTGGTAAGATATTAATTTACGCTTGTACATGCAGTTCACAAAAGACGCACGCACCTATACCGATAACACACATTTTCTGTCACAGAGTACCTTATTATTTACTAGCTTTTGCCCGCAACTTCGTCCGCGTTATCGTCGTTTTTCGTAAAAAAGTAGCATATGTCCTTCCTCAGGGTTCCGTGGTTTTGATGTGACAGACAGATTAACTTTCGTATTATAGTAGGGAAATATAATACTGTTAAAAATATCGCAATAAGTGCCCTGTGCCCCGAGACCATCAGCGTGTAACTCCTTGTATGTTATTATGTTAATGTATTGGTAATATTGTTTAGATCGCTTTCACATGAGTCTTAAGTACATATAGAATGAAAATACTTCAGCGCAAAGCTTCCGGGTAGACTACGTTGAAATTTGACCCGTCCGGAACGTGAACATAAAAAAATCTAGGACTGCTAACTCGGGAAAGACCGACATAACTGACCATGTGAAAAACAACTGACACCGAGATCTACTCCAACAACACGAAAGGTCTGCCCTTGAGCCTTATTTATTGTCATTGCATAACACACCGATACTGGGAATTGCGTTCTTTTAAATTGGAATGGAAAATTATTTGGTATTATGGGAATTCTGGGAATAAAGATGGTTTCTCCTGCACCGCAACCTATTAAAATTTGAGCCTCGATTACATTTTGTTGCAACTGGGTTACTTTAAGCCGAGTTCCATTGCAAATTTGTGGTGGTCTTAAATTTCGGAGCAGAATAATCGGAATGCCAATTTTTAAACAAATTTCATGAGAAGGAAGTACGGGCATATTTAAAGAATTTAAAAATTCTATCAGGTAATTAGTGGCTTCTTGTTCATCGGCCATTCTATTTATTGAACTATAAACTTTGCTTTCCCCCTGGATATTCGACAGTATTTTATTATTAATCTCAGATGCCTGGTCATTGCGAGGAGTTAAAATGGACCTTTCGCATAGCCAAGAATTGTTCTTATTTAATATATTTGTTACGTCACCGTAAACTGACGATGTAAGATGTTGTTGGGATTGCACTATACAACATAACTCAGGCGTCAGAATAAGTTTTCCTTGGTGTAGCAGTGGATAGGTATCTTTGGTGAAGGTATTTTCTTTAATAATATATCAGAAAATTCACGATCATCCGGGTTATCTACAGTTTTCACTCGCATGTTTATAGTCAAATGCACCGATTGTATATCACGCCACAAATAAGAGCTTTTCAGGCAAGCCCTAACCTCAGCAGCTCGGGTTCCCCGTGGTATTACCGTCAAGGTTTGTCGGAAATCACCACAAAATAAAACTGTGATACCGTCCATGGGTCGATCATTTTGTCTTATATCTCTTAAAGTTCTGTCTACTGCTTCTACTCCTTTTCGATGGGCCATCGTACATTCATCCTATATGATTAAATTACACTTTGAACGAATATTTAAACACTACCAAAACAACTAATACATGGTCCTAACTTTAGCTACCTTACACATAAAATCTAAGTGACTATTTGAACTAAAATATTCTTATAAAATTATAACCAGAAATATATACAACTCACAACAAAAAAGAAATGAAAATAAAGCTGAAACGCCTGTGCAATACTATCTACCTATACCTCCTTCACTTAAAAATAAATACTTATAACTACTGTAATTAATAAAAGTACCTACGCTTAATAATTTTTAATTTGAACGAATATTTAAACACTACCAAAACAACTAATACCTGTTTTACAAAATAACAACAAAAGAAATTCAAATAAACTATTTAAAGACTAAGAGTCGCGCTGATAAGCACGGTTTCGGTCTCCCAGGCGGGGGAGCAGATGAGAAATCCTCATGGATACCCTACAGCCGGCTGCAAGGTTATGTCAGACTCGTACTGACTAAAAACACCCGTAGGGGCTGCCTCTGGCCGGGAAGGCCTCTAAGGCTTCATCGGAAGCGATCGTCCCCCAGGGGGGGAGCGACGTAGAAAACAGATTTAGACAGCTCGCTCTCGGACCTTTGATACCCTACCGCTGCCGCGACCCGTGTCGAGCGCGGCAACCGTTACACAAAAATAATCCTTATAGCATGATTCAGTATTCACGTACGACGGCGCGATGGCTTATTTCATGTATAAGTTTGGTGTTTCTATACCGAGTATTATAAACGTATGAGTAAACAAATATGATCAGAATGCTCCGAACTGCTAAGCTATCGGGAGTTACACGTGTTATTGTGAGTCAACCATAAAAGATAGACATATGCTGTTGCGGGATATTTTTTAGACAATTTTATGTAGAATATTTCCGTCATACATGATTTCTATGTAACTTTAATCATTAAGGCTGCACACGCGACGGAAGCTTAAAAAAAATGGAGTAACTTCTCCCGTTTTCCCAACATTTCCCTTCACTACTCTGCTCCTACTGATTGTAGCGTGATGAAAAGTATACTATAACCTGCCCAGAAGTATGAAGAATAATTGTACCAAGTTTCATTAAAATCCGTCGAGTAGTTTTTGTTTCTATAAGGAACATACACACAGACAGACAGACAAAAAATTTACTGATTGCATTTTTGGCATCAGTATCGATCACTAATCACCCCCTGATAGTTATTTTAAAAATATATTTCATGTACAGAATTGACATCTCTACAGATTTATTATAAGTATAGATTATTATTATGATTTTAAAAGTTACTCTTATGCATTAACTTTAAAAACAGGCAACTATCTATTAATCTACATGCTTTATATACCTGAATCTAATACATAATTTCGTTACTTATTTGTTTTTTATTATTTTAATACCTATGTACCTATTTGCAAACAACCTCTAAAACATTCAGTGTATATGGTTTATAGAAGTTCGCAGAGGTGTCCGTCAATAATGTTCGTATCTACAGTAATTTATATATAACTACCTTTTGCCCGCGACTTCGTCCGCGTTATCGTCGTTTTTCGTAAAAAAGTAGCATATGTCCTTCCTCAGGGTTCCGTGATTTTGATGTGACAGACAGAGTAACTTTCGTATTTTAGTAGGGAAATATAATACTGTTAAAAATATCGCAATAAGGAACCGCAGTATATTATTATTATCACTGTGCTCCGAGACCATCAGCGTGTAACTCCTTGTATGTTATTATGTTAATGTATTGGTAATATTGGTTAGATCGCTTTCACATGAGTCTTAAGTACATATAGAATGAAAATACTTCAGCGCAATGCTTCCGGGTAGACTACGTTGAAATTTGACCCGTCCGGAACGTGAACATAAAAAATTCTAGGACTGCTAACCCGGGAAAGACCGACATAACTGACCATGTGAAAAACAACTGACACCGAGATCTACTCCAACAACACGAAAGGTCTGCCCTTGAGCCTTATTTATTGTCATTGCATAACACACCGATACTGGGAATTGCGTTCTTTTAAATTGGAATGGAAAATTATTTGGTATCATGGGAATTCTGGGAGTAAAGATGGTTTCTCCTGCACCGCAACCTATTGAAATTTGAACCTCGATTACATTTTGTTGCAACTGGGTTACTTTAAGCCGAGTTCCATTGAAAAGTTGTGGTGGTCTTAAATTTCGGAGCAGAATAATCGGAATGCCAATTTTTAAACAAATTTCATGAGAAGGAAGTCCGGGCATATTTAAAGAATTTAAAAATTCTATCGGGTAATTAGTGGCTTCTTGTTCATCGGCCATTCTATTTATTGAACTATAAACTTTGCTTTCCCCCTGGATATTCGACAGTATTTTATTATTAATCTCAGATGCCTGGTCATTGCGAGGAATTAAAATGGACCTTTCGCATAGCCAAGAATTGTCCTTATTTAATATATTACGATATAAGATGTTGTTGGGATTGCACTATACAACATAACTCAGGCGTCGGAATAGGTTTTCCTTGGTGTAGCAGTGGATAGGTATCTTTGGTGAAGGTATTTTCTTTAATAATATATCAGAAAATTCACGATCATCCGGGTTATCTACAGTTCTCACTCGCATGTTTATAGTCAAATGCACCGATGTATATCACGGCACAAATAAGAGCTTTTCAGGCAAGCCTTAACCTCATCAGCTCGGGTTCCCCGTGGTATTACCGGTAAGGTTTGTCGGAAATCACCACAAAATAAAACTGTGATACCGCCCATTGGTCGATCCTTTTTTCTTATATCCCTTAAAGTTCTGTCTACCGCTTCTATTGCTTTTCGATGGGCCATCGTACATTCATCCCATATGATTAAATTACACTTTGAACGAATATTTAAACACTACCAAAACAACTAATACGTGGTCCTAACTTTAGCTACCTTACACATAAAATCTAAGTGACTATTTGAACTAAAATATTCTTATAGAATTATAACCAGAAATATATACAACTCACAATAAAAAAGAAATGAAAATAAAGCTGAAACGCCTGTGCAATACCATCTACCTATACCTCCTTCACTTAAAAATAAATACTTATAACTACTTTAATTAGTAAAAGTACCTACGCTTAATAATTTTTAATTTGAACGAATATTTAAACACTACCAAAACAACTAATACCTGTTTTACAAAATAACAACAAAAGAAATTCAAATAAACTATTTAAAGACTAAAAGTCGCGCTGATAAGCACGGTTTCGGTCTCCCAGGCGGGGGAGCAGATGAGAAATCCTCATGGATACCCTACAGCCGGCTGCAAGGTTATGTCAGACTCGTACTGACTAAAAACACCCGTAGGGGCTGCCTCTGGCCGGGAAGGCCTCTAAGGCTTCATCGAAAGCGATCGTCGCCCAGGGGGGGGGAGCGACGCAGAAAACAGATTTAGACAGCTCGCTCTCGGACCTTTGATACCCTACCGCTGCCGCGACCCGTGTCGAGCACGGCAACCGTTACACAAAAATAATCCTTATAGCATGATTCAGTATTCACGTGCGACGGCGCGATGGCTTATTTCATGTATAAGTTTGGTGTTTCTATACCGAGTATTATAAACGTAAGAGTAAACAAATATGATCAGAATGCTCCGAACTGCTAAGCTATCGGGAGTTACACGTGTTATTGTGAGTCAACCATAAAAGATAGACATATGCTGTTGCGGGATATTTTTAGACAATTTTATGTAGAATATTTCCGTCATACATGATTTCTATGTAACTTTAATCATTAAGGCTGCACACGCGACGGAAGCTTAAAATATGGAGTAACTTCTCCCGTTTTCCCAACATTTCCCTTCACTACTCTGCTCCTTGATTGTAGCGTGATGAAAAGTGTACTATAACCTGCCCAGGAGTATGAAGAATAATTGTACCAAGTTTCGTTAAAATCCGTCGAGTAGTTTTTGTTTCTATAAGGAACATACACACAGATAGACAGACAGACAAAAAAATTACTGATTGCATTTTTGGCATCAGTATCGATCACTAATCACCCCCTGATAGTTATTTTAAAAATATATTTCATGTACAGAATTGACATCTCTACAGATTTATTATAAGTATAGATTTCGAATCTAGGAAACAATTTTTCATGAATATTGGTCTTTAGGCCAAACATGTATGGAAGCTGAGCAATCTCCTTTGGCTGGTAATGATATAAATTGATGGTGATGAAATACAACGGGACTGTTTGTGCGAGACCCTCGGTGTGCGACTCGCACTTTACCGTTTTTTTTACTAACATAGCTGTTTACACAGGATAAGCATGAGTATGTAAACTACCGTATTTTAATGGGTGGACCTGATTATTCGGTAAAATCAACAGCAGTTAAGTAAATAATTAGTAAGTAGTATCATCATCCAGGATATTCAATAAGTAATTTTCCTTAATTCATTTAAAGAAATTGTGTAATGGATATGATGCAAAGACGACAAGCAAAGTATTAAGAATGGAGCTTTTAAAGGATCCGAAACGTAGAAAAATGTATATAAGTATAAAACTGCATTTGAACCTGTTAACCCCACGACAACGGCTAACTAGAGCCGAGGTCCGAGTCTCAGAGACGCCCTCTAGTATAGCCGACCCCCTCAGGTGCGAGTGGTCTAGAGGCTCCAGACGGAGAGGAGACTCCCCCCGTGGGCATATTCCATCCACCTGGAATACCTCTAGAGGCACTCACCAATTCTCGGCTTGAGGTCCCCTTAGGATCTCGCAGTCCCCAAAGCCGGTGACGCTGTAAAGGTCATCTGTGACCAACAACTCAAATAAACAGCATAATACATACTCAAAAAAGGAACCTGTTAAAAGTGTTTATTTATTTTATTACATCAGAATGTCCTTAATTAGTACCCACGTACGCAATAAGCTTAGGAACTTTTAATTGTCTCTTCATAACAAAACTCCGTGGGAGGAGCTGCCATTTTGTTTATTAGGCAAAATAATGTGATTAGAATTACTTACCGTCAGTATATCAGGGATGGGCCTTTTCAAGAGAAAAAGTCTTCTTTTTCTGCTTTTTACTAAGTGTATCCATTATCTACCTACCTGTATTCCGCTCCTTCCATCGATAGAGTTTTGTCAACTAAAGCAGTCTACACTCGAGTCAAGCTCGAATATGGTTAATGGCAATACCAGCCCTCACGCCATAATAAAAAGACAAGAAAAAGAAGAAAAAAGAGATGTAGTTCCTAATGGTTTTTCAAAACGTGGTGATGCGCCTTTTTAGGAAAATAAGCCATTTTGCTCATTTTTTATTGAGAAAGATGAATTAGGTACACTAAGAGTGGAAATTAATAGCATTTCATTCAAGTAAAAAAGCTTCGCACAGCTTACAGGCTCGACGAACATTTGCATATTTTTACAAAAATATACTTATCTAGTATATTTTTGTAATAATATGCATAAATTATATGTTTAAATTTATATCAGTTACCCTAATATCTAATTAGCACAAGCCTTACAGTGCTTTCTTTGGAGCTAAGCTAATTGGTATGATTATAATGATATTATTTTACGTCGCCTTTCCATTTCCTTGTCAGGCAATAAATTTAATTGGCGACTGTGAGTGTACCTACCCATACTATGTTTTATTATATTGTGAGAACTCTTTTACACAGATTTTTACACCACTCAATATTAATGTCAATAAATAATGTTCCCAAACATACAGCCAAGGCAGCCAGCCCTATGACCTCCATAAGATTCTGCCACAATAGCTAATTTTGTTAAGCAGATGTTTGTTTACAATATTATTTGTTGAGATTCTTTGTGAAATACGCATGAGAACTTATAATAATTCAAGAGTTTCTACGAGTTTTGAATACAAAGAACTCACACCTTGGCCTGCGAATGAAAACTATAGAATTTAGAAGCCTCTGAATTCCTCGCACTTCTCCCAATATCTAGCATTTTTGCAGTTTAGAGTATAAACCTCTAGAAAGATTTGTAGCCATAGTAGAATGTATGATGCTGACTTAAAAGTTCACCCATAAAGATTTAGGTGAATTCTGGTATGGTGAGAAAGAGAACATTGTAAAAGGAAATAGTCGCCTTTTGACGCCCCACGCTTTTTCAGTTATATTTATATATATATATATATATTAAAATAAATTGTAAACATGGATTTCTCTAAGGCCCTTATAAAGTAAACAGAGAGTATATTTTGTTTATTTTTAGTGCAGCGAATAAAAGCTGTTTTTAGTTTTTTTAACTATTAATTTTTTATTACTAAATATATAACAAATTTTAATTTGAGCATACCTACGTTACTGGTTTCGGAATAAGTGCACTGTGTCACCAGTCGTAACAATAGGTAATTACTGAATAATTACAAAAGTCGTTCCAGCATCTGTTTCATTTCACGTTGTACCCGTAATATTATAATGACTTGTGACTGAAGACTTCACTATTAATTTACATTATTAACTACCCACCTTAGAATATATAATTTAACTTGACGTAATACCAACTAACTTAAAGTAGAGTTCAGTCGTTTGATAGGTAACACGTCTCACAAGAACACTTCTCACACTCAAAATTGTGAATTCATTAATCTGTACTAGAACATATTTTTATTATTCATTATACTGGTCGTTCCAAAGTATTTTCGGGTCTCATAATCATTAGGCACAAGTAAAAATAGTATTTTGATCACGCTTAATTTTATCAAAATGTAAGTAATTGTTTGTATAAAGAATAATAGAAATACAAAGTTATAGGTAATCGAACAAATCCAGACGTTTTAGGTCTTAAAAACTCATTATTAATCTCTAAAATTTTGTTACTGCTGTCCAATTTTGTCTACACTAATATTGGAAAGAGGAAAGAGGAAAGATTTGATTGTTTGTTTGTATTGAATAGGCTCCGAAACTACGGCAGCGAATTGAAAAATTCTTTCACATTTAGAATCCTACATTATCCCTGCTGAACATAGGCCATAGAGTATTTCCAAAAAGCTATCGTTCCGTTGGAACACTACAGCACTACCCCGAAGCGAAGCGGGGACGGCCCACTAGTTTTCTAAATTCGTGCTTCAAATTACATTTCTGCCTTATTCTGCTTCACAAATACTGTTCTCCTCATTCACTGCTTAAACCAGAGCTCTAATTATTTCATTTAACGTTAGCCACATCTTAGAGTTATTACTCTGAATATTCATATTTGTAATGAACACTCAATTCTAAATTACCTCGAATTAAATTTTCCGAGAAATCGTTATTTTTGAAGGGTATATTAAACTCTTCTTATTACTTTAGCACATGCGTAGCTTAAAGGAGCTCAAGAGCTATTAATATAGCCGTAAAGATCAATAATAGCCTACCTCAGAGAGCCAATAAATGTTAAAATTAAAGAAAGGATAAGTACTCGGCGATTCGGTACGCCGCACACGGTAAACTGGTAGAGTCTGTGAGGAAAGAGAATGGGATTTAGATTGGAGGGCGCTGTAGTGCTTCTCTACCGTATTTGTAAGGTTTTACCCCTTTTAGACATGATTAAATACAAAAAACCGCAAGAAATCACAACAACAAAACGAATCCGTATCAATACAAAACTTTGACGTTTTACAGATTGCTGAGTTTGATTACCAAATAAAAATCTTAATGTTAGTTCCGTTTTTCGCCACGCCCATTCTCTCTCCGCACAGACTCTATAGACGTTCTATTACTATATTAGATTCACGGTTGAATGAAATGACTATTACTATAAAATTTTCAGTTATGTAAATAGTTAGGCCACAATATCTTAAAGGTGATCTTGTAATATAAGAAGGGTTACTAGAAAATAAAAACCTGTCACCTTAAAGTTGTTCCTACATCAATATTAATTAATAACATTTCTTTTCGAGAAAGAAATTTAATGATATGAAAGTGCGAATAACTTATGGGAAATTCAAATATTTGAATCGCGACAAGAGTGGTTGCTTCGTAATATACAGGATGGTCCAACTAGTGACGTCAACTACGTTTTTGATGACGTTTTTTTTTTGATTCCTCGCACCTTCGGGTATCCAAAAATACCCCATGAATGTTACGCTTAGTTTTCGAGTTATATTTTTTTTGTGTATTTTTAATGATTTCTGCTAGCGAGGTTACAAAAGGTGCAAGGAATCTAAAAAAAAATTGTTGACGTCACTAGTTGAACCACCCTGTATATCTAACAACAAACAAACGTGATGTTCACTCGATATGCCAATGTCAACGAGATTATAATGGGAGCGGGTAGATGTCAAAGCCGCGTTCCACCGAGACACTGTGTGCAACTTTTTACAATGACACTTAAATTTTTACCACAAATGTACTCGTATAAACCATAATAATCTATTTGACTGACGTAGGTTCAAGCTTCCATCCACTGTGAAGGTATGGAACGCAAAATTTTAGTCTCTCGTAAGGTCATTCAACTTGTTTGTATGTTTAATGAATCGTGACGTCACATCCAAGCGTTCCAAAAGAGCGCAAGTTTAAACTGTTGCACGAGCAATACTAATTTTATGATTTTTTAGACAGTTTATACAATTTTCTAAACGTTGATTTTTTAATACTGTATAAAGGGGACGTATAATAACTGCTAAATAAAAATATATAAAAAAATCATTCATATTACCTGTTATAAGTTTTTCTATCAAGCGGCTGCATCTGCAGTCGTTAACACGCGCCAATCCGCACTGAGCCCGCGTGGTGGGTCATGGCCCAATTTCCCGATTCCATCCAAAGGGAAGGCCTGTGGCCCAGCAGTGGGGACATTAATAGGCTGATGATGATGATCTTGAAATTTATTTTTAATAAATAAAAATCTACAAATAATACCTTCTTCCTAATAGATTAGTGTTTTAGAGGTACTTGTGTACTGTCGGTTCAACAACAACATAATATATTGGTTCAACTGTAGTGCCTGCAATCGCTTTGTTAGCTCAATTCAGGTAATTATGACGTCACACAGATCATCGTATATTGTTGCAATGACGCAGACGTTGCAGAGATCAATCAATACCTCTGATAAATGGGCATGGCCAGAATGTATGCATGTATGTATGTCACCTATTATATTAAATGTATATTATTATCACGTCATAAGTATATCAAAGTTACCTATTAACGTTTTACGTGCATTTCTGTTCTTTTGTTTCTATTGACCGTTCCTTTTGTGAAAAACATATAAATTGGATATTCAAAAATTATATTTCATAAGCCATAAGGTTGCTTCCAGCTCATATTTTCTTTAAGACGTAGAAAAATCCAGTGTTCGGAGTTATCGCAACCACGTACTACTTACTATCTAAGGTTACTCTGCAAACCACAGTATACATAGAGAGCAGTAGGTATTTAACAATTGCACTATTCTCTGTTTGTTCTGTAAAACTATTTGAGGTAATATGGTCTTCTTAGCAAGTTCTAAGTTTGTAAGCCAAAAAAAAAATAAGCTTTTATATTTGAAAACTAAAACAAAATGGAGTAAAATTTATGTCATGTTGTAATGAAAACGGAAAATATTTAAACGATATTAAAAAAACACCTAAAACATGCAATTGGTAAAAAGGTAGGCTACGTTACCAATTGTATTTTTTTGAGGATCAATTACTATATTTTTGATAATCATTTAAATATGTACCAATGAAAACTATGATATTGATATTTAAGTACAGTTTTAAAGTTATATCGTATCCTTGAGAGAAAATATCGGCAAGTATTGCCACTTGTTAAGATTAGGTATTTTCATTAAATTACAATGTCACTCTCCAGAGTGATCATATCTATTGAGAAGGCTAATTGCTCCACACTTTTAGCTTTTGTGAAAATGACAATTATTATAATGTATACCTATGATATAATTTAATTTGTAGCTAACACAGAAACTAATTATCAATTTTTTTCTAACAAATTGGGTCTATGTTATCCGTAATAAATGAATTATAATTATATATTGGTTTTAGCAAACTGTTTTATAACTGTACTGTGGCTAACCATCTCCAAGTATTTAGTATTCAGCTGCCGAGGTGGATAGAATTGATTCCGTGCACTTACTTGGGTCACTCACCCTATTGCATAACTTAGGGCTGACACACTGAGCAAATAAAAATAATAAGAAAACTAATATAATATCTTGTATTCCTTTCAGCTAAGGGCTGAATTTTCATTGCTCACTAACTATCTCTTAGGCACGATATTACTTGAGTTATATTGTACCTAACAGTAGTTAGAATCGACATCAATTTCATTGATGAAAAGAAATGTCAAGTCCATTCGTCACAGCCAAAAATGAATTATAAGACCTTTTCAATGTGTTACTGTAATACGATATTAGACGTAGGTACTATTTTCTAAGATTTGAACAAAATGCCCTTAGTCAAATAGGTATGGGTAAATACGAGTAAACATGCGTCTACTGATTTTAAAATACATTGCCGTCGATACTGGCATGGTTTTCTAAACCTACAATTAAATTTGACAATAATGTCCTTGTCATTTCATTTATTTAGCGAATCATGCCAGAATCGACACCATTATCTAGATAAACTCGACTAGTATCACTTAGCAGGCTGAATGTCTTCTAACGAACGCAGAAAAAATAAACTCCCAGAAAAGTATACAACAAATGCATAAACCAAGAAAACGTTACACTCCTTTTCTGGCAGTCGTGTAATAATAAGACAGCTCAATCATATCAATATTGAGTTGATGAAAAGTGGTGGCGATTTTGGTAGGATTCTTTAAACTTTAAACTAAATTTAACATCACTCTGTCCTTTTCATTCTGTATAGAGAATGACAGAGATACACAGTTGTCAAATTTAAGTTAAGCTTTAGTAAATCAAGCCGGAATCGACACCAGTAACTTATTAAATCACTATCATACGTGTGCCAACCCTAGAGGTAACGTATTGGTCAATGGACTTTACCTATCAATGAAGCGAGACATTTACACTAGGTTAGTTATTAAATTACGATTTATTTTAATATGAAAAAAATACCTTTACAAACATACCTATCACTTCCATGCAGGATTGGGAGGTCAATAAAAATAATAAATGTGTCAGTTTCAACTTGGCCATGCAGATAGCAATTCAGAAAATAACAGTTTTTGCTGTTTCTTGCTATTTTTCTTTTTAAGAAAATTATATTATTATATAATTATATATATTTATTTCTTCTAAGAAAAGGTTACCAAGGTCTATAATTTAAAATTTAACATTTCGACTTTCATAGTTGATTGTAACACATACCGTTCCATAGGTATTGAAGTTTAACTTTACCAAAACATTCGGGTCGCTAAATTTTTTTTTAATATCTTTTGGTTTGTTTTCGTTTTCGCTAAGAGTAAAAGTATCTACGAAGATGTATTTTATTTTTATAAGCAAGCGATCTAGCAGTAGGAAATTATCTAAATGGCATCGGCTTTTGATCTTTGAACGAAAATTAAAAATACATTCGCTTATACCAAACTCCCGCGGCGATTTTGGGTCACTTTGATAAACTCAGCTGCTCACCTGTCATTAGAAAACATATGGTATTAGCTCCGTGAAGAATTCCTTATACAAATTAGTTAGTGAAAAAATCTGGCCAAGCGCGTGTCTGGCCTCGCTCTATCAGGGATCCGTACAATGAACGATGGCAACATTATTATGATGTTATAGAGTCTTATATCACTAAAACAAATAAGTAGTACGTTTTCATTGAAAAATAATTTGTTTGATTTCGTCACGACTAACAAAATACATAATGAATATAGCTTTTTCAGTATTACTCTAGAAAACAGCATATGGGTTATCTGAATACAAACTTTCACATTCTTAAAAATAGACCCAGTAATAAAAATGGTCTAAAAATGACATATTTTTTCCTCCCCCCATATTTTATACATTGAAAATAAAAAATAATGAAACTCATATTTATATCCTACTCAACGAGCTCTGGAGAATGATGTATCACATGCTGGGGTAAAAGAGAGAAAAAATCATTTCGTCTCCTTTTCCTATATATTATATGATAATATGTCTGAAAAATATTTTTTATTAAATATTCGGCTTTGGGCAAGCATTCTACATAAAATACCAAAATTTTAAGTTTTGTAACTGATTCCATTAACGAACACCCGTAGTAGACGGACAGACTACCAACAGAGTGCCATCAATAGAGGCCCTCTTTATCCTTTGAATACGAAACCCTAAAAACTAATGCTGCACTCAATTTCTTTCTTTACTTTTTTATAATTTTTTTTTATTAATTCATACGCTTACTTTTGATGGAGCAAGGTGTGAGTGTTCGACGTATTTTTATATTTATTTATTTATAATTTCTTGTAATTTAGAGAATTGTAAGAAAATCGTAAAAAAACATCCCAATATTAATTACACACCTCAATAAAAGAAACCGCTTCCTTTGTGTTTAAGTAGTAACAAAATAAGATTTTATCACTAAACTTCTCACATTAGCTTCTTGTACTTAATCCACGGGGAGTCTGAATTAATTACAAAACTCATTACAACTCCCTGGAGAATAACATAATAAAAACAATGAACACCCGTCTAGTTTTATTGACCGTAAATAAATGAATTACAGGCTAATTGCTTAGTTTGATGGCAGTGAATCAATCCGCTATCGACAATCCGTCTAACAATTGCCAGTCCGTCCAGAATCTTTGGATCCCACAAACGAAATCATAAGTAGGCACCATTCTTTAATATAAACATTAATTTCTATAATGTACCAAATTAATAAAATTTTTATTTCAAATTCTGACATTACATTTTTAATTATAAATTTTTAAATTTTGACATTTTGAAACTGTTTATAGGTTTGAAACTGATTGAATTTAAATTTATTATTTTGAATTGATTTAATTTAGATTTTTTAATAAATCATAATTATTACTATTTATTATTATTTTGTCATTGTCACGGGACCGTCCCGTCTGCTGCCTATGGTCCGCGTGGAGTTTTTTCTAGTAATATTTTCTTTAGATTTAAAACATCGAGCAGTTAAATGCTTTAAAAAAATAAAATTATAATAACTATGTATTTAATTTAATATTCTAATAAACTTAATTTTATTACATTGCCACGAATTTTTCGTTCTTCTGTAGCATGTCGCATTACAGTTTTTTTTGTTATTGAAAATTTCAGACCTTAACTAAAAACAACGATGTAGTATTTATGTTCGATGTTTGATTGTGTGATTCAGTATTATTTGCTACCATGCGAGCGGCCCCGGTTGGATTGCCAGCCCAGGGAGGTTTTTTTTTTATTTTCCAATTATTATAAGCCAACAAAATGAGGCTATTTAAAACACTATAAAAGTTTTATCGTGGTGTCATAAAACCATACCAATTTTTTGTTTTACCAACTTGTTTACAAGTAGGTAACAAATATTTTCTATGCTAGCTTTCATAATAAAAAGTTTTGTAAGTATTCTTCCAATCGGAAGAGCTGAAATCGCTGTGAAATCATTCCATGCACTGACTGTAAAAAGTGTTCGCGCTCTTTCCATAATATTGTGCTACATTAAAAGCAATTTATAGAGAATTTTTAAAGAATACAATTTCCTATTTGGCACCTGACCAGTTTTTCCTCGTGAAAAATTGTTCCTATCCAAAAGGGTGATTCAAATTTAAGTAGGTAAGTATGTACCATCATACTATATCTATTTCGGATTCCGGTTATAATTGAAGTGTCACATTAGATGGACAGATTAGACAGTAATGTGTTCAATTGACGTCATTCAATGTTTTCACGTAAGTATTTTATGAAGATGCTAAACTAAAACATAAAATTTGAAAAATATTAAAAGAATATAAAGGACATTGTTCAGCGTTTATACATAGTTAGCCTAAGAACCAACAATCATGAAATATTATTTTCTAGGTTCAAATCGTAAGTAAATGACTGTAAAAACAAAGATTATTGACGTACACTTCTGAGAACTTAAATTATTAGGAAAACTAAATTTTTTTTGAGGTTATGTTTAATATTCAATGAAACATAGGTCAAGCTATGAATTTAGTATGAACTCAGTATGAAGTGAATTAATATTACAACTAATTCATTTTATTCGGTGCGATTTTAAAGAATAACTATTAGGCAAAACTTGGTTAGGTAGGAATCATGAATAAAATAAAAACTGTAGTTTTGCTTCTTATTTATTGACTATTTTTCACATAATTGTATCATATTGTTTATTGTATTTATTTGTATATCTCATGTATATTGTGTAAATATGCAGCGTGAATGTGTATCAGGTGTTCTTGAATAATTTGGCAGTATGATCCGCTCGGGATGTTGTGGCACAGGTTCACTAGCACTTGGTAATAAGGGCTCTGCTCTTTGGTAACATCGATGGCATATAAGATAGCCGAAATAGTTCGATTAAAGGAAAAACAATCGCAAATAAACACACACAACAGGTAATCCGAAAGGAGAATGCACTTTCCGGTATATTATACTTATCTTTGGAATGCACGAATGCCACAGATTACTACGAATGCAAACTGCATGCACCACAACCACAGAGTAAAGAGTATTATGCCGGCCCTTCACTTGACAACAGTTTGTTCTTGTCATGCTAAATAAGGAATGAAAAGGACAGACAATGTCATGTTTTAAAATAGCAAATACGAATAGCCAAGTGAAGTGCCGGCATTAGGAAGAAAGTGTTTTGTTTGCAGCGCTGCCATAGATTATACACATAAAATGGTATTTATTGTCTCAGATTATTTTTTAACTTTTTAATTTAGCTTACTTAACTGGAAGTGTCCGTCACAATCTAAATACTGATAATTATCGCAAAAAATATACTAAGAATTATCATAAATGCCAAATTGGTGTTGGTTCTTAGGCCAATTTAAACATTGTCCTTTGATACGGAGAATTCCGTACTATAATAGTACAATATTGAAAACTAAATAGAACAAAAAAGAAATTGCTGTGACACTCCAATACAAAGAAATATTTATTAAGGTGAAAATTTATTTCCATCGCTACATTTTTTTACGTTCATCTTTAGCACGCCGCAATAAATTTTTAATTGATATTAAAAATCCAAATCTTATGAACAAGCATCGTTGCTTCAGGGTGCGGCGCGGACGGTTCGACTCAGGGTGCGGCGCGACGACGGTCCGATTCAGGGTGCGGCGCGGACGGTCCGACTCAGGGTGCGGCGCGGACGGTTCGACTCAGGGTGCGCCGCGGACGACGGTCCGATTCAGGGTGCGGCGCGGACGGTCCGACTCAGGGTGCGGCGCGGACGGTTCGACTCAGGGTGCGGCGCGGACGACGGTCCGATTCAGGGTGCGGCGCGGACGGTCCGACTCAGAGTGCGGCGCGGACGGTCCGACTCAGGGTGCGGCGCGGACGGTTCGACTCAGGGTGCGGCGCGGACGACGGTCCGATTCAGGGTGCGGCGCGGACGGTCCGACTCAGGGTGCGGCGCGGACGGTCCGACTCAGGGTGCGGCGCGGACGGTTCGACTCAGGGTGCGGCGCGGACGACGGTCCGATTCAGGGTGCGGCGCGGACGGTCCGACTCAGGGTGCGGCGTGGACGGTCCGACTCAGGGTGCGGCGCGGACGGTTCGACTCAGGGTGCGGCGCGGACGGTCCGGGACAATCTATAAAGGAGTTTTATACATGTCTATCTGTGACCCGCGGTATTAACCACGGCTTATTAGGGATATTTTCCCGCAGTAAAACGTAGCCTATGTGGTAATCCAGGGTGTCAGCTAACTCCATAATAATTTTATTAAAATCGCTCAAGCCGTTTAAACGCGAAGAAGTAACAAACAAACACACTCACAAACTTTCGCCTTTATAATATTAGTGTGATTTTAAAAGACTCGCATTGCAATTTTTTTTGTTATAGTATTGAAAATAACTTTCTGAAAATTAAATAAATAAATATTTCCAACACTCACACCAATCAGCCTAGCCCCAAAGTAAGCACTGTAGGCTTGACTTGTGTTATGGGATACTGGGGTAACTGATAGAATACACATACTGATACATAATAATATAAAAGTATATTTAATATAGAAAATTTTATTTTATAAATTATATAAATTGTGTAATCTATACTTATAATAAATCTGTAGAGAGGTCAATTCTGTACATGAAATATATTTTCAAAATAACTATCAGGGGGTGATAAGTGATCGATACTGATGCCAAAAATGCAATCAGTAAAATTTTTGTCTGTCTGTCTGTCTGTCTGTGTGTATGTTCCTTGTAGAAACAAAAACTACTCGACGGATTTTAACGAAACTTGGTACAATTATTCTTCATACTTCTGGGCAGGTTATACTTTTCATCACGCTACAATCAATAGGAGCAGAGTAGTGAAGGGAAATGCTGGGAAAACGGGAGAAGTTACTCCATTTTTTAAGCTTCCGTCGCGTGTGCAGCCTTAATGGTTAAAGTTACATAGAAATCATGTATGAGGGAAATATTCTACATAAAATTATCTAAAAAATATCCCGCAACAGCATATGTCTATCTTTTATGGTTGACTCACAATAACACGTGTAACTCCTGATAGCTTAGCAGTTCGGAGCATTCTGATTATATTTGTTTACTCTTACGTTTATAATACTCTCACTCATCCCTAATTTAAAAAAGTTAACATTATTACCTATTCAATAAAAAAAGAATCATAGAAATCGGTATAGAAACACCAAACTTATACATGAAATAAGCCATCGCGCCGTCGCACGTGAATACTGAATCATGCTTTAAGGATTATTTTTGTGTAACGGTTGGAAACACTGATAATTTTAGAGGTTTTTAATGTAAGGTCGTAAATAAACACAGTTTTTTCCGCTTACATTGCAAACGCTGGCTGAACCCTACGAGATCGATCAAAATAATGTACTACAGTATTGTATACCTTAAAAATGTCTACAAAAAAGTCCGCCATGGTATCTGTCTATCTCTTAGGGATAACCCACAATAACCATTTTATATCCTATACTTTTTACGAGAAATAATAGATTATTTACGAAGCGATTTTCAGCAATATAACATTCTTCCTTATCCAATTAAGTACCTTAAATACATTGTGCATTTAATATAGACCAATTTGGCTATTTAACGCATGTAATTTAAATGAATATTTTCGAAGATATTACAGATTTAAAATGCAGGGACATAGCGGTTCCGACGCTACCGGGCGGGGCGCCTGGTGGCGCGTGCCTATTGTAATTAGGTATTAGAAGAATGTCATTGTGTTTATTACAAGCCTGAGAACAAAAACTATAGTCTACACTACAGCTCTACACCGAAGCGAAGCACGGGCGGGCCACTAGTGACCAATAAAATCTGGAATTTATATAGAAATACATAATTATTTAACTTCCATGACTGGAGTACAAATGCTCGTATTCATCACACACACACACATCTGCCCCCACCGGGATTCGAACCCGGGGCCTCTCGAGTAGGCGACTCCATGAAACCCGGCGTACAAACCACTGGCCCACGGAGGTCGTAAATTTCAGGTGTTTATCAACTTCCATTCAATGATAGATCCTTATTAGGGTTACCATCTGTCCGAATTTGTCCGGACATGTCCATGACATGGACATTTTGCCTTCTTTCCGGATTTTTTTAATTAGAATGGAATATGAGTAAAACCACTTATTAAGATATATCAAATAAGTCAAATTATCTTTATTAAGTTCTTATTAATTTAAAACAAAATATAAATTATGTTTAAAAATCAACACCGAGACCCCCTCGCGATGCGAGCGTCTGCTACCACGCGTAAAATATCACTGTAACTAAGTGGGTGATGTTTACATTTTGTGACTAAAATGTCCGGACTTTTGCCGAAATGTCCGGCTTTTTGTCAGGACTTTTCAAAATTTTAAATAGTAACCCTTATCCTGATAGTAAGTGGGGGCCATTCGCCTAACGGAAATGCTATGGAGAACGCTAACGCTTTCGATTTTATTTTGTTATTTCTGACCGCCGAAGGTTTTCAAATACCTTACGCTCATTTTTTTTAAATATTGTTATACCAATGCAAAAGAAAAAAAAAAGAGCGCGAGGCATTTGAAAACCCCAGGCGGCTAGAAATAACAAAATGAAATCGTAAGCGTTAGCGTTTTCCAAAGCATTTCCGTTAGGCGAAAGGCCCCCAGATGAGGCAATATTAAGGTTCTGTTTGTTACATTTTGGGAACAAAAAACTGAAAACCCAGTCTTTACATTAGATCATCATCATCAGCATATTAATGTCCCCACTGCTTGGGCACAGGCCTTTCCTATGGATGAAATGATGAGATTGGGCCATGACCCACTATGCGGGCCCAGTGCGGATTGGTGGGTGCATACGACTGCAGATGCAACAGGGACGGAGGACCTCGAGACAGAAAATTTTTGGTCACCCATCCAATGACCGACCACTGCGAAAGTTGCTTAACTTCATCGATCGCAGCCAAACCAATCGAGCTCCTTCTACATTAGATGTTTGATGGAAATTTTGCATTCTCATGATAAACAGTCATAAAAACTTTGTTTGTGTTAAATAAATGGACAAAATCTTACGATGCTGTAAGATTTTGTCCATTTATTTACTCAAGTCAATCAACTAGAGTAAATTTTTCAGTCGGTTATCCATCACGGAAATGCGAAAATTTTAATTCTAATAATAGTACGCAAATAAAAATTTCCATCTTTTTTTAAGTTGCCGTAAGCTTGCTTCACGTAGAGGAGCTCGATGGCGCAAGTGGTTAGCGCGTTCGGCTGCGGTCGTTAAAGTTAAGCAACTTTCGCAGAGGTCCGTTATTGGATGGGTGACCAAAAATTTACTATCTCGAGCTCCTCCGTGCTTCGGAGAGCACGTTAAGCCGTTGGTCCCGGTTACATCTGCAGTCGTTAGCACCCACCAATCCGCACTGGGCCCGCTTGGTGGGTCATGGCCCAATCTCCCTATTCCATCCATAGGGAAGGCCTGTGGCCCAGCAGTGGGGACATTAATAGGCTGATGATGATGATGATAATGGAGTAGAAGGATAGAAAGTAATTATTTATATTACAGTGCATGAGAGGGCGGGACAGGCACGCCACAGTTATGTGTGAGTAAACGCTCATAATTTGACCAAAACTGGCTTCTGATTGCGTCGTTGCTCTCGAGTGTGATCGCTGATTGGTTCGATTGTTTGATGTAGCTATTATCTATTAGATGGAAGTGTAGTTGGAAGCGAGCCGGAGACATAGGTTCCCCTAAAAACGCTTCACGTACGAATTGTCAGACTTTTCTCTTCTTTTGGATTTACATGCTCCCTTTAAATATCTGATGAAACTCGAACACTTCGCTATCGAGGCGAATGCACTGACTTTTAAGCTGGGGCCGCGGTAGCATAATCGTCAGTGCATACGCCCGGATAGCGAAGGGTGCTGGTTCGAGTCCTGTCTGTTGCCTGGTCCGCGTGGAATTTGTTCAAGTAGTATATTTATGTCTTTTTCCTTGGCATAAACGAGGGGAAACTCCCCACCGTTGGGAAATGATATAATACATTATATCACCTATTTTGTATTATTCAATCTTCAATATCGAATAAATTCCCACGTCGCCTGAGTTAATTCCATTTTAGCGTCACGGGTACATTTTTCGTTTTTCATAGGAACTGATTTAATATGTCAAGGTACATTCTATTGCACTAAAGAAATTTCATTACAGCGCTCCCACGCTTAAATGTTTTCCTTTCCTTGTCGGACCATGACCTACAACATTTTCTGATAATACGAGTATCTCTGTTCTTGGAAAACCTTCTTCATCTTTCGAGAGTAGCTAACTTCTATCGCATTCCGTGTTTTCCTTTTATACAGATTCAATATGTTAATATCTAGATAATAAAAATACATTTCTACTGGCGGACAAGTAGAAGATGTATATTTAGAATGTATTGTTACTTTGGCTCCATTCTTTGGTGGTGGCCTTGTGAAGGGACAGTGTTAATTATAAATATAATCATAAACAAAGGCTTCTTTCTGTAGTAAAACATTTTTTTATAGTTTAAACGAGAGGCGTGGCATCATAGTAGTGTCACGGGAAATTGCTCTAAGTATATTTTGGTATTATGATTTACTTACTACGGTTTTCAGTGTAGTTTACATCACGATTTTTATCACCAATATGCGCATGAGTGTTTCCCAATTTGGTTAAAATTCGATAAGGGAGAACCTGAAAGAAGAATTTTATTATTTTTGATGTGTAACATCTTTCCTCTCGCTTTCCTCCAATTTTTGGCAGTGATTTCGTGAAATGGGACGGAAGTGTGTAACAGGAAGTCACAAAAGCGCGCGCTATTTGATTTGAATTTAGAACATAATATTCAAATGGCTTATTCCTTTTGTAGTAGGTTTTATTTCTTTTTTTACTAATTTAAGTTGAGGTTACAAATGTTACACATCCTACGCGACTACTGTAAGGCTCGCTCGTTTTTTTGTTCAGTCATAAGTCTTTAGTATATTTTCTTATTCATTCCGGATTATGTTTCGTAGACGCTACTTATTAATATATTTTTTTTTTGTATCTTTAGTAACTCATTCTCTCATGTAACATCGCCGGTTCTCGGAGAAATTGACACCAGCCACCGGTCGTTAATAAACTAAGCTAACGAGACTGATGTATTAGTCGATTATGAGAGCTTGACTTTTAAGAAAATTTTACTAGTAAATATTCCATGCGGACCAGGCAGCAGACTGGAACCGAAAACGCACCCTTCGCTTTCCGGGCGAATGCACTGACCATTATGCTTTTGAATAAACAACCACATATTGCGTCGAATTGGCAATTCGCGACTCGCGTACATATACCGGTATTATTATACCGGTATTTTTGGGATCCCGGATTCTGTAACCAGAAAAGGTGATACCGTAATAATACCGGTATTTAAAATACCGCCCCAGGCCATGGCCCTCTTTGCCCTAGTAGGGCCTCCACCTCTGCTTCTGATAAAACAAAAAAACCCATGCTGCGCAATAATTCGGAGCAATTGGTAAGCAAGCTCGAATTGAATTTGGCCGATCTTTCACCGTTGTTATCTCCGAACCTTGGAATAATTTTAACATCTAATAAATATAGCCTAAAATTGGACATGAAAGTATGTATTTTACAACTCATTATAAATCATAAAATAACTATCTCGGTATTGATAAATTAACGTTATGACACCCGGAAAACCACATTAACCAACGGCAAAATAAGTAACTAGGAAAAATGACTAATATTGCGTTTATCAGTCGATTTTCCTAGAAACGACGAAGTCGCAGGCATCCACTAGTCATATATATTTTTATAAAGAAAATCTAATAAATCGTCTGTATAGCATTTCATTACCGCATTCTCTTTTGTCGTTTTTTGGCTCCAGACCAGAGAATCGGGTGTCCTATACGTAAAACATTGTTTTAACACCTAGTGATGTTGCTATCGAAACTATTATATCGATGATTATTATCGGTATGTGTTGTGCATAGAAATACAGAATTAACGATATCACACGAATGAGTAGGTAATAATTATTTATTGGCAATAAATATGATTTCTATGCAGTAGACAATATCAAGCGGTTGACGCAAGTAATAAGGAAAGATCCTCTCTGATGCTCATGATCGATCGAGTGTTTTTTTAAACTAAACTAAATTTTCTGTAGATATATTCGGTTTTCACCTATGAAATTGCCGTTTTCATGAAATAAGGTGTAGCAATTAAATTTAATAACGTTAAAAACTTAGCAATATAATTCTTAAATATTAAGTCGTAGAAATATTATTATTTATTCAGCGCCATCTATCATCATGCATATAAATTATTCAATATCGAAATCCACTTTGAAAAGCAATGGACAAGTACAATATATGTGTGAACCTAGTAGTTGCATTTGGAATGTAAGTTAGAGGGAGCTAGTGTGCAATTTCTTTTGAATGAGATGCGGAAATGGACGTGACGTCACATTAATGTTCTGGAAACATTGAAAGGCGGAGTCAGCAAAACCGGTCCGTGTGCTTCCTCATACCAAATATGGTAATATGAGAGAAATTTGCAATGACGCTGTCACGTGTTGTAGTAGCCTATAAATAGCAGTGCACAAACAGATTCGCTCTCTTTTGGCTGATAGAACCTTGAAGACCATACTTAGAAAATAGCATTAAGACTAGCAGTGGTAGTCAGTGCATTATATACTTGTTATTTCTCCCCGGATTAACGGGTAAGTTCAATACATTTGATTCGTTAGGCTGTAGGTCCAGTTAGTTTTTTTTATTTGAATTAAAGGAAAATATGTAATTGGTTCTAGGTCCATTAATTTGGCTAATAAATAACAGTAAAAGTCCCATTTACTTAATCCTGATTGGAATCTCCTTGGAAATATATATATATGAGCCTGTGAAGCTTCCTTGAGCAAAAAAAAAAGTGACGGGTTCACGTGATGACAGCAAGTCCTGCTTCATCCCTGAGGACATTTGAGTGATCCTGATGCTCCCATGATCTTGCCAAGCTAAGTAAAACTTATAACTTCTTGATATTTAACCAGTGCATACTCCGGATAACAATTTCTGTTTAACGAGATAAAGGATTTCTATTAGTAAACTATAAAGCCATTATAAGTACATAACAAATTTTTATTGTTAGATTTTCAAAATTTAATATTTTATAACTTGTTTAATAATTTGTTTATATAAGAAACTTAAATTGAGTATTACTGTATTAGCACATGATCTTGAATGTTTGAATAGCTTTAAATCAAAAGAAAAATCTTTGAAGAGATATAACTATGTATTTTTAACTTGAATGTGACTAGTATTAAGTTTTAACCATGATGAAATAAGATCTGAATCTTTTTAACAATATAATATCTTGTTCACTGCTGTTTTAGACATTTTCATTTATCTCCCTCAAATCACAGTATCACGGCGCCCTGATTTTAAATTAAATAAGTTTCGAGTCTCATGTACGCCCTGAAATAGTCGGTGGTAACTAAAATTGTTACAAAATGGCGCCCAACGTGGGGCCGAGCAATAAAATACTGTATTTGAGGGAAATACTGGTGTGCTGATATGATGATAAAAAGGTTGGCGGAAAAATAAATGCTTAAATCCCCAATCAGTCTGAACGGCACACTAGAATTTAACATCTAATCAAAAAAAAAAAATTTAACTTAAAAATCATTAATATTCAGAATTTGTACTAATGTGTTAATATGATGATAAAAAGATTGGTGGAAAAATTTAATGCTTAAAATCCCCAATCAGTCTGAATAGCACATTAGAAGTAAATTACTTAATAACTTAAAAAACTTTAATAAACAATACTTTTGGAATACTAGTGTGTCTAAATGATGATAAAAAAAAAGGTAGGTGGAAACATAGATGCTTAAATCCCCAACCAGTCTGAAAAACACACTAGCATTAATTAACTTAGCACATTAGAATTAATCAACTTATACTACAATAACACCTTCGTATTGATTGGATGCGTAAAAAAAAAATTGACCTTGAACAGTGAACAAGATAGTCTTTAAGAATTGAAACTTGTAATAATAAAAGTACCCTCCTTCAAAAAAAAAAAAAAATTTTTATAAATTCCTTTGTATTTAACTTTCTTAGATTAAATAACTTGAATAAGTAGCTTGATTTAAAAACTTGATTAAACGTAATTTAATAATTAACTTAATAATTAACTTAGTAACAGAAATAACTGACTTTAACTTGAAAAAAATCTGAGAAAATGCTCTCTATACAAAAATATGTAAACTACTTAAGAAAGGATGAAATCATATATGAATTGGATATTCTTGGCATTTCCACAGCTCCTGACACATCGGTGGATGCACTGAGAAAGCAGCTTCGCCAAATTTTCAAGCTGAAGAGACGTGGCAGCATCAAGTGTGCTCCAGTGATCACACCACTCCCGGCAAGCGAGCTCAAGGCATGTACGCCGAAAATTGCTGAGCTAGAGGATCTGCTGTCATCAGGTGACCTCGGAAAGGACAGTAATCTTCACTTACGTGTGTCAGTTAGGGCTAATTATCTAATCGATAGACTTGCTCGATTGGAGGTTGACAATGCTTCTCTTGTGGATTTGCGCCACAGGCTCATACGTATCTTAGCTCAAGTAGAACAGGAAGATGAAAGTAGTTCAGACGAATTAAGTGACAAGGAAGGTACTCCCAAGTGTAGTAAAACCGGCATGAAGGATGTGAGAGAACAAGAGACGGATGAATATGTGTTGCCTATCTCGAAAGCAATGATGAATGAAAAGAATGGAAGTGAGGAATTAATTGTCATTAAAGAAAAACCAATTAACTTAAATTCACTCAATTTAAAATACAATGGTTCGAGTTGCGTTAGAAGTTTTATTGAGAGGTTAGAGGAACTTAGACAGGCCCGCGAGATTCCGCAATCTCGTATGCTGACAGCATTTTCCGATCTCTTAGAAGATTCTGCATTGGCGTGGTTTAGAAGTAACAAAGCAAACTTTAACTCATATTCTGATCTATTGTTACACTTGAGAGAGGATTTTGATATTCCGGATTTAGATTATCGACTTAAAAACGAAATTAGACAACGCACACAAGCTAGACAAGAGTCAATTGTGAGCTATATCTCCACGATGCAAGGAATGTTTGCGAGATTGTCTATTCCCATGTCATTAGAAGAACAGCTAGAAATTTTAATGCATAATATTCGTCCGGAATATATGAAAGAGTTGGCTCTTCATAACGTTGATTCTATTCTCAAGTTAAAACAATTAGGAAAGCGCTTGGAGTTGGCTCAAGTCCGTGCAGAGAAATTTACGGAACCCAATTTGAATAAATTATTTATTTCGAATGACCTTCAGTCACGAAGAATAAAAAATAATTTCAAACCAACCCGACAGATCTCAACCGTAACTTTACCTCAAAATGTCTCAAATGATAGGAGGTGTATGAGATGTCAGAGTCGAGAGCATTTCACTAGAGAGTGTGTAAATTCGAGAGAAATTCTTTGTTTTAAGTGTGGTAAAAAGGGCGTAAGACGACCTGAGTGCCCACAATGTAATCCAAGTAATAATTCAAAAAACTAAAAAGTGGGAACTTCACATATAATTACGGTAAAAAAAGGTCACCCATTAACTTAAAAAACCGTGAAGTTCTCTTCCATAAAAAAAAGTTTGACAATAGACCTTATTTGCAATTTAAAATATTAAATGTAGATGCGATAGGACTTGCTGACTCTGGAGCGTCATGCTCGATACTCGGCAAAAACTCGCACCTCATCTTTCTGAATTTAGGCTTTAAACTTAACACTTTAGATAAAGAGCGTATTGTAAAAACCGCTAATAGCACTGAATTGCATTGCGTAGGTTACATGTCTCTGCCCATTGAATATAACTCAATACTTAAGGTAATTACATTCTATGTTGTTCCGGAAATTACTACACCAATCATATTAGGTATTGATTTTTGGCACCATTTTGGTTTGACAAAAAACTTGATGTCATCCAACTTTAGTAATATCACTTTAAACTCAGAAAATCCTATTAACTCAATATCATTAAAAAACGGGTTAGAAGATTACAATAACTTAACGACGGCGCAAAAGCGAATAATTAATAAAATAATTGATAAATTTGACTTAATTAACACAGAAAAGGTTGGTCTTGGTAGAACTTCATTGGAACACCATAAAATAGATACTGGTAACCATAGTCCGATTAAACAGCGTTATTATCCCTTATCACCTATCAAGCAACTAGCACTCGAGAAGGAATTAGATAAAATGTTAGCCCTGGGGGTAGTTTCTCCCTCCCAATCGGCTTGGAATTCTCCAGTAGTAATGGTAGAAAAACCCAATGGTGAAACCAGATTATGCCTAGACTCTCGAAAACTTAATTACGTCACAAAACCAGACGCTTATCCCTTGCCTTATATTAACCAAATATTAGATCATCTTAACAACGCTAAATATTTAACCTCAATTGACCTTAGTGCCGCATATTGGCAGATTCCTTATGACTCTGCAGCATCTGCTGAAAAGACAGCTTTCACAGTTCCTCGTAGAGGCTTATTTCAATTTAATGTGATGTGTTTTGGGTTAGTAGGGGCGTCAGCAACCATGCAACGCTTAATGGATAAATTATTTGGCCCAGAATTCGATAATAAGGTATTTGCTTTTCAAGATGATATAATTTGCATTAGTAACACTTTCTCAGAACATATTGAGCTCCTAGAGAAAATATATCAGCGCCTGAAAGAAGCAGGCCTGACAATAAATAAAAAAAAATCACAGTTTTGTCGCAAAGAGCTCAAATATTTAGGGTATTACATTGATAAACATGGTTTAAGAACGGACCCTGGTAAAGTAGATATAATCCTTAACTATCCTACACCCTCGAACCCCAAGGAGGTAAAAAGATTCCTTGGAATGGCAGGTTGGTACAGAAGATTTGTGAATAATTTCTCTGAAATCAGCAAACCGTTATGTAAACTCACCCGTAAGAATGTGGATTTTGAATGGAACTCTGAGGCACAGAAATCCTTTAATTTGCTTAAAACTGCCCTTGTTTCTGCCCCTATTTTAAAAATGCCAGATTATTCGCGCCCTTTCCGTATTTTGACTGACGCATCTGCATACTCAGCGGCGGCCGTTCTCACCCAGTCTTATGACGGAGTGGAACACCCTATTGCCTACTGTAGCCGCTCACTTAATAAAAATGAAGTTAATTATAGTACAACAGAAAGAGAATTATTAGCTGTTATTTATGCATTAGAACAATTTAGACAATATGTTGAAGGTCAGGAATGTACCATAGTCACAGACCATGCTTCACTGTTGTGGTTTTATAAATTAAAAAACCCCACAGGTCGTTTAGCACGATGGAGCATGCGTCTTAGTCAATTTAACTTTAAAATAGAACACCGGAAGGGTCGGGATCATATCCTCCCGGATACTTTGTCACGTATTAAATTAGATTCAATAGAAATAGATTTATCAAAAGATAGTTGGTACTCTTATATGTTAAATGCAGTAAAGAATAACCCACGTAAATTTCCTAACTTCATGGAAAAAGATGGAAACTTATATAGATATTCGAAAAATAAATATGATCTTACTAGCGAATTTGATTGGAAACTGGTAGTTCCTGAAGAAAATAGATCGGCAATTCTTAGGAAATATCACGATGACCCTACTAGTGCACATTTAGGTGTCATGAAGACACATAGGAGGATCGCCTTACATTATTACTGGCCCCACCTATACGAATGTGTGAAAAAGTATGTGAGTGAATGTGAGACGTGTAAGCAATACAAACCTGTGAACACGGCACGTCCCGGTCTTATGGGAAGTCCTAAGAAAGTGACCAAGCCATTTGAAGCCATTAGTTGTGATCTATTGGGACCCTTTCCAAATTCAAGGAATAGAAATACTTATTTAATAGTTGTTTCAGATTACTTTAGTAAATATGTCATGTTGCACCCTATAAGGTCAGCAACAGGCATGGCTGTAGCAAACTTTATAGAAAAATATGTATTTTTAGTCCATGGCGTTTGTAAAACCATCTTTATAGATAACGGTCCACAATATGTTAGCTCCCATTTTAGACAGCTGTTAACTAAATATAATGTACCAAACATATATTACAATCCTAAGTATCATCCCCAAACGAACCAAGCTGAGCGGGCAAATAGAAACATAGTTCATGCGATAGCCTGTTATGTAAAATCCGAACATAGAAGGTGGGATGAACACTTAATAGAATTGCAATGTGCTTTAAACACGGCTGTGAATGAAGCAACTAAATTTTCACCCTATTTCCTAGTCCATGGTAGAGAGTATATAATAGATGGTAATTTATATTTAAATTCCTTCCCTCCATGTCCGTTAGATCAAATTACCTCAGACAGTACATTGGAGTATGGGAAAAAGTTGCTTGAACTTAATAATATCTTCCAAAAGGTGAGGAAATATTTGATTGTTGCCCACCAACGGAACGAAAAACAATATAACCTCAGAAAAAGACACATTGAATTAAGAGTTGGCCAGATAGTGTATAAACGTACTCATTATTTATCCAATAAGGCAAAGAATTTTTCTTCCAAATTAGCACCAAAATTTATTAAATGTGTAGTGACGGCTAAATTATCACCTTTAGTTTATACTTTAACCGATTTAAATGGTAAATATTTAGGTAATTATCATATTAAGGATATACTAAAATATTCTGAACAACAGAACTAACAAATCTTTGAATTCCACATAGGATGCTTATTTTAGTCACTTTCAGTATTAAACGGTTGGTTAAGAAGAGTTATGGTATAGGAAGAGTGCATATGGAAATCTGTGGGCTACGGTTCGAAACCTGCCTGAAAATTAAATTGTTTTTCTCTTTTAACTAAATAAATATTTATTTACAACTTTTTTTTTAACCTATATGGTCACTTTTAAAAAAAAAAATATGCTTAAATGAAATTTCGAGGAATTTTAATATTTTAACACAAAAAAAAATTTTTTTGATAAAATTATTTTCGTCAAGTTGTGTTTACTGATATGCATATGAGTATGAGAGTAGTATGAAATGCGTGATGTATGAAAAGTTCTTTTTTTCCAAAATAAGCACGTGCAATTTATTTTAATACTTAATAGAAAAATAGATCTTGATGTAAGAAAGGCATAAGCATAAGGAAGTAGACATATACTTTAGACTTGATAATTAAAGATAGGAAGATTGTTGGAAAATAATCTTAATCTTTTGAGTTAGAAAACATACAAACTTCTTTAATCTTGAGTTGTTTTCTTAACTACCTTAAGTTCTTAAGATGAAAAAAAAGCCATGTTATACCACTGGATATTAGATCCAAGAAAGGCATTTACATGAAACTAAAAGAAAAATCATTAAACAGCAAATATTTAATTGTTGCTATTGACTTAGAGTTTAGAACATTACGTGGAGTAAATAAATGGATACTCACGTATATAAGTTTAAATTTTTTTAACTTGGCTAATACTTAGTATTGTTGATTTGTCTGTAAGTCAGTTGCAGGTTAATTAATTAAAAAAAAAAAAAAATTTTTTGGGAAAAATTTTTTTGAGATAAGGGGGATGTTGTGTAGCAATTAAATTTAATAACGTTAAAAACTTAGCAATATAATTCTTAAATATTAAGTCGTAGAAATATTATTATTTATTCAGCGCCATCTATCATCATGCATATAAATTATTCAATATCGAAATCCACTTTGAAAAGCAATGGACAAGTACAATATATGTGTGAACCTAGTAGTTGCATTTGGAATGTAAGTTAGAGGGAGCTAGTGTGCAATTTCTTTTGAATGAGATGCGGAAATGGACGTGACGTCACATTAATGTTCTGGAAACATTGAAAGGCGGAGTCAGCAAAACCGGTCCGTGTGCTTCCTCATACCAAATATGGTAATATGAGAGAAATTTGCAATGACGCTGTCACGTGTTGTAGTAGCCTATAAATAGCAGTGCACAAACAGATTCGCTCTCTTTTGGCTGATAGAACCTTGAAGACCATACTTAGAAAATAGCATTAAGACTAGCAGTGGTAGTCAGTGCATTATATACTTGTTATTTCTCCCCGGATTAACGGGTAAGTTCAATACATTTGATTCGTTAGGCTGTAGGTCCAGTTAGTTTTTTTTATTTGAATTAAAGGAAAATATGTAATTGGTTCTAGGTCCATTAATTTGGCTAATAAATAACAGTAAAAGTCCCATTTACTTAATCCTGATTGGAATCTCCTTGGAAATATATATATATGAGCCTGTGAAGCTTCCTTGAGCAAAAAAAAAAGTGACGGGTTCACGTGATGACAGCAAGTCCTGCTTCATCCCTGAGGACATTTGAGTGATCCTGATGCTCCCATGATCTTGCCAAGCTAAGTAAAACTTATAACTTCTTGATATTTAACCAGTGCATACTCCGGATAACAATTTCTGTTTAACGAGATAAAGGATTTCTATTAGTAAACTATAAAGCCATTATAAGTACATAACAAATTTTTATTGTTAGATTTTCAAAATTTAATATTTTATAACTTGTTTAATAATTTGTTTATATAAGAAACTTAAATTGAGTATTACTGTATTAGCACATGATCTTGAATGTTTGAATAGCTTTAAATCAAAAGAAAAATCTTTGAAGAGATATAACTATGTATTTTTAACTTGAATGTGACTAGTATTAAGTTTTAACCATGATGAAATAAGATCTGAATCTTTTTAACAATATAATATCTTGTTCACTGCTGTTTTAGACATTTTCATTTATCTCCCTCAAATCACAGTATCACGGCGCCCTGATTTTAAATTAAATAAGTTTCGAGTCTCATGTACGCCCTGAAATAGTCGGTGGTAACTAAAATTGTTACAAAGGTTCCGTAGTCCTGACATGAAATCCTTACAGTTTCGTCATGTACGACCCGGGTTTTGCTTGGAGACTGTTAGCATTAGAGAGCTGTAATTTTGTGGAGATATGTATATCAATCATGCTAACAAAATGGTAGAAAACATTTTGAAAAAAAAAACTTTTAGGGTAGCCCCCCCCCCCCCGCCTCCCCCTCTCCCGTCAGTTGTCAGAATTATGATTTTTTCTGGCGACGCAGCTGAAAAGGATTCTAAACGTCAAGTAAAAAATAAATTTACGCATTTAAACCGTTGAAGCTTTGTTTTATTTACTGTATATATGATATGCGTTGCATATTTGCGAGCTTCTCCATCATTGTGTTCAGTTTTTCACAGTACACATCTGCAGTAATGCTCATCCCTTTTGGTAAGAAGCTGTGAGGAATGTCATCGGCACTAGACCACCAAACAAAGAGCATCACTTTTTTTAAGGCTCGCTTTTCGTTTGGGGCATTGTTTAAACGCTGAAAGAGGATCTAACCAACTTGCTGAGTGCTTGTGATTGTCGAATAGACTCCATTTCTCATCGCAAGTAACAATGCGATTCAATATGCCTTCGTATACCCAGAACTTAAGAACAAATTACTAATTTTCAAAATAAGTCCAATTAAAAGAGAAATTATTTGACTTAGAATTATTCTTAGCGAAAAAAAGATAAAATTGGACTTGAAATAGTACGGCAGAACGGCGATTTCATAAGTAAAGACTTATTATGAATCTAGCAATTTCATAACAAAAACATAAAAATAACAATTTATTGAAAGGGAAGACTTTCAGGGATTTTACTATAGTAAATTAAGAATCGATGTTGCAATGTGCAAAAAACATTATGTGTTTAGACCCGTCGGACTCTATCCTAATTAAATGTGACTAGGGGGTTAACTTCCACGAAAGCAGGCCGAACACGCTAGCAGCTGCACAATCTAGTTCCTTTGTGATAACAACTAAAATTGTATTTGCCCTAAATGAAAAAACATCGATATACCTCTATACATTAATACACATTCGTCGCACTAGCGTTAGAGGTCAACACGATCGGCACCGTCGTTTTTCACAATCAGCCCACATTTGCCCCGGCCCGGGAATAATATCGACAAACAAGCCTTATTTCACGTCTGCTACGACCCATTAGATTACCGTTCATGACGTGAATAGTCCCATCACCAATCAGTAGGTGAACGTAATTTATGCGATCTGTCTACTAAGTCCTATTTAAACTCTTTCTATATATTTTTTGGATTTCGTAACAAAATAGGTGATATTTCTGGGATTCATGTGTCTATCAGTCCGTATTTTCCAGCATGGTGTATGATAAACAATTGAACCCTTAAGAGCCGCCATAGACGAACTGAATGATGAACGACATGATGGAGTGAAAAGTGAACTACAGTCTTCTACGTACATACATACCGGCCGCAGTAATATGTATTAACTTCCAGCAGTCCGTGAATGTTGATCACCGGCTACCTGGTCGAGCAATCCGTGTGACCGCTCCTATAGCAGTGTGTAGGTATTTCATATCATAATATTTATATTTATATATTTCACTAGCTGACCCAGCGAACTTCGTACCGCCCTAAAAAAATAGGGGTTGTCCAGCGGACAAAATTGTGAATCTAAACCATTCTCAGATTCCCTTGAACTCACACAAAAAATTTCATCAAAATCGGTCCAGTCGTTTAAGAGAAGTTCAGTGACATACACACTCACAGAAGAATTGTATATATAAAGATAACTAACATAGCATATACAAATTCATTTTTTTTATTTGCCATCAGTTACAAATACACAAAATATATGATATACAATAATCGATTTACATATCACTCAATCCTTAACAGCAATGATTTAAACATCTTCGATTTGTTAAATTAAATTAAGAAAAATACGAAGACATGTCTTAACATTGGCAGCTAATTACTATTGTTTATGAAATAAATAGAATTCTAGATGTGGTCTCGCGATTGTTTCGATCGGTGGCGGTAACACAAGGTACATTGCAAAGATAAAAGGATTAAAAGCATTAAACCTGAAAATTGCAGGATCGTAAAACACCAAGCAACTGGCAGACCATCACTTTGATGCGCTGTCAAGAGGCTATAAATAACAGACACACTTAGCGTCTCTTTAATAGTTTTTTGTGAAAAGTCAGTTGATATGCAGCTGACTGCACAATACACACTTTTGTGTATTAATAATATAATGAAATTATAAGAGACGACCTACAGTGGAATATGCTAACCCTGCTAGGCGTGAAAGTAAATACGTACAAACATTTGCTAGTTTGATAATAAGTATCCAGTCCAGGGGGCCAATCGCCTAACGGAAATGCTTTGGAAAACGCTAACGCTTACGATTTTATTTTGTTATTTATAGCCGCCTGAGCTATTCAAATGCCTCGCGCTCTTTCTTTTTCTTTTGCATTGGTAATAACAATATTAAAAAAAAATGAGCGTGAGGTATTCGAAAACCTCAGGCGGCTAGAAATAACAATATAAAATCGTAAGCGTTAGCGTTTCCCACAGCATTTCCGTTAGGCGATTGGCCCCCAGATAGCGAAAAAGATTGTATTTTACTTTTAGTAGCTAGTTTGTACAAATTAGTAGTAAGAAAAATTGCATCTAACTCACGAAGTGGATAAATAAAAGTGCTAGCTACTAAGCAAGATGCAATCCAATCCCATTGAAATCGAATCAGGAACGAAGGAGGACGAATAAGTGAGCAGTAATTTTAAATGTGGCCGCAATAGAAATCCTCTTTGCGACAAAACCTTTTTGCGACAAAACCTCTTTGCTCGTGGTAAGTGAAACTTAAAAGGCAAGAATATTTACTTTGTATTCTGATTTCAAAAGTTAAAAAGTTTAGTTAGATTTTAAAATTAAGCATCGCTACAACCTGCTTATGCGACATTTCTATAACCACTCTCTAGTTAAGTGTTGCTAGTGTGAAAATGTTTCGCTATATTTGTCCCGAGACATTTCAAGTACGTGTTGTGCTTCTTGTTCCGCCACATGTTGCAGGATTTGACTCGTAATGTATTCGAGGCTTTCTACAGAATAACATTGCAAATTTCAGAGTAAGTTTTTTCCTTGAAGATTTTTATTTGTATTAGAAAACATTGGAATTACTTTGATTCCTTGCTAACCGGAATGTATGTTACTGAAGCCCTTACTGTGTGTTACAGAATGAAATTTCAACAAAGATACTTGGTATATATAATATCAATAAAATCAGTAAAAGTTCTAGCAATCCCACAAAAAAATCTGTAGTGTGTGGGTCTTAAATACTAAATATTATATTTATGTGCACCTTAAACATATAAAGGTATTAGCAAACTATTAAATCTTTTTATTGACTATAAGAGCTTTTAAGTACCATTTGACTTTTTCTTTATTTTTTTAAATTTTAACCTTCCGTCCTTTAGGTAGGTATTAAAATTCCATTTTTAATCTGAAATGGTTTTAAGATGGCATCAAATAAATTGCGCATAAAGAACGAAATTAAGTTCCAAAACAATGGCTCGTGTTACGTTGATAACATCTTAACAGCGGAGCTGAAAATATGACAATATCAAATTGTTATGTTTAAGTACTCAATTAGAAATTCGTTTCATACTGAATATAATCTGAAGTATTTATCAGATTAAAGATGATAATCCAGTTGGTTTTATTGGATTCTTGAGTATAATTGTTTGAAATTTTCCTTATCAGCTTTTTAATTGTAATCTTTGTGGGTGACGTTATTGTCAGCTGAATGTCTTGAAGTTTTTTGCTCTTATTGTTACCCACAGCTAAGTACCAAAATAGTTTTAAAGTAAATTTAGAAGTGGGTACCTTTTCAAATTGCAGAAAAATATTAAACTGCTTAAGCTTTGTATTATATTCGTAATTATCATCAGCCTATTAATGGATGAAATAGGCAGACTGGGCGATGAGCCACCACCCATCCCACGGCGGATTGGCGTCGGGAACTGGGACAACGGCTTAACGTAAATGCTAAAGCTATCTATCCTCAAGACTGGCCAAGGCTCTCAAGCTCATCGTTCAAATAATATTACTAATTTTATTATACCACTTATAACTTTTGCTCAGTATGTTTACTTACAACACGAGAAACATACTAACACGGAAGTGCATTGCCACATCTCCTTAGCACGTCCACTTTAGATTCAAATGAGTTTTAATAAGTGTTCATGGCAACGAGAGTCGGTATGTTTATTATTGCATTAAATATGTGGAAACATGTCGATTTTTAGACCTTTTGAGATCTCGGAGCCCGTGGCCAGCCTTATTAAATAACAATAATCGAGTAATTATGCAAATGAGAATGATGCTTTTAAGCTTTGAGCCGCACAGGTGGTAAATCGCGAATGCAATAACGGTAGGTACATAAAATTTTAAAAATATGTTGAGTGTAAGTGGAGCTCCATCGCGAAGATAGCTGTGGCGCCAGAAAAGTTTTCTGCTCCAGTCAACCTTTCCAAGCCTGCCTGAACCCAAATTTCCAAATTGCTAAGAACCTTGAGAACGTAACAGACATATTAACTTGGAAAGTCTCGTCACCGTATCAATTCGAGCCGTTCAGTATTTTTAGTATGAAACTCTCTATAACGCACACTGATTGGAATTGCAACGTAATCGTTTCACTTCATAAGAAGTTTCCTAGAAATCGAAATATAATCGCCTCGCCTCGTAAAAACTCGTGTCCCTAGGTATGTAGTATGTGTCGCCCTTTCGGCCGTTTTCGCAACCATTTTTCGCAACCAGTTTCGAAAAAGGAGCAATATTTCTGCATTCACAATAGTATATTAATAGGTCTTGCATCGAAACTCAGCGACAATCTTATTATATTTTTACTTTCAGCAATCTATTTGATTCATGAATCAAAATATCAATTACTTACATAAATGGGAGGCATACAAGCTTATGGCCAGGCAGGTAAGTTGTCGCCAAAATGTAAATAGGATCACGTAGTATGGGTACGTTCCCTATAATGTTCAATTATTCAGATGTGCCTTTATTGTCACAATTTTTGTTTTTTCAAAAAGAAAGATATTTTTTGTGCCGGTTTCGAAAGCAGAAATATTTTCTTTTATCGAAACCAGTTCCGAAAGATAATTGGTTTCGAAAACGGCCGAAGGGTGTGTTGCATTAGGAACTGAGTTGATACGGTGACGGTCGACGAAGTCTGCTTCGACCATTTCTCACAAAAATACCCAGAATATAACGCAAACTGCTCATTGCTCATAGTTAATTATTTGACTTTGTAATTTTCTTATCTCTATTTCTATAAACCGACACAGTCAAAGGATTTATAAAGATCGTCATCGGTTGTTCTCTGCAAACGTTAATTAAGCAATCGAGAGCAGAATTTTAATTGTGCATGATCATAACTATTACAATTTAAAATACATAAAAACAAAATGTCTGGCCGCGATCCAAGCGCCATTAAAAATACGTTATATCATTGTAAGTACTATAATATAGTATCTACTCAAGTGCGGTCATTAAAAATATTCAAGATATCTCAAAGCTCGGTTGGAAGTTAATACTTAGCTTAAGGCAGTGATATCGCGTTAGCAGTATTGCATTTCAAGATCATTATGTATATTTAATTTTTAAAACAGCGAATATGTTATCGGGATTTTATGAGATACATTCTTTTGCAATAATTGCTGTATTATTGAAACATTGTTATAGTTATTTATGCAACTTTTGTTTAATATCCACTTTAAACAGTTGCATACAAGACTTTATTTGCACCCATGATAAGTCACACTACAGTAGACCCGCGGTAATCCGACAAACGTCTTGCAGGGCAATGTCGGATTATCGAATTTGTCGGATTACAGAGTACTGTCTAAGCCCACTCTATAGTCTCTATAGTCCGGAATTTTTGGAATAAGAGTACCTTGTGATCCGACAAATTACAAATCTAAAAATCTATTTCAATTGATTTTATGTGCAAATCAACAGTGACAAGCGTGTCGGATTACAGGGGGCGCCGGATTAGACGAGGTCCGGATTACCGTGGGTCTACTATAATATTATAACGGCGAAAGTTTGTGAGTGTGTATGTTTGTTACTTCTTCTCGTCTAAACGGCTAGAGCGATTTTGATAAAATTTGGTATGGAATTAGCTGACACCCTGGATTAACACATAGGCTACGTTTTACTGCGGGAAAATATCCCTAATAAACCGCGGGTAACATAGCGGGGCACAGGTAATCCTCTATAAAAGATTCAGAAACCATGGTGAACGTTCAAAGAACTTAAAATTCATGAAAACTTTCGGCGCTGTGGTAGTGAAGCTCGCGTGAATGACAATATTCTTTTATTGAAATTAATAATACCACGCATCGAGCAGTGAGAATTGTGGCTATCTGATGAGTTAGCCCTTGGCGCGGAAGGGATTTAAAAAGCGAAGGAGTGTTATTATAAAATTTTGTTAATAGTTATAACACCCGTTTGGGTGTTATAGTTTTAATTTTGGCAATAAGCTGACGGCTACAGAATCTTTAATAGAGTTTTTAAAGCATGGGTGTAGATAAAAGTGTGTTATAAGTTCCTTTTTCATATCACTTCAATTCATTGTCCTTAGTAATTAGTAAGTAAGTAAAATGACGTTATTAATATTTCCATCACTCACACCAATTAGCCTAGCCCCAAAGTAAGCACTGTAGGCTTGTGTTATGGGATACTAGGGTACCCATAGAGGATAGAATACATACTGATACGTGTTTAGATATATTTATATAGAAATACATATTGGACATCCATCCATCCAGTCATCCAATTCACGAAGATACCGTTGTCCGTTGGATCGGAGTTCGTGGAAGATAAGTAGCCATCGAAGGGCTGATCATTGGATGGGTGGCAAGAATAGAACAATGTCGAGCTCCTGTGTATTTATTTAATTACTTTGATGGTAGTAAATTACTTGCTGAATCTAAAGCTTAATAGTTTTGATGTATGTTTGATTATTCTGGGGCTTGATCAACCCTGAGATCATCCCTATCAATCTCAATCTGAGATCAACGTATCGTCTAGCGATCAACGTATCGTCAGAGATCAAGCTATCGTCTAGTCCAGTTGCATAATCAAACTCCAGTCCCCGTAGCATGAGCACCACAATTTACATTATATCACGTTTTTTATCGCGTCTAACTGTCAAACTCAATAGTAATTTGACAATTGAGCGTGATAAAAACGCGTTATACATAATATCGACTTATACGCCACCTTGGTCGAAAATTACTTAAATATATCATTTGAATCAGTTTTTTTTGGCGTCAATCTGTTATAAACAGAACAGAGATTTCGTGATGATATGAGTACTCTTCTGGCGCTTAAGCAACTTGTTTCTGTGAAGTTACTGAAGTGCCGTTTAAGCGATTTGGCTTTTCCACTGTCATAGAATGAGCACCGCGTTATATATTATAACGCGGTGTTCATTCTATGGGGACAGTAAGCGGTAGGCCTAATTGAGCTGTGTATTTTTACCCGACTGCGCAATGCAAGAGCGCGACGCGCAGACAGGGTATAGTGTTTAACAGTCTATATGTATGTTTGTTCCTTTGTGGCACACTAGAGACCAAACGCGTGGACCGAAGTTGATGATTTATACATCAATCGATTCGTTTTAATCATGGGAGTGCTACTAAAGATATGATAATAATCAAAAATCAATATGGAGACAACTGGGCTCTATATTGTGAGAAAGAAAAAAAAAATAAGTTGCCGAAACATGTCAAAAATCATGTTTAGGTTCCTTACACCATTTTTCATTTTATATGATTGTTTAGGATCTACAACGATTTAAAGTTGTATATTAACCACTTGCGCTTTTAATTTCAATCTTACGTTTGTATGGATCTTTGTAACTCTTTCAATAAAAAAATACTAAATGGATTTTAATCAAACTAACCAATAATGCCAACCAATAATAAAGCTCATACATAATAATAGCATATAGATTATAATTTATGTTGTTATTTAGTGAATTGGCCCAAATATAACAATAAGTGTCACGAGAGACGGTTAAAATCTCCCATCTGCGAGCCATTTTGGCCTGCACTGCAAAAACAATGAAAGTTACATGAATATAATTTATGGTGGAATTGTATCTCTTATATAGTTCTACAAAAAAGTCTAGGACAGTATATATCTATTTTTAATGTGTAAGCCATTATAGCTAAAATAGTGAATCAAAAATAAAATATTATTTGAAAAAAAAATGTCCAAAATGCATATTTTGTATAAACAAATTATTTTTTATCAAAACCAATACTTTTATCGCTTTTGAAATTTAAAGACGATAACTTTGCCTTTTACTCTGTGTAATTTCGACAAATATTTAAAAAGTTACAATGATGTTACGATGCCAAAGTGGTAGCGCGTTGTGCTATGCAGGAGTACGAGTATAAACGTAGATAAAACCTAGGAGGAAAAGAAAAAAAATGCGCTACTCACAGTATCTAAACCTATACGAAGTACTTACAATAAAACTGTGATAAAGTTCCTTCTTATTAAATGACTAGCTTTAGCCTGCGACTTCGTCCGCGTTTTCGTCGTTTTTCGTAAAAAAGTAGCATATGTCCTTCCTCAGGGTTCCGTGGTTTTGATGTGACAGACAGATTAACTTTCGTATTTTAGTAGGGAAATATAATATGTCAATCCACAATACTGTTAAAAATATTGCAATAAGGAACCGCAGAATATTATTATTATCACTGTGCATAGTTACACACTGATGATCTCGGGGATCATCAGTGTGTAACTCCTTGTATGTTATTATGTTAATGTATTGGTAATATTGTTTAGATCACTTTCACATGAGGCTTAAGTACATATAGAATGAAAATACTTCAGCGCAAAGCTTCCGGGTAAACTACGTTGAAAGTTGACCCGTCCGGCGCGTGAACATAAAGATTTCTAGAACTGCTAACCCGGGAAAGAGCGACATATAACTGACCATGTGAAAAACAACTGACACCGAGATCTACTATAGCAACACGAAAAGTCTGCCCTTGAGCCTTATTTATTGTCATTGCATAACACACCGATACTGGGAATTGCGTTCTTTTAAATTGGTATGGAAAATTATTTGGTATCATGGGAATTCTGGGAATAAAGATGGTTTCTCCTGCACCGCAACCTATTGAAATTTGAGCCTGATTACATTTTGTTGCGACTGGGTTACTTTAAGCCGAGTTCCATTGCAAAGTTGTGGTGGTCTTAAATTTCGGAGCAGAATAATCGGAATGCCAATTTTTAAACAAATTTCATGAGAAGGAAGCCCGGGCATATTTAAAGAATTTAAAAATTCTATCGGGTAATTAGTGGCTTCTTGTTCATCGGTCATTCTATTTATTGAACTATAAATTTTGCTTTCCCCCTGTATATTCGACAGTATTTTATTATTAATCTCAGATGCCTGGTCATTGCGAGGAGTTAAAATGGACCTTTCGCATAGCCAAGAATTGTCCTTATTTAATATATTTATTGCGTCACCGTAAACTGACGATATAAAATGTTGTTGGGATTGCACTATACAACATAACTCAGGCGTCAGAATAAGTTTTCCTTGGTGTAGCAGTGGATAGGTATCTTTGGTGAAGGTATTATCTTTAATAATATATTAGAAAATTCACGATCATCCGGGTTATCTACAGTTCTCACTCGCATGTTTATAGTCAAATGCACCGATTGTATATCACGCCACAAATAAGAGCTTTTCAGGCAAGCCCTAACCTCATCAGCTCGGGTTCCCCGTGGTATTACCGGTAAGGTTTGTCGGAAATCACCACAAAATAAAACTGTGATACCGCCCATTGGTCGATCATTTCGTCTTATATCCCTTAAAGTTCTGTCTACCGCTTCTACTCCTTTTCGATGGGCCATCGTGCATTCATCCCATATGATTAAATTACACTTTGAACGAATATTTAAACACTACCAAAACAACTAATACGTGGTCCTAACTTTAGCTACCTTACACTTAAAATCTAAGTGACTATTTAAACTAAAATATTCATATAGAATTATAACCAGAAATATATACTACTCACAACAAAAAAGAAATGAAAATAAAGCTGAAACGCCTGTGCAATACTATCTACCTATACCTACTTCACTTAAAAATAAATACTTATAACTACTTTAATTAATAAAAGTAATTTAATAATTTTTAATTTGAACGAATATTTAAACACTACCAAAACAACTAATACCTATTTTACAAAATAACAACAAAAGAAATTCAAAAAAACTATTTAAAGACTAAAAGTCGCGCTGATAAGCACGGTTTCACAATATCAATTATTGTCTGTCAATAAGGTCGAGCGCTCTGAACGCATCAACAGCCAAATATTGAAGCTCGCTCGCTCTCTTTTTTATATTTTTTTTGTTTCCTCCTAGGCAGGGGAGCAGTTGTGCAATCCTCATGAATACCCTACAGCCGGCTGCAAGGTTATGTCAGACTCGTACTGACTAAAAAACACTCGTAGGGGCTGCCTCTGGCCGGGAAGGCCTCTAAGGCTTCATCGGAAGCGATCGTCCCCCAGGGCGGGGAGCGACGCAGAAAACATATTTAGACAGCTCGCTCTCGGACCTCCCGCCTTTTGATACCCTACCGCCGCGCCGCCGCGACCCGTGTCGAGCGCGGCAACCGTTACACAAAAATGATCCTTATAGCATGATTCAGTATTCACGTGCGACGGCGCGATGGCTTATTTCATGTATAAGTTTGGTGTTTCTATACCGATTTCTAAGTTTTTTTTTTATTGAATATGTAATTATGTTAAATTAGGGATGAGTCAGAGTATTATAAACATAAGAGTAAACAAATATGATCAGAATGCTCCGAACTGCTAAGCTATCGGGAGTTACACGTGTTATTGTGAGTCAACCATAAAAGATAGACATATGCTGTTGCGGGATATTTTTAGACAATTTTATGTAGAATATTTCCGTCATACATGATTTCTATGTAACTTTAACCATTAAGGCTGCACACGCGACGGAAGCATAAAAAATGGAGTAACTTCTCCCGTTTTCCCAACATTTCCCTTCACTACTCTGCTCCTATTGATTGTAGCGTGATGAAAAGTATACTATAACCTGCCCAGGAGTATGAGGAATAATTGTACCAAGTTTCGTTAAAATCCGTCGAGTAGTTTTTGTGTCTATAAGGAACATACCCACAGACAGACAGACAGACAAAAATTTTACTGATTGCATTTTTGGCATCAGTATCGATCACTAATCACCCCCTGATAGTTATTTTAAAAATATATTTCATGTACAGAATTGACATCTCTACAGATTTATTATAAGTATAGATGAAAAAGAAGTTATCATAATAGGTATTTCCATTTTTGTAAATTTAATGAAAAACTGAGAATGAAACGGTTTTCAAAGTTTATTTAAACGATATTACTTCTTATTATTCTGCAGATAATTCTGCAAAATTCGAAGCAAATAATATAAAGTTTGATAGGTAAATCACCCCTCCCATCATCCTACCCCTATAGATATTTCGATAATGTAGCTAATAACCAAGGCCTCATCTATTTCTAAAGGGAAATTCATCATAATCGATTTAGCTATTAGGGCGCGGAATCGTAACAAACAAAGTTCGCATCTTTTCAATATTATATTATACTAGTGATCCGCTCCGACATTGCATGGGCGAAATTTATTTTAACGGGATAGAATATAGCCTATGTCACTCGAATATAATGTAATTATAAAGAAAAAAAATACTAAAAAAATACTCTCGGAGAAGTTGTTAGAATTTTTCAAGTAAAAGTTTCTTTAGTTTTGTAAATCGAGCAGATTAATCAACTTATTGAGATTAATGCTTAAAAATATATTAAATAATGTAGCAAGCTAACTTATGTTAAATGAATTTTCGAAATCGGATCAGGTTTGAGAGATTATTTGTTATACACATACAACTCTTGCCTCTTTATAATACCTACCTATTAGTATATCTATACTAATAGGTAGGTATTATAAAGAGGCAAGGCAATAGGTAGGTATTATAATTAGCATAATAATATTTAACCTCTGGCACCTACATATTTGGTTCTGTGAATTGTGTAAGTAAAACAAATTATGAGACAAGGATATGCACTGCATTTGTGTATATCACAATCTTAGAGTTGCACACAGCCACTGCCAATTTTAGATAGTTGACGAATAAAAGTAAATGATATTTTTATTTACTACTAAAAATAACATAAGAAAAAGATGACTTTTTGAATAAATAGGAAAATAAGTACTAGTTAAGTATATAATTTACATTCATTAGATGTACGGATAAGGAATTGACTGTTAAAGTAGCTTTGTTCCTTACTTAACAGAATTATAGACTACTGGACTTGTTTTTTTCTTTACAGTTTTTATTTTAAGTAATATTTAAGCAGTCGGGTATTGTGAATTTTTAATTTACCTTTTTTTTCATTAAATCTCTCTTTCAGCCTGTCTCAACACTTTGGGTGTAGGCCTCCTTAAATTACGCCACCTGTCACGATTTTGTGCGACCTGAAGCCAATTTTTCCCTGCTGTTCCATTAAGGTCATAGACCCAACGCATCTGAGGTCTTCCTGGATAACGTGTTTGACCCCAAGGTCGCCGCTGTCAACGACGACCACCGCCGACGAGACGTCAGCCGCCACGGACAAGCACTCAACCGACAGCCCGGCGACGGTAGCCATCAACCAGCCGCCGAAAGGTGCGAGGCGACAGCTGTGAGCCGCTCGTACATATAAAGCCCTCCCTATTCAACTTCATAATATTCATAAAAAAAGCCCTTAAACCAGTTATCAGGTTTGAAAACCCAATAAAAATAAGTTACCAACTGGTTTCACATGTAAAATTCTGCAGTAACTTCATACAAATGAAATGACGTGGCAGAATGGGTCTGTGCCTGTGCCCTAGCAATGGGGACTTTAATAGCTTGATGATGATATAAATGCGAATGTGATTATGTACATCTGAAACGCTTTCTCGCTCAAACGGCTGAACCGATCTTGAAAAATTTTAGTATAGAGATATTATTAACTCACGAGAAGAATAAAGGATTTTTTTTTTATCTTCAGGAGGGTCAAATAAAGCAAGAAAATGTGTGTGAAAAAAACGTATTATACGCAGTACAAGTCAAGGGTACTATTAATTTCGTATTAAAATGGAGGTGTCATTTTGAACTGTATGATCAGGTGATGAGTAATCATCGCCATCCATTAAAATTGTAACATCAAAAGAGACCCCTAATTGTTGCAATAAACTTTTATCTATTCTGTTGTTGCCAGGTCTTAATGAAATCGTAAAAAACAATACTCTCTTTTAATTCGCCAGTCGAAAGAAAAATGTACACCATTTGTCGTTAGCTCTTTCTTTGCTACCGACGATATTAATCAGAATGTTTATCAAAACATGTGTAATTTGTTGTAAAGATGAAAGCGTGCCATGTGCCATCAAAATTATTGCTGACACCCCACATGAAACGAATTGCGAAGATTTACAGGGTAGGCAATTTAAAAATCGCACGTGAATTTATTGCATCGCGGTATTAGAAGTTATTAAATTGGCAATAAATATGATTTTATTCATCAAAGTAAAATTTAAGTACATCATATATTATTAAGACAACTGGTACAAAAAAAACTTGTGGTAATTTGTTCAGAAATACTAATTATATACTACTTCATAAACTGCGACAAAAACATATTTCGATGCATGCAATTATTAACATTCATATCTAACAGAATTATTACTTACTATATTTTTAATTTTAAGTATTTTATAAATCTAAAGTTATTTTTACTTGATAAATGCATTTATCATTTTCCTTAGATTTGTCGCATATCATAAAAAAATATTCAATTCAAACGACGAATTATATTAAGGAAGGTATATATTTTTAACTTTTCTATTACAATTAATAAATGCTTTGTTTTACTTGGCACACTGCCAAATGCACCATCGTCCTATCAGCTATGTATACAAAACCTTACACAAAACTCTCTTTACTTTTAAAGTCGTATACGAATATGTTTTGCTTGTCCCTATCCTGAGCTGGCACGCATACAAATCGGTTCCTTCCCTCGTTATTTTCACTTACATCTAAAGTTATAGAATAAACATTATTAGTCTTAACGTCTAAGTTCAATATTTGTATCTGTTTATTGTTCTCGGTGGCAGTGTCATTTGTGACTTCTTCTTCTAAGTGATTCTCATGTATTTCAACTTCGATGTTATCATTGAGTTCATTCATGGCTGCTATGATTTTCATACTGTTTCGTCTAGTATTTTGTACGTTGATAATCTCACCCACTTTCATTTGCTGCACATTTTCAACTTTTTCTTCTTTGATCTTTTTACTACCTTTATTTAATATGTTCTTTTGAGAAGATGCTCTATTGCTGTATCGCCTCCAAAAGGAATCTGATGTATCTTTGCTGCTTGAGAAGCCCGTCGATGTCGTCGTATTGAAAGTGTCTCTTCTTTGCATGTTCTCCCTAATATTCCGGCTGCACCTCATCAGCTTGTTGATCTTTAATAATTTGACAAACCCTTCCCTAAATTTCGACGACATCAAGTTGTACAATATAGGATTTATTGCCGAATTTAAATACAGCATTACTCTACAAAAATACAAAAGTATATAATAACCATCTATACCTAACGACATTATTGTCTCGGGGGGGAATACGATGATCCATAACGTTAACGCTTTAAATGGCAGCAAGCATAAGAAGAACGATAGTACTACTGTGCCCAGCATGAGTATGACCTGTTTCCTGTATCTGATAACGTTGCCGGTGTTGCTTGTGTTTTTAGAGTTCTGGGCTATGATGACGGGGTTTTCCATGAGGTTCTTGGCGATGACGCTATACAAAACGAGGAGAACGCCTAAGGGGATGATGAAGAAGACTGCAATGGTGAGTATGAAGAACAGGGCGGACCAGAAGGTGTCAGCTTGCGTGAGGCAGACGGGCTCTTCGACACCATCATCGTATCGCTCGTAGGTGAACGTTGCCACGCCAAGGATCGGACTGAAAAGAAAAAAACAATATAATATTTCCCACACAGTTAAGAGTTATATTATAAGTTAAAATAAAGGTGGTTTCAATATATATTCTGGATTTATCAATATAGTATAACTGTCAGGAAAGTCAACTTCAAACTTTTTGAAGGGCCACTAGCAACAACGTTCTTAATTCAAAGTCTTAATCGTGTTTAACACATCATAGCATATGTATTTTTTTTTAAAAAGAGATAGAATGAAGCATAATAATGATCAGCTTAGCTTTGGTTAAATTTGGCTTAGTCTGATTTTAATAATGATTCTTTTTGGGCCCCAAACTATAATTTGAGTTTAAGACTATTTTATACAAGTAATTTAACATTTTTATTAAAAACACAATTTGGTGGTGGAAAACTTCGAACTAATTTTGGTCCACTTGCAGCTAATTTGTTAAATCTCGATTCAATTAAAATTTGATCTATTCCATAGAAAAATGTGAAAAAGTCAATGTCAATTTGAAATTATTGTATGAGCTAAATCTGGTATTATTTAAATTGAGATTTAGTAAAATTGCTGCCTTCGTGGTTTAAAATGTTTCAAACTTTACGAAGTGACTATTTGAAAGATATCATAGAACTTAATTGAGACTGCCACATGACACAATTAATTGGTATATTAGTGTCTGATAATTGTCGTAGCAACTAAAGAGTAACTAAACGACGCAAAAAAATGTTACTGCTTTACAAAATTTAAAATTATATTGATTCGTGTAGAGCAAAGTATGCAGAGACACTTAAAACTACACAACAATAACTTTTCACCTACTATAATTTAGCTGTGTATTTTCAATATTACAGTTTTCGTTTCGTTTCATTTTTTTTTATTATCGTTAGGTCATTTGATAAAGCAAGTCATAGTTCTCAAACTTCTTTTTTAATAAAGTAATGTTTCATCGTAACAGATATTATCAATTTGGTAATTTCCATACAACTCCGAAACCCCGTATCTAGGTTCTAATTCAACATTCCCAACATCTTTCGTGAATGCAGGAATTCCTATATTTACATAGTATCTGTATGGACAGTCCGCTTACAATGGGAGCTGCAGAAAATATGCGCATTTTGATACGTTTTTATAACTTGACTGTTCCTTACGAGCACTTCGCTAGAAAATAGATCCTTTTGGTAATGTTCTCGAAATAAGAATGCATATTTGATATTTTGGGAATTTTATTTCATGATAAATAACTGTAAGTATTTTTTGTTTCTGTTCTGGGTATGTTTTTTTATTAAGAAAATGAAACTTTTGTTACACCATCAACATTTTTTTTGATAACATTTTTATTGTTATTAAAAAATCTGGGTTTTTCAACAATCATCGGTGATTCATCTGTAGAAAGCTCGACTGCCACGCGAGCGGCCTGGATGTTATATATAAAATATGTTCTGACATTTGATTCTCGGCCGAGGAAACACTTTTTTCATTTGCCATTTTTATAAGTCAGTGAAACATCAACTAAGTACAGGTACCCGGCGTACAATATTTTTATTATATCTGTAAAAATATGAGGTGCTGTGAAATACTTCAAAAGTTTCACTCATTGAAATAATTTTTCTATTTTTTTAAGCTATTGCATAATTCAGAATTCAGCAATTCCGTAACGAAAATAACCTGACAACAGTGCATATGAACACAAATTTCACCTTTCTAGTATCGGTCCAAACGGTGCAGTGTGTTAAATTTTTGCGGCGCCTCACTGCGGTCGTCGGTTCAAATCCCGCACTCGTATTTTTTATTATATTTTTTTGTCCTTTTTTTATATATATTTGTTTTAGACCCCAGCACCTGTTCTTATTTTTATTTGTCTCTCTTTTATTTAGACTTTATAATTATAATTTATTTTTTTGGACTAAAGATGGTAAACTTAAAGATAGTAAGCTTATGGAAGTTTTTTGGCGCCAAGCAATGCTGTTGTTTGCTGTGCTTGCCCAATAAAATATCATAAGGCCTGCCTCGCCATCTATTAATATCAAAGAAAAAACTTGAATTAATATCAAAGAAATAAAAATACTGCATAAATAAAATAAATAAATAATTGTAATTGCATTAGTTGATAAATAATGCTATGCAATAGCTTTACCGCGGCAGTTCCCGAGTGCCACACGTATTTTTTTATACAAGGCGCATCAAATTACCCCACCCCACCTGATGTTAAGTGTAAGTGGAGTCCAGTCGAGAAGATCGATGATTATATTTAATATGCCTACAATACGTGCCTTTATTTACGAATCATTGTGTAAGACAAGACAAAAGGGCCATGAATCCGTGGACCATGGTCGGGTGACAGGTGTAGGTGTATTATATCTGTCTTTAAGTGTGTCGCCGACCTTTTTTGATAGATTTAGTTTTTATAGTTTTTTCATGTGTTTTTTAAAGTATTGACATTCGAAAGTTGTTATTGTATTCTCGTATGCTTTGTTTGTCATCTGCTTTAATATTATTTTGTGTATAAATTTAAAATAGTGTCAATAAACCCATTGCGTCCAAAATCCTAGCCTTCATTTTTCATCCCACTAGATCTCCGCTTTAAAGTGGGTAGGCTCTGCTCATTTTACCGAGCTCTCGAGTTGGCCGAAATGAGTCCTCACATATCCTCGTCTACAACTTTCGGTGGCAAAAACTTTGTTACATATTTCCCATGTAGGTACATAAAAAAATAAAAAATACGATTGCTGTTAAAGAAATTGGTATAAAACATAAAAAAATAGTCATTTTCCCAATGGGTCGGAATGTACCAGTGTCGAATGGTCGGTATGTATGAGTACCTTTATTTTTGTTAAGCAATTGGGGGACTTTTAATGACATATTCTCATTACAAAACAGTCCCCCGACTATTACCTCATATTTTCTAGTATTTATTACATTTTACAAGTAAACCCGTTTATTAATGCCATATGCTGATATTTGTATATACATAATATGAGATGGTCACAATAAGATCTTTCAAAATAATAATTAGAAAACTGATTTTTGATTTGATTACCCAACTGACATTTTGCCATTGTTAATCGATACCTAACATTGATATTTTTAGTCACCCGGTATGGTGAAAGGATTCTAACCACAAACGTCTAAATCAGCTTAGGCATAGGAACATAGGTACATACATGCATGAACGCTGAAAACATTACACTATTTATTTTCGGCGGGCGTGTAAAAAAGCACGTCTTACGCAATCAGAGATGTCGAAACAGTTAAGAATTCCGACTGGTGTTATTACTGTTTTTTAAATGACAATAGAATTAAGTAAAACGTGATTTAATGAAGCAAACAATTAATTTAGATGTATCTAAAGACGGCTGTTAGTTTAGTTTAGCAACAAATCAATCAGTTTATAATTTATTTACCCACTTAAGTTTAAGAATAAAATTAAAAGCTTCTTTGTATTCTAAATTAGGTACCTATTCTTTTTTTGTCGACTACTTGTCTTGCTTTCGGGAGTTTCTCCCTATAATATGGTTTATTATTTATCAAACATCGTTCTTTCGCGAATCTCGTATCAGTGTCACGCAATTAAGGCGATGTATGTAAAAGATCTCGTCCGTGTTTGTTCCATCTCGCGGAGTACCATGGAGCGGGAGTGGGGACAAACACAGCGGTTGCTTCTCATCCATTACCGCTAAGAGCCAACCATTATAGAACCCAGTGTGTACCTACCATGTCTAACGAGAAAATGAGATACGAATTAAGGAGCTTATATGTAGGTACTTTGTAGCGTTGTTATTTGTCGATTGCCTTAATGAGAAGGATATTTAAATGAACCAGAGCGCCGTGGCAGGCTAAATGAAATTATATTTTATTTTCTTTTCAAGAAAAATGGTTTTACTTAATTGGTAGTAGGTCTACCACGTAACTAACTCCTCGAGCACCTCTAGTGGTATGTACGCCGGTTTTCAAGGTGTAGCCTACTCAGAGGTTCCGGGTTCGAATCTCGAATGCACAAACTACGAACTATGCTACCGGGACAAAAGATTTATTTGGCAGATTTCTTTGGATATAAAAATGGCACATATTTAAATGTACATCAAAAAAATAGTAATTGAAATTAAAAAAAATACAATTGTGTTTTAGGTGATCATTTTTTTTGAGGCGCATTTTATTTTTCCATAAAAAAATCAAGATTAGTCTAGCGTTTTAGGGTACCGAAGTCAACAAAGGTATTCTATATTTAGTTTCGCATGTCGGTCCGTGCGTCTGCAGTTTAGCGACATACCTAACCGTCTGATAAATATTCACATCTAAATTTGAATCGATTAACTGCCACAACGCCTTATCGAGTTAATTCTAACAAGAATGGGTGCTTTAACTAAAGGAACGATCATAAATTCATGGGATTATCCATTAGCTCACGAATTGTTTAGCACCCGAGCATAGTTAATAACTCCTCCGACTATATTATTAGCACACAATATGCCGAGCAGCGTGCGTCGGCGCGAAATAACTCAGCCATACAATGTGACGCGATTTAGCCGTGAGTTGGAACTTAATCGCGAACATAAGTTGTTAGGAGGCAACTACAAAACTTCGCCAAGGTTGGATTTATTTTATAAATTGGTCCGACAAATTACTCCGATCCACCTGATGTTAAGTGACGGAAAGTCCAGACGCGAAGATACCTGGTACGGCAGTTCCACCTGCTACACTAGATACCACCTTCCCGGCCTACATAATGCTTCTTCACGCCTCTTTTAAAGGACCCCGTAATGCTTCTTCACGCCTCTTTTAAAGGATCCCGAGTCGTAAGAGAAGGCAAAGCGTTTCATTTGCGATAGTGGGACAGTGAATAAAGTCACAAAATTTCTTTATTCGCCGTTGGAATAGTGGCCACATTAAGTAAGTGACAAGGTAGGCCAGCCCGCGTGGTCCTCTGAAGGAAAGGGGAAGGTAGGATAAAGAAGTATGACGGAATAGACAACCAGAATATTTTCTTCGGTATTTTTACTGCTTCTGTCACCTGTAAACGGGGTATTTTGAAACAGGAAGTCCCAAATCGGGCAAAAGCTTTAAGCTCTTTCATCAGTTCTGTCAGAAATGCAAAAGACTACCTGTCGTCATTTATAGGTAAGTTCGTTGTTTTAATTGCAGCATTTTTCTAAATCTCGATTTAACTAAAAGATTATATATAAGAATGTCAAATTGACATATTGACATTTTTCTATGGATGAATCTAGTTTAGTTGAATCGAGATTAAGCAAATTTGCTGCAAATGGGCCTCTAAGTTCATTTAGGATCAAATGCATGGGGTGTTTCGCTTCACTCGCTTATTTGGGGAATAGAGCTATTATATTTTGACGACTTCCGTGGTCGTGTGATATATACGCCGGATATCAGGGCGTCGCCTACTCATAGATCCCGGGTTCGAGTCCCGGTGGCGGCAAACGTTAGTATGATGAATATGAGCATTCGCACCTTTGTCATAGATGTTTACATATATAATTTTTAGATAAAATATACTTATATAAAATGGCACCGAAGAACTTCAAGTGTTTATAGTGAAACTTTTGTTAAAACGCCACAATCTTTTAATTCATTCTTAGCATGTCGCAATATATGTTTAATTATTCAGACCTTATCAATAAGCATTGGTCCAATGACAGAAAGCTCGTCTGCTACTCGGGGGTCCCGTGTTCGAATCCCAGCTGAGATGGGACGTTTTTATTATTAAAGACTAGCTTTTGCCCGCGACTTCGTCCGCGTTATCGTCGTTTTTCGTAAAAAAGTAGCATATGTCCTTCCTCAGGGTTCCGTGGTTTTGATGTGACAGACAGATTAACTTTCGTATTTTAGTAGGGAAATATAATACTGTTAAAAATATCGCAATAAGGAACCGCAGAATATTATTATTATCGCTGTGCCCCGAGACCATCAGCGTGTAACTCCTTGTATGTTATTATGTTAATGTATTGGTAATATTGTTTAGATCGCTTTCACATGAGTCTTAAGTACATATAGAATGAAAATACTTCAGCGCAAAGCTTCCGGGTAGACTACGTTGAAATTTGACCCGTCCGGAACGTGAACATAAAAAATTCTAGGACTGCTAACCCGGGAAAGACCGACATAACTGACCATGTGAAAAACAACAGACACCGAGATCTACTCCAACAACACGAAAGGTCTGCCCTTGAGCCTTATTTATTGTCATTGCATAACACACCGATACTGGGAATTGCGTTCTTTTAAATTGGAATGGAAAATTATTTGGTACTAGCTTTTGCCCGCGACTTCATCCGCGTTATCGTCGTTTTTTGTAAAAAAGTAGCATATGTCCTTCCTCAGGGTTCCGTGGTTTTGATGTGACAGACAGATTAACTTTCGTATTTTAGTAGACAAAAAAGAAATGAAAATAAAGCTGAAACGCGTGTGCAATACCATCTACCTATACCTCCTTCACTTAAAAATAAATACTTATAACTACTTTAATTAATAAAAGTACCTACGCTTAATAATTTTTAATTTGAACGAATATTTAAACACTACCAAAACAACTAATACCTGTTTTACAAAATAACAACAAAAGAAATTCAAATAAACTATTTAAAGACTAAAAGTCGCGCTGATAAGCACGGTTTCGGTCTCCCAGGCGGGGGAGCAGATGAGAAATCCTCATGGACACCCTACAGCCGGCTGCAAGGTTATGTCAGACTCGTACTGACTAAAAAACACCCGTAGGGGCTGCCTCTGGCCGGGAAGGCCTCTAAGGCTTCATCGGAAGCGATCGTCCCCCAGGGGGGGAGCGACGCAGAAAACAGATTTAGACAGCTCGCTCTCGGACCTTTGATACCCTACCGCTGCCGCGACCCGTGTCGAACGCGGCAACCATTACACAAAAATAATCCTTATAGCATGATACAGTACGTGCGACGGCGCGATGGCTTATTTCATGTATAAGTTTGGTGTTTCTATACCGAGTATTATAAACGTAAGAGTAAACAAATATGATCAGAATGCTCCGAACTGCTAAGCTATCGGGAGTTACACGTGTTATTGTGAGTCAACCATAAAAGATAGACATATGCTGTTGCGGGATATTTTTTAGACAATTTTATGTAGAATATTTCCGTCATACATGATTTCTATGTAACTTTAATCATTAAGGCTGCACACGCGACGGAAGCTTAAAAAATGGAGTAACTTCTCCCGTTTTCCCAACATTTCCCTTCACTACTCTGCTCCTACTGATTGTAGCGTGATGAAAAGTATACTATAAGCTGCCCAGGAGTATGAAGAATAATTGTACCAAGTTTCGTTAAAATCCGTAGAGTAGTTTTGTTTCTATAAGGAACATACACACAGACAGACAGACAGACAGACAGACAGACAGACAAAAAATTTACTGATTGCATTTTTGGCATCAGTATCGATCACTAATCACCCCCTGATAGTTATTTTAAAAATATATTTCATGTACAGAATTGACATCTCTACAGATTTATTATAAGTATAGATAAGCACGGTTTCTCAATATCAATTATTTTCTGTCAATAAGGTCGAACGCTCTGAACGCATCGACAGCCAAATATTGAATGAAGCTCGCTTTCTTTTTTTTTTGTTTCTTCCCAGGCGGGGGAGGGGGTGTGAAATCCTCATGGATACCCTACAGCCGGCTGTAGAGTTATGTCAGACTCTTACTGACTAAAACACACCCGTGGGGGGTGCCTATGGCCTTAGGGGCCTTACAGGCTTCATCTGATGCGATCAACCCCTGAGAAGGGGATGATGCAGCGCTGCCTTAGTAAATACTACTGCTAGTGCGCTTAGAGGACGGATGCACCCTGATGTGCATCCGTATCGGTTTGGGACTGAGTGGCTGAAGGTCTCTCAGGATCGGGGGGGCGGGGAAGCTCGCTTTCGGACCTCCCGCCTTTTTATACCTTACCGCGCCGCCACGACCCGTGTCGAGCGCGGCAGCCGTTACACAAAAATAATCCTTAAAGCATGATTCAGTATTCACGTGCGACGGCGCGATGGCTTATTTCATGTATAAGTTTGGTGTTTCTATACCGATTTCTATGATTCTTTTTTTATTGAATAGGTAATAATGTTAACTTTTTTAAATTATGGATGAGTGAGAGTATTATAAACGTAAGAGTAAACAAATATAATCAGAATGCTCCGAACTGCTAAGCTATCAGGAGTTACACGTGTTATTGTGAGTCAACCATAAAAGATAGATATATGCTGTTCCGGGATATTTTTTAGACAATTTTATGTAGAATATTTCCGTCATACATGATTTCTATGTAACTTTAACCATTAAGGCTCCACACGCGACGGAAGCTTAAAAAATGGAGTAACTTCTCCCGTTTTCCCAACATTTCCCTTCACTACTCTGCTCCTATTGATTGTAGCGTGATGAAAAGTATACTATAACCTGCCCAGGAGTATGAAGAATAATTGTACCAAGTTTCGTTAAAATCCGTCGAGTAGTTTTTGTTTCTATAAGGAACAAACACACAGACAGACAGACAGACAGACAAAAATTTTACTGATTGCATTTTTGGCATCAGTATCGATAACTTATCACCCCCTGATAGTTATTTTGAAAATATATTTCATGTACAGAATTGACCTCTCTACAGATTTATTATAAGTATAGATTATGGGAATTCTGGGAATAAAGATGGTTTCTCCTGCACCGCAACCTATTAAAATTTGAGCCTCGATTACATTTTGTTGCAACTGGGTTACTTTAAGCCGAGTTCCATTGCAAATTTGTGGTGGTCTTAAATTTCGGAGCAGAATAATCGGAATGCCAATTTTTAAACAAATTTCATGAGAAGGAAGTACGGGCATATTTAAAGAATTTAAAAATTCTATCGGGTAATTAGAGGCTTCTTGTTCATCGGCCATTCTATTTATTGAACTATAAACTTTGCTTTCCCCCTGGATACTCGACAGTATTTTATTATTAATCTCAGATGCCTGGTCATTGCGAGGAGGTAAAATGGACCTTTCGCATAGCCAAGAATTGTTCTTATTTAATATATTTGTTACGTCACCGTAAATTGACGATGTAAGATGTTGTTGGGATTGCACTATACAACATAACTCAGGCGTCAGAATAAGTTTTCCTTGGTGTAGCAGTGGATAGGTATCTTTGGTGAAGGTATTTTCTTTAATAATATATCAGAAAATTCACGATCATCCGGGTTATTTACAGTTCTCACTCGCATGTTTATAGTCAAATGCACCGATTGTATATCACGCCACAAATAAGAGCTTTTCAGGCAAGCCCTAACCTCAGCAGCTCGGGTTCCCCGTGGTATTACCGTTAAGGTTTGTCGGAAATCACCACAAAATAAAACTGTGATACCGCCCATGGGTCGATCATTTTGTCTTATATCTCTTAAAGTTCTGTCTACCGCTTCTACTCCTTTTCGATGGGCCATCGTACATTCATCCTATATGATTAAATTACACTTTGAACGAATATTTAAACACTACCAAAACAACTAATACGTGGTCCTAACTTTAGCTACCTTACACATAAAATCTAAGTGACTATTTGAACTAAAATATTCTTATAGAATTATAACCAGAAATATATACAACTCACAACAAAAAAGAAATGAAAATAAAGCTGAAACGCCTGTGCAATATTATCTACCTATACCTCCTTCACTTAAAAATAAATACTTATAATTTAATTAATAAAAGTACCTACGCTTAATAATTTTTAATTTGAACGAATATTTAAACACTACCAAAACAACTAATACCTGTTTTACAAAATAACAACAAAAGAAATTCAAATAAACTATTTAAAGACTAAAAGTCGCGCTGATAAGCACGGTTTCGGTCTCCCAGGCGGGGGAGCAGATGAGAAATCCTCATGGATACCCTACAGCCGACTGCAAGGTTATGTCAGACTCGTACTGACTAAAAAACACCAGTAGGGGCTGCCTCTGGCCGGGAAGGCTTCTAAGGCTTCATCGGAAGCGATCGTCCCCCAGGGGGGAGCGACGCAGAAAACAGATTTAGACAGCTCGCTCTCGGACCTTTGATACCCTACCGCTGCCGCGACCCGTGTCGAGCGCGGCAACCGTTACACAAAAATAATCCTTATAGCATGATTCAGTATTCACGTGCGACGGCGCGATGGCTTATTTCATGTATAAGTTTGGTGTTTCTATACCGAGTATTATAAACGTAAGAGTAAACAAATATGATCAGAATGCTCCGAACTGCTAAGCTATCGGGAGTTACACGTGTTATTGTGAGTCAACCATAAAAGATAGACATATGCTGTTGCGGGATATTTTCTAGAAAATTTTATGTAGAATATTTCCGTCATACATGATTTCTATGTAACTTTAACCATTAAGGCTGCACACGCGACGGAAGCTTAAAAAATGGAGTAACTTCTCCCGTTTTCCCAACATTTCCCTTCACTACTCTGCTCCTACTGATTGTAGCGTGATGAAAAGTATACTATAACCTGCCCAGGAGTATGAAGAATAATTGTACCAAGTTTCGTTAAAATCCGTCGAGTAGTTTTTGTTTCTATAAGGAACATACACACAGACAGACAGACAGACAGACAAAAAATTTACTGATTGCATTTTTGGCATCAGTATCGATCACTAATCACCCCCTGATAGTTATTTTAAAAATATATTTCATGTACAGAATTGACATCTCTACAGATTTATTATAAGTATAGATAAGCACGGTTTCTCAATATCAATTATTGTCTGTCAATAAGGTCGAACGCTCTGAACGCATCAACAGCCAAATATTGAATGAAGCTCGCTTTCTTTTTTTTTGTTTCCTCCCAGGCGGGGGAGCGGGTGTGAAATCCTAATGGATACCCTACAGCCGGCTGTAGAGTTATGTCAGACTCTTACTGACTAAAACACACCCGTGGGGGGTGCCTATGGCCTTACAGGCTTCATCTGATGCGATCAACCCCTGAGAAGGGGATGATGCAGCGCTGCCTTAGTAAATACTACTGCATAGTGCGCTTAGAGGACGGATGCACCCTGATGTGCATCCGTATCGGTTTGGGACTGAGCGACTGAAGGTCTCTCAGGATCGGGGGGGCGGGGAAGCTCGCTTTCGGACCTCCCGCCTTTTTATACCCTACCGCGCCGCCACGACCCGTGTCGAGCGCGGCAGCCGTTACACAAAAATAATCCTTAAAGCATGATTCAGTATTCACGTGCGACGGCGCGATGGCTTATTTCATGTTTAAGTTTGGTGTTTCTATACCGATTTCTATGATTCTTTTTTTATTGAATAGGTAATAATGTTAACTTTTTTAAATTATGGATGAGTGAGAGTATTATAAACGTAAGAGTAAACAAATATAATCAGAATGCTCCGAACTGCTAAGCTATCAGGAGTTACACGTGTTATTGTGAGTCAACCATAAAAGATAGACATATGCTGTTGCGAGATATTTTCTAGAAAATTTTATGTAGAATATTTCCGTCATACATGATTTCTATGTAACTTTAACCATTAAGGCTGCACACGCGACGGAAGCTTAAAAAATGGATTAACTTCTCCCGTTTTCCCAACATTTCCCTTCACTACTCTGCTCCTATTGATTGTAGCGTGATGAAAAGTATACTATAACCTGCCCAGGAGTATGAAGAATAATTGTACCAAGTTTCGTTAAAATCCGTCTAGTAGTTTTTGTTTCTATAAGGAACAAACACACAGACAGACAGACAGACAGACAAAAATTTTACTGATTGCATTTTTGGCATCAGTATCGATCACTTATCACCCCCTGATAGTTATTTTAAAAATATATTTCATGTACAGAATTGACCTCTCTACAGATTTATTATAAGTATAGATATAGATTTTAAGACTTTCACTTGCATCGTGGTTTCATAAAACATTTATTTCAGCATTTTTAGTGCATAATATTAATAAAGAAACAAGAGACACAATTAATAAAGAAAATGTTGCTTAATGTAACAATTTACTGAAATATGATTTGAGCCATTAATGGACACAACATGCATATTATAACTCTAGAGAGACAGATTTGGTGCAAATTTTGTTTATCTTGAAATCTGAGAGTATTTGAAAATATTCGCAGTACATATTGTAACTGCATGAGTAAAAATATACCTTTTTAGACAAAACTTCATGAAGTACGCGTATGTATATGAGCACTGGCGACCTGTCGGCGTCGATAAAAATATGTATTTCTCTGCGTACGTGACTAAAAAAAACTTCAGTAAAAAATATTCCGTTAAGTAGAACTAAATCATCAAAATAGTCTCCCTCAATTACGTTATAGCCACACGTTCAAAGTTCAAGGACAAGACGAAAGTTCTGCGCGAATCCATTACAGTAATCAATCATTTCCTTACGCGACTGATGTGATAATTTATCGAAAAAGACGTAATCAAATTAAATCAAAAGTAATTTATGTGGAGGAGCTCGATGGCGCGGGTGGTAAGCGCGTTCGGCTGCGATCATTGAAGTTAACCAACTTTCTCAGTGGTCGGTGATTGGATGGGTGACCAATAATCTCCTATCTCGAGTTCCTCCGTGTTTCGGAAGCCGTTGGTTGCACCTGCAGTGGTTAGCACCCCAATCCGCACTGGGCCCGCGTGGTGGGTCATGGCCCAATCTCCCTATTCCATCCATAGGGAAGGCCCCAGCAGCCCCAAGAACGGCATATATTTAAGCAACGAAATTGACACACAAAAATAGTTCGCAAATAGGGTTCCCCTCTGTCGATTTACCCCCGCTGTTGGGCAGTGGCGGCGCGCGCTAGACCACATGTGGACGTCGGCGACATCAAGTTCGCGAGGCTTACTTTACTTCGCAGTTAAAAACCGTTAAATTAAGTGAGCCAAATTATAAAATAACGTATGAGTAAACGAGTTTTATTGTTGATAATCAAATGATGACAAAAAATAATTACAAACATAGAAATTTAATTACAAAAATAGTGTTGCCAGACAGACGATTCTGAATACCCGTAAAGTACTACTCGCTTCCATCACGCACGTGTTCGAAAATAATAAAAGTCACTATCATCTGCTTAGCTTTTTCCCCGAATTGTTCGGGGTCGGCTACCTAAGCCAGGCCAGGAGAAACGAAAATAAATAGGTAACTTGTAAAAATTTTTTGCGAGGCCCCCTCGCCCGCCTTCGGCGGTGGCCGACGTCGCCGACGCCTAGCGCCGCCACTGCTGTTGGGCCAGCTCACGTAACAAAACTAGTTGCGCTCGGATATTTCACTAGACTGACTCAAGTCGCGAGGGTGAAAGTCAAGCACAAAAAATGCCAAATTGTTCAGTAATTTGCTGAAAAACAGATCTGCAACATCATCTTAAAAAAGATGGTGTAACATTTCATATGGAAAAAAATAGTTATTAACATAATATTACTATGTTATCACTTTTAAACAGAAAATAAATATTATTTTATAGTAATCTTCGGACTTGTTTTTATGCGTGAGCGTCGTAATTAGAATTTCGGAAAGAATGGTTGCAGTCAACCATTCTTTCGTGTGCATATTCCTCCCCCCGCAAAAAACGGCAGAATTATTTCAGTATTATTATGTTATTATGGCTACTCCCTTCCTCTTCTCTGTCTTCTCCCCCACTGGAGCCTCTAGACCACTCGAACCTGAGGGGGTCGGCCCAACTAGTGGGCGTCTCTGAGACTCGGACCTCGGCTCTAGTTAGCCGTTGTCGTGGAGGGCGGGGAAAAACGCCCAGGTACCTGTACCTGGTATAGCGTGTCGTGTGTAGACCAGATCTTCGAACTCTTATCCTACGGGTGCGGTGTCTGCCTAGTGCTAAGCTAATGTGCAAGTATGCTAGCTGTGTAGTGTTAGTGTTTATGGCCTGTGTGGGAAGAGTCGGAGGAGCGTTGGTTGGTTGTTGATTTCGTCGTCAGAAATTCGTTTCGTTCTCAGAAAAAAAATATTATTCTATAGTAATTCAATCCTCGGACTTTTTTTATGTGCGAGTGTCGTAATTACAATTTCGTTTTTGCGAAAGTATGTTTGACTGCATTTGTGGGCATATTCCTCCCCCCGCAAAAACGGCAGAATTATTTCAGTACTACTATGTCATTACGGCCTAGCTATGTCGGCTGTGTTTTGCTCTATGGAATTTTCCATTTACACCCCGTTCGATTTGAAGTTTCACTTCAAAAACCTTCGAATAAATTATACATGTCACTACGAAAATATAAAAAATCAACTTTGGAAACTTGCATTTTGCGTAAAGATGCATGCATGTTACTTATAACACTCCTATGATGTCTGTATTTCTATATGTCTGTGATCTTAACCATATGCTTATGGTTCTGTCGGCGGGGAAAGATTCCTAAGGGTAGGGATTAGGGTCGAAGCAGAATAATAGATAATTCTGGATTCACTAGAATTTACAGGTTATACCATCAGGCGTGCCAGATGGCCTTTTTTATAGGTATTTAATACTCAATAAACGCACAAACATTGATCGTAAATAGTGAGGTGGACGGTTGAAACCGGATACAGAATCTTCCCTAGTTAGGTAACAATATAATCGCCCGCCATAATCCATGGTATAAACTCTTATCTCATTATATTATGGTGACGAATAAATGATTACAGAAATTATAAATAATTATTATTCTTGTCTGCATCAGCAGTCGGCAGCAATCACCATTCCGAACTGGATCTGATTAGTGGTGTAGGCGACTGACCAACCTTCTCCGCAAGTTTTTAGTTTTTAATGTGTTTTTCTTTAACCGCGTTCGATTTTAAAAGGACAACGTGACGACTTGTAAATTGCGGGGGCTGCGAAATCATTTATGGATTTTGTTTTGCACAATTAAGTATTAAGCAGTTTATACGGTTTTTCATAGTTTTATATTAAATTCAGTGATAACAACTCATCATCATCATCATCAACAGCCTATCATAGTCCACTGCTGGACATAGGCCTCTCCAAATGCACGCCACTCAGATCGATCTTGGGCTACTCGCATCCAGCTCCTGCCAGCCACCTTGCGCAAATCGTCACTCCATGATAACAACTATGTTTTCTTATTTCGCAGCATCCAAGTGAATAATGGAGCAATCTCCTTATTTCGTCTATAGGAAGGCTTATACTATGATGATGGCGTTTGGCGTTGGCAGAGGATCAAAAATGCAGCAATATTAGACAAAAAGTAAACTTAATCACACTCAACGACCCACATAATATTTGGTATCGGTTACGCCTTTTGGTACTGCGATCCTTTGCCTTAGAAACATTCCTTTTGAAAACAATATTCGCGCCCTATCCGTAAAATAAGTGACTATAGGTACCGCTTCCCTAATTTATCACCGGACATCAAACAGATCCCTTGTGGCGTTTAAATTAATAGCCCGTGTGTACGTAATGTGCAATGATTCCATTTTGTTTACGATGTCAATGCATCTCATGAGATGTTAAATCTTCGGTCACCCATCCAATCCAAAATCGCAAACTCTCTCTCAAAAAAACTAGGTCATTATTATCTCTTTCACCACTGTATAGATAATTTCGTCCTTTAGCCGAACACATCGTCGTCGCATTAAGAATGGTAGCTTACATAGTGCACTGCTTATATAGTGTTAAGTCTTGGTGCATATGCAGCCTTTAGCATCCACCGATTAGATCGCACTAGGCTTAGTGGTAACCTTATCCACAACAACGAACACGTCGTTAATTCACACATTTGAAGTTAATTTCAGGGGGCCATTCGCCTAACGGGATTGCTATGGGTATAGCTATTCCTTACGTTTTCATTTTGTTATTTCTGGCCGTCTGAGATTTTCAAATGCCACCCGCTTTTTTTCTCTTAGCATTGGTAATAACAATATGCAAGAAAATTAGCATGAGGTATTTGAAAACCTTCCCTGGTCAGAAATAACAAAATGAAATTGTAAGCGATGGCCATAACCATAGAAATCCCGTCAGGCGATTGGCTCCCAGATCTCATTTTCATTTGAAGTTAGTTTCAGACCTCGGTAAGATATCATTTTAATAATCATTACCTTGATGTGTAGATTGTATTTAATAGGGGTTAATAAAATGATAAAATAAATGAAAAACAAGTTTCTGACAAAAGGGGACATACGTGATTATTCTAGGCTCACACATTTATATCATCATAACTGGAAAAACATAATGAATATTGTTAAATGTGCTGTTTTGCGCAAGTTTTTCTCTATCCTTAACGTAATTTAAGTATTTATTTCTCTGGACAAATGAAAATTAGTTGTTTGCATAATTCTTTTAGCTTTGTTTAAACAGTTGCCCACTGTTTTGTGGGGTCAATAAATATACGTAAACAGAACTTCCAAGGGTCCCTTGGACCAAAAGAGTCACAACGGGAAAGTGTATACGTGGAAAGACAAAATAGAACGTTGCAGATATTGAATTAAATGTGTAATAAGTAAGAAATTTATAATAATGCGGGTATTTATGTTTTCATATCTAATGCAAAAAAAAAGCAAAACCCGAGCAAACGTAACTTTGGCAGTAATTTTTCTTTACTTGCTTAGCTACCATCACAGAACACAGAGGTTAGAAGGGTGATCATAGAGCGTTTTTAGGGGAACCTATGTCTCTGGCTCGCCTCCACTACACTTCCATCTAATAGATAATAGCGACATCAAACAATCGAACCAATCAGCGATCACACCCGAGAGCAACGACGCAATCAGAAGCCAGTTTTGGTCAAATTATGAGCGTTTACTCACACATAACTGTGGCGTGCCTGTCCCGCCCTCTCATGCACTGTAATATAAATAATTACTTTCTATCCTTCTACTCCATTATCATCATCATCATCAGCCTATTAATGTCCCCACTGCTGGGGCACAGGCCTTCCCTATGGATGGAACAGGGAGATTGGGCCATGACCCACCACGCGGACCCAGTGCGGGTTGGTGGGTGCTAACGACTGCAGATGCAGCCGGGACCAACGGCTTAACGTGCCTTCCGAAACACGGAGGAGCTCGAGATAGTAAATTTTTGGTCACCCATCCAATGACCGACCACTGCGAAAGTTGCTCAACTTCAACGACCGCAGCCGAACGCGCTAACCTCTGGCGCCATCGAGCTCCTCTACTCCATATTTAACTTCAATTATGCATAAATAGTTATTTAAGAAGAGAAGTTTTACTTCAGATGCACATCTACCCCCAGTCCGTGCACACAATTTTTTTCATCATAAATACAATTATTTCCAGTTTTAACATTTTCCTCATCATCATCAGCGTATTAATATCATCACTGTTAAGGCACAGACCAGCCCTAAGCAATATAAATGCAGCCGGGGCCTACAAGTTATCATACCTGCCAAAGCAAGGAGGAGTTCATGATAGTAAATTTTAAGCCAGGGCTCCACGGGCTGGGAGATGGGCCAGGGGATTGTTTTAAAATTTCATGGTCACTAACGTTATAGTAATATAAGTTATTTACGGGATTGTTACCATGTACCTTGTTTTTAGCGAGTTTCCGATATTTCGGCACTGTTGCAAGCGCCATTATTGCGTTCGATAACAGTGGTACGGGTATCGAACGCAATAAAAGAGTTCGTCGGAGGGTAGATATGTCTGCCAATAACAGCCTACCCGCAATTACTTTAGTTACTCCGTGATCATGGCGCTTGCAACAGTGCCGAAATATCGGAAACTCGCTAAAAACAAGGTACATGGTAACAATCCCGTGAATAACTTATATTACTATGATAGGGGCTAGGGTAAATAACGGCACGGTTTCTGTATCTCAAGCGCCTGTCGGTTATGGTGACCACTATGTGACTATGTGGTACTAGGTGGCTACTATCAGAAGGGCCATATGATTGTTTACCACCCTTTTAAACATTTTTTTTTAAATAATAATTAGCTTTACCCATCCTATGAGTGACCAATGCGAAGTTCCTCAACTTCCACGGTCGCAGACCCAGCATACCCGTTCATCAAGCTCCTTGACTGGTGTATATTCACTTAACGTCAAATCGGCTAAAGTAATTTAAAGGATATAATATAAAATCATCACATAATTTTACATTAAATTAAAAGAAAAACATGCATATTTTTCAACAAGACATACTTTTAAATTCGTAGATATATATAAGTAAGTAGGTCACCTTATTTTGTTACGTAGCCAGCATTAGAAACGACATTGGCCAGTGAGTAAAAAATAACAATATTTCACTGAGAATACATTTTTTTTATTTCAAATATTAAAGTAACTTTTATAAATAGTAGGCATCTTTTGTTTTAAATATAATAAGTTTTCATTAAATTAAGTTTCAATTCAATTCTGTTGCAATCTCTTACTTATATTTATGAAAAATGGCAATGCCTTTGCCTTTTTGTACTGTGTTTCATACATTTGGATACAAAAAAGCAAAGCAAATCGTCGTAGGTATATGTTTCAAATTTATTATGTATCTGTTGTAGCTAGATACATTTATAAAGACAATAGTGTTGATTTTTTTTAAATAATGAGATTGCAACAGTTTTGATCAAAAATATTATTTAAATTAATACTTAAAGTTGGTGACATTTATTATTTGTTTACTCAGAACAAGCTGTGGTAAGTTTGGAAGAAAAAAATGAAATAATATAAAACACAAAACATATTGATAACATGGTAGGTAAATGATTTAAAATAATTATTTAGGATCAAAAATTCTCTATTAACATATACAAATAATAAATGCTGTGTGACGTTGGAAATTTTAGAGTAAGATAATACCCAATATAAGCCCTCGTAAAACTTTTCGACACCATTCAAATTCTGTAGGAAAGAATAACAAACAAGACAACTTTCCGAGTAAACAGTATACAAATACAATTTGCCTAAAATGTACATTAGACGAAGCTCTCTGCAAACTCATAATCCACGCTCTTCGACTTCTGGAAGGCCACGACAAAATCTACTGGAACTTTTTGGTACGATACTAGTTTCTTACTGCTCTCGCAGTCCACACTTTTTGCCTTCGTGCTGTTAATCAAAACGCTTCGCCTCAAAGAATGACTTCGATTTGTATCTAGTTCAATATTTGACCTAATATTTTTGCTATCGGAATGACCAATAAATCTTGCTGCATCGCTCCTCGTGTCTGGTTTTTTATCTAAATCTACGACTTCTGACGCTTCTATGTGCCCTTCGCTTCTCATTCTGTTCACTCTTATTTGTTTAGGATTTGGACACACTGGAGCAGATTGCTGTCTGACAAACGTTTTCTTACTAAAAATCTTGTCAAAGAACCCTTTAGATTCGACAGCGTTTGCATCCGGTTCTTTGCTCTCAGATTCAGTGTCACTTTTATCCAAACTTCCTCTATGGCTAAAGAGTTTCTTTAAACTGTTGGTTGTTCTTGTTAAGCTACTACTTGTTGTTGATCCGTTTGTCACAGTTCTAGTAGCTCTCTTGTTCTTATTCACTACTTTCCTTTTATAACATATACATACTTTGCAAAAGCCGATACGGAATTTTGAGGACATCAAATTATATAAAATAGGGTTTATAGCAGAATTTATGTACAACATTACTCGAGAGAAGTACAATATATTATACCACTTCTCTGGGCTTATTTCAGAGGGCAACTCTGATGGTGCTATGATGATCCATAGAGTGAGCACTCTGTATGGCATCAAGCATAAGAAAAAACACAGAACAACAGTTCCGAGCATTAATATCACTTGTTTCCGAGCCCTAGCATTGTAGGGATCGACAGTTTTATTCATAACAACTTTTGAGGCGGCACTAATAAGATTTTTTGCGATGACGCTGTAGAGAACTATTAAAATAATGAGAGGTAGTATATAGAGGATAACGATAATCGATATGAAGAAGCTGATCTGCCAGACTGTGACTGCTTGTGTAAGGCACTGGGCGACCACTGTCCCGTCTACTCTGGAGTTGATCTGGTGCTCAGCGATGGCCAGGATTGGGCTGAAACAGAAAAAAAGCATTGAAGTGATATTGTTCCATACACTACAGGGAAAATATCTAAAATGACAGATAGTGCAATTCTACATTATGGAGTGGTACAGTTAAAAGTTACAGAAATCAAAATACAGAAATCAAAGAAGATTTTAAATAAAAACCATTTTTGATAAATATGACATCAGATCTCTAATCCAAGATAAAATGTGGTCGAATAGGCTTCAAATACCTTTTATCTCAAACTAATACCCTAAGAATTATACGGGTCGGTTCTAACGATACCCTGTTCTCTATAAATATTCCATAAGTAGGCTGGAAGGCAATTTATTACGAGAGGATAATGTATTAATTATTATTATCGATAGCGAATGGATAAATAGATTTGGTTTTATATTACCAGGTTTCCGAATAAATTTCTCATACTGTAGTAAAATACTAAATAAATATCCTAGTTATGACCTGATGTCTTATTAATTAAAATAATAATAATAAAATATAATTTTATGATACGAGATAAGCCTTAATTTAGAAGTCTAGAAAGGAAAAATAAGTACAACAAAACAGTGCATTGTGCATTACAAAAGCAGACACACAACAAAAAGCACACCAAATAAACACGTTACGTACATTCAAACACAGTTTAGAAGATTTAAGCATAGTATTCGAGCCTTTAGCATGTAAATATTAAAAGTACTTTATTTCGGAATTACTAACGGCTCATCATTTCATCCATCACTGGCGTTCTGACTGTTTTCAAAATTTGTCTGTAAATTTTAAAAGGTATCATTTTAAGAAAAAATTCGTCTAAAATGTAAATATTATACTGCAATGAACACATCAGATTTTTTTTATCTGCGCCAAATTCGGCCCGGTGTTGATCCAAATTGTATCATCGGTCTTTTGCGGACATTGGGCAAAAATGTATGGACGCTGCCCCACGTTCGCCACGGCTTAAACTACGAGTACTCGTTTATTTGTTTGAAAGGTATTATAACCATGATCATCTGTGCCAAAGCGCATCAAATATCATCCCGTGAATCTTTAGTTATTTGAAGTTAAATAGGTAGAAGTACTATAACGAACGAACATTAAAGAAACAAGGGAATTAATTTAGTAAGTTCGACTCTACAAAGAGGGCTCTGGTATTATACTTAGGAGTACTTCACAAGGTGCAAGGATGCCTCCTTATATTATTCTGCCGCACTAGTTTACTTTTATATCTAAAAATCCCCGCTTGGGTTGAGTTTTTTTTTCAAACAGTCTGTTCGTTATATTAAAAAATTGTCTTCTACGTAAAACAGAGCGACCACAAATCACACAAACTTGCCCACGCCTCGGAGAAAACATGATTCCAGTTCATCCATACTAGTTCACAAAAATGATATTCGTGTTCCAATGTCCAAAGTGTGTTAGTTAAAAATCAATCAAGTGACAGGGCGCTCACAATCACAATGAACTAAGACGTAGGACAGCATATGAGTCGACTAGTTGCAACTGCAAGTCCTTCAATCCATGTACCCCTACCCCGTAGGTAAACCGTTTTGAGGTCTCTCAGTAAGTGCAAGCGTAGGATGTTCGGCATGCTTTGTCGTTGTATAGTACGACATGGCACATTGTTATAGTTACTAATAATATAAGCTGAATGTACTATTAAATGAATTTATTTAGCTACTAAATATGTATGTACTACTATTTCTTTCTAATTACTATCTTTTTAAATAAGTATGTGTCATATCTACGTTTTTATTTTTTTAAGCATTTAACTGCTAGATGATTGAATCTAAAGAAAACTTTTACTAGAAAAAAAATCCACGCGGACCAGACAGCGGATGGGACTCGAACTCGCACCCTTCACAATCCAGGCGAACGCACTGACCAATTATGCTACCACGGCCTTGATGTTTACGGCTAAATTTTCAAGTCTTAAGCTGTAAGGCAGCGCCATCTCTTCGCATTGTAGATAACCCACAATGTCAAATGAATACTTTTTCAAGTATTAAACATTTGAAAGAAGAAATAGCAATTATTGTTATGTTTTTGTCTGTGTCATATCTCTCGATTAGCAGGATATTTTTATACAGTGTCATTGTAAAAAAGGCTAATTTTGCATAGATATTTCGATTCATACTAATTACATTGTTGGCGGAGCTGGGTGTTTTTTGCCCATTGTCCTTTGTAAATTACATACCTATTCAGAAATTATTATCCGTTTAAAATACGAAAATATTTTAAGTAGTTTTAATTGTATCAACATAAAATGGTAACCTTTATTTCAGTCATTATGACAACTAAAATTGTTAAGGTTTAATAATTGCACATAAGAGAGTTGATGTGGAGACACTTATAAAAAAATCATTTTTGCGCAATACCTACATCGATGTCGGAATTCGCTAGTTAATTTTCTCAGGTAACTCAAAGTTCACCGTGTATAAATTCGGAAAACTCACATCTTTCATTATGTCATCTTCAGTTATTTAGTCCCACACTGAGCACAATTTAGTAGCACTAAATAATATCATTCTTTGTAAGTTTTCCAAGAAATTTGTATTTCACTGCGTCGTTTTCGTTCGAAAGATACAGTGAACTGTATATTTGAAGCAAATGTAATCCAAAGTCACATTTGAGCCTCCTATTCACTGGGGAACAATAACTCCTCCGGCACATGTCGCTAAAAATGCTGGGTGTTATGTCGTCGAGCCAAGTCACCTGACATGGCACAATAAAACTGGTATTATTATATATTATTCTTCATTTTGCGCTATTTATTTCTCATTGCAGCTTTGTTTTAGTAAAGCGAAATATTATAGATCTTAAACGACTGTACCTCTTCTTGGTATTAGTACATTTTCTGTACACCAGCCAATATCATCTGCGCAGTGGGTTGACTGAATCCCATCCTACCCCAAGGGAGCTTTAGCAACCTTACTCAATGTAGAAACACTGTTGTTGTGTATTTGTTATTTATTATAAGTAGATTTAGATGGTAATAACTTCAAAACAACACGGAAATCTGGCGATTTTTTTTTCTATTTTGAGTGTGGTCGCAGGTGGCCTTTACAGCGGGTACTGGGTCTGTAGTACAGTCATTGAAGCATTATTGCTCCGAATTTTTTTACTGTGAACCGAATTGCATACAATTTTGGAATTAGGTTCATCTTACCCTTAACTTCAAAAGTGAAAATGATTTGAACTCCGCAACCACCCTGGGGGTGGTTGCCACCCCTTCTCGGGGGTGAATTATTTTTTTTTCAAAAAAACCTCGGATATTGATAGAAAGCCTAATTTTAAGCAAAAAATTATCTATAAAGTTTTTCAAAAAATCCAATACTTTTCAAGTTATTGGCAATTGAAAATTCGAAATTTTTTCCCGTTTTTCATCGGTTTTTTGCAAATATCTCCAAAAATATAAGTTTTATCGAAAAATTTATAAAAACAAAATTGTAGCAGGTAAAACAATGAACAAAAAACAAGGTTTTTTATAAAGTATTCTAAGTGCAATATTAAGCTAGATATTAAAGATCAAAGCCGTTTTTTATTTTGTCTGAAATTTAATCGATGTGGTCAATGCCATGTAGCGGCGAGCAGATGCATTTTATGCATTCTAATACAAAAGGGTATAATAGTGCTTGAAATAAGCTTTAAAATGAGCATTATTAAAAGTCTTTTGCACGTACAATAAGTGAGCTGTATTGCAAATAAGGGGATCATCTAATATTTTTTCTTTTAAATCAATGGGTTTTATAAGTGCCATTTCCACCAAAATTAAAATTAATCGTATTCCGCCTAGAATTAACTTTATTATAAAGAGTTAGATAGATAGTATCAGTTTGGCTGCTTCAGGACATATATTTTTCAAAAAAGTTACGATTAAAAGAAAAACCAAAATTTCAAATTTTTAAAAAACCCACTTTTTTTTCATAATATCTCAAAAATGACGACAGATACGTATAAAAGTGTACGATTTAAAAATTTAGGTATTTTTCTGAAAAACAATTTGGTTTTTTTGTTTTTTCAGTCAAAATAAAATTGACGGAGATATGATTGTTTAAAGAGCGCGTGGCAGCCTCTCTTAAGCTCTTTTCCCTTCACCGTTTTAGAAAAAGGTTTTTTAATATATATTGCAATGAAGGATGTTGTAGCTCTCTTAATTACCTTTACAAATTTTTACATAAATTGTGATAGCATGAAAATTGAAGGAGTTATGGTTCAAAAACTTATCATATTTTTTTCTACTTAGTAACTGAAAATTTCGGAGTGTGAATATTTGGAGCAATGTGAAAGTACGCAGTATTATAGAGACCCACAACTATTGTAATGTGTATATACATATATACATAATATGGCTCATATATTTTGGAAACGTAGGCATGAATATATACCAACGTTCTTATATGTATATATAACACATTTCATCATTTCATCATCATCATTCATCCAACGGATTGGGGGTGGGTCATGCGATGACGGTTTATTAAATCCACTTAAGTCTGTAGATCCACCCGCACCACAAGAACTGCTGAAAATGATTTTTTGCAACTGCAAAAAAGGATGTGGAGCGTCTTGCGGATGCAGAAAAGTTGGTCTGTTTTGTAATAGTACCTGTGGAACGTGCAGTGGAGATAACTGCCAAAATAGCTAATCTAATTCAGCCAGAAGATGTTGAATGTGACAGCGATTCCGACATTGAGTCATGAATAATAATATTATATTTTAATAATGACTGCACTATTGGGGACGGCGAGATCCTAAGAGGACCTCAAGCCGAGAATTGGCGAGTGCCTCTAGGGGTATCCCAGGCATCTCTCCACGGGGGGAGTCTCCTCTCCGTCTGGAACCTCTAGACCACTCGAACCTGAGTGGGTCAGCTCAACTAGAGGGCGTCTCTGAAACTCGGACCTCGGTTATAGTTAACCGTTGTCTTGGGGGGCGGGGAAAACGTACCTGTACCTGGTATATCGTGTCGTGTGTAGAACATCTATACTGCATATCATTTAACCAGCTGCTGTCCCATTATTTTGTACAGCCTGAGTACAGTTTTTTTTAAATTTAACTAGCGTTTCTTGGATATTGACATACTGAGCATAATAAAGTGGAAAATTATTGAAAGATAATGTTGGTACTTCTACCAGTGAAATACAAATTTCTTGAACATCGACTAAGAATACAAGGAAGCCTGCGCAGTAGCAAATTTTACATACAAAAACCGTCTATTGCGCAAGTTTATTTGTTTGTGGTTTTGCTCAAGAACTTTGGCGGTACCGAAAACATCTGACTATACTTTACGGCTGCAGTTTCCTGAAATTTCGTTGATACTTCCGCTAGGGAAGTATAGAGCTCCTACAACGTGAAAAATATTGCGTATCTACCTATATTGAAACGATAAAGTAAATGTACAAACTTAGATGAAAAAAGATCGTGACTCGATAACGTCCGATATTTCGGCGATACGTGAGCCTGGAGTTTTTTTTAGGGAATACAATACTGAAACACTAAGTCATATTGAGTAACTGTTAACTCGTAGAAGAGTTTAGCTGCAATAAACAAGACAAACCAAAACGATCATATAAAAAATCAAAGATACAGTGCATAAATTGAATTCGTTCAATTTAATGAAAAGGATAATAAAACCATAGATAAATGATTGGTCTCGCTTCAGACCAATCATTCATCTATGAATATATCCTACTTAACTTAAGCGACGTCGCTAGAAAGGTAGCAAAGATGTATGGAACTGGGTTACTAGGGATTATAATAGCAATAGAAATTGAATATTTTTTTTTATTTTTCTCTATATTATTTTGTGTAGATTTTGTGCGTTACTGTGTTAATTAAATCAAACAAGGTTTTTGTGTGTTTGATTAGTTTTGCTTCTACATTTTGTACTTAAACATTATTTAAATATCTAATATATAAAATTCTCGTGTCGCGGTGTTTGTGGTTAAACTCCTCCGAAACGGCTCGACCGATTTTCGTGAAATTTTATATGCATATTCAGTAGGTCTGAGAATCGAATGTAATCTATTTTTCATCCCCCTAAATGTTAAGGGTAATCCACCATTTTTTTTTTCAATTTTAGATATTTTTTTTTATGATACATTATACACTAATACATACAACCCTAAATTTTCACCCTTCTTCCACTAACGCCTATTTTTTTATGGCGGTACGAAGTTCGCTGGGTCAGCTAGTATACATATACATGTCTTCACTGTTCTTTGATATGGCTTATGGCAATTACATCATGAAAACCGAGATAGATCGTAAAAACACACATTTATTCGTAGGGCGTGTGGTAATTTCGTTCTTGTATAAAAGAAAACTCAATATTTCATGACTAATTTTGTATACAGTATAAAAAAACGATACACGATCTTCAAAAAATTTTACCACAAAAAATTGTAAATAATCCTCAAAAATGCAACTAACAACCTTAGGTTACCAGCTATAATTTTTGTGAGCATTTAATATTTGTTTTAATGATAATTTGAATATTTCTCATGTTTTATTGCTCCCTTCGGCTCTTCTGCAATTAACAATTAGATATACGTACATGAGGCCAGTGAACACATTTTAAAGATCAGTATTTATTTGTAAATTATATATTATTTATGTAGGTTAAGGTAATTTGGAATGTAAATTTTTGTCATCATGTAGTTTTTAAGTTTTGTTATTTAAATGTTAGTGTTTTATGAAAGATGAAAATCAAAGGAGAGGTTAGTTTATAAACTATATATATGTGTATATATCTCACACGCGGATTAGGCAACGAAGTTTGATATAAAATTCCTTTTTAAAAAATATACCTTCTGGATTCATTCCTGATTCCTGTCTATCTAGCCTTAGCTAGGTACCCAACCCGCAAACTTTGAAAGATAAGTATTCGTTTCGCTAATGTCAAATTTTCTATGGAAATTATGCAGTCCCTATCGAGACAAAGAACAAAGTAGGGTTTTCCATAGAAAATTTGACATGACGATACGAATACTTTCTCGCTAGTTTACTAAGCTATCGAATAATCAAGTGAAACTAGGGTATTTTAGATTCAAGTACCCTTTTTATTTTCAGTGCTAAGCCACCACATTTCTAATAGGGGTGTTAAATTGAAATAATATTCTTTTAATCCAAACTATATACTATACTATATATATACTAGCTGACCCAGCAAACTTCGTACCGCCATAAAAAAATTTAATTAAAAAAACATTGTCCAGCGGACAAAATTGTGAATCTAAACCATTCTCAGATCCCCTTGAACACACACAAAAAATTTCATCAAAATCGGTCCAGTCGTTTAAGAGAAGTTCAGTGACATACACACTCACAGAAGAATTATATATATAAAGATACCATAAAAGTAAAAATACCATAAAATATATATTTAAAAGTTTTATGATAAATAATATAAAACAATTTTTTTTTATACAAAGGCCTAATAAATAATCACCGCAACGGATATTAATTATGGCCTTAAGATAATATTGAATTAACTTAATTACCCTATCACACTTAAGAACCGAGGGAGGTCCACACTTAAGCTCGTTTGCTTTATTAATTTGATTAGAAAATCGGCCAGAATATCTTGATCCAGATTATTTGGCGCCATTTTATTGAACAAGTTTTCGGTTTGATAAATAAAATAATTGATTCATATTCGATACTGTATTGCAGTATCATGTCTTGAGTGTCTTTTTAAGTGGACAATGAGACACTAAAATTAGCATACGCAGTCGGTGAGAATGCGGTTTTGTTTATAGTATTTATTTACTGACCAACCTAAAGGAAATACGATAGAAATGTAGTATGTATGAAAATAATATTTATTGAATGAATGAAAATTGTAGACAAAAAACTTTTGGTAAAACTAACAAAAAAAATTTTTCACAGAAACATAAATATAACCATAAGTTTAACCATTTAAAAACTTACACTGGTATCGATTATGTCATGATTCTCTAAATCTAAACTTAAGTTTGACCATAGTGCATCCTTATCATTCTCTATACAGAATGAAAAGGAGAGACTGATGATTAATTTAGTTTTAAGTTTAGAGAATCATGCCAAAAGCGACACCATTGCCACGTAACATAAGGACCATTAATTAAACCGATGGCTTTACTTTTTTGTTTTGATTTATGATTATTTTTGTATGTCTTTATCTAGTCTAGAATAAGTTAAGGCTTTAGCATAATTGTATTTGTATTCAGGCGCGTTATGGTTCAGGTAAGCTTACCTATATCAAATCATTTAAAATCAATCACCATTTGTTAAAAGAGTTATGAAACTTAGAGTGAATATTAGTTTTGGTAGATAAGATTAATATGACACGAAACGTAGAGCGAGTGTTAGGCGATTTCCTCACCGGGTCGGTGTGGGCTCGTTTCGTTTCTGTACATATTACTTACCGAATGCTTAAAATTAAATAAGAGCTTCCTCACTGAGTAGTTTCGGTACAGAATCTTTACCGCGGATAGACAGCTAGCTAGCTCTCTGTACTGAGTACTACCGATTGCTTCCGAATGCTACTGAACCTTTGATTTAAATATTAATCTAAGTACTGAACCATTCGACTCTCCCGTCCCATCAGGCCCGCAAACTGAGCTGTCAAAACTGAGCTGGTTAAGAAGTGGTTCGAGAAACAGATTCGTTAAAGAAACGAAAATGAAACGACCCCACACCGACATCGACACGGTGAGGAAGACGCCTTAAAGAGAAACTTAAAACTTCTAGTTCCACTATCTGACAAAATAAGCATTACTACTTTGCTTTGACTGTGTAGCAATAGGTATTCACACGTGTTGCAGTTGTAGTATACAGATTTAAAGCTACATTGCCATCTATTATTTAAGACCGAGAACCAATATAAGCGGGGACACTGGCATTACGTCAGCGCGCTATTGGTGAGGGAATGCGTCGTATTACTTGCATGTGCCATTGTGCACGTCTACCCGCTGCTGCCGTGTGGAATTCTAATTGTGTTTAGTTTAACAGTTGACAGTATTACGTGAGCGCTTCCTATTGTTGTTTCCAAGTGCGTTTAGCTGTCCATGCTTTTTTCTTCGGGAAGGTTAAGGATATTAACTTATTCTGCCATACTGGCTCGGCAGTGGAAGAAAACTTCTTACTAAAAATAGTGTTTTTAAGAATTTGCTAATAGAAAGGATAGCTTTGTTAACTTTAATATTTAAGATACGCTAGAATATTTAACTGAAAAAAAAACACATGGACCAGGTATTAAGCTGGATTTTGCCAAGTAGTATTGCCATAAATAAGTGAAAAGTTCTATATATATGAAAATATTTAGCACATACAGATTCTAACAAAAAATATAAAAAGTTAGAAGTATCTAAGTAAATGGAGAAATAATTTAGTGTAGACACTTTCCAACGAGTCATGTTTTGTAGACTTCATACAAGTTCCTCAAAAATTAATTACTTATCACTTCCGTCAGCACATAGAAAGAGGCAACTTAAAATAAATGGTTATTTGTTTATAAAAAAGCCCGAGGAAGTTATCCAATTTTTATCACGAGCCATTCCGCCTGAACAAACATGAAAAGATGCGCCGATGTTATACAAAACTTCATGCCGGCACATTTGGCAGAATAGAGGTAGATAACCTTGTCCTTGATATAAAAAATGAGATGACAACGTGTGTATGTCGTAGGATGATTTCATAAATCGAATTTCCGCGAAAATCTTAGAGATTTTTACAATGACGATGACATTGCTCAATCTGACTGTTGAATTTTTTTTCTAGCACTTCTTTGGCCGCTTGCTACGCACGCTAGGCTCGCGCATAATGATCACATCACTTATCTTACCTTTTAGTAACCCAAGAACCCAGAAACCCGAGCATATTTTTAATAAGCCAACGATTCTTTTCGCAATCTTGCTAAGGCGACTCGCGTTTTTGCAAAAATCCTACCTTTTTTCATTAAGATTGAGAAATGTCATCGCCAGTGTCTAATTATCCGAGTTTTCGTTTAGAGAGAAAATTTTCACGAAAACTCGATTTATCAAATCATTCTACGACATGTATATTCCGATCCCAAGTCCCTGTTTCCTGCATTGCCTTAAGATTGCGTCTTCAAATTGGTATTTGGGACTGGCTACAAACAAAACTCGTCATGTAGAAATTTTATTGTAGCTTTAAACTTGTTTAGGCTATGAAGTTTCGAACCTGTTGTGCATTTCCCGCTCGATTTAGAATTCCCGTCTTGCCAATAATTATAATTTATTAAAGTACCACAACTTTGTCTGCGTGAAAAACTTGGTTTCCTATACAAAGTTTCACTCTCCTTTTACAACCTAAAAGGATAATATTTGGGATAAAAACTGTCCTTTTTCGGGACTTAAACTATCTGTGTACTAAATTTCATCTAAATATTTTCAGCATGAAGAGGTAACAGAGAGACACACTTTCGAATGTCGGATATTAGTATAGATTTTTTATTGAATATCTTTCTAGCGATAGTTCTAGCAGCATAAAACAAAAGCATTAACTTATATGAAGAGGAGATCGCCTGCTTGCGATGGTGGAAGTTGAGTAACTTTCGCAATGTTTGGTTATTGGATAAGTGACCAAAATCTTATCATCTCCTCCGTGCTACGAAAGGCACTTTAAGTAGTTGGTACCGGCTGCAAAAGCATTTGTTAGCACCTACCAGTAGTAGCCGCGTGGTAGGTCACGGCCCAATCTCCCTATTCCAACTATATGGAAGGCCTGTGCCCCAACAGTGGGGAGATTAATAGATGGTGATGAAGATGATTGAGTTGTATTGTTTCTGGTGTATGTTTTGAAGCATGGAAGTTAAGGTACTACTGCTAGATCTCAGCAAGCATCGAGGGATATTAAAATCATTAGAGAGCCGATCAGGACAAAGGGTTGTTCTGTATTATACGTTTATATTTTTGTTAAAGCTCAAGGGATCTGAAACAGGAAAAATAGTAAAATACGCTCTTAGATATAGTAGGTAACTCCCTTAACCGGCTTACCATAAAAGGCAGTGTTTTCAAATTTACTTGGGTCTAATGTAAAGGTTGCAAATTAGGGACCTTTTAGGGACCGAAGGAGAGAGCCTTTTATTCTAATATATTATTCTTAAGTTACAGGCCGCTTATGGGAATGGACGATGACAAAGAACTGGGCGATGATGGTAAAGTGTGAACTCTAAAATAGACCATAACTTATCGTTCCTAAATACTTGTGTTGAGCCTATACACATACTTAATCTCGTGTTGATTAGCCCGAAAAAATCATTATATTTTTTTTTTCATGATGAGCAGCAAATGACACCATTCCACCTGTTGCTAATTTTAAGCGGAGTCTATACTTAGGTCAAGTTGTATTACTTTTTCTCGCTTCAAATCAAGCGGAAAATCCGCAAGGCTAAGTTACACTCTGGTAACTTCGTAGCTGTCTTAATACATAATGTTCTAAAAACAGATACGAATTAATGCATCTGGTAATATTGACCTATAAAACGCGCGTATGGATCGCGTCTTTATCCTACTTCTCATAACAATGTGTAGAGTGCGACAAGGGCCTTTATGGTGGTGGCGAAAATTGGAACTAACGCTGTCATCTTTGTAAACGTGATATTTTGTATGTCATTTACGTAGACAGCAGCGCCCTCTCTGAACTGTCACTGGTGTTCATAAAGACCCTTTTCGCATTGTAGTTAGTACGATATTTGACTAAATAAAGGCGTTAACTCTCAAAGTAACCTTAAAGTTGAGGAGATCTTTAATGCAGTGGGACTGAAGGGCATAGTAATATTTGATTTTCAAACAAAACAAAATATCAGATCTTTTTTCATTCGTACGCGGTCAGTATAACCTGTACTTAAGCGCACAGAAATATTTGATTTTGAAATAAAACTAAGAATAGTTTAATCTGATCTATTTTGTACGTCGAATGTGTTGGTAGGCTACTGTACCCTTGGCACGAACCAATATCGAATTCGAATAGTTTGATTAAACGGAATGTCATTGTCTTTTGTATGGAAACTAGAACGGCAGCGTCAAAACGGACGTAACGAGTACTAAAAAGCAGTACACATTTGACAAACTATTCGAATTCGATATTGGTTTGTGCTAAGGGTACTGTACCCCACTAAAATCAGTACACATTTAACGTAGGTAAATTAGATCGAATTCAACTATTCGATTTCGATAACGGTTCGTGCTAGGGGTTCAGATCTTTTTACATTCTTACGCGGTCGTCGGTAATCGTAGAATATAGACTTCAATGTTCAATTTTATATTTAGTTAATCCCAATAAAGTTACTCGGGACTATAGTCCCAGAAATTCGTAGTACTCTTTTGTTCTGAAAAGCGTATCTGCTTTCACTCCATCCATTTCGTTAGACATTATTTTTATTTACATCCGTAAAACGGTTCATTATTTGATTTCCTCAAAAATTTCTCCGTGCACTAATAATATAACCTTTAAAGTCGTTTATTTAGGGCTCCGAATTGGTAAACAGGTTTTTGTGAGTTGTTTCTGTTTGTGAAGAGGCAAGCCAATAAATTGCAGACACGACATTAACAAGACTTACAAGAGCTGTACCTATCTACTAAAGTCTGTCAAGAAATACTAAAAACTGTTTATTCTTTTGCTATATTATTTGGCAACACCATTTTTTTTAAATTTAGTATCTGATTTCATAGTAAGTATGCTTTTCTATACTAATATTATAAAGCGGAAAGATTTGTTTGTAAGTATGTTTGTAACGAATTGGCTCAAAAATTAACTAGACCGATTTTAAAAATTCTTTTACCATTTGAATGCTACATTATCACTGATTAAAATAGGCTATAGTGTATTTTCAAAAAAGTTAGGGTTCCTTATGAAAACTTCGATAGTGTAACCCAACGTGTGTAAAAAATAGCCTTATATCGCGTACACTGAGGAAGTCATTGTCAATAGAGCAAAGTGATGTACTAAAGATTTTTACAGAGGAAACCAATATCTACAGAAAAGTCCGCTATACCAATGTCTAACTATGACAGTTATGAGGAGTTCGATGGCGCAAGTGGTTAGCGCGTTCGGCTGCGATCGTTGAAGTTAAGCAACTTTTGCAGTGGTCGGTCATTGGATGGGTGACCAAAAATTTACTATCTCGAGCTCCTCCGTGCTTCGGAAGGCACGTTAAGCCGTTGGTCCCGGCTGTATCTGCAGTCGTTAGCACCCACCAATTCGCACTGGGCCCGCGTGGTGGGTCATGGCCTAGTGTCCCTATTCCATCCATAGGGAAGGCCTGTGCCCCGGCAGTGGGGACATTAATAGGCTGATGATGATGATGATGATAGTTATGTCACAACTAGAAATGCTCTGCGGTTTCACCCGCGTTAATTTGAAGAAAAAGGTTTATAGTGAATCAAACTTAAAATATGGACATAGGCTGTCGCAGAATTTTTTACAGAACTTTTAAAGAGGAAGAATTTCGTCATACATGATTTTTGTGTAACTGTAACCGTTTACCCAGCGCACGCAACGGAATTACACAAATGGAATATTTTTACCCGTTTTTGCAACATTTTTCATCGATGCCCCGCTGCTACTGATCGTAGCCTGGTAATATTCAAAAAGATTTTTTCAAATCGGAACAGCAGAGCAATATTGCAGTCGGTACAACGGTCTCGAACTATGCAACGAATTTTTTACTTAGAATGGAAGATTTATAATTATTATGGAGAAAGTCATTGTGTATAATACAAGCCTTTGAACAAAATCTATAGTCTATACTACACTGAAGCAAAGCGAGGGCGGGCCACTAGTTTAGTGATATAAGTGTGTGAATTTTTGGCGACATTTTCGCTAATGCGCTACGTTGTTTTTTATTCCAAAATTGTTACTAATTGGATTTTGTAAAATAAAATCATTACTGTTTTATATCCTAAGAGGCTGTGTTGAATAAGTGAAAAGGTCTAGAACCCTGCAAACTTCAGAATACATTTAATGCGTTGTACCTACCTACCCGCATAAAAATGGATAAAAAATAATGCCGTGCCCCGTAGCATGAGTACCGTCTTAAGATATGTTAGAAAGTTTTGAAGTGAAACTTCTATATGCACGCTTGACTTGGAGGATAAGCTGGCGAATGCGTTACGCGTTACGAAAAGTGTGTTCTGGCAAGGCGAACGGGAATTGAGTGGGAGATAAAAAGTTTCACTTCAGTCGTGGGGTCATAAGTAAACTCGTTTTTTTATCGACACTTTACTGCCACCTTTGCAGTTTGACAGTAAATATCGATGAATCCCTTTATATTTATTGATTTTTTGTAGTCATGCTAACAAGAGGGACTGGATCTGGTTTCATTTGCACAGTTTTGAACCAACACTTCAGCGTTATTGTAATCGTGTGGCGTTGTAATGAAAGTGTGGTCGAAACACGATTGTTTTAAAATAACTCATAATAGATTCATGTGCGTAATTTTGCCGCGAGCGCAATTATGAATCTACTAGTTTTATACCTCAATAAAATTCAAATACTTTTTTGTTTGTTGCTACGTGATTTTAGCCTTATCATCAACTTGCATCCACCAACGTAACCAAAGCAGTACATAGCGGGAAGTTGATACCTACAACATAATGACATTTAAACTTGTTTTAAGCAACCTTTGTTAAGCGTAAACAATCCAGAAAACTTATGAATATTGATATTGAAAATGGTACAGATGTCTACGTTACGTTAACGACTTGCAAATGAATGCAGTTTATACTCTATTACAGAACTCTTTCTCTAAAAGACAAGACGAGTTGACACCGTTTTTCAAATGCAAAAATTACTGCAAACCGAGTGTTGGTAACCAGAAGTTTCACTAAACATACGAGCATCATTATGATCAAATTATTAATGGCCTCGCTTCTACTGGACTTACATTAGACAAGAATCGGAAAAAGAGTCTAGCACCCTTGATTGCTTAAAACTGCATACAGACGTGACCTTTTTTTTTATACCTACCATGTGAACCTACGCTCCGATCTACCCCTCGCCCTCCAGGCGTAACAGCGGGATCCAGTTATGTGTCGCCGCTTGTTACGCCTGGGTTCCTACCCCCTCGCGATTGTGCCGAGGAGAACCCCCTCCCTGGCAGTCACAGAAGGTTCCGCTAGAGGACCAGCAGGCGGGCTCGGCGCCGCCGGCCCGTCCTCCCCCTCCTATTCAGACCTGACCTGGGGGCCATTCGCCTAACGGGATTGCTTTGGAAAACGATTTCATTTTGTTATTTCTGACCGCCGGAGGTTTTCAAATACCTCACGCTCATTTTCTTTAATATTGTTATTACCAATTCAAAAGAAAAAAAAGAGCGCGGGGCATTTGAAAACCTCAGGTGGCTAGAAATAATAAAATGAAATCGTAAGCGACAGCGTTTTCCAAAGCAATCCCGTTAGGCGAATGGCCCCCTGGCCTTGCTTACAATAACATACAATGAGAATAAATCTATAAGAGCTAAAGTTGATTTTGCGCTTGCTAGCTACTCAGACATAGTGATCTTCGTAAACTATGTATACAGGTACAATGCGATTCAAACTAAATGGCGGTTATGAAGTCGCGGCGCATTATGGCCTGCGCAGACGAGGGACTTTGCTCGTAGAGGACAAAAAAGCGAGATGTCACTGAACTGAAGCTCGGCATTGACGCGATCACTGCTAACTTCACAACCGTCATAAAGTTTGAATCGCTCATAATCCAAATTCGATCAACAGCTGGTATCTCAGTCGATCCACGATTATCCCAAATTCAAATAAATGCACAAATACAGTGGATCAACCTCCTCCGAGTCGGTGAATCTGTTTGTGAGTCTTACTATTTTCTTAGTAAGTATATTACTTTCAACTGCATAGACTCGTTATACATACAATCATTATATTATTTCTGGTACATTGCACACGTCTCAAGAAATATAATGGTGTGAACTTTTTAATAAACGCTTAAGTGCTTTTATTAAGAAAACATATAAATGCTTATATCTGGCTATCTTATTATTTGATATTCCAAACCATTTCTTATTCCCTTTTGATAACAATCGCCATTATCCTCGGCGGAGACAATAAAGTACATACGTTTCGAAACGTCACAAAATACTTATCAGATTCCGAGACATGCAAGCGGGTATAGTATAAAACTTGAATATGAATGAACTAGTGATAGCTTTGTGTTTCGCCATCCGATAAGTATAAAAATGTAAAACAGTTCGCCATATTTGCTACAAGTACATTCAGACGTGTTCTGAACTCGTTTAAACATTTGAAGGGGTGAGTTGACCTTTTTGGAGTTGCAAATACTTCGAGAGGTGTTTGCGAAGTAGCATAAGTTTTTACTGTTCGCGCTTCCTATGTGCGGAAACGGATCAACTCGCCGTCTCAAAATTCCCTACTGAAACGCACTCTAATCGGAGGCGTTCTCACTAAGCCAGTGTTTTCGAAACTATTTACAGTTTCGAAAAATTTTCAGAAATTAAAAAAAACAACAAAAGTCCCCAAATTTTGGTAAGTTCTTAATTTTATAAAATAGTTTACAAATGTAACCACCCTTAACGTATTTCGCGGGACGCATCTTGCATCGCAATACGCGCCTTCATTGTGATTCATAGCATTTCTTGCGCGTAATTTGCGTGTGGTTTGAGCATTGAGTAGAGATTCTATGTAACACAAAATAGACACGTTACTCAAAGTATAACGCGTCGTGCATTATACGCTGCGTATAGCTCGTCAATTAATTTAAAAATAAATTATTCATTGGTATCGGGCTGTAAACGTTCCCACTGCACAGGAAGAGTGGTTCATATTCTACTAGGCGGGCCCAAAGTTCTTTAGTGCAGCCGGAACCAACGGCTTAACGTGCCCTACGAAGAACATAGGGGTTGGAGATATTATATTTTTTTGGTTCACATCTTATAACCCACCATTTCGCTTTACTTCCACAATCGCAGATCGAACGCGCTAACCGCTTGCACCATCAAACTCCTCATTTGCGGAAGTGTGAGAGTAGGCGATGACATTTTTGTAAGAAAGAAAAACCTTTATTGGCCTACTAATGACTCAATTACACTTGGTCGTTAGCCCGTATTCGGTTGCACGAAAGACATTACTCGAATTCGGGCACTCGAATTAATATTTATGCTGGAGTACGGACTGGAAGACGGTGTCGGGTAACCAAAACAACGGGCGTACTCGACTCCGTTCATTTACACTTTAGTCGTTTACCCGAATACCATTCGCACTCGTATTCGGGCTAATGACCAAGTATAATCGCGCCATAATACAGAAGATAATCACATAACAGAGGTGCATTACATTACATTTTTGTAGGTTTATAACGACGAATTCTAAATCTAATGCTCACCTCATCGACTTAGTAATAAACTGATTGATTTTATGAATTTTAGGTCGATGCGGTCGAGAAAATTCTACATAGGAAGTTACTTAATTTTAAGCTGCGTAAAAGCACACCTATACGATGAAAATGGAGTCGCATTTCTCTGGGAAATTCTCGCGCTACATCAAAAATCTCGGCATGAGTTCTTTGTTATCGGTTTTTACGTTAAACAATTTTAATACAATTCATTAGAATGTGTACAATGTAAAATCTAGAGGGGTTCCGAAGATGTGATGACCATTTACTCGAGTGCTGTGAGCACTAAGGGATGGGTGTGTGACCAAAAACTTATTATCTTGAGCTCATCCATGCTTCGGAAGGCATATTAAGCCGTTGGTAGGTTCCCTGCTCCATCTACAGTCTTTAGCATCACCAATATTCTTATCAACTTAAAGACGTCTTGAATACCCATTTGGTAGGAAAAAATATTGAACGATTCAAACTAGCTCTTAGTAAGTTAATATGAACGAGGTATACCTAATTTCATTTCATATTGATCTCCCTGTTACATCCATAGGAAAGGACTGTGCCCCAGCAGTGGGGCTATTAATAAGCATATGATGATGATAAACTCAGACAAATCTATAAACGTAAAAAAGCCAATCAGGCCCCGTAGCATGTACACCGCGATGTATCATACGTTAGAGCTTTTTAACGACACTCAACTATTTGACAGCCTATATTATGTTTTAAATTTAGTTCTTTTGTTTTTCCGATATGATGTGAACAAAACACTGCCTAAGTATTTTAAGCTTCAGTTGAAATACTGACAAAACATCATCTGAACCTACTCGGGTTCCATACTTCTAGCGCAAAAATCGTTTAAGTACATTATAGAATAATCTTTCTTTTCCTACACGATGTCAAGGAAATATAACATTCAAGCTTGAAAGTTTAAACTTTTATAATATAACCTGTGTGTGGGTCTGTCCAACAGTATCCTGTAAGCAATTTAGTTGCAAGATTGCACGCCCACTCATCGAGCGTCAAGGAGAAAACTTATAACATTATTTCCAATTAAGGTACAACTTAACCTTTCAGCGTGTATCCCTTTTAATTTAAAATAACACATAATTGGTCCTTGTTAAATACATTTTATATTTTTGTAATCCGCGACTAAATAGATGACGACCTAATTGAGTGAATTTCAACAACTACGATTTTTAAGGGGAATTTTTGTTTTTTGATATCAAAAAACCCCTTAAAATCCTTCTGAAATCCCGACCGAAACCTAATTACATTTTCAATAACGCTTATGTAGGTAGATCTATAAGAATCTTGGCTTGTGGAAGCCGTCTTCAAATTGCAACGTATATTAGTCTTATGCAGATTAAAAAATGCTCATTTTCAACTTTCCTAAGTCATAAAAAGTGCGTGCGTAGTGAAATAGTGAATGTATGTGTTAATTTTTTTAATTATTTATCTTCTGTTTAAGTCAAAATAATATAGATACATTTGTATGAGTGATGGGAGTGAACTATTTAAATGTCAAACTTTATGTTAATTTACATCTCAAATGTAATGAGAAATTCGTCACATGGTTTGCATACTAGATACCCAGTTAATATATTAATAAAATTGCATATAAATTAGCCTATATAAACTGAACAATAATTGCGCTGGATCGTTGGAAATCTTTGTTACTGTAAGAATCACCCATTATGAAAACGTACCTCTACACCATTTTCTCATTAAGGTAATAAATAAACCGGATCAACTAAGTGTCGCCGCACACGGGCCACCGACCACAACCACAAAACGCCGCCACCGGCATATTTCTTGTAATTTTCATACATTTTAAATGGACTCGCCACACACGGCACAGCGGTAGCCGCCATCCGCTACAAATCATCGTTGCTCGCTTCTTGTGGCCCGCACCGACCACTTAATGCGCCGATACAAAACGCCGCCACACGTCACGCGCGCGATTCCTCACCCCTCTCTCCCTTACCTTAGTCGGCCGCTGTCGCGCGCTTCAGCCACTTTAGTAGCTGCTTCTAGCTTCTCGTGGCGGCGTTTGTGGCTGTGGCGTGTGGCCCGTGTGCGGCGACACCAAGGCACTTAAACCAAATATTTACTAAGCACAGTACTTTTACACTATGTCAGCGTAAACTGAGGCAGGCTCCTAATTGGCCGTGTTAATTATTATATTCTTTTTTTGTTCTTTAGGTTAACTTTTCTTATTTTTTTGTTGTTTTAGTTATTGGTTTTTCTTTTGTGAAGATGGCTCACAAAGGTTTTATTTCATTTCATTAAGCAGGAATTGTAGCTGAGCACTGTATTCGTTTTTCTTAAAATGGCCTCCGTTCCGGTTCCTTCGTCGACCTCCGTGGCCGAGTGGTTTGTACGCCTGGGTTTCATGGTGTCGCCGACTCGAGAGGTCCCGGGTTCGAATCCCGGTGGGGGCAGATGTTTGTGTGATGAATACGAGCATTTGTACTCTAGTCATGGATGTTTAATATGTATTTCTATATAAATATACTTAAATATGTACAGTGTATGTATTCTATCCGTTACCTTAGTATACCATAACACAAGCCTTACAGTGCTTACTTTGGGGCTAGGCTAATTGGTGTAATACTTCCAGTATTTATTATTATTATTATTAAAGAAAACTAACAATGTCCTACATTTTACTTGAAAAAAACCACTCGGTCCAGATTTCAGATGCGACTCGAACCTACATATTCCGCTATCCGATGGCGTCGTTATTTTTTTCAAATTGACGTGGGTTACCTACAATGCAAAGAGATGACGCTATTTTGCAGCCTAAGAACTTGCGGAACCGCAAGACTGAGTTTCGTCATTTCAAGTGAATTTCTTCAAATTTTACTAGAATAAATTCCACGCGGACCAGTGGGCCATTCGCCTAACGGAAATGCTATTTAAAACGCTAACGCTTTTGATTTTATTTTATTATTTCTGACCGCCGAAGGTTTTCAAATACCTCACGCTCATTTTTTTTTATATTGTTATTACCAATGCAAAAGAAAAAAAAGAACGCGAGGCATTAGAAAACCTCAGGCGGATAGAAATAATAAAGTGAAATCGTAAGCGTTAGCTTTTTCCAAAGCATTTCCGTTAGGCGAATGGCCCCCAGGCAGCAGACGGGACTAAACCCCTCCGTTATCCGGGCGGATGCACTGACCATTATGCTACCGCGGCCCTAATGGTCGTGACGAATTTTTTCTAGTATTTCTTAGGCTGCAAGGCTGCACCATCTCTTCGCATTCTAAGTAACCCACAATGTCAAACGATACCTTTGCAAGTATTAAACATTTGAAAGAAGAAATAGCAATTGTAGTTATATGACTTTTTATTTTTAAGCATAGATGTTTCAATATAAAATAAATCGACACGACCATTAGGACCGCAGTAGCATAATGCCGGATAGCGGAGGGTGGGGGTTTGAATCCCGTCTGCTGCCTGATTCACGTGAGATATTTTCTAGTAAAATTTTCTTTCGATTTAAACATTTAGCAGTTAAATGCTTAAACTTATAAATATTATAATGTTCTACATACTAGACGCATAAGTAAGAAACTGCATTTACGATAGCAGAATATAAGTGAATTTCGCATAGGCCTTTCATGGGATAGGTGACCTGGGATCTTTTATTCTTTCCTGTGCTTAAAAGTGAAGTGAACTTAGTCACGTGTGTCGTTTTTTCACATCCATAAAGGCAAGTCTGTATTTTAGCAACAAACAAAAATAATAAAAAAAACGACGGGTTGCACTCTGGGAGTGCCGGCAGAAGTGAAAACTTGAATATTAAAGTTGTGCATTTTTGATATTTTGGAATGGTTAGGGAATAATTTTACACGAATTCCTTTAATTATCAGTATAAAAGTACTATCATGTATGTGGTAGAATACAATATTTATTTATTGCGCTATCGTACACAATCATGACAATTTATATTACATTATAAAGGTTTATCTCTCAGAAAAATCAACTTACATGAATCACGTTTAAGCGCACTTAGCGACATCTATTGTGAAAAAATGCATTTTCTTCTCAATAAAGCTGCCACGTGGACGTCCTATAGAAAATTATAATTTTAATACGGTAATATAAAATATTACTATGTTTCGTCCAATATATTGAAAGTCAACAACCTTTCCCATTTTTTTGTGTGTTATGATGCGATCAGCCCACGTGTTTAATCTGACGCGAGTTTAACATTTTTTACCCATACAAAAAAAGTGTACAACACCGCTAAAGAAGTTTTCACTTCAAAAATGTATAATAATAAAAAAGGCATTATAGCCGTATTAAAATAAATTTAATATTTTTTCTTACGTAAGGCGCCATATCGAATAAATTCACACTTCTGCTGTAAGTCAGATTCATCAGAAAATATATTTCACGTGGATTTAAAATCAATAAAATTTTCACTACATTTAATGCATAGAGGCTGTCAGCTTAAAAAGTATACAACCTATATTGTTGCATAGTAAAATACTATTAAACTGAATATGTATATTGATAACGAGTTTCATATTTTACGTAACTGCTTTAGAGTTTAAAGTAATATTGTTTTAATGTTACATTATTCTTATATTATATTCGATACCCTTGTCATTACCAACAAGCCACACTTCATAGCGGAAGCCACCACCACTTCACCCAATGTCAATCGTGGGAGATACATCCTGCACCATTGAGATGTTGTTGTTGTTAAAAAGCTTTTCCAAAACCTTTGTTAGGTATAATAAAACTTTTCATTTAAATAACGCATAAAATTTCTTATCTTCCAACATTTATGGTCAGCTCATACTAGGACAGAGTCGAAGCGCATTGAAGCGAATTTCAGTAACTTAACAAAGCAAATTCACCTTTATTTCCGCAGCGTAATGTATATAATTATCTTCTGAGATAAAAAGAAGACGCGAATGCTGCTGATTATCAAATCAGAAGGAATATTATTATTAATAGCATTACGTTGCGGAGGTAAGGGTGAATTTGCTATGTTGTTGCTATTTCTGCTTCGATGCGCTTCGACTCTGCAATTAGTATGAACTGACCATTAAAAAGAAAAAAGAACACATCCAGCCAAGTTCTTTTTTTAAAGCAAAATGCTTTTTTCTCCATTCTTGATTAACCAAGAAGTATTTATAGTCAAACTTGCGTGTTGATTAAAAAAATAAAGCATATCCTCAACCTTATTGACGAGGTTATACACAAAAGTGATTAAAAAGTCTTTGGAACCCCAGCGGCAAATTTTGTCGAAATTAAAAAAGAAAAGCACTTACCTGGTAAATAAAGCCGCAAAGAACCACACCAGAGCGCAGATGAGGGTCGCCCTTGTCTTCGTGCAGACGTATCCTGCGCGGAGGGGCTCGCAGATTGCGTAGTACCGCTCGAAGCTGATGGCCAGGATCGTCAGAACGGATGCGTGGGTAACCGTCAGCTCCACGAAGGGGACTGCCAGACCTGGTAAGCAAATAAGGTCGTCTTTATTAAATATTAACGACACCATCCACTGCCCATCGTTTTAATACCTAACAGTCCAGTTTAACCTATAGTTGTCTGGAAGGAATTGCTTTCAGTGATAAGGTTTGAACTTTTATCACTGAAAATTTTATGATTATTTATCATAGCGTAAATTTTGATGTAATTTGTTGATAAATTCATTTATTTAGCAGCAACTAAGTAAATCAAACTTAAAATTTAATGACGTTTTTGAATTATATAGCACTGTGTGGCAAACAAGCATAAAGCATGGTAGTGTACTACTGTTATAATATAACCTATATTATAATAGGTATAATACCATAGAGTGGGCGTTTCATCCCCTACCGTGTGGAACTCTAGCAATATAAGCAATAAAGTTCTACAGAATAGTGTTATTCATCTGTATTCTTCTACTGATAAACGAAATATAAGAAGACGATTATGAAAGTCTGCTGCCATTTTAGTGCTTTGATTTTCGCCACTAAGTAAAAATGAAAAAATCATAATTATATTTAATATTAAGGGTATACTATATTGCGTATCTAAGTATAGTAGTTATATCAAGACTAATATTGCGTAGACCAGATATAACTTTTTTACGTCTTTACTTGAATTTTTGATTGCCGCATTGTGAGTATTTTATAAAGTTGAAATATGTTAGAAATGTTAATAAACATGAAACAAATGTTAGCGTCATGGATGGATGAAAAGCGTGGGCACCAATATCATTCAAAATCTTGATGAGAGCAAGCTTTATGTTTCGAATTAAAAGCAAACTTCGCTATCTGAAAAGCTTTGAAAGCTTTTTATATGAGAGCAAACACACCCGCTTCTTTGAGTTTTTGCTGTTCAAATTTTGATGCACCTGTTTTATGGCAACTTTGTCTTTGAAAACCATTGTTCCACAACTTGATAACAGGACTGGAATGAGCATTCACTTTTATATTTTTTTTTGCACCGATGTGCTGTCATCTATGCATGCATGAATATTTAAAAGTAATAGCTGTGTTTTTTCCAGAGTACCCATTTTAGTTTGAATTGGAGAGGCTGTCTGGGAAAGAACCTTTGCTTTACTGCCCTTTGGGTAAGGATCTTTCTAAATCAATCTTTATACATTACCCTTATTTTACAAAATAAATCCTTCAATAAAAAACATAAATGAAAAATTACTAAACGCTTTATACAAAATCCTATGGCTTAGGTAATTCCTTTTCGACATTTCTTCAGATTCTATTTTTAAGTTACCCAACAAAACACTTTGCGTTCACAATTTTTGGTTATTTATTTATTCGCAAGGGTGGCATTTAAATGCAAAGTAAATTCACAAATATTTGATGAATTTGAAATTCAGATAGACACGAGCCACCTTGTTATGTTTCGGAGTATTTTTGTTATTGCAACCATTATAAATAACTAGCAATCTACCTCGGTTTCACACGGGTGATATTAATTTTTATAGTATAAGGAATAATGTAGTTTGGTATAAAATTTTGGTAAAGGAATTTTTGAAATTGGTCCACTAGTTTTTGAGTTTATTCGTTACAAACATAAAAATCTCTATCATATAAATAAGGATAACTATCGAAGCTAGTTGCTTCATAAATGACAATTGTATGGATTACCAATTATATAATAATAAATATATTTCTATTTGTATTGGTTTAGGTTTATATATTTTATTCTCTTAAAAACATATGAACTAGAATTTTCAAGAAAATTCAATTTATCTAATCATCCTACATTATACAAGTTTTTACATAACATCATTAATTGTGGGGCCGATGTAAAGAAGACACGTATCGTCTGCATACATTATGAAGTGATCAAATAAACCAATATTATATATGTTGCTCACGTTAATAAAATAAAATAAAGGAACTATTATTGAACCCTGAGGTATAACAAAATATTTTTTTACAATTATGGATTTTTGATGTGTTACATCTTTTCTTCTCGTCTTTCTTTTCCTGCAATTTGTGGGAGTGATTTAGTGAAATGGGACGGAAATGTGTAACAGGAAGTCGCGAAAGCGCGCGCTATTTGATTTGATTTTAGAACATAATGTTCAAATGGCTTATTCCTTTTGCAGTAGGTTTTATTTCTATTTTTACTAATATAAGGTGAGGTTTCAAATGTTACACATCATACGCGAGTACTGTAAGACTCGCTCGTTTTTTAATTTATTTACCTTCTTTAACAATTTGCAATCTATTATCAAGATATTATTAAAGTAATTTTAAGGCTGGACAAGATATCACTCTGCCATTCTGTTTGTGAATAAGTGTCTCGTTTCTTATCATGTCAGAAGGCATTTTTAGGTCAATAAATATGACCAGTGCATTTTTTTTGTCATCGATGTTAGATAAAATCTTTGTGATTATATCCTCATAATTGTAAGAGTTTGGTACAAAATTATATTGTTGTTTGATAAAAAGCCCCTGTGTTAAAGGTAGGCAAATAGCCGATTGTATAGAATTCGTTCAATCTTTTCGATATTACCGGAGGTACCGAAATGAGCCTATAGTTGCTGGAAGCAGATTTATAAAAGAGTATGGAAAAGTGCCCTCAGATAAACCTTTGTTAATGCAATTCGATAAACTATAATATCTTTTAGATTTTGTGCTTATACCACTTTGTATTGACGACAAACTGATGTATTTCTAATCTTAAGAGTCTAAATAAAACATCTGAAATCAGTTTATTTTATACTTTTAACAGTTTTTGTTAACAATAACATCGATGAAACGTGGCCTAAAACTAACCCGTGGAGACCTAGCCTGACCCTGACTCACCGACGGAACGCAACACCACCCAAAGCTATTATTTCACTGCAGTTTTTTGTAAGGTGGAGGTTATTTTCTCAGACGAGCGCAAAAATATGTAGCACAAACATTGCTAAGTTCGGGACTTATAAAAATATCAACTGGATTTGCAGCCCCGGCCATACCATTCGTCATTCTATTCGCGCCAGTTCCCTCGTATATGGTAAATAATGTACCTAGTTCTATCTCACATTTCAATGGGACACCGCCACCGCAGTCTGCCTGTGAAATCGTCATGATTTAGAACACCATAAATTGTCACCGCCACTTCTGGTGAATAAAAGAACAGGCATATCAATTCGTTGGTGTCAAATCTTTTTATAATGGCATAACTTAGTTTTGGAATATGGAATAATGTTAGTCTTATTAGCGATGCATAAATCCGTTCTGTTATTGATTAGACACGTGATTTTTAAATCAATAGTTTTTATTGTTTTGTTTAGTTGGGAGTTAGGGACACTGCCGTCGCATCGGTGTACATTAAGGTTTTTGTTCTCGGCCATTTTTTAAATAGGTCCGACAGATGACAGATTTATTATTCATACAAACTTTTTAACTGATGATGAAAATTCATTTACACCGTTTAGTAGTAGACAGACATAAGCGGCGGCGTTATTTGTATTTACTGACTTTCTGCCTACATGTGCTAGTTCAAATAACGCGTGATCGTTTTTTCCCCATTCGTTCGCATTCTATGAGATATCATGAAATTGATATAATATATCTTATATAAGTGAGTTATAATTTCGAAGCAGGTTAAGGTCATAGCTAACACTCTCAGTACACAAACAGCACTTTATCAAGTCCTACATAAATCTGAATTTCCTTTGTGAAATGCTTAATACGCACGCCTACAGAAGGTAATATAGGAACAATGGATCCGATAAATACTGCCAACGTCTTCCCGATAATTTGAGAATACTACACACCACCAAACCGCCAAAACAGCAGTTGGATCGGGCGATTTATTGGGCCAAGATAGAGGCATTTATGTAGATACCGAAAATAATGACTTTGCAACGAAAAAAGTCAGTTTCGAAAAGTTTTCCATAAACGAATTGACCATTGTCTTTTTTAGCAACATGTCTTCACTTTTTACGTAATAAATAAATTTATATAAATATTTCCAATACTCACATCAATTAGCCTAGCCCCTAAGTAAAGTATGTAAGTATTATTTTTATTATTATTACCTCTCTAGTCGGCGACACTATGAAACCCGATTTACAAACCACTCGGCTACGGAGGTCGCTATAAGATAAAGGTAATTTAAATAAGGTCCCTACACATTTTATAAGTTAAAATTCACCGAGAGAATGATTTTTTAATTCAGTACAACCTTTTTAGACTAGGCTAATTTTCAAGATAAAAGTCAATGTGGATTCTAAAGTCAAAACAAGCTGGATTCAAATCGATGCATTCGCATGGATAGTGAAAAATACAGGTTCAAATTGATATAGGCATGAAAACTGTAGATTTTATTCGAGTTTTTTTTTTATGCAGGCAAAGAAGCTGTTAGTCCACCTGATGGAAAGCTGTCATCCCCGCCCATAGACTCTCACTCATGCGTTGGTGGCTCTGAGGGAAAAGGTTTACCCGCCCTTTGAAGACTGTCATATCATAGCTTAAAAGGAAAACCGCTAAGTGATGTTATTCTTTCCAGATCTTGCTGATACGCAAGAATAAGGAACGCGAATAAAGTATCGTGTTGGAAAGCAAAGCGTAAATACGCAATTTATAGTGTAACAATTCAAGGTATGTACTTAGATTTTAATAATAATATGCACTATCTTGCAAAACTAAGTATCACACTTTTGTAATTGCAATAACTTTTAAGCTTAGACTAGTTACAAACAGAGACAATTCGTTTATTAGGGGGATAAGACAGGAGAACCTTGGGGAGACTAAGGGGATAAGACAGGAGAACCTTGCTTAATTATCACGCATGTTGTGTTTGCCTTAATATAACGAAACCGTTTAGATATAAGATACCACCATGTATGTTTAGATTGCAATAATGTTTTTGTTTCTGGCGAACCGTACATATAAATAAATAGAAATCCTCACGACAAGGTAAAAAAAGAATTAAGAAGCTCGGTAGCGCGGGTTGTTAGCGCGTTCGGCTGCGATCGTTGAAGTTAAGCAACTTTCGCAGTGGTCGGTCATTGGATGGGTGACCAAAAATCTTCTATCTCGAGTTCCTCCGTGCTTCGGAAGGCACGTTAAGCCGTTGGTCCCGGCTGCATCTGCATTCGTTAGCATCCGAGAATCCGCACTGGGCTCACGTGGTGGGTCATGGCCCGATCTCCCTATTCCATCTTTAGGGAAGGCCTGTGCCCCAGCTGTGGGGACATTAATAGTCTGATGATGATGAGGTAAAAATACCTGAACTAAAAATTAACAAAAAATCTTCTATCTCAAGTTCCTTTGTGCTTCGGAAGGAACGTTAAACCGTTGGTCCCGGCTGCATCTGCAGTCATTAGCACGCGCCAATCAGCACTGGGCTCGCGTGGTGTCAATCTCCCTATTCCATCCATAGAGAAGGCCTGTGGCTCAGCAGTGGGGACATTAATAGACTAATGATGATGAGGTAAAAAATACGCAAGCGCGTCGCATTCAAGGTACTGACAACGTTGAACTTCAAAAATACTCTTACTACTTGCATAATAAAGACTCTGTTGTTTATATCAACTTCTAAATTGTAACCACCAAAGAATCCTTGTACCTACTATGCTATGCCGATAAATCTAGCGGCCCGCATCCTCCAAATATTGTTGGCTCGATAGTGTATCGGCGAACCTACTCCTAATTTATAGCTCACGATAAAACCTCCGTATATACAGTAAACATACAGCTGGTACAATGCAAGTTTCTACGCGTTTTCCCCAAATAAGATATCCTAATTTGGAGCGGGTTTTTCCATTGACACTTTTTTTATAAATTAGATTACACCGTTAGTTGACGAGGTTCCCCGGGAAACGTTCGATATTTCAGTAATTAAAGCTACGGATAAAATATTAAGTTCAGTTTGATCTCTTGCGAATAATTTTAAGACTGTTATTGTACCGTGTTCTGTTACACCTATTCCGACTTTAAGGAATGCCTGTGCCCCAGAGGTAGGGACATTAAAATACAGAATCTTAAACGGATACTATCCAAAAACTTGCAGTTCCATGTTGCAGACTCCAAAGATCAAAAGGTTAATCATGGTTAAATTATTGCACTATTTAATAAAGTTTTCCCAGATCTTCTTCTGACCACATTTATAACTCAGATTAAGAATGACAAATGCCTTGATCACACGTACTCAACAAACGGGCGAGACAGTAAAATATTTCTCGGCCGAGACTGTGATGGAAGTTAAAAACTCATGTAAGAGCGTTGGGCCGAGCGCTCGGCGCTATGTTTATATGTACCGAGTACTCGGCCGAGATTGTCTGTCACTGTCTCGCTCGTTTGCTCGGTATGTGTGATCAAGGCATAAGGGCTATTATAAAGATGTTGATTATCTTCCTACTAATATTATATATGTGAAAGTTTGTATGTTTGTTACTCAATCAACTAAACTACCTGGACCGAGATATAGGATACTTTTTATCCCGAAAAAATTTGGTTCCTGAAAGATTTTCAAAAATTTAGGTTTTTGATAATTCGCTGACGAAGTCGCGAGTGGCTGCTAGTTTAACTATAATCAGTACTGCCATGTGCAATTTTTTTATACTGTCCGTCCACTGCAGACTAAAGGTCAAAGCGCACCTGTACCACCCGGCACCTGACCAGCACCGCCTCGGCGCGCGCGGTGGATATTCTTTTTATGGATTTCTATGGGGATGCACTCAATACACCGACTTCGTACCGTCACTGCTCCGCCTCGCTCGCAAGCTGTCTCTGCGCGGCGTTCATCCGTAGCCCATAAGTACCCCTAGCACGAACCATTATCGAATTCGAATAGTTGGCAAACCGAAATGTCAATGTCAAAATTTGTATGAAAACTTGAACAGCAGCACCACTTTGGACGTAACGGGACTAAAAATCAGTACACATTTGACAATGACATTTCGGAGTCGCAAACGTTAAGATTTCGATTTTAGTTCGTGCTAGGGGTATCGACGTAAGCTGGTTGACAGCGCGGCGTCCACGAGACGACAGCGCGCGCCGAAGCGGTGCTGATCGGGTGCCGGGTGGTTCAGGAGTGTTATTACCTTTAGTCTGCAGTAGACTGACAGTATCAAAAAAAAACTTTGCCGTTGGCAGTACCGATTATAGTTTAACTAACAGCCACCCGCGACTTCGTCAGCGAATTATTTAAAAACTAAATTATTGAAAATCTCGCAGTAACCACATTTTTCGGGATAAAAAGTATATTAAGTAGTCGATAGTATAATATTGTTCATGGACTCTTGTCAATAAACTAAATAGTTACATTATATCAGGACAATATCTCATGCTCCCGATTTTGTTTGCTTTACGGTGTCAATATATTATTCCTTATTACTTAAAAAATTAATTCGAAAATATATTTTTTACCACGAGAATCTGATATTATACTAAACCTTTTCAAACTAAAATAAAACAATGAGTTCAGTGAAAGAGTCATTAGCCAAGTTTAAGAGAAGCTTATTTTAATTCTTGAGCCCATTAGGTGGGCAGGGCTGTCGATAAGAAACCTTACTTTATTACCACAAAAAGTTAGACATGCTTTCAACACGAGTTTATGCAATAAGTACAACATTTTTCTTTACCAAGGTTTGAAACCGCGTCTTTTTTGTAGGAAAACCGTGAGTGTTAAAACAATTATTGACTATTGCAAGTGGAAAACAGATTCATTGAGTATTTGAAATAAGTTTCCATGACACCAATACAGTAACTTAACTATTTCAAAAATTCACGTTTGAATGAAAAATTAATTTTATAAAACTAGTTTTTCACGAGTTAATGCACGAAACTTTATTTATTTATTGACGTTTCGCAGCCTTTACAGGCCGCTTCGTCGGAATCAATATTGAAAAATTTTTTTTTAAAGAAAACGTCAATAAATAAATAAAGTTTCGTGCATTAATCCGTGAAAAACTAGTTTTATTTAATGAGTGATGTGCGTGAAAACCTATGAAACAAATTAATTATTTTATTTTCTAAGTTAAATAGAACATTATGCGTGAATATCTTTGTAGGAAGCCTTGCTCAGCAATAGGCGCCGCGTATGCCTGAATTGTGATGCTGAATGCTGATGGTGAAGGGTTGATTGTTCCACTCCAGGGTTAATTTAACTGCGTATTAAATAATTATCCAATCAAAGAGTCGTGCCAAAAGACAAATCTTTTTAAAATTACTCGTTATTTTGTCACTATATCAGAAATAAAAGAATTTCTGGGGATTGAAAATCAACACTTAGTTCTTCATTTTATCTAGTAAAAGTATCTAGTAGTCTTTAAACTTTATCATCATCATCATCATCAGCCTATTTATGTTCCCACTGCTGGGGCACAGGCCTTCCCCTTGGATGGAATAGGGAGATTGGGCCATGACCCACCACGCGGGTCCAGTGCAGGTTAGTGGGTGCTAACGACAACTGATGTAGTCGGGACCAGCGGCTTAACGTGTCTTCTGAAACACGGAAGAGCTCGAGATGGTAAATTTATGGTCACCCATCCAATGACCGACCACTGCAAAAGTTGCTTAAGTTCAACGATCGTAGCCGAACGCGCTAATCACTTGCGCCATCAAGCTCCTCATTAAACTTTATATTAGTAAGAAAATATGATGAAATCATAATAAATACTATCTTGTAGACAAAAGCCTAAATAAAAATCATTATGGATTTTTCACACATACAAGCCCTAAATTAGCGTCAATTCAGAACGCAGTACACTTTATTACATTTAATTAGAGCGCATTGTGGTTCCAACTCCGCGACCTCTCAACAATATGTCGAAGAAAATTGAACCCCATTAGCAAAGAATTAAGATCTGTATTGTGTGCACGAATAACAGTGTGTTCGTAACTGTAAGTCGTTTAACACAAGCACGGCATGTGTTGCGAATTGTGCTGAGGTGTGGTATTACTATAAGCGGTTTCAATTATAAATCTTTAGAAATCTTATAGTGTTTGTAATCATGGTGTTATGAAGTTATTAAAATAATCTGAACGCAGTGAATTTAATTAGGGAAATACATATTTTGATCAGTAAGTACAGCCTAATTGGAGTATAATTTAAAAGGAAATAATTGATTTATTGGAGGTCGGAAAAAGGTCTCCGTGGCTGAAAATGGAATTTGTCTACTGATAGAACTCATCATAACAAAATCAACATCGATCATTAATTCCAGGTTATTAACAAATTATAATATCGGTTAGAAAATCTTCCCTTGGAGAGCTTGCCGTCCACCTTCCTTCAAGAGACCTCTTGTAAAATCATTGTGGAAAATTCCGAAGTAATAAAACTGAAGTGAGTGTAAATATTGTGATATAAAGCTTCTCAAGTTTTTTTGAAATTCATACTGTATCATCAATCATCTAGCCTTCCCATTTACAACAAAGTCCATTTTTTTATTAAACAAGAAATTATTTAACATTTGTCTTACGATTGTTAAGCGATGAGGTTGTTATAACAAATTCATATTATAATTTTGATTATTGTTTTAATGTTATACTTACGTACTTACTTAATTCTTCAATAAGCCACAAGAAAATAATATTAGATAATTAATCGCTGTTATTAGCACCATACACTGACCGCATCAAAGTTGCTTCCAGTAATTGATATATAAATGCATACAAGTCTGTCCGCACGTATACACATTTGAAGAAACACGTATAACGCATCAAATTAGTATTAATACATGAAATTCGCAGTTCTGATATTTAAGTTTTATAGCAGTTCATTAAACAAATGCTTGTAATTATAAGAAATATGGTAATGATGATTCACGTGCATTTTGGAAGTGTACGACCTGCTTTTGTATATTAAAGAAAGCATTGAAAATTTCAGTAATTTTTCGAAAACACGTCCTTTTGAACTGGTTCGTGGTTGAAAGACAGCTTGTAAGGGACCCGAACCATCAAGTATAATGTACAATTAAGTAAATCGCGCTTTAAACGAGTTAAAAAGGTGTTTAATTGAAATCATAATAATTATGGTGTGCGTTCAAATATAAAAAAAAAATCGTCAAAGTGCGTGTCGGACTTTGCACATTGAAGATTCCGCACCAAATTGTGACCATAATGTTGAGATATTTATCATTTTATTCAAATATTACGTAAAGGAGTCAATAAAAAAAAAACGTAACAAAAGTTCCTAGCCTTTCAAGGTGGTTTATTTTTATGATACTATCGCTTCCATCGATGGATTGGAAATCTTTTAACTATAATCCATCCAATCATTTGTTAAACACAACACCCCAACAATAATAATTAAAGCTTATAGCCCTCCGATCAGTCTTCACTTCATTTAAACCAACCAATCTAGAATTTTATATTGTAACTATTGTTATTTAACTCTTTAGCCAAACTAAAGTAATCGTGGAACTTTGCCTACGAATTTAATTTTAGTAAAAATAAAAAAACTTTTAAATAAACACCTAAATCATGTATGACAGAATTGTTCCCCTTTAAAAGTTCTATAAAAAAGTTTCCGACAGCATATTTATGCCCATCTTTTAAGTTTGACTTATTACAACCTTTTTCCTCAAATTATCGCGGGTGAAACCGCAGGGGACCTTTAGTTGTCCCCCCTCTTGTAGTTTTGTCCTGGAAAGGGGGGCGGCGGAGGGCTGCTTGGACGGGTACGCCCAAGAAGCCCTCCGCAGCGGACGGGGGGCGGTACGGTGGGCACTAGGCCGCGTACTCAGCCTCCATGCGCGGGCCATCCTGCGCACGTCTTCGGGGTCCTTGCAATACCTCGGGAGACCCCTGCCGTGGAGCCCCGGTGAGGCCGGGAAGCTGATGATAGAATCCCTAAACGGGGACCCCGCGGCTTCGCATTGAGCAGTTAAGAAGGTATAAAAAAGGGGACCTTTAATTGTGACGTAACTGTAAAAGTTAGACATATTTTTTTCACACCCAAGGTTACATTATCGAATTTTTCATACGAACGCTAACTTTTTTGATAATACTCTATAACGAAAGAATTTTTCAAATCGATTCAGGAGTTTCGGCACCTATTCAATACAAACAAACAAAAAAACAATCAAATCTTTCCTCATTATAATATTGGTATAGATATAGATTGCCACAGGTAGGGCATTACTTTACAAAGTTATGTTTTGTGTTTTACTATTATTACACTGTAATAAAACTAACAGAAGAACTCGATGGCGCAAGTGGTTGATCGTTGAATTTAAGCATCTTTCGCAGTGGTCGGTCATTGGATGGGTGAACAAACTTCTAATTCCTCAGTGCTTCGAAAGGCACGTTAATCTGTTAGTCCCGACTGCATCTGCAGTCGTTAACTCTCGCCAATCCGCACTGGGCCTGTGTGGTGGGTAATGCCCCAATCTCCCTATTCCATCCATAGGGAAAGCCTGTGCCCCAGCAGTGGGGACATTAATAGATTGACGATGATGAATAAAACTAAAGAATTGTTGGAGTAGGCACTCCGTTCATGGTAGATGGGTGTAAGGTATTTTTTTAATGACAATACTTTTTAGTGAGTAATCTCATATAATTATGTTATTCCGAGTAGGTAATTCGCATCGTTCTCATAAAATGTAATTGCTATAGTGAAAACAAACAGGTAAGGATATTTGATTTTACCCAAAATCGCAAAGAACAAAGCGTGAATAAAGACAATTTCATATCAAGAAGGTACATAAAAAATATATACACAGATGGAATTGCCTTATTTTCAATTACTACGGTACTCTCTCACACAGCAAATGGGCATGATACTGATTCGAATATCATTTCGGCTAAACGAAAAAGGTGCGTAATTTAAAGATAATGGGATACGATTATATTTGCCAGTTGCGGAAATGTTATTAACTGTAAATTTGTATCTCTGTACTGAGTGAAGTACTTACTTACCTAGATTATGAGGTAAACTTAACGAAGGACATTTCGGTTAAACAAGTAATTCGTGTACAGCAATGTTAAGCTGCGTATTCATTAGGCAACATTCGTTGATAAACTGTTTATGAAGTTCATCACCTTATTTATACACAAGTTTACCGTAAACACTGTTTCTGAAACTTGGCCCTCCACACTTCTCAGTTGTTAGTCTAGGATGTCGCCCGAACAGGTAGTGTTGCTCTGTGCTGCCTCCATAGATAGTACGAGTACGTAACCGATAAAGCACTATGATCATCGAAACTCGATAATTGGACCACCATACTTACATGTTTAAATAAACTATAAACATCCGGAAACACACGTCCACACCTGTCAACTTTTGTTTATAAACTAAAGTGTTTCGTCTTGCTTTCCATTCAGATTTGAGAACACGGCAACGTGTATCTGAAACATTGTCTCATCAGCTTTGTTTATTAACTGTTTCTAAACTGTATACAGAGGTGATGCAACATTGTGAAACACTGTTTATAAACAAATGTTCCCTGATGAATACGCCGCTTTATTCTGTAGAACAAACTCACATTTTACCGCGGGATTCGCCGGGGTGATTTGAAATTTATTTTAAATTCGCGTTATAAAGGAGTATAATTTGTTCTTTCAGTATAGCAGTGTAGATTAAAACTAAAAATAAAAATGATGTGGTGTCGTGGGACACCAGGTAGGAACGAAGTTCCTTCAGCTAATGTAGAATCGACACAAATTGCAAACTCGCTTGTGTATGCGACAGTCGCGCCTGCGATTTTTTCTTACGGTTTTACTATCACATTTTTTTCAGTTCGGTCGCGCAGCAAAATCTCTATCCCCTCCAAGCCTGCCGTAAGGAACTTCGTTCTAAAAGACACACATCAAAAGGATCTTTAAGATCAAGTACGTAAAGTACCTAATGGATCTCACAATTTACAAGTGACGATTGATTTTAATCTTATTTTTTACAAAATTTAGGCTTACGCCTACATATATTGAATACTTAGGAATTATATTAAAACCATAATCATCGATAGGGATGATACTAATCCAAAAAAGTCCGTCAAGCCGTTCAGATTGTCGGTTGTGCAAAGCAAAGAAATGGACATATAACACACATACAAACATATTATACATACGCTCGAAAAAGTATACCCTCCGCAGCCGGATAAAAAAGTTAGCCGTCATCCCTATTCGTCTATTTATGACAATATCGTTGCATTTCGTAATAAAGATGAAACGAAGCGTTGAATTGAAAATAACGAACATTAAACAATGTCGTACACATATTTCAAAGTTAATGACTCTGTGTGATAAAAACAAGGAGAAAAGTGCCGCTTACTGGGTTTCTTGCCAAATTGCAATGTTACGACTGGAAAATCTGTTACCGACAATACTACTTCGTACTTCCATAGTATAAATACTCTTTTGAAAAAAAAAACAGCACCTAAAGCAATTTACGTTATAAAGTCGATTTCAGTTAATTAAATGAAATTTAATTGTTTGATGTGGTCTGTATACATAAAATTGTCTAAATTAATACGCGTGAAGTGAATTTTGGCAATTTTGTTTATTTATTTTCGATGAATGCTTTAATACCAATGTACACGACCAAAAACTTAGAACTGGTAAGTAATAAAGACAAAATGATTTTTAAACTTACACAAGATATTTTCTTTACTTTCTTTTTATTGAATAAAGTTAAAAATGTGAAAACCTAATAACAAGTGTGACCTCCTCTTGCCAAAATCATAGCTAGAATCCTTCTGGGCATGCTTTCCACGATGTTTTTAATAACTTTTAATGTAAACGGTCTATATGGTATATATACTAGACCCAAGAAATATTAATATAAACTTTGTATTTTAAATGACTAGATAATACATACACCGTGAATTTTGAGTTACTAAAATTAATGTGAACAGTCATAAACTATAAAACGGCGCATATTTGTAAATAACACACATAATCTGAATTTATCATCCGTTTTAATTTATCAATTTCTGACAATTGAAATATTATATATTTATATAATATTATTATTATTATTTTCTATATATTTGTGACGTTTGGTGTTGAGACCATGGGCCCATGGGGTCCAAGCGCTCGTTCCTTTTTTAAGGAAATATTAAAAAGACTCACCGAAGTTACTGGTGATCAAAAGGCTGGCAGCTATCTTGGTCAACGGATCAGCCTTGGCATTCAACGTGGCAATGCCGCCAGCCTATTGGGCACCATCCCCGACGGCGGCGCTGGGGGTGACTAATTTTTTATTTTGTAAATAAGATGTTATTTATAAGTAGGTTAAGGAAATTTGTATTTAAAAATATTATTGATTTTCTGTACATATATAATTAAACATAAAAAGAATTGCAGAAATATAACCTAAATCGTGGTTAGAATTAACTAGTAAAGTTTCTCAATTAACTCAAAATTCACGGTGTAAAAGGGGCACAATAATCGGTACGTTTTCTAGAATTATCATCCCAATAAAATGGACATTTTTTTAAATTCTTACGTCAACGCAGACGACGTAGACTCGTATAATGTAGTATTCTTATTCAGTAAAACTGATCGATTGATAAATGTCTAGAATCCGAATGAGTACCTATGTCTGGATCGCAGCAGGAGGAATTGAGACAAAGAAATTAAATTGAAGGTATTTTAACATTATAATTTCTTTGAGTAGAGATCGATTTGTTTTTATATATCGCTCTGAATTTCAATCCTAGACCATTAGGATAACTTTATTGTTGTAAATCCATAGTATAACCGGCATGACGCTGAGGTATATTTGTTTATAATGTAAAAGTAATTTTTGTTGTGGAATTTAAATTTATTTTGTATAGGTGTCATAAAATACTAATAAATACTTCAGTTTTTCGAGAACCCCTTAGGAACCTTTTTTTTTTTCGGGATAAATATGGTCCTTTGTCTCAATCCAGGTAATTAACTGTGTGACAAATTTTATCCATACTTGTTCGGCCGTTATACGATTCAATCAAGCTTCACAGTAAAATACTTCCCAGTAAAATTTACTTCCCCTTTTACCGTTAGGGTAGAGTTTCAATGAACCTGACACATGTTAAGTATTCTCTATTTCAGGTCTCAAGTATGATTATTGAGTTTAGGTTTAATCGAAATGCGCGTTGGATACACGACAAACTATATATACGACAAATATGCGCGGTCAAGAATTACGTGATAATGGCGCAAATACTTCTTCAGCGCTGCACTCTTGACAGAGTGGTCGTGTTCGTCACATCAGGGTTGATGGCGCGCTTCACAATACGCCGTCATTCCTCCCGCATTGCGGCCTTCCTCGTGCACTCATGAAGGGGTCCGTTCAGTGCCGCTTTTATCTGATCGGTCCAGCGCATTGGTGATTTGCCGCATACCCTTACGCCTAGGCTTGTTGAGAATATATCTATGTATCGATATATCGATATTTTTTGGTCGATATATCGATATTTTTTGCCGATATATTTTGATTCGATATATCGATACATCGATACAAAATAACCAATATCGAAATTCGTATCAAAAACGATATTTATTTAATTATTAGCGGCATATCACGATCTAACTAAATTCGTCTCTGGAAAAAACGTAACTGGATCTCAGATTAATGATATTCAACATATCTGTGATCTGTGCTGTATTTAGTATTCATTCGAAAATAGGGTCTATTTTTAGGGAGATAATTTTCGTTCCATTATTATTCCGCGTGTCATATTTCGTGAGCTACTGTACGATATTTTTGGGAAAATTGGTCCGATATATCGATATATCGATGTTTTTTTCGCGATATATCGAAGCCGATATTGATATTTTTTAAAAGATCGATGTATCGATATATCGATATTTTTTTCAACTTTCGACATCCCTACTTACACCCTTGATTTTGCGCTGCACCACCAGTCTTTCCACTGACGCATCTTCTCGGCGTGAGATGTGGCCAAAGAAAGTGCGAATACGACCTTGTACGATGGAAGAAAGACGTTGTTTGGTGGACAGTTTCTGGAGGATGGATTCATTGGTTCGGAATTGTGTCCACTGTATGCCAAGCATTTTCTTCCAACAACACATTTCTAGAGCGTCTATCGTCTTTTTCTCACTCTCTCGCAAGGTTCACGTCTCAGCACCATAATATGGGACACACTAATGCCCTGACGAGTCTGTTGGCGCGTATAGCGACTACTTATTTGCAATGAAATGCAAATAAATTTTATTCAGGTTGACTTGTTAATTTAAAACATTGTTCTGCCGTACTCTGTCGTTACTTATAAATATAAATATTTCCAACACACACAACAATTAGCCTAGCCCCAAAGTAAGCACTGTAAGGTTTGTGTTATGCGATAGTAGGGTACCGGATAGAATACATATACTGATAAATATATAAGTATATTTATATATAAATACATATGTATTGAACATCCATGACTAGAACACAAATTCTCGTATTCATAACACAAACATCTGCCCCCACCGGGATTCGAACTCTCGTTTAGGCAACACCTTGAAACCCGGGGTTCAAACCACTCGGTCACGGAGGTCGTCACTCATAGTTCGAGTGGCTTAAAGAATCTACGTTTAGGTAAACGCGACTAATTTAAATCCTATCATAAATACCTACACGTTTTTCGCGTAAATATAGAAATTAAAATAATTACGTTTCGCAAAGAAACCAATTATGAATCTAGAACGCGGATCGTAATACCACATTTACCTTATTATTGCTTCAAAGAGTCTTAATACTTATTAATTTGTTTCCCAAAGAGGCTTAAACAGTCCCATTAGTGGGGTAAATTGCTTGTTAGCACGAAATCTGTTTTTAATTTTTACTATCAACATTAATGTTTGGTTGTTTAAGAAGACCAAAGAGTGACATCAAAACTTGATAACAAGTAAGCCTTAGCTGTCGTCCGTTCGTCCGTCATCATGTGATTGGGCTCCATCTCTTAAGACGCATTGAACTTTGCAGGCTAAGAGTATTTTAATTGCCAATTTGAATTATAAAAATAAAAGCAATCTCAATAAAAAATATGCTTTTTGCTGTAAGTATTTCAAATCCTTCTTATGCGAGACCGACATGAACTTGACCGTTTTTTTCCATTATTCATTCATATCTTACTGGTGTGACGAGTTTTATTGACTTTATTAGCAGTTATTATGATGAATGTAATCCCATTGTATTTTTGTTATTTTATGAATGAGTCAGATATTTCGATAAGCGCTGCCGCCGCCGCCGCCGCCGCCGGGGCAGTTAACAATGCAATAAAATTCTCAATTCTAAGTTGAAATTCAAGCAAAAGATTTGAGACTTACTACTTACATCAATAAATCAACCAAGAAACAACGACATTGAGACAGCCAGTCTGTAATAAAATGCTCAACTGCAATCACCGAGTCAAACCCCCTTGGTACAATGAAACAACAATGCTAATGTGCTGATATTTAAAATACTCTCCAAATTTAACTCCGTAAAAGTAAAGGCTAAAATAATACACCCCGAACAAATAACACAATACCTACTGGTGTTGCCAGGTGTCCCGATTTCCAGGGGTCTGGGAACGCGCTCCGATTTGTACTATCGCGGAATTTTGCGCTCTGTCACTTGGCGAACAATATGCTTTGAACGATTTTCTACAGTAGTTTTTACTACGCCCCGCCTTCGCGTCGGACGCGCCAATCCGGGCTGCCGCACAAATGTAAGACAGAGAGCATTTCATTGGTTGAATAATGAATTGAATTGCATTTGTTTTAGTTGCAATTTGTCATCCGCATCGTGATCGCGACAGCGCTATACGAAAAAGTAAGACAGCGATAATTACATGTCTATTTATGATTTTTTTTTACTACGCCGCTACCGCAAGCGATAATGGCATTATAGGTGACAGAGCGGGTCTTTCCGCGAGTGTACCTGATCGGGACGCTAAATGTCCCGATTAATCAAAAAATTAAATTTAGGTAATTAATATAATACTACACTTGTACTGTATTAATATAATACTACAATTGTAGTTTAAAACGCAATAAATTAAACCCAGACTTTAAAAGCCCTTGTTTTTTGTTTACTGTCCCGATCTGCAACCCTAAATCCCGATTATTTTGACCTCATGTACCGATTTAAAACAAATCGAACCTGACAACACTAATACCTACCTACTTATTTATTGCGATAATAATAAATAGTGGTCGCCTATCAGTTCTGATAGTTTTATCGCTGAGCTTTAAGCGAATGTCTGCGAATGACTGCGAGTACGAGACGGGAGGTTGTTTGGCTCATGCCGCCGAGCGACAATCGCTGAGTCTGATACCTCAGCGATAACACCGTATACAGGGCGTCCCACGGCTACCTCACACGGAGGGAAAGTATATTAAATATTGAAGATAGGGTATTTTACTGAAAGAAGACATCGTTTTATTTTTAATATTAATTAGAACTGCAAACACAGTTTTTTATTTAAAATCGCTTGCTACAACTAGGATTCAAACTTGTGAAATTTCGAAAAAAACACGATATTTTTTAAGATAACTATCGAAAGGGTAAATCATAAGTATTATTTTTTGCTAAATAACATAGCATCTTAAATAAAAGAATAGTAATTTAATTTAACGATTAAAATTTAATTTAAAGTAATTAAATTTAAAGGAGCACTTTTTGTCGGAGGAACTTAATTTTTCATAAATCTTGCATTAGAACTTACCGGTTTCGGTAGCGTTGTGAAGTATCTGAGTGCCTATATATTAAAATTTATCTTATTGTATTGTTTTTTTTTAAGTTTTTTTTCCTCCTTTTCGTCTTCTTCTTACCTAATTATCAGGAAAACTTTTGCCTTGTGTTCCGCACAACCTCCCTTACTCGCTTACCTTATTTTATTTCCAGCTCATTGGGTTGTATGGAAGAAATCGCTCATTAGCGATAAGATCGCCGTTTGTGCAATGTTGTATTTTTCTACTTGTTTTGTATATGCTTGTTTTTTGGCTGTGTTGTGCAATAAAGAGATTTTATCTTAACTTATCTTTAACATTTTATTTAAAATTATTTAACAAACTAATATAAAATCGGATATGCCTCAATAAGTTAAAATGTTTAGTTCATCACCGTTGACGTTAGTCATCCGCTGCTGAGGTTTCTGTAAACACATATCTAAACGTCCTAAATTTCTTAGAGTATCCACTAACCTTTTAAACACATATCGAGAAGGTACGGTTCTATCAGGGTATCTTTCGCGGTACCACCGCAAAGCTAATAATTACGTCTTTGTGGTTCATAAAGTAACCTTCCATTAAACCCATTTTATTTTGATACGCCATGATAAGTAAATTAACAAAAAAAAAAACAAATAAAATTGCAGACGCTTGAAAATTTATGTGTTAAATTTTCGAATTATTATTTTTATAAATTTCAGCCAATCGCATTGTAACTGTGAGTTCAAAAAGAAATGCATACGTAGGTACTACAGTTTGTATATCACTTTATTGTTTTTATAATGTAATAAGGTATTCCTTTCATTTAAAATGCTATGTTATTTAGCAAAAAATAACCCTTGTGATAAACCCTTTCGATGGTTATCATAAAATATGCTGTGTTTGATTTCAAGTTGTAGCAGGCGATTTTTTAAAAAACTGTGAATGCAATTCTTGTTTTTATTAAAAATAAAATGATGTCTTCCTTCAGTAAAATATCCTATCTTCAATATTTAATATACTTTCCCTCCATGTGAGGTAGCCGTGGGACGCCCTGTATATATAGTATCAAAGATCTCGCTGGGCGCTCAGCGATAAACAGTAAAGCAAGTTGTTACCGGCAGTGTGTTACGTCAGTAATCAACTATAATTTACATATGCGCACACCGGTTAATGCTATACCTAGGTACTTTTTTAATATATACATATACATTATTTTTTTATGAATTATTGTAGCTATAAATTACGTATTTAAACCGCAACCACAATACATTGTAAACTTAACAATAGTGTGGGGAGAGCACTGTCTTCTGGTCCTCAGGGTAACCTTTTCCAGAGGGCTGGGTTCCAGATTATCACGTACCAAAAAGTTAAGTGGTTCGAATAAATAAAAAATAATACAATAATAAAATTTTATTTACACGGAATTTACATTTATTGTACGTTTCTTGAGCATGAAAATAGCCTATAGTTAATCGCTTCCTCGCCGGCGGCGGCGGTGGGACAATTATCTTAGCCGAGGCTATACTTAGTTCTTGTGCGTGAGTTCCATACATATCAAACTGTGTATTTTTATTTTCATATTTTAATACAATTTTTCTTTTAATATTATACAAAAATATAAGCACTCCGCATAAACTTTTATTAACCAAAATGTCATACTTGTTTACACGAGCAAAACGTGTATAAAAATGGGCACGAAAGTTTTTTTTTCACCTATTATTAAATGTTGTTATTTTAAAGATATGTTTATTTTAAAACCTCTATGGTAGAGTGTTTGTTTTAAGTAAGTTTCTTTGAGAATAAATTTCTTTAAACCTCACGCAAAATGGTGCTTGCCATACAAGTTTTGAATTGAATTTGATAACCCTGTCAACTGAAACAGTGATTAGTTAAATAGGCGTAGATTAAGAATACATAAGATTAGACAGCTTGTTAGTTACAATTATCGCTGAAAATCGTTTCATAAATCTGATCTTATAGTTAAAAAAAACGACGGGTTGCACTCCGGGAGTGCCGGCAAAAGTGAAAACTTGAATATTAACGTTGTGCATTTTTGATATTTTGGAATGGTTAGGGAATAATTTTGCACGAGTTGCTTTAATTATCAGTAAAAAAATACCATCGCGCTATCGCGCAACACACACAAACATGACAATTTATATTACATTAAAAAAGTTTATCTCTCAGAAAAATCAACTTACATGAATCACGTTTAAGCGCACCTAGCGACATCTATTGTAAAAAAAATGGGTGCGTGTACTTATGTAGGCGCGTGAGAAGTTATCCTTCTTTGGCATCGTTTAAAATTAGTTTTTAATTGCATGCAAATAATTAATTACAATAAATTAATAAAAAGTCTGGAAAAGGACGAAGTCTATAAAGTTCAGTTTTAATTTGAAAAAATAAATAAATAATCAAAATATTCAATTAAAATCGCTACTGAATATAATTTATTAGAACATATGTGATTTGCACTTGTATGAAACTCAAACACGTATTCCGAATATACACACTAGAAACATGTGGATAAATATTATAAATATGAATACCTATAACTGTTACTTTATTACAAAAAATAAAGATGTGGTTTTTGGTTCTACTACACCAATGGTCAAGAAATGGCGCTGTAGTCTCCTGAAACGCGCTTTGGTTCCGTTGTTCCAGATTAATAAATACTTTTGATAGGCCTTCACAATGCAGTCATTAGCACACACTAAATAGAGATTCTATTTCTATTTTGTTGGTAGATTTTCTTAATGTGCGGTAAACACAAAAGTAACGCATGAAGTTGGTCGCTAAAGCCAACCAACCAACCAACTTCATTATGTTAAAATTTTGTGTTACAGTGATGCGCGCGCATCTTAAAATTTCACTCTCATCATTTTTTCATAACGCGCCTAAAGAAGTATAACTTCAAAAAATGCATTTTCTTCGCAATAAAGCTGCCACGTGCGACGTCCTAGATAGAGACTCTTTATTATAATACGGTAAAATTAAATATTACTATGTTTCATTCAATATATTGAAAGTCAACAACCTTTCCAATTTTATTGTGTGTCATGCTGCGATCAGCTCACTTGACGCCAGTTTAACATTTTTTACCCATACAAAAAAAAGTGTACAAAGCCGATAAAGACGTTTTCACTTCAAAAAAAATTTAAATCTCTACTCACACAACTCCTTTCCCAGCACCCAGGTGTCGGGCTTCGAATTGACCTCCACCAGCACGGTTGGCGTACACACCAACAACACCATCAAGTCCGCGATACTCAAGTTCACCAAGAATATGTTGGTCGAATTTCTCATGTCCTTAGTCTTTAATATCACTATTGGCACCATTACATTACCTATCACACCCAGACACATGATGGCTATGCAGAATGTCATAGAAGTCGCCTTTATGTAATACGGGATCTCAGCATACTCGGTGAAATTCCCATTTGACATTTCGAAGCTCGAATTCGTGAAATTCGAATTTTCGAATGTGCCGTTCGGCTTGTAGTCATATTCGTAAAGATTGTCATTTGTCTTGGTGTAAAGGAAACTGACATTTTCGGTGTTGAAGACGAACGCTTGGCTGTCGTAGTGTATCGGTGTGCTAGTATTAGTAGTTGAGTGCGTGAAGTTGTTTATAGAAATCATGTGAGCGCAGCGCTGAGCCTGTTCATAGTTCACATGGTTGGTCGCGCGGTCGCGGTCGAACTATGACGTCACCATTTTTCTTTTTTCCGCTGATCTGCAACAAAAAAGGGAAACGAGTGAGCTTTTGTCATCTGCTTCTTTATTGCTTCAAATCTTTTGTGATAGCGGATTAGGAAGACGAATGGTTATCCTTTGACTTCGTGTTTGTTCCGTCTAGGTTTTTTCGCGTTGCAAATTGACAAAACATAATAGGTGAAGCCCATTTATAGTTTGTTCAACTCTCGTGGACGCCGTTTTTAACGTAACGTATTACTTTGAAGTTGTGACTAAGGGTACCCTTTGTGATATTTTTTGTATGATTTTTTGTTGAACTGGCATTTTGAACATAGAGCAACTCTACTCTTTTGAAATAAATAAACCGGCCAAGCGTGAGTCGTATATAACACAGCGGTCTCCGTGCTATATCGTACATTATTAATTTTTTAAAAAAAATGTCTGGTGACAACATAACCCTTTAATTGAGTACGGAACCTTAAAAAAGCAGAACTCTGAATTCACCTTACTACGTGGTTGATATTTTAATAGATTTTTTTTTCTTGTGACTTAAAATTACCAAAAACACATAACTGATGATTACATATATCTAAGAGTGAAAAAAGTAACATGTTTAAGAATACTGGTAGTCCGACACTTAGTTTGGCCATAGTAGGTTAGGTTTAGATTGGGAATTCGAGCTTTATTTTGCGAGCATTCTGCATACAATTGTTATGAGAGATGTTATTAATGTATGAGTTATTGAGATGTTAACGGTTGGTGACACTATTTTTTTCTTTTTGCAATTAAATTAAGTAGCTACCTATAGATGTCAATTTTCATCACCAACCTTGAATTATGCCCCTTCTTACAAAACGTAAGTAGACTAAAGTTTGAATTCGTTTAATAGTACAGTCATTTGGTAGTTCACCTGGAAAGTTATCCGGGAGTTTTGGAAATTGGTAATTTTATAGATTTTGAGGTGCTATTTCCTAATTTCGACTTTGCCATATATTGGATATATTGGAAAAATGGCGCCTAAAAGCAGTTTTTTGACAATATCTCCTTTCCGACTCATTTTACGATAAAAACAATTATGTATATATAAAATGAAACTAGAGACAACTGCGTACAATTCATATATCTACCTTTTTTTCATTAAGTCAATAGTTTTAGCGTACGAGCGCCGCAAAGTAAGTAAATTAACTTTTAAGTTTGACTAAAGTTGATGCTGCCACTTTCTTTGATATCACAATAGACTGAGACAGCCATTTGATTTAGTACATGATTAGAAATTAATTTGACGCTTCTGAGCACGGCTGTAAGTTATGTGATATTTTTTGAGATAAAGGGGTGGCAATTAAGCGTGTGGCCTGCCTGATGGTAAGCGGCCACCGTAGCCTATATACGCATGCGATCAAAAGTGCTTCTCACTCGATCCGTTGAAGGGCTCCACGTGGTCAAGGCCTCTTTTTGGAGGAATTCGTTTAAGCACCGTCCCCGTCCCCTATGTGACGTCACACACTAGTGTATACGCCATAATGTCCAGAGGAACGTTTACGCGGCAACTTGAAGATTGAATTTTTGATTTAGTTTTTTTACTGAATTACACTCAAAAATATCCACATTGTATGGACTCTATAAACATTATAAATGACGTGAGATCGTTTTCTAAAACTTGTCAAATACTGTATTCGAGCGGAAAACCTGCTATGCCCTACCTGTCTTAAACCGTAATATTGCAAGACTACCCAGTTACCTTACCTCTCGTGTTACAAAACATCTCATTACAGCCCAATATGTTGTACAATATCTCTATTATTAAGTAGATACGCCAGCGTAATAAATCTATCAGTGGAATGACATTATGATGACCCAATCAGGATGCAATATGGAGGGGTCCCGGGGGACTTTGCACTACATAAGTAGGTAGTTGGGTCAACGCATCGGCAGGAGGCCTGTCGGGTCAAGTGGAGCACGTGTCAGTTGGGGGGTGAAATAATGACATTAGCAACAGCTCTTAATTAAAACACCATATTAAGATAATACAGTCAGATTAATATAAAAATATATATATTATGCAATAAGTAATGTTGATTGAGAAAATATTTAAATAAAGAAAAGTTTGACTTTTATCAATAACAAATAAAACTGTGCGCTTGATTTGTACTTTTAATTTAAATTTTAGCTCTTGTAACCACGATGCTTTCACCATGGTTAAAATTGGTGTAAATTCCAATGGCGCATATATTAAAAAATAACAGTGTGTAATCGGTATCGATATCAAGCACGTGATATTATATATTTGATATTGATCAAAGTCAAACTTTTCTTAATTCAATTCATTTTTCAAGAGAAATGTGTTGAATGGGAATTGTGAAAATTAAAAAATTTTAAGAATACATTTCATAATATTGGTTTAACACTGTAGATCCTCATTTCGACTGTTTTATCTTATACTAGTGGCCCGCCCTCGCTTCGCTTAGGTGTCAAGCTGTAGTGTAAGACTATAGTGTTTTTTCTCAGGCTTGTATTATCTTCTAATACGTAACTACAATAGGCACTCGCCGGTCGCCCGTTAACGCCGGAACGGCTATGTCCCTGCATTTTAAATCTGTAATATCTTCGAAAATATTCATTTAAACTACACGCTGTAAAGGGCCAAATTGATCTATATTAAACAATAAATTTAAGGTACTTAATTGGATAAGGATGAATGCTGTATTGCTGAAAATCGCTTCGTAAACAAGCTATTATTTCTCGTAAAAAGTATAGGATAAAAAATGGTTATTGTGGGTTATCCCTAAGAGATAGACATATACCGTCTCGGACTTTTCTTTAGACCTTTTTAAGGTGTACAATACTGTTGTACATTATTTTGATCTATCTCGTAGGATTAAGCCAGCGTTTGCAATGTAAGCGCATAAAAATGTGTTTATTGACGACCTTTCATTAAAAACCTCTAAAATTATCAGTGTTTCTAAAGATTTTGGAATAAATCAATACTTTCTGAGTTACTCAAGACCAAATATTAGGATTTTTCGTGATAAAAATACATGTTTTAAAGCGGTTTTTATAAATAACTCAAAGACTATGAGTTTTTACAAAAGATGTATTATTACCAAAATTAAAGCTAATAAAAAAACAAACAAACCCCTACTTTGAAAAACCTTCTAATATTAATTCAAAGTGAGCTATAGGAAATTGTACGTATATTTTTTTCGGCGAGTACTTATATCTAAACCTTAATAACGGGAAACCGATGCATTTTGTGACATATACTTCCTGAACACTTTTTAAAGTCCTTGGAAATACCTTTCTAATGAGCACTGTAAAAAGTTAAAAAGTATCAAAATTGAGCAATAACACTTTGTGCTGCTGGTACTAAAACGAAATAATGCCGCTTCTACTCTTGTTTTCTGTTCTATAGACGCAATTAACTGATGATCAAAATTTTATATTGGTTATAATATAATTTGTGTGTCTTAAGAAATAGCGTGTATGTCGGTTTTTAAATCCAATCAGACATTGTCCTATAGGTATCCAATATGTGCTTCAGATATGACGTGAACATTTTGAAAAAAAGCAATTGAAAACCTCACAGAAATGTCATAAAATTAGTCTTAAGATAAAGACATGGTACAATTAACCAGTGAAATTAATTACGAGATTCATTTTCAGATTCCGTAGCTATAGTTAGTATTTATCTCGCAATTGAATATAATTACCTATATAGTGTATAATCTATCTATCTTTAAGGACAATGCCCCAAGAATCGTACAAAAAACGCAATATATAAGTCAAAGAAAACGACGGAAACCTTAAAACGTCGGAGATTAACCTTAATTTCTCTCCCGCGAAAGTTACAAAGTGACATTTCAACTTTTTTATTAACTTATCCCGGTTTTAAAACAGATCGTTAAAGAAAGGCATTGTCCAAGATTAAAGGCGCTTAGGTACTCATTAAGTAGTTTCAAGTGCTTCTAGAAGTAAATAGGAGAGGTTTAATGTTTTTAAAAGTTTAAAGAGGGAATGTCTGGTGCTTCTCGCACGTCTGCGTGACGATGTATAAGTGTCGCCGCACACGGGCCACCGACCAAAACCACAAAACGCGGCCACCGGCATATTTCTTGTAGTTTTCATACATTTTATATGGACTCGCCACACACGATACGCCGGTGGCCGCCACACGGTACAAATCGTCGTTGCTCGCTTCTTGTGGCCCGCACCGGCCACTTAATGCGCCGATACAAAACGCCGCCACACGTCACTCGCGCGATTCCCCACCACTCTCTCCCACTTTAGTAGCCGCTTCTAGCTTCTCGTAGCGGCGTTTGTGGTTGTGGCGTGTGGCCCGTGTGCTGCGACACTAAGCTACTTATTGCGCTAAAATTAGCGTCTTATTTTTCAAGTTACTAGCTGTGTCCCACGAAAATTTATCTACGTTATTATGGCATATTATCAAGTGAAATCGACGTGATATAGTCTAATTTAGTTTGGGGGGGAAATTAAAACCCAAATTTTCTGCGCTAAAGACGAGGTTGTATGCTCCTTCATTTGCAGACACAAATTTATCATCCCCAATAACCCCTTTGATGCGTGTCAAAAAAAGCCAGTCAACCTATCGTGTAGCATCTATCGTCACTCAGCCCGATAGTTCGTTACGATAGCCGCTACTGACTTTCCCGCACTTGCGTTTATCGTGTTCATAGAAGAAGCTTCGTGGTGATAGACGCAGGTGTGGAAGAGGTAAATAACATTGTCCTTACAGAAGAACACAGTAAATAACAGTACCATTTGGCGGTGTTCTGTTTCTGTAGGTAGGTTCCACGGAGTAGGGAATTCTAATCAAGGTGAAGATAACTGGAGGTACTTTTCTTGCTTCTTCAGATAGCATCTACTCACACAACATGTCGGTTAGACACTTTTTAGGTAATTTTCGCTCTACGTATTTAACTGAAAGAATTTCATTTTTAAATTAATAAACAATATTGAGAAAGCTTTTTTTTGCTATTTTACGATATTCGAGAACGTTCCATTCCTTAAGTCCGTAAACATGCCACCTAAGGTTTTCAAATACTTCGCGCTCTTTTTTTCCTTTTGCATTGGTAATACCAATATTAAAGAAAATTAGCGTGAGGTATTTGAAAACCTTCGGCGGTCAGAAATAAAAAAATGAAATCGTAAGCGATAGCGATTTCCAAAGCAATCCCACTAAGCGAATGGCCCTCTGTTATACCTGACAAGCCAGTAGTTTACCCAGGTAAAAAATAGACAACCCAACGACTGCACATTTTAGCCATATAAGTCAGGGCAAAATTAACTTATTATCTTTTTTTTAATTAATTAAATCGTCTGTCTAGGTTTTTAGGGGACCCATTTATAATATATTTTCTTATATACTAACTTGAATAAAATACGTTTCATTCTATTATCAGCTCGGTGAAGGTTGATGTAGGATCTTAGACTAACACATTCGCTGTTCGGACAACTTCTCTCGCAATTAAATGGTTATATATATCTTGGTTCAGTTTAGATTATAAAGATCACATTAATGCTGAATTAATAAAAATATGATAATACTCGTAGATTTTCTGATAATCTGATATTTCGCTAGGAAAGTGACACAGCGAATAGTTTTCGTATTTCATCGCTTGCAAAATAACAAAAAACGTACAACTCTCCATCAATCTAATCGTGATTTGAAGTGAACGAAATTAAAAGTACAAAGTGATTACCGCAGAATTTGATTTAAATATCCCTATTACACGGGAACTGGGATAGCAGGGCAAATACAATTTTCCTTTGTACCCAAGAACTCTTTGATTTAATTAAAAACTCATTCATTTCCTACCACCAAGATGACTCGGTCGCTCTATTTGTAATGCAATAGGTTTAATCTATTTAATCTGGCTTAGTTTGTAGAAGTCTTAACAGTTCTTCAGGTACAAAAATATAAGCTATATAAGTCCGAGGACTCGCGAACGAAGTGTTCCATTCCATCGCACAAGATTTAAAAATTTGAATAGAATAGAAATAATATTTATAAAAGCAACTTTTTCGGTTTCAAGGGCGGTTATATCTAGAATTTTGTGTAGGGCTAATCCAATAAGACACGGGATTAATACCAAAGTGTGATATTATTTATTATCGCGTATAGTTTAACAGCACAAAAAAACATATAAAATTTTAAGTGTAACTAGAGCAAACAATATTCTTTTGAAAACATGGTCCTATAATATATATAACACAAAGTTTATAGAGATTTAGAGCAGCATGAACGATGGAATAACCTAAGCCATTAAAACTTCATCGTGTTTTGCCGTTTCCTAAACGAAATTATATTTAGGGAAACTTTCCGAACCCAAAAACTGCGGCGCACTAAAATGAAATGTGCACACCGTCGTAAACCTCAGACACGACAAAATACTTAAGCATAGTGTAGACGTACATTCAGAACAAACATTCAGGATTATATCTTAGTTGAGTGAAGCTTATTTCATATAATATGTTGAGCTATTTCTTCAACCTATTATATCAAATAAGCTTCACGCCTATTCGCATTATAGTAGGTACGTATGAACTTGTAAAAAAAATTCTTTGGCTATACCAATTGTATCTGGGTGGTTTTGCTATCATTAAAAAGTTTAAATTTTAACGAAGATAATTCCTAATTCAAATTAGATAAATGTGTGATTTTCATTTGTTTTATAACAGCTGTCAAGATGATTTAATCTAATGATGAAATTCGATAAATTTTAATATTTTACCTACACAAAAGGTAAAAATGCATCGCAAGCCGTAAAAAAAAATTGTGATGTTTATGGACCTAGTGCAGTCTTAAGTGCAGTGTCTGTTAGAGTGACACAAATTTGGTTTAAGTTTTTTCAATCCGGTAATTTTGATGGCAAAGAAGCAACTCGCTCTAGTCGCCCTGTTAAGGATAAAAGGGATGCCATTTTTTAAAAAGGGGGACAAAATCGGCATATCATTATTTACGACGTAACTTAATAGCTGGGAATCGACCATCGACGGCGCATTTGAAAAAAGTTGGATACAAAAAAAGCTCGATATTTGGGTGCCCCACGAGCTCACTAAAAGAAACCTAATGAACCGTGTACTCATCTGAGATTTTTTATTACGACGTAATGAAATCGAACTATTTTTGAAGAATCTGATAACTGATGATGAAAAGTTAATCACGTACGACAAGAACGGAAACCCAGATTAACTTGCAACAAGTTGATGCTGTGTGAATGGTGGGGTTGGAAGGCCATTATTCATTATGAGCTGTTGCCTCCAGGCAGGACCATCGATTGCTCTTTAAAGACACAGATATTTGCAGTGACAAAAATACATGGTAAGAAAAATGTTTATTAGCCACTAAGAATTGTGAGAAACATGCAGTAGGTATAGTAAAAATACTTTGTGAGAAATGAAATTCTAGAATATCTCATTTGCATACTGTCTTTGCTACACTACATGCACCCGTTTCCGTATGGCACGTAGTAATTAATTACAAGGAAATCTCTGGGGTCCCGGCCGCTCACCGGGGATCCCTGGAATAACTCACTCCAGGGTTCCCGACAATCTGTGGAACACTGGCCACCGTCGGAATGCCTCAAGGTTTAAATCTATTGCATGTTAAGAGAAGATTGCATAATAATTTTTAACGAATGTTTTCGGAAAAAATGTTGGGTTTAGTTTTGACTTAAATGCCCCACAAGTTTAAAGAGGAAGTGTTCTACACAGCTAAAAAATGAATAATTTATAATTTGAGACCGACAAGACACTGGACAGCTGCCAAAAGGTAGATAAGTACAAGAAAACTTCATTTGAAATTACTTATATACAGATGAAGCTAAAGAAGTTTCACTTAAGTCGTGTGGTCATAAGTAGGGTTGCAACGATATATCGATAATATCGAGACCAAAATATCGATATTTATATCGATATTTAAAATTCACTGATATCGATAATATTGATATCGGAAATTCCAAAATATCGATATTTCGTAGACTAAATTTAAACACAATAATATCAATTAATTTACCTGCTATGACTATCTAAATTGAATGATATCGAAGTAACTATTGCTTTGAAATCGCAAGAGCTTATAGATGTATTAAAAAAATCTTGAACCCCACTAAATATACTAAACTGGTGTGGATTCTGGCATGATTCTCTCAACCTAAAATTAAATTTGACAACAGTGTATATAGAGAATGACAAGGAGAGACTGATGTTAAATTTAGTTTTAAGTTTAGATAATCATGCCAGAATCGACACCAACGTATATAGGTATAATCGTATACCTAATGGTAACTCATGCACTTAAATAAAATCCTTGCCTCTCTTTCTAGATAATTGTCAACTACTGATTAATTGAAATTAAATATCATTGTAATATAACACAAAATAAAATTAAGAATCTTATACAAATCGTAAATTTTTAAGCTCGCCAAGTCAAGAAAGTAAGATATGTATAGTAATTTTTGAAGCTTTGGGCTTACCCTATTCTGAAGCCACGGGCACGCCCCTGATGTGTGGGAGACTAAGCAATTTGCGTATCTGATGTGCGCTAAAAAACCGACATAGCTTAGAAAAGCACGAATGTAGTGAAAACTTAGCGAAGGCATTCGCAAATGTCGTCCCACATATGCGGGTTGACGCATTCGTGCTATCAAATGTGAGTGATCTGATCAGGATAATAATTTTAATTTTTTGGTTTCCTGTCGTGGCTGAAACACAAACCGTGCGAGTCAAAAAAAATCCTGCTTGGCGCGATTTCATCAAGCGTGTTTAAAGAAAAAGCTGGCTCAATGCATTTTGCGAGAAACTCGCCAACAAACATATGAATGTGTCACACTCACCCCGTATTTTAATGTCAATAAAAAAAAAGAAAAAAATATCGATATATCGATAATATCGAGTTAAAATGGTCGATATATCGGATATCGATATTTTCCTGACTTCGATATAAATATCGATATAATATCGATATTTCAAAAGACTTTGCATCCCTAAAGCACACTCGTTTTTTTATTAAGTTTTTTTTTATATCGGGATTTGAAACACAGTGGAATAGGTAGTAGAATTTCATCGTTTAGTGCAGGTGAAAGAGAAGATTAGAGAGTTTTCTCAAAGACAAACAAAATTTTGATCTGATTTTAATAATAATGAATGAAGTATGAAAACCATGGTTGCTAATCAGAAAATAAAATGTACATTTGTTAAACAAAAGAATGTGGCATAGGACTCACCCTTTATTAATAAACGAGATTAAGCTTTGACTTGTTACGCCATGTTTTGTTCATATCACTCAATGTCATTTGTCATATAATGAAAAGAGACAAAACATGGGGTAACTAATCCAATAAGGAGGGTTTTAGTTTGAGTCATGTGGTTTCAGTCTGCAACCAATTTTTTTATATGCTATGTAGACAAATGACTACTGCCCCACCTAGACGCCATTGTTATTTTTGACGGCTGAAGGTTTCCAAATGACCCGCCCACTTTTTTTTCTTTTGAATTGGTATCAACAATATTAAAGAAAATGAGCGTAAGGTATTTGAAAACTTTCGGCGGTCAGAAATAACAAAATACAATCGTAAGCGATAGCGATAGCCACAGCAATTCCTTTAGGCGCTTGACCCCTGGTGTTAAGTGGTGGTAAAGTCCAGACGAGAAAATAGCTGGCTGGTCAACATCACTAACACCTTATTAGAAGAACATTATGTAAGAGCATAATTACAGCATGCAGGGTATTTCGCCGAGGTCCCTAAAGTATTTGGTTTGGGTATTCCCAGCCATTTCTTGACCCGAGATTTCCCCTTAATGAATTACACCACTGCATAGTTTTTGGGAAGAATTTTTCTTAATTAATTACAAATGGATAGGGTCACTACTTTAGTTTCATTGACGAAGAAGAATGAGACGATCTTCTATAAAAAAAAATGTTACTTAATTGACCAAGGAACGTAAGTACAAAACGTCTAAAATTGTCTGTCCCTATGAGAGCAAAGTTAAATACGCTTAACTCGCAAACTATTGGTGAGTAATGTCAGTCATTAATTGTAGATGTACTGAATTAATTAATTTACTTGGATTATATATTATTATTTATTGTGTGTAAGAATTATATAAATTGTAATTAAGTGACAAGTAAAAAATTACATTTTAAATATCACTTAAGATTGAATTGACTAAGCTTTGAATGACAACTAAATAAATTGACATTGTGATTAATATATTTAACATTTATTGTGTGTAAAAATAATATAAATTGTAATTGACTAGTAAAAAAATATATGACATTTTAAATATAACGTGACATTGAATTGACTAAGCTTTGAATGACAACTAAATGAATTGACATAGTAAATAATATATTTGACATTTAATTGGCTATTAATAATTGAATTTAAATTGTATAACTAACCACAAAAATTTGACGATAAATAAATAAATAAATAAAAAAAAAATGGTAGGCTTAAAACCAGTTTCGCTGTGCCTATTCCTTTTTCCAATTCATATTTAATAGTTATATATATGTAATAATAAGGTATGAAAATAAAGCTTTTGTATTTGTATTTAAAGATAAACTTTATTAAATGATAGTAATTTTATGCATTTTCAATATTGAAAGGGATAGAATTTAAATATCTATGCATAGATGAATGATTGGTCTCGCTTCACTCCACGAGTCGAGTCGAGTCGAGTGAAGCGAGACCAATCATTTATCTATGTATTTATGTATATAAAACTCAAAGGTGTCTGACTGACTGACATAGTGATATATCAACGCACAGCCCAAACCACTGGACGGATCGGGCTGAAAGGAGATTGCTCAGCTTCCATACATGTTTAGCCTAAAGACCAATAATCATGAAAAATTGTTTCCTAGATTCGAAATTATATATAAATTACTTTAGAAACGAATATTATTCACGGACACCCCTGAGAACTTCTATAAACCATATACACTGAACATATTAAAATAATATAAAAACAAATAAGTTATGTAGTAAACTAGGGAAATCAAGCCAAGTACCGAAATTATGGATTAGATTCAGGTATATAGAGCATGTAGATTAACAGCCTGTTTTTAAAGTTAATGCATAAGAGTAATTTTTAAAATCAGGTGTCATCTATGCATTTCCGGTTATAATAAGGTACTCTGTGACAGAAACTGTGTGATGATTGTGAATGAGCCACAGATTAGAGAGAATTTTTAAACTCTCGTTAACCAAAGAAAGCTAAGAGATTTAGGTTATATAGCCATATATTCAGTAGCTTCATTATTTTTGTTAAGTTCTTAATATAAACATATTTTAGATTTTTAGTGTATCACACCTTATAATTTTACTTATTTATTAATTTATAGTCAGGCAACGTAGGCCCATAGATAGATACCTTAAAGTCTAAACAGATTATAATGTGTTTATGGAGGTGTTTGGCGGAAAATGTATGGCAATAGACCTTATGATGTCGCCTACTATATAAAATAATTTTCTGAGCACATTTGCATGTAGTGAAAATGATAATATAGTTGTGGATATTAATACCACAGTGAAATATAAAAATGATTTATTTTATCGATCTTTACAAAATAGATTTGTTTTTATGTTATATAAACAACTTTGATCAGTCTTTGGCTGGATGTTACTACACCCATAGCCATTAAAAATGATTCGTATGTTTTCCAAGCCGGTAAAATTAAAAGTCTATAAAATCGTTAAAATATATTAAACAAAGGTGTCCGTTGAAATCTAATGACTGTAAATTTAATTATAAATTACGCCAAGAATTACCGTGTATGTCAATATTATTTGCGCATTTGGGCCAATTTGAGCAATCTCCTTTGGCATGCAGGTAGATGTTATGACGTAGGCATCCGCTAAGAAAGGATATTGATCAATTCTACCCCCAAGGGGATAAAATAGGGAATGAAAGTTTGTATGAAACTTTGTCAATTTTAAACCGATCGGGCTGAGACTTTGCATGCAGGTATAAGAAGAATCATAGATGAATGTCATTGTGTATAATACAAGCCTGAGAACAAAAACTGTAGTCTACACTTCAGCTCTACACCGAAGCGAAGCGAGGGCGGGCCGCTCGTTATTCATATAAGTATTAATAGTACTATAAGTATGGGACTATATATACACGACTGGTTCGTGTTTCCAGATTTATTTTTTGCAAACTCGGGATTGAGGAACTTTTTGAGTGAAAACAGCGGGATTCTTTCGTCGAAAGCGGGAGGTAGTAAAAAAAATTATATAATCAAAAGTTTTTGAATACTTATCTTTTTATTTGAGTTCAAATTACGTTTACGTGACAATAGGTACCTAGTAAAAATATCCATAGAAAATGTATTTTAATAAAAATATATATGATATTTTAAATCAGATTTACCGTATCGTTAAATAGTCGAGTCTTTGTTTAAAGGTCTTCATTACTCGCCGGGTAGGTGGCCAGTTAACACTTGTCTGTGCCATGCGCCCGCGCTTTCTCAGTACGCTGCACGCACGGTCGAGTTATTCCCGAAAAGCGGGATTGAGCCTGTCCGCGGGACATTTAATTTTGATTTAAAAATCGGGACGTCCCGCCAAAATCGGGTGATCTGGCAACGCTGAATAATATTTAAAGGGGGTATAATTAGGTATTCAATGTTGTATGTGGAATTGTGGACCAATCCAAAATATGCAGATATCAATTAAATACGTAGTTGGTACCTATTTCATGTATGAAATTAATTTTAAATCCTTAGGCAGCTTTCCCATCGCACCGGAGAGGAAGCGACCAACTATCGGCTATTTTCTCGCTCAAGAAACGTACAATAGCGTGTAAATAAATGAAATGCATTTATTAATAGTTGATCACTGACTATTCATACTGCCGGCGAGAACTCGCTCCAATTAACTAATCGGAGCGAGCTCTCGCTCGCTTGGACGGAAAAACCACGAGCGAAAGCCCCAGCGATAAAAGCTGCTCGTAAACTCGTTTCTAGTTTCTCGCTCTACTCGCTTGTCGTTCATCGTCAGCGGTGGGGCAAGTGCCTTAGATCGTAAATTCTTAGTCATCACGAGCAAATAAATCTCCGAGTACTTACATCATAGAAGTGCGCTTTGTCAACAGCGTTACAAATAAATACTCGTAGACGAAATTCTGTTCTATAACGGATACATAAGTACCTATTTTTAGACGAAAACATTTATCAAATGTTTATTTGTGTGGTACGGTTAATTAGCTTGACATTTTCTTGTTTTTGAAACTTATGAAAATTAAAATTAGTTTACGTACATTTTGTGTGTAAACACCAAGGTTTGGGTTGATAGAAAAGTGAAAATACTTAATTAAATGAAGAGATTAGGAAAGTTGACGGTTCAAATTTGTATGGAAGGTGGTAGTGAGGGTCCGGCAGTCTCCAAATTTTTAGGTGATGTATGTAGTGCACTTAATTGTAAATCGTTTGACAAAAACCTGGAATTTATTTTATCTCCGTTTTTTCTAAAATAAATATTATAGTATTAAAAACTTTTTTTGTATCTGAGTCACTCATTAAATAAAACAAGTTATAACGTTTTAGCTGCATTGATTTATTTGTTTATTGACGTTTCGCATCCTTTTCAGGCTGCGTCGTCAGAACTATGATTTTATTTACTTTATCGAGCTACCTTCGAAAGACTTTTATTGAGCGTTCGGATACTTCATTGGAAGATTTTTCAAATTTTATTGTCTATGTAAAAATTTATCAGCTAATTTAATTAATAAGGTACTAGGGTGGAGAGCATCCTTACAAAATTGTAAATTTCTTAAGCACTATTGAAAATGAATGAATCAGAGATTAATAAAAAAAAACAAAAGTATCTGTTCATGTTATAATATAAAACAAGCTTTTGAATGATATATCATTTGTCTCTTGATCTCCTCTTATTTTAAACAAGATTTTATCCCGACATTTTCTTATATTAAACTATATCTCAATGTTATATAGAACCTGTATGTATACGATATGAGTAGAATTTAAAAAAAATATGGTTTTTCTATCTTTGTTTAATGGAATGGCGCTGAAGTCAAACTTTAATATGAGGCTTCATTTACCTCTTTTTCTTCAAATAATCACAAATTCAAAATTTGAGTGAGGAGACTTAACAGAAAGCTGAGCTCGAGCTTATTGAGACATCTCGTTCGGTTGCACTTTAAGATAAAACAAGACCGGAAGTCGGTGTGCCAGATTGTCCCACGAGCACGACCAGATCGGCGCCGCGTGACAGCGCGATTAATTTCGGCAGACAAAGATGCCATGTTGGCATTTTTACGCATTCTTTTATTATACACACAACACACTAGTCTTAGATGCTGGGCCGGGAGAGAAAAATAAAATAATTTGAATACGATTAAGTAGTTGTATTTTAGCTATATTTTTTTTTTATTTTAAGCATATAACTGATAGATGTTTAAGTCTAAAGAAAATTTTACTAGAAAAAAATCCACGCGGACCAGGCAGCAGACAGGTACAATGCTAAGAGATGGCGCTGCCTTGCAGCTTATCAAAAGCTAGAGAAAATTCGACGCGGCCGTCAGGGACGCGGTAGCATAATGACCGGGCGAATGCCCGGATAGCGAAGGGTGCGGGTTCCAGGCCCGTTCGCTCCATGCAGCGGACAAATATCCGCGTGGTTTTTTTATATAATTTTTTTTTAGTTGTATATTTCCATTTTTTTCATCCACCCTTCATCTGTCGCGCTGATCCCGAATCGGTGTTTAACAAAAAGGACCCACTGCTCTTATCGATACCACAGCATCATTAAGTAGCAGACAATTCACCCCTCACACTAAACAAATATTTTATACTTACTCAGGGATAAGTTCATCCCGCGACAGGGTTAAACTCGACCGGAAAATAATATCCCTTTTGAGTATAGGATCAAAACAAAATCTTTGTCCGTTTAAATCATAGATGTAAAAATATACTTACGTTAAAAGGTTCTGTACCCCTAGCACGAACCAATATCGAATTCGTATCGTTTGCGAGTCCGAAATGTCATTGTCAAATGTGTACTGATTTTAAGTTCTCGTTACGTACTTTGTGCCGCTGCTGTACAAGTTTCCATACAAAATTTGTACCCCTAGCACGAACCAATATCGAATTCGTATCGTTTGCGAGTCCGAAATGTCATTGTCAAATGTGTACTGATTTTTAGTTCTCGTTACGTACTTTGTGCCGCTGCTATTCAAGTTTACATACAAAATTTGACATTGACATTTTGGTTTGCAAACTATTCGAATTCCATAATGGTTCGTGCTAGGGGGGGGGTACAGGTCTCTATATTTTTATAATTTTCTGCCCCCTGATGGAACTAAACTAAACTTTGCCAGCCTTTGACTAGGTACCTTTCAGTTCCATCGTGAATAAAAATATTATAACCTCTTATTATAAGCATATATGAGGAACTCGATGGTGCGGGGAGTTAGCGCTTTCGGTTGTGATCGTTGAAGTTAAGCAACTTTCGCAGTGGTCCGTCATTGAATGGCTGACCAAAAATTTTCTTTCTCCAATTCCTCCGTGCTTTGGAAGGCATGTAAGTCGGTGGTTCTGGCTGCATCTGCAGTCGTTAGCACTCGCCAATCTGCACTGGGCCCGCGTGGTGGGACAAGACCCAATCTCCCTATTCCATCAATAGGGACAGCCTGTGCCCCAGCAGAGGGGACATTAATAGGCTGATGATGATGATGATAAGTATTTATATTAAGTGCTAATTTTGCATTTCAGATAAAACTTATATTATATAGAAATATTATTTTATCTAGATAAGTGTAAGAAATAAGAATTAAATTTCTAAATTTTTGTTTATAAAGTTTTTTTTCTCGAAAACATCAATACTATAAAAAACCTTGGCCGAGGTAGCTGCGTTCTCGTACTCTGTTGTCGTTAAAATAGGAAAAAAATACCACAGTATTTTAATAATATCAAAATATTAAGTATCCTTGTACATATAATATTAATATTTTGAATTCTTGACAAAGTAACATCTGACAGTTATCTTAACACAAGGAATACTATTATCTGCTGCATAAGCATTGAATCGCAAAGAAAGTTTGCTCTAAAATAATCCTTATTTTCTAAGGCAAAGTGAACAAACGTTTGCGAGAGATTGCAAATAGTCAGAAACTCTCTTTGAACGCTTCTATACACTCGAGGACAAAATACTGCAACACATACTACTAAAAACTCGAGACCTTGAAATCGTATTTGACATCTTTTAAATTGAATAAAAGTACCTAAGCATTATTATTACAAACTAGCTTTTGCCCGCGACTTCATCCGCGTTATCGTCGTTTTTCGTAAAAAAGTAGCATATGTCCTTCCTCAGGGTTCCGTGGTTTTGATGTGACAGACAGATTAACTTTCGTATTTTAGTAGGGAAATATAATACTGTTAAAAATATCGCAATATGGAACCGCAGAATATTATTATTATCACTGTGCCCCGAGACCATCAGCGTGTAACTCCTTGTATGTTATTATGTTAATGTATTGGTAATATTGTTTAGATCGCTTTCACATGAGTCTTAAGTACATAAAGAATGAAAATACTTCAGCGCAAAGCTTCCGGGTAGACTACGTTGAAATTTGACCCGTCCGGAACGTGAAAATAAAAAATTCTAGGACTGCTAACCCGGGAAAGACCGACATAACTGACCATGTGAAAAACAACTGACACCGAGATCTACTGGTCTGAAAGGTCTGCCCTTGAGCCTTATTTATTGTCATTGCTTAACACACCGATACTGGGAATTGCGTTCTTTTAAATTGGAATGGAAAATTATTTGGTATTATGGGAATTCTGGGAATAAAGATGGTTTCTCCTGCACCGCAACCTATTAAAATTTGAGCCTCGATTACATTTTGTTGCAACTGGGTTACTTTAAGCCGAGTTCCATTGCAAATTTGAGGTGGTCTTAAATTTCGGAGCAGAATAATCGGAATGCCAATTTTTAAACAAATTTCATGAGAAGGAAGTACGGGCATATTTAAAGAATTTAAAAATTCTATCGGGTAATTAGTGGCTTCTTGTACATCGGCCATTCTATTTATTGAACTATAAACTTTGCTTTCCCCCTGGATATTCGACAGTATTTTATTATTAATCTCAGATGCCTGGTCATTGCGAGGAGTTAAAATGGACCTTTCGCATAGCCAAGAATTGTTCTTATTTAATATATTTGTTACGTCACCGTAAACTGACGATGTAAGATGTTGTTGGGATTGCACTATACAACATAACTCAGGCGTCAGAATAAGTTTTCCTTGGTGTAGCAGTGGATAGGTATCTTTGGTGAAGGTATTTTCTTTAATAATATATCAGAAAATTCACGATCATCCGGGTTATCTACAGTTCTCACTCGCATGTTTATAGTCAAATGCACCGATTGTATATCACGCCACAAATAAGAGCTTTTCAGGCAAGCCCTAACCTCAGCAGCTCGGGTTCCCCGTGGTATTACCGTTAAGGTTTGTCGGAAATCACCACAAAATAAAACTGTGATACCGCCCATGGGTCGATCATTTTGTCTTATATCTCTTAAAGTTCTGTCTACCGCTTCTACTGCTTTTCGATGGGCCATCGTACATTCATCCTATATGATTAAATTACACTTTGAACGAATATTTTTAACGAATACTTTAGCTACCTTACACATAAAATCTAAGTGACTATTTGAACTAAAATATTCTTATAGAATTATAACCAGAAATATATACAACTCACAACAAAAAAGAAATGAAAATAAAGCTGAAACGCGTGTGCAATACTATCTACCTATACCTCCTTCACTTAAAAATAAATACTTATAACTACTTTAATTAATAAAAGTACCTACGCTTAATAATTTTTAATTTGAACGAATATTTAAACACTACCAAAACAACTAATACCTGTTTTACAAAATAACAACAAAAGAAATTCAAATAAACTATTTAAAGACTAAAAGTCGCGCTGATAAGCACGGTTTCGGTCTCCCAGGCGGGGGAGCAGATGAGAAATCCTCATGGATACCCTACAGCCGGCTGCAAGGTTATGTCAGACTCGTACTGACTAAAAAACACCCGTAGGGGCTGCCTCTGGCCGGGAAGGCCTCTAAGGCTTCATCGGAAGCGATCGTCCCCCAGGGGGGGAGCGACGCAGAAAACAGATTTAGACAGCTCGCTCTCGGACCTTTGATACCCTACCGCTGCCGCGACCCGTGTCGAACGCGGCAACCATTACACAAAAATAATCCTTATAGCATGATTCAGTATTCACGTGCGACGGCGCGATGGCTTATTTATAAGTTTGGTGTTTCTATACCGAGTATTATAAACGTAAGAGTAAACAAATATGATCAGAATGCTCCGAACTGCTAAGCTATCGGGAGTTACACGTGTTATTGTGAGTCAACCATAAAAGATAGACATATGCTGTTGCGGGATATTTTTTAGACAATTTTATGTAGAATATTTCCGTCATACATGATTTCTATGTAACTTTAATCATTAAGGCTGCACACGCGACGGAAGCTTAAAAAATGGAGTAACTTCTCCCGTTTTCCCAACATTTCCCTTCACTACTCTGCTCCTACTGATTGTAGCGTGATGAAAAGTATACTTTAACCTGCCCAGGAGTATGAAGAATAATTGTACCAAGTTTCGTTAAAATCCGTCGAGTAGTTTTTGTTTCTATAAGGAACATACACACAGACAGACAGACAAAAAATTTACTGATTGCATTTTTGGCATCAGTATCGATCACTAATCACCCCCTGATAGTTATTTTAAAAATATATTTCATGTACAGAATTGACATCTCTACAGATTTATTATAAGTATAGATAAGCACGGTTTCTCAATATCAATTATTTTCTGTCAATAAGGTCGAACGCTCTGAACGCATCGACAGCCAAATATTGAATGAAGCTCGCTTTCTTTTTTTTTGTTTCTTCCCAGGCGGGGGAGGGGGTGTGAAATCCTCATGGATACCCTACAGCCGGCTGTAGAGTTATGTCAGACTCTTACTGACTAAAACACACCCGTGGGGGGTGCCTATGGCCTTAGGGGCCTTACAGGCTTCATCTGATGCGATCAACCCCTGAGAAGGGGATGATGCAGCGCTGCCTTAGTAAATACTACTGCTAGTGCGCTTAGAGGACGGATGCACCCTGATGTGCATCCGTATCGGTTTGGGACTGAGTGGCTGAAGGTCTCTCAGGATCGGGGGGGCGGGGAAGCTCGCTTTCGGACCTCCCGCCTTTTTATACCTTACCGCGCCGCCACGACCCGTGTCGAGCGCGGCAGCCGTTACACAAAAATAATCCTTAAAGCATGATTCAGTATTCACGTGCGACGGCGCGATGGCTTATTTCATGTATAAGTTTGGTGTTTCTATACCGATTTCTATGATTCTTTTTTTATTGAATAGGTAATAATGTTAACTTTTTTTAAATTAGGGATGAGTGAGAGTATTATAAACGTAAGAGTAAACAAATATAATCAGAATGCTCCGAACTGCTAAGCTATCAGGAGTTACACGTGTTATTGTGAGTCAACCATAAAAGATAGACATATGCTGTTGCGGGATATTTTTTAGACAATTTTATGTAGAATATTTCCGTCATACATGATTTCTATGTAACTTTAACCAATAAGGCTCCACACGCGACGGAAGCTTAAAAAATGGAGTAACTTCTCCCGTTTTCCCAACATTTCCCTTCACTACTCTGCTCCTATTGATTGTAGCGTGATGAAAAGTATACTATAACCTGCCCAGGAGTATGAAGAATAATTGTCCCAAGTTTCGTTAAAATCCGTCGAGTAGTTTTTGTTTCTATAAGGAACAAACACACAGACAGACAGACAGACAGACAGACAAAATTTTTACTGATTGCATTTTTGGCATTAGTATCGATCACTTATCACCCCCTGATAGTTATTTTGAAAATATATTTCATGTACAGAATTGACCTCTCTACAGATTTATTATAAGTATAGATAGATAATAAGTAAAAAGTTAATTTAAATGTAAAAATCTGGAAGAAAGAAGAAATTTCGACACAGTAATTCTCGGTTCGATTCAAAAGTTGTTTTTTTCTACTAAGTATAAATTTCTTAGAAAAAAATCGAGCAGCCTAATGCTTAAACAATAAGTACTTATTACAAAAAAAGGTTTGATTACATGTTTTTTGTTGAAAAAAAATCTTTATGAAACATCAATAACTTTTATTAGTATGTTTGTTACCATTAGGTAACTCACATTTATAAAAAAGTAATATTCACAGCTATTTTAAGATAAAACATCTTCTCTTCTTCTAAGAAATATTTTCACTTTTACGACTGATTGTAAACTGCTTTATGTTTAGTGTTAATAACAAGATAGAACATAACGGCTAATTCCTAATGCGCATTTAATAAAATTTCAGTAGCTTTTAAACTAAAGTGAATGAATCACTATAGTTTAAAAGCATTCGCGCGTTATCTTAATAACTCTAGTCACAAATTTATGCAAAGTTATTTGGTTGTAGTCAGTTTGTAAAGTTCAAGTTATTTCGTAACTTAGAACCTCTGAATCGATCGGATAATTTGCTGTTTTTATGCTTCATATTTTACAGCTTTGGTAAAGCTAATGTTTTGATTGTGTGCTCCTTCATCTGCACCCTCAAATTTATCATCACCCCCTTTTTTTTATAACGCAGGTAAAAAATCTTTTTACAGACGACGGCGCCTTTAAGAGGCACACCGCCGAACGGACGTCGCACCTGGCTCCCGCAAGTCTTACGGACCCCCCAGCGGCTACCCACCGAGGACCCCGCAACTCTTATGGGCGCTTTACAGCATAATATCCGCTAAAAAAGACCTGCGAATACCTTCTACACTGCTTAATGCGAAGCCGCGAGGTCCCCGTTAGGGATTCTAACCACGGCTCCGTACCAGAGCAGCTTCCCGGCCTCGCCGGGGCTCCACGGCAGGGATCTCCCGCGGTATTACGGGGACCCCGCAGACGTGCGCAGGTAGGCCCGCGCGTGGGGGCTGGGTACGCGGCCTAATGCCCCTGCAACCTCTTTCATGTATGTCAAAAATGATACTTCTTTACGATTGCCGCTAATAATTTCACACACCTGCGTCTATTGCGATCAAAGACGAAGGCTCGTATTACAGAATGACTACTAAGTTTTGATCTTTACTTGAGTACAGTTAGAAAGGGATGTCGCTCTGTATAGCACATAGCGCCATCCCTTTCTAACTGTGCTCAAGTAAAGGTCGACACTTAGTTGTCATTCTGTAATGCGGGCCGAAGCTTCATGGCGATAGTCGCAGATGTAGAAGAGGCAGTTAGGTCGGCAGTTAGTTAAGAAGAGGAGGTTAGGTCCCTCCAAAATATCAGCTTTGCAGCGGCAATCCATTTTTACCGTTTGCAACATTATGCTGAGGTGGGCCCTGTTGATGATTTATTGTAATTGTTAATGTATGTTATGTCGGCAATAAATGTTTTTTCTTCCTTTTTTTCATTAGTTTAGCGCACGGCTGCCTACAGTGCCTACAGCAAAACTATTGCGCAAATGTTGAAGATCGAAGATCTTAATTTTATTTGATTCTTTAGTTTTATATACTGACAAAAACTAACAAGAGACATGCACTCATATATCGTGAACATCATAATAGTTACTCCATAATGTAGTATGTGTGTTATTTCTTTGTAGGCAACTTTATTTGTCCGAATCTGTAGTGCCAATGGTATCGTGCCGACATAACAACGCACTTAACCGTCCCAGACTGAGGTCCCCGATGACAAGTGTTTAACGCTAGCGACACTTTGTGTTATTATGATGTTGACATGTATTCAGTTGAGCTTTATATAGAATCTATTTGTCACATTTTTTAAGTAAGTAGTTTGATTTTGAACAAAAATAAATATCCGTCTCCCTCTGCTACCAACATAATTATTGTAAAAAATCCAAGATAACAATCATTTTAACTGCAGCATTTAATAAGTTCGGTATTAATTCATAGATATGTAAAAGGGTAGTTCTTCAAGGTCTTTTGGCGGTCATACGCTTGTTATTTCTAATCTATTGTAAATACATACATATCCTTATACATTTTAATAAAAAAGTAAGTGATATCTATTATATCAGATTTTAAAATATTTTTCTAAAATTCATTATCCCGAGCTCATTCATGTTTGAGAACGTACCAGTCTGGACCCGACTACAGTGCGATCAAGATCTTGTAGCGCGTGCCCGAAATCGGAACTACTTTGAGAAAAGTATAAATAATGTACGCTCCGCACACGCATGCTCCTTTTATAATTTTGATTTATGTAGGTATTTATATTTATCGCAAAATTAATTTGAATCTTTGTTGGAATTTCTTTTTTACTATTGTTGATATGTAATTTCTACCGTACGTATTTTAATTTCTGAATTGAATACAAAGTGAGTTTCTGTAATTGGCTAAAGTACCGATAAAAAATAATATTAGATTATATTGTGTAAAACGCTGTTGAAACTTGTTCATGATAAATAAATAAATAAAAATACTCCTTTTATTTAAAGTGAAAGTTGTAAGTAGGTCTTTTATATTTCCCATTATTCTTTCCGAGTTATTGTAAATTATAACGTTCCCTATAGTGAGGATATTTTACGTACTTAGTCACCCTTATTTCACCACCTATTCTTCAGCAGCGCCCTCCTGTCAATCCATCAAAATACCACACGATCTTCTCGTACTTGGTCGTACTGTAAAGACAGCACCAGCAGACGGTATGCCGGCTGTATCTACACTATAGTAGTTTGAACTCACCGATCCGCACTATGCCCGCATGTTGGGTCATGGCCTAACCTCCCTGTTCCATCCACAGTGAAGGCCTGTGCCTCAGCAGATAGGACATTGTAAGTTGGTGATGATAATGATGAACTTCATAAAAGTTTAATTTTCTTCACTCAGTGCAAGCGTAAGAATATGGTGCAAAAATCAAGCAGGACATTTAAATTACGATCTGACATGCTTGGTCCCTTGAATTTAATCCGGAGACAGTTTGCGTCAGAGGGTTCACAACCACCGGTCCCACCACCATACAATGTTATTTATTTTACTCCAATGTCTATTTTACTAGTATCTACCAAAATCCCCTAAACATTGTTCACAGGAACCGCCAAGCTAATCAAAAATTGAAGATGCAACAACAATTTGAAACAACACCCGTCAAAACCAACCGGCAAACGCAATGTCGTTACAACCCACGAAATTACAATATCTGATGACGATTTATAGCGATTCGCACAAGGGGAAACGGTCCAAATAACGGTTTATCGCAACATAAAAATATCCCATAAATTGTGCCTACGTCCAAGTCGGCAAGTAAATCCAGATATTCGACCTTAATGCGGTGACGTTGTCTTACTGTTAACACACTTAGGTAATGCGTATTATGTTGCTTCTTGAAGACATGCCAAGAATAATAGCGAACGAATGAAACACGGATTGCCAAAAGGAATCGCGATTTTCCGTTTCAATTTGGACATCAATTTTAAAAAGTGGCATCTATACGTCGTCTGCCACCACGGCGAATGTTCTTTTTTGCCTTTTCTCTCCGTCTTATTTTAGAACCTTCTTGATTTGTGAAAGCTTGACAAATTATATTCTCTAAATTTTCTGAAGGTTTTTTTAAATGCGTCTCTCCCTTATGGAAATAAGAACTTTGGGGACGACTACGCTACATTATTTTTTTTCAAGTGCTGACATTTCTGCTGTGGTCACCATTAAACACTATTCAAAAATTAAAATAACTATTCCAATCCCTGTTCCTTTCTACCTTATGCCTGGGCACAGCCTGGGGTCCTCGTTAAGAGATATAAATCAGCATTAACAGAAGAAATCCCTAGAAACCAAATTTAGCGATAGTGACATAGGAAGTTTTCACGTATCACACACAGCATCGTGACCTTTCAATCCTTATTGTTTTCAAAAACATGTTTCAGGTCGAAATGGTTAGAAAGATTATGAAACCAATATAATATTTAATTTCCAAGACATCCGCGTGAAAATCTGGCATGGCAGGTATAAGACCACTGAAAACAGCGTCCCTTTTCTGGTTCGTTGTTCTTTCTATGATAAAATAGAGAATAAATTCCTAAACGGTTTATCCCATTCGATTATACGATGCGATCTTCAATTGTTCGGAATGGTACTCAATACGAAAAGTTGCGAGAGGAACTTAATACTGTTTCGTTCCAACGCTGCCTACGCTTTAGAAATGACAAAGTAAAGGCTAAAACGTAATTTCCTTTTACTATAGTTTCAATAACTTCCTTGAAATCATCTATACTTATAATAAATCTGTAGAGAGGTCAATTCTGTACATGAAATATATTTTCAAAATAACTATCAGGGGGTGATAAGTGATCGATACTAATGCCAAAAATGCAATCAGTAAAAATTTTGTCTGTCTGTCTGTCTGTGTGTGTGTTTGTTCCTTATAGAAACAAAAACTACTCGACGGATTTTAACGAAACTTGGTACAATTATTCTTCATACTCCTGGGCAGGTTATAGTATACTTTTCATCACGCTACAATCAATAGGAGCAGAGTAGTGAAGGGAAATGTTGGGAAAACGGGAGAAGTTACTCCATTTTTTAAGCTTCCGTCGCGTGTGGAGCCTTAATGGTTAAAGTTACATAGAAATCATGTATGACGAAAATATTCTACATAAAATTGTCTAAAAAATATCCCGCAACAGCATATGTCTATCTTTTATGGTTGACTCACAATAACACGTGTAACTCCTGATAGCTTAGCAGTTCGGAGCATTCTGATTATATTTGTTTACTCTTACGTTTATAATACTCTCACTCATCCCTAATTTAAAAAAGTTAACATTATTACCTATTCAATAAAAAAAGAATCATAGAAATCGGTATAGAAACACCAAACTTATACATGAAATAAGCCATCGCGCCGTCGCACGTGAATACTGAATCATGCTTTAAGGATTATTTTTGTGTAACGGCTGCCGCGCTCGACACGGGTCGTGGCGGCGCGGTAAGGTATAAAAAGGCGGGAGGTCCGAAAGCGAGCTTCCCCGCCCCCCCGATCCTGAGAGACCTTCAGCCATTCAGTCCCAAACCGATACGGATGCACATCAGGGTGCATCCGTCCTCTAAGCGCACTAGCAGTAGTATTTACTAAGGCAGCGCTGCATCATCCCCTTCTCAGGGGTTGATCGCATCAGATGAAGCCTGTAAGGCCCCTAAGGCCATAGGCACCCCCCACGGGTGTGTTTTAGTCAGTAAGAGTCTGACATAACTCTACAGCCGGCTGTAGGGTATCCATGAGGATTTCACACCCCCTCCCCCGCCTGGGAAGAAACAAAAAAAAAAGAAAGCGAGCTTCATTCAATATTTGGCTGTCGATGCGTTCAGAGCGTTCGACCTTATTGACAGAAAATAATTGATATTGAGGAACCGTGCTTATCTATACTTATAATAAATCTGTAGAGATGTCAATTCTGTACATGAAATATATTTTTAAAATAACTATCAGGGGGTGATTAGTGATCGATACTGATGCCAAAAATGCAATCAGTAAATTTTTTGTCTGTCTGTCTGTGTGTATGTTCCTTATAGGAACAAAAACTACTCGACGGATTTTAACGAAACTTGGTACAATTATTCTTCATACTCCTGGGCAGGTTATAGTATACTTTTCATCACGCTACAATCAGTAGGAGCAGAGTAGTGAAGGGAAATGTTGGGAAAACGGGAGAAGTTACTCCATTTTTTAAGCTTCCGTCGCGTGTGCAGCCTTAATGATTAAAGTTACATAGAAATCATGTATCACGGAAATATTCTACATAAAATTGTCTAAAAAATATCCCGCAACAGCATATGTCTATCTTTTATGGTTGACTCACAATAACACGTGTAACTCCCGATAGCTTAGCAGTTCGGAGCATTCTGATCATATTTGTTTACTCTTACGTTTATGATACTCGGTATAGAAACACCAAACTTATACATGAAATAAGCCATCGCGCCGTCGCACGTGAATACTGAATCATGCTATAAGGATTATTTTTGTGTAATGGTTGCCGCGTTCGACACGGGTCGCGGCAGCGGTAGGGTATGAAAGGTCCGAGAGCGAGCTGTCTAAATCTGTTTTCTGCGTCGCTCCCCCCCTGGGGGACGATCGCTTCCGATGAAGCCTTAGAGGCCTTCCCGGCCAGAGGCAGCCCCTACGGGTGTTTTTTAGTCAGTACGAGTCTGACATAACCTTGCAGCCGGCTGTAGGGTATCCATGAGGATTTCTCATCTGCTCCCCCGCCTGGGAGACCAAAACCGTGCTTATCAGCGCGACTTTTAGTCTTTAAATAGTTTATTTGAATTTCTTTTGTTGTTATTTTGTAAAACAGGTATTAGTTGTTTTGGTAGTGTTTAAATATTCGTTCAAATTAAAAATTATTAAGCGTAGGTACTTTTATTAATTAAAGTAGTTATAAGTATTTATTTTTAAGTGAAGGAGGTATAGGTAGATAGTATTGCACACGCGTTTCAGCTTTATTTTCATTTCTTTTTTGTTGTGAGTTGTATATATTTCTGGTTATAATTCTATAAGAATATTTTAGTTCAAATAGTCACTTAGATTTTATGTGTAAGGTAGCTAAAGTATTCGTTAAAAATATTCGTTCAAAGTGTAATTTAATCATATAGGATGAATGTACGATGGCCCATCGAAAAGCAGTAGAAGCGGTAGACAGAACTTTAAGAGATATAAGACAAAATGATCGACCCATGGGCGGTATCACAGTTTTATTTTGTGGTGATTTCCGACAAACCTTAACGGTAATACCACGGGGAACCCGAGCTGCTGAGGTTAGGGCTTGCCTGAAAAGCTCTTATTTGTGGCGTGATATACAATCGGTGCATTTGACTATAAACATGCGAGTGAGAACTGTAGATAACCCGGATGATCGTGAATTTTCTGATATATTATTAAAGAAAATACCTTCACCAAAGATACCTATCCACTGCTACACCAAGGAAAACTTATTCTGACGCCTGAGTTATGTTGTATAGTGCAATCCCAACAACATCTTACATCGTCAGTTTACGGTGACGTAACAAATATATTAAATAAGAACAATTCTTGGTTATGCGAAAGGTCCATTTTAACTCCTCGCAATGACCAGGCATCTGAGATTAATAATAAAATACTGTCGAATATCCAGGGGGAAAGCAAAGTTTATAGTTCAATAAATAGAATGGCCGATGTACAAGAAGCCACTAATTACCCGATAGAATTTTTAAATTCTTTAAATATGCCCGTACTTCCTTCTCATGAAATTTGTTTAAAAATTGGCATTCCGATTATTCTGCTCCGAAATTTAAGACCACCTCAAATTTGCAATGGAACTCGGCTTAAAGTAACCCAGTTGCAACAAAATGTAATCGAGGCTCAAATTTTAATAGGTTGCGGTGCAGGAGAAACCATCTTTATTCCCAGAATTCCCATAATACCAAATAATTTTCCATTCCAATTTAAAAGAACGCAATTCCCAGTATCGGTGTGTTAAGCAATGACAATAAATAAGGCTCAAGGGCAGACCTTTCAGACCAGTAGATCTCGGTGTCAGTTGTTTTTCACATGGTCAGTTATGTCGGTCTTTCCCGGGTTAGCAGTCCTAGAATTTTTTATTTTCACGTTCCGGACGGGTCAAATTTCAACGTAGTCTACCCGGAAGCTTTGCGCTGAAGTATTTTCATTCTTTATGTACTTAAGACTCATGTGAAAGCGATCTAAACAATATTACCAATACATTAACATAATAACATACAAGGAGTTACACGCTGATGGTCTCGGGGCACAGTGATAATAATAATATTCTGCGGTTCCATATTGCGATATTTTTAACAGTATTATATTTCCCTACTAAAATACGAAAGTTAATCTGTCTGTCACATCAAAACCACGGAACCCTGAGGAAGGACATATGCTACTTTTTTACGAAAAACGACGATAACGCGGATGAAGTCGCGGGCAAAAGCTAGTACCAAATAATTTTCCAATCCAATTTAAAAGAACGCAATTCCCAGTATCGGTGTGTTATGCAATGACAATAAATAAGGCTCAAGGGCAGACCTTTCGTGTTGTTGGAGTAGATCTCGGTGTCAGTTGTTTTTCACATGGTCAGTTATGTCGGTCTTTCCCGGGTTAGCAGTCCTAGAATTTTTTATGTTCACGTTCCGGACGGGTCAAATTTCAACGTAGTCTACCCGGAAGCTTTGCGCTGAAGTATTTTCATTCTATATGTACTTAAGACTCATGTGAAAGCGATCTAAACAATATTACCAATACATTAACATAATAACATACAAGGAATTACACGCTGATGGTCTCGGGGCACAGTGATAATAATAATATTCTGCGGTTCCTTATTGCGATATTTTTAACAGTATTATATTTCCCTACTAAAATACGAAAGTTAATCTGTCTGTCACATCAAAACCACGGAACCCTGAGGAAGGACATATGCTACTTTTTTACGAAAAACGACGATTACGCGGACGAAGTCGCGGGCAAAAGCTAGTCAATAATAAAATTGCCACTGTTATCGGAGTTAACGCACACATTTGTAACGAGAGAAGTAACACCCAAAGGAATGTGCTTTCGTTTGATTGATATTTTGGCAAGCGTGGAATGGCGCTGTCAGTTTCAATATTCATACCTAATGTACTTTTTGTATGAACTCAGTGATTATTGAAACAAAAAGCTGAACCTATTGATCTATGTTGGTGCAGACACCTCTCTAGTCTGCTTTGAATTCCAACTACAAAGCGTTTATAGGAGAACTTGTTGATAATAAATACCTATTTGTTTCCGAGTTATGGTGGTTCTTAAAGTAATATGAATAAAGAAAACCTTATTTTTGGCCTGAATAATTGTAGAAAGTCGTCAGGAATTTGTTATTCTTAAAATGTCTTATTAATAAACAATTTGGTTTGGTTTCTTTCAACTTATGAGTACGTAAAAATACAATGTGTATATTTATAGAATGTACGTAAAACTAATAAATTAATAAAACAAACATTCGTAATAAGTATATTTTCGTTTCGATTTTCATCAGTCCTGACAGCTCGGATGTTCTGCAAATACATTTATTGAGGAAGAGCGAAAATAAAATGTAACCAAGTTGCCGTGTCACACGTGACAGACAGACAGACAACCCGACGATGGCTATTGAATGTACACGTATACTAGCTTTGCTACATTACGTATATCTGAACCAAAATAGCAAAGAATTCATTAGTTGTAAAATAGACGCTTTCGCGTACCAAAAGTGAATTTATTTTATAGATATTTTTAGTAGAATTTCTGTCATATATCATTGTACTACCTCATTTACTTTTATTTCTTCATGATCATATAAAAACTTTCAGCTTTGTTTATGAATATTGATTAGTTTGATCGTTTTCATTTGATGGGTCTGGGTTTTGCTTGAAAGATTAACTAGTACATTATGTATATCCTCAACAGCAATCGTAAACTAGAAATAATCAGATCGAAACATCTGTTTCGATTTGAATGAAATTTTATATACAGAAGAGCACGTTTTCAATAACCAACATTATTATTTTTCAAAACAAAAGAAGGACAGCAAACAAAGCAAGGGCAAATTCTGAAGTTCACGCGGACGCACCTACGGACGCACAGAGTTCACATGGGCCTAAAGAGGAAAGAACGATATGATAAAATAAGAGAATAAACTACTTAAATCGATAGTTTTTTTTTAAAACACTCATTTATTTATTACATTTTAAGTTGATGTATATAACATAATTGTGCTGTAGAGGATTCTATAGTTGGTAGAGTAGCCCCATCAGAATCCGAGGCGAGTCGAGATGCAGCCAGGGAGGTCGAATGGGTGGGAAAGAAAGGGACAGGAGAGGACGGTTTAATAATAGTGAGAGGCGAAAGAAGAGAAGAGGAAAGGAAACGAAATAGATAATAAATAAAAGGTTTAAAGGATGGGAGTAAGAGTGTAAGGGAATAGGGAAAATGTACGTATGTAATGCAAGCATAGAGTGAGGTCCTACTCAGTGGAGTCATACAGATACATAAACAGATTTGTTTTGTATTAGTATTAATTGTTACAATATAATATTGTATGGTCTTGGTTTATATAGTTTATAGTTCTCTATTGAGAACCAAAATTATGTAAAATTCTCTTTGGGTGGGGGCGCTGGCAACTGCGTCACAGTTTTTACTAATACAGCTGTGAACGATTACCTCTTAATATTAGAAAATCAATGAATGCATCCACTGATTGTTTCGAGGGAACACTTGTAATTTGGAGTGAACATAAATAACTATATTATTATCTAAGTAACAGTTTACTAGAAAAAAAAAACCACGCGGACCAGGCAGCGGACGGGACTCGAACCCGCACCCTTTGCAATCCGGGCGAATGCACTGACCATTATGCTACCACGGCCCTATTCGGCGCGTCGAAATTTTCCTAGCCTTAAGCTGCAAGGCTGCCATCTCTTCGCATTGTAGATAACCCACAATGTCAAATGAATACTTTTTAAGTATTAAACATTTTGAAAGAAGAAATAGCAATTACAGTTATGTTTTTTTTTATTTATTTTTAAGCATTTAACTGCTAGATGTTTAAATTTACAGGTTTACAAAAGTATCATGGACCTTCATATCTAACATAGTGCTATATACTTAGTATTAAGTATTGCGTCTTGCACACCTTATATTTTATACCCCGCGACATTTTCATGATCCATTTTACTGCTGAAATGTGTTTTAATCTATACTTATAATAAATCTGTAGAGAGGTCAATTCTGTACATGAAATATATTTTCAAAATAACTATCAGGGGGTGATAAGTGTTCGATACTGATGCCAAAAATGCAATCAGTAAAATTTTTGTCTGTCTGTCTGTCTGTCTGTCTGTCTGTGTGTATGTTCCTTATAGAAACAAAAACTACTCGACGGATTTTCACGAAACTTGGTACAATTATTCTTCATACTCCTGGGCAGGTTATAGTATACTTTTCATTACGCTACAATCAATAGGAGCAGAGTAGTGAAGGGAAATGTTGGGAAAACGGGAGAAGATACTCCATTTTTTAAGCTTCTGTCGCGTGTGGAGCCTTAATGGTTAAAGTTACATAGAAATCATGTATGACGGAAATATTCTACATAAAATTGTCTAAAAAATATCCCGCAACAGCATATGTCTATCTTTTATGGTTGACTCACAATAACACGTGTAACTCCTGATAGCTTAGCAGTTCGGAGCATTCTGATTATATTTGTTTAATCTTACGTTTATAATACTCTCACTCATCCCTAATTTAAAAAAAATAACATTATTACCTATTCAATAAAAAAAGAATCATAGAAATCGGTATAGAAACACCAAACTTATACATGAAATAAGCCATCGCGCCGTCGCACGTGAATACTGAATCATGCTTTAAGGATTATTTTTGTGTAACGGCTGCCGCGCTCGACACGGGTCGTGGCGGCGCGGTAGGGTATAAAAAGGCGGGAGGTCCGAAAGCGAGCTTCCGCGCCCCCCCGATCCTGAGAGACCTTCAGTCGCTCAGTCCCAAACCGATACGGATGCACATCAGGATGCATCCGTCCTTTAAGCGCACTATGCAGTAGTATTTACTAAGGCAGCGCTGCATCATCCCCTTCTCAGTGGTTGATCGCATCAGATGAAGCCTGTAAGGCCCCTAAGGCCATAGGCACCCCCCACGGGTGTGTTTTAGTCAGTAAGAGTCTGACATAACTCTACAGCCGGCTGTAGGGTATCCATGAGGATTTCACACCCGCTCCCCCGCCTGGGAGGAAACAAAAAAAAAAGAAAGCGAGCTTCATTCAATATTTGGCTGTTGATGCGTTCAGAGCGTTCGACCTTATTGACAGACAATAATTGATATTGAGAAACCGTGCCTATCTTAGAATAAAAACCAAACATTTATAAACAAAATTAGCAAATAAATCATGTAAAACGTGTAGAAAATGAGTACTGGAAAACGGAAATATGAGAATTTTAGTTTGGTTATAAATACTGGTAATAAAAATGACCGTTATCTATCTACTATATAAAAATAAGCCGGGTTTTCCTCCCTGACGCTATAACTCCAGAACGCACGAACCGATTTCCACGGTTTTGCATTCGTTGGAAAGGTCTCGGGCTCCGTGAGGTTTATAGCAAAGAAAATTAAAAAAAAAATTAAAAAAAAACTTCTTTTAATCACCAAACGAAATGTTACTTAAAACGAAGCCATCTGGTGGCGAAACGGAGTTCGCCGGGTTTGCTAGTTTTAAATAAATCTACGCTTGACTTTAATGTGTTTTGCACCATCATTTCTAACTTACTTAAATTTAAAAATATCCATACCATAAATAAATGGTGCAAGCGCATTAAAGTCAACCATAAATTTATCACTACAATTAAACACATTTCATAAATTAAATTAAACCCATAAAGCTAGTATAACGGACATAATTTTGATAATACTATCTAAATAACATTATTGCTATTATAACTCATTCTTATATCTGTACTTATTTCTTGAGCTATATTTTAGAGTAAATTTATTAATACCAAACTTTTGGCTATAGGCCAAATGTATGGATGAACGGTAATTGACCTATTGTGAACTAACGTTTGCCCTATAGTCTAGAAGACTAGTTCAAATACCAGTTAGCGATACATAAAGAAGATTGGTCATAATGTATTTAGGAGTAGAAAACTTGGTTATATTCTATTGCTTGTCATATTGTAGTGTTGTTTTTTTCTGTTGCCATCGCATGCGCTAACAAATTCAACTTCAATTAAACTAAAGAGAACAGGCCGAATATCGGAAGGTGCAAATTCTAATACTGCCTGAAGCCTAAACCGCGTGAGTTTTTTTATTAAAAAAATCTTTAGATCTAGTAATCTAGCAGTTGTGTTTTAAAATAAAAATATAATTAACTTTAATTGAACTAAAAAATATATTCATCAACATTTGAATGAGACGTAAAATAACATTACTAGAAATAAAAAGTGCTTCATAACAACAAATCCACATTTTTTTTACTAGGTAAATGTCCTGGGTGTCGATTTTGCTAACTTAATCTAACAATCGTGTATGCTGTAGTACCTTTGATTTTTGATATAATTAAATGTTACTCAAATACAAAATCAAAAATGTACTTGCTTACTCATTTGTTTTGATTATCTATATGAATCTGTAATTTTAATTTTTATTAACAAGAAATGTGTTAAAAATCCGCACTACTGAAACACTATTGAAACACGATTTTTACGTTATAGCTTAGCAGCATCAACACCCCGATTCCGTACTTGAACAGAACCTTAGCATATTTCATTATATGATTGATTCTGAAACTCTTTTCAAGTTTGTTCTATGATTCCCAAGGCATTAACAGAATCTCATGTTGATACGTAGGAAAGCAATAATCGTAAGTTCGAATATTTGATTGTGGAGACCTGCTGCCTTGGTCTTAACAGACACCTAGATTTCCTTCTAGTATTTATCTCTAAGGCTACAAGGCAGTACCATATATGCGGTATTATTTTTACCCGATTGCGAAAGGATGGTGTAGGTATTTGTTTGTTTTTATCACAGATTTTTTTTTAATTATCCCTGCCCCCCATATATGATATGATATATAGCTCGTTTTTATCACGCTCAAAGGTCAAATTACTATGGAATTTGACAGTAACACGCAATAGAAAACGTGATATATTGCAAATTGTGTTGCTCATGCTACGGGGGCTGTAATGATAAATGATAAAAATAACCCCCCTTCTCCGTGTTTTGTTTGACCAAGTATGAAATCTAGAGTAATATGTCGCAGAACCCTTTATAACAGACACGCACTTGGCTAGCTTCTATCTCCAAATTTCTTATTAAACACCTATCTTTAACCGCTAACGGAAATATCAATGAAACGTGAACAAAGTGAGAAATATTTAATTAGGTACCTTACCTAAACCAAACGCGACACAGACCGAATTCTCGAAATAAGAAGCAACAAAATGAGTGTCGACAGATATATTAGTCAAACACCTGATAACGCGGCGGTTTCCTTTGATGCAATCGGGAGCGTTGTCGGATTAGCACTTATCTGTATTATCTCTGCAGACATCAGAGGGAGAGAGCGTCTCCGCTAGATAATAATTTCTACCTTAATGTTGCTAGTCAACGGCATAATGTCCTGTTGTAGGGGGAAATAGCCAAAAACATGTTTTACGTAAGAAGAAATCGACCTAATCTACATTTGGAATGATGAAATTAATAAATAAAGTTTCACTATTCCATAAAAATATGGTAATTAAATGAAGTAAAAAAAAACTTATTCCGACATAATTGATAATCCTACCAATATGATAAATGTGAAAGTTCGTATTTTCGGATGTAAATTCAAATACGCCAATACGGCTAATAAGATTTTGGATAAAAAAGCATATTTAATAAGTTCTGGACATCAAACAACTTATTATGCTGAGCTTACCTATATTAAGGATTCTAAGTAACGCATTAGATTATATGCAATAAACAAGTTAGCTAACCTGGCGGTAAGTAAAAACTGTCGCTCATGTATGCACAATTGTACCCTTAGCACGAACCAATATCGAATTCGTATCGTTTGCGAGTACAAAATGTCATTTGCAATAGTGTACTGATTTTTAGTTCTCGTTACGTACTTTGTGGCGCTGTTGTTCAAGTTTCCATACAAAATTTGACATTGACATTTTGCACTCGCAGACTATTCGAATTCGATAATGGTTCTTGCTAGTGGTACAGAAAGTCACAATTATGGCATCAGATCGTATGAAACTGTAATACAATACACACACACACATACACACGGCAATTGATTGGGTTCAGGTCGGCAGGGTGAGTATGGCTCGAGCGGTACACATGTCTTGTCACTTGTCCCAGCTATATTCGCAAATATGCTCTATTTACACTTAACATCAGGCGAGGTAAGGTAATTAAGCGTGGTCGTTTACTGCGGGTCTCATAATAAGGCGCCAATCTCATAAGAAATCCGTAGGAGAACTAAATTAACCGATGTCTTTCGAAGGATTGCTCTGCTGAAGTAGCAGTGGGCGGGACACGTAGCAAGGAGAACCGATAGCCGTTGGGCTGGAACAGTTCTTAACTGACAAACACGCACCGGACGACGCTCAGTAGTCAGGCTCCCTACGAGGTGAACCGACTATCTTGTGCAGGTCTCGGGAAGCCTATGGATGCGAGTGGCGCAGGACCGATCACTGTGGAGATCCTTAGTTGAGGCCTATGCTCAGCAGTGGTACACACCGGTATTATATAGATTAAGTGATAAAACTGAATATAAATCTACACAAATAGTCATCCATACTTTTTTTTCAAATGAAAGGGCAACTAAACAAATTCTCAATATGGAAAAATATGTACAGTTAAGTAATTAACATGTTTTTCGAGTGTTCACGGTTGTATAGCCTTTATGAAGTTTGCCTTATTGAATGGGCAGTTTGCATGAACATTTAATTACGAATAGTATATTTAAAATGCTTCCGTTTATTGGTACAGTCACGAGCACACCATATTAGTATAACACAATAGATTTTTTGACAACAAAATTTAACTGCTATATAGCAAAAAATAATAATAAAAAAATATCTTTAGTAAAATTAATATTTGGAGCCGGATTCATGCCGATGCAAGTATTTAGTAGGTAAATGGGAACTAAGATCTATCATATCAGATCGACAGGCACCGACTCCAAATATTAATTTTATTATTTATATATAATATTTTTATTGAAGATAAAAAAGGTTTTTTATTTTTTTGCTTTTCGGCAGTTTTTTTTTTGTTAAAAAGTTTTTATTTTATAATTTGTAGTGGCTAAATTTTTTTTATATACTACTCGGCATCTAAATCTGTGAGTGAACAATCACCCCTATTTCCCCATCCTTATGGCGCGATTACAGTTGGTCGTTAGCCCGAATACGAATGCGAATGGAATTCGGGTAAAGCCGACTAAGTGTAAATGAATGGAGTCGAGTACACCCGTATTCGGGTAGATTTTTTTTTGTTTACCCGACACCGTCTTCCAGCCCGTATTCAAGCGTAAACATTGGTTCGGGTGCCCGAATTCGAGTAATGTCTTTCATGCACCCGAGGGCTAACGACCAAATGTAATTGCGGCATAATGGTAGGATGTTTGTTTCCATCAGTAGTCTTAGTTTCGCTAGTGAAGCCATAATAATAATTCATCTATGGTATCCAAATTTCTCTGGGACCAATTTCGAGGTATGGTAAGGGCAGATGTTTGTGTAATGAAGACGAGCATTTGTACTCCAGTCATGGATGTTTAATATGTATTTCTATATAAATATACTTATATATGTATTCTATCCGTTACCCTAGCATCCCGTAACACAAGCCTTACAGTGCTTACTTTGGGGCTAGGCTAATTGGTGTTTAAAAAAAAGTCTATTCGTAAACACCTCCCCCTTATTAATAAACTAAGACTAAGCTTGAATTAGTTACTCTATATTTTGTCTCTCTTCATTGAATTACAAATGGCACTTGAGTGATATGAACAAAACTCGGCGCAGCTAGTCTAAGCTTCATTATCAGCCTATTAATGTTCCCACTGCTGGGGCACTGGCTTTCCCTATGGATGTAATAGGGAGATTGGGCCATGACCCACCACGCTGGCCCAGTGCGGATTGGTGGGTGCTAACGACTGCTGATGCAGCCGGGACCAACGGCTTAACGTGCCTTCCGAAGCACGGAAGAGCTCGAGATAGTATTTTTGGTCACCCGTCCAATGACCGACCACTGCGAAAGTTGCTTAAGTTCAACGATCGCAGCCGAACGCGCTAACCACTTGCGCCATCGAGCTCCTCAAAGTGTAAGCTTATTCCTTGTTTATTAATAAAGGAGCTCGAGACAATTAATTATGGACCTGTCAAATTGACGTCCATCGTCATGCGTGTCATAGTTGTGAAGTAACGTAATTACATCGCGTGCGTTAATAAATGCGGTTATATTCCATTACCACTAACCATGGAGCAAATAGGTACAAAGAGGAGTTTTCAATGTTTTCAATGTTCAACAGCTTTTACCAATATTGCCCTGACGTCACTCGTTAATAGTTCTAGCCACCCAGCAACAGAGGTGTTGCCAGGTCCGATTTTCAAAAATCGGGAGGCGTTATAGAAAATTGCAGTAGATGTATGGTATGAGCTACAAGAAAATTTGCAAACCCTCCCCTCACTCAAAGCTCCTTTTTTTTTAAACAATAACATTTATTTTATTTTAATTAAGGTTACCTACATTCCTAATGGCGGAAAACGCATTTCAACATGCAATTCAAAAAAGAAAATCGTATTCTAAGAAAAACAGTAGATTCATACATTGTTTTAAACTTTCATGGTCTATCTATATTATAAAATAAATAAAATCGTAGATATATATACTAAAACCTCACACGAATGTAAAAAATATATAATAAACTCTTAACTTCGCTGAATTATGAGGAAACGGAGGCCTTGTTACAATAGGTAAAAGTAAGAAAAAAAAACATAGCATCACCCCCCACTCACACGTACAAATACACACACACATACACACACTCGACATAAACACACACACATAAAAATACACAAGCCTTTCGTATTTTTATTTTAAAACCATGTAAAAATTTACAGATTTATTATTCTTTGATATATGTGCTTGCATTTATGAGTCCCATTTTTTTTTTGTTTAAACATAAAGATCGATAAGCAAATTGTAATTTTAGTTATGGAAGAGCGGAGTCACCTGTCACAGGCATTATTTGCTAAAAAGGTGGCTTCAATCATGAGTATATAATGTAAGTAAACCAATGATAAACAAAATAAAATTTATTATTATTATTATGGTCACTAACATTATAGATATTAACGGGATTGTTACCATGTACCTTGTTTTTTATGAGTCTCCGATATTCCGTGATCATGGCGCTTGCAACAGTGTCGAAAGATCGGAGACTCATAAAAAACAAGGTACATGGTAACAATCCTGTTAATATCTATAATAGTAGATTCATGTAGAAAAACAGAAGAACGGGGGAAATTTCAGAAATACAGGAGATCTCCTGTGAAATCGGGAGACCTGGTAAACCTGGGCCCTGATATCGACGCTATTTTATGTGGAGTAAAATGCTATAAAACCGATACGAGAGTGCTCCAATAGTGTACCGCTTGTCAAAAGAAGCGCTTAACACTAGTTTTTAATCAGGCAGCGCTGCATCGTCCCCTTCTCAGGGGTCGATCGTATCCAATGTAGCCTTAAAAGTCTTCCTGTCCAGAGGCGTGAGGCCCGACGTAGTGTGTTTTAGTCAGCAACCCAATCTATATATATAAAACTGAAAGGTGACTGACTGACATAGTGATCTATCAACGCACAACCCAAACCACTGGACGGATCGGGCTGAAATTTGGCATGCAGGTAGATGTTATGACGTAGGCATCCGCTAAGAAAGGGTTTTGATCAATTCTACTCCCAAGGGGATAAAATACCGAAGCGAAGCGAGGGCGGGCCACTAGTAATTAATAAAGGAAGAGTAAGCTTTATTATTAGTCACTCTATGTTTTGTCTCTGTTCATTGTATGACAAATGGCATTTGAGTGATATGAACAAAACACGGCGTAACTAGTCTAAGCGTATTCCTCTACGTGGTAAGAGACTTACATAACCTTACAGCGCCTGTAAGGTGAAGATTTCATGAAGATTTCACGAGAGAGAGAAAAGAATAAGCTTTATGATTAGTCACTCTATGTTTGTCTCTGTTCATTATATGACAAATGGCATTTGACTGATATGAACAAAACACGGCGTAACTAGTCTAAGCTTATTCCTCTAGGTGGTAAGAGTCTGTCCTCTAGATTTCACAGTCGCTCCCCCGCATGGGGAGGAAACAAAAAAATTAAAGATAACTAAACACGTGAACTATTTTTCTGTACACTCATTCAAATATATATATATATATATATATATATATATATATATATATATATATAATATCCTTTAATAAAGACTTGAAATTAAAAAAAGATACGTTTCAAAGCTTTAACTGAATAGAAATCCGATGAGCTTATGTATTATATTGTAGCCTGTACATTCTAATTTATTGAAGGTCGAAAATGGTTCATAATTATGATAAGTAAAACTAGTTTTCACACGCGATCGTTATAATAATAACAGTTAATGTCTTACTATATTTAAACGCAACAATTATTTAGATAATACAATTATTGAAGACAAGACCGCGAGACATTCTTGTTCCCTTCTTGAACCAACCACTTTTTTAAATAAGAATAATTATTCAGTCGCGAAGCTAGCAGATGCGGTAAGAAAATTGCCACTGCAGCCATTCCTACCTCGCCGGCCTGACTAATCCTCTACCCTGTAAAGACCTGGAACCTTATTCACTAACAGAAACACAAAACCACTGTAAGGCTTAGATTAAAACAAAAAGGGTAGATACGGTACGCTCATACTTGCATCAAACAAAAACTGATCCCACAGCAGCGTGAACGGGACGACGAGATCCGCGTCACTGCATTACCGACCCGAACGAAAAAGCACGTTAAGTTTCAACGGCAGCGCAAACGAGACGGCGAGATCCGCGTTACTGCATTACCGACCAATCAGGCGACCAGTACTCGACGTCACTACCGAATAAGATTCAAAACAAACAACAATTTTATGAAAAAATATATTTTATAGTACTTATGAATGAAAAGTGATGCCGTGGGTTTTATTTTTAGTTCTTGAGCAATTAGAGCACTTTTTAAAAACACACTTAGGGATTGTTTTATCATATAAACACAAAATATTAGCAATATTTCTTTTTGGCGTTCTCATGTACGTCGTTTGCATGTCAAGTTGTGACTAAAGCGATTAGGGTCGTGGACCACAATTGGTGCGGATCACTTTTGTGAGGCTAGCTAGTGCCGTATCTACCCTTTTTGTTTTAATCTAAGCTGTAAGGTAATGTTATTTTTCTGTGGGCACTGGTTTTATGTTAGGTTTTTTTATGTATGTTTTGAAGATCTCCGTGGCCACGTGGTTTATACGCCGGGGTTCATGGTGTCGCCGACTCGAGAGGTCCAGGGTTCGAATCCCGGTGGGGGCAGATGTTTGTGTGATGAATACGAGCATTTGTACTCCAGTCATGGATGTTTAATATGTCTTCTATATAAATATACTTATATATGTACAGTATATGTATTCTATCCGTTACCCTAGCATCCCATAACACAAGCCTTACAGTGCTTACTTTGGGGCTAGGCAAATTGGTGTGTGAGTGTTAGAAATATTTATATTTATTTATTTATAAGGTGGAGGTTATTTTCACCAGACGGGCTCTCCAATTCGAGTGTAAAACCTCTATTAGCATTAGTTCTCTTATCATTTGACAGTTTGAACGAAGATCACTCCCTTATTATTGTGATATTTTTTAGCATTTTATACAATTTATGTTTAGAATTTTATATTGAATTTATAAAATTAAATATAAAATGCTATAGACAGATAATTGTACCCAAATATATAAAATTTAAATATAAAGGTAACGCACAAGAATTATTTCGATATTGTAATGTGATGAATGCTTATGACAAGGTAAAATACGTAATTCTAACCGAATGTAACGAGACTAAGTACTTGAATATTAATAAAAGACCAGATAATCTGAGCAATGTCGTAGAAAGTTTTTGTTAACGAAATGTAATAATGTCCACGGAAATAGAAAGCTCTGTTATCTTTAACCTTCCCATCTCAATGAATTGCCTAGTAATCTACAGGAAATGTACTCGAACATTATAATCAATAAATATAAATTTAACAGATATTACTTAAAAAATAGTCAACTTGAAAGTATATAAAGTGGTAAAGGAGTGGCTCTCATACACACATAAACCTTGACAGGTTTTTATGTATGGTTGTTGAAATATGTATGGGCATGATGGTACTTGTATAATAAAATAAATAAATAAAATAAATTTTATGAGCGAACGGTACGAAAGGAAAATATTTTTTAAATAAAATCAACATCAATATTGGTCACAAAGAGATAAATAATTGTGCGAACATAATAGTTAACATAGACAACATCAAAAATTATTTCAATAATATTAATGGCCACGTTACAACCTCGCCTTTATATCACGACAAAACTAGTATAACACTAATGCTGGCCATTTTACGATCTTATCGCGTGATAAATCTTGGTGATATTAAAACTGTCTGCAAGTTAACCGGGGTTATCTGTTGGATAATTCATTCAAATTATAACGGGCCATCCACAATTTTTTTCGTATATATGTATCACTTGTTCTCACGTTTGGAGTACAAAGCGTTTGAGGAGATTTGGCTCATGTCCAATCCTTTGATGTCGCCCTGCCCTATTCATAATTCGAGAGAAACGCAAATGGGTGTCGCAATGGGTAAAAGGCGTGCAGTAACACAATAATACTCTTTCACGAAAATTCATTATAAAGTAGTTCTTATAAGAACTAGGTTAAATGAAAATACTTCTTTGGTTTGATTTGGGCTGTTTTCAATAAAATAAGTAGAAATCCGCCCGCGTAGCTTGTAAGGAATTAAGTTATATTTTTATTTTATTTTTTAAGCTTGTAACTGCTTGATATTTGAATCTAAAGAAAATATAACTAGAAAAAACTCCACGCGGACCAGGCAGTAGTCGGGACTCGGAATTAAGTGTTAAGATTTCAATACAAAAATATTATCCTGTTTCCCGAATTTAATGGTAATTTCAAGAAGCTTTTCAATAAAAATCTTTCATACACTCCAAAATGACAAACACAATAAAAAAAATATCAAATGTTGCTCCAGCTTTCATAAATTGCACGTAATTTCAAGGGCACACAAATAAAAAAACAAGTAATATCTATTTTCAAATACTGTAATTAAGCTGGAGTGGCACATTTGGGATTTTTTTAGACGCCCCATGTTTAAAACAAAGTCGGTTTTTACTCAGATTCTAGATCAATAATAATTAACGAATCAGGGCTTGTAACCGGTTTCGAAAATACCGGTAAATAATGGTTAATACCGGTTTTTAGTAAAGGTTTCGTTCGGAGCTCGTCCGAAATGAAAGCGGTACCTAAAACCTTAAACCGGTTTAATCCAGAGCGTCACGTGCACGCGTCGGCATCGCCTGAAGTTTGTTTTGTTTGAACTAATCAAGTCACAACTTGTTAATGCTCAGAGATTGATGCATTTATGGACACGTTTGCTAGCGTCTAGCGAGTCAAGTTATTCATTTTATAGTTGTGTACTGACACACTACTTCACACACTCGCTCTGTAGTTGGAAAGAAACTGACATAAAATAATTATAAATTTGAATTGAAACGACGAAGGCGAAGCCGTCAGTAAGAGCGAAATGAAACCCTTTAAAAACCGCTAAATTGATTTAAAACCTATTTGATTTCACTTTTTAGGAAAATCGGGTTTTTTAAGGTTAAGGAAGAGCCAAACCTAAATACAACGCTCCTAATGTACTTGATACTGATTTAGGTTTGAACCCGGTAAACAAGCCCTGAAATGAATGCTAGCAGTTTCAAATTTAAATAAGTCCTGAATAGAATATAAGTAGTAATCTCACTATGAAACAGCTAATAGGTATGTAACACCTCAATAATCCCTGTTTTGGCATAACCTGATATTTTGTTAGTTTTCGGACATATCCGTAGATGATCCATAAAGAAGCATAGTACAAAACGAGCGTAAATTGACGGGACAACGTACGTCATAACACGAATCGACTCTAATGTTGCTCTCATAAACAAAGCGATAAAATATATTTATGCGTGTGCCCAATTGCCTCTATGATCGATGCTATACTTACTAAACATATCTTTAGAAATGTTTTTAAACATGTTAACATCTAAATATAGAATTTTCAAGAGTTGAATATATTTTAAAGGAGTTTGTAAAAGCAACCATGTGGACATTTATATCTAACTAACTTCCGCTAATATATAACTATGATCCCATAGGAGCTTTACAAAAAAAGTATGAAAAAAATTAAATAATCCTCCAAAAAAAATATCACCTAAAGATATCAGTACCTAAAGTTTAGGTTAAGTTACCAATCGTTTTCTTTCTTTGAGGATCATTTAAAAATATGTGGCAATAATTATCCAGATAATAAACTAGACGTGTGCCACATTCAATCCAAATCTGGTCAGCCCTTTTTGCGTAATTGAGTCAGAAACTTTAAATTATTAATATATTGTCATAATAAAAGACATTGATTATTGTTTGTATCACCTGTAATTTTTCACATCAGATTTAAGTATTGCGTCTGTTTTGGACGTTGTAAAGAATAATAATTTGTTGATCGATAAGTTAACGCACTTGGCGCAAGTGATATTTTCGTCCACTTCTGTTATTGTGGTATGCTCAATTCAGTGGGTACTCAGTTATACTCACTCGATACTCGATAATGGACCGGCCGGAGATAAACAAATTGGCCAGCGCACTTAGCACGCGATACCACATATACCGGCCAAATGGGGCAGGGTCCCAGTGACGGCAAGCGGTTTTAATTAAATTCTAAGTAAATACATAAGAATTCAGTATTGATAATTAGATAAATAACTTTGAAACCAGCACCGTTTACCACTTATATTTAAAATACATATTAAAACAGCGTTGAGTGTTGTGATATTCTGTGTATCGCTAAAAAATGTTGATTAAAAACCAAACCTAATTAAGTTTGATGCAATTCAGAAAATATAATGGTGTTTAAAAGTATCTTGATAAATAAAAACTATAATGTAAGTCATCATCAGTTAAACATATTATTTTTATGGTCTAAGTTTGGCAATTAACATATTTTTAAAAGCACTTGGATGAATTGCCGCCATGTCTATTGAATGAAACATCTCGTTGTAAGATTTTACCAAACTGCGAATGGGGGATCGTTTAGCTGCTATAATTTGACATCGAGGTGTTGCAAATAACCGACAAGGCGTGCGAGTATGAGTTTGGGTGGGTACTTTGTAACATAATTTATTAACTAAGGTTATACAATCATATCAGTACATAAATCATACAGCATTATTGCACTAAGATACGTTCGTCTCTTCTTTAAAACTAAGTAGTTGGTATGTATCGAGCAGTTGGTCGTAATTTAGGTAACCGAAATCATTTAAATTACTATTTGTTTTAGTTATAAATGTCATTTATAAATAAAACAAATAGTAGTGTTCCTAGAATAGAGCCCTGCGGCACACCTGAGGTTATTTGCATATAATCCAATTCATATCCACCAATCACGACCTTCTGGGTGTAATTACTAATGTAGGATTTAAACCATCTCCAAAGGTCCCCACGAATGCCATTGTAAGCCAGCTTTTCTGGAAGTATTTTATAATCGACCCTGTCAAAGGCTTTTCATGAATCAGTATACACACAGTTTACTTGTTTATTAATAATAAACAATTGCTGTCTCAGGTTGTAACAAGATGTGATACTCGCAACTTATGCTTTAATTAACCTTTTTTTTACCCGGAGCAATGCGTTACGCAGTACTGGTCACGCATATCCCACCACTTGGTAAGGGGACGAGCTTATATGGACTTCTTCCCCTCACCTCCTGCTCACCCATTCAGCCATAAGGCTGGCTCGATGGCTGCTCAGGATGGGGGCCATACTAAGCCAAGGCGAGTCAATATTGTATATATTAAAAAATATATATGACACATGCATGACGGAACACCTCTGAATAACAGCTTAACACCAGTTAAATTATTTTTTGTTATATCTGTAATTTTCAGAAAAAGTTAACATGTTTTAAAAAAAATCCAATATAATGGCGTAAAGTTATAAAGATAAGGACTTACCACATCAGAGCCGTAATTGGCATGACAGCATACGGGAAAATATAGTAGCCGGTTGACGAATGCTTTTGCCCGTATCAGGCCGGTATCTGGAAATAACAAAATGTGTTAAAATATCAAAAATACATTAAATATCCTGCAAATAATAGACATAGAAAAGAATGTTCTTTTCTTGCCTCTGTTGTAAGATAAATATTTCATTAAATTCATATTATTCATCCACATATTAAGATATATTTGTAGAGGTAGTACAGCGGATTGCAACTCCACAAAACAAATCGGTATTAAAGTATGCCCCTGTAACATGTGTCGCTATTGTTGAAGGACAGAAACTCAGCTCGAAACAATGCCATAATATATAGATTACCAACTATTTTTGAAGTTATACTTCTTTAGGCGCGTTATGAAAAAATGATGAGAGTGAAATTTTTAGATGCGCGCGCATCACTGTAACCCAAAAGTAACAGCATGAAGTTGGCCGCGGGCGCGTTATGAAAAAATCATGTGAGTGAAATTTCGAGATGCGCGCGCATCACTGTAACACAATAGTAACACCATGATGTTGGCCGCGGGCGCGTTATGAATGTTAGTGTCTAATAATGGTGGATTATTAACCACTTAGTGGTTAATAATCCACCATTATTAGAGATCTGTTCGAAAGGTACTTTGAACGATCCACGGAGCTCCATAAGATGATCGCGTTGTCAAAAACAATGTTGGCACGCTCGTCGCCTCTGATCACTGTTTTCATATTTATAATATTTATCCACATGTTTCTAGTTTCTATATAGACACAACGTGTTTTAGTTACTTACAAGTGCTAATTGCATATGGACTAATAACTTAAATTCAGTAGTGATTTTAATTGAATATTTTGAATATTTATTTAATTTTTCAAATTAAAACTGAACTTAATTGACTGTGTTAACTATCCTTTTCCAGTCCTTTTATTATTTTATTGTAATTATTAATTATTTGCATGCAATTAAAAAATATTTTTAATGATGCTAAAGAAGTATAACTTCTCACGCGCGTACATAAGTTACACGCATCCATTTTTTTGAGTGATAAAACACGCTTAATGTCGTAACCTCACGGCGTAATTGTAGAAGCTTGAGATTGCTAATCACCTCCTCATCGCCAATGATGCGGGTCGATTAAAGAACTCATTGTTATTTAGTTCATCATCAGCCTATTAATGTCCCCACTGCAGGCCTTCCCTGTAGATGGAATCCCACCAATTGAGAACCGTGACCCACCAGGCAGGCAGATGCAGCCAGGACCGACGGCCTTCCAAAGCACAGAGGAGATCGAGACAATAAGATTTTGGTCACCCATCCATTGACCGAACTTTGCGAATGATGCTTAACTTTCACAATCCCAGGCCGAATGCGCTGACTTCCTGCGCCGTCGAGCTCCTCCTTCTCTTATTTAGTTAAGTGTTGTGTAAAATTGAGCCACTTATGTGATCACCGCTGTAGCTCGAGCCCCACCCTACTACAAAGTGGTGTAATGGACCAGCTGGAGTAGATAATGCACCATTGTTTTCTTGTGCTGCAGTTGACGCCACTTGGCCTGCGCTGATTCGACGCCAGTACATTGGATGAAGTCACTGAGATATGACTCCGAGATGCATAAGTATTAAGTACTAGATAAAACGATGAAATAAGAATGAATCTTTGTATGAAATATTTATTATTTTACGCAGGTGAATTCGTCGGTGGGTGCGAATCAGATTTTGTAGCTAACATCAACTTGTTTGGAAACAATGGATTGAGAAAAAACATCTGGAATTGGCAGAGCCTATAATGACGTCACAAATTCAAAAAAAGTGTTGACAGAGGAACCCTTTAAGCCCTACGTGATGGTTGGTAAAGAAAATTCATTGCTCGCGCTCTCACTCGTAAGGTCTGCTAAATATTTCCTCGGCATTAATTTTTTTAATTTTATTTTTTTGAAACACTCACACCAATTAGCCTAGCCCCAAATAAAGCACTGTAAGGCTTGTGTTATGGGATACTAGGGTAACGGATTGAATACATATAATGTACATACATACGTATATTTATGTAGTAATACATATTAAACATCCATTACTCCAGCTCGTATTCATTACACGAAAATCTGCTCCCACCAGGATTCGAACCCAGGACCACTCGAGTCGGCGACACAATGAAACCCGGCGTATAATCAACTCGGCCGTGGCCGAGGTCTTCGTTAAATGGCTTTTACGGATAATAAGTATATTATTGAAATAAATGTAACCAAATGAGTTTAGTCTTTACATATGTTTGATTTCAAAGTGTCAAGAAACAATAAGACAATTATCGAAATTATATCCACCTCAACCATCTGCTGGCAAATGAAAAATATGCAACATTCGATGCAAAGTAATATTATTTTTCCGTCTTCGCTAGACCAAAAAATATATTCATCTTTCGTAATAATTATCTTCTAATTGTGAGAGGAGATAAGTGTCTTTGTTTAGTGTCTGAGATACAGCGGCGCTTTCTCATTAAGCAAATTTGGATAACGATTAAATATTGTAGGTATTCACAGTAACAATAACATAGAGAAAAAATTGTAAACTACTGACCTACTCTCAATTCTATTGAAATCTGTAGGCGGTAAAAACAGTGTCGACGTGCAATGTTAATTGTTATTTATTTCAATTTTAATTACTTATAAATATTTTTTTCTAAATGGACCTACGAGTATATACAATTTTGGAACTTAAAATATCTCCTAAGGTGCTATCCGACGACTTGTGTATGAGAACTCTCAAGTTTGAGATTTAGCAGTCTCTATACATGGTGCAAGGTAAATTAAAATCTGTTACATTTAGATATGAAATTTGAACAATGTTCACTGTTTGTGTCATGTACACAAACCAAAAATATTAGCAAAATCAAATTATTTAAGTTCATAGTTTAAAAACAGTAATGACAAAATCAAAATGACATGGAATATTTTAAACAATGAAATTAAATAATGCACCAAATGCAAATGCACCAATGACTTGCACCATTAATGTGCCCCATTGACTTGCACCATTAATGTGCAACATTAATGATGAGTAAACTGATTAGTTTCTTATTTTGAAGTGAAAACTTCTTTAACGGAGCTATACACTTTTTTTGTAATGGGTAAAAACTGTTAATCTCGCGTCAGGATACGTGGCCTGATCGCGTCTGGACACGTGGCCTGATCGCGTACGGACACGTGACCTAATCGAAAATTCGTAAGACGAAAACAATAAAATTGGAAAGGTTGTTCTTTCAATATATTGGACGAAACATATTTTTTTATCGTATTATAATAATAAGTCTCTAATTATGACGTCCATTCATGTAAGTTGATTTTTCTGAGAGATAAACTTTTTAATGTAATATAAATTGTCATGTTTGTGTACGATAGCGCAATAAATAAATATTGTATTCAACCACATAAATGACAGTACTTTTATACTGATAATTAAACCAATTCTTGCAAAATTATTCCCTAAACATTCCAAAATATCAAAAATGCACAACGTTAATATTCTCGTTTTCACTTTAGCCGGCACTCCCGGAGTGCAACCCGTCGTTTTTTTAACCACAGTACCTACAGATAGTTTCCACCATTGTGATGAAACTTACACTATAAACGCGGTTACCTATATGATTATTTAGGTATTGTAGTAAATTTTCGTAACAACAATAGGTGAAAGTATTATTGCATATAATCACATGAGCAAAGAAACGTGCAGTCCGGAATGTAATCGAAGATTTGGAGTTTATTTGGCAATCATTTGTTTTCTAAAACGTTCATTTTTTATGACGATTAAATAAAAGGGGAAATAGAAGTATTCATTGTAATGGTGCAAACGAAACCAATTAGATTCATCTGCACCATTAACGGTGCAAGACAATGGTGCATTTTCGGTACAACTGGTTTTTAAGTATTTAATTGCTAGATGTTTCAATCTAAAGATAACTTTGGTTTACAAACTTTGAAGCTGTCCTCTTCTTACTTACGAATGAACAGAGCAACGCAAGTTAATTAAAAGCATGCAAGTAATAGAACTGTTTTGCATAACAACAAAACAGATAATGTCGAATAAAACATACTTATATTATACACTATGAAAGTTACCATGTATTATGCAAAGACAATCACACCACGCCAACACTGTGTTCAGAAGAAAGAGATAATATTATTAGGAATTTGCGAAGTGGCGAGCGACCCAAATTGTACAGATGGTCCGGCGGGCGCCCACCGCTAACTAATCTGGCTGATATGTCTTACTTCCTTCTTCTCTACACCATTACTGTTATAGCAATGGAGCTCACAAATTCTGTTTTCTCTAACATTGTGCGATTAAGTATTAATTTAGTTACTGTCGATTTTCTGGTGGAACGAAACATACCGCAATTGAGATTTATGTTTAGCGCCATCTGTTGTTGCAGTTCCAAACTAAGTAAAGAAAACTAGACATTTTTCACTTGCTTGACCCTCAGAATGTTCGACTCTTGATCAAATCTCAGTAGCTTCTATTCACTGATCAAAAACATTCACAAGGTCGCAACCTGACAATTAATATGAATTTATCTTATTGTAATACAATATTTTTCACATAAATTATGTTATTGTTTTTATAGTATGGTAAAGTAGGATTAAATATTTTTATCTAACTTTAGTAGCTCGCACTTTATCGCCATAACATTCGTCTTCTACACCTATAATTCCATTTAATTTTTATGAATGATAACTGTTCGTCAAATGGATGATGTTGCATGTACATTATATTGTAACCTCAACTGTCGATTTAATACCTATTACAGACGGATTGATAGCAGAGGCTAAGTAATAGAGGCTTCAGTTAACGTTGTCTTTGGGTAAAAAACCTTTAAATATATTGTTTGTTTTTGAAGCGTGTTTTACCTAAACATTACTTATAAATAAATAATAAGTAAAACCACATCATAATGGTCCTTTTCCATTAAATATATTACAAAACAGTGCTTCTCAGTATAAATAATAATTCCAAATAGACGTAAAAAATGAATATGCATAGCCTTTGACAGTATTTGGTTCTTTCGTTTGAACACATTTCATTATAATCCGTGGCGGTGTTTAGAATAACAGTTGAATTTTTCTATCGGCATAAAAAAAACTTAAATAACAGCTTCACACACAAAAATGGCTAAATTATGCATTTATAAGGCCGTTGTGATCTTGTTTATCATACTGCATGTAGTGTTTGCTTTAGATTTCGGATACTTATCGTCAATTTTAAGAAGTCATTCCACATTGACATCTATTACATTCTTTCTAATACAAGGCTTGAGTTTTGTATGTATATTCGCATATTTTACAACATTCAATGTCATGATGTTACTGATGGGTTCACATATTGTCATCGTATCTTCCATTATGATATGGTTCAGCTGCAAAAAATCTTTTTATAAAATACTAAAAGAGTTGGAAGCTTTTGATAATGCTCTAAGCACAAATGTAGGATATTCTGTTAAAATGAATTTGATCCTTTTAACAATTGGAATCGCAGTCATGAGATGTTTGCTCACTTTGATTACTTGCGTCACTGCTAATGCATTTTGCAGTATCCCGGATATGTTTATTTTGTATTACTTATATCAGTGTGACATTCTTATGACAATTTCCTCTTTAACATTCTACACCGCGTTTTGCCGATTGAAAGTGTTAAATGATTTCATCAAAATCAATGCTTTGAGCATCTATAAATGTAGTGCAATATACTTGAAAATAGCATTCTCGCTCCGACCGCGGACCGTGCGCCACGTCGCACCGCCGCCTCCCTGCTCCGTGCGCCCCGCCGCACAGCTGCCTGCTCCGAGTCGACTCGACGCGCCTGCGCTTATTCGTGAGACCCAAGATTGGACCAGTGGATACCTAGCGGTGTTAACGAAACTGGTCGGCGTAGCCCCGGTACGTCTCGAGCTCTCCTGAGCTCGGAAACCGGAAGACCCGATCCCATTTGCACTTGGGCCTTCCCAAGGGTGACGGTTGTTCCCATATTCACTAGGAATATCGGAACACATCTCTTTCAGCCTCAACCGACCCCCTGCCGCGGGCAGGGGAGTCGGCGTCAGACGACTCCGTGTTCACCACTGTGGTGAGCAAGAAGAAGCGGCGCTCCAAGCGCCGTGCAGACACCGCGTCTCCAACGGCGCCCTCTGTCCCTCTCAGCCCTCTCACCCCTCTCACGGTCGCCCAACCGACCGCACAAACCCACACAACATCACACAACACTACAAAACCACACAATAGGTGCACCGCCGCACCTATCAAGGCAAAGCCGCCGCCGCCCGTCTTCCTGCGCGATAAGGCGCAATGGGCAAAGGTCGCGGACCTTTGCAAAGCTCAGAACATAAATTACACACAGGCGTCGAACACTGGTCACGCCATTAAAATCACCACACCCACAATCGACACATTTAGGAGCCTCACAAGGCTACTAACCACTCACACAATCCCTTACCACACATACGCCCTCCCCGAGGAGCGCAAAGTCCGCGCGGTACTCAGAGGAGTCCCCTTCGAGCTCTCCAATGAGCTCATTCTGAACGACCTAACCGATAAAGGCTTCCCAGCCGAGGCAGTGCACAAGTTGCACAGCCGGACTGGGAAGCAATACCCGTTGGCTCTTGTCATTTTGACCTCGGTCCCGGCAGCTAGGGATATTTTTAAAGGTCCCATCACAGTCTGTGGCCTCGACAATATCAAAGTCGAGGCCCCACACCGGCGAGGCACCCCTGGGCAATGCCACAGGTGCCAATTATATGGCCACGCAGCAGCCAACTGCTCGGCGGCCCCGAGGTGCGTCAAGTGCCTCGTACCCCACCTCACTAAGGAGTGCACCCGCACTCGTGACGCACCCGGGGCACCCGCATGCGTGCTGTGTGGCCAAGAAGGCCACCCGGCCAATTACAGGGGTTGCCCGCGGGCCCCACGCCCCAGGCCCAACACTCACACTCACACAAAGCCAACCACGGCTACAAAAACACACCCACCACCACCACCTAATAACACCACCACAAACTTCCCGGGGCTACCCAAGGCGGCCGCCCCTCGCAGCCCGGCGCCCCCGACAGCCTGGGGACCAGCCAGGGCCCGCCCAAAACCACACCCACCACAACACACCACACCAACAACACAAGCTAAGCCAGCCCAAGACGTTTCTCTGGCCGAGGACATGGCGCTTATTCGCTCCTCGCTCAAGAGGGTGAATATCGCCGAGATCCACACTCTCGCCGCGAAGCTCCGGCTAGCTAAAACACCACTTGAAAAGGCTATAGCTATAGCCGAACACCCCGAACTCGTTGCCGCGTTCGATTAATTTTTTCATTATAACACTGGAAAATAACCAGACTCCGAACACAAACAAAAACACTATACACAAAACACGCGGTGATAACTCAAACAAACACCACTGTTGTTTAAATTATGACCGCGCAAAACACTAACATAACAATCACACAACTGAACCCCGGGCGTACCAAGCCGAAAGGCGCTTCGCTTGTGTCATTTAATACGCGCAGCTTAAAATCCAACCTCAACGAAATTAAATTATTTTTGCAAGATAGGGAACCCGACTTTCTGCTCCTTCAGGAGACTTGGCTCAAACCAACTCAAATGAAGGGGCTGTCGATCCCTAAGTATAAATTAATCCGGAACGACGGTGCCAACGCGCGCGGCGGCACCGCAATTTACTATAGACGCAACCTACACTGCACACCTATACCCACTCCCGCGCTCACAAACATGGAAGCCACCATCTGTAGGCTGGCGATGACAGGACACCAGTCCTTAATCATCGCCTCAGTCTACATTAGATCAGGTACACACCCTCACCGCGCAGACTTCGAAACACTCACTTCATTAGGTACATCAGTCATAATGTTCGGTGACTTTAACTCCAAACACACCGACTGGACATGCGAGACCACCACCACCTCTGGCCGCAGATTACTACACATAACCGAGGAGCTTGGCTATGATGTCATATGTCCCTACGCGCCCACCCACTACCCAGACAATGTACAAAACCGACCCGACGTCCTGGACTTCGCGATCCTTAAAAACGTGTCGCTTCGCCTCAGCTCGATCGAAACGCTCGACGACCTGGGGTCAGATCACAGACCGGTGTCTCTAGTTCTAGGTCCCCAAGACCCACTAGACGCCCCCGCGCCCCCTAAGAGGCTATTCACCAACTGGGACGGATACCGCTCCGCTCTCGAGAACGCTTTAGACTCCCCCGAGTCCCCGTTCCCTAACTCACCGGACAGTCTCGACAGCACCGACAAGATTGACGAAACTATAGAGTCTTTAACTTTACTGGTGACCGAGAAGGCGAAGGAGAACTCGCGGGAGGTTGAGCTGCCAAAGCCCAAGCTCCCGCTGGCCATCCGGAACCTAATCCAAACCAAAAACGCCGCTCTCCGGAGAGCCAAATTATACCCCACCCCCGAGTATAGGGCTACAGCTAATCGCCTTCAGCGACAAGTTAGGTCCCAATTAGCCGCTCTGAGACACTCCCGTTGGGAGGAACTCATGGCGGACATTACCCCATCCCATCTTGCGTACTATAGAATCGCGAAAGCGCTCCGTAGCGACGTCACCACTCACACCCCCCCGCTCACTCGCCCCGACGGCACCGTCGCCTTCGAAGACGACGAAAAATCTGAGTGTTTTGCAGACAGCATAGCGGCGCAATGCACGCCTAGTACGCAGGAAACTAACCCGCAACATATTCGCGGAGTGGAGGAGGAGGTCCGCCGGCGGGCCGCCCTTCCACTCATTGACAACCCCCTAGACCCCGTCACGACAGACGAACTCAGACAGACCATTAGAAACTTTAAGCAACGCAAGGCCCCGGGCGCCGACGGCATCTCTAACAAGGCGCTCAAGCATTTTCCCATCCAAATGCTAACCTTGCTTGCAATTCTCTTTAACGCATGTTTTGATCTGTGCTACTTCCCAGCCGCCTGGAAAGAAGCAATAGTGATAGGCATCCCCAAACCCGGGAAACCCGCGCACCTCCCCAGTAGCCATCGCCCTATTAGCCTCCTCAAGGCAATGGCGAAACTTTTCGAAAAAACCATACTGACCAGACTAAGAGAGCGCCTCCTATCACCATCCGATCCTATTATCATTGACCACCAATTCGGCTTCCGAGCCAAACACTCCTGCCCCCAACAGATCCATCGCATAGTGGAGCACGCCCTAAGCGGCTTCCAACTTAATAAATATAAAACTATTGCAGTCTTCTTCGACGTCGCCAAAGCCTTCGACAAGGTTTGGCACGACGGATTAATCTTTAAATTATATCAATTAGAGTTACCTGACCGCCTAGTTAGGTTAGTAGCCTCTTTTCTATCAAACCGCACCTTCCGCTATAGATACGAAGGTTCACTATCAACGCCCCGCCCACTACGAGCCGGTGTACCGCAGGGGTCCGCTCTCTCCCCCCTGCTATACACAGCGTACACCAATGACATCCCTCAGACCAAGGGTGTCGAGCTCGCTCTCTTCGCGGACGACACGGCCCTCTACTCTAGGGGAGCCAGTACCAATCAAATCATAGCCAAGCTCCAACCGGCAATCACAACACTTGGGAATTGGTTCCGCGACTGGAGAATCGACGTAAATCCGGACAAAAGTTCGGCCATTTGCTTCGATCCCAAGCGCCGCACCAAAACCATACAACACGGTGCGCGGTCTCTGCGAATGCAAGGCATAGCAATACCGTGGCACCGCACAGTCAAATACCTAGGGATCACACTAGACAAAAAACTCACCTTCCGTGCACACATCACACGCGTAGTCGCGAACGCGCGCTTTTATATGAGCCGCCTCCACCCGATGCTCGGTAAATACAGCAAAATGTCACTTCGTAACAAGCGAACGCTTTACAAAGTTTGCATACGCCCGGTCCTCACTTACGCGTCACCAGTGTTCGCACACGCGGACGAAGCGATTTTGAACAAACTTCAAGTGCTTCAAAATCGCTTCTGCCGCATAGCCACAGGGGCCCCGTGGTACGTCCGCAACGCGGACCTCCACAGGGACCTTCAACTCGACACAATTCAAACACACCTCACAGAGTGCTCGGAACGGTTCTTCAAAGCTGCAGAAGAGCACTCTAACACACTCATTAGATCGGCGTCGGGATACGCTCCACACACTCCATCTCGATTCAGGCCCCGCAGGCCCAAACACGCACTCACAGTCATACACAATAAACTCACGCGCGATCTCGCGGCCCTCTTGGCCGCTGAGGATCCAACACCCGCGATGAGTCCCCCCCGCCCCCCCGACACAGAGAGGTTCGATTCCTCCCAGTCCCCTCCCGTTTCAAGTGCACATCTGAGTGCACTTGTCCTCTAAGCGCATTTTGCGTTATTTTAAACTATGCACTAGTTTAAACTAACGCAGCGCCGCATCATCCCCCTCGCGGGGGGTGACCGCTTCAGATGAAGCTTGTAAGGCCCTTCTGGCCATAAGCATGAATAAAGGGTGTTTTTTAGTCAGTAGGAGTCTGACATAACCCTACAGCCGGCTGTAGGGTATCCATGAGGATTTCTCACCCTCTCCCCCGCCTGGGAGGAAACAAAAAAAAAAAAAAAAACTTGAAAATAGCGAATTCTGTTGATGATATTACAGTATTTAAGTCTATGGTTAGTATAATATTATTTCTGGAAATACAAAATCTTTGTCTCTAAGAAATGAAGCTGCCTTGTAGTTTTGAATATACTAGAAGAAATTTGACACAGCATTAACGTAGATACTTGATGATCAGTGTATTCAACCGGATTACATACGATATTGGTTGGATTCTAACCTAAGTGCTTGGCCACGGAGACGGACTAGGCGCGGTTGCGGGTGGCGGCGGCGGTTGGCTAATTAAACAAATGTATGAGAATGTATGAAGTATGCCACGACTCGTGCGCGGCGAGCTAGAGCGGCTGCGGCTGACGGCGGCGGTTCGGGGCAGCGGTAGCGGGCGAGGCGGGCGGGTGGAAACAAAGCTATGGGCTAATTTACGCATGGTCACGGTGCACAGCGGTTTTTGGGCGGTTGAAAACGGCTAGCGCGGGACGGATCTAGCGGAACAAAAGTTTTTGGACGAATCCACGAGCGACAGTATTTTATTATGGACATCGAAGCATTTATTACCCAAATATTAAACTGACCACCTATATGGATCTCTATGCATCCACAACACAAGTATAAAAATGTAATAAAAAGAGTATGGGATGTAATCAAACAGCTTTTTCCAGATCAGGACAGTAAGTTTTAGTTTTATTAGATAATACCTAATTACTAATAATTAGGTACAAGTACAGTATAGTATTCGGCATAAAATACGAACTGCTTTCAAGGAAACTACACATCACTTTAGTTAGAGCCATCCTCAATACATCCACTTAGTCAGCCGCTGTAGCCGCTACTGAATGTACGTGGCATGCCACCCGCGCCCGCAGAAGTCACCCGCACCCGCGCTTAGCCTAGCCCATCTACGTGGCCAATGCCACAGAATATATACACTACCAATTCGTAAATCTGGACGAAGTTGATTTTTCTATTCCTATTTTTTTAGTTTTTTTTTATGATCTAATTTCTTAACTAGTATTAAGATAAAAAAAATTGTAGATACTAATATCGATTGTAAGTACGCTAGTATAATTTCAATTTCAACAATTTGTACGCAGTGTGTGGTGTCATGTCATCAAATTTTGTTCCCTTATTTTTCTCGAAATATTTTATGATATTATCTTCTAACCTTCTCTATGGAAACTATAGTTTACAATTAAATTGAGTTTCTTTCTTTTTTCAGTATATAATAGAGTTGATATACAGGGTACCAGAATTACTGTCCTTTAGTTACTCGCTGTTATTGGGTTTGTCTCAGGTAAGTATTTAAATGTATATATTAGTGTATAGGTTAAGAATTTTCTTTAACCAAAGTTGAACGACTATTAATTACTCTTAATTTAGTTTTTTGATTTTTTTTATGATACATCATACAAAAATACAAACAACCCTAAATTTTCACCCTTCTACCACCAACCTCTATTTTTTTTATGGCGGTACGAAGTTCGCTGGGACAACTAGTATCTCTACAAAATTACAGCTAACAGTCTCTAAGCAATACCGGGGATGGACAGACAGACGGATATGACGAAACTATAAAAGTTCCTTGACATACTGTCAAGTCCTTGACAGTACTACGGAACCCTAAAAATAGCAAAAATCACGTTTGTTGTATGGGGGCCCGTTATATATTTTTTTAATGTGCAAATTTTGTATGGAAACTTGAACAGCAGCGGCACAAAGCACGTAACGAGAACTAAAAATCAGTACACATTTGACAATGACATTTCGGTCTCGCAAACGATACGAATTCGATATTGCTAGGGGAACAGGCCCCGCTAGCGAGGTGTCAAAAAATACCCAATGAAACAATACCATGCCCCTCGACCCGCACGGCGGTGATTCGTGTACGTGTTTTCCATCGGGCTCGGAAAGCAAAAACTTTGTTTATGCAAACAAATATGTGTAGTGAAACAAAGTGTTTTGTAGGTGGTTTTGATGAATGTTGATATGTTTTTGTTGATTGTGGAGGACAAAACACGCGCTGGAGACCCGGCTTTAGTAATAGGATCCCGATTTTACCCTTTGGATACCGATCTCTAAAAATAATATATTTCACGTCACACTTATTAACCTATCACTGAAAAAGTACCTAGTTCAATTTTCACAGATCGCTAACTACTCTATCTATGTAACTTTAATACGTGAAACACACACAGGCACACACACACCACACACAAGCACGCACACCTACATACACACACACGCGTGCGCACACACACAATGTTTATATTTATATGTATGTATTCTGTAAATCAATTCTGCTTTTAGTTACATTTATTTAATGTATATGAAAATCCTTCCCCCACAGGACAGGCTAAGCCTAGTGTGGGGGCTAGAACTCTGTAAAATTGTTGTGAGGAAATAAATTATTATTATTATAAATGTATTGCATAAAAATGAATAGTAAATAGTTTCAGTCGATGGAGATTTTTGCACGAGTCCTACATATTATCATCAATTTCGTACAACTATGTTTGCCCCCCGTAACAGCTGGTTTGCTGACTCTTCAGTCACGAGAGATAAAAATAAATTTACAAGATCGACTATTACAAGAAAGAGGTAAGCTGAATAACTACCTAGTTTGATTTTTTTATTACTAACTTTTGCCCGCGGCTTCACTCACGTTAATGTTGATTTCGTGAACCAATTCAGGTTGTCGATCGATTGGATGCGCCAACAGGAGGACGTTAAATACTTCTAAAAAGAAAAAATACCAAATATCAGGTCTGTAATATTCTGTCTCCCCGTGAACTAAGATCCCTTACATAACATTCCTTATTATTTTTTCTTATCCTTGGCTGATACAATCATGGACACAAAATAGAGCATTATTTAGGGTTGCTATTATATACTATGTTGTAATATAAGTATGTTCTGCTCGTCACGTAAGCAAAACCCAATTTAAATTAAATTTTACACACGAAAGCTCAAGAAATTTTAGAAACTCAGCGGGGTATGAACTTCTTTTTATATTTTAAAAGAAATTACAACTCTGTCTGACGCTGCAGTCGGATTTTGGTGTATTTAGGGTTCCGTACCTAAAACGAAAACGGAACCCTTATAGGATAACTCTCTATGTCGTCTGTCTGTCAAGACCCTTTATCTTGGGAACGCGTGGAGTATCGAGTTGAAATTTAAATCATATAAGTATTAATTTAACACAGGCTTACGGTCGCTTAAAGCTATGAAAAAATAGAGCTTCTAAGTTCGTCAAAAAAGATACGGCAGTTTATCTGTCTGTGTATTAAGACCCTTTATTTCGGGAACGCGTTCGTATCGCGTTGAAATTTAAACCATATAGGTACTGGTGAGAACTATAGACTTCGTCTGCGTGGTATAATATATATAGGTATAAGTAAGGATATACTTACTGCAACTTTATGTTTCAGTGTGAATCCGTTTCACTAAGCTAATATTGAGTGTTCGGCCTATGCTCCAGTATCAGGCTCTGAAATCGATACGGAAGCAGAGCTGGAGACATCATATGTCAGTATTCCATTAAGTGTACGATTTTTTGTAGGTAGTATGAATGAGATCGGGTTGCAACAGTTTGCCGAGTACGTGTCGAAGCGGCCCTTGCACCTGAGCATATTGCAGATGGTGCCTTTGGATTGGACGCTACCCCCCATCTTGCTCAACTTAATCCTCACCTACCAAATAATTATGATACAATTTATGCATTTGTTCTGAAATAAAAGCTTCTAACTCCTTTATCTATACGTGCATTTTTTTTCGCCCCACTGCTGCAATGAAGAGTGTGATATTTTCAGGCTTCATGCATGCACTTATGCGTTTATTATTTATTCCACTGTAACTTTTTATGTCATCTCCCTGAGGGCTGATTACGTTATTTTCCAGTGTGAAAAAAAATCACAGATCTCGTGCTCTATACGACTTGAAAGGGCATTGAAAATGAATCTATCTATTATAGATTATAAAAAAAAAGTTATTTTTTTTTTCAAAGGACATGGTAATATTTTGTATGAGCGACTGCCCTAGCAATGTATAAATACTTATACTTGTACTTAGTAATATATAATGCACAATGCCTAAATTTATAATTTCAATGAAATAAGGCTCAGGAACTTTTGATAAAGTCACAATCTTGAAAATTATCGGATCTCCTACGACGTCATTACCTTAATACATTTGATAAAAGATTTTGCATATTATTTACAGAGCCTTTAATTTCGCATTTTCTTAGAATATTTCCTCCCATATATCTCATAAACACTTCACAAAAAGTATTTTTAAATGTAAAAATAAATACAAATAATTTGTTGTCGTCGGTCGGCCTGACAAGAAATCTTTTAGTTTTATTTTCTTCATTTGCAAAAATCAAAGCATTAAATATCATACAGCCTTCTCTCAAGCCTGATCAGAAAAATAAAATCTATTATTTCATTATTATTCTTAAAGCCTTTCAAATTCCGCGTCTTCTGAGCGCTCATACGTCCACGCGGCCCTAAACCTCGAGGTATCACGGGCGAGTCGCACTTTCAACGAAAATGGGGCCTACTGGAGCGAACAAAAAACATTTTCAATGTCAAAATCCGTATGTTATTATGCATTTCAACATTTAATAAGCATAGATACATTTTATTTATGTAGGTTTTGTCTGCGAATTCAAGTATGCCAGTCAAATATATATATATATATATAATTTAATTAATGAACTCTTACTGAGTGCAAACATCATGCACTCTACAAAGAAACGTGTCAGTCACATAACCAGAGTTGTAAATCTGCCGTAGTCTACCAAATCGTGAGGTAGACTACCCGTAGACAACGGTAAGCTATGGTAGCAATAATTGTTGATTATTCAGTGATAGAAATTATGACCAGATCACAATATATATATAAGGTGGCTAGCATTTATTATTTGTGATAAACAATCTAAGAGAAGTTTAGCATTGATTTTAGAGTAAGTAAAAATTAATCTAACGCTTAATACAAAGTGTATATCTTGTAATACTAATTATTTTTAATCACTAATTAACTAAAACTCTTTTTTTGGTTAATTAGTGGTTAAAAATTAAAAGTCGATACAATTAGCTCAAAATAAAAAAATGATGCATCAATCTGACCAACTTTTTGTACTTGTTATTGTGATAAAAATTAATACTTGAAACTACAAAACTTTATAATTTTCCAGACGCGTAAGATGTTGAAACTAATAAGCAACTTTTTCAATTTCTTCTCACTTTATTTGCCGTCAATCTCTGCCGTCATATATATGCGTAGTTCTCTTTGATCCTATTAAAATGTATGTCAGGTCAAGCTAACCATATCTTTTTGTTTCAGTAGGTATAGTATGTATCGAAGCGCCTTTTGAAGCTACATGCATTAGAAGTATTGCCTTTACACTGAGTCCACGCAGTTAAGCGGTTTACCTATAAAAGTAGAATAGACATGGGCTTATATTCAAATTAGCACCCCCCCCCCCCATTATATAATAAGTAAATCAAATTATCCTCCCCCTACAACTCCCCCGGGCCATGGCCCCTTTCGCCCCAAGATAAATAGGTACGTACATAATGAGTACTACGCCCTCGAGTATAGACGCAATTACTTTTAAAAGGCCTAGCAATTCAGTTTTTGTTGTTCATTAAATTAAACTTCAGCTACTTGATAATGACCAAACAACTTATGTTTGTTTTTTTTTTCATAATGGTCTCAACACCAAATCCAACTAATAGTATTCAGAAACAGTTTATCGTAGTATTTTAATCACAATTACTTTAACTCACACGTTAGTCTCGATCGTCACAATCATAATGTGCGTTTAATCAAACAGTGTAAAATATTTATATATACAATTCATTTCAATAAAATAGTTTCTTTTTACATCTTTTCAGTTTATGTTCATTGGTATTATAAATAATACGAACCTCTTTTATCAAAATGTTTGCAATGACCAAAAAAAATCGCTCCAAAAAATTCAAAATGGTTATAAATAAAGCTATGGCCTTCTTCTATATAATGTTCCAAGTCTTATTTGCTTTAAATCTCGGTTACTTCTCAAAATCTTCGCCAAAATCTGCATTATTGACAAAATCTCTTTTACTAATACAAGTGTTAGGCTTGATTATACATAATTCGTATTTAATTTATCTTGGTTCTTGGTCCATGGTCGGTATAGCGTCGCAAACGTGTATCAATGTCACTATCCTTACGTTGTTCAGTGATCGCAGTAGTTTCTATAAAATGCTTAAAGATTTTAATCACATAGATTCGAAATTGAGAACAAAAGCAGGATATTACTGCAAACTTAAATTAATTGCTGGTACAGTAGTAATACTTTCAACAAGGATTTCAGTTTCTATGACACTATGTATCGAAAAGTACAAATATGTTTGCGGTCCTATCTTCCTCATTGGGTTGTGGCATTTCCTTATTTATGACAGTATTTTGGTTTTCTATTCTTCTATCTTTTATTTTGCGCAAAGGCGCTTAAAATTATTAAATAGTATTGTTCAAAACAGTACTCGTAATGTTTCTGATTGCTTTACTACATATAAATCTATTGCTGATAACGTTGATAGTATCAAGACAGTATTCGACTATTTGGTTAGTGTCATCTCTTTAAATTACTCTAAACGTTATGAAGCATTAAACAACGTAATCATGTTTTAACTTTCAGTATATTATATACTTTGTAAGCAAATTACCGGAATTACTATGGTTAACTAATTTGCGCTTGGTGGAAGTGAAAATGTACAAAAAACTGGTAATATATTTGTTTTATTGTATTTTGGTAAAGTTCGGATAGTTTTGTCTTTTTAAATCATCAATAGTCAATAGCATAGATGTATGTAAGAGCATAGATGTATATAACAGCATAGACAGTGCCGTCTTTGACCTATTGGAGACCCTAGGTATATGAGGATCGGGGTGAAAGACTTGCCCCAGCAGAGCTGAGGCAGGTCCGTTCCATCGCCGAGAGCGAAGCTCTGCAGCGATGGGATGAGGCACTCGCCCATGTTAGCGCCGGCCACCGGACGATAGAAGCCATTCGTCCGGTGTTGGAGGAATGGTTGGGTCGCCGGCGCGGCGGCCTCACGTTCCGCATGGTGCAGGTCTTGACCGGGCATGGATGCTTCGGTCACTATCTGCACCGTGTCGCACGTCGGGAGGAGACGCCGCAATGTCATCATTGCGGCGCCCCGGACGACACGGCCGAGCACACCTTATTGGAGTGCCCGGCCTGGCGACACCAGCGCCGCGACCTCGTTGCGGCGCTGGGATGCGGAGCCCTCTCGCTGCGGAGCATGGTGGAGGCCATGCTCCGCAGCGACAGGGCGTGGGAGGCAGCCACCTCCTTCTGCGAGAACGTCATCTCGCAGAAGGAGGCGGCTGAGAGGGAGCGGGAGGATGATCCTCTGGCCGCTTCCTCCCGCCAAAGGAGGACGGGTAGGAGAGGACGGCGGCGCGCCCTGGCTGCGCCCGTCCCATGACCCTACCCGAGGGGTCCCTCGCTGACCGGCATGGCGATGGCCGTGCCGGCCACCGACGGACCCCGTGACGGCAGCCCCCCCTTGTAGTTCTGTCCTGCAAAGAGGGGGGCGGCGGAGGGAGCTACACGGGCACGCCCAAGTAGCCCTCCGCAGCGGACGGGGGGGCGGTACGGTGGGCACTAGGCCGCGTACTCAGCCCCCGCGCGCGGGCCTACCCGCGCACGTCTGCGGGGTCCCCGCGATACCCCGGGAGACCCCTGCCGTGGAGCCCCGGCTTGGCCGGGAGGCTGCTAGGTGCGGAGACGCGGAGAATCCCTAAACGGGGATCCCGCGGCTTCGCGCTAAGCAGCTTAGAGGGTATTCGCAGGACTTTTTTAGCGGATATTATACCGTAAAGCGCCCGTAAGAGTTGCGGGGTCCTCGGTGGGCAGCCACTGGGGGGTTCGTAAGACTTGCGGGAGCCAGGTGTGAGGTCCGTTCGGCGGTGTGCCTCTTAAAGGCGCCGTCGTCTGTAAATAGATTTTTTACCTGCGTATTAAAAAAAAAAAAAAAAAGGTATATGAGGATAATGGGGCCCCTATGACCCCCGTTTGGTGATCTAACAAGAACTAGGGACTTTGTATTTGTGATCTGAGGTGCCCACCTGTCGATCACGGGGCCCTGGGCACTTGCCCAAAGTGCCCACTGGGAAAGACGGGTCTGAGCATAGATGTATGTAACAGCATTTCTCTCTTTGACAGATAGCCACACATCAAGTTACCATATACTGTCTGTCTGATTGTGAATCTAAAATCAAAGTTAGATAAGGCCTCCTCCCTCATGCGTTATTGTTGTCGGATCTTCTATGATATCATAAAGACCTGCCTTGTTTAATGAAAAATATTAATTTTGGCGTAATTCTCTTCGATAATATTAAAATGTATGTCAGGTCAAGCTAACCATATCTTTTTGTTTCAGTCGTACCGATGGCTAATGAAATTGTTAAACAGCATTTTAAATTTTATTTTATTGTGTTTGCCTTCAATTTCCGCTGCTTTCCTAGCATCACAAACTCAAAAGTTGAAACTAAATTTGCATGAATGGTTGTTGATGGAAAGAGGTAATTTGGTATTCTTTCTGATTCCATCAAAGTATTTTTTTCATTTGATCTCATGTTTCTGAGAATCGTACATAAATAAATGTTTTAGCACTCACACCAATAAGCATAGTCCCAAAGTAATCACTTGTCACAAATGCTTTGTTTTAGTGGATACTGGGGGAACGAATAGAAATATACAATACATAGGTATTCGTAGATATATTTTTGTAGAAATAAAATATATAAACAGCCATGATTTAATAATCAGATTAACTGGTATCTTTACTTTATGACATTGATCATTACCTTAATATTAATTTTCAGTTACGTAAACCTCTATTTATTAAGTGCTTATGTTCGTTTATTTTACAGGTAGTAAGTATGAAGACAGTTTAAAGAACTTTGAAGAATATGTATCGAAGCGCCCCTTGAAGCTACATGTATTAGAAGTGGTGCCTTTGGACTGGTCACTGCCGATCATACTAGTCAATTTTATCGTCACGTACCAGATCACTATTGTGCAGTTCATGCATTTATATTAAAAATACTTACTTTGGTTGCATGTCATTTTATTTTGATTGATATATTAAGCTGCTTTGTGAAGAAATTTATAGGTAAACCGCTTAACTGAGTCCTCGCCTACGGGGTACAGGGTGCGAGGGAGGACGAAAACGGGGACTGAGAGATGCGGGCGGCGGGCTCTTGTAATTTTGATAAGAATGTGCCTGCCGACCGCATCTCTCACATTGGCAGTGAAAAAATCTCCTTTGGAGAAAGTGCGTGTTCCTATTGATAACAGGCCTCAAGGTTTGAATGCATTTAAGTCGATGGAGACTATTTTGAATGAAATTCATACATCTTAATGTTACTATATTAATGTGTGAACTAACACACATTACAATAATAAATAACTTATACAATAGAAAAAATAAAATATTTTATTCCTTGTAATATAAATATATTTATGGCGAGAAGTTGGTATATTATTTTCCAAAAGTTAATGCAGGTGAATATAATTGTCAATTACTTTGAAAAGCCCTAGCAATTCAGTTTTTGTTTTAGATAAATATTTACTTCAGCTACTTGATAAATGATCAAGCCAATAAAGTTTGTATTTTGACATAATGGTCTCAATACCAAATCAAACTAATGGTGTTCAGGAACAGTTTATCGTAGAATTTTAATCACAATTACTTTAACTCACACGTTATTTCACTCGATCGTCTCAATCATACTGTGCGTTCAATCAAACAGTGTAAAATCTTTAATAATTGTATAATTAATTGCAATAAAGTAGTTTCTCTTTGCATCTTTGTGCACTAGTTCATTGGCATTAAAAATTATACGAACATCTTTTATCATAATTTTTACAATGACCAAAAAAATTCGCTCCAAGAAATTCAAAACGGCTATAAATAAAGCTATGGCCTTCTTTTATATAACGTTCCAAGTCTTATTCGCTTTAAATCTCGGTTACTTCTCTAAAACTTCGCGAAAATCTGCATTATTGACAAAATCTCTTTCACTAATACAAGTGTTATGTTTGGTTATACATGATGCGTATTTCATTTACCTTGGTTCTTGGTCCATGATCGTAATAGTGACGCAAACGTGTGTTAATGTCACCATCCTTACGTTGTGCAGTGATCGCAATAGTTTCTATAAAATGCTTATAGATTTTAATTACATAGATTCGACGTTAAGAACAAAAGCAGGATATTACTGCAAACTTAAATTTATTGCTGCTATTGTAGTAATACTTTCAGCAAGGATTTCATTTTTTATGGCAATATGTGTCGAAAAGTACACATATGTTTGCGATCTTATCTACCTCATTGGGTTGTGGCATTTCCTTATTTTTGACAGTATTTTGGTTTTCTATTCTTCTATCTTTTATTTTGCGCAAAGGCGCTTAAAAATATTAAATCGTATTGTTAAAAACAGTGCTCGTAATGTTTCTGATTGCTTTACTACATATAAATCTATTGCTGATACCGTTGATAGTATCAAGACAGTATTCGACTATTTGGTTAGTGTCACCTGTTTTAATTACTCTTAACTTTATGAAGCATTAAACGTAAATAATCGTTTTTTAACTTTCAGTATATGATATACTTTGTAACCAAATTACCGGAATTACTATGGTTAACTAATTTGCGCTTGGTGGAAGTGAAAATATGCAAAAAACTGGTAATATATTTGTTTTATTGTATTTTGGTAAAGCTCGGATAGTGTTGTCTATTTCAATCATTAATAGTCAATAGCGTAGATGTATGTAACAGCATTTCTCTCTTTTACAGACAGCCACATATCAAGTTACCAAATACTGTCAAATTTTCTCAATAGAGTGAGTCTAAAATCAAAGTTAGATAAGGCCTGCCCCATAGGTGCGTTATGATCGGTTTATAATATCGGATGCCTTATTGCAATATCTGTTTTTAGTACATTATGTATTACGACGGCTACGAAGTTACGCACTGCGATAATAACAGCGCAATATAAGTAGAACTAGCGCAATAACGCATCCGATATTATCGACCGATAATAACGCGTCTTAGGGCGGGGGAAGGCTTATTCAATTCAATTCAAAATATCTTTAGTCAAAGAGGAAACATAATACAACTCTTTTGAATCGTCCATTTTTTTCCTACCACCCGTTATGGACATTTTTTAGCTTTGCAGACGGTACCCGTCAGCAACGGGTACCAAACGGGTAAAAAAAACTTCACAGCGCTAAATCTTGTGACAATATTTACAAAATATTATATTGTTACAGTGTCAATACAAAATTAGGGCATCTTTATCATAATTATAGAAACAGCCTGTCGGAACGTTTTGAACAGTTTAAACCTAAGCATGTTTGTCTGAAATATAGACACCTTATACACCTTAAAGCTCGAAGTCAGTTGAAAAAACAATTCTGCTTTAAATAACTTCATCAAAGGTCGTTTGTTTGTGCATAGGCCTTCCTTAAGGCACGCTACTCTAATCTCCAGGCTTTGCACCATTTTCCAACCATTGACCATTGACTTCCTGAAACATACGTCCTGGAGTTTGATGTCGAACTGAGATTGATTTGTCACTCAGAAAGATAATCATTCTGATAATAAATGTGGCATTATTGATTCATTTACTAGTACGCAACAGTTACAGTATTGATGTTTACTGTAAAACGCTAACCATCTTTATTTTTCAGACATATATCTGGTTCGCAAACATCATAAACAGCTACCTTAATTTCATAGTTATGTGTGCTCCTGCGATCACCGCTGGTGTACTAACATCTGAAGCAAAAAATCTGAAAATAAAATTACAGGAAAGGATGATGATGCAAAAAGGTAATACCATTCTTAATTTTACATGAACTAAGTTTATAAAATTTCAATTTTAAATGTTTTCACCACGCTTTTAAGCCTCTAGCTAGCGTATGAGTATTTTTGAAAGTGATTATAATATTGTCATTTTAAGATTTGCCGAATTTTAATAGGTACCAAAGAACAAATATATTGAAAGTACAATCTCGCTATTTTAGACCCTTATTAATAAACAAGGAATAAGTTTTGACTAGTTACGCTGTGTTTTGTTCATGTCACTCAAATTCCATTTATCATTGAATGGACAGAGAGAGACAAAACATGGAATAACAAATCCAAGCTTATTCTTTTTATATAAATAAGGGAGTTAGAGTTATCGGTTTCTCAATATTATTTACCTACATAATATACACATAGTACCTACATATATTTATAACACACATACGAAAGACAAAAAAACACAAGGTTCGCTTGATGGTAAGACCGTGACTTAAGGACGCTTGCTACCTCAGAACACTTAGCATGAACTAATATTGAATTCGAATAGTTAAATTCTACCCTGATACTTCTTGAAATTTGACGCGTTACGAGGTCGAATTCGATACTATCGCGTAGTGTATATTTTCTGTGATATTGTTTCGTGCTAAGGGTATAGGAGTGTTAGACGCGGTGAAGTGCTACAAAGGGGATCTCGCGCACTTAGATTAAAACAAAAAAGGGTAGCTACGGTACGCTCATATTTGCATCAAACAAAAACTGATCCCACGGCAGCAAGAACGGGACGGCGAGATCCGCGTCACTGCACTACCGACCAATCACGCGTCCAGTACTCGACGTCACTACCGAATAAGATTCAAAACAAACAGCAATTTTAATAAAAAAATATATTATATAGTACTTACGAATGAAAAGTGATGCCGTGGGTTTTATTTTCAGTTCTTGAGCAATTTGAGCACTTTTTAAAAACATACTTAGGTATTGCTGTATCATATAAACACAAAATATTATCAATATTTCTTTTCGGCGTTCACATGTACGTCGTTTGCATGTAAAATTGTGACTAAAGCGATTAGGGTCGTGGACCACAATTAGTGCGGATCACTTTTGTGAGGCTAGTGCCGTGTCTACTCTTTTTGTTTTAATCTTAGGTTCCGCACCTAACAGCGTACAGGGTATTCGCAGGGTTTTTTAGCGGATAGTATGCCGTAAGCGCTCGTAAGCCGCGCGGACTGCCGTGAGACTTGCGAAAGGTAGCATAAGCAGATGCTAGGCTGTGAGGTCCGTTCGTTGGTGTGCCCCTTAAGGGCGCCAACGTCTGTAAATAGAGGTTTTGCCTGCGTAAAAAAAACGACGGGTTGCGCTCCGGGAGTGCCGGCAGAAGTGAAAACTTGAATATTAACGTTGTGCATTTTTGATATTTTGGAATGGTTACGGAATAATTTTGCACGAATTGCTTTAATTATCAGTATACAAGTACATTCATGTACATGGTAGAATAAAATATTTATTTATTGTGCTATCGTACACAAACATGACAATTTATATTATATTAAAAAAGTTTATCTCTCAGAAAAATCAACGTATATGAATCACGTTTAAGCGCACTTAGCGACATCTATTGTAAAAAATGCATTTTCTTCGCAATAAAGCTGCCACGTGGACGTCCTAGATAGAGACTTATTATAATAGGGTAAAATAAAATATTACTATGTTTCCTCCAATATATTAAAAGTCAACCACCTTTCCAATTTTATTGTATGTCATGATGCAATCAGCCCACGTGTTTAACCTGACGCGAGTTTAACATTTTTTACCCATACAAAAAAAAGTGTACTACGCCACTAAAGTTTTCACTTCAAAAAAAGGTACAGTGAGGGTATTCTGTAAAATTATCACGCGCGGATCCGATGCGGGTCCGCTCAATTCCCATATAGATTTTCGCGGAACCGCATCGGATACACGCGTGAAATTTTTACAGAATAGCCCCGCAGGAGTGTCACACACGCGTTGCTGACAAATTGAAAACTTCTTTATACCTCTTTTGAATGCTTTGTTTATAGGTAAACACAAAGAGAGCTTAAGGCAGCTCGAAGAGTATGTTTGTTCGCGCCCCTTAAAACAGTATGCATTACAAGTGGTACCGTTGAATTGGTCACTGATACTCATACTTATCAACTTTATCGTCACGTACCAGATCACGATTGTGCAATTCATGCATCTATTTTGAAAAGAAAAAGAAATGGGAAGCAAATTAACTGTTTCATTTCATTTTCCTCATCCAGCTGGAGACTTTCATGAGAGGACAAGCTCCAGCCATCCTCACCTTGCTGGCCTGAACCCAATCCCCAATCCCCTACCCCGCGGAGCCCTGGAACTCTACTAACCAACAGACACACCACCATATGGTGGTGTAGTCAGACCCGTCTTTCCGATTGGGCACTTTGGGCAGGTGCCCAGGGCCCCGCGATCGGGGCCTCCTCAGATCAAATACAAAGTCCCTAGTTCCTGTTTAATCACCAAACGGAAGTCATAGGGGCCCCATTATCCTAATATGCCCAGGGCCTCCAATAGGTCAAAGACGGCACTGAGTGTAGTAGTACTCCTACACTCAATAAACGAATTTAATGATTTTTGAAAGTGAAACTTCTTTAGGCACGCTTGAGTTGGGGGGTAAAATGGCGAATGTGTTACGATTTTTACGTTACGCGCGTACCGGTGACTCGTCGATAAAAAATGATCAATACCCGTCACAAAATACATAAATCTAGTGCTCGGTTGGAGATAACGGACCCGGCGCGGATTGGTGGGTGTTAACGGACCCAGCGCGGATTGGTGGGTGTTAACGGACCCAGTGCGGATTGGTGGATGACAACGGACCCAGTGCGGATTGGTGGGTGATAAAAGACCCAGTGCGGATTGGAGGGTGATAACGTACCCAGCGCGGATTGGTGGGTGATAACGGACCCATTGCGGATTGGTGGATGATAACGGACCCAGCGTGGATTGGTGGATGTTAGCGGAGCCAGTGCGGATTGGTGGATGATAACGAACCCAGCGCGGATTGGTGAGTTGTAACGGACCCAGTCGGATTGGTGGGTGATAACGGACCCAACCCGGCTTGCTGGGTTGTAACGGACCAAGTTGGATTGGTGGATGAGAACGGACCCAGCGCGGATTGGTGGTTTTTTTTCTATCAACAAATCTTCAGGTTAAGTTTATGATTTTCAGATCATTGGAGCTGAAGAAGTTTCACTTCAGTCGTGTGGTCATAAGCACACTCGCTTTTTTGTATTAAAATAAAATAGAATTTAGACAAGCCATTGTCAAATACATTTATCTACTTGGCTACATTTAATAAATTAAATTTCTACGTTGATAAAGTTAGGGGTTAAAAGTTTGTTCTGGGATCACCTATTCTATGAAACCGGAGTCGAAGGTATCAGTATAAAATTATACAGAATGATTAAAGCAGAATTATCGAAAAAAATATTTAAAAAACATATAAGAAAATATTCAACTTGTCCCACGTATGGCTGAAGAAGGCTGTGCCACTGTTTCACATTGTGGGTACTACAAGATTTTAAACTAACTTAAACTCATGAAACATACATTATAAAGAAGAAATAACCAGTCACATCGGTCAGTCTCCTATACAATTCCTTAAAAAAGGACGAGCGCTTGAACCCCATGGGCCCATAGCCTCAACACCAAACAGCGCAAATATGTAGTTCTCATTGATAGCTCAATATTTTTCTTGAATCTTCTCGTTTCTTGAATCGGTTCAGGAATTTTCTCCCCATCAAAAAAAATTTGCTTCTCTTAAATTTCCGCTCATTGATTATGCTGATGTCTGTTACCCTGAATGCTGATCTTTTAAATAAATTGGATCGTCTTATCAACAATGACATCCGCTTCATCTTCTGTCTTCGTAAATTTGACCACATATCTGCTTACAGGTCTCAACTTAAATGGCTCCCTACACGTCAAAGAAGTCAGCAGAGAATGTTATGTACTCTGTATACAATTCTCTTTAACCCACACTCTCCAGACTATTAAAGATCCAAATTTTAGTATCTTTGTGACACACATAACCTTCAACTTCGTTCTAGTGACACTCTTGCTCTATCCCAACCTCTCGTTCACTCTGGCTATATGTCTAATTCCTTTGCCCTTCAATCTTCACGACTCTGGAACCTCCCTGACTCCATTAGAAAGTCACCTAATAGGTTTTATTTTTAAAAACAAAATTCATGCACTTCTTCTGGATAGCCTTCCACACTAACGTTAAACTCCTTTCATAAGTCCCTTTCAGTCTCAACATCGATAGATTTTATATATATGTATATGTGTACTATATATACACACACACATAAAATAATATATATATATATATTATTGTATGTGTGTGTATATATAGTACACATATACATATATATGTGTGTATATATTTCTACGTCTTGTGCTCTTTACTAAAGCCGCATTCGTGTCTTTCTGTACTCCTAAAGGTTGACTGGCTGAGAAAGCTTTTAGCGTTGAGTCCGCCTTTTGTCCATTTTGTAATTGTGGCAATAAAGTTTAAATAAAATATTTGCGTTGCCTTGGAGCACTCAGCAGCATGTAACTGTATGGCACGTGTAAGCGTATCCGCGCAAGTTGCGTTCCATACAAGAAGACGACACTGCTTCCAAGGAATGAGCGTTATCCCGTCAGGTTTCTTCTCTCGGAAAATGCCGCAAGGCTCTAAGACCGGTATCACATTGACTGTCAACAAGAGCTCTAAGCGGATAGGGTTACCATCCGTCTGGATTACTCCCGACATCTCCGGACTTTTAGACTATAGTCCGGAGTATTTCCGGATCTTTTATTTGTCCGGATTTTTAAATTACTTTGAATATGAATAATAAAAAAATATATTCATTTAAATAATAGTATTTAAATGAATATATATTTTTATTATTTATTTAGGAATTTTAAAAGTCCTGACATTTCGAAAAAGGTCCAGCCTTTTTAGGCACAAAATGGTACCATTACTCATTTAGTTACAACATTAGGAATGGTAACCCACCCTATCTGCGGATGACATTATTGACGTCAAGTCAATTATGATTTCAAGCTTCAAAGTGGTAGATCTTTGTGAAGATATTAAATGCTTAATAATAATTGACATATAATGTATAATAATGGCGAATTAACAAAACGCGAATTTTTAAGTACTTTCATTTTGAAAAAATATCAGTCACTTTGCTACTCATAACTGCGCCAACTTCCTGTGTAACCGATAAAAGCATTTAACAGTTTCCTTTACAATGCACGTGAAGATAAATTCATGTCGTAAAAACTGGTTATCCCTGTCACCGTAAACGGTTTTATAATTGTGAATAATAATTGGTATTTTCAACACACAGGTGTATTGTAACCGTGAACATACCTAAGTGAGAATTTTTCCATACAAATGTATTGCAAGATACAGAGCACTATTGGCTACGACCATGACCAGAGGCTGCAACAAAAAAATTAACTAAAATCGGCCGTTGCGGCCAAGCACGCGACATTCATATGGTTTCTATAGTTAATCTGGCTGTCGCGGCCACTGGCCGTGGTCGTGGCCGCCCAGTGCATGTACGGTTGCCAGATCGCCAAACATAATAGCCGGAAAGACCAGCCAGTTTGGCTACATTTAATTAAAAAGGCCGGACACCCTACATTATTGAGGATTTTGTGGGTTAGTAAGTAATATTAGGTAAGACAAAATTTTATGTAAATGCGATCGACAGTCAACTCGCTTGCGCTCGGCCACGCTTGACGCTAGCTCGTTTGCGTAATGTAAAAAAGCCTAACAAAAGCCGGACTACGATTATTTTCAGAAATCCTAAATCAATATATCTTTATTCAAATTGGATGTATAGTACACCTCTTTTGAATATTCTTGAAGTCTAATGTACCAACATTTACAAATCATTATGTTGTTACAACGTCAATACAATTATGATTTATTTTATATAGAAAACCTGTTGGAATGATTGGAACAGTTCAAACAAACCCAAGCATTTTTGTATGTAATATAATCAGATACTTTGTAATAAGCTTTTTTAATAAGTGTTTTTCTTTTTTAATCTTTAAATTTATTTTAGCTGGACGCAATCAAAAAGCCTAACCATGTCCGGCTTTATCCGGACGCCAGGATCTAAGTGCATGAGGCGCCTAAGTGTAGTTTGCCGCATCCAACACGATGGCGCAGTGGTTAGGTAGTTAAGTTTGGATACGCGGATGTTTAACAATCTTCGCAATGGCAGGTCATATAATGGGTGACTATAATGTCGGGCTTCGTCGTTCTATGGAGGCAGCACCCTTTTTGTTTTAATAAGATTTTTTTTTTCAAGATAAACGATACAACAACCTTATAAAGAACTGATGAGTACTTTCTGAGATCAACACTGAAACTCCCCAATCATAAGCAATCCATGTTTTGGGTTTGTTTATTTTATGACATATAAAAGTTATAACCCTTATAATTAAATACTATATTTATTTACTATACGCTGATGTTGCTTATGAAAAAGAATAAGAAACAAAAATTCTAAAACGCTTGTACCCTGTGCACAGAAACGGAGACAGTTGTTCATTATAAGTCGCTTGTATATTCATTTAAATTCACATTCTGTCACCGTATCTCGGTACGTTTCGATGCTAACCCTTCAGATCAAAAACGATCATCATGTCATCAGCTTAAGCGATTTATGATGCGAGTTCCCCGAAAATCGTCATTAGCTCATAAGCTACACATACGACGAAAAAATATATCTATGTGATAGAGACCTCAAAGTGTTTACTTATCATTATATTATCAATCTTGTCATACCACTGAATCTTCCCTGGAGACTCGAAGACGGTCAAAAGCTAATGACGAAGATAAATATTAATACATAACAAACGAAAAATGCCGCTGAGAATTTCCCCAAAGGCCTATTGTCTACGTAATAAATAAAAGTATCTCTCAAAGTTCAAAGGCCAACTGAAATTAATATTAAAGAGAGAGATTTAATTGCATTATGAATGAGACTACTTTAGTGCGCTCTATTGGCGGCTGTTGCCAAGGGAAGTTAATTGTTCCATTTTAAAATGCAATAATGTTGGTGTATGACCTGTCGTTGTATAAACCCAATTAATCATAAAAAAATATAACCCATTCCCATGAAGTACCAGTGTCCAAACGAAATTCTAGTCAAAGAGAAAAATAACTAGAAAACGTCACAACACAAACACACACAGGAAATAAATAGTAGTCGTAAATTATTTCTAGGTGTATATATTTTCTTTTTATGTCGAAAGGGTGGCAAACAGATCTTATGGCCCGCCTGATGGTAAGCGCCGCCATAGCCTATAGACGCTTCATCATCATCATCATCAGCCTATTAATGTCCTCACTGCTGGAGCACAGGCCTTCCCTATGTATGGAATAAGGAGATTGGGCCATAACCCACCACGCGAGCCCAGTGCGGATTGGTGGATGCTAACGACTGCAGTTACAGCCGGGACCAACGGCAAAGTTGCTTAACTTCAACGATCGCAGCCGAACGCGCTAACCACATGCGCCATCGAGCTCCTCTATATAGACGCTTGCGATACCAAAAATATCAATCGCACCGTTGCCTTAACCTGACCCAATCCCTACCTCGTGGAGCCCTAGAACCTTACTCACCAACAGAAACACAACACCACCAAAAGGTAGTGTCATTTTACTGTGGCGTTCTGTAAGGTGAAGGTTACTTACCCAGACGGGCGCTCCGATACGAGTGAAAATCTGCTATCCACAAAACGCTGCCACCGGCATATTTCTTGTAATTTTCATACATTTTATATAGACTACTAGACCGGCCACTTAATGCGCCGATACAAAACGCCGCCATACGTCACTCGCGCGATTCCCCACCGCACTTAGTGTCGCCGCACACGGGCCACACGCCACAGCCACAAACGCCGCCACGAGAAGCTAGAAGCGGTTCCTAAAGTGGCTGAAGCGCGCGACAGCGGCCAACTAAGGCAAGGGAGTGGGGAATCGCGCTAGTGACGTGTGGCGGCGTTTTGTATCGGAGCATTAAGTGGCTGGTGCGGGCCACAAGAAGCGAGCAACGACGATTTGTAGCGTGTGGCGGCCACCGGCGTACCGTGAGTGGCGAGTCCATATAAAATGTAATAAAACTACAAAAAGTATGCCGGTAGCGGCGTTTTGTGATTGTGGTCGGTGGCTCGTGTGCGGCGACACTTAAATATTATCAAATGACACAACGCTGACGAAATCAAGAGCTGAGTAAACAAATTTTTAATTACTCACTGTAAATTAAATGTCTTACGGTCGAACTAAGAGATGTTAATTAAATTGAATGGTTGCCAAATTGGCGTGTTGTCTTTTTCACTGCTGTTACACTGAACAAAAAACAAATTATAAATACCTAATAAATACAATCCGCAAAATCAACCTTGTCAATTTATTTAACATGAATAATTACGAAAGTATTCGGCCAACATAATAATTATTGTATGGTTTACACCTCACATAACGTTTGAATCGCATGCTTAAAATGGTCCCACGGAATGTAATGTTCCTAGTAAATATTTTCTTAGGCGAATATGTAATATCATAATTACTGTAAGGCAAAGAACAAACGGAGCGGTATTTTTCTGCCCCGCCTATGCTGTTTTATTTTAAAACTTATGAGACCCCGTAGCAGCCGTGGCTCAAGATCGGGCGTAACCCACCGTGGATCGGGTGATCGAGTCCGTAGGCTAAATCGCCTAACGGAATTGCTATGGTTATCGCTATCGCTTAAGATTTCAATTTGTAATATCTGACCGCCTAAGGTTTTCAAATACCTCATACTCAATATCTTGAATGTTGTTATTACCAATGCAAAAGAAAAAAAAACGCGAGGCATTTAACAACCTTCGGTGGTCAGGAATAACAAAATGAAATCATATGTGATAGCGATAGCCATAGCGATCGCAGCGAGTGCTGCAAACATAGAACAAATACAAAGCAATCACCCACGCACTCCGCGGGCGCAAATTTCACATTCTTCGCTATTTAGTGTCGCCGCACACGGGCCACCGACCACAACCACAAAACGCTGCCACCGGCATATTTCTTGTAGTTTTCATACATGTTATGTGGACTCGCCACACACGGTACGCCGGTGGGCGCCACACGCTACAAATCGTCGTTGCTCGCTTCTTGTGGCCCGCACCGGCCACTTAATGCGCCGATACAAAACGCCGCCACACGTCACTCGCGCGATTCCCCACCACTCTCTCCCTTACCTTAGTCGGCCTCTGTCGCGCGCTTCAGCCACTTTAGTAGCCGCTTCTAGCTTCTCGTGGCGGTGTTTGTGGCTGTAGCGGGTGGCCCTTGTGCGGTGACACTTATGGTTCCGCAATCGCGGCGGGCGCGGACATAAATCGCGCAATTAATTCTTAGCCTTATACTGAACCATCTAAGTATTCTTAGCAATAAAGAAGTGCTAATCTATAACTGTGTATTTCCTAAATTCTCAGTCAACTATATACCTACAACTTAACTACTACAAGTTAATCTTATCATTTTATGTTAGCGTGGTCAACTGAAAGCTGCATCGTACAATAATTAATACGAACCTTTTCCCACAGGCGGTAATGTAAGTTCCAGCATTTTGAAGAACGGAGGTTGCTTAAACCGCTTCGCTTCGACAGCTTGATTTTATTATGCTGGCGAGCTTAATGAAATTGTTGCAACACCACTTGATTACAGCCCGCGGCGGCCGCGATGAAAACTGCAGCTGTGTAAAATAGCTTAATTTTATTTTGGCAACATTCACGAAATTGTTAATTTTGGCCAAATTTTAACTATAATTTTGTCAAAAAATTACGATATATGAGCGGTTTGTGACAAAATCGGTATTTATTTTGCGATAGTTTTTTATTTTTTCACCTGTAGACGGAAAACTACTTGAATCTTTAAAAAAAACAACGAGGACTTCTTTCGTGAAAAACACTCTACTCAAGTATTTACGCACCTAAAAAATAAGAACATTGGCCCGAATTTTAATTGGCATTTAAATAGTTTTATAGTGCTCTTAATTCGTTTCTAAAACCAATTTGGCGTTTATGTGCTACTAAGGATTTAATACGACCATTAAACGGCCAAACCAATAGTCCGGAGTTCTCAATTAGTAATTAATTAGAGGTGAACTCTGCAGACGAGTAAGTGAAACGTCTGGAGCTTGGCTGTATAGATGTTAAAACTACCAGGACCGGGAGTGAACAAAAATGTGGAATGGGCCAACTGCTTACTTTCCCGTACCCACAGACAGGTAAATCCAATCCTAACAACAAACAAGTTGGCTATGGGCACGCAAATGAGCATCATAATGTCTTACACTATAGAAAAATCCTATCAACGGATAAGGCCTCTACTAGCCGGCAAATAAACATTAAATATTTTTAAGAAAAGTAGGGCGAAGCGATTTTGCTGCTTGGATTAACCACTCGTCCAAAAGAAAACAAATGTGAAATGACACGGGTGGAGTTGTGCTTCTTGTTGTAAGTATTGTGCTAGGGCTTCACAGGGTTTGGACGGATAGATTAGGGTAGGCAACTTGTGAGTAATATTGTACGGTATCGCAATCATTTATAGCCTGTGGCGACCGCTTACAATTAGGCAGGTCACATGATTGTTTGCAATAGCAAACTCTTTATGAGAAAACTTGTCTGTTTTGAAATTTTCAAGCGAATTATTGGGCAAGTGGATCAGGAACAAATTTGTTCAAAAGTACATATCACACACACCAAGTATGAGTAATGTCATGATATTTACAAATAATCAAATTATTTAATGAAATCATCCTCCAATACCATTTACATTAACAATAAATGCAATTGGCGAGGCCCTCAATCAATCTAAAAGCATTCACAAACACATAACAGCATAAATAAAGCTTTTTGTGTGAAAACCAGTTTACATAAACATTGATTCATCTTCATCAATCATTCGTGTCAATATTATTCATAGTGGTGAGCATTTATCAAGTTAAATTTATTAAATAAGCACATTTTGTGCTTATAAACTTATATGGCGATCATTTGTATACTGCATTTAGTCGAAGATGTAGATTCATTAATAATATACCACTTATTATCAAGTGTTAGCAAAGCCCATAGATATGATTGCTTCATATATCAGCAGCGTAAAAGATATATATATATTTAATTGTAGATAAATTTAATTAAAGCAAACTTAGAACCGAATCCCGAAATCCTTATTAATTAACGTGGGTTATCCACCAATCCGACACAAAAGACTGGACACGCGTGTCCAGAGTAACGTATTAAAACGATTAAACTTGTTAAATAAAACAAGATATCCAACTCCCCGTAATTTTCTTGCTGTGCAAGATATATTTCATGCAATGTGAGTATATTTTAGAACATCATAGAAATTAGCGGACAGTACAGTTAACCTTTTTGTTTTCTTTGAGGCCCAGGTTAGCATTGTGTACAAAGTGTTGTTATTATATCTGAGTACTCCTTTTCTACGAAATAATAAATGCAATATTATTATTCATTTTTATTATTTACCTAAACATACTATGTTAATGCTGAAAGCCTTTTTTACCTGCATACCTCTATTTTCAAACAATTCCTTTTGATGCAATGGCCATTTCATGCAAACATGTTCGCAACTTCTGATTTTCGCAACTACTAACAAAACTGAGGGAATCATTTTAAAAGGACTGAATTTCTACAATATCTGTTAAAGCTTTATAATAAACTAGCTGTTACCCGCGGCTACGCTCGCGTGGTGTTCCTATTTGAGGCTATCATCCTCTTTTGACATAGTGAGTAAAAAAGTAGCTTATAGCAACCCAAAGCTTCAACCTATTAGTGCAGTCATTGAAGCGAAAAATACGGTCTTACCTCCGAATTTTTTTACTGTGAACCGTTTTGCATGAAATTTTGGAATTAGGCTCACCTTACCCTTAACTTCAAAAGTGAAAATGATCTGAACTCCGCCTATTATTTTTAAGGGGTGTAAACAACCCCTTAATGGAAAAATTGACATTGAGCCATTTCAGCAGGTAAGCAACAGCAAGCAGTAGGTACCTACCTACCTTGATTGATTTTAAAGAAATACGATTTACCAAGGTACCTTATCTGTTTTTGTTTTCCTTTGTGATTTGGTTTTGTTGTGCATTAAATGAATTAGGTAGGTATTTTGGTAGTTTCTTCGAATGTATAAAATTGACTCACTGATAAAAAATATGGAAAAACACATAACATCGTGTACAGTAGCGTACTTAAATAGTACTGCTATGTGTTTAAAATAATTAAACCCTTTATTCTAATAATACTAATGCTTTTACATTTTGAAGTTTTATTACGTTCTATCCATAGTAGTATTAGGTATTATTATGAGAGTGTTTGTTTTGTTTATCCTTCCTCGAAGCCTAAACCACTTTGAAATTTGGTAAGTATATATAGTGCAGTCATTGAAGCATTATTACTCCGAATTTTTTTACTGTAAACCGAATTGCATACAATTTTGGAATTACGTTCATCTTACCCTTAACTTCAAAAGTGAAAATGATGGTTGCCACCCCTTCTGGGGGGTGATTTTTTTCAAAATAAGTATTGTAATAAATTTTAAGCAAAAACTCATCAAAAAATCCAATACTTTTCAAGTTATTGGCAATTGAAAATTCGAAATTTTTTCCCGTTTTTCATCGGTTTTTTGCAAATATCTCCAAAAATGTAAGTTTTATCGAAAATTTTATAAAGAACAAAATTGTAGCAGGTAAAACAATGAACAATTTAGTTTTTTTATAGAGTATTCTAAGTACAATATTAAGCTAGATATCAAAGATCAAAGCCGTTTTTTATTTTGTCTGAAATTTAATCGATGTGGTCAATGCCATCTAGCGGCGAGCAGATGCATTTTATGCATTCTAATACAAAATCTTTTTATGTCAACCCAAAGTATTTTTTGTGATTTTTTCAATTTAGGGGTTGTCTGCAAGGGTTGTAAGATTTTCAAGGGGTTGAAAATGATTTTAATATGGGGTAATTATGTTAGAAAATACTTTACAATTTCATCACTTACTATTAGACATGTTTTCTAGCTATAAAATGGCTCAATGTCAATTTTTCCATTAAGGGGTTGTTTACACCCCTTAAAAATAATAGGCGGAGTTCAGTTCATTTTCACTTTTGAAGTTAAGGGTAAGGTGAGCCTAATTCCAAAATTTCATGCAAAACGGTTCACAGTAAAAAAATTCGGAGGTATGACCGTATTTTTCGCTTCAATGACTGCACTAATAGGTTGAAGCTTTGGGTTGCTATAAGCTACTTTTTTACTCACTATGTCAAAAGAGGATGATAGCCTCAAATAGGAAAACCACGCGAGCGTAGCCGCGGGTAACAGCTAGTTAAAAACAATAAATATAAAAAAGTAATGTTCATGAATAGCGCCATCCGAAAAACCTCAGATTTTTAGTGCAAGTAAACTCGACTCGGGTAGCGACATCTCTTCAGTTTCACACGCAACAGGGGGCTTAGACAAAGTAACAATTTAAAAACGATAACGAAGTTCGAAATTAATAAAATGTATGAAACTGACATAAGCCTCGCTAAATCACGTGGTCAATCGTCATCGTCATCGAAAGTTGGTAGACAAAGTTACAATTCGTAACGAAACGTTAAAATAACGAATTGTTTGAACGCTTAATCCTATACAAATGCGTAGACAAGCTGCACTTTTGACGTTCGTCTTCGCTGCGATCGCGATCTTCGAAATCGTTAACGAAACGAATGCTAAGACGCTGTAGATAACACAACAACATGGCCGACTTTGTTTATCGGCTGTGATTTTGTTTAAGTTGTATTAAATAATCGTAAATCAAAGTATTTAAAATGCATTCACTACGTTTACTGTGGGCAGCACATAATGAGACCATCTGGAAGAGACGCCAAATGCGTTTAAGATTAAGACTTCAATTAGAAAAAATTGAAGATATGCCTGAGTTGTTGTTTATTCAACATTTCAGGCTTAATAAAATCACATTTAAGCGGTTATGTGACGACCTAAAAGGTCATGCTAGATTAAGTGGTTCCTCTGAAATTCCTCTGGAGATAAAGGTAAGAAATTTCACATTAACTTATTTAATTAAATTGTACTTGAAAAATAAGTCATTGCACTTAATCTATCTTCAAAGCATCTTGATTTTCTTAACTTCGTACAAACATTTGATAATATATTTGATGGTATAATGTAGTTTTTAACTGCTGTACCTAAATTAAAATAAAACCTCGTAAGTACTAATTTAAAATAAATCACAATGCACTATTCTATTTCCAGGTGCTGTGTACTCTTAGCTTTTTAGCTACAGGGTCATACCAAAGGATTGTGGGTGTGGGTCAGTATTTGACACAACGAACTACAAGTCGTTGCATCAGAGAGGTTGTGAACGCCCTTAATCACAATTGGACAATCAACAGGTGGATAGTGTTTCCACAAACACCACACGAGAGATCACTTATCAAAGAGAAGTACAAACATATTTTTATTTAAATAGGTTAAATCATTTATAACTTTCCTAAAGCTAACTTTTGTTGTAAAATTGGTAAATACGTACCTAATTTACAGATTTCAAAGGAAACATAATTTGCCTGGAGTGATAGGGTGCATTGACTGTACTCATATTGCTATAACCAAACCAAGCGAGGAAGAACACATATTTTTTAATAGAAAAGGATATCATTCCTTAAATGTGCAAATGGTAAGCAGCTAGATAATCTCTAATCATTAATGTAAGAAAGAATGAAACTTGAATTAATGTTGTTTATAGTTTCCCTTTAACCTATTTTTCTATTATTATTATATTATTTATTTCTATTTTTCACTTATTAATAAAATAATATTTGGCTTATTTTATAATGTGAAGAAAAATATTATATCAGATTAAGTATTGTAAAGTGGACCTAATTCTCTTATTTTTATTTGCTTTTCTTAACAGATATGTGATTATGATTTAAAAATAATAAATGTTAACTCCAAATTTGGTGGAGCTACACATGACTCCCACATATGGTCTGCAAGCCACGTGGAGACATACATGCATGGGCTTCATGAAAATGGTGAACATGTTTGGTTATTAGGTAATACATTGTTTATTTATACATAAAACTTTACTGACCTTTAAAAACAACTCAAAAGGTGGATTTAATACTAAATTATTCTCTGCCTCAACCAGTGGTAAAAATTATATACACATAAATTCATTTATAGATACAATATAAATATACATAATCTGGAAATCATTTATTTTTCAGGAGATTCTGGGTATCCACAGAGGCCCTGGTTAATGACGCCTGTATTAAATGCTGAACCAGGATCCCAGGAAGACAGTTACACACGACGTCATGTCCAAGCCAGGTCTCGTATTGAACGCTGTTTCGGATTACTCAAGGCTCGTTGGAGGTGTATGCTTCGAGATAGAGTTCTTCACTATCACCCTAACATGGCTAGCAAAATCACTAATGCATGTTGTGTGCTGCATAACATTGCATTAGATGCTAGAATACCACCACCAAGTGATGCACCAATCGGAGGTCTAGAAGCTGGTGAAGAACCTTCTATGCTACAAAGCATCTCCACCAATGATAATGAAAATGAGTTAATCCGAGGCAGGGCTATGCGTAGTTGCTTAATAAGTAGGATGTAGTTGTATCCGTGGAAACCTCTCTGATATCATATTTATTATTTACATACATCGTCTGGATTGTCCTATTAGCATTTGATATTTTTTTCATATATAATTCTTCTATTAAATTTAGAAACAATTATGTACAAGAATTTTTAGTACTTCTTATATTTATTTGTTTTAAGAACATTCCAAACAATTAGTCTGGTCAAATTAGACCAAAAGATAAGAGTAAAGCTACCTAAATTCCCACCAAGCTAGCTAGGTAGCTTAGAATGTCTAAATTGACTGGACTACATAATGTAATTGTTTCGCAATCTGGGCGAATGCACTGACTAATTATGCTACCACGGCCCTGATAGCCGCGTCGAAATTCTTCTAGCCATTCTTAAGCTGCAAGGTAGCGCCATATTTTCTTTAGATTTAAACATCAAGCAGTTACATGCTTAAAAATAAAAATTATAACTATTTAAATGATCTTTATGTGCTGTTTTTAGTGATAAAAATGGTATCTAATATTATTTATTCAGCGCTTTTGATATAGCTTCTAGAAATATAACTTATTTTCTATAGATGTCTTTATGCTGTGGTTAAAAAAACTGAATTTAGAATGTCAATTCATGTATCTTCGACTGTGACAGTAAAATTAATGTAATAACCTCGATGTTGTTTCTTAGAAGGAGAAAAAAAATACATTATATTACTGCCGTAGGAAAATCTTTGTTTCAGAGAGCATGGGGTGTCTGTGACGAACAACACCTGGCAGCTGAACTTCAGCATGTCGAGCAAGTACTGAAGGATAATGACCTGAAAATAACCTGAATGTACCACGTCGCCGTCACATCGCCAAACCTAGCACAGTCGACCGACAACCTGCTATACTACCTTACATGAAAGGAGTCACTGACAAGATTGGGAGGATTCTGAAGCGTGCTTCAATCAATACGTACTTCAAGCCGCCAAAGAAGATCAACCAGTTTCTATGACCGGTCAAGTGCAATATACCCTTTCAAGTTGCTGGTGTCTACAAACTTGAATGCGACTGTGGGCTCGGACTCGGGTAAAAGAACATATCGCAGATATGAAACATAGGCGTGAAAATAAATCTGCAGTGTGTGAACATGCATTAGGGGGACCAAACCACTACATTAGATTTGATAGACCACAGATCCTTGCAGCTGAGCGGCGGTTCGTTCCTCGAATGATGCGCGAGGCTATTGAGATTAAAAAATATCCAAATTTCAATAGGGAAGATGGTTGGTATATACCACCAGCTTGGGAACCTATTATACAGGAGATAAAATCCCAACCCCGAGCACACACTGCAAGACCATCAGATACTATTAGTTCTTTTTGTTTGCATAATTTAACATAAGAAGGAGATAGAAAGCCTCTCTTGAGTTTGTTTCGCCGGTTCTTCTCAGGAAGGTCTCCCAATTTTGGAACCGGTGGTAGTTTACGGTAGTTAGGGTCAAATAAATAAACTCAAAATTACAAACAAGAATTTTAAATAAAATACTTTATTAAGTAAATTAAATAATAAATTCATACATAGACAATAAAACTTAAAAATCGAACAATGAAATAACCAAACGCTCAATAAAAGTCTTTCGAAGGTAGCTCGACAAATTAAATAAAAGTTTTATTCTGACGACGAAGCCTATAAAGGCTACGAAACGTCAATAAATAAATAAAGTTTCGTGCATTAACCCGTAAAAACTAGTTTTATTTAATGAGTGATGTGCGTGAAAACCTAAGAAACAAATACATTATATTAATTTTATAAGCAACTGAAATAAAGAGAGAGAAGGATGTAGTTGTATAAATAAAATTACTATTAACTAATATAGTGTTTTTATTAACAGAAACAAACATCGACACATACATCCATACCAACTTTGCGTTTATAATATTACTGGGAAGTGGGACAGTAAAACAAAAATGTAACTACGGCGCGTTTTTTCTTTTGGTTCCTCCCAGGCGGGGGAGCGGGTATGAAATCCTCATGGATACCCTACAGCCGGCTGCAAGGTTATGTCAGACTCCTACTGACTAAAACACATCCGTAGTACATGCTTATGGCCTGAAGGGCCTTACAAGCTTCACCTGAAGCGATTATCCCCTAAGAGGGGGATAATGCAGTACGGCGCGTGGCCCCCTGCTTGTGTGTTTTGTGGTTTGCCTTCTATCACAAGGACAACACAACCGCTTAACATTGATATTGAGAACTATTCAGTGTTCAGCGGTTCTGTGTTGTCCCTGCTACGATAATAGTCAAGCCAAGCTTGAGCGATATTAACTAAGTTTCCAAACACTTGGTTCCGGTCGTGTTCAATCTCCAACGCTCGCAAGTCCCGCTCGTGCTGGAGCCTGGTCCGGGTTTCCTCCAGCTCCAGGCGTCGTAACTCGATGGCCGCAAACTCGCTCGCCGCTCTCTCAAAGGGGGTCGGGGCTAGTCTACGGCGGGCGCGCAAACGCGGGCGGCCGGGAGAAGCAGTAGACTGCGGTGTCGCCGGCGACCTCATCCGCAGACGACGCCCGGCAGTCGGGGGAGTAGCAGATGCGCCGGGGGTAGGTGGCCGCCTCCGCCTCGGAGGAGTAGTGGGGGCTGGTGGGGCGGGTGTGACTGGCGGGGACGGCGGAGGCCGCCCTGAGAAGCCTGCCTGCGAGGAAGGTGCAGCGAGTACGCGAGGGCGGGATGGTGCTTGGGACTGGGATGAAGTGGAAGGTTGTGGTGATGTAGGCAGATCCGGCGTTTCTAGAAAAAACAAAATTTGTGTATAAATATAAAAAATATTACTAATAAAAATTCCATTCGGGCCAGGCAGCAGGAATTCCGCGTGGATTTTTTTCTAGTATTATTTTCTTTAGATTTAATCATCTACCAGTTAAATGCCTGAAAAATATAAATATAACCAAAATTTGTATTTAAATCTAAAGAAAATATAACTATAAAAAAATCCACGCGGACCAGGCAGTAGTCAGTCAGAGAGGTAGTTAGTTAGATTTTCTTTAACATCAAGCAGTTAAATGCTTAAAAAAATAAAAATTATAACCAAAATTTTTGTGTTCATTTTGGATAGTTCAAAGATCTGAATTGAGGTGATCAAAGAAACAAATTCCTCCTTTCATTTAAAATGATAAGGAAGGAAGGATTTCTAATTTAATCTAAGAAAACATGAAACTAAGGTTGCCTAGTAAATTTAGAGAATCCGGGACATTCATTAATTTCATAGAATTGAATTTGCATAATTACATTAACATCCATTATAAAATAAATACAAAAGACGTACCATTTACAATTTCCAAATAGATTGGATTATCTTCGATGATAGGTGGAGATAATTGTGTGGATGCAGCTGATTGGGACTTCTGAAAAAAATTGGTACATAATAATAGGTTTAATTATTACTACAGAATAAGTAATTATTACAAATATCATCATCAGCAGCCTATTAATGTCCCCACTGCTAGGGCACAGGCCTTCCCTATGGATGGAATAGGGAGATAACCGCTTTTTAATATTTATACTAGAATACACATATATGTACTTTATCACTAACAAATTTTAACTGATTTACCTATCAAAATATAAAAATGGGTCTGTTTCTTCATTATAACTAAGTAGGTACCTTTTGTTTACATTAAGTAATCAAATTTATTTATTTAATATGTATTATTGACCATTTTAAGTAGAAACTCGAATATAAAATACTTACATTAAATCCAAGCTCTTCTACTGAGGCTTGTCCTTCCACTGCTAAAGGGCCCATAATGGCCAGCACCCTTTCATCAAGAGCCGACAAGATTTGCCGGCTTGCTGGCCCACCACCAGTCCCTCTTGCATGACTTCTAATTATCAGCCCTTTCTTCTTGGTCTTGGATTTCCAATCCGCCCACACCTTTATTGAATAATTTAAATAAATGAATATAGATCAGTCTTAGTAAGTACTAACCATATAAATGAGTATAGGGTTCCATCAAACCAGTCATTCCAAAACTATTCAATAGGTACTTACTTTTTTCCACTTGTCTGTTGTCTTATTGACACCACCACCAACAGCATTTAACATATTAGTAAGATCAGCCCATAGTCGGTCTGATCTTACTCGACCTTGTGCTCCAGCAAGAGGCCTAGCCAGGTCACCATGACTGTAACATAAACAAACAAAGCTTCATTATGAGTGTTTAGGTATGCATGGACCGAAGCTGCTACCAAATATTTGTATGATTTAAATCTCGAATAATGAATAAAACTTGGATTTACCTACCTTTCCATAAACTCTAGCAGCGTTGACAATTGTTCGGGACTTGCTCGCACTCTTGATTCCATGATTATTACTAAAAATGAACATACAGATTACTCCACTATCGTTTATTCTCCACTCCATTATGTTTCAAGGACCATTTTTAAGTAATTAATAACACTATTAACTTACTGTTGTTTTCTATACTAAAACACAAATTCACACTTATATTAATATAATACACGTTAGTTAACTTGCTCTCTTGTTCATTAACTAGACTGCCTGAGCCTCTGGGTCCTAATCTTTTATTTGAAATACAATTAAAACATGTACAAAGCATTGTCCCACACACAGGACGCTATTTTACTCGTATTACTTTTGTATAAACAAGCTGAGCAACATGAGCTCTGAGAAACGATACACAACATTAATGGTGATCTTAATCTAACACGATGCTGAGGCATTACAGAGACTTGTTTATTAGTGAACCTTACATTCACATCGCAACATAATTAAATAAGTTTCCGATTCGCGGGCTCTTATTGACTAACTGGCAGCAGAAATTTTCGATACCATAGACAATTTTCGTTTTCTTAGCGAAAAAACAATTCGCCACGACGATAACGACAAGAGTGTTACCTTGGCTAGGAAATTGTTTTCGTTATCTCAGAAACGATGACGAATTTAGATATCGTTTCGCTACGAAACGATGTAACTTTGTCTAAGCCCCCAGCTTGGTTTTCGAATTGTTATTCGAGTTGGTAGCGCCTACCTCTACTCAACATCCAGGATCATCTCCACTTGAAAATTATTGGATAATACTCGATTAAGGGACTAAAATAAATCATAACAGCTGTTTATTTAATATCTGTCTACTGTAAACAGCTGATTATTTAATATCTATTTGATGTTTATAAGATTTTCTGGTAAGATATTAGGACACTGTAGGAAGTCGTTTTTTTTTACTAATATTATTTTAATTAAAATATCTACCTACATGACGTTAAAATTAACAATAAATATTAAAAAGTCATGTTCATAAATAGCGCGATCTGAAAAAACGCAATATCACAACTCACATTTTAGCAATTAAAAATTCTCGATATTAAAGACGGGTGGTGCCATCTGATAAGTTACTCAGAAAATATTATTTCAAGAGAGACTACTCGGTTGAGTTGGTATTCGAGATGGTAGCGCCATCTCTATCTATAATCACTCGAAAATGATATTTTTATATTATAAATTTGGAGTAGTATTTGCTAGATTTAATTTTAAAAATAAGATTAGAAAGAAATTGCGTAAAATTACCTTTATTGCGTATTTAATAAATGAAACACTAACACAAAATACTCGGTATTGAACACGAGTGGTGCCATCTCGTATTATTATGTTAAGATAGCAACTTCCACATTTCAAATTTAATCTGTCTTCGTGACAGTAGCGCCATCTCTATCGGGACCAACCATGAAAATGATTAATTTAGTTGAAAATTATGTAAATTCGAATATATAAATTAAAAAAAAGTAGCCTATAGCAGGCTCATAAGTTCAAGCTATACATTTACCAAATTTCAACACAATCGGTTCAGCGGTTTAGGCGTGAAGAGAAGACAAACAAAGAAACAAACAAACACACTTTCCCATTTATAATATTAGTATGGATTATAGCACACAAGTCACTTAAACTGCTATGCAAATTACCGACCTTTATGTTTAAGTAAGCAGGTACTTGCGTCTGAAAATGTAAATCGTTTATTTATTCAAAATTTGTAAATATTTTTCTTAAGGAGTTTGTATTTACAGTTCATTTTAATAAATATACCACAAATGAGGTACCTAGCGTTTGGTAGGTCGTCTTTTGTTATCTCAAGTTTAACTTAATATTAATTTATTTTGATTTAACGAGCTCTGGGCGCTTCACATTCAAGTTACTATTTCTCAGGTGGATTCCCAAATTGATGCGGAAAATTCGCTGTGTCTTCTCTCTTGTAAGGAAAGGAAATATATATAGGTATATAAGCTATTTCAATAGGTAGTACAATTTTAAGCTTACCTATATTTTACTGCTAATTGAACTATTCTTAGTTAGTAGTATCGGGCCCACTGTCCGTCTGATTATCTGTCTGTCACCAGGCTGTATTTCATGAACCGTGATTTTAGATAGGCAGATGAACTTTTCACAGATAGAGAGAGAAAATAATTTACAATTATTTTCTGTTTTTTTTGCAGTCTTATGCTCGATATTTTTATAAAGAGTCTAATGTCGTATAGATAATTGTACGGAACCCTTCGGGCTTTTTCTTTTTACCCGACTGCGCAATGCAAGAGCACGAAGCGCGACGCGCTACAGGGTATAGTATTTAACAGTCTATATATTATGTATGTTTGTTCCTTTGTGGCACACTAGAGACCAAACGCCTGGACCGATTTTGATGATTCATACATCAGTCGATTTGTCTCAATCATGGGAGTGCTACTAAAGATATGATAGTAATCAAAATTCAATATGGGCAAAATTAGGCGCCATATTGTGACGAAGTAAAAAAAAATGTTGACAAAATATATCGAGTGGGGTATCACTGTCTAGATAATCGAAAATCATGTTAAGGTTCCTAACACCATTTTTCATTTTATATGATTGTTTAGGATCTACAACTCTTTAAAGTTGTATATTAACCACTTGCGCTTTTAATTTCAATCTTACGTTTGTATGGATCTTTGTTACTTTTTCACCTAAAAAATACTGAATGGATTTTAATGAAACCTAACAGTAAAATAGCTAATATATATAATAATTTATGTAGTTATTAAGTGAATTGGCTAAAATATAACAATAAGTGTGTCATAAGACGGAAAAAAATCTCCCATTTGCGAGCCATTTTGGCCTGCACTGCAAAAACAATAAAAGTTACATGAATGTAATGTAGAGTGAAAATGTATCTCTTAAATAGTTCTAAAAAAAAAAGTCCGTGACACCATATATCTTATTTTTAATGTGTAAGCCATTAGCGCTAAAATAGTGAATCAAAACTAAAATATTATTTGATATCTATTTCAAAAACGCACATTATGTGTTAACAAATTATTTTTTATCAAAGCAAATACTTTTATCGCTTTTGATATTTAAAGACGATAACCTTTGCCTTTTACACTATGTCATTTTGACAAATATTTAAAAAGTTACAATGATGACAAAGTGATAGCGCGGTGTAGGGGAAAACCGGGAGACTTCCCAGGTGGGAGAGTTGAACCATCTTTCAAAAATGTATTTAAATTCAGCGCAAATGAAATGTTCATTCGTTCATTGTTCACTTGCGTTACTGATTTGTTCTGATCTGGGCGTCACGCATGTGACCGATGGACGAATTGACGTTTTGTTTATGCTAAATTTAAATAGAATTTTGTAAGATGGTTCAACTCTCCCACCTGAGCAAGTCTCCCGGTCTCCCCCTTCTATGTAGGAGTAGACTGCGGGAATACTAAGAGAAGAAATTTAATTTAGGTGTTTATAAACGTGGATAAAACCTAGGCGAAAAAGAAAAAAATGGGCTATCTGATCCTATACGAAGTACTTACAATAAAACTGTGATACAGTTCCTTCTTATTAAATGTTGAAAAATAAATTATCATAATAGGTATTTATGATTATTGAATTTTAATGAAAAATAGAATTATACTGTTTTTAAATATTTTGTAACGATATTACTTAATGTTACAAAAAAGGTTTACTTAATATAATGACAAATAACCGATTTTTCGCTAGTAGGTACATACTTATTGGAATCCATGTATTTATTAATCAGCTCGCGATAATATTGATTTGTAATTATAAACGATAATTCTGCAAAATTCAAAGTAAATAATATAGATTTTTATAGGTAAATCACCCCTTTCATCACCCTACGCCTATAAGTATTGCGATGTTGTAGCTAAAAACCAAGTTCCCATCTACTTCTATAGGGGCATTCATTATAATCGATTTAGCTATTAGGGCACGGAAGTGCAACAAAGAAACTCACTTTCGCATCTATAATATTATATTATACTTACTAGTGATCCACCCGGGCATTGTATAGGCGAAATTAATTTTATCTGGATAAAATATAGCCTATGTCACTCGATCAAAATGTATTTAAATAAAGAAAAATGTAATAATAAATAATGTAGCTACCTTATAATATTTAAAACCGGTTCAGTAGTTTGACAGATTATTTGTTACAAACATACAAATCTTGACTCTTTATAATATTAGTATAGATAGTTAGGATAATAGTATTTAATTGATGAAAAAGATTAAAAAATAAAGTAAGTAATAGGTTTATTTGATTATATTTATAAGTTACTAAGCATTTGTGCTTAACAGTGATACGTAATTCGGTGTTTTTTTTATACAAAAAAAAATATTTGAAAAATAATTGCCATGATTGCACTATTTGCAATATAGTAGGCTGGTAGCAGCACGCTTGATAGGTGGAAGTACTCTTCATTCGAGCTTTACACTACCAATAAAAAAGGGTCGATCACAAAGTCTTTGACCTGTTATATGTGAACGCTTTAAAAGAAAACTACAAAGAGAACTATAAATTGATAATAAATGAGATTGCTATGGTGCTCTACCTAACGTTATGAAAATTTTATTATACGCCTTTAGTTTAATCAAATATTATAAACTTTGCTTTGGTGATTGTATAATTATTTAATTTAGCGATCTAAGGCAGTTGCCACCATTGTCCAAAACAACAGACGGGAATTACTGCTTTCTTCAACCTGCGACATAAACGTCATTGTGGGTATTGTATATAGGGTGATTATAAATTCACAGTCGGGATCCATTAGATATTCAAAAATACATAATATTTTTTGATAATGGGTCCCCACTGTTAAAGTAGCTTTGTTCCTTATTAACAGAATTATAGACTACTGGACTTTTTTTTCTTTTCAGCTTTTATTTGAAGTATAATTAAGCAGTCGGGTTTTTTGATTTTTTAAATTTACCTTTTACTAATATAAGGTGAGGTTTAAATTGTTACATATCATACGCGACTACTGTAAGGCTCGCTTGTTTTTTTTAAACAGAATAATTTAAGTGATTGCTTTGGTCAGAAGCTCGTTTCAAGATGTTTCCACATTAAGAATGTCTTAATTTGTGCCACGATCATAGTGCGAATAATCTAATCCTATTATTTTAAGCATCCCACGAATATTACTATTAGATCCCACGCTCTAACTTGAATCAGAATTCGATAAAAATCTAATATCTATACCTACACATATATATATATAGAAATGGGGACAGATAGCGCACAAATTTGGTAGGGGACCTACTAACATAATGTTGTTCAAAATAATTTTGGTACTCGGTGGGCGGGTACGTGAAACTATATCCCATTCGATTTTGTATTTTATGTATAACGACCTAATGTTACTTTTGGTCTGAATCAAAAAGAAACAGCACTTTAGACGGACAGAATTATAAATTGGATATGTTCAAAACAATGTACTGGATGTCGCCATAGCGAGGATTCGGAGTTTATATATTTTGGTATTTCGAACTTGGAACTAACTACGTGTTGTTTTTATTTTGTTAATTTAATGACGAGTCGAATTTGCGTCTTCTCTTTTCCAGGGTAAACTTTATGATATTGTTAGTTGTGCTTTTGAAAAACTTTCAAATTGAAAAATTCTTATTTTGTATTGGTAGTAAAATAGTTTTTGCCACATCTATTCGAAAAGAGTTGGCTTGTTCACTGTTAACAGGGAATTAAGTAGCGTTTAATCCCTAGGGACCAAAAGTGATTTGAATTAGGAATGTGGATATTTTTAGTAAAAGTTCTAATCACCAAAGAAATTATGAACTAACACCAAAGAAAAATTACGAAGTTATGAACAAGTCACAGTCTGTATAAAAAACAAACGCGAGCTATTAACGCGAATCAAACGGGAAAGATAAACATCATAAACGGAAAAGATAGTCACAGTAATCTAAAGTAGGTGAACTTTACTTGTAAAACTAATAACGTAAATGACAAAATGACGACCTCCGTGGCCGAGTGGTTTGTACGCCGGGTTTCATGATGTCGCCGACTCGAGAGGTCCCAGGTTCAAATCCCGGTGGGGGCAGATGTTAGTGTGATGAACAGGAGCATTTGTACTCTAGTCATGGATGTTTAATATGTATTTCTATATAAATATACTTATATATGTATTCTATCCGTTACCCTAGCATTCCATAACACAAGCCTTATAGTGCTTACTTTGGGGCTAGGCTAATTGGTGTGTGTTGGAAATATAAAAAAAATAAAAAAAAATACGAAAATATCATGTTTGGCGTAACAGAACTTATAAAAATAGTAAGGACTTTTCCAAGATATTAATCTCTTTTTCCTCAAGATTATTGTACGTATAGACGCCGCGGCCCAACTTGTTGAGGGGTGCGAAATTATGTAATTTGCATAGTACAAGATGCGAAATGGCGGGAAATGTAAGAGGTCATTACGAATGAGACGCCAAGCCACGCCGCGCCACCACCGCCACCGGTGCGGAACATTGTTCTACCAGGTTCAATTCTGTAATTGGATTTCCGCTTAACATTTTTGTTCATTCTCTTTTCCAAAGTAATAAAAAACATATAACGTTCAGTCGCGATTTTGGATTCTTATTTTGAATATTCGCAATTTCATGCCCACGGAACTCTTTAGAATCTAATTGGCTGAGTTTTTCTCTAATGTAGTGCAATTAGAAAAACAAAAAAAAAATTGGAAATCTACTAGGTCTAGGAAATAATTTTTTTTGAAAAGATACGTTTCATATTTGTATAGAATTTAAGCTAGATCTTGTACACGATATACAAATAAAGGAAATCAATAACATTGTAGACTCCGATCGTCAATACCTTCATATTTAGGCGTTATTTTGCAGTACAGAGAATTTAAAAAATTATCTTTTCCAAAGCAATAAAAAACAAATATCATTCAGACGCGATTTTGGAATCTTATTTTGACTATTCGCAATTTCATGCCCACGGAACTCTTTAGAATCTAATTGGCTGAGTTTTTCTCTAGTGTAGTGCAAGTAGAAATACGAAAATTTTTGGAAATCGACTAGGTCAAGGAAAAGATTTTTTTTGAAAAGATACGTTTCGTATTTGTATAGGATTTAAGCTAGATCTTGCACACGATATACGAATAAAGGAAATCAATAACATTGTAGACCCCGATCGTCAATACCTTCATATTTAGGCGTTATTTTGCAGTACAGAGAATTTAAAAATTTATCTTTTCCAAAGCAATAAAAAACAAATATCATTGAGACGCGATTTTGGAATCTTATTTTGACTATTCGCAATTTCATGCCCACGGAACTCTTTAGAATCTAATTGGCTGAGTTTTTCTCTAGTGTAGTGCAAGTAGAAATACGAAAATTTTTGGAAATCGACTATTTCAAGGAAAAGATTTTTTTTGAAAAGATACGTTTCATATTTGTATAGAATTTAAGCTAGATCTTGTACACGATATACAAATAAGGGAAATCAATAACATTGTAGACTCCGATCGTCAATACCTTCATATTTTAGCGTTATTTTGCAGTACAGAGAATTAGTATAGTCAATCTGTAGGTTGAGTGGTGAAAAAAAAACCTAAAGGGTAAGTCTTGTTTTTTCTGTTGCCAAATGACGTCAGTAAGCCACCTTGGTGATGGGCATGTTCAAGTCGTAGGCGTTTTTTGAAAAACTTAAAAAAACCGTCAAAAATTTTTTGAAACGCATTTTTCTTGTTTTGTATGCATTTTAGAAACTTTTTTTTACCATAATTGTAGAGGGCGTTGAGTACTACAATTTATGTCATTGTTGCAATCTCGTACAACAAAAAATGCGCATTGTAGGTGGCGCTAAAGTCTCAAAAAAAGGGTTTTTCACTTTTTCACCCTGAAAATATCATTTTAATGGAAAACTTTAAATGGCAAAGTTGTTTCGTACATAATTACCAACAACTTTTGTATAAACAATTTTTTTGTATTACTTACCGTTTTCAAGTTATAAATTGCGCAGGTATGAAAAATCCAATAGAGCGGTTTTGGGCAGTTCAACTACACATTTGCAGTGCACATTTCAACAAAAAATGCGCATTGTAGCGCCACCTACAATGCGCATTTTTTGTTGTACGAGATTGCAACAATGACATAAATTGTAGCACTCAACGCCTTCTACAATTATGGTCGAAAAAAAAAGTTTCTAAAATGCATACAAAACAAGCAAAATGCGTTTCAAAAAATTTTTGACGGTTTTTTTTGAGTTTTTCAAAAAACGCCTACGAGTTGAACATGCCCATCGCCAAGGTGGCTTACTGACGTCATTTGGCAACAGAAAAAACAAGACTTAGCCTTTAGGTTTTTTTTTCACTGAATCGATATTTTTTTCGACAGATTGACTGTACTAAATTTAAAAATTTATCCTTTCCAAAGCAATAAAAAACAAATATCGTTCAGACGCGATTTTGGAATCTTATTTTGAATATTCGCAATTTCATGCCCACAGAACTCTTTAGAATCTAATTGGCTGAGTTTTTCTTTAGTGTAGTGCAAGTAGAAATACGAAAATTTTTGGAAATCGACTAGGTCTAGGAAAAGAAGTTTGAAAAGATATTTTTTTATATTTTTATAGGATTTAAGCTAGGTCTTGTACACGATATACAAATAAAGGAAATCAATAACATTATCGACTCCGATCGTCAATATCTTCATATTTAGCCTTATTTTGTAGTACAGAGAAATTTAAAATTTATTATAAAATTGTAAAATCCACAATGGCGAACTTAACGTGACTGGCAGCCAAGTTTCAAGTGGCAACAATTCCAGACATTCATAACAGTACAAGTATGGACATGTACAAGTGGAATTATAATTTAGTAGTACTGTAAATTCTACTTTGTAGCAAATATTCATTTGTGCATTAAACGTAAGGTAATATTGTTAGTTATCGCAATTATTCGGGCAGAGGTTTGTTCCGAGTATGTGATAATAATAATAATGTTAATTTTTCCAACCTTACAAGTACTACTACAATGACATCTTAAAATAAACTAGGAATGGTTTGCTATCTTATAAGTAGGACCCTTGGCTTTCATATATAGTATAATAGTTTCATAAAAATATATGATTGCGTGGTGGGTCATGGCCCAATCTCCCTATTCCATCCATAGGAAAGGCCTGTGCCCCAGCAGTGGGGACATTAATAGGCTGATGATGGTGATATGATTGCTAGATTTCGTAAGAGATGGAATGATAAGGAGACCAAGAAGACCACTAAACTCCATTCAATGGGGCTTTATTGCACCAAGTTATTTGAGTAGCCCGGCTAAATTCGGAAGGAGCGATGTTAATCCTACACTTGTCTATCCGATGTGACCACACACGACTGTACTGCACGCTTCTATGGGCATATAGTGGTGTGGGATTATATGTTGGCCGGCTAGTTTCGGATGGTGTTTGAATTCCATCCGATGGGGCCGTATATCACATAGGTTTATTGGTGCAGCATTGTGTGAGTTACCCGGCAAGATTTGGATGGAGCGGGATGACAATTGACTTAAATGGCTGCACTGTGGCAGGACTATCAAAATCAAAAGAAAAATCAAAATTGTTTTAATTCTTTACCATACATCTGGTTACATAGATAAAGGTAGGCTCTTTTTATTAAGTGTAAGACACCTGTACCAAAAATGCCACATTTCCATAGCATGGTAAGGTCATTCATTTTATTAAGATTAAATATATTATATTGTGAGTCACACCACAGAGATGACTATGGGACTATACTTCTTTTCGCATCAGTAATTTTATTTTTGAACATACTGTGTTTCTATCACTTATATTACCGCAGACTGAATAAAAACATCGACACATTTATATTGCCATATCGTGGCATTATTCTTTATTGTACGAACTTCAGCTAAAGCATCTATTATTATTTTCATGGGAATCCTTATTATTTATCCAATTTTTTAAGAACTTCTACATAGTCCACTACAATAAATGAAGCTAATACTAGCAGACATTGTAGCAGATACATCCAGCAGCCGGACCGTCACAAAACGTATTTCTAACAAGTGTTTTAGTTTTTCCTATTTATTTAAAATTTAAAGACAGTAATGCATTTGTTTTCACGAGGGTACCTAATGCAAATTTTTAAGCTATTATTATAACTAAGTGAAATTTTCGAAAAAGAAGATTTAAGCGATTTTTCACATGAAAAACAGCGTTAGGTACCATCTTGAAAACAAATTGATTACTTTCCTTTACTTTTAAATAAAAAATTAAAACCAAAACAGTGGTCAGAAATACGTTTCAAAAGCAAGAGTATAAATTTCCACTTGTTAAAATCGCTTAAATGTACTAATTTCGCAAATTTCACCTTCCGATACTTGAAAATGTCTTTAGGTACCATCGCGAAAACAACTTGTTAACTTTCCTTTACTTCAAAATTAATAAGAAAATAAAAACAGTTGCCGAACTGAAGACAATTTTTTATACAATATTCAAAGCCTGGTTGAAATAAATCCAGCCTGCCATTGTTAAAACTAAGAAAATTAATCTAAAGACTAACGATCAAACTTAAGAATTATTATAAAAATATTTAAGTTTATAACCCCATTTTATTTTGTGTTTGTAAAGCTTTTCAAAGGAGCCATCGTAATCAAAGGGAATTCCGTGAAATTTCACGTTCGGTTAAATTAAGCCTTTACTGATTTTTTTATATTCATCACGTGGATTTTCCGGATTTACACCGATTTCATTCTTCACCGATGACGTGAATTTTGCACTGATTAATAAATGAAACCTGTGCAATCATATATTCCAAGAATCAATGTCACTGGAATTAATTACCATGGTAACAAACAAATCGGCGTGATTAATATAAAGCCATATTTATACTAGTATCTTATTTGATGGCAAACTTCCAGGAAGTACACATTCAATAAGCTTCCGATACGAATAAAAGTCATTAATACCTATGTATTGATAATAACGCAATATGACAAAAGAAAAATAACACATATTATATTGTTTTAAACTTTCATGTTACCACGTACCTTGTTTTTAGCCAGTTAATATCGGAAAGTTGCTAAAAACAAGGTACACAATGGATGGTTGGTGTAGCAGTTTATAACTGTTGTACCAGCTATCTTCGCGTTCGGACTTTATCACTACTTAACATCAGGTGGGGTAGAGACATTTACCAACCTCGCTAAAAAAAAGCCAATCCCGTAAGTAACCTATATTACTAAAAATATCACAGTCCAAGACTATCATATATTTTTTTAACCTGAGACCACCAAAGTGTGACGCATACCCTATAGACTAAGACAGCGCTTCATCATCCCCTTTTCAGGGGATGATCACATCTGATGAAGCCTGAGAGCCCCTTGTAGCCACGTGTGTGTTTCATTCAGATACCGCCTTATTACAAAACGCAGACTTAAGTTAAACGTGGTCTTAAATGCAGCTGTAACTTTTGTTTGCTAACTAGAATACTGAGACAACAAGAACTTAAGTCCCCCGCCTGGAAACCAACGAAGAAACAATATTTTAACTTTTCATCTAACTGATATGCAGACGGTTGTATCTTTTTATGTTATTACTTACTGAGCAAAATATTTATAGATCCATCACATAATCTCAAACGGCTTAATTAAAAGCATCAAGTTCGATAAATCCTCTCGGGTTCGAGTGGTCTAGAGGCTCCAGACGGAGAGGAGACTTCGCCCGTCGGGAGATGCCATCCGCCTGGAATATCTCTAGAGGCACTCGCCAATTCTCGGCTTGAGGTCCCCTTAGGATCTAACCGTCCCCAAACCCGGTGACGCTTGTCATCTGCGACCAACAGCATATATGTACACTCAAAAAAAAATCGTGCATAATAGGTTATGCACACAGCTTTTTATAGCTTAAAATATCAATAAGATTTTAATTGAGCCTTATTAGCTTAGAAAGTATTAAACCAATCGATTTTAAGGATTTCTTTATTCTTGTAAACATTTTGAATCTCACAAAAAAATACAATTTGCTTGTACAACGAACAAAGAGCATTAGGAAAACCTTCATGACATTCAGGATCGTTCTGTGGCCAACTTCATTCCAGATAGTAACGAGCCCAGCGGTGCGGAGTGGCACGCTCACTTTTATTTCCACACAGTTTATTTGTATACAAAATAAAAGTGTGATAAAAGACTTCGACTAATTTCGAAAACAAGATAACAGCAATGGCAACAAAACAAGCAAATTAAGCTGGCCGTATGCAGAATGAGGCTTTTTGGTTAATTTGCATTAATTTTGTAATAAACAATAAAAAAATAATAGGATTTAGAAGAATTTGATTTTGACAACACCTTGCTTAATTCGTAGTGAAAATACCATCAAATGAAAAAGTTTAGAAATATCTATGTTAAAGCACTTTTAAACCGCTAAAATTAACTGATTTGTTTTTCAACAATGTAATTTTTTACAAAAAATACTTATTTTTAACAGGATACTATATAAAAATCGATATACTTTACTTTTACATAGTAGTGGTAGGTACTAATATAATACAAGACTTTGTTATCATACCAAAACAATCGAAATTGTGTTTTACGCAATTTTTACTTTTAACGACGCCGAGGATAAACAAATGGCAAACGCGCAAAAAAAAGAAAAATAGTTCCAAAAAGTGTCTGCAATCAATCTTATGAATACAGGCTAACAAGCGGCTAATAAATTCCCGTCAAGGCATTATGATCGTTGCTTCCTTTGCTTAAAAGGAGGAAAAAAACTGTGCACGATATAAAAAAACAAAACGTCGTTTAATACTAATAGCTGCTATGGGAAGCAGTTAAAGGTTAACGCGCACATATGCATAAAATAAAACATCGCCTCCTCAATCCCAGCCGATTATTGATCATATTAAAAGTACATACTATAACGCTCCTTAATTTCTCTCTTTCCGATGAGCTGCTGTTAAGATTTTTCAAATGGAATACTGCATAATATTCTCAAAGGGTCAGCAAAGTGTCTTACCTTTACTTGTTGTAGCACGCAGCTATAATAGCCTGCGCTAACCACTCATGCATCAGACATTCATTAACAGACTGACGGTTGTGACGGGAAAAATCGTACACGCCTTTTCGCCTGGCGCCCATCCGCGATGTCCGTGCCGTCCAAAAAGGAACTTCGTTCCACAAAACAAGGTGTTTGTCGAGATTTCAGCAGAAAAACATCAACAGATTTCCTAATATTCTAGTAGATTCCAAAACTTCTCACTCATACAAACCTTGTATTCATATCACATCAGCTCAACTCGAAACAAGCTCGCGGACCGCTAACGACGAAGATAGGCTTCTAGGATGGTATGTGTGCTATAACCTTTATATGTCGTGCTTGAGTTATTAGCCATTGAAAAGCTCACACGCAAAGTGTTGTCAACATAAAAATATTATCAAACGTATTTACGAGACGGCGCTATTCTTCCATCAGAGATCCGTAGCCTTTTATGGAAGGAATCAATTGTGATGCCATGCGTGTAAATGTGATCTCCAGATGATTAATTGGGATTTTCTTTTTATATAAATGATTCCACAAATGAATATCGCTCTTATTGCTAAGTAATAAAGGCCTGGTTCATGTTAAATAGGAACCACGTGCCTTACCAGCTAGTAAGGACAACTGGGGGTCAACCATGTGCCTTACATATACTACAACACATATATTTTTAATTATTAATATATTATACACATTACTGCAGTTTCATCCACGATAATTTGAGGGAAATGGTTATAATAAGCCAAATTTAAAAGATGAACATATGCTGCCGCCGGCTTTTTAGAACTTTTAAAGGGAAACAATTCCGTTATACATGATGATTTTTGTGTATCTTTAACCGTTTACGTAGTGCACGCAACGGAAATTCCTAAATGGAATATTTTTACCCGTTTTTGCAACATTTTTCATAAATGCTCCGCTCTTATTGGTCGCAGCGTGGTGTTGTATAGCATATAGCCTATAAATTATCTATCTAGCACGAAAATATTTTTTCAAATCGGATCAGTAGTTCCTAAGATTAGAGCGGTCAAACATACAAACAAACTCTTCAGCTTTATACTATTAGCTAGTCACGTGGCACGGTTTATGAAAATAACTACGTTCTTCATTCATCATTTTAATATGAAGATAATGCCCTAATGGGGAGCTAAGAGACACAGGTAAATCTTTCAAAAACATAAGTTGCAACGGAAATTGAAGTAAGAAATTGAAGTTTTGTTAAGAGAAACAGAAAAATATGCTGGTACTCAATACAGACAACATTAAATTAAAATAACATCACCTACATTGGTCTGATCCCAAATTTTCTGACGCATTTGTGTTATGCAAATCAGAAATGAATAAGGCGCAACGAATACGAAAATCAAGAAATGATAATTTAATTATAGGACCTTTAATATTACATTAAACGTGGGACATCACATATGAAAACCGGTGTGCAACCCACTCAACCACAATAAATATGCATCAACACGACGTTCATCCTAATTTTCTAAATACCAAGAAGTCCAGACGTGAAGATAGCTGGTACAGCAGTTCTACCTGCCACACCAGCCATACTCACCTTGCCGGCCTGCATGTTGCTTCTTCACGCCTCTTTTAAAGGATCCCAGGTTGTAAGAAACAGAGAACACATGAGCAGGCAGAGCATTACATTTAGGATTTAATAAGACTTGTTGGGGACATGGTCTTCGGTACCTACTCCTTTTGTTGAATGAATTGTTTTTTTATCGGGTCAAACAAATGTATTCGTGTTAAAAAGCATTTAAACAAGAAATACATAAATGCGTGTCGTTTCGTATGGTGGTCAAGATATGTGTGACGTATGGCTTCTTTCAACGCGCTTCTTTCACAATTCTTCGCCGATCACTCGATAAATGGGGCTAGAGGTGCAGTAATTATTATTTTACCTACAAACCGATGTGTACCAGCAATTTTTACAGATTTCAAAATATACATCGAAAAATGTGAGTACCGTTTTATAAAAAAATTGAAACCAAGTGAAAATGCGTCTTTTATTTTCATAATCATTGCGAATACATACTTTATTTCTACGTAATTGTATACAATAATGTAGTGAGTGCAGCTATATGTATGCATAAAGTACACACGGCCGTTTGTTCAATCACCACTGTCCTATTAACGTCAAAACATTACATTTGTGTCCGCCGCCCGCCCTACATATATAACACACTCACTTAGTCCAATAACGGCTGCATTTGCCAACTGTCAACTGACAACACGCTTCGAGCAGGTGTCGAGTGGCGGGATAACTGCCCGATTGTGATAAATTCAGTACCGCTGATCTGCTTTGCATAAATTACTTTATTAATAAGTCTACTGCCAAGGCGGGCGGGAAAACTGTGGAACATTTTTCAATCTACTTTCCTCGTTTTACTTTTTGGGTTTCTTGGCGCCTTTGTTTATGCGGACTCATCAATTTAAAGAAAAACATGAAAAGAAAAGAAAACATATACGTTTACTCAACTTTAACATAGTAAGTATGTGGTTATCAATGTGTTTCATTGTAAGTATGTTGATATTTATTACGTTTTTAGTCATAAATAATAAAAAAAAAATGATTACACATTCATTTTAGAAAATAACATGTTTTCCTTTTGATCGTGCCGCCCGCCCAATGCGCACACGTGAAGTAATTTCATTACCATATAAAACAACTTAAAATTTAAAACGACGCAGTAGAGTTTCTGTAGTAGTATTTGGCTGGTCTACATAGAAAAGATCTAATAGGTTAGACCATGAATAAAGAATTAGGTACGATAATGTATGGCAGACACCGCTCTTTAAAAAAACATGATTCTTTTTTTTCATATAGGGCGCAGGAAATTATCGCGACCAGCCCACTTGATGTTAAGTTTAATTGTAAGAGTGTGTCATTCCAGCCATCTTCACCTTGCTGGATTGAAACTCATCTCCTAACCGGCGGTGTCCTGGATCCTAGCATAATAAACACACCATAATAAAAAATCTGATATACCTAAGTGTTAAGAGTACTTTCAACAAATAGCAATAAACGATCCAATTGGATATATTTTTGGAATCGAAGAGTCGAATGACTCCTACTTGATCACGTTTCGACGCGAAGTTAAATTCTTCATTGTTCTTGCAATGTCGTCAGGGAGAAAAAAATAGTCCTTGCTTGTTTTTTATCAGTTCTTCTGGTCACATGCTATCCCATCGTAGATTTGCAGTAAACGGTTATACCTTTTATCCTTCATAAGCCTAACAGCCTAAATAAAAAAAATACATTAAATGGATCCCGAAAAGGGAACTGACGGTGACCCCTATATGCGATTCTTGAGTTTCTTCCTACGCAAGCAATAATAAAAGAGGTTGTATTTCCTTCCCAGTACCATTTAGCACGCTTCCGACCTTTCAATGGGTCCACAAACAATAAGGATTCATTACACACTTTAGTCTGGATTACCTACTAAGCTCACGACATTTTCAACTACTCCAAGTATTAGTGATGACGAATTATCGATAGTTCGAAAATGGCTTGTCGACCTTATCGATAGAAATATCGATACTATTGACTGATTCGTTATATAGACCACTACTGGTAGGGACCTTTTTAATTTAATAAATAAAGGTAATATCGACGGGGCTCCCGGTAGTACCATGGCTTATTAATTACATAGATACATCATCATCATCAGTCTATTAATGTCCCCACTGCTGGGACACAGGCATTCCATATGGATGGTATAGGGAGATAGGGCCATGACTCACCACGCAGGCTCATGTCGATGGCTTAACGTGGCTTCTGAAGCACGGAGGAGCTCAATATAATAAATTTTTGGTCACCCATCCAATGACCGACCACTGCGAAAGTTGATTAACTTTAACGATCGTAGCCAAAAGTGCTAACCAATTGGGCCATCGAGTTCCTCGAATCCAGGTTAGTACCTACTATTGCGATATTTTGCATCTATAAATTAGAACCTGCATTAAAATGACGGATAATGTAAATTTTGACATTTACGATGTTTTAAAGATTTACTTTAATTACCAATAATGGCCGCGTAACTAGCAATGGGAACATCATAATAATATTAGACATAATATTTCATATGATCTACTGTCTTACCCAAAACCTAGCTGCTTTTGTGTAAGACGGTAACCAAAGAGCAGCGCAGAAAATTATAAAACTTAACTTACAACTCTAACTCGGTATGTAGCGCTTTTTTCCATTTTATCATTCAGGATTTTTCCGCTTTTAGTCCATAAGTAATTATATCATTATCAGCCTATTAATGTCCCCACTGCTGGGGCACAGGCCTTCCCTATGGATGGAATGACTCACCACGCGGGCCCAGTGCGGGTTCGTGGGTGCTAACGATTGCAGATGCAGCCGGGACGTTAACGTTTAACGTGCCTTCCGAAGCACGGAGGAGCTCGAGATAGTAATTTTTGGTCACCCATCCAATGACCGACCACTGCGAAAGTTGCTTAAGTTCAAAGATCTCAGCCGAACGCGCTAACCACTTGCGCCATCGAGCTCTTCAGCTCATAGTAATTATATAGTCGCGTGAATAAAGCCAGCTCATAGTAATTATATAGTCGCGTGAATAAAGCCGTTTAAAATCAGAAATATTTCAAAGGGGGAAATAATTATTTGTACTGTTTAAACATTATGTAAATTATTTATATAATGACACAAGTTTTTAGCTTTCTAATGTTTTATTAACTGGAAAAATTAACACTAAACAAGTAATTTCGTGTTTTTTTTTATATTCAAAAAGAACATTTAATTTGGTGCTGCGTGTTGTGTCATTGTGATTGATTTCAATAAATAATCTAGGTATTTGCTAACCCCAATCTTTGGGAGGAGTTAAAATAAGATCATTCCATTAATATTCAATATTCAATATCCTTTATTCAGTCTAGGTTGTTACAAACACTTGTGAATATCGAAAAACTACGCCATCGGTTCGCAAATCTACGGCGGGAGACCTTGTACTGAGAAGAACCGGCAAGAAACTCACCACAGGCTGTTTTTTTCTCCCTGTATCATATACGGAGTCGTCAATTTGAAATGACTTCAGTTGTTTGTTGAACTTGCAGATAAACTCTTTTCATGTGTTGTTTTGCAGCATCCACTGTTGGAGGTAACGAGCTTAGTTGTACGTTGTACGTTGTTTTTTAAGCTAATTCTATAAAACGCTTGCATCGCAGTCCGTTCAAGCTATGGGCAGTTTTAGCACCATACATGGTGAGAATACAATAAATACCTCCATTAAAAAGTATTTCTTCAGCTTGCTCTTCGACCACGTAAGTTTCTGCTAGTGCACGTAATTTCTGATCACTATTAAAAAATTTAATGTTTTTTTTTATTCTCAGTAAACCTTTTCCGATAACTTGAATGAATAAGTACAGTGTTTTTTATTGTTCATTGTTTTTTAAATGTATAGCAATTGTTTTCAAAGTTGCCAGGCCCCGAGTCACTTCAGTAAATTTTTCTTTGACTTGAGCTGAGGTACTTGCAGCGTTAATATTTTCACCTTCTTGGCAAATGGAACATACGTTCTGTGTAGAATCTATGTCACTTTTTCGCGGTCCTATAACATATAACAATTGAAACAATGAAATTATTAATTGAAGTAATGATTACAGAAAAAAGTGCTATATCTGGCATGACATTAAACATTGCAATGTTTAAGTATTATTAAAATACTTTAGTCATGAATGATGTATAAACTCCAAACCTTCTCCATGATATTTTGAAACAGTACACTGTTTCCTTCAATTACAACTTCATGTATTTATAAATAATTAATGTTAATAAATACATTATCAATAAATAAAGGCAAACTATACGGAACGTGCGTTTTCTCCAAAAATCAGATGAATATTGAGCGACGCGAACGGTAGAAAGAGGGACGTTCCGGCGGCCACCGGGGCGTACCGTGTATGGCGAGTCAATATAAAATGTATGAAAACTACTAGAAATATGCCGGTGGCGGCGTTTTGTGGTTGCGGTCGGTGGCCCGTGTGTGGCAACACTAAGAGACTCGTCGAGATGACTGGTGATAAAAAGGCTGACAGCAGGTCAACGGATAAGCCTTGCTATCCAATGAGGAAATGCTGCCAGCCTATTAGGCAACATTCCTGATGGCGGCGGCGCTAGGGGTTATATATTTCATAATTTGTAAATTGTATTTATTTACGGAGGAGCTCGATGGCGCAAGTGGTTAACGCGTTCGGCTGCGATCGTTGAAGCTAAGCAACTTTTGTAGTGGTCGTTCATTGGATGGGTGACCAAAAATTCACTATCTCGAGCTCCTCCGTGCTTCGGAAGGCACGTTAAGCCGTTGGTCCCGGCTGTATCTGCAGTCGTTAGCACCCACCAATCCGCACTGGGCCCGCGTGGTGGGTCATGGCCCAAACTCCCTATTCCATCCATAGGGAAGGCCTGTGCCCCAGCAGTGGGGATATTATAAGGCTGATGATGATGATGATTTATTTACGTAGTTAAGTGTTAATATAATTCTGATTTTAAGTTTTTAGTCATTAAGTAGTTTTAAGATTGTGTTATTTTATTTCAATATTTCTATGTTAATGTACTAAACTATTATTTAAAAAAAATGTATTATAATAATCAGCACCAAAAAAATATTTTGTGATATAATTTTAAATATGTGTAGTTGTACTTAGGTCTTGATATTCACGAGAGTTACTAATTCTAAAATGGCCACTTTAGTTTCAGGGCAATTTGCATACATACGTTGGTTAATCAAACAAAAAATTATCAACCATTTAATTCGGTATTGGGCAATTTTCGTTTTCTATGTCTGTAAAAATATGTTTCATCGCCATCAATGATTCCTTCTACTCCATGTGTAGACTCAGGATGCGCTACACTAGTCACCTCGTGCACATGCTCAGTTATTGTAGAATGAGTAAATGTGTATTTGTCATCATTCGGCAGTCTAGTCGACTTCTGAGAGCAATCATCGTCCATATTTTTTATTATCTTATGAAACAAGCTTCCTGCAAACTCAAAACCTATATCTCTGAACGTGTTCGCTTCTGCCATTGTCAACATTCTGCCATGAACTTCGTTGTCAAGAAGTTCTACAGGTGAAAGTACTTCTTCGCTCGATTCCGCGCGCTTCTTAACTTTGGCTTTTCCATCGGCTTTCGGTGTTTTTTCCAAATTTCCACGTTTATTTTTCTTACTTCCTAATTTTTTTTGGAACATTCTCCTATCAACAGGTGCAGTCAAATTATAAATTGAATAGATTTTCTCTTTCATCGTCTTTTCTTCATATTGGTATATCAAGGCCACCATATCTGCAAAGTCCTTTGTTGTTTCAGCCTTTTTCATATTCAATATCTTTATGTAGTCTGGAGTCCGTCTGAATCTTTGCAGGACTTTATTCAGGTCTTCTCCGTATAATTTTTTACATTCTTCCTCTATATCGTATTTCCTGCCATCTGACAGTTTCAAAACCACTGCCACATAAAATACAATTACTATGACCAACAATGCTTTCATACTTTCATGTTATCGTTAACAATCTGCGAATACTTACAAAACTATACGGATTTTGTGTTTATGTACTTTTTATGCCTAACGTTATAATACTTGTTACATTTTATTACATTGTTATAACTTCAGTGGTTGATTTTTCCATAGCAATAGTATTCAACAGGTAGATCAGTGAGAGTACGAATAAAATGTTTGCTACATAAGTACTTGATTATTTAATCTTCTTCGGCAGTGAAGCAAAGTTATTTGTTGGTTGCAATCATTTCAAACCATTATGCCTATGTTGTAATCAGTGGTTTGCCTAAAATCGAAAATAATTTCTTCTTTAAAAATCATAACCCCTAGAATTATTATGAATCTGACACAAAGAGAGAGAGTATGTATCCGTTTAAACGATTAAATCTGGGTAACCGATTAAGTACTGAACTGTGTAATAGCTCACAAGATTGTTTTTAATAATTATTATTTGTCATTCCTGTTTGGGGGTATTCCTAACCGACCACCAGAGCTGTCCACCTGGGTGTTCAGTTAGAAATAAATATTCCCAACTGTCCACCTTATCCACTACACTGAAGAAAATAACGTGTGACTTTAGGGCGCTTTCAATTTATGCGTTTCTTGACGACCTGCTGCGGTGCCAAAGCGGTGCGTTTGTCGTACAGCGTACGGACGATTCTTTTTTTTTCACACAAAACGCGCGGTGCGGCAACAGTGCGGCGCCGGTACCGCGAACGCTCGACAGCAGGACAGTTGCCGCACCGCTTCGGTACCGCAACAGGCCGTCAAGAAAAGCATAAATTGAAAGCGCCCTTAAAATGAAATTACTATTTATACGAAATATATATGTCAACGGCAATCTTTATAATGCAGATATTCTATACTCGTACAATACCTAGGCAATGTATAGAATGCCTAGGTAATGTATACAATTCCTAGGGACTGTATACAGTTCCTGCTGGCCCATCGGCAATGTGTAAAACAATAAACAAATAAACAGATTTAGCCTGTATTTATCCCAATCAAACCTAACTTCCTGATGGTTTTATAATTCTCACCGAATGAATTACAGACCAATTAAAGTTTGACCAACTCACAGTGGGTTAGGTTAAGCTACTGTTGTGACCTAAACTCAGCCAGCCACCTGATAGATAATAGATAAATCATCATAGATAAATAACAAGAAAAGGTTGATGTGCTATCTTCTTTTATACACAAGCATGAAATAAATAATATTACATGAATTGCCTTGACATTTTTGGCATTCTCTACATTGTCTAGGTCAGCTATACTCTAAGTGTGTTCCGCGGAACCCTAGGGTTCCGTGATACCTCTGTCGGGGTTCCGCAAGAATTTAGAAATAAAAAAATCAAAACACCTCTCTCTGGTCGCTCCGCGGCTGTGCGGACTCCGCGGCCGCGCGGAGACAAAACGCTATGAATGTTATTTATTTATTTATTTGTATTTGTATAAGCTTGTGTTACATTAGCTGGTACAATATCTCATAAGTTTGGTCTCAACAATTTTATACTTGTACAACGCGTTCGCTCTAAGTTTGCCGGTCTGTGGAATGCGCGTACCCTCCCCCACGTGACAACAAAACTTATAATGTGTCATAGTTTTACCCAAATATCTAACGTACACAATTTTTATTGTTACAATTAAATAAAAAATTTCGAACGTCATACACTCATACCTATCGCCAGCGGCAAACTTAAAACGAGCGGGTAGGTATACTTGTAAGCGCTCAGTCTCTTTGATAAAAGCCGCCTCTGAATTAGACGCTATAGTTGTCAACTAGCGACTTTCGTCTCTAACTTCAAAGGATAAAGTCGATATTGTTTACAACGCTATTTTTAAATTTCTGTTTTTATTTTTGCTTTTTGTTTATCAAAGGTGCCGACTCGAGTATTTTCGAGAATATTTGAGATCGAGTCTAGGACTAAGTATAAAAGCGGCGATCGCGCGTTGGCGTCGTCAGTTGATGATTAGCGTTCGGAGCGATAAGTTACTACCTACTTACAAGCTCGCTAGCGAGAAACTGGTGTTCATTGTTTTACTGCCTGCTGTATTCTGTTGTCTCAGTTTTATACATTTCTTCCCTGTAGGTTCTAAATTTAGTCTCTTATACGCAGTAACGATTGTGCATTATTTAAACCCCACTATCCTGACTTGTAACATTATAAATAAAGAAGAATGGAACGTTGGCTTAAAGGTGTTAAACGTGTTCCAACAACATCTTCTAATGACGCTGAATGTTCAAAAGCAATGCGCGCGGAGAATTTAGCAATCACCGATCCAGAAGATGATGCCACGAGTGCCACGACGTCAAGCTCGACGGTTTCAAAGACGAAAAAAAGGAAGTATGATGAATCTTATATCAGTTTCGGATTTGTTGATTCCAACGGCTCACCTCTCTGCATGCTCTGTAGTAAACTGCTTCCTAATAGTTCCATGGCACCTGCCAAATTGCGTTGACATTTAGAAACCGTACACCCCGAGACTAAAGACAAGAATAAAGAATTTTTTGTTCGCAAAAAAGATCAGTTATTAGAAAGTCAAAAAAATATGATGCATGTAACACAAACTACCAACGAAAAGGCCACGGAGGCATCATACTTAGTTAGCTATCGCATTGCACAAGCAGGTGAAGCGCACACTATCGCTGAGAAATTAATAAAACCATGTGTATTAGACATAACAAAATGTATGCTTGATGAAAAATCTGCAAAGCATCTTTCTACTGTTCCGCTATCAAACGATACTGTTTCACGACGAATCCATGATCTGGCAAGCTACGTCAAACAAGAACTAGTTACACGTCTACAAAATACACGATTCGCTTTGCAAATGGACGAGTCGACTGATGTCGCTGGTTTGGCTATCCTGCTGGTTATTGTGAGATATCCATATAAAAGTTCTTTTGAAGAAGACATGCTTATGTGTTCATCGCTGCTTACAAACACTACCGGGGAAGAAATTTTTAATAAAATAAATATATTTTTTGAAGAACATAATCTCAGTTGGAACAATTGCATTGACATTTGTACAGATGGGGCCAAGGCGATGACAGGTAAAACAGCAGGAGCAGTGTCACGAATGAAAAATAAAGCGCCTAATTGTAGTTCCAGTCATTGTATTCTGCATAGACAAGCACTTGCGATGAAGCAAATGCCGTCTAATCTAAAATTAGTTATGGATGAAGCGGTAAAAATAATTAATTTTATCAAATCACGACCACTACAATCCCGATTGTTCTCATTATTGTGTGAAGATTATGGCAGCAAACATAAAACACTGCTGCTCCATACAGAAGTGCGATGGCTGTCTCGGGGAAAAACTTTAACAAGGCTATTTGAACTTAGAGCCGAGTTACAAATGTTTCTTTCAGCAGATACTTCTTTTAATTTGAAGGACCGTTTGTATGATAAAACTTGGTTGTTCCGATTGTCTTTTATGGCGGATATCTTTCAAAAACTTAACGAATTAAATTTATCATTGCAAGGTAAACAGACAACAGTGTTTCAGGCCTATAATAAAATAACTACTTTTAAAAGAAAATTAGATTTTTGGATCATTTGCATTGGTAAGAAAGAAATAGAAAGTTTTACGTTACTCACTGAGTTTGTTAGCGAAAACGACTCAGAAATGTTTGAAGATAATGTGTTTGAAGAATTGGTCCAATATCTCAGTTCGATGCGCGCATCTTTTGAAAAGTATTTTCCCGAAGAACACAATACAAAAATTAAAGTGAACTCCTGGATTCATAATCCTTTTTTACCCAACTTGGAAAAGCCTGAAAACATGTCAAATGAGATATATGAATCTCTTTTAGAAATGTCATCAGACACAAGTATGGAGTCATTGTTCAAAACGACGCCTCTTAATGATTTTTGGTGCAGAATCCAAGATGAATATGCAATGCTTGGCCAAATGGCTCTGGATATTCTTCTCCCGTTCCCAACTACATATTTGTGCGAAACAGGATTCTCTACCTACGCAGCCACGAAAACAAAATATCGCAATAGACTGGACGCCGAAGCTGATATGAGACTCCAACTTTCTTCCATCAAACCTGATATCAAGCAATTGATGAAAAATAAAAAACAGTTTCATACCTCCCACTAGTTAGATTTTTTCTTTTTTAATGTTTTCTATTATTGTCCTTACCAAGTGGTGAAGTAAATAATAATTAGTAACGGATACATTGTACTTTTATTATGCTGATTAATATAGAATACACTTATAAAAATAATTGTTTTATTGTAGGGTTCCATCAAGTATTTTGCTTCCCAAAAGGGTTCCGTCATTTAAAAAGTTTGAGAACCACTGGTCTAGGTATTGTATAGAATGCCGAATTATACAGATTGCCGGTAACATATACATCGATATAGCACCACAACCCTATAAGAGTCGATGACATTATCGCGCCAGCATATTTCAAGTTGAGTTAACAAACAATACTTGTAATACTTACAAATACTCGTTAAAATCGCATAATAAAGATAAGTGCTAACGCCCGCTTGTGTCACCAGTCACCCCTTATTTTTATTTTACTAGTAGACTGGCGGCCCGCCCTCGCTTCGCTTCGGTGTGGAGCTGAAGTGTAGACTACAGTTTTTGTTCTCAGGCTTGTATTATACACAATTACATTCATCTATGATTCTTCTTATCCCTGCATGCAAAGTCTCAGCCCGATCGGTTTAAAACCGACAAAGTTTCATACAAACTTTCATTCCCTATTTTATCCCCTTGGGGGTAGAATTGATCAAAATCCTTTCTTAGCGGATGCCTACATCATAACATGTACCTGCATGCCAAATTTCAGCCCGATCCGTCCAGTGGTTTGGGCTGATAGATCACTATGTCAGTCAGTCAGTCACCTTTGAGTTTTATATATATAGGTAATACCATAATGTGTTGTTTATAAGCAAACGTCTCATACCGTGATATTAAGCCTATTTTGGAAACTCGCGGAAAAACAAGCTTGACTTTTATATCCCCTTACGTAGGTATGTTACAACAAAGAAAGAGGAACTTGAAGTATTAAAACAGACCTCTAAAGCTACGCCAGCTTCCGCCTACACAGTACCTAGTGCTTGTAAATTGATTCATAGCATTAATAATGAACAAGTTAGCTCGCATATCCTCAGGGGTAGCGGACTGAAAGCACTACTTGCACAGCGTGTTGGCGTAGAAGTGCGTGGGCGATGCCTACGATAACATTGCGCTGGCAAACTGCACATTCGGTTAACTTTCCACAAGGAAAACAGTCTGTTATATAACAACTTATAGGTACTTTGCAATTAGAACGTACCTACGAGTGTTTTTGTAAGTAGCAGCATAAAGAAAGATAACGCCCAAGAGGGTACCTAGTCGGCACAGGAGAAATCTTTATTTCTGCTACGCACATATTGAAGTTCGTTTTTCAGGCATTCTCACGCAGTTTCAATTAGAATTAATACGCTACTAGTGACACTTAAATCAGGGTTATATTATAAACCAAAACAATTATTGTGGTTCATGAAACCATAACACAAGTGGAACTTTTAAAGTGTTTCACAACGCCCCAATTATTTTTCTGGCTTATAAAAATTGGAAAATAAAAAATAACCTTCTATGGCTGGGAATCGAACACAGGCCCCCCCCATAGAAATTGAGCTTTCTACCACTGAACCATCGATGATTCTTAATATAGTCTGAGCTATTTAATAGCAATTAATTTAAAATGTAATGCGACATGCAAAAGATAAAAATAAAATAATAAATATTCTTTATTGCACACAACAAAGGACACAAGAAATAAACAAATAAAAACAGAAGAAAGAGTGCCCAATAGGCGGCCTTAATGCTAAACAGCAATCTCTTTCAGGCAACCTATGGTGGAAAAGAAATAACAATATAGATAAATATAGAAGGTTGCAAAAATCTATACAGGATATACCTACATGAATATTTAATAGAAGCAATGAAATGGGATGCTAAATGAATTAAAGATACGGAAAGGAATAGCTTTTAACTTGATCGCTGAAGTGCAAATTAAGTGAACGAGCCTTTCTGATTCCTTTAGGGAGAAAGTTCTACAGCCGAGCAGCGGGCACAGAAAAGGAATAAGGAAAGAAGTTAGAAGAGTGACAGGGAATTTCAAGGAGAAGGTTAGAAGAGGAGCCTCGAGAGCTGAGAAGAAGAGGATAGAAAAGACAAAAAGGCGAAGAAGACGGCGGCAAAATTGTAGCGATGTCATAAAAGGTTCACTTTATAGCACGCAATAGTAAATAGATAAAAATATGATTAAAATAACAGAACTTCAAAAAATTTAAACAGACATTAACATCAATGCATTCCTCGAGCGTTTAAACAGTATGTAGGTAGTTACGTTGCGCCATACATTCGTTTCCGACAATAACCATAATTTACAGATGGATAATAAGCAAACACTTCATACCGCTTTGAAGAATCGCACACTGAACGATCTCCTCAAACCGCACAATTTTCTAATAACAAACAATGTCTGGATCAATAGCATAGGATGGGGCAATGGCAGATGCCTTATCGTTGTAATAAAAACAGGAAACGCGAGTCAGCACTTTATCCAACTGACCTACTGTGATACGCAAGAAATAGGCTTCGATTCGCACAGGTATTTTATTTTCTAAGAGTAAACTATTATATTTAAGTATATCACTTTTACGTAAAATTATGTGATGTTTAAGATCGTTTTGTTTTGTTCCTGAAGTTTTTGTTTTAATTCTGGAAGATATTCAGATTAATAAATGCTTATTTATTTATTTAGAGGTTTTATTCTTTTAATATGTCAGTCTCATCATACACTAACCAAGACGAGCTATTAAAACTGGCCAAAACCGTAATAAATATCTAGTAATCAATTAACTTTTAGGTTTGACTAAAGTTGATGCTGTCACTTTCTTCGCGACAACAATGATAGCACGTTACTTTCATAAGTATTAATCTAATGCTTCATAGCATTAGATTAATTTGACACTTCTGAGTACGGCTGTGTGTATTAAGGTATCGGATTGAAAACGGAATACCATATTGCGTTCATCTTATAGGTGATGAACTGTTTCTGACACGGTGCTGTTTAGTGCGAAAATATTGTGAAAGAACACTGAAGCGCTTGAATCGTTCCTTTTTATGAGTTTGGTCGTTGATACCATTAGTAATAAATTCAAAAATATCAGTTGGTGTACCTACACATTTCATTTGATTTTATAACTAATAATTTACCTTATATACAAGAATTGAGAAAACGAAGTCATTAGAAGAGTACCCTCCTCAAATTATGAAGCGGCGAAACTATATTTGAGAAAATTGAACTGAAAAGTAAAATAAATAGTTTTATTTTTCGAATAGGACGGAATGTTAGTACTAATATTTTTGAAGCAGTCAGAGGACTTTTATTTATTAAACATGGACAAAAGGCCCTCAATCGTAAAAAAAAAGTCCGCCGGGGTCTTGTCACGGACTCAACACACACAGTGTGCAAACATTGGTTGCCTGAAAATTTAGAAAAGCACACTTGGAAGTAAATATTCTTAGATAACGAAAACGTTTTAAAAGAGAATACTGGTACATTTCAGATTGAATAGATGGCACTAAGCGTTTTTGTTTTGTTTCCGGGTGAAGTTTTGGAGGATCTATCATAAACTCGAGGTCCCGACAGATGTTGTCCTGTCCGATAAAACCATTACTCAAGCCACAGGAGAAAATTAAGATACCCTGAACGTGGTCCCCTTAGCATCGATAAACTAACAGCAACAACCACGCTAAGCTAACTCAATCCATAACGTTACAAATAATATCGCGACAAAGATGGCTTGGGACAACAGTAGATGCCGGTCGCATAACCAATTCCCAAGCAATCCTTATCAGAGCCAACAAACAATAGATGCTGGACATTCTGTCAGCATCCGCCAATTGAATATTGAAGGCTTAAGCCGGGCAAAATGTACAGAAATCCGAAGCGGGCGGCCTGAAGGAACTTTATGAAGCCGCAGCAAGGTGTACTGACTGCGGCTCTTGACTGGCTGTGCGTCTCCGATATTGGTTATTGCGAAAGTTGCTTACAATTAAAATGCCATAATTAAGAGCAAATAAATCTGGACTCAAATTAATGTTTATGTGCAAGCCCGATTGTCACACCAAGAAACGAAATCATTATAAAAATCAACAATGATACTTTGAAAGAGATACGTGCGCAAATAAGCCTGCGTTTCCACGTAAATGAAGATACATGGATAGCTCCATGTCAGTATCTCAAAAAATATACCAATCGCATTGCTCAAAACAATATATCTGAATAAATTACCAATCGCATTGCTCAAAATACACATAGTTTCTAGTACTAAGCTGAGTAGAGCGGAGCGTTGTTATGCTGAGCGGGGCGGAGTGGTGCTGCGCTTGGCGGAGATGAGCCCAGCGTAGCGATTCTATTGCTATATTCAATTGTTTTACAGCTTGCAAACTAAATGAACTCACAACTCCGCTCAGCTCATCTTCAATCTGTTTTACAGAATAATTTTGTTATTTTAATAAGCTTTTTAGCAGGATTTCAAACTAAATGCGTCGCAAATGTCTACAAATAAAATACAACGTTGAACCTGCTAAAAACTCTCTCCTACATATCTAGAGCTCGAATTGACGAAAATTTCGGCTTCAGTCGGAGTTATGACACATTCGTTTTGAATACCGAATATCTAAAATTTTCGCAAAGACATCAAAGAAATATGTCTGCCTTTTCATTCCGTACAGTACAGTGACCGCACTTGTCATTGCAAAGCAAAATATCCCTTCTGACAAGAATGAAGGGATATTTCCCGAGTCGCAAATGAAATGCCAAAGCCGTTATGTCGGATGGTTAATAAAGATGGACCCTTGCGAGCCATTTCTGTCGTTGTGTTCGGTGCGTGTTTCTCTGCCATTAAGATTAGCTGTAACATTTACAAAATAGTTTGTCTCTTGGCTTCACTCAGAGACTCCAATTAGCTTTTAAGCTCGATTAAAGTTGGTCGTGATGACAATAGAATGAGCCAACTCGTGATTTTGTAAAGTTTTAAAGAGCAGGCTATTTTTTGGGCTAAAAATAAAATTGTTTTTTGAACCACTATCATATTATGTAGTATTACTAATACAGAAATTTGTCTAGGAATTATTAGCAGCACCATTTAATGTAAAAAAAAATTTATGTTATTTTATATTTCTCCAATGTAACAAAGCAAAATATTATTAAATATAATATCTAAACGATAAAAGAAACTTTTTTTTATTATTTAAAATGTTTCATAACAATAATAAATAAACATTCAAATTAAACTTATCAGAATTTCAATGTGTTAGCTGAAATAACGAATATGTTCTTAATACAATAACAAAGGGTGCTTTTAGAAAATATGATCATATAAATCAAAATATGTATATTTTTGTACTTTCATAAAAATATATAATTTCCTTTCTTTTCACTGCAATAGAGCTTCCATACAAAAGTGTAAAATGTCCTTAGCGTCAATGTGATTCGTCAAACGTTATTATATCGTTGTTACATGTTTGTTAACAAATTGAAAATTTCTTATACGCTGTGGAAAATAGTGGCGAGCATTTTTATAAAAAAAAATTAAGGAAATCTCCCCGTATTTTGGAAATCGGTTAAAGATCCTTATCCCACTTAGCGATACAATTGTTTTAATAATTATTCAAAGTGGAGGAATCTAGGCATTCAAAGGGTTAAAACGCTCCTTTGAATACCTAGTTCCATTTTTAAACCGCCGTCAAACAAAAAAGGAAAGGTCTCTGTATTCGTCAGTATATGTATTTTTTGAACGGCGATATTTTCGTAAATTGGCAATTGATTTTAGTTACTTAATAATAAGCCTGATAATAAAAAAAAGTGAAAAAAGCCAGAACAAGATGAAACCCAATTCAAAAGGATTAAAATAAATGGGGGAAATAATTTACGGGCGATTTGAGGTCGGGTAGGATAGAGGGGGGAATATTAAGGGGGGGAATCGTTTACCACGATTTTCGGGTAGCTACAAATCCTATGAAAATATAAATTCCAAAATTAAAAGATCTACCTTTTTTTACTTTCACTTTTTGCACATAATCAAAAATATATGCACAAAAAATCACGAAATTTGGTGAAAAGCTTGCCTTTTTATATCCCAAACACGCTCTAATGTTTTGATTAAAAATATTTACTTTTACTCCTATTTTGGTAATTTATCGAAAAAGGAACGTATTTTTTATTCAACAATCTCCCGTCAAACTAAGAAGCTTTTGAAATAAGTGCGAACCTCTTCTTTCTGATGGTATACAAACAATATACATTACCATGGAAAAAAGTCTCAGCAAATGCAAATTTCTATTACATACTGCCTTTATTTACACTACACTACACTACACTTTCTACAAATTAGAAAACCAAAAACATTTTATTTAATCGTTTTTTTTAATTATTCTTTATTATAAATATTTATTACGCATCACAATCAAATGTAAATGATTTCTTTAAACACAAAATAATTATGTTACAGCAGTTTCACATTCGTGGTAAGATAACGAACTTTCAACTATCTTAAACTTGGTAAGTTTTCATTTGTGTTACACTAAACTATTAACTTTTTGAAGTGAAAACTTCTATAGGCGCGTCAGGCTTTTTTAGATGTTTTTTTTTTTACAGTATTGGCAACTTTTTTTTTACTTCTTTCTGAGTGCCACTGCCATTTTTTTACAAAAGCTTTGCCTCCTACAATGAAGAGAAATTGTTCAACGATAAAAAAATAATTAAGAAAGTTTATTAAAAGTTTGTTGAAGATGAACAGCTTTAAAACCTTACGAGTGCCAACATAAAAATTCGGACACTATCTTAAACGGAACACCCCATTTCACTGATTCAATTATCTTATTATTTACGAAAATAAAAACCACAAATATGCTGGGCGGCACTTACCGTTGCGGAAAAATTCGGCCGTCTCGCCACAATGTCTGAGCACATTAAAACATACAAATAAAATTGTTAACAGTTATTTTGCCAAAAAATTTAACGCACGACAACTTTCGCGGGAAACTTTGTCGCGAACTGACGCAGCTTTAGCACACGTCCTATATCCGCGCGAGTCGCGCAGCTACTGACTTTTCTCATCAACTGGCTGGCTGAAAAGAATTTCTTGAGATCGAGTTCGGAGCACAGAGTTTTCATTACAGGCGTCTAGGGCGGGAAAGCCGCGTTCGAATTATGAATTTGCTCTGTCCATGACGTAGTTACTGATGACGTGTTTTTAAAATGAGGACAAGGAATAAAACCGCATACGTACGCTATACCTACGTGGTTGTTCACAATTGCAATATCCATGGTCAGTTCATATGAAACTTACTTTAGTCTCAGCATTATTAGTGTGAAATTGAACACGAACTTTATTTTCCTCTATGCATACCATTCTAATGAAGTTGGTGTTTAATGAAAGGTTTTTCTTTTAATTTATCTAGGTAGAATTTAAGCTTATTTTAGCTAAATAACACCTAAACTTATTACGAAGTGTAAGTGTAATTATGATGACTCAATAAATATAATATAAATTAAGAGCTTATTATTTTTTTTAACTCATAGTTATCTCAAGATATTTTTTGTGAACTATGTAGTTATATAGTCCAAATGTTCTCCCAGTCGCCAAATCATAACAGAGTTGTATACCATTTTTTTTATTTGTTATTGTATAAAGTGTGGCAAAGCAAACGTTATTGCCTATAGACGTTCAAGTATCATTCGCGCGTTGCCTCCTATGACCCTATCCCCTACACTCTGGAACCATGGTAACCTTAGGCACTTGTCCCACCGCCGACAATGAACGATAAGCGATTAGAGCTGGAAACTATAAACGAGTTGGCAAGCAGCGAGAAGCCCGTGTGTAGTTCCGATAGATTTAACTCTGAACTATTGGCGAGTGTGCGACTATGACCTCCTAGCTCCTAAAGTCATCCCTGAGTACAAAGACACAGAGCGTGTTTCGAGACAAGCGAGCATCGCCGAGCAAGTTTATCTTTTAAAGCTCTTTTCGATCAGTGACAAACTAGTGGAGAGAGTTCTCCCCGCCGGCCGGCAGTGTGAACCAGCGAGCAAATATTAATATATGCATCTCTTTAATTTACACTGAATGTACGTTTCATGAGCGAGAAAGTAGCCGATCGTTAGTTGCTTCCTTACCGGCGACACCACCTTAATCACCAACAGAATCGCAACACCACCAACAGATTATTTCACTTTGCTCTCCTGTAAGGTGGAGAGGTTACTTCTCCAGACGAGTGGTCCAATCAAGCGGAAAAATCGTTTTACCCCACTTCTCTTCAAAGGTTTTAAGTTTCACCTATAAAATTGTGAAAGCATACCGTTTAAGCGTGTAAGCATTGTTTCTTATGAGTGGGTTGTGTTATCTCTACCGTGCACCTTGTTTCTCAACCCATTCGCCGGGTGAACGTATCGCAGAGTAAATAAAAATGAGAAATAGCTTCCAAGATGTTTACAGTAGTAAACTCGCATGATGGTCTGACGAGAAATATTGACTCGCGTAATACCATATTGTTTAGTTTTTCTTTTAAATATTTATCTATAGATGACCTGGCCACTGACTGTATAGTCCAGAATCCCAGATTCAGGCCCCCACAAAATATGTAATCATACTTAACATGGCTCGGCAACAATAATTTTGTGCTCAACCAAACAAATAAATCGAGATTTAAGTCAGGGCCCTGTTAGTAGAATGACAGGATTTACAGTTGCGAGAACTCCTAATAAATTAAAAAAAACAATTATAATTATAAATCGTTTCCCTGTACATTACATTTACATTTGAGGCATTGGTGCAATAAAGAAACATACATTATTCATACATAATACGCTCCTTTTATAAGCTTCCGAAATTAGCAATAATAAATTCGAAATGTTTTCTTTCATTTACTAAAAAATAATTACAATCTCCTTGATGTTAATTTTAAGTTTGGATTGCCCCTCTTGAAATGAAGCACCTGTTTGTAAAAACTCATTACGCATTATAATCCATTACCCCGTGGAACCCTAGAACCTTCCCCATCGACAGAAACACAACACCGTCAAAATATGTGTAAGGCCGTATACACTTAGAAAGCTGCCTACTGGTGTCAATCTGCCAGCGCTTATAAGAACCGGTCTGTGCGGGTAGTCGACGCAGGCAGTCTCTATACTTGTTACCGAACCAGCGCCAATATGAAATGAAATGAAAAGTCATTTGTTCAGTATAGGCTGTTACAAACACTTGTGAAGGTCAAGAAGCTACCCCATCGATTCGCAAAACTACGGCGGGAGACATTGTACTGAGAAGAACCGGCAAAAAAAACTCAGCAGGGGCTGATTTTTTCTCATAGAAAAAGCATAAATTATATAGAGTCGTCAAGTTGAAAAAAGGACTTCAGAGATACTTCTGAGGTCACTCTCCATTACATCATTTAGGGTATAAATATATAGTTACAATAATTTTTATATTAAGTATATAGGAAGCGGCATTAGTTAGCGGCATATTCATCATCATCATCATCAGCCTATTAATGTCCCCACTGCTGGGGCACAGGTCTTCTCTATGGATGGAATAGGGAGATAGGGCCATGACCCACCACGCGGGCCCAATGCGGATTGGCGGATGCTAACGACTGCAGATGCAGCCGGGACCAACGGCTTAACGTGCCTTCCGAAGCACGGAGAAACTCGAGATAGAAGATTTTTGGTCACCCATCCAAAGACCGACCACTGCGAAAGTTGCTTAAATTCAACGATCGCAGCCGAACGCGCTAACCACTTGCGCCATTGAGCTCCTCTGCGGCATATTACTGTTACAAAAACTTACTAATACTCATCAAATAACAAATTACAAGAAACACTATGTCCGTGCATTACGATCATGTAGTAGTAATCATTAACTTTATAATATCCCTTATTCATTAGAGTATTCTTGATCTGAGATTTAAATTTTGTTGTTAGTGGAAGCTCAATCAGATTCTCAATCAGATCTTGGGCAACTTTACATCCCAGAAATGAACCTCTTGATTTTTGGAGTCTGAAACATGGAACGGCAAGCTTGTTCTTAAATCTCGTGTTAAAGTTATGTGATTGACTTTTTTTGCAAATGCGTCATAGTTTTTTCTTGCATATATGTATTATATTTTAATAAATGTATTGCGATGCCAGTGTTAAAATATTAATTTCTTTAAATTTTTGTCTAAGAGATTCTCTTGCCTTTTAATTATATGTATATAGCGCGAACAGCTCTCTTTTGCAGTATGAAAATACTAACTAACTAACTAATACTTACTACTAAATAAGCACCGAACGTCGCCGACAAGTTCAGACCTGCTCCGATAAGCGCTGGTAGCCTTTCTTCTTGAGGTTATGGATGCCAATTACAACATTTTTATCAATCGATGTTCTACTTCATACGAAATGAAGTAAAATGCTTTGAAGTCATTCTTGTGTATCTATAAGATCTTTATTTGTCCACTTTCATGTCTTGAAATAAATGATGATATATTCCGATTTTTTTTTTATTTTTTATTATGAGGTATTGGTACATTTTTTCGTATTTTAAGCTTAGATTAAAACAAAAAGGGTAGATATGGTACGCTCATACTTGCATCAAACAAAAATTGATCCCACGGCAGCGCGAACGGGACGGCGAGATCCGCGTCACTGCATTACCGACCCGAACGAAACAGCACGTTAAGTTTCAACGGCAGCGCGAATGAGACGGCGAGATCCGCGTCACTGCATTACCGACCAATCAGGCAACCAGTACTCGACGTCACTACCGAATAAGATTCAAAACTAATAGCAATTTTTATGAAAAAATATATTTTATAGTACTTACGAATGAAAAGTGATGCCGTGGGTTTTATTTTAAGTTCTTGAGCAATTTCAGCACTTTTTAAAAACATACTTAGGCATTGTTTTATCATATAAACACAAAATATTATCAATATTTCTTTTTGGTGTTCACATGTACGTCGTTTGAATGTCAAGTTGTGACTAAAGCGATTAGGGTCGTGGACCACAATTGGTGCGGATCACTTTTGTGAGGCTAGTGCCGTATCTACCCTTTTTGTGTTAATCTAAGATTTTAAGAAACAAAATCGTCAGATGAACTCGACTCGACGTTTTCTGCTTCTGCTTAAATCCGTTTTGTTATTTGAACGAACCGTAGCTACTGTACCCTAAGCACGAACCAATATCGAATTAGAATAGTTTGCAAGTGCGAAATGTCATTTGTCAAATGTGTACTGATTTTTAGTTCTCGTTACACCCGTTTTGGCGCTGCTGTTCAAGTTTCCATACAAAACTTGACGGACTCGCAAACTATTCGAATTTGATAATGGTTCGTGCTAGGGGTACTGATAAGCGCTGGTAATCTGAACCGGTAGCTAGTTTTCTACGTGTCAATGGCTTTTTTTATGCGGTCTTCAATAAGTTGGAGGATGATTTTGTGGTAAATTTGCCACCCTTTTAATATAAATTCAGTTTATGGCTTCGTAACTTGATAAAATTATTACTGAACAAAAACAATGCAGGGACAGAGGTGTAAGTTTGGTAAAGATATTTCTACTTCATTAAATTTTTAATTTAAGCATTAAACTGATCAACATTATTAAATTATTTCTACTTCATTTCATTTGACATTGTGGGTAACCTACAATGCGAAGAGATGGCGCTGCCTTGCAGCTTAAGAATGGCTAGAAGAATTTCGACGCAGCTATCATTGCCGCGGTAGCATAATTGGTCAGCGCATTCGCCCGGATAGCGAAGGGTGCGGGTTCGAGTCCCAATTTTTTTCTAGTTATATTTTCTTTAGATTAACACATCAAGCAGTTACATGCTTACAAAATAAAATTATAATTATTTCTACTTATTAGTGTCATACAGTGCCTCGTTCGATACTCCTCCAACAACTCGATATCGCATGAATATTCAACTTAGATTTCCTTCGCTAAGTTTCAGGGTTCGGTAAGTCAATTTATTTTTAAAGTGTTTCAAACTCAAGTGTCAGTTAAGTGTTTCATCGATATTACGGTACTATTGATTGACCTGAATGAGTTCGGATAAGCTAATTGTTGATCCACTTGTAGTTAATTGGTGTCATAAATTGATGATTTTATTTCGTTAATTACCCTTGTATTTATGATGTCACAAAGGTAGTTTCTCTAAAATATTGAAGACTAGAGAACGAGCTGAATAGATTATTTTCCAGTAATAGGAATGTTGGTTTAATATGAGCCATTTCACATTTCTATCAAAAAAAAGGAGTGTATATTACTAAAATCATGAAAGAGAAAAATATGTTTTGTTTTATTATCACGTGACCGAAAACACTTGGGATTGACGGAGTCTAAAATGATACCATGATCACCTGTTTGTCACATGCAGTCGAAGTAGTCACTTCGACATTAGACATTAGACAACGGAAAACAGTACAAAGTATAGTCATACTTTGTACTGTTTTCCGTTATAATGAGAGAGCCGTGTGACACCTGCCTGTAAACACGCCGTATTTGCTAGATACATTTTTTCGCGGCATTTTTACAAATCAGCATTTGTATTTTTTATTGTTTACTGATATACGCAACATATTAAAAATATATCCACTATTTACGGAGTCACTTAACTCTACGAATAAAGTATGAACGTTTTTAAAAACTTGTGAAATAGCCTATTCTTGACATACTGCAGTCTCTCTAACTTGTAGCCATTAGTCTAACACACCTCCCAAAAGATTAATTAATTACTGTGCATATTATGAACTCACTGCTGAAACTGGTGGCTATTTTAGCTCAAAGTGGGTAGCCATTCAACCGGTCAATAACCGCTCACACACCCGCTACAATAGATAATAATTTTACTTCAAAAACTTAAACTGCACGCGTTCTTTTGTTTATTCTGCAACGTTTGCGCCTAAACAGGTCTACAGCCGATATTTATTACCAAAGATGATCGATGCGTGAAATTAACGTTCTATTTACTGTACGCGGTGCGTGGCTCAAACAAAAGTTGATCGATTGTTATTAATTGGACATCTCGTGAATAGCAAACTTTTGTTAGCGCCACTTTAGTGGCGTGCCGCCGCACCGCTTCGGAAACGGATAAATCTTGCTGCTTGTCAGCAAATTCCCCAATATTGGGAGGAAATCGGGAGTTCTTTGAATGTTTTTGTTCTCAATTAAGTTAATGTATGTATGCTTTTCTGATACTAACAAGCCAACAAAGAGAAAAACAAAGGGATCTAATTTTGATTTTACTTCTATCCGTCTCTTTACAATATTTTTTTTATCTTCTCTCGTTGTTGATGAAAGTCTGTGATTAAATAATGGAGAAAATCATGGGCTAGTGGACATTACTTTTTTTCTTATTTACTTGATTTCTATGGCGTTAGTCATATTTATTATGCGTCTTGGAAAACTAGAACAACTCAACTTAAATTCTAAACAATGGCCAGCATACATGCGATGCGTAAAACAGTCATCATCATCATCATCATCAGCCTATTAATGTCCCCACTGCTGGGGCACAGGCCTTCCCTATGGATGGCATAGGGAGATTGGGCCATGACTCACCACGCGGGCCCAGTGCGGATTGGTGGGTGCTAACGACTGCAGATGCAGCCGGACCAACGGCTTAACGTGCCTTCCGAAGCACGGAGGAGCTCGAGATAGTAATTTTTGGTCACCCATCCAATGACCGACCACTACGAAAGTTGCTTAACTTCAACGATCGCAGCCGAACGCGCTAACCACTTGCGCTATCGAGCTCCTCTAAAACAGTACATTGTATTAAATGAAATAAAAGTGAATCTACACATGCCGTTACTTATTACAGAGCCTCAAGTACGAACTTTGAGTAATCCGTAATCGTATCGCCATTGTCAATTATCGAAAAGTATTGGACACGTATTTTTTCTTTATTTACATGATCAAAATATTTCATAGATATATCGATATAACAAGGGTCGCGTCACGTCACCTCTTGATACAATTTTTTCTTAGGAGCAACCTCACGGGGGGCTTGTGATCCCCTAGTTTGAATAAAAAAATAATTGTGCTTTATTTTTGACAATCGAACTGAGAGACTAAATAGAATTTCGTTTACTTTGACCCTATTAGGAAGTTTTAATTATATTGCGCATATAAAACTGGTATTGGAGCGAGTAAACTCAAAGTCTATCTACTCACGCAGGAAATAGTAATCTTATATTAATAATAATCATTATTTCGGATAACAGTGGATCCATATGTTAGTCAATAAACAAATATAATAAATAATATATATATATATATATATATTTCCAACACTCACACCAATTAGCCTAGCTCCGAAGTAAGCACTGTAAGGCTTGTGTTATGGGATGATAGGGTAACGGATAGAATACATATACTGTTCATATATAAGTTTATTTATATGTATAGAAATACATATTAAAAATCCATGACTAGAGTACAAATGCTCGTATTCATCACACAAACATCTGCCCCTACCAGGATTCGAACTCGGGACCTCTCGAGTTAGCGACACCATGAAACCTGGCGTACAAACCACTCGGTCGGCATATGATGGTCAATATAGTGTGAATAAATAAATAAATATTTGGCATACCGATGTCACCCCACGATGCTCCCGCCTATATGAGTGCATGCAGTCGTATCCAGCGAGCTAGCATCGGAGAGTCCCACCGTTCTGCCAGCACCTATTAACCTTATAACTATTCTTATCTTATAATAATATAGGTGAACCACTTTCTTCTTGCCATCGTAAAGGCTACAGAATCCGTTTCTTTTTTATATTTCCTCTCTCACTTTTGTGATCTTAGGTTTGAAGATGGCATCTTGGAAAAAGGTCGGATATATACCTAATCGCAACGCAAAGATCATAAGAGCAAACGGAACTGGCATCTAGGGCGGAGACATAAATCACATTTTACACCTAATATCATGGCGGCTTGATATCATTTGTGTTGTTGTTATATTTGCAAAAGGTGCGATAAATGTGGTGTATAAAGAGTTTTATTTGTAAGTTTGTAATAATGACCTCGATAGCGTATTTGGTTAGCGCATTCGGCCTGCGATCGTGAAAATTAAGCAACTTTCGCAAAGGTCGGTCGTTGGATGGGCGGCCACAAACTTACTATCTCGAGCTCCTCCGTGCTTCGGAAGGCACGGTAAGATGTTGGCGCCGGCTGAATCTGTAGTCGTTAACACCAATTTAGGTTAACACCGCACTAGGCCTGCGTGGTGGGTCTAATCTCCCTAGTCCAACCATAGGGAATCCATGTGCCCCATGTAGCGGGAACATTAAATGGCTGGTGATGAATAATAGACATTACAAATTTATCTTTCCTAAATCTTTGTTGATGATGATTGAAAAGGAAATCCAGAAAATATATCCAGGCGGCCATTCGCCTAACGGGATTGCTTAGGAAAACGCTATCGCTTACGATTTCATTTTGTTATTTCTAGCCGCCTGAGGTTTTCAAATGCCTCGCGCTTTTTTTTTCTTTTGCATTGGTAATAACAATATCAAAGAAAATGAGCGTGAGGTTTTTGAAAACCTTCGGCGGTCAGAAATAACAAAATGATATCGTAAGCGATAGCGTTTTCCAAAGCAATCCCGTTAGGCGAATGACCCCCTGTTATGTAAATACCATTCTGATACCATACTCATTATTCCCCCAGTCTCCATACTGGGTGAAATGAGTGGGGAGGAGTCCCGGATAACTCCGCTACGCTTCTCCCGGTGACAGGAGAATGCGTAAAGCATTTTCCAGACATTAAAAAAAAAAGATAAATGCTCCAATAGGGAGGATGACTCAGTATTTATTCTTTGTCCATCAGGTAGGTATTAAAAAAGAATGTGACACGTATTTTTTATTTTTTCACAGAGTAAAAACATTACAGAGATGTTTGATTAAAAATGTCGCATGACGACCCGTCTTCGTACAATTTTTACTTAAAAGGGACGTCACGAGCACCCTCCATAGAGGTATAAGAATAGAGTGGGGAAGGCGGCTCTAAAAGTGTCTGTCTAGTAGATAGAGAAAGAAGATGAGAGACTGCTAGTTATCTCTCTCTCTTGTGACGCATGGCATCCAATGGCATCACATCGAAATAGTAACATTCTTACGGTTGCCAATGCGCATGCGCGATTATAGAGAGAAAGCTAGCCGTCTCTCATCTTCTTTCTCTTTCTATTAGAGGGATACTTCCACTTGTAGTAGAGTCTATATCTCCCGTACTCTATTCTTATACCTCTATGGCACCCTCTCCCAAACTTTGACAAAGCGCGTCAAAGTTTATGATTTTTGATTGATTGACAAAAGAAAAAATAAGTGTCCATTGTTTACTGGTACTAACGGACGGACTAAATCGAATTTCGTTTCCTTTAACCCCGTTATCATCTTTTTTCGAGCGGTATAGCTGCTATGCTCTCTATTCTTCTTACATCTATTTGGGTTACTTATAAGCTGATTCTACAACTTAATTCAGTACCCTGAGCACCAACCAATATCGAATTCGAATAGTTTGCGAGTCCGAAATGTCATTGTCAAATGTGTACTGATTTTTAGTTCTCGTTAAATTTTGTCGTCAAATTTTGTATGGAAACTTGAAGAGCAGCGCCACAAAGTACGTAACGAGAACTAAAAATCAGTAGTCACATTTCGTCTGCTTAACATGTAAATTTGCTATCTCCACTTTATTCAAGGAGTTGCCAAATTTACGTAAACGATGTGTTCACATTAAAGGAAACAAACGTCATTGTTAGATATTTTTTTGATCAAAAGTGGAGTTAGCAAAATTTCTTGTTAAGCAGATGATTTGATAATGACATTTCGGACTCGCAAACGTTACGAATTCGATATTGGTTCGTGCTAAGGTTACTGTTCATACTTTTACTTGTAAACACTCTTTACTTCAGCTCACTGGACAACAATAGTCCAATTTAACAGATCCCATTTTATTAAATCTTTCTAGGTCACTTGTTCTGTCCGCTAAAAATTTCAATTAAATCCGTTACCTACTTCTCGCCGTAAATTCTGCGAAATCAACAATTCTAACGTTTTGCCGGTCGACCTGGTAGAAATAATTAAGATAATGAATTAAAGATTTGTTAATAATCAATTAGTTTTAGGAACAAGACTTAAGCTCACTTAAAACCAAGATTCTTAAAGCTTTGCTTGATATTATAATTTTGTGAATTTATAACTGTAAATACGGTTCATAATTTGTATTTATATTTCTTAACAGAAGTTTTGTGGAAGTGGTGGTATAATTATTTGAAGCAAAGAGGTTTCGCTCATAAAAACTTGCTATGTTTTTGTTTTTTTTAAGCATTTAACTGCTAGATGTTTAAATCTAAAGAAAAGTTTTACTAGAAAAAAATCCACGCGGACCAGGCAGCGGACGGGACTCGAACTCGCACCCTTTGCAATCCGGGCGAAAGCATTGACCAATTATGCTACCGCGGCCCTGATGGCCGCGTCGAAATTTTCCTAGCCTTAACTTAACTGAACCCCCCCATCGGACCGCTCCTGGTTATTAGGTCCAAATTAGGTCCCTCTAGAATATCAGTGTTACAGCGGCAATCCATTTTTGCCGTTGAGGTGGGGCCTAGTTGACAATGTACCTTTTGTTTTATGTTTGATGTGTATTTATTGTAACTGTTAATGTATGTCGTCAATAAATGTTATTCTTTCTTTCATTCATTAGGTATAAATAGCAAATTCTCAGTTCGTAGCTATGCTCTCATCTAAAAATGTATTCATTCACCTATATACATAGAAACATGAGTACATGGAAAAATATTGTTATCACCTAAACTGGCCATCTATGTTAATTTCCACGTGTAACAAAAACCCTAAAAGCATGTCGTAAGAGCTCTTAACTATAAGGGTGACGACACACCTGTCGAAGGTGTGCCGCCGAACTGATAGAACGATCGGCTGAACAAGCTTACAGCGGTTTTAAAAATCTTCTTCTATGTTTATATATGCATAGTCGAAATTGCTGGCTATATTACCTAATATGAAATTATGTACGACAAAAGACAATGGGCAAAACACACCCAGCTCCGCCAACAATGTAATTAGTATGAATCGATAGATCTATGAAAAACTAGCCTTTTTTATTATGGCACCGAAAATAAATATCCTGGGAGTCAAAAGATATGACACCGTAAAAAATATCCTGGTAGTCAATAGATATGACACATGAGCATATTTGAGTAGCTGAATAAATTCGTTTTATAGTACCTTCATTTTATATTATTAGTAATCATAATAATATGCCATATCGTACTATACGACAAAGCCTGACGACCATCCAGCGCTTGCTCTTACTGAGACATTTCAAAACGGTTTACATATGCTGAAGGACTTGTAGTTGCAAATAGTCGACTCGTCTTACTTCGTTGTGATTGTGTGCTCCCTGCTATTTGATTAATTTTTATCTAACACGCTTTGGATATTGGAACACGATTATCGGTTTTGTCAATTAGTATGGATGAACTGGAATCATGTGTTCTCCGAAGCGTGGACAAGTTTGTGTAATCTGTGGTCGCTCCGTTTTACATAGAAGACAATTTACTATAACGAACAGAATGTTTAAAAAACACCCAACCCATGCGGGGATTTTTGGATTTACTCTAGCGCGGCAGAATAACGTAAGGGGGCACCCTAGCGCCTTGTGAAGTACTCTCATAATTCCTAAGCTCCCTATGTAGGGTCGAACTAACTAAATTAATTCCCTTGTTTCATTAATGTTCGTTCGTTATAGTACTTGTACATATTTAACTTAAAATAACTAAAGAGCCCCGGGATGGAATTTGATGCGCTTTGGCACAGATGATCCTGACTATAATACCTTTCAAACAAATGTAGTTTAAGCCGTGGCGGACGTGGGTGCAGCGTCCATACATTTTTGCCCAATGTCCTTTTAAATCCTCCAAGGGGTATAAAATGGAATAACAGTTTATAGTTACGAACTAACTTGAAAGTTCCTACCTCCAAACTAAAACAATTAAAATAAAATAAATAAATATTTTCAACACTCACACCAATTAGCCTATCCCCAAAGTAAGCACTATAAGGCTTGTGTTATGGGATACTAGGGTAACGGATAGAATACCTGTACTGTACATATATAAGTATATTTATATGGAATTACATATTAAACATCCATGACTGGAGTACAAATGCTCGTATTCATCACACAAACATCTGCGCCCCCACCGGGATTCGAACCCGGGACCTCTCGAGTCGGCGACACCATAAAACCCGGCGTACAAACCACTCGACCACGGAGGTCGTCAAAACCGTACCGTTAATTACCTACTTTAATAAAAGGTGCAATATGTATGACACTTTGTTACTCGTACTTCTGGACTTAACTATAAGTTTAAAAATTGGCCTAAGTACGTCAAATAACGTTCTTTGAGATAACAGGGTAATGGGATTTCATAAGACAAATTGATATGCATTGATAACTTCAATCATGAATCTTTCTAACTGCATCCCCTGAAAGGTCAAAAGGAATTCGGATGAAAGTTGTAAACGCATTCGCAGCTGCGAGCGGAAGGCTCGCAACTTGAAAGCTAGCTACGAGTATGTTGCCAGCACTTCAAATAGCTATTCTTGTTTTGCATTTGAGTATTTGCGACTGCTCGAGTAGTCCGTGTATGACCGCACTAAGAGGGAATAAAATGGAGACACTGTTGTTAAGTTTACAAATCATCATCATCAACCCATGCTCGTCCACTGCTGGACATAGGTCTCCCCTAATGCACGCCATAGCTCTACTTTTTCTGCCACTCTCATCCAGCCCACTCCAGCCAGCCTACGAATGTCATCACCCCATCTTGTCTCAGGGCGTCCTACACAACGGTTACCGACTCGCGGTCTCCTCTCAAGAACTTTACGGCTCCAACGGCCGTCAGTTCTGCGACTAATGTGACCAGCCCGCTGCCACTTCAGTTTGCTAATTCGGTGGGCTATGTCGGTGACTCTGTTAATAAATAGCAAATATAAATATTCAAATGAAATGACGGCATGACACATTATTATGGGTCGCGTTCGTTCGATTCTACACATCGCATTCCGCGATCAATGAAAAATCGACGCTTCATTATCGCCAGGTGTAACGCCACACTAAAGCTCTTCTGAACACTATCGCGTATCATATTACTTATTTACCCGAAAGTATGGAAACTTTTGTTACAACCTAGTACCTACATAATACAATGAATAAAGCTTTTGTTGGCAAAACAACAAAAAGCTTCATTCATTGTAGACAAAAGTCAACGTATCGTACGTTGACTACGATATGTAAAGCGTAAATAGCTGATGGAAATGTGAATATTAATTAAAGAATAAATAAAATAATGAGGAACAAGTTATTCTACGCATATGGGTCAGAGGTACTTACTAGCTTAACTTTGGCAATAGCTAGGCTAGGCTCTTAGACGTGAGCGGTCGTCATCCAGCTGTTAAGATAATACGAACAGAAAAGCATGGAGATACGAAGCGATCATACGGCCAGTAGTACGAAGAGCCATTGGCCATAAGATCGCGTTCTCTTTTTCTAGACCTTGGGGAATTTTAGCTATTGCCCAGTTAATACTCTGGCTAGTTTAACCCAAATGTATTAAAAAAATATTTACCTACCTAATTATAAGCAGGTTTTAGGGGATCTTTTGAAAATTATATGTCGCAGTATGATAGATAAAGCCGTTACAAAGTTATATCCCTTAGGGATATTGTTATAACGTAGGAAGGCGTTGGCATAGGCATAAAGATGAGATGTAGATAATAATTAAAACTACCTAGTTAGGATAAAATCTAAGGAGAGGTTGATGTGTCACAACAGTTTCCTTATTATTATTGTGATGTTCATAAATTATTTAATTTTTTGTTGGAAGGTTAAAATTATGGTACATCTCTTTTAACTTGCGTAGTTTTCAATATCCGTAAAGAGCTTCTCAGCTGTAAATACATGCCTGAAAATTTAGATCTATGTGCATTTGGTCTGGAATAAAGATTTAATTTGAAAGTAAACTCTGCCGTTTTGGGCGTGACAGTGAACACGTTTCATCTGCTAAAGTGAACTGCATGACGAAGGGAATCTCTCGTTTCGTAATGTAAATTAGTCATGGGATGACTCACAATGTTTACAAAGACTGACCTGCCTGCATGACCTAGAACCTTATCTCAAGGGTGACATCGCGATGGAATCAAATGAATTAATAAACTCGCATGAATGAACAATTTTCCTGTTAGCGAAATTGTTTTTAATACATCTAGTAGGTATTTCAAATACACACTTTCCTCGTTATTAGGCGGCTGTTGAGTGGTGACATTTAAAAGGAAATACCGACAAGCTTGAGAAGTGATCCTATGATTTGCACCGAAATTTAGTCACACGACACGAATTTCGCTATTTGGTCTGTGATTCTCACAACGCGTCGTGCTCGTTTTCATTAGAGCCATAACAAGAATTTCGCCATGTGGATGTTTTACTGTGACTACAACGCGTTGTGAACTATTTTTCCGCTCACTGAGCGTTTTCGATCTTTGAGCGTAACAGATATATAATAAAAAAGCGTATATATATTTATTTCTCTTTTATTGACGTTTCAGCCATTTAATGATTTGAGGGCGTGAAACATAAGAAACAAATAAGCAGTATTCTTGCTGCAGAAGAAGTAAGATGATATAAGTGAGAACCACCAGCTGATGAGTGACCACCAGTACGGTTTCCGTCAGAGTCGCTCGGCTGGTGATCTACTAGTATACCTGACTCATCGATGGGCAAAGGCGATCGAGACCAAGGGGGAAGCATTGGCGGTCTGTCCGGATATCGCGAAGGCCTTCGATCGGGTTTGGCACAAAGCGCTTCTTTCGAAGCTTCCTTCTTATGGGCTTCCTGAAAAACTGTGCGTTTGGATCACTAGCTTTCTTGCGGACAGGAGCATCAAGGTCGCAGTCGACGGTGCATGCTCGGACTCCAAATCCGTAAACGCTGGTGTTCCGCAAGGCTGTGTGCTATCGCCTACGCTGTTTCTTCTTCATATCAATGATATGCTTCAAATTGATGGCATTCATTGTTATGCAGACGACAGCACGGGTGATGCCCTATATACCGGCCGCGCCAACATTTCACGGGAAAACGTCATCGAGAGCCGGAACAAACTTGTGTCTGAAGTCGAAACTTTGTTAAACCAAGTAACGAATTGGGGCCGACTTAATCTAGTCCAATTTAACCCTACGAAGACACAAGTATGCGCGTTCACCGCAAAAAAAATACCTTTTGTCGTATCTCCTCTCTTTGAGAACACTCCTCTAACTGCCTCTGCTAGTATTGGAATTCTTGGCGTTGACATATCGAGCGACGTGCAGTTTCGGGATCATTTAGAGGGCAAGGCCAAATTGGCCTCTAAGAAGCTTGGTGTGCTCAATAGATCGAGAATGTACTTCACACCGGCCCACCGACTGCAACTTTATAAGGCACAGGTTCGGCCTCACATGGAGTACTGCTCTCATCTTTGGGCGGGGGCACCCCAGTACCAGCTTCTCCCTTTAGATCGCATCCAGCGCCGAGCGGCTCGAATCGTCGACGACCAGGACCTTTCCGATCAGCTTGATCCTTTGGCTTTGCGTAGGGATGTAGCATCGCTCTGCATCTTCTATCGCATTTATCACGGAGAGTGTTCTGAGGAATTGTTCGGATTAATTCCAGCTGCTGCGTTTCGCCATCGTACATCGCGACAAAAATTTCATCCCCATCATCTTGATGCGTGGTTATCCACAACCGTGCGTTTTTGTCACGTACGACAAAACTGTGGAATATATTGTCGCCAGCAGTGTTTCCAGACCAATTCGACCCAAAAACCTTCAAAAAAACAGCGTATTCCTTCCTTAAAGGCCGGCATCGCATTTGTGATACTCCTGGTGTTGCAAGTGTCCATGGGCGACGGTGATCACTTACCATCAGGTGAGCCGTCTGCTCGTATGCCACCTATAACATAAAAAAAAAATTGGTACAATTTGAAGATCCAACATTGTGTTTTGTTTTTAAGTTTTGTTAGTCTTTTCCTATGTAATTATTTTTCTAGGTTTCACACAATTAACTGCCGGTCGTATGGCATGACGGATATTCTCAACCACTGATTAACTTAACACTTTGTATCGGGATGTATTTATCGAATTCAGGGTTTATTTGAAACTAGGGTATGCCTCTAAATCGTTCACATAAATTTCTCCGTAGTACAAATTTAGAGATAAGTGATTTCAAAGAAGATTTCATCGTTTAGGCGTCGAATCCATGTCGGTTTCATTGTATGTACTATTATAGAAAAAAACTGATGACAGAGAGACAGCAATAGGGTTCCGTTTAAACTCTTTGGATATGAAACCCTATAAATGAATTTTACAAAAGAGTTGATTAAAGTCTTAATATTTTTTTGTAATTTTCACTTCCTTTTTATTATATTGGAAATAGTATTAATAATAATACATAATAAATATTTTCGCTCTTTTATTGCACCGTTTAAGTCACGCCGCCCCCGTTATTCAACAGAACTATCAAAGGTTTGTATGATGAAGCGTAAACTATCCATTTCGAAAATATTCAAATAGAGAATTCATAAATGTTACATATTTTATATTCTTAAAAACCACGTTTCAACGTTTGTAAAAACCACAAATAAAAAAAATGGTCTTAAAACGTTTAGGCCATTGTGGGAATAAACTGAATAAATGTAAAATAAATTTTCATAAAATAATATTCTCAAATAACCGTTTACTTAAAATATGATTTGAGCTTTGAATAATTTATAATATTCCAAGTAAAGTAAGATAAAATGTTGGTGTGGGCCCATTTTATCGTTAAATTCTGTATCACGTTTGCTGATTCTGTGCAAAGGTTATACGCCTGGAATCCATTTCTCCAAGTGCCTTTACATTTGAATTGTATATCAATTCAAATATTCTAGAGTAAACGGCATTATTCAATTTAAATCTGCTCGACCTACTATTTTCATCATTTCTACACAAAAAATATCCCTTGCTTGATTTCACATTTGTAGATAAAAAGCTTCAAGTCATATTTACTAGATTTTGAGGATGTTGATGGCGCCGTGCTTAACGCGTTCGGGCAACTCTCACAGATGCCAATCATTGGATGGTAGCCAAAAATTTATTACATGCAGCTTCTCCGTACTTCGAAAGGCATTTGGTCCGTTGTTAGTGAGCACCCAGAAATACCCAATGTTTATGGCCAGGAGTGTAGATATTAACAGCGGATAATTAAACAGGTACCTACTATATTGTCTAATTAGGGTAAGGGGGATGACACCGACCATCTCAGTGCCCCAACTGTCAACCTAACCTGCTAGTGTTGTCCCCTGCTGACTAGCAGATGTGGTGAAAGGCTGCCGATAAGCGGCGTTATAATCGATCTAGATAAGGCCATAGGTAAAATAACCCGATGTTGGACACAGTGCCATCTTTGACCTATTGGAGGCTCTGGGCATATTAGGATAATGTGTCCCTATGACCCCCCTTTGGTGATTTAACAGAAACTAGGGACTTTGTATTTGATCTGAGCGGGGTGATCCCTATCGATCGCGGGGCCCTGGACACTTGCCCTAAGTGCCCACTGGGAAAAAGGGGTCTGGTTGGACAGCAGTGACACCGGTGCGATCAGTCTGGATTTGCAAAATAGCCAACCCGCACGCCCAGCGTGGCCATTTATTAGGCAAAATCTACATAGGAACAAAAGCACAAAGGATTGGGATGGCCCCCAATCCACGGGGGCGTCGTTGTTTCTGGCTTTAGCAGCGGTCAGAGTAACGATTTGGTTGATTATTGAGCACAACAGATAAAAAAAACTTCCCTCGAGAATGCTGGATCGCTACTGGCCAGCAGTTATGCAAACCTATTATACACTTGATAGTACTAGTAGTAATTTGCTTGGTAGTATTTCATCGAGCCCCAGGGCTGGCTGAAATGAGTGGGGGGAGTCCCAGATGCCTTCTTCTCGCTACGCTGGTTGTTGAAGGATGCATAAAGCATTTTCTGGACATACAAAAGGCACCGCGTTTTTTCCTTGATACTCTTGGTAATAATATTGGTATTACCACGTGCAAACATCGCAATTTTGCACGGTTCACAATAAGTGTGTGTATGCTAAACTACAAATTCCCCAGAACTAGACACCAAGGGCGTCCGAGTGCGAGTCACAGTTCCTCGGAACTGTCCCGTAACAATTCACCGCCATCTTTCTCTGAATCGGCTAATTATTCGCGGCGATCTTTCCTCACTTACGCGCGTACGCATCTGGATCATCACTGTTTTACAACAAAATGTTTCAAGGACGTTTATTTGTGAATGAAGCACTGATTATGGAATGCGGATACTGTTCAACACTGGATGTGTCACATTGCAAAATAATAATGAAGACTTATTTTTTGCATTTATTTTTATCGTTTATGTTTTTATTGCGTTGTATTTTTAATCGTTACGTGTTAGATAGCTTTTAATGTATTATAGAAAATTTTACCAGAAAACAAATGTTTTGTTAAATATAATTAGTAACGATAACAAGTGGATTTTAGGAACTCTAATAATAATAAAGTTCAGAAATGATAAGCTGTGAAACATCCTCATATAATTGATCTAATTTATCCGGAATAGAACAAAGTCAGTTTTGTCGAGTTCATCGTTCTCAAATATTCGAAACACTCTGGCTTCTCTACTTCACTTTATCAAAACACACACCAAGAACATTGATTGATTTATTAACAAGATCGTGCAAAGATAAATCAGACACTGAAACTTGTTACGAAACACAATGCCATCCGTGTAACGGCCGCCTATTCATCCATCCGAGCGTTTTAACAGCCGACTCCGTCAATTAGTTTTGGCATTTGGTTAGATTTACGCCTGCCCGCCACGCCGGCCGGTCTGTCAGTCTGTGGACTAAGAGTCTGAGATAATATGTTTACGAACTACGCCAGGGCCTGAATTGCAATATTGTTAACGAGTATAGAACTAAAACTTTTACGTTTAAACACAATAAGATGTTGACTAAGTGTTTTTGAATATTTCGTTTTTTCTTCTACTACTTTTGGTAAAACCAAATTTTTAAACATAACTGCTGGACCGAGGTTCTGTTAAGGGTCGCGGGAAGCTAGGAAATGCTGACAGCTCAGCGCAGCAGCAGCAGATCTTTGGGGGAGGCCTGTGCTCAGCTGGGGGCGTCGCGTGGTTGAATAATGATGATGATAGGTAATCGCTAAACGGGTTGTATCTTCAGCAAAAAAAATCAAATCATGTGACGTATAGCTAGAACTGACATTAAAAACAAATCTACCAGGGACCAGGACCCGTTAGTAAATTCCACTTTATCTGCATATCATTCCCTACTGCCGTACTATGCTATCACCTTACATATTACCGCTGCCTGCTCACCAGAACCTGTTCCTGCACTGCTGTACCGCACTTATGCTCCTGCACCAACTACGGCACCTGCAAGGACGGTATCGTTGCTAAATAAAACTCCCTATACTACAGATTACGGTTTGAGAAGAAGCTTTTTCTTCGACCCTGAATTTCTTTTATCTTTCTTTTTTTGAGGTCCGTCTCCAAAAGGTAAAAACGGGATCATATTGCTGTCACTCTGATGTATTTGTCTGTCCGTACGTCACGGGTCTCCAGATCGTAAACGGAATGAATTACAGAACTGAATTTTTTGTTAGTAATAAAAATACTAACAAAAAATTCCAAGTTTGCCCAACGCCGAATATTTAATTAAAAATTCAATCAAATTATTTTTCGTGGGGCATCCCATACATGAAAAAAGTTAGTTATCATATTTTTATATTCTTTATTCATACCTATTTAGCAAGAGAACCAAAATTAAATCAATACTAAATAGTTTATATTCGTCGATTAAAACGTAAATATTACCTCATATGGGACTCTAAAAATGCCGCCAAGTACGCTCGCACCTGCTATCATATAAGTAGACACATTTAGTAAATCTATTTCTGTGCTCGAATACTATTCGTATCGCGAAGATATTTCATATGTGAAATGACACAAATGTTGCGACTTCAATGTTTGATTTTTTTAATGCCAACTCGCGATTGGTTTATTTATCATTAAAGTCTCGTATGTAAACATTGTTTGGCATATGTCAATAAAATCATGTACTGCGTGCTAAAATTAGTCATTTTTACGGCTCAGTGAATAAAACAAATCCATTAAACACAATTTATTTAGGACAACATTTTATTATTCTTATTTTACCTCCTGTTAATTTGTATTTATGAGTATTGTTTCTTTTGGGAAGTATAAATATAGACATGAATATGAAGATAGTGTAAGTAAGGGAGTTTTTTTATAAACTAGATTCTGCCTGCGACTTCGCCCGCGTCGCTTAGGTCCACTTGCAGCAAATTACTTGCACTAAATCTCAATCCAACTAAAACTAGATTTATCTCATTGAAAAATATCAAAACGTCAATGTTAAATTGCGATTTAGTATTATTGCTGCAAGTGGACCTTAGTACCTACATTGAAAAAAGATTACTTAGACCGTATGTAGATTACTATGTACCTATAATGTATTATCATCATCAGCTTATTAATGTCCCCCACTACTGGGGCACAGGCCTTCCCTACGGATGGAATAGGGAGATTGGGCCATGAGCCACCACGCGGGCCCAGTGCGGATTGGTGGTGGCTAACGACTGCAGATGCAGCCGGGACCAACGGCTTAACGTGCCTTCCGAAGCACGGAGGAGCTCGAGATAGTAAATTTTTGGTCACCCATCCAATGACCGACCACTGCGAAAGTTGCTTAACTTCAACGATCGCAGCCGAACGCGCTAACCACTTGCGCCATCGAGCTCCTCCATAAGTATTATATATTTTGCATATTATAAAACTGATATTTATAAACGCTTTTATTATTATACTCAAATAAAAAATATTATCGACTAGAAAAAATAAAACACATATACCCCTATGTTTTAACCGAAGCTAGAAATCATCTCATTTGCATACAAAGAGCCATTAAAATAGATTATTCCGCGTGGAAGCCCACATTTTGTTAATAGCCCACAATATTAATAACAAAATTAAACAATCTTACAACACATCTGTAATGTTTGTTTTATAAAAGTCTGTCCAAACAGAACATATCAAACGTAAAATACGAGCCAATTGCCACATTCACAAAGTTATGGTCGTAGTTAATAAAAGAGACGGCCATATCAACAGCAATTTCTATTAATTAAACAAGTTTTTAATCCCTGTATTTATTAATATAAAAGCGCTCATTTCTATCTTATCTCGTAATATAAATAAGACGCAGTTACTCTGTCCGGGTGTTTGTTACATTTTATCGTCTGGCTGTTGATATCAAATTTTTATTTATATAGACTTTTGTTATAGAAATCCATTTTATTGTTGAATTATTTAGCAAAAATAGAAGGGAATATCAAATATAATTGTTACTCAGATAAAACGGCGATTTGAATACGATTTGGTATAACAAAAACCAAAGCTTTGTCTATTTAACACGTTCACTGCGTTGTGTGGTCATATTGGCTCATAGCTAACTTTCATTCCGTGCGCACCGCAAAATAGCGTTTACTCCCCTGGTGCGGAAGGCATAACTTTGTGTGTTGCTATCGTAGGAAAGAGATACATATACCGTTGTTATTGTCACTTGAACGTGAACAGCTCAGCATTTTTTAAAACTCGTGAACCAATTTGACCTCACCCGCACTTAAAGAAAAATATTTAAATCTGGTGCGGTGTGTGGTCAATATGACCAAGCGCTCCCCGCACCGCACACCCGTACTAGATGATGCGCGGGCGCCATTTTGTGACGTTAGTGATGTGGAAAGTTGTAATGGAACTAATATTTGGCACTGCTATGGTGAACGCTTGGATAATTTTTAACATGGGAAAAGAAAAAGGCATGCCAAAGAAGGAATTTACTGAAGCCATTATAGAAAGTTTTACATTAAAACCGATCTCTGCTGGTAAGTTTTTGTTCTGCTACATTTACGCAACCCATTTTTCCCATTCAAACATTGCATTAATTCTGACAGACAATGTCAAAAATATTTATGTTTGCCATGTTTCAATGAAGAACACAAGTAAGTTACAATTTCTAGAATAATAAAAATTAACAAACAGATTGTAATCTGATGTATTGTAAATGTTTTAACTACACTTGACAATCTTCAAACTTTTCCCATCTAACTCTACCATATATATGTGTTGTTTCCAGGAACTAGACATTTGAAATGCTGATTCAAGAAACTTTCAATAATTACTTTCGTTGTGTTGCTACACGAAATAAATCACTTTATTTTATATCTGAAAAAACATAATTATTTTCATTTTAATACAACCTACAATAATCAAGAGTTTTATTTGCATGAAACATTTTCACATATTCTACAAATACATTCGGTATGTACATAGAAAGTGATTAAGTTTATATTAATATTATATTCACATCTCAGTACGTAGAATATATATTAAAAAAATGGGTGCGTGTACTTATGTAGGCGCGTGAGAAGTTATCCTTCTTTGGCATCGTTTAAAATTAGTTTTTAATTGCATGCAAATAATTAATTACAATAAATTAATAAGAAGTCTGGAAAGGACACAGTCAATAAAGTTCAGTTTTAATTTGAAAAAATAAATAAATAATCAAAATATTCAATTAAAATCGCTACTGAATATAATTTATTAGAACATATGTGATTTGCACTTGTATGAAACTCAAACACGTATTCCGAATATACAAACTAGAAACATGTGGATAAATATTATAAATATGAATACCTATAACTGTTACTTTATTACAAAAACTAAAGATGTGGTTTTTGGTTCTACTACACCAATGGTCAAGAGATGGCGCTGTAGTCTCCTGAATCGCGCTTTGGTTCCGTTGTTCCAGATTAATAAATACTTTTTGTTACTTTATTACAAAAAATAAAGATGTGGTTTTTGTTCTACTACACCAATGGTCAAGAGATGGCGCTGTAGTCTCCTGAATCGCGCTTTGGTTCCGTTGTTCCAGATTAATAAATACTTTTGATAGGCCTTCACAATGCAGTCGTTAGCACCCACAAAATAAGAGATTCTATTTGTAATTTGTTGGTAGAATTTCTTAATGTGCGGTAAACACAAAAGTAACAGCATGAAGTTGGCCGCTAAAGCGACCAACTTCATGCTGTTAATTTTTTGTGTTACAGTGATGCGCGCGCATCTTAAAATTTCACTCTCATCATTTTTTACGCGCCTAAAGAAGTATAACTTCAAAAATATATAAAAGAGCAAATTTCCATCTTAAAATTTTCTCTATTATTCAAATTATGGAATTTTTCACTGTTATTGTTAGATAACACTCTCAATAGTAACAGATGTTTCCCATCACTAGTTTTTTATTATATTCAGTGCGTTGTGTGGTCAAAATGATCTTTTTTTTTTTTTTTATACCACTAAGGTAGCAAACAAGCATGCGGCCCGCCTGATGGTAAGCGGTTACCGCAGCCTATAGACGTTTGCAACACCAGAGGTGTTACTTCCGCGTTGCCGACCCTGCAAAAACCTTTTTATACCTTTCTTGAAGAACCCCATACTGTAGTCTCTAGGGAACACCGATACAGGAAGCTCGTTCCACAACCTCAGCGTGCGTGGGAGAAAGTGCCTCTGAAAGCGCACTGTACGCGACCAGTGTGGTTTCAAATTATGTGGATGAACTCCCTGCCGATGACGAGCGGTGCGATGGTAAAATGACGCCGTCGGCATCATGTCAAACAATTCTTCTGAACACATCCCATTGTACAAGCGGTAGAACACACATAAAGATGCAAAGTCTCTTCTAAGACTTAAGGGTTCTATACCGCTTGTAAGCCTGGAATCATCAATAATCCTCGCAGCGCGTCTTTGAACCGAATCAAAAGGTGCAAGTTGGTGTTCGGGTGCTCCGGCCCAAAGGTGGCAGCAGTACTCCATGTGAGGACGAATCTGTGACTTATATAGCAACAGTCTATGCTGTGCAGTGAAGTACTGCTTCGCCCTGTTGAGGACGCCGAGCTTTTTAGATGCCAACTTGACCTTATCCTCTAAGTGAGTTCGGAACTGCACGTCACTGGAGATGTCGACACCAAGGATCCCAATGCTTTTAGTAATATTAAGAGATGTGTTCAGAAATTTAGGGACTACAGTAAAAGGGGTTTTCTTAGCGGTGAACGCGCAAACTTGTGTCTTCAAAGGGTTAAATTGAACCAGGTTACTATCACCCCACTCGGAGACTCTGGTCAAAATGCTCTCGACTTCAGACACAAGTATTTCACGATTTTCTTCCACCTTGGAACGAGGGATATTAGCGCGGCCGGAATAGCAGGTGTCCCCAGTACTGTCATCTGCATAACAATGAACACCGTCAATTGACAGCATATCATTGATATGCAGTAGAAATAAAGTAGGGGACAACACCGAGCCTTGCGGGACGCCAGCATTAATTTCCATGCTATTGGAGCAACTACCATCAACTACGGCTTTTATGCGTCGGTTGGAAAGAAAGCTAGCAACCCATTCGCATAGACCCTCGGGCAGTCCGTATGAAGGTAACTTCGATAGAAGACTACGATGCCAGACCCGGTCGAACGCCTTCGCTATATCAAGACTTACAGCCAGTGCCTCACCTTGACTCTCAACGGCTTCAGCCCATCGGTGCGTTAGATACACTAGAAGGGCACCAGTTGAGCGACCGTGACGGAAGCCGTATTGGCGGTCACTGATAAGTTCGTGCTCTTCTAGGTATCTAAGGAGCTGTGAATTAATCACTCGCTCCATAACCTTGGAGAGAAGGGAGGTGATAGCTATTGGCCTGTAATTCGACGGGTCGGATCTGTCGCCCTTTTTTGGCACAGGGTGCACATGGGCCATCTTCCACGAAGTTGGAACTTTCCTAGAGGCGTAAGAAATCGCGAAAAGGCGCGTTAATACTGGACACAATTCAGGGGCACACCGCTTGAGCACCACCGCAGGAATGCCGTCTGGTCCACTCGACTTCTGAATATCAAGAGAGAGTAATTCCCGCCGGACTCCACGTTGAGTAAAAGTAATATCCGGCATGGAATAACCACACCACGGGATATTAGGTGGTTCGGCGCCTCCGTCATTCATTGTCGAGTTTGAGGCAAAGAGATTACCCAATAGATCGGCTTTCTCCTTTGCGCTGTGGACCAGGTTACCATCAGACCCACGGAGGGGTGGTAATGACGACTGACAAAAATTCCCTTCTGCAGCTTTTGCAAGCGACCAGAATGCTCGACTTCCAGCAGGATGTTTAGCGAGCCGCTCGCCAACTCTGCTAACAAAATCGAATTTTGCCTTGGCAATCGCTCGTTTACTGGATCTTGAAACAGCATTAAATTTCCGTTTTACATCAGAGATGTTGTTATCCTTGTTGGTACGAGCCGTAGTCCAAGCCTCATACGCAGTCTGCTTAGCCAGAGAAGTTTCTCTGCAAGACAGATTAAACCACGGCCGTTTCTTTGTCCCCTGCGCAACTAATGGGTTTGGTATGAAACATTCCATACCAGCTAGAATCGCCTCAGTCACGGCAGCAGCGCAGGGTTCAGGATCATCTGATGTGAAACAGAGCTATCTCCATGGGTACGATGCGTAAAATTCACGCAGTCCATCCCAGTCTGCTGATTTATAGTGCCAGACGCGTCGCCGTCCAGTTTCACGGAGTGATGTTTTCTGCGTACATGGCACTTGGGTCCGGATAAGACAGTGGTCTGATGAGCCGAGAGGCGCATCCACTGAAATACAATAGCCATCCGGATGTGTAGTCAGCAGTAGATCCAGTAAAGAGCTCGTATGGTCCTCTATGACCGGTATTCTCGTAGGAGAATGTACCAGCTGAGAGAGTCCATAGGCCAAAGCAAAATTATGAGCAGATCTACCCGCAAAGTCAGTGGTCTTAGAGCTAAGCCAGTCACTGTGATGGGCATTGAAATCGCCCAAAATCACTAACTCCGCAGATGGGTACTGTTCAAGAGCTCTGTCTGTCGCCATTCGCAGGTGGTCAAACATGCGTGTTGTGTCCATGTCACCGCTGTGAGACCTGTAGAGGCAAGCGTAGATTCGGATGTGGCCGTTGTAATCCACACGTACCAATAAGATTGACAGGTCTCTGTCTTCAAGGCCATTAAGGCGGCGACAACAAATATCATCCCGGACATACATACAAACTCCGGCACGCCGTACAAAATTATGCTCGAATTTGTAACCGGGGTAGTGTAAGTAGGATGTGTAGGCCGGATATTTGTGTCTCCGTAAGGAATAACAGGGCCGGCTGCGCAGATTCCAGATGCTGATGGACTGCGTTGATGTTGGAATGAAGTCCTCTGATGTTGCAAAAGTCCACTTTAAATGTGGAAGAGGATGCCGCTGAGTATCTCTTATTCCTTTTTGTTCTGGCCATAATTATAAGAAAAGTGTGAAAGGTAGAAAAAAATCACTAAGCAATCAACATAAGAGACAATTGTGCTATTACTTCGCAAGAGAGTAAGACAAGTTATGTGGAAAGCTGGCACGGCGGGCGGAAGGGCCCCCGGTCCACACCTGTTACAGCAGTCGGGTCCACTCCGGTGTCCTCCTCCGGCACGACTACTGCTTCAGGGACTTTACACAAACTGGCGGTTCAGCCTCCCAGGGCGGAGATTACGTGATCCCTGGGTTCGGGAACCCGTTCAGCTTGCGGGCGGCCAGCAGTCAGCCGTTTCACCGGGTCTCCCTGACCGCCGTGCCAATACGCCACGCTTGTTCCACTCAAAAGCGATTTGAGATTTCACGGGTCTCTCTGTTGACGGCTCAGCATCTCCTTTCAAGAGCTCTGGTAACCAGGCTCACCTGCAGGAACACATCACGAGGTGATATTTGGCTGCAGACTTCTGCCAGGTGGAGGTATTTCGCCAGTCGGGCAGCTCAGTTTGGAGTAGTACTCAGCCCTACGTCTCTTCCGAGTGTCACTCGTTTGGCACCACCCAGGGGTCACGTGTAGGGTCTCTAGGGTAAACCTACGGACGCGAGTGACTTCAACCCCCTAAAGATTTCATAAATTGTTTCTCTTCTGTAGAACAGACGCAAAGAGCGAACTAAAAACGCAGCTAGTTATATATTGTTTATATATTGGTCTTTGGCCTGCATATAAAAAATATTTTAAAATAACTATAGAGGTACTGAATAAACCCATATTAAAATAGAAACGATAGGGGGTTAATTAGACCACACGACGCCCTGCAGGAAAGTCTTCTATGTGCCAAGATGACCTCTTGACGCACCAGCTGAAAGTACACTGAAAAATGTTACGCAGCGAACGTGTTAAACAAATAAAATAGTGAAATGCAAAGAAAATTTTACTACAAAATATTCCACGCCGTCCAGGCAGCATACCGGACTCGAAACAGTACCCACCGCTATAAAAATCTATATATATAAAACTCAAAGGTGACTGACTGACATAGTGATCTATCAACGCACAGCCCAAACCACTGGACGGATCGGGCTGAAATTTGACATGCAGGTAGATGTTATGACGTAAGCATCCGCTAAGAAAGGATTTTGATCAACTCAACTCCCAAGGGGATAAAATAGGAAATGAAAGTTTGTATGAAACTTTGTCAATTTTAAACCGATCGGGCTGAGACTTTGCATGCAGGTATAAGAAGAATCATAGATGAATGTCATTGTGTATAATACAAGCCCAAGAACAAAAACTGTAGTCTACACTTCAGCTCTACACCGAAGCGAAGCGAGGCGAGGGCGGGCCACTAGTTAAATATTATACATAAATACTTTTAATCGTGCAGTGAAAAAAGTTCATCAGTTTCAAATTCGGAAGTCTACGCAAATGAAATCGCGGGTAAAAGCTAGTGTGATATAAACTTATAAATTATCTCGTTAACGCACCTTCTAAATAGAACGGGACTATTTAACTGTTCCGTAAATGTGTCAATGTGCCAATTAACCATATTAACTTCGTAAGATGTGGAAAAAATCTCGAGGGTGAAAATTAATCGATGTTAGTGTGTGATGTAAGAAGATCATATTGTTACGTGTCGGGATGGAGTTATATGTCAGTTCACACTCCACAGTACTTTGTTTACCACACAGTACACACAGATAAAACACAATGTTAATCACAATACACTGGCTAAACACATTATACAAGTCTTTAAACAATCTCACTTGAACACTTTACTTGCACTTTGTTCGCTTTTGTATTCGTTCCGAAATAGTTGTTTGCAGTGAAATCTATAATATAAAAAGCGCAAATTTCGAGAACAGCTGAACCGATTTCGATCATTCTTTTTTAGAATATTCCTTTAAGTACGAGGATGGTTCTTACGCAGCGAAAAATTAAAAAAAATGCCTGAAAAAGTCCAAAAACAACACTTTTCTATACTCAAATACAAACGATTCGTAATAATACTAAAAAGTCAATTTGAACTATAATACCATACCATAAATTTCAAATGTTAGTGGAAAGGTTCCAGGAAGGCAAAGCAATTGAGTGACGTGATGTCAATAGAAGTTTGCAAAGGCAAATACATGAACCATTTTCTTTTTTTTATATATAATAACCTATATGAAGAGCCATTTTAGTCCACACTACAGCTAGTTTCAAATAATTTTCATAAAGTCACCCGCGAACTCTGCAGTGAAAAGTGAGTTTGTTCTTACGGAATAACACTACTGTAGTAACCGCTGAGTAGATTTCACTATATAAATAAATGAAAAAATACTAAAGATAAATAATAATAATAATCTTTATTATTTCATAAGATACATGCATAACCAGTAAATCTACAATGCAGTATTATAAGAAAAGAGATATATATAAATAAATATTTGTTAAGATCATTTTATTTTATTGTGCTAAAATAAATTTGGTTTTTATGTGGTTTTTCTGATAGATAATATTTTCTAGGAAGGTAAAATCACCATTTCATAAAAATAATATAAAGTCACAATTTTTTAATATTATCACAACGTTACAAAGCAAAATATCATTTAATATCATTTCTAAACAATTAAAGAAAAATATTTTTACTATTTAAAATGTTTCATAACTAATGGCGAGCTTTTCTTTCACACAATCGCTTACAAAAGACAAAAATGGAAAACTTGTCAATCGAGTTACGGGGCTGTCATTGGCTGAAGTAAAGAAAACAGTATAAACCGGCCAATGACAGAAAAGTTTAGCTTCGGTACTAGTTCGTTTTCGTGAATAGAGTATATTTGCAATTTACCCCCAAACTTTTGTATGCCCTGAGGTATGGTACACGCTTGGTTAGCACCCACCAATGCACTCCCTATTCCATCAATTTGGAAGACCTGTGCCCCAGCAGTGGAACGATCAATAGGCAAAATTCACGACGACAGCCACCTTTTAAATGAATGCCAAATATTACTAACCGCATTTTGTCAATCGAATCCTTTGCGTAATTTGTATAAATATTAGTTCTGTACGGCATCTCATCTCGCGTTAGTCAACATTAGCTGACACTCGCCAAATAAACGAGTATGGGTATCAAAGGGTGGTCTCGGCAAATATTGGGAAATATCATCCTTTTCGCTACTGAAAATAAAATCGCCGATTCCGTTGTTGTGTAAGAGCTTTAGCTTTCATGAGTATGGTAAGGCATAGCGGATTTCCGCTCAAATTTGGAACGCCCGTCTGGGGAAGTGAAAAAAAAGACGATCAAAATATATTAAGAAAGAACTATTTGGACCAAAGTTCTTATTTCAAACCAAGTCTTAATCGGGTTCATCATTCCATTTTTGTCAATTGCTTATAGTCAAAGATAGAATGAGACTTTAAAATTAGAATTAAAAACTTTGATGTAACTTTTAGGTTTAAATCTGCAAGAAAAACAAGCGACAATATGAATAAAACAGATAACAATAGAAGAACTTTATAAGAAAAGTGTCTGTCGTGTAACTTTTTATGAGCTTTTGAAGATCTTGGAGACGTTTAACGACATATATAGGTATACGTTTCATAAATTTCATCCGACATCACCATCTATCATCCATTCACTTTAAAAGCTGCAACTGTTCTAGCTTTTCTGTCACATCACCTTGTCAGTCTGCAAAGTGATAGAAAAGAAAGTTTTTATAGTCGCCATCATAAAAAGCCATAAAAATACGTAACAATAATTTTATCTTTGTTTACTAAAATTATTCATCTGTCGCAATCTGCTTTTCTTATTCATTGGGTGCCTACAATACAAGACCTACTTAGTGTGGGTCCCTCGCATAAAAGGTGTTTTTAACAAAACTGCATTTACGGAGGTTGTGTACGAATGTTCAAAATTTCTAAATTACGGGCTATACAACTAAGCGTGCGATAAAACAATTTATCGCACGCTCCCATACATGGCCTCGTGCATACTTACGGTTTGTTTTTTTAGTTTTGGTCGAACCTCCTTGAATGCCCTTTTAATCTATACCCTTGTCACACTTTAGTACGTGATGTTGTTCTAATTTTCACCACCCGCAAGTGGCGCCATTTGGAAATGCGCGCCATTTTTTTATTAGAAAACAAATTATCATATTTGCAAAAATAACTATTAATACTTTTGCAAAGAAAATCAAATGACACAAACACAAAGAGACACTTAAAGAACTGAAACTAAAAGACCGCTATTCCATGCACTGCAAATCGCAGCATTCGCAATGCCATTACGTGCTAATAACAAACCTATATGCTATTTATTTGCATTCAATTGAACGGTATAAATACGACCGTATAAAGTCCCTGCAATGTCCCGTCAGATAGTAAAATGAACGGAGCGCGAGCGAATCCGCCCGTAAAACTAGTACATGATCTCTTATTTGCTGGACCTTGAGCCTTCAGGGCTTATTTCAATGTTGACATGAACACGGAGCTTAAACTTAATTCAACATCCTACATACATATTTGATGTGACAGGATTCATTCAAAGAAAGGTCTTCTTCGCCTTCGTGTTAGCGACGCGACCCGATGTGAAAAAAATACCCTATTGTAAGCGACCACGAGGAGTCCACATCTTAGATTTTGAGCTGACAAATTACAAATTGATATTTGCTCTATGCTTATTTTCATGATTTCTTTTTAATACAACTATTTTATATTTCAACCTATTTGCTATAAATGCGTCGTTAATTAATTTAACTTTTCTCATTACGGCAAAATATTAATCTGCGTGTTGGAATGATGTGGTTGGGTGGGTTTTGTTAGGTTAACTGTAGGGGTTGAAAAATATATTCGAACGCTTCAGACATTAAGAAGGGAGTCAAATGTACTTGCTAGTAGCTCCTATTCAAAAGACTGACGATTTGGACGCGTCCAAAAGGTTGTTGATATTTGGTTTTGCTGCCCCAGACGTTCGACCCTATAAAAAGGGCTCAGGTATGGTGGGAGTACTTCACAAGGTTTCGATCTTTATGTTATTTCTGGATTGTAGTATAGCATTGTTTAATAAAGTTCCCCAAGATCTGATTGAGCTTCCACTGACCAAATTTAAATCACAGATCAAGAATACTCTTATGAATAAAGGCTATTATATAGTTCATGATTATCTAAATGATCGTAATGCATGGACATAGTGTTTCTTGCAATTTGTTACTTGATGGGTATGAGTCATTTTTCATAACAGTAATATGATGCCTATGTAATGCCGCTTCCCATATACAAAATATAAAGTTAAGTATAAAAATTATTGTAAATATATATCTATATTCTAAATGATGTAATGGAAGGTGACTTCAGAAGTGACTCTGAAGTCATTTTTCAACTTGACGACTTTGTATATAACAATACAGGGAGATTCTTGCCGGTTCTCCTCAGTACAAGGTCTCCCGTCGTAGTTTTGCGAACCGATGGCGTAGCTTCTTGACCTTCACAAGTTTGGTAACAGCCTAGACTAAATAAATATTTTTTGATCGATTGATTGTTTGATTCTGCCGCGCTCGAATATATCCCAAAATCCCCGCTTGGGCTTCCCTAGTATAAATATCTACGTCAACTTTCCTACAACCCTGTATGTGCATATACACAAAATTTACATTATACATTTAATCTATACTAATATTATAAAGAGGAATGATTAGATCGTTTATTTGTTTCCATTGAATAGGCTCCGAAACTACTGGACCGATTTAAAAAAAAATCTTTCGCATAAAGAATCCTACATTATTCCTAATGCACATAGGCTATAGAGTTTTTACAAAAAAGTTAGAGTTTCGTATGAAAACTTCGATAGTGTAACCCTACGTGTAAAAAAATACCAAAAATGACCTTTTATCGCGTACGCTGTGGAAGTCATTGATAACAGAGCAAAGTGATGTACTGAAGTTTTATAGAAGACATCAATATCTACAATAAGTTCGCGATACCATATGTCACTATTACAGTTATGCCACAAGTAGAGGTATGAAAAAAATATTTTTATTAAATCTTATCAAAGAACTCTCTACCAGCCTCTATACAGAGTTTCATGCGTCTGAACCATTTTTCATATCATTTTTTCCAATCCTCCGCAGATACCTCTTCCACGTCTTCTCAAACGCTGCTAGCGCTTCTTCCAGGGATGAAAACTGTATCCCTTTAAGCTGATTTTTTATTTTAGGGAATAAAAAGAAGCCACACGGAGCCAAATCAGAACTGTAAGGAGGGTTTCCCAAGACTCTGACTGGTATGGAGTCCAGGAAGTCCTTCGTTTTGTTTGCAGAGTGCGCGGGCGCGTTGTCGTGGTGAAGAAGGACCCAGCGGAGCCCGGTGTTAGCTCGCTTCTTGCGCATTGCAGAAAAAACTTCTGGCAGGCATTTTGTGCTACACCATTCGACGTTGATGCTGTTTTGATTTGAAATTAGGTACCCCGTCAAACTGAAGAAACTAACGATCAAAATTTGCCCAGCGCTCCTCGATCACTTCACTTTCATAGGCGTTGGTTCATTTTGAAACAACCAAACTGTCGACCGACGCTTTTTTTCTGGATTGTATTGATAAATCCAGGATTCGTCACCTGTCACGATATCATAAACGCACTGTGACGAGCCTGCATCAAATTTTTCTATCATATCACTGCACCAATCCACATGGGCCTGCTTCTGAGCTTCGGTGAGGTTGTGCGGCACCCAGCGGGAAACTATCCTCCATATGCAAAGGAGCTCGTGCAAAATTATGACCACTTTCTAAACCAATCTGAAGAGTATGCTGAATCTCTTCGTACATAATTCGTCTGTTTTGTTGAATTTTTTTTTTACGGCCAGCACACTTTCTTCTGTGACAGTCGTCGTAGGACTAACACTCCTCTGTTCATCCCCCAAAGTAAGATGACCGTGTTTGAACTCGCTACACCAGCGGTAGATTGTTGCTTTTGAAGGTCCTTCATCCATAAAAGCAGTTCGAAATCGGTCAAATGACTCATCAGGAGACACATTTAAAATCTTTAAAAAATCATTGCACGAAAATGGTCTCGATGCAGGGGATCTACTCTCTTCCTTCGAAACGAACTTTCGATGACGAAGTTCAAATGAAATTAAATTTCGTCAATTTAAGGTTATACTTAATTTTAACGACAAACTATTAAATTGAAGCTTTCTTTGAGTAGGCTTAGAAAATCTTCACCTCAATCTATATTCCGACGACGAATATTATTATAATTAATAACGAAACAGAAACATTGTAAGAAAAGTGCGAAGTTTCTATCGAAATTTCGTTTTTCGTTGAATTAGAGTAGGCCTCCAGATCCATTTTTAATGAGACTAGAAAAATGAAATTGGCTTTCGAAAAATGCGGAGGGAAATTTGAAAACGGAACAGTGGTATTTTTACTTTTAAATAATCGATGTTTTCAAAATAATTACAAGTGTCCAGTGTCTTATACATAAAAACTTTTTTCGCAAAACTTTCTGAGTGGCCTGGTACATTACATTGTAACTTAGTACATCGAACTAATCCCTTAAGGCATTCTTGCTGTTTGATATTGACAAATGTCTATCCAATAATTCCTTTTGTCTGTCGGACAATTAACTCTGATGTACGACTAGTTTAAATCATTCGGTTTTTTGGCGTGTCCTACTTTTTTATAAACGTTGTAGCTAATTATTTCTATTTCGAAATTGGTGTGCGCACATTTATAATGCGCGTCTCGTATTGTAAATAATTAGCAGAAGCAGCGAATGTGGCAGTCGAAATGTGACTTTTGACGGCTTCCGAAATGACTGGGTCACTATAGATACCTAAAGATTTTGTGTTGGGATTTTTATTTTTAACATACTTACAACACGTTATTTTTTATGAATAACTATATTGAACCATTTTTATTAATGAATTCACATGAAAAAGAAAGAAAGAATAGAATTTATTATAAATAATTTAATATTCCAGTGAGCAATACAACAGCACATTTGTTTACATATTACAAAGTAGGTATACAAACAAACATAAAACTAAACCATAATCAAGTTTCACAATCAATACTCGATAGTAAAGCCCTCCTTAATGCAATCAATGACATATCGACCAAAGGACCCAGTACAGATTTTATTATGTTCATCACACATCCTATTTATACCACTCTGCGTACTCAGGTTGGTTTTAGATTTTTTTAAATTGAATAATTTATTGTTAGCTTGTCTGTAATTTGGTCTTGGTATGTTAAAACTAATTCCATTAAGAAATCGAGGACAATCAATGTTACCTCTCAGATTTTTATACAGTAAAATCTGACCCATCTGCGTTTCCGCAATAAAACTAACTCGAAATACTTAAGTTCATCTTTATAAGAGATGAGTTCATATCTTTTTCCCTGATGTCTAATTAGAAAAGATAAAAACTTTTTTTAATTCTTTCAATTCTGCTTTTATAACGCTCGTAAAGAGGATTCCAAATAGCAGAACAATACTCCAGGGAACTGAGCACCAAAGCAAAGTATAGAAGTTTGAATGCTTCAACATTATTAAACCGCTTACAACTACGCCAAAGAAATTCATATTCATAATTTAAAGTAGCGGACACAAACGAAATCTATTTCAATGGATAGATACAATTAACTACTTTATCCCCGAGCAATTTTAATTTTTGTAACCCATCTAAAGCTGAGAAAATGAGGTTTTTGTATCAGCGAATCCTGTAAAGCCTTTATCGCCCTAAGCGACACATTAACTATTCTTGATGGAAAAGGGAATAAAATTGTAGAATTACAATCTACTAGGTTGGTAAGCTGGCTGACTTGTTTCTCGGGACCGAGCAAGATGTTCGCACTCATGTACAAGCGTATCGCTACCTATATTTCAATAGCTATTTAACTTTTAGACCTTGCCTAGACTTGACGTCTGGGAATCTAGACCAGGATTTATATCAAATAAAAATTTCACCACTGCGTCGTCAGAAACACAATCTAATAGGTAAATTAGTATGTACTATATTAAATTGTCATTAGTTTATTAACACATAACAAGTGCCTGGCGACAGTACCGTTTAATATAACTAATACTCAATTATTTAACCACTTTTAAATTATTTAGCTTTGCATTACTTGTTAAATTTTAATAAATGAATAAAGCACGGCATGCACAGAAGTACTAGAATAAAAATTTTACACATAATTTTGGTTTGTACATTTTTATGGCAAATTTTAGTTGAAAGATACATACTACTTATGTGAAGTTCACCAATAAATTCCTTTGTTATAACACATTCCAGCAGTAATGTACAAATATAATGTTGGAATGCGTAATAACACATTTTAAAGAGTGCCATTTAGTTATATTCTTTTCTTTATTTTTAGCCTGTTTTATTTGGGATGCTGTTAGGGATTCTAAAAGCATTTAGGCATCAAAAAGTTATAGTGGAATAAAAACACATACTAAGTACAAACAAGGAGCCTGAAAATATTACACTCCTTTATTAACGGCGGGGGGAATGGATTACACAGATAAATACAGGAGATAGACGGTTTTATTTCAAAACGAATTCATAAATTATATTATAACTATTTGATAGATGAGGATAAAGTTGAACAAGATGGGTGGTAGCGTCCAATCCAAAGGTAGTGTAGTAGTATATTCAGACACAAGAGCAGCTTCGACACATCCTCGGCAAACCGATGTCCTAACTAACCCGACCTCATTCGTATAATCTAAAACAAATCGCACTCTTATTGGCCTATTCACACCGATATGGCCGCGGCCGGCAGCGGTTATATAATTTAAACTTTATCTACATACCTTAAAGACCGGTATCGCATAGCAGAAATCTATTCGGCTGCGATCTAAAATTTCCAAAATAATAAATAAATCAAACTAATTACCTATTTAGTTTACCTCTTTCTTGTTACTACAAGAAAGTTGTCAATCTTGTAAATTTATTTTAAATTATAGATGACAAGAAAGGTTAAATATGGAGCAAATAAATAAAGAGAACGGTTGCGGCTAAGCTTCAAAGTGGTGTAGTTAAGATGATGTACCCGGCTACATGGTCTTGTAAAAGTAAAAAATATAAAAATTCTGAACTTTTTGCACAGTTTTAATTAATGAAGTGACTGCAACGCTTTAAATTATATCCCAGAGATCATGAAACGTAATTTAGTAGCCGCAACACGCCTGGTTAACTCGGGCTCGCGTCACAAGATTAACCGTACGTTTTTTTAACATATTTGAGCCATTTGCCAGTTTGTTATGACGATGTATTTTATTTTACCTAATAATTAGGTAATTAACAAAGAGAAAGCTTAAAAACTTTTATGTGACTACATAACTGCTGTTAGATAACTTTCATTACATTTAATACCTATGTGAACACAATAAATTCTCCTCTCATTCAAAATCCCACTAGATACAACTACAAAAATACGATATAAATATATCTGCCATATTGATTTATTGTGAATATGATGAATTTTTATTACATAACGGTAGAAATTACAAAATGGTCGGTATTGCAACCATGCCGCGGAACCTTGAAAAGAATACGAAACGTCATCACGACTGTTTAGAGTATCCGTTCAAAATAGAAGATTATTTACTATGGGAGCAAATAACTATTTCAAAGGCGAAAGCATTTTTTGAATTCAGAGCGGAGCGAAGGATTCTATCCTAAACGCAGCGAGGGATCCAAAGTACGTCGCTCGAGCTTAAAAATGGTGTTGCTCCCGAGTTACTGTACTTTTATAACCTTCTATAAGAAAATAAGTAAATGTTACTACGCATATGTAAGAAAAGTACCTTTTCATCCCACCACCTCGGAAAGTGTAATTTTGCGCTTCGAAATCTGGCTGGAAAATTCTATTTTATTCGCTTGAGCGGCAAAGTAGATTTGAATTTAGAACATCACATATAATGAGTACTCAATATAATTGTAAATTCAAAACGTCATTAAACCTATTTAATGTAACCTCTATGGTGCCAAATTTATGATTAGAACTTTTTAAATTGTGAAAAAATTTAAATTTGGAACCTTCTTGGTTTCTTTGTTTTATTTGCGTGCTTCGCGCCATTCTAGTTTTTCACGTTTTATTGCTTAATATAATTAACATAACCTAAAAACTGTACAAAAAAATCAACTAAAATGAGTGACATTAGCGACGATGAAGTTTATCTAACGCCAACTGAGTTAACTGAAACAGTTAATAATGCGCAAATGAGCCTTCTCCCTCAGCAATCACGAGAGAAGTATTTGAAACAGTACGATATATTTAACATGTGGCGACTAGCTAAAGGAGCAAAAACTTTCTCCGAAAACGTTTTGCTGGCATATTTTATAGAATTATCTGAGACCAAGAAAGCAAGCACGCTATGGAGTACGTATTCAATGCTAAAATTAACAATTAAGATGAAGAAAGACGTTCATATCGACACCTATCATAAATTAGTGGCATTTTTAAAAAGAGCCTCATCTGGTTATAAACCAAAAAAATCGAAGGTTTTCACAGCATCTGAAATTGCAAAGTTTATTAATGAAGCACCTGATTCCGTATATTTAGCGGCAAAAGTAAGTCAATACGTGTAATTTTTTGTTGTTGATAAAATTGTACATAGTACTTACAATATTTTTAATTTGATTAATTTATTTACGATTATAAATACTTCTTTTGTTACAGGTTGTTCTTATTATTGGTATAACCGGAGCATGTCGAACAAATGAACTTACACTACTTAATGTCAATAACGTATCAAAATATTCTCATAATTCTGATGAATTGCTATTAATTAATGTACTAAATACCAAGACAAAAAAAGACCGCAACTTCGTTATTCGCAAGGAATATGTAAACATTGTTCAGAAATATCAAGCTTTACGTCCTTCTAACACCCCAATTGAACGATTTTTTCTACAATATCGCAACGGAAAGTGTATCCGACAACCTATGGGTCAGAATAAAATTGGCAGTATTCCACGAGAAATAGCAACTTTTCTCGGACTTTTAGAACCCCCGTTATACACCGGTCACTGTTTTAGAAGAACCTCAGCCACACTTTTGGCCGAATCAGGGGCTGATCTTCTATCGCTTAAGCGCCATGGAGGCTGGAAGTCTAATTCGGTTGTAGAGGGATACATAGAGGATTCAATCCAAAGTAAATCAAAAATTTGTAATAGTATCGTGGAGGCCATAACGCTGAAAGAACCTCTGTCAGATTCTTGGTCTCGCCCTTCTACATCTAAAATGAGCCCCCATAAGATTGGAAACAATAGCCCTCTCTCGCCAACATTTACGCCAATAGAATCCAATGAATCGGCACAACTATTTAAAATTACTGATACGAGTAGTTTACCACAAAACAGCGCACAATTCACAAACACCAACATAACATTACCTAACAAAAATATTAAACTTAACATAAGTAACTGTAGCAACGTTACATTTATTTTTCTATATATATTTCTTAATTATTTTCTACTTCTTATTATTTTCTTCAATTTATAGATTATCTTAATGTGTTTTAATTGAAATAAAAATATTTTGTCATTATAAATTGTTTTCTTTTTCATTTTGTCATTTCCTCGCTGAGGTGGGATGAAAAGTTACGTATTGCACTCGAGTGGAAAGATTTTTCACCTTGTGCTCGTTTGTTTCCCTCGCTGACGCTCAGGATTCTAATTTAGAATCACTCGCTGCGCTCGTGATTCAACTTTAGAATCCTTCGCTTGCTCGGTCATCCAAATCGAGCACGCGGTTAAAAAGGAACTTTCCACTCTTGTATAATAAATAACTATTATTTATAAATATACAAGAACAACAAACAACAAAACAATCTTGGTGATAGGTAAGACAATATTCCTGAAAAAAAAAACATTTTTTCAAAGGATTATTATTTCACAATATTTTTTTTATATATTATTCTCGGGAGTTTGTAGGTAAAAAAACTTTATATCACATTTTTAGCATACTTTCATTCTGACTACTTGAGGAAGACATATTATTTTAAAAACAAATAAATCCAATTTTTTAAAACAATTTCTGAACGAAAGGGTCTAAGGGTATCTCGCGCATCGCGCAAATTAGCACTTTTCAAATAGATGCGATAAAAGGAACTTTTTTATTAAGTGATTGGTGTACGTGAAAACATAAGAAAATAAAATCACAACGAGTTTTTGCAATTCTTTGGATAAGAAAAAAAAAATGGTTGCCTGTAAAGTCGGTTTTACGGGCGAAGATTTTACGTGACAACGTCTTTTTCTCGGTAGAATATTTATTGATATGAATATAATTAAATTGCACAATAGGAACAAGGAATTGAATGAAAATAAGAATTGCACAAATTTTAACTATAGAAATATATTTTGTTTACTAAAACATTGTACATGTAAACTTAAACTTAACACGAGAGACTCATCGTAACGTTACCGAGCGTTACACTTTTTCATAAGTGACTCCCAGCCGCAACCTAATTTAAGACGTTGTCACGTCAAAAAAGGCAAGGAATATTTATGAATACATTTGTTAAAATAAGTGTTTCATTTACTTAAACTAACATGCTTCATTCCAGTAGGTCTACTCCATTTCAACGAAAAACGAAATTTCGATCTAAATTTCGCACGTTCCTTACTCTGTTTCCTTTTCATTTCGAAAATTCGTTCGTCCGAAAATAGTTTGACAATTAAATTCTCCAAACCTACTCTAATTCACAAAACTTTCGAAGTAAAAGTTGAAATTGACAGATAATTGTTCGAAATTTTGATCTCAAATTGACGAAATGAAAAATACCTTTTCATTTTCGTTTGAGATTTTTGTTTTAATTAAGCCTAAAATGCTTGCAAGGGTATTTTTAATCAATGCTTCTTCGCTCGAGAAACATTTTTAGCATGTAAAAGTATCAAATAAACCATTTTTTTATTATTTATTGTAATTCCGATACTTCAAAGTATTAAACGACAAATTAAGGTTGAGATACAATAGTTTGTATCAACTCTACAAATTAGTCGGCTAACACTGTCAAAGAAAGTTCTTTCAATGTCATCAAAAAAATTTGCAGTAGACTACCTATATTGTTTCCAAGAAAAAAACTTAATTTTAAAAGTAGAGATAAAAAGAACTCGCAAACATGACTCATTCCATTCGTTCACGAAAACTTTTTGCGGTTTCGAAGTTTATGTGCCTGTTCGAAAATGAAATAGAGTAGATAGAGTCAATGGCGAAATTTCGTTTCGGAGAAAGAGAGTAAAGCTCCTGTAGCGAAAGATGCCTAATCAAAAGTGAAACAGAACACTGGCGAGATTGACCGCCGCCGCCCACCGCTAGTCGTAGGGCGGGCGGCGACGGCCCTTTGACACCCGCATCTTTTAGCGCACTGATGATGGATATCATATGATCACAAGTCTTTGAACTAAAACTGGCGTCCACTGAGCTTCGTAAAAGTTTATTTACTTACTGAGAACATTGTCGACGTTTATTAGACATTAATAATATTGTTACATGTCGGGATGGGGTTCGAAATTATAACGCCAGTTCGCGCTTGTAAGTTCTTTATTCACCACACAAGTCACACAGTTCTATGGTAAACATACAAAACTACACTCACTGTACACTACACAAGTCCTTAACATTCCCAAACGAAAACTTTACTTGCACTTTTAGGGCGCTTTCAATTCCTGTTGTCGAGCGTTCGCGGTACCGGCGCCGCTCTGTTGCCGCACCGCGCGTTTTGTACGAAAAAAAAGGATCGTCCGTACGCTGTACGACAAACGCACCGCTTCGGCACCGCAGCAGCCCGTCAAGAAACGTATAAATTGAAAGCGCCCTTATCGCTTATGTAATCGTTTCGAAATTACTCGCGAAACTCAACTGTCTTGCCTTGAGCCTAGCGCCCTTATATACGCCAATCGCCGTTTTCCAGAAAAAACAATTTCAATGAGGATCCGTAAAGATTTTAGATGAGAATTCAGATTTATAGAGCTAAGGATTCCATGAAATACAGTGGGAAAATTTTTGTTCTACCACAAATATTGACGAAGTTATGACCAAATTATTAAACGAATTTCCGGCTGGCCGCGTGGTGACTGTGACGTCACAGAACTCTAGTGCTCGGCCGCGAGCGTACGTAGAGACGCTACTAAAGTTCGACCGTAGTGAACCACGATCGAGCTCTGTGACGTCACACGTTTCGGCCGCGCCGGTGAATATTGGCTACCATAAAATTTGTTATAAAATAGCAACGAAAGAACCGATTTCGATAATTTAAAAAGTATATTAATTAAAAATTGATTTTGAGTTGATTTGCTGACTCAGTAATGATCCTCATTACGAGTTCCTTAGCACCGGTGAGTAACTTATACGATGGTAGCATACATGAGTTTACAAAAAGAAGACTGCTGTCACTACACTTTAACCCTTACGCCGCACTGCTAAAGGCACTAGTTAACGAGACGATTTCTACCCGGTTCTAGGCACGGTTTTAAACCGTATCTACGTCCGGTCGTCAGTTAAGTACAAACCGCGCTCGTGAACAAGCTTAACATGCACCAGCCCGGGTAGAAACCGGGTATAAATCGTCTTGTTGACAAGCAGCGGCAAACGGCTCCTATTCGAGTGGACTGCAACATAGCCTTCGTGTTTAAGTACTTTAGGTCGCGAGTACATCGAGAAAGGACGCGTTCTGGATAAATTCCATTCCAGGGCGTTTCTGACAATATTTTGATTATAAATAAGAAAATTAGATAAAAAGCTATAATGGAAGCTTAAATTTTTTTATCCGTAGTAAAATATACGTACGAAAGTATAGGAATGGGTTAGGCCGGCAAGGTGGGGAGAATGCGTAATTTTTAAGTTCGACAGTAATTAAATTGCAGATTTGTATATTATATAGTGAAGTAAACTAACTGATATGTCCACTGGAGCGACAAAATGTCATCCATCACGACGAATCTATTCTATCACATCAACTATCTTGAATTCTGATTACCATTCGACCTGAACATCAAATGCGGTACCTACAGTACCCTTAATATCGAATTCGAATAGTTTGCGTTTCCGAAATATTATTGTCAAATGTGTACTGATTTTTAGTTCTCGTTACGTACTTTGTGGCATTGCAGTTTAATTCCCTAAAAAAAACGACGGGTTGCACTCCGCGAGTGCCGGCAGAAGTGAAAACTTGAATATTAACGTTGTGCATTTTTGATATTTTGGAATGGTTACGGAATAATTTTACACGAATTGCTTTAATTATCAGTATAAAAGTACTATCATGTATGTGGTAGAATACAATATGTATTTATTGCGCTATCGTCCACAAACATGACAATTTATATTACACTAAAAACGTTTACATGAATCACGTTTCAGCGCAATTAGCGACATCTATTGTAAAGAAATCAACTTACATTAATCACATTTAAGCGCACCTAGCGACATCTATTGTAAAAAACTGCATTTTCTTCGCAATAAAGCTGCCACGTGGACGTCCTAGATAGAGACTTATTATTATAATACGGTAAAATAAAATATAACTATGTTTCGTCCAATATATTGAAAGTCAACAACTTTTCCAATTTTATTGTGCGTGTGTCATGATGCGATCAGCCCACGTGTTTAACCTGACGCGAGTTTAACATTTTTTACCCAAACAAAAAAAAGTGTACAACGCCACTATAGAAGATTTACTTAAAAAATTTGACAATGACATTTCGTACTCGCCAAAACGGTATGAATTCGATATTGGTTCGTGCTAAGGGTACAGTAATATTCCTCGTAAAAAATATCCATCCCAATGTTTTAATTACTTTTTATAAATTATATTTGTAGTATATTTCCCGGTGTACGTGCAACTTAACAAATCGGCAACGGCACTCAGACTCCTTTATATTACATTACTTCTCCATTCGACATCAAAAATATACGTCTTTACGCCGAGAATCACCCCAAGATATAATGCTGATCTGCTAAATTGTTTTTTCACAACATTATTTTTATAGTGAATTACTGATAAGTAGGTATGAGCAGACAAAAATTTATCTCTATCCCTACCAAAATGTGACATCAAAGCTTCGAACACGAGCATACTTTCTTAATTATTAAATGAAGTCGTAAATATGTCAGCTAAATATTAATGTCGTTGGTCGGTGAAAAACTGACAGGCGTGGTGTAGGTATTCTTTCTCTCTTGTGTGCACCGTGAAATGTTAAATAATTAAACGTGAACGTGAATGATGGCCGCTTCTGTCCATTCTGTGTATAAAATTAGACAGAAAATGTTAGGGAAAAGAGAAGAAAGCATAGTTTCAGGAAACAATTTGGTCACATCCTATCTTAACGTTTAAATATTTTTATCTATACCCATGCTGTAAAACCTCTGTTAAAGATTCAGCCGCCTAGCATGAGCATCGCGATATGATATATAACGCGTTTTCAACATGCTTAATTGTCAAATCACTATGGAGTTTGACAGTTAGACATGATAAAAAACGTGATATAATGTAAATAGGGGTGATAACGGGGTACAGTAAACGAAATTCTATTTAGTCCGTCAGTTAGATTATCAAAAAATAATGGACACGTATTTTTTCTACGGGCAATCAATCAAAAAATGACAAAGTTATAGCGTGTCAAAGTTTTGGAGTAGGGGCTCGTGACGTCACTATTTAGTGAATTTTCACATAAGTGTACTCAAACGTAACGTCATGCGACTTTTCAAATCAATATATCTCTGCAATATTTATATCATATGAAAAAAGAAAAAATACGTGTCCAATACTTTTTGATCTATCTACCTGATAAACGAAGAAAAACAAATAGTCAATATCCCTATTGTAGTGCTTATGCTATGGGGGCTGAAACAGCTTATTGCCAACATAACACTCTTTCGCTTGTTCAATCCCTTCCGCGCCAAGGGCTTTCTCATCAGACAGCCACAATTTTCTCTGCTGGATGATGAATTTCAAAAAAAGAACATTGTCATTCACGTGAGCTTTACTACCACAGCGCCGAAACTTTTCAGGAATTTTAAGTTCTTAGGACGCCCCATGGTATAGAAGATTCATATCATGGGTGTAGGTAAAGTCTTGTAGCAACTGTTGTAATAAGGTATATAAACACTCTTGTGATACAGTTATCACACTCGGCTTCGCTTCGTGTAATAAACCCACATTCGTGTTTTAATACCCTTCATTATACAACAATTGCATTAATAAATCTCACTTATCCTGATGCTTGTGCCTTCTAATATCGCACTATAAAATATTGAATAGCATTTTAAGATCGACTGATTAAGGCAGATTTTTACATATTTATTGTTTGATTGTATATTAATATTCTATTGCACCAAAAAAGAATTGTCATCATTTATCTTAGGTGCAAAGAGTTTATTTCTCATAAAAACATACAGTTTACTTATAATGATATTTACAATTTTCCCATTCTAATATTACTTTGTAAACGCTTCTGCAGTATCGGTTTAGTATACAAACAATTACATTATTGTGCTTATACAGCTTTGTAAAAACAATATTGTTAGAATTTCCCTATTTTACAATTTTAAAGTTAACTTTAAGACTTCACACTTAAGTGTGATATATTCTTTTAATTTACTTATAAATGTATTTTTAAAATCGCAATTTTTTATTTCATCTGGTAGCTCGTTAAACAGTTGTAATCCCTCAGATAATCTTTAACGGTAAATACTAATAACAAAATAAGAAAAATGTGCGACACTAAAGTTAACGGGGGCACAGTTGGGAACGGAAGTGTTAAATGTATCACATTTTTTTATAAAAAAAATAAAGTAACTAATATTGATGAGTGCAAATACAAGGCAAAAAGGCAAACATGATTAAACGCGTATTTGAAGAAAAATAGAAAAAAGTAATCTTCCTTTTAATTTCTATTGCAAAACCCGACAGAAACTGACAATCATCGAAAAACTGGGTACGATACCTTCACATCTTAACTCCAATTACATCAGCAAAGCCGTCATCTAGTTGGTGGCTTGGCCTTGCTAACAAATAAGAGAAAAAAACAAGTATAATAAGAATAGAGCTTAACTTGTGAGAAATCGGAATTGGAACAAAAATAACTTTTCCGATTTGTCGGTACAGTCAGCGTAATAATTAAAAAAATGTTTGAGTGTTTTTATAGTAAGAATAATTACAACTGCAACCATTTACTGCCTTGTCACATATTTTTAAACAAGAAGATGTTGGTTAACGGCACATAATGGCCTTACATTATTATGTGACAATTCCTTATGATCATCTTTAATATATAATTAAGTCAAGTAGTCAACAGAGAGTGATTTATTGTTATCAAATAAATCAACTTATCCAAGTTGAAAGAGTTTTTTAACTAAAATCAGGCGGGATGATGACATTACCTCTATCTTTTGACAAGAAAAAACCAAAAAAATTCTTTTGTTCCCAGCAAAACAGCGTCAACAAATCTCAACAAGAGAAACTTTCATCGCCATTAAAAAAAATAAAACATAAGGCATATGAACTTTTTCTGCCGACCGTAAAATAAATAGGCCCCACTCGGTTCAGTAGCTATTTGTCCGCGTCCGAAGCAGGTTGTTTTGAAATAAACGTCGGTTCCTGTTACGTTTTGTAAATGCTTGTCGTGTTATGCTGTATGTATCATTTTCATGTGCGTCCACTGTAGTAAGTTGTGTTGTCAGTTTGCTACGGCCATAATCGGCCATAGCGCGCTATAAAAAATATCACTTAACTGTAAGATATTAATAATAATCGAGATATAATTTAATAATTTGTCTCGGTAAAGTTTTGTCGATGACAGAAACTAGTGCTTATATAATAACTGCATTTTGAGATTTCTTTAATAGTATCAATTATTACATATGAAAACAACGTCGGTTTTTTTTATTACAATTACATTTTGTTGATTCTATGTGTACATAACTTGTGAAAATATAGCCTGGCGCTTATAATATTATATTATTTCCTATAGGTGTATAATTCTGAAATTCATGGAGTATTTTTAATAGAAATTTTAAATAATCCAATAGAAATTTAAAATGTCTGAACAATCTATTAATAACGTTGCTATTTGTACTAAACGCACTCATTCATATCAAAGATGAACAAATTTCAAGAATGGGTATTCTTAATAAGCGCTATCAAACGACAAACTGGAAGTCAAGGCGAAGTGGCTATCAAAATATTGGAAAAGTTTCAACTACGACTTCTAAAGTTGGAAGTAATAAAACGATTGAATGGAATGTATCGATTCAAAAGGGCCGTGAAATCGCTCTGTTCTCAATGTTATTGTATGATATTGAAAGGGTGAAAATTTTAATTTGTCTTAGCCTTATCTGAAACTTCCAAGTTGTCTGAATTCCTGATTCTTATACAAATCGACTTTATGAATTTTAAATGCTTGTGAAATTTGAGATGGCTGGGTGTAAATTGTTTCGGAACAATAACAACAGACGAGTTTCTGATGACTCGGACAAAAATATTCGGACATGCCTGAATTGACACTTTTTTAAAATGATTTTTGGTAACAATTCGGACTCCATCAAATTATTGAAATTAAAGTTGGGAATCTCATAGCAAGTCTCATGGTCACACAGCGAGCAACGGAGAGAGCGATTTTTGTTATTTCCCCGCTGGGGCAGCAACGTTCTCGAATAGCGAACTCGCCCTGGGCTCAGTGGGCAAGCTGCCCATCAGGTGGACGGAAGACCTAGTGAAGGGCGCGGGAAGCCTATGGATGCCAATGGCGCAGAACCGGTCCGCGTCGAAATCCTTGAGGGAGGCCTATGCTCAGCAATGGACATCGTAGTTTCCGAAATAGCCATGTACATTGATAGACTTTTACTAACTGTGCTGAGGAGTAAGTGCGATGCGAGACGGCATGTAATTTCAAATTTTACAAAGTTGTTAAATTGAAGATTCGAATATTACATAGATAAGTAAACTAATATGGCCGCTCGAGCGACAAAAGGTCATCTATCATAAGACGCATATGAATGTAATAATGACACAGTGTAAAATAAAACAGTAGGGCAAGGCGTTACTCTTTCAGTTTCTCCAAAAATCTATGAAATTAGAGTCATAAAGAAATTACGTCACTGTAAGACTTGCTCGGCTAAAACTGTACTAAGGACCTCAATTCAATTAAATGCGTATCATCATCAGCCTAGTTAGTTCCTATTTCTAGGGATAGCAAAGGGAGAATAGATCATAACCCACAACGCATGTGGATTGGTGAATGTTAACAACTGCATACAGCCGAGACCAATGCCTGCTATCTGAAGCACAGGGGAGCCCAAGATAGTAAGATTTGGACCATACATCCAATGGCAGGCTATTGCGATAGTGGTATAAATTACAAAATTCCAAACCAAACGCACTCACCACCTAACCTGCGCCATCGGGCTCCTCACTTGACATCACTTGAATTAATTTGCTGAATGTTGTATCTTTATAAGACACGACAACGGCTAACTAGAGCTGAGGTTCGAGTCTCAGAGACGCCACCTTGTTGAGCCGATCCCCTCAGGCTCCAGATGAAGAGGAGATTTCCCCGTAGGGAGATGCTATCCGCCTGTAATACCTCTAGAGGCACTCGCCGATAATTGGCTTGAGGTCCCCTTAGGATCTCGCCGTTCCCAAACCCGGTGACGCTGCAAAGGTCAACTGCGACCAACAGCATACACACTTAAAAAAAATATTACCTTTATAAAAAGAAAATCTCTGAATTTTTTAAATCTTATTGCAAAAGTTAGCGTTCATTATCAGGTCATCATGGAGTGTTGTTACTATACTGTATCACACATTACACTATCCGTCTTTTTATATTCAACCCGCTCGCTCAGGCCTTATGAGAAAGCTTTTGAAGTTTATTAGAACCTTCTTCGGCATATCAGATTTATCGCAATAGTTTCTCATTTGTTGGACCTTATGTTTCAGAAAATAGAAATTTAAATCAACCTTTGCTGAATAAACAGTAGGAATCTGAAATCGTAAAGAGGGCAGCTGACGACTCATCCTTTGTTACGCTTTAACCTTGCACTTCTTGGGTAGATTTATAAAAATATATTATTAAAGAATATTTTTACCACCCACATAAATATTTTATACCGGAGCTGACGAACAAGGCAACGGGATATCCAATGTACATTGTGGATCAAACTAAACAGATTTAAAATAAAACGGGCGATCACTTTACCACCTGCACAAATGTGGATTAAAATAATCAACCAGCCTGTGAGTGGTCCCGGACTTCACGTCATCAAAGACTGTCCACTGTTTCGTTTTCCTGGCGGCTTAAATGAGCCTAACAGATTTACGGACGACGGCTGTAAAATGGCTAAAAAACTTGAAAATTGAGGTTTAGTATGACGCGGTTCTATCGGCCATACGCTATGATGTGATGAATAAAGATAATGCTTAAAAATCATTATGTACATCTTAATATATATAAATTACGCGTCACGTTGTTGCCCGGGGTGGACTCTTAAACAACTTAACCGATTTTAATCAAATTTTCACACTGTGTGCAGTTTGATCCAACTTGAAAGATAGGATAGCTTACATCACAATTTATAATCGCAATATTATTTTATTGCAAACTAGCGGCCGCCCGCAACTTCGTATGCGTGGAGTTAGTTAGAAATAAAGGTTCACTGCTCGTTCCCCATAGGTGATAGCGTGATAATATGTAACCTATATCTTGACGCGACTTCTTCATAATATTCGTGCCAAATTTGAAGTTGAAATCCATGCAGAACTTTTCGAGTATATCCCGGACATACATACAGACAAACAGACAAAAATTCTAAAAACTATATTTTTGGCTTCGGTATCGATTGTACCCCAAGTATCACACCACAAGTATTTATTAAAAAAAATATTCCATGTACAGTTTTGACTTTCCTACCATTTTATTATATGTATAGATTTACTTTTGTGCGGTACGAAGTTCGCCGAGTCAGCTAGTTATGTATATTTTTTGCGATGGCACATGAATCTAAGCAAGAATACCGTCCGCAATCCTACCTCTGGAAACCTTGTACTGATAAAACGATATGGATTACGTTCTGGACTATGATATCTCTTTTTGTCAAAAGAAAGTAAAACATCGCCACGCAAGTTCACCGCGTGAACAGTTATGGCACATTATCGGGCAATGTATAAATATTGCTGGCTGGTGCGGCGACTATAATATCTACAACGACATACAAAAATGATATTTTTATTGCCCAGTTATGTCAAATAAGCGGACTGTGTCCCTAAGTAAGATGGCTGGTATTTACGAGTTTGTTTGCTACAGGGAGCCGTAATGCTGATTTTTAGGGTTACCGTACCGTAATGGTGACATCAGAACGTCTATCCGTCTGTCAGTTCCTTATGTACGTAGAGAAATCCTTCGTCCATGTTATGTACCGTAATCGTACAATCCGTACATAGATAGTAAAGTGTTTTACAGATGTATTTTTAAACCATTATAAAAATAAAGTTTTGCAAACCCCAATGCAATCAGCATTGCTGGTACGGAACCATTCATTTGCGAAAGTTAATCAACCTAAGTCATTTTTTTATTTAGATAGCAATACACACCGCCAATTAAATGTTGATGAGGGCTGCGATCGGTGAAGTTAAGCAACTTTCGCAGTGCTCGGTCATTGGATGGGTGACCAAAAATTTACTGTCTCGAGCTCCTCCGTGCTTCGGAAGGGACGTTAAGCCGTTGATCCCGGCTGCATCTGCAGTCGTTAGCACCTACCAATTAGCACTGGGCCCATGTGGGTCATGGCGCAATCTCCCTATTCCATCCATATTATAAAATAAATAAAACCGTAGATATATATACTAAAACCTCACACGAATGTAAAAAATATATAATAAACTACATAACGTCGTTGAATTATGAAGAAACGGAGGCCTTGTTACAATAGGTAAAAGTAAGAAAAAAAAAACATAGCATCACCACCCACCCACACGTACAAATACACACACTCGACATAAACACACACACATAAAACGACACAAGACTTTCGTATTATTATTTTAAAACTATGTAAAAAATTTATGATTTATTATTCTTTGATATATGTGCTAACATTTATAAGTCCATTTATTTTGTTTAAACATAAATAAGATAAGCAAACTGTAATTTTAGGTATGGAAGAGCGGAGTCACCTGTCACAGGCATTATTTGCTTAAAAGGTGGCTTCAATCATGAGTATAGAATGTAACTAAACCATGTTAAAGAAAATAAAAAAAAATATTTATTATTATTTATTTATTTATAAGGAAGGCCTGTGCTCCAGCAGGCTGATGATGATAGTTATAATACCAGAAAGTATACTTAAATAATGTTGGCTGTCAATACTCTTTAAGGCTGAACGTTGGCTAGGTGTTTAAACAGAATTCCAATTCGGTGATAGACCGAATTAGACCGACCGATACGAACCCCCACAGTGGCTGCCCACTGAGGACCCCGTAACTCTTACGGGCGCTTTACGGCATAATATCCGCTAAAAAACCCTGCGAATACCCTCTAAGCTGCTTAGTGCGAAACCGCGGGATCTCCGTTTAGGGATTCTTCCTCGTTTCCGCACCCAGCAGCCCGGCCCCGGCCTAGCCGGGGCTCCACGGCAGGGGTCAATTCGGTGATAGATCTGGAGCGGCAAGTGATGGATCGGGAGTGGTAAGTGATGGACCTGGGAGCAGGTGCGATGCACCGGAAGCGGTGGCAACGGACTGAGAGCGAGGACCGACGGACCGGGAGTGGTAAGTGATGGGCCAGGACTCCAGTGATGGACCGGGAGTAGTGATGATAGACCTAGAGCGGAGGAAATGAAACGGAAGCGTTGAATGATGTATCGGAAGCGGGTCTGATGGATTGGAGCGGCGGCGTTAGATAGGAAGCTGTGAATGAAATGAATGGAATAGGGTGATTAGGCTATGACTCGCCACGCGGGCCCAGTGTGGATTGGGGATTCATATACCTATGAATATGTATTTTTAATTTGGTTCCAACTGAGTGTTTAACCACACTCAAGCAATGTATTTTCTTTTAAAATGACTCTAAATACTGGTAGCAATAATTTATTATCAAATTGACGACCTCCGTGGCCTAGTGGTTTGTACGCCGGGTTTCATGGTGTCGCTGACTCGAGAGGTCCTGGGTTCGAATCCCGGTGGGGCAGATGTTTGTGTGATGAATACGAGCAGTCATGGATGTTTAATATCTATTTCTATATAAATATACATATATATGTACAGTTTATGCATTCTATCCGTTACCATAGCATCCCATAATACAAGCCTTATAGAGCTTACTTTGAGGCTAGGCTTATTGGTGTGGGTGTATAAAAAAAAATCATGTACCAACACATTTTAATGGGTAATGTTTTGGAGTTAACTTTCTACTACTTAAACCGACATAGTTCGTGTGTAATTACTTATGGCTATCCTTCTTTCTTAGTAACTACTCAAGTATTAAAGGTTTTAAGAAGATAACAATTTTAAAGGTTACTCAAACTGTCTATATATTTGGTTTACGGCCGGCCCCGCGATAATAACCCTTAAACACCGCGTGGTGTAACTGCTTATCTATATTAACTCCTCATGTGGTATAACGCTGACACCATCGTCATGGAGAGCGAGTCATTACATAAAATCTGTAGCAATATTTGTTTATTAGGTTTTCACGCACATCACTCATTAAATAAAACAAGTTTCAACAGGTTAGATGCACTGATTTTATTTATTTATTGACGTTTCGCATCCTTTCACGGAATGCGTCGTTAGAATAATGATTTTTTATTTGCTTTGCCGAGCTAACTTCGAAACACTTTTATTGAGCGTTCGGATAAAAATTTGAAGACGTAGGAATTTTTAAAACTTTAGTGTCTATATTTCAGTAAATGAATTCATACATCTATATCTATATATTATATTAAACTCAAAGGTAACTGACTGACATAGTGATCTTTCAATGCACAGCCCAAACCACTGGAATAGGCTGAAATTAGGCATGCAGGTAGATGTTATGACGTAGACATCCGCTAAGAAAGGATTTTGATCAATTCTGTCCCGAGGGGATAAAATAGGGAGTGAACGAAAAAGAAGAATAAAATGGGCAGCACCGAGTCGCAAAACATGGGTAGTCAAGCAATACATGGACGCAAAAGAAAAGTACGAAAGGGAGATGAATGCAGCCAGGGTAAAGAGTTGGAAGGAGTTCTGTCAAAAACAAGACCGGGAAACAATGTGGGAGGGCATATACAGGGTGATAGGCAGAACCAGAACACAAGGCGAAGATCTGCCAATCGCGAGAGGGGGCATCACCACCAGCCCCAAACAGTCGGTGCGCATGATGGCTGAGACTTTCTACCCGGACGACACCGAAGTAGGGGAAAGCGAAGTCCACAGGGCAGTGCGGATCAGCGCGGCGGAAGCAAATGAGGGAGACGAACATGATGTTCATGACCTCCCATTTGTGGAAGCTGAACTGGTGCACGCCGTGGACTCGTTTAACCCGAAAAGGGCACCGGGTGGAGATGGTTTCACGGCCGATATATGCGCGGCGACTGTTAAAGCAGACAGTGAACTAGCTCTCGCGATGTTCAACAAATGCCTAGCCCTGGCCCACTTCCCGAAAGCATGGAAGAAAGCAGCAGTAATCATGCTAAGGAAACCCGGCAAAGACAACTATCAGGAGCCCAAGTCATACAGACCGATCGGGTTGCTGCCAGTTTTAGGAAAAATTTTAGAAAAGATGCTGGTGCGTCGTTTAAAATGGCATATACTGCCTAAACTTAACCCGAGGCAGTATGGATTCGTGCCGCAGCGCAGTACAGAGGACTCCCTCTATGATATGATACAGCGAATCAGAGATAAATTGGTTAAAAAGAGAATAGTGGCCCTGATATCGCTGGACATAGAGGGGGCCTTTGATAACGCGTGGTGGCCGCGAATCCGCTGCCAACTTAAAAATTTAAAGTGCCCTATAAACTTACGCAGACTAGTAGATAGTTATCTCCAAGATAGGATGGTGTCGGTGAGATACGCGGGGGAGGAGTACAGCAAGATAACCAACAAAGGTTGTGTACAGGGGTCCATAGGAGGCCCCTTATTCTGGAACATCTTGCTGGATCCACTCCTGAACGGGCTCACCGACGCCGATATATATTGCCAAGCATTCGCTGACGACATCATTTTGATAGTGGATGGAGGAGACCCAAAGTCGCTAGAGGAAAAAGCCAATGCAGGACTCTCCCTGGTCAGGAGATGGGGCGCGTCAAACAAATTAAACTTCGCGGCGCATAAGACCAAAGCCATGGTTATCACCAAAAAATTAAAATTTGACGCGCCGGTACTGACCATGGGGGGGGTACAAATAGAACTAGTCAACGAAATAAAAATCCTCGGCCTTAAAATCGACAACAAATTAACCTTTAACGAGCACATTAAGTACGTCTGCGGCAAAGCTATCAATATTTTTAAAGGTATCCAAAGAGCCGCAAAGACGACTTGGGGTCTCCAACCAGAGATTATACGAACAATTTATATAGCGGTCATAGAACCAATCATCCTCTACGCAGCGAGTGTTTGGCAGGGAGAAGCTAAGAAAATAATGACCAAAAAGAAATTCTCGGTGGTGCAGAGGGGGTTCGCCCAAAAAATTACCAAATGTTATAGGACGGTGTCGCTCAACTCCGCCTTAATATTGTCGGGGCTGCTTCCGCTGGACCTAAGGGTCCATGAAGCATCCCAGCTTTATGAGGCGAAGCGAGGGAAACCCCAGGCAATATTAAGGGGGAGAAAGGTGGAGAAAAGGGTATCCTTCATGAATTCGGACCACCCCGGTAGCAGCAGAATGATAGGTTTCGAATGTCTGGAAAACGAGGAGGAGGATAGCAAACTGGCAGAAGGTCTTGTGAAGATCTATACAGATGGCAGCAAACTGGAGGGAAAGGTAGGAGCCGCCCTGACCTGTTGGAAAGGGCAGGCAGAAGTCCTTTCCCGAAAGTTTAAGCTGGAGCCATACTGTACAGTCTTCCAAGCCGAGCTGTATGCTATCCTCCAAGCCACGGAGTGTGTATTAGGGAAAGGATGGAAGGAGGCGGCCGTGCTCAGCGATTCGAGGTCCTCCCTCCAATCGCTAGCTGATCCAGACTCCTCGCATCCGATCACCAAGGCGATTCAGGGCAACCTGGCCCAACTCAGGGACAACGGACAAACCGTGTCCCTGTTTTGGATCAGGGCCCACGTCGGGGTGATCGGAAACGAGAGAGCGGACCAGCTGGCGAAGGGGGCGGCCCTCGGGTTGAAATGCAAATCGCACTATGAATGCTGTCCCATCTCTTTCGTCAAGCGCCATGTACGCGCGATGACGAAAGTAGAATGGGACAGCAGGTATAGGAGCGAGGACACGGCTGCCACAACGAAGGCGTTCTTCCCTAGCGGGGAGAGCGCCTTCGGTGTCGTAAGAAAGATGAAGATTGATAGAATAGCTGCACAGATCCTTACCGGGCATGGAGGTTTCTCCGCCTACCTCCATAGGTTTAAAAAGAAGGATACCCCAAGTTGCGTTTGTGATCCCGACACTGAAGAGGACATTTTCCATGTCCTCCTGGAATGCCCCCTCTATGCCAAAGACAGACACGACGCACAAGTAGCATTGAACACACCCCTTAGAAAGGAAAACCTGTGGGAAATTATGGCAGAAAGTAAAGATAGGGAAGCGTTTATTAAGTTTGGTAAGAATATAGTGGAAAAGGTCATAGAACGAAATAGAGATGATTAGTGTAAAATGTATTAATTTATTGTAGTGTAATATGTAAAAGTAAATGTAGAGTATAAGAAATTGTGATATTAGTTTTAAGTAAAGAAATGTAAAAGGCAAGAAAGTAATGAAATAGATAATAAAGAATGTAAATAGAAATAGACCAGTGTGTGTAATTAAGTGAATAAGTAAAATGTAACAATAAAACAAGAAGAAAATATGTAATAGCAATTAAGATAAGTGTAAAGAATAAAAAGAAAAAAGTAATAAAGTGCAAAAGAAAGAGCACAAAATCTACATGCAAAAGAGCAAGCATGTCTAACAAACCTAAAATAGTACCAAACAAAACAAAAAAGAAAACAAAGTCCTGAAACAAATCGGGGATACCGCTATAAAAAAAAAAAAAAAAAAAAAAAATAGGGAGTGAAAATTTGTATGAAACTTTGTCAATTTTACATCGATCGGGCTGAGACTTTGCATGCAGGTATAAGAAGAATCATATCATCACTGTAGTCTACACATCAGCTCTACACCGAAGCGAAGCGAGGGCGGGCCGCTAGTAGACAATAAAGTTTCAAAAATCTTCCAATAAAATATCCGAACGCTCAATCAAAAGTCTTCCGAAGGTAGCTCAACAAAGTAAATAAGAAAAAACGACGACGCAATCCTGCAAACGATAAATAAATAAAATCAGTGCGTTTAACCCATTGAAACTTGTCTTGCTAAAATAAGTTAAATATTTATATGGTTTATCTTTTTAATCGCCGGCGGTCCCCACTGCTGGGGTACAGGCCTTTCCTTTAAATGGAATATTAGATGATATTTAAATCAGCCATCCCTCTGCACATCACATAATTGAGTTGCGTTCTTTTTGACTAAGTGTGACTATCAGTGTACGACCAGGTAAAGAGAATGCCTAGTTATAATTTTTATTTTTAAGCATGTAACTGCTTGATGTTTAAATCTAAAGAAAATTTAACTAGAAAAAAATCCACGCGGTCAGTGCATTCGCCCTGATAGCGAAGGGTGCGGGTTCGCGTCCCGTCTGTTATGTTTTCTTTAGATTTAAACATCAAGCAGTTACATGCTTAAAAAATAAAAATTATAACTATAATTGCTTTTTCTTCTTTCAAATGTTTAATACTTGTAAAAGTATTCATTTGACATTCTGGGTTACCTATAATGCGAAGAGATGGCGCTGCCTTGCAGCTTAAGAATGGCTAGAAGAATTTCGACGCGGTCCGTTAGGGCTGCGGTAGCATAATTGGTCAGTGCATTCGCCCGGATAGCGAAGGGTGCGGGTTCGAATCCCGTCTGCTGCCTGGTCCGCGTGGAATTTTTACTAGTTATATTTTCTTTAGAATGCCTAGTACTGATACATTAATGCATCTTTGTATCCGAATTCCACTTCGCCCTCATTATATTGATATAGAAAAATTAAAACAACCGTGGCGGTGCTAGAGTTCCAGATTCCGAAATTTCAAGAGCTTTCATCGAACTCCGCCAGAATTGGAGTTCAGGCCAGACTTTCTAATTGGAACCATACGCCATCATGAGTATATAAGAATCCAAGGATTATAAATCTTTCATTAACAAAACTGTATCGCATAGCATATGAAGTCTCTTTTTGTGGCAACACTTGTACTAACCTAACAACAACTTACTAACTCTAACTCGCGGGATTTTTTATGTAAGGTTTAATATCGATCTAGTTAAGAAATACTCTTTGTTGCACAACAAAAATGACAATATTAAACAGAATGAACGAGAGCAAAGAAGAACTATCTCTAATGGAGATCTTTTCGAGCCAACCGCGGTTTGATATATTTTTGTTTTATTAGCTCTATATTTTTTTAAACTGCCGCCCATCCATTAGCAAAGGAGAGGAGAGTTCTATAAGACATATATGTACAGCCTATCGTGAATTGCTATATAAATTGAAGGTACATCCGGTTATGACATCGACCGCAGTATTTATACATGGATTCTCTCTAAAATATCTCTCTATAATAAATTTTAGTCTTATCCAATCATAATTTAATTTTATGTTAGTAAATTATGATTTTTGATAAAATGATAATTGATCTTAAGATTGTATTTATATTTTATTGTATATACAAAGCAATTACAACATTATAAAACCAAATTGTAACTCTAAACATGTGGGTATAACGTGTTATAATTTTATGGGCTGATCTTTACCGATAAATGATTTAAAATATAATTTAAACAATTAAACCTTGCAAAAGTGCAAATGAACTGTTTTTTTTTTATTGAAGTATCAATCTTTGGATATCTTTTCTAAATTCAAGAAACCGACTCCAAAAAATGATCCATAAACACGTTATCGTATAGAAGACACATATTTGTGATAGGATTATAAAAGGACTTGTTGTTTTTATAACCTTGCAAAGCAAAAACCCTATGGGTGATATGAGACTTATGTAAGCGGGTGAAGAAACTTTTACCATAGTGGTGTGGTGGTATAGTGAATGTTTTCGACACAACACTAACTGAAGGCGAACTGAGGCAGTGTGATTTATGCTCCACGCACCATTTGTCAGCCATGTTGACGCGCGCAACGCCACTGACGTTAACCATGTTACCGCCAAATCGGACGCTCTTATTTTTTTAAACTGCCGCCCATCCATTAGCAAAGGAGAGGCGAGTTCTATAAGACATATACAGCCTATCGTGAATTGCGATATAAATTGAAGGTACATCCGGTTATGACATCAACCACAGTATTTATACATGGATTTCTTGCACAATTTTACGGCATATCATCATGTCTTTCAAAGCACGGCGAAGCTCTAAAATATCTAGCTCTATAATAAATTTTAGTCTTATCCAATCTCAATTTAATTTTATGTTAGTAAATTATCATTTTATACTATAATAACTTTCTATAATTGGTCTTAAGATTGTATTTATATTTTATTGTATATACATCCTCAAAAATCGCTGTAGAAACTTTGCTAAAGATAAATAAATAATTAATCGCACATCCCATGACTCGCCGTTTGCTTAACTTCTATGAATAACGGTGAGTTAAATTATTATTATCGACAGTGGCGCCATTACCCAGAGATAGTTAATATAAAACTGGTTTAAATCTACCACCCTCTGTGTGGTACTCCTTATTTTATCATTACAATAGGAGCAAATGAACCACTATTAAATACTCAAACCTTTTGGTTGTGTTGTGATGTGACTTGTGCACATAAATGATTTATTTCTGTAGACTTGTGTGTGACTGTATATCAATGGGTAAGGTGTCTGGAGCTCCACGGGGATTAGCAAGATGAGGGATGAAGACGGGGTAAATTAAACGAAATTTTAAGTCCGTCAATGAGATTACCAAAATAGTAATGGACACTGACTTTTTCTTTTACCATATAAACAAAAAAATAATACAAACTTGGGGGGCTCGTGACGTCACTTTTGAGGAAAATTGTACCAAGACATGATGTCATGCGACAGTTCAAATCAATATATCTCTGTTATATTTTGATTATTTGTATAAAGAAAATACGTGTCTAATACTTTTTGATAATCTGCTTGATAGATGATGAAAAAAAGTTAGCCATCATCCCTTTTCGTATCAATATACCCTTCAATTTCTCTTTACAAAGAAACTATTGATTTTTAAGAAAGAAAGAAAATGTTTTATTCAGTGACACAAATAATACATGAAACATTGTACCTTATATATTAATACAATAATTAGATCTAAACATTTGCGTCACTGAAAAAGCAGCACACATAGTATTTTCGTAGACATGTCGGCTGAAGTATGTAAATAATATTTTTTATTTATGTCAAACTTTCAGCTTTAAAAGAATTGGCAAAACTAATAAACTGTCCAAATTGTAATAACAAAAGTATACTATGTACCAGTGCACCTAATCAAAGAACGAGTCAAATCAGCGACCAACCAATATTAGCTGTCGACAATATCAACACATTAAAGAAAAGAGTCGCCCGGCTACTTTTATCCTTGCAAATGAACAGTATTATTCAGGTCATCGGGAGCCGTCTCCCTTTTATCCTTCGGGACAATATTTCCAACCAAATGAATCGTTCCCGACCGAACGTCGCGATTTGCTTACACTGCAAATAAGTCTCTGTGTTCGATGACATTTCCAACGTTACGTTTTGCATTTAGTTCGATTGATATTTTAAAGGTATGCTTGCAGAGGTAGGTCTGGTCAGTAGGTAAATCAAGACTTAATTGATGATCATAAACCTTATAAAATAAACTTATTTACTCATCATCATCATCAGCCTATTAATGTCCCCATTGCTGGGGCACAGGCCTTCCCTATGGATGGAATAGGGAGATTAGGCCATGACCCACCACGCGGGCCCAGTGCGGATTGATGGGTGCTAACGACTGCAGATGCAGCCGGGACCAACGGATTAACGTGCCTTCCGAAGCACGGAGGAGCTTGAGATGGTAATTTTTGGTCACCCATCCAATGACCGACCACTGCGAAAGTTGCTTAAGTTCAACGATCGCAGCCGAACGCGCTAACCACTTGCGCCATCGAGCTCCTCTTACTTATTTACTCATCAACCTTATAATACGCACTGTTTCCCCCGACGCAAGAAGAGGAAGTATGAGTTTCACGTCTCTGTGTATCTTCTTTATTAACCGACAAAAAAGCTGAGGAGGTTCTCAAGTCGACCCGTATATATTTTTTGTTATATGTAAGACCACATATAACTTTTTACAGAGTGGTAATCCCCAAACTCTACGAAGGAGTGCAGCACACTGCTTTCCTTCCGCCAACCGAATACAGCACGTCGGATCTTGTGCCTACTGTGTGCGGTGCGCAACGCAATGCATTTTGTTTCTATTCATCCATCAAAAATCAACCCAACTACAACTACGACCGGCGATTGAGAAAGTTGCTTGCGATCGCAAATCGAACTTGCTAACTTATTTTTATAAATTTACGAAACTATCCCAACTATTCGGGAATATCAAATATTTTGTAACTGGAAACGTTTCCAGTAATATAAAAAATAAAGTTACATAGAATTCATTTGGTAAACGATTCAATGACCACCAGTAGAGAATGGTGCTCGTGCAGTTAAGACCGGACGCGCAAACTTGTGCATTGCAAGAAGACGGTATGAATAGCCGTCCATTTTGAATTCGAGAAACTAAACGGAAATTGTGTTTTAAAGTTGAACAAACCCGCAAAATGTAAAGATGGTAACAAACGAGATTTCCATTTCCTCGCATCGCTGACTCTAGATTATTATCTCGATAGAACTCTTGGAATTCATTTGATACTTTTTTGAGACTTTGTTCTTTATTAAAAGTAAATAATTACTTGACGGAAGTTAGCGCCCACTTGGCAGAGTAAATTGAATTTGAAGATTCGTTGGTGCAACAGCAGAGCTCCTGTCCCTACTCCTAAATCCTTGCTCCTGGGTTCGAATCCCAGTAAGGGTTTTTTTATGTCATACATACAAAGATAAGAGATTTTAAGATTGTTTCAATATGTACTTTAATTTCTGTCCAAATAGCGTTGTTGAATATATTTATCAAGCGTTAAATTAAAGTAATATAAAAAATAACACATTTGTTCAGTAAATATTTTCAACAAGATATATTGAATAAAAATATTCAGTCAATTCATGTTCATTTTATCACGAGAATAATATTTATTCGTATCTGTAGATAAATGTTACTGACTGATAAAATTATCGTAATGAATAATTTCAAGCAGACTGAATCAATAAAAAATATATTGACAATAAATCAACTTGTGAAATATATTCAAATATGTGAATTACAGTATTAACTGATATTTACAACCATTACTAAAATATTATTTGATATTTTTCATTAACGCCACCTCTATTTCCAAAGTACACTTTCTGAATAAGAATCTTTCTCATTATTTACGAACTATAATTACACTACTTCCCAATACTTATGTTCTCCCAATTCAGTCAAGTTTAAATTTTTCCTTTTACTTCGAATGTAAATCTCCCTTAAATTTATAAGTCCAACGAAAGGTAAATCTCTAATATGTGTACAAAACTAAATTGGGAATAGCAGAGCTCTATTTCTCGTGTAGTTTCGAGAATGTTCTATGCCACTCAGGTTTCTCGCTGAACTTCCTACCTAAACCCTGTCGTCACGTCCCACCATAAATCTGATACATTGCAGCTGCATAGCGACCGCGTCTCATAGTTGAAACGTCTTGTGGAATAAAAGAATTCAATTCAACTAAGTAGCCCCCATTTGTGTGAGAAATATTGATACGATCAAACATTTTTATGTTCTTCTATTCAGTGTTGGTCCTTTTTTGGCAGCAAATTTTACTATTTCAAATTAAAAAGAGGGGTGACAAAATAAAAGAGTTTAAACCCTTAAGCATATGGATGTTTTTTTCCCCGACCCCAATATTTTGATACTGCCGTAAGTGCCATGAATTTTAATAATTATAAGTTTTAATATGGTAAAATTTATATTTTATTAAGATTGTTGATGTTGGTTATGCTGTGTTTCTTAGGGGACTTGCAAAACATAATACATATGATAGCAATTACTGAACTTTAATTGTTGCAATTAAGGTTAAGTAATTGGATAGAGGAGCTCGATGGCGCAGGTGGTTAGCGCGTTCGACTGCGATCGTTGAAGTTAGGCAACTTTCGCAGTGGTCAATCATTGGATGGGTGACTAAAAATCTTCTATCTCGAGTTCCTCCGTGCTTCGGAAGGCACGTTAGGCCGTTGGTCCCGGCTACATCTACAGTAGTTATCAACCGCTAATTTGCAGTGTTGTGGGTGGGTCATGGCCCAATCTCCCTATTCCATGCATAGGGAAGGTCGTGCCCCAGCAGTGGGGACATTATTAGGCTGATCAAGAAATGTTGCAAACAAACATAATGGGTACATCTGCAGGGAAATATTGGAAACTGGGCCGCCTACTATTATGTATACTGTGTCTAGGCGTTTACGTTCACTTTTGGTCCATAGTACTCCAGAGTCCAGTCGAAGAAACACTATTTAAATAAGTTATAAGCACCTACATACATACATAAATATAATCTGCCATTCACTATATAACATTCAACAAAGAATACAAATTGATTACGATTAATTATCGCCGTTTTCGTGTTTATGACTCATATGACAAATTGCTATACGACCGACAGTTCTAATAATGTACTTTATGGCTCAACGCACGACTACAACTTAACGAGGCTACGGCAAAAGTCTAAAATAGCTATATGCTACGAAGTAGGTATATTTATTTATTTATTTTCCAATTCTAAAGTCCTATTTACAAAGTAGTAAGTAGTGCAGGATTTCTGTACTAACTATAAAATTAAACAAATTTAGACCATAATACGTTAATACAATAATATGTATACATATCTATATGAATTAAAATAAGTATAAAACTAGTATTGGAATAGGAAAAGGAAAAACTCTTCTAAGCTTAGAGCTTCTAAGCGCCAGCAGCGCTCTGTTTTAGGGTTACCAGATCAAGAAGTGAAAACATTTGGATAACATTTTAAAAAGTTGGGAATTCTGGATTGGCACAGGGTAAACAAAAAGTGCATCGTCATGTATGTCGGGAGATTTCTTTCTTTTTTTTTTATTCGGTAATAGGTAAGCGCTTGACCATAATTCGCCTGATGGAAAGCAATATTATGGTCTACGATGGAGCGCGCTTACCTAATTAAAACCGGTTCACTCTTGCTTTGAAGACCGCTAGATTGTAGTGCTCGGGCAACAAGGGCTCAGGCAAGGAATTCCACAGTTTGGCAGTCCGCACGATGAAGCTAGAAGCGAATCGCTTAGTGCGAGTCTTTGGAACTGCCACCGTGAATCGATGTCGCCTTGCCGTTTCCCTGCTCGTCCGGTAGTAGAAAGGGGCGGGAGGAATTAGCTCATGTAATTCCTCTGCGCACTCACCGAAATGCAACCGATAGAAAACCGAAAGACTGGCAACTTTGCGTCGGTGTTCCAGGCTTTGTAACTTTGTCCGGCAAAGCGCGTCATTTCCAATGAGCTTTATCGCTCGTTTCTCAATTGCCTCCAACGCCTGAAGTTAGTACTTAGCCGATCCATCCCAGAGGTGCGAACAATACTCCATGCACGACCGAACTTGTGCTTGATATAATGTAAGCAACTGTTCCGGCTTGAAGTATCGTCGCACCTTCGAGAGGATACCCAACTTCTTGGCTGCTAATTGGGCCTTGGACTCAATGTATGAGCCAAAGTTGAGGGTTGGTGACAATGTAATACCGAGTAGCTCGAGATGGTCGGTGATCGGTACGGTTACATCCCGGAAAGTAAGGGCCAGATCAAATGGCCTCTTTTTAGCTGTGAAAAGACACGCCTGGATTTTCGCAGCAATTTTGTAGTTTTCTTTGTCGGGAGTCCGAATATCATATAAAATTTCGGGAAAATCCAAACGATTCCCGACCATCTGGCAAACCTAGCTCTGATTATCATGTTTTCCCACCTAAACTCTTAAATTTAGGAGAGGTAAGAGCATATTGGATTTGCCTTTCGTCCAACTAAATAAGTATTTGGCCCGCCTGATGGAAAGCGTTATTATGTTAATTTTTATTTTATTTAATTTTTAGCAACTTTAGGGCGATAGGGCTATCGCCATACTATTTGTATCCAATACTCTTACTGGTCAACCGGTAGAGAATATGGTAGCCTATGCCATTAAGTTCGCCGTTTGCTTATGTTTGGCAATGAAGTTTAAATAAATAAATAAAGCGGCCACCATAGCCTGTATACGCTTTTGATACTAGAACATACCAAAAGAAATACAACACCACCATAACGTAGTGATATTACAGTGCGATCTTCTGTAAGATAGAGGATTTTACCTTTATTATTGATGGCAATATATGAAATAAAACAGGGAGAAAAAAAAAGCCCTTGCTGAGTCTCTCGTCGGTTCTTCTCCGTACAATTTCCGCCGTCGTAGATTTACGAACCGATGGCATAGAGTTGACGTTCACAAGAGCTTGCAACAGCCTAGACTGACTAAATGATTTTGAGCTTGCGCATGAAGTACTATATACCATTTTTATGTTAATTTACATTTCTGTATTATATACCTAACTAAAACGAACAAAACAAAACAGTACAACAAACAAACGTTAGATAGCGCTCAATAATATTTATATCGAAATATTTATATATTCACAAAAAATACTTCAACAGTAAAGCATGCAACATTTGCTTTCGATCGTCACATTGTTGCTAATTTCAAAAAAAGTTACTCGTGAACAATAAACTATTAGTATTTCTATATCCTATCGTTTCATCATGATCATCATCAGCCTATTAATGTCCCCACTGCTGGCGCACAGGCCATCCCTATGGATGGAATAGGGAGATTGGGCCATGACCAGTGCGGATTGGCGGGTGCTAACGACTGCAGATGCAGCCGGGACCAACGGCTTAACGTGCCTTCCAAAGCACGGAGGAGCTCGAGATAGTAAATTTTTGGTCACCCATCCAATGACCGACCACTGCGAAAGTTACTTAACATCAACGATCGCAGCCGAACGCGCTAACCACTTGCGCCATCGAGCTCCTCCTATCGTTTACCGTCGGTTTTTTCTAATAGTTGCAATCTAATAGCTTCGACTCCGTCATGCGGGACTATACCCTAAACCCAGATCTAAGCCCGGCAGCAGTATACCACTAAAAAACTTTAGCTGTTTTTTTTTTGAGTGTGTATGCTGTTGGTCGCAAATGGCCTTTTCAGCGTCATCAGGTTTGGGGACGGCAAGATCCTATGGGGACCTCAAGCCAAGAATTGGCGAGTGCCTCTAGAGGTATTGCAGGCGGATGGCTTCTCCCCACGGGGGGAGTCACCTCTCCGTCTGGAGCCTCTAGACCACTTGAACCTGAGGGGGTCGGCTCAACTAGAGGGCGTCTCTGAGACTCGGACCTCAGCTCTAGTAGGGCTATCGGATATCAGCTCCAGTTAGCCGTTGTCGTAGGGGAGGGTAGTTGGTATTGTGTTTCTGTTGTGGAGCATTAAGATTGCTGGGTATGGGATTGGTTGCTTATTTCTGTGCTGCATCACCTCTTTTCAAGAATCGACTGCACTTTAATACCTATTGATATTTTTATACCAAAAATAAAACTCTGAGAGCACCCTCTCATCATTAAGATTGATTTCACTCACATCATTAAGAACTGGATACCGCTATTTCTTATCAGGTACTTTTTATTACTGGCAAAATACTAGTAGGAATAACATTTTAAAAATGGGTCGGCAAGATGCGTGTTACTTTTGCGTATATTATGAGTAATAAATACATATAAAATGACGCTTATAAATAAAACTTTTTAAAAAAAAATGGGTTAAAAGCGCTTACTTGTATTCGAAAATCTTCAAAAAGAAACTTTCTTAATAAAAAGCTCGTATATTTAAAGTTTTCCATAATTCTTGACCTTTTGGAGCCATATCAATTCTCTGATCCTGAATAGTATGATCTTCTTATAAAAAAACCGCCCATGCCTGCTGCATTTATAAAGGGTTCAAGTACTGCACTTGAACCCTTTATAAATATTAACGTTTAAAGTTTTCCGATCCACCAAAACTGCATATTATCAAAGCAGGGTTTAAAATCGCCATGATCCAATGTGGTACATATCAGTCTCCACTTCATACTTAACTTATAGAGTTAGATGTAACATGGAACCTTCCAGGCGGTGGGACGACCAACTGACTGACCCAGTTAAAAAATTGTATACGATGGGTTAGTCTGTAATACAAAGTTTTAATATTTACAAAAAAAAATATAACTCGCTTGGGGCCAACTTCATAGATCATATTAAAGACTTCCGCAGTATCAATCAAATTTCAGTTTAAACTTTTTACCACAATAAGCGCCTGCGTTGCGTCAAGCTGGAGCACGACGTGGGCGTGCGCTCCGCGTGTTTGTTTCGTGGTATTTTCGCTCAGCGCTGTTCTGTGAAATGACATTAAAACTGCACACAGAGCAGACGCCCGCTTCGTGCCCCGCTTAACGCAGCGCATTGCTAAGGATATTAAAGATAAAACTAAAATGTCATATAAATGCCCCACCTGCACTTTTTAAAAATCGAATTTTAAAATTCTATCTCTATTCGACTTTAAATTTCGGGGCACCACAGAGTAGAGGATGGGGTTAGGGTAGACATCGGTGCGAGTAATATTTTTGGTATCGCAAGCAGATACTTGCAATTGCTAGATATCTATATGCTATGGTGGCTGCTTTTAACATAAAAACGATGAAATGATGTGTTAACAATCAACATCATCATCAGCCTATTAATGTCCCCACTGCTGCTCTGTGCTGCTGGCCTTGCCTATGGATAAAATAGGGAGATAGGGCCATGTCCCAGCACTCGGGCCCAGTGCGAATTGGTGGGTGCTAACGACTGCAAATACAGGCGGAACCAACGGAAGAAACACGGAGGCTCGAGATAATAAATTTTTGGTCACCCATCCAACTGCGAAAGTTGCTTAAGGTCGATGATCGCTGGCGAACGCGCTAACCACTTACACCATCGAGCTCCTCTAATCTTTTCCAATTTTTTTAATTGTAATAAAAATATTAAGCCTCAGTTTGATTTAGGAATGTTGATGGTCCTAAGTTTAAAAAAAAATGGGTGTGTGTACTTATGTAGGCGCGTGAGAAGTTATCCTTCTTTGGCATCGTTTAAAATTAGTTTTTAATTGTATGCAAATAATTAATTACAATAAATTAATAAAAAGTCTGGAAAAGGACACAGACAATAAAGTTCAGGTTTAATTTGAAAAAATAAATAAAAAAAATATAAAATATTCAATTAAAATCGCTACTGAATATAATTTATTAGAACATATGTGATTTGCACTTGTATGAAACTCAAACACGTATTCCGAATATACAAACTAGAAACATGTGGATAAATATTATAAATATGAATACCTATAACTGTTACTTTATTACAAAAAATAAAGATGTGGTTTTTGGTTCTACTACACCAATGGTCAAGAGATGGCGCTGTAGTCTCCTGAATCGCGCTTTGGTTCCGTTGTTCCAGATTAATAAATACTTTTGATAGGCCTTCACAATGCAGTCGTTAGCACCCACTAAATAGAGATTCTATTTCTATGTTGTTGGTAGATTTTCTTAATGTGCGGTAAACACAAAAGTAACAGCATGAAGTTGGTCGCTAAAGTGACCAACTTCATGCTGTTAATATATTGTGTTACAGTGATGCGCGCGCATCTTAAAATTTCACTCTCATCATTTTTTCATAACGCGCCTAAAGAAGTATAACTTCAATAATAACGAAAATTTGTTCTCAGAGACTCACCCTGGTCATCACCTCTACGTTATGTACACAGTGACAATATCCTTGCTTACACTTTTTCCAGCTTGCTACCCTGTATGACGCATGTTGTGCGTCACGGATTGACGGCATACGTAATTCTACGCCATATTGATTACAGGGCAGCAGTGTGCAGCTAGCCAGATGTAAATTAAAGGTCGTTACTCTTTTATTTGCTTTAAATTTTAATATAATTCTACTTGAGCAAAGAAAACTTTACTAGAAAGCAATTGAGGTCCCATTACCATTATGATAAGTACCACGAGTGTACTTAAGCCCGCATGTTGTTCAATTTCAACGTGTACCTGGTTGCATAATGTCAGTGCACCCGACCAGATAGATGAACACCCCGAAGAAGATAACCTGGATTGTCAGATTGTAGTATACCGCGTAGAACCCTTACCTCTCTCTCTTCGAGACAGAGGCCGGTTAAGCATCAACCTCCAGCAGTGACAAAGGTCATCGTGGGTCGCACAGGGAAATTTTGCCTGCCACTGGTGTGACCTAGTTTTCTTCTTCTTCAACGTAGTCTTAATAACTGAAGATCGTGCCTTTCTTAAAATGTCTTTACCGAGATGTTGACAAGATCTTTCCATATTACTCTATCTTTGTCCTCTCTTAGGGCAGTCGGTTGAGTGGGCCCGGTTACGTTTTTTATTTGCTCTAACCAAAGAATAGGTAAACAGACTTATTGTCTTTTAACATTAATCTCTCCCACAACAACCAACCTGTATAAGTTGTCGGGTTTTCTACGTGCGACATGGCCAAATGGGTCTAGTACTCTTTGGTACATACATATATAACATAAAAAACCGTTTGACCTGGTAAACGTATAATATAACAATATAATACAGAAGTTACGAAAACTGGTGGGATATTTTTTTCTTTGAGCTTCCCATTAAACCAATACGGGTTGTAATGGGCGCCATCAGTATCTAACGCTGGCTTCGTACGGTCTGTGATTTTGAAGCCTGGACTCGCACACTCCGCGCCATAGGAAGAGAGGCGTCTGTGGAACTTTCTTATGCGTTAAAGAAAGCAAGGTGTATGCTAAAATCCGGGGTTCGGGGAGTTACCACAAACGCTCCTTACACCGCCACGGGTACCGAGAGCTAGGCTGCAGAACGGGGCTCATTAACGCACTAGGAAAACTATTGCCAGCAAATTACAATGCATGGGAGTCCAAAGGTTAGATGGATCACGATATCTTCCGGAGAAAGTCCTCAAAAACTGGAGTGTTGATTGATTGCTGCTTACGCGCCGAAGATTTAAATCGAACTACCTTTGCATTAGCGCTGGCATCGCCCTTATAGTAGAACCAACACACAAGGCAGAGTGGTAGGCTTCAGAATGAAGTACGCTTTGTCACCCACCCCATACATAAATGAAGAAAAAAAAACAAATCTTCCAAATTGTTGTATTGGAAAATTAACGAATAAATAAATAACGAATCTGTAACGCTATGGAACACAAGGCACCTATAGAAATTTCTTAAGAGTGAAAGGAAGCGAGGCGTCTTTTAGAAATTTCTTACGCATTTTAGGAAGCAAGGCGTCTGTAGAGATTTCTTACGCGTTAAAGGTGCGGTCTCAGTGGGCGCCGAGCGGCAATCGCCACCATCACATTTTGACCGCGCGCTTACTAAAGGGTGCTAGGCGCTACAAGGGCTAGAGACACCTCCGTGGTCTGCAATATCGCAGTTCGTAGGATGCCAGCGCCATACGTTACTTTCTGTTATCACATTCTTTAAAGAACAAAATCTCCGCTAAGCCGTGTGAAGTTTCTCTGAAACGAACTTTCGAGATATTTTCAAATTTCGCTCAAGTTTAATAATCTCGTTAAAAGTTGCAGCGCCGCAACCGCGACTCTATAACTAGTTTGTAAATTCGTTCCACTTTTTAAATAAAATAACATCAATTTACTTAACTTACTAAAAACATGATCAATTAAAAAAAACCATCCTCAACATCGAACATTTGCATCTCCTTTTCAATCCCCGTCGAGCATGATAAGGATTTTAAGTACTGCTGTCAAGAATAGAAATAGTAAATACGAATGGCCATGTTAAGTGCTAGCATTACCTACATATTTAAGATTTATAGCACTACATCACCTCAAATATCCAGATCCAGACACGCATAGAAGCACGAACCAATATCGAATTCGAATAGTTTGCGAGTGCTAAATGTCAATGTCAAATTTTGTATGGAAACTTGAACAGCAGCGCCACAAGATACGTAACGAGAACTAAAAATCAGTAAACATGTGACAATGATATTTCGGACTCGCAAACGTTACGAATTCGATATTGGTTCGTGCTAAGAGACCAGTATTTTTTACTACGTCGACAGACCAAGAATTACGGTCACGCATTTCGTATTAAAGCAAAAAAATTTGTTTGTTGAAACAAAAATACCACTGCGGTCTTTAAACTAACATGCTTTTTAATGTATACACTAGATTTATCAGCGATTACATAAAACTGCCAAGATAACTATTAACGTGTCAACATATAGATTACCATCACAGTGAACAAATTTAGGGGGATATGTAACTAGTTGTTATAAACAATGATATTAGTTGTAACAGTTTCAGAGTAACAGGCTCGATGATAAATGTTCACCTCCCGACAAGCTTGTAATAGGCCCCAACGCTAACAAATGATCACCACGAAACCACGAAATGGTATGGTCCTGTCAACCGGACCCCATTTGATCAGTAAAACAATATAAAATACAAACGCAGTTTTTAATTCGATAAGTGAAAATTAAATCTTAGACCCCAAACACTAAATATGTGATCATTGTTAAAAATAAATTCAAGTCGAGTCTACTTTAGATTTCAAAATTCACTATTACATAGCTTTCCCCTGTAGGCGTTATTATCGGACGAAAATACCGGTTTTATTATTGCGATGGGTATCTGTTTGTTTAGTGTATTATGTATGGCTATAGAGTTATACAATGCTGCGATAATTACGATTCAATATAAGTGCAACGCTTTTTTGCAATAAAGCATCCGATATTATTGAACAATAATAATGTACCTATGGCACGGAAGGCTTAATAAAAAATGATATAAAAATCGGTGAACCGGTAAAACAGATCACAAATTTTACTATTACCTCAGAACAATAACTAAAGCACAGAAAGAGTTTAAATTCGAGTCATATAATATACTCGTATAGTTCTTATCGTATCTTATTTTTACATTTATAACAAAAAAAGAACAAAACAGCACAAATATGTTGCTGTGAACAGCGCGCCCATCGTACTTTGTATAGAGATACAAACGTCAAATTGGATACCTTGGTTACCTTAACGAAACGGAATCAAGAAGCGACAAGAAAATACTTATAAACATAATGCACTGTCCAATTACGAATTTATTTGTGCACAAAGAAACAATGGCAAGCGGTAATAAACTAGCAGGAACTCTTAACCAACCATCTTCAGTTACATGTATAGGCTTTTAATACGAACGCATTGCGATCATTAATATTTATGACCCTATTTTTCAGGGTTGCCAACTGTGAAGACGAAAAAATTGCTGCAGTAATAAATCGCACAGATACATTTTATTCCGCTCGTAAGGAAAAAGGCAACATGTTAAATATAAAATAAACCTGGAACTACTTGTATAATATTATACTGTAATATTTAGCTATGACAGTTTATTTATTTATTTTAAACTTTATTGGCCAAAATATATTACAATGGTACAGTCTCTCCCAGTAAACCTTTGGGGAAAAATGAAAAACACGAACCGGTGTAAATCTAAATACGAATATATGTACAAATTAATAGAGTTAGGTATATAAATACATACCATTAAAAGAATACAATACATACAAACATAACACTATATAGTATATACATATATATAATTTATACATGATGATGATTAAAAAGTGCCACTTCATCTTAAATTTTGCAAAAGATGAGCGTGAACATTCCTTTGAAATATAGGTTTACTAGGAGATCTTCTGATGGAGTCGGGGAGGTCATACCACAGTCGTATGGCTTGTAGTAAAGGAGTTGGACATATAGCCTGAATGAGAAAGAGGAATATAGAGAGCTAATGAATCACCAGAGCGGAGAGGACGGTCGTGACTATCACAGAAATAATGAAACTTGCATTTCAAGTACTTTGGAGAATGAGAGTTGGAAATAATAGTAAAAAGAGTGCCGAGCAATCTGAACTGCCTGCGCTGGCAAATAGGAAGCCATTTTAGTTGGGATCGATATGAAGAAACATAGTCAAAGCGGAGGCAAAAAATGAAACGTATAGTATTGTTCATAAGGCGGTCCAATTTATTGAGAAGATCTGCGTTTAAATCAGGATAACAGACATCGGCATAATCAATGAGAGGAAGAACAAGGGACGTAACGAAAGTGATCTTAGTTTTTATGGGGAGAAAATTTCGGAAGCTACCTTAAGTAGAGCTGTCGATGTACTGTGCCCAGGTCGAAAGCCGTATTAAAAAGGTGTTAGTAACTGTCTGGTGTATAAAAGATGATATTTGTTGGTGAGCAGCAGCTTCAAGGGTGTTGGAGGGAAATGGGAGGATGGAAATCGGCCTAAAGTTGTTCAGTTGAGTAGGAGTGGAAGTTTTAGGAAGGGGAACAACTTAGGCTTTACGCCAAGCAAGTGGAAAGGTACCAGTCAGAAAGGAATAATTGACGATATGGCCAATGATTGGAAGGATAATGTCAATAATATTTATTACCATATCCCTGCTCACTTGATCCTATCTTACGGCTTTCGATTTTATGGACACAATATCTGTTTCTTAATTTCATCATTTGACATTGGAGAAAAGGAAAAAGATACAGAGTGAGATTGAGCCATGGAAGTTAATAGATTGATAGTTTTAGATTTGATAGCGGGTTCCAAGGAAGAAATACCAGAGAAGTATTTATTGAACTCATCAAGAGAGAAGGGAAGAGACTGAGATGAAGAAGAGCTTTTACCGTACCCCAAGTGACCATAAAATCTTCTAAATATTGGCTGAAGAACATTTAGAAATGTTATTGTGATAATATTGACGCTTAGCTGCCCTTAAGATTCCATTGCATCTATTGCGTGCAGATTTATAAAGACACCAGTTCTCCTCCGACCTGCTGCGCTTGAAGGTTCGGAACGCGCGGTCCCTCCGAGTCATGGCCATACGGACACCTCTATTGATCCATGGAGCAGGTGGTCGCTTAACTCTTACCGCCTTTATTGGGGCATGAGCGTCGTACAGTTGGAGTAAACGATTATTAAAGTGAGAGACTTTCTCATCATTTGACGACGACTCCATAACATAGGAAAAGTCGAGCTGAGCAACATCCTGCCTCAACCTGTCAAGGTCAAGCCTAGAAAAATTACGCATCCAGAGAAGAGTCCCTACTCTTAGGGGGTTTCAATTTTTATATCGGGAAGATAAGGTCATGTTTAGAAAACCCGGGGGCCGGTAGTTGACCATGACAGATCACATCATCAGGAGAGGTTATTATTAAATCAAGCCATGTATGTTGAGATTTGTACAATGTTTTTCGCTCAAATTGGACCGCGACTCCCACTTTACGAAATCCTACTAATATTTTAAATGTGGAAGTATTCATACTTTGTGTCTTTGGATGCATTGAACTCCTGATGGATTTTTACTTACTCAATCACGCAACAATGACATATAGGTTTACGAGACACATAAAGCTTTTACCTAGGTTGAGACATGAGCTGGAAATTAATGAGGATTTCTTTAGGTTCCTGTGGGTTTTTCAAAAATCTAACTACCTAGAGGCTCGTGACGTCACTTCTAAGTAAAAAATTGCACCAAGACGTAACGTCATGCGATATTTCAAATCGATTTATCGATCGAACCTAATAGATACAGAAAAAAAGTTAGTAATGAACCCCATTTGCTGCCGCATCAGCTGTCTTTTCAATTTGACTGCTCACACTAAACTTAAGCCGGACTTTTCGCTAACTTTTTTGACATTTACAGTGTATAACTAAAGAGAAAATTGCATGTCCATCGATGCTTTTCAGAACAAGTATCTTAGTGGCGTTATAATAAAGCAGTAGTGGATCACTCAATAGCTAGGCGATTACCACTTCCATCTGACAAAAGCAGTTAGCAAATAGGCCTACAGGCAAGTAATTTTTGATCATTGAATAAAAAAAAATAGTAATTTGAACCATTAATCATTCGGTTTAAAAGCTTCTTTTCCAATTATCTCATTACCCAGTTCTTTACAAAAACGGGATTTAACCCTGCACTTATTAATAACGTGGGTAACCCTGAACACCACGTCTTTGTTGAGTATCTATGCCGACCCTACAAAGTCATCGTCTCCTGTCACAGCGGAATCATAATAAATGGTGGGCAAAAAATTATGTTTGCCCAATTTACTTTCACAATAGGCCAATAAAGGAAAGCATTTTTTAAAGATGTTTTTTATTCTAAATATGTTATTATGTTTTTCATTACATCTATTCGAAAAGAGCGTGCTTGTTCTCTGTTTCCAGGGACCAAAATAGTGTTTTAAAGTAATTTGATTTAGGAATGTGGATCTTGTTAGTCAAAGTTCCAATCACCAAAGAGATCAATCCCGAACATCTTTTTTTCCAGATTATGTATGCTGTTGGTCGCAGATGACCTTTACAGCATCACCGGGTTTGGGGACGGCGAGATCCTAAGGGGACCTCAACCCACAAGTATTGGCGAGAGCCTCTTGAAGTATTCCAGGCGGATGGCTTCTCCCCACTGGGGGAGTCTCTCTTCGTCTGGAGCCTCTAGACCACTCGGACCTGAGGGGGTCGGCTCAACTAGAGGGCGTCTCTGAGACTCGGACTTCGGCTCTAGTTAGCCGTTGTCGTGGGGGACGAACATCTTATGAACAAATCACAAGCTGTCTAAAAACTAACCAAATAAAATAAAATATGAGTGTCTTCCTCAAATAGTGAGAATAAAATTATTATATTCATTTCCGAGAACATTGTATTGGGCATTAAAAGTGTTAGTTGCATTTACTTCTTTTGTCATAGAAGGCGAAAAAAAGTAGAGTCCCTCGGGACGGGAGTAACACTATTTTAAAACTCGAGCAACGTAATTTGAATCCCTCATAAACAATCTACTATTTATATTATTCTATGGCGAGGATGAAATTTGCATTGACTGTTTTAACAAAATAAATAGAACCTTTTTACAACGCGCGCCGGTCTGAAACGAATGCTAAAGGGAGACAACTAAACCTCCTCAAAAAATAAATAGATTAACAATAGAGAAACACATAAGAAAGCCTTGCTCCGACCACTTATTTTTTGGATCGTGTTATTTATTAATTCCAGTTTCACATACCGGACTATTACAGATAAATCCAAAACGCCGGCAAGTCATACAAACATTAACATTCATACAAGTTTACTCATTCCAATTCAATAAAATTAAGATAAAGAGAAAATAAAAAAAAAAGTTATGTCAAATAGATAATAAAAGTAAAATTATTAGCATAAAATAAATAATTATATCAAATCAATAAAACAATTAATAATGGCATATCATTCCAAGAAATTAAAATATGAGCTTATCATGAACAACACGGAAGGGAGTAGCCATAGCGTCACTATTCAAATCAATCTGTCATTTTTTGCGGGGCATATAAAACAAAACTGTAACTACGACACTGAAACATAAACAATGACATCATTTATATCTGTGAGAGGACTTTCTCCATACGTAGTATCTCTAACTAGTCTGTGCTTTCTCCATCTTTTGCAATGTAATTAAATAAAATTGCCGCGTTTGCACCAAAAAGAAGTTCCAATTAAAATGACAACTTATCTAAGGTATACCGCAGAGCCTCATTTGACTTTGATTGTTGAATACTACTACTATTATATTAACAAAAACAAAGATCGGGAGTATGTACACCGCCAACAAATAGGTACTTTGTAAACTGATCTGTCTATCCATAGACTCATGAGGATAGATAGGGCCCAGCGCATAAAATATGTGTTCTGAGGCTAAGTATGTGCTGTTCAAACAGTCCCCCTTATTTCGATGCCAAATTCCCCATTTATCTCATCTTATATTCAAATGAAGGCCCAAAATAAATACAGTCGATCGTCGAAATAATCGGAGCGACCCGATTGCCGTGCGTTAATCCCTCTAACGACTTTTGACACTGACAACACTGCACGGATCACAGAGTAAACAAACAATACGTGATGAACGCGCCGCAGAAGCTATTATAACGGAGCTCGAAACTGCCGAAAACAAGGTTTATATCGCCTCGGGACATTTGATAACTAGCACGCCAAATCCCCATTCGGTTTATGTTTGAAGGGTTGAGTTGAATGACATAGATTACGAACGTATGCCCACATATAAATAAAGGTTATGAGCAATCGAGAAATTAGTTCGTTACTCAATATTTTTTTACTTAACTTATCAGTTTAATGCTCAAGAAATCAACAAATTTAGTTATATTATATTATAGATACTAGTAGATATTAACGGGATTGTTACCATGTACCTTGTTTTTTATGAGTCTTCGATATTTCGGCACTGTTGTAAGCGCCATGATCACGGAGTAACTAGTTGCAAATAATGGCGCTTGCAACAGTGCCGAAATATCGGAGACTCATAAAAAACAAGGTACATGGTAACAATCCCGTTAATATCTATAATGTTAGTGACCATGAAAGTTTAAAACAATATATAGTTATTTATACTCTGTTTTTTTTTAATTTGTAATTATGTTAAAAACAACCTATCCTTCTTAGGGTTTCGGACCTCAAAAGGAAAAAAACAGAACCCTTATAAGATCCCTTTGTTGTCCGGCTATCAATCGAAACCAATTTAACTGGGGAACCCGTGTGGACTCAGATTTACGGTCCTTTGAAGCTGTGAAAAAATCAAACTTTAAAGCTAACAAATAAAAAAAATATGAGCGTCTGTCTTGACATTTTTAATCAGGAACGTGTGAAGGCATCGAGTTAAAATTTAAACCATATACTAAGATCTACGGTCAGTTAAAGCTGTGAAAATTTCTCTTCTAAATTAACGTAAAAAAAGATACGTTAATTTAGAAGGTCCTTTATGGTGCCTTTGATGGGCGAGTCCGATTCGCATTTGTCCAGATTTCTTATCATAATATCCGATTAAGTTTTGTCCCCTCGTCTGTGTAGCCATTCACTTAATTTTTCAGGGCCGGATAATTCAAAAAGTTTTTGGCTGATTTTCCTCTTATTATTCGAGTTCTACTGTACATCCAGGTTTCATTTATGTCTTAATTCAATCCTGAATAGTTTCTCTACAAACTTATCTATAAATTGGATGTCTAAATTAAAAACCTTTACAAAATTTGATAAAAAGAAAAATATTAAAAATGAAAAGATGAAAATAGTTTTCTCAACTCGTGGCAGAAATCATCCACTTATACAGCTGAGGGGAGTTACAGATACGTCATATACACACTTCTAATTTGGCAATACGAAAGTCAGGTAATTGCCCGACTTGCGTTCTGCCTGGCACCACATGGAGATGTCGGGCAAGCTCTGTCGCCGCGGCTGTTTTTCCAGCCAAAAGGCCATATATATGGTTTTAATAGTATGCAATTACACGGACACTAATAAAGGCAAGAAAATGGTGACATTTCATTCGTAAGTACAGTTTTTAAAAGAAATTAATTTATAATATTTATTGCTTACATACGTTTTATTTTGACAGTCTGCTTTAGTGCGCTCTATTGGCGGATGTTGCCAAGGGAAGTTGGGGAGGGTACTACTTGTGCCATTTAAAAATATAAAAATGTTGGCGTATAACCTATCTTTAAACGTCATTGAAAATATCGGATTCTTTGAAAATAGAGTAGATACTCTTAAAAAACCAAAGATCGCTAGAGCGTCGTTAGATAGTCGAATACCAAGTAACTAGCAAGCCTAGGCAAATAGTACTGTGGAGCTAACACTAGCATGGTTCTCTAAACCTGGGCCCCACGTTGGGCGCCAAGAGCGACAGTTGCCTTCGCTAGAGGGTTTTCAAACAAATAACTCGCCAACAATAAGCTTGATTTTGTATTTATTTTATAGTGTTAATATAAAACTGTAACAAATTAGTTTTTAAGTTTAAAAAAGTAGGTAGTCCAAGTACATTAACTAAATTTATAAAATACAATGCTTATGAAATAAAATTTAACCAACTCCGATTTGGGTTAAAAACTTAATATTTTAAAACATTTTAGTTGTGTCGATAAAATTTCAATATCACAAAACAGTTGAACTGACGTTAATAGTTATTTATGATATTAGTGCGATAAGTTGGTTATTATAAACGAGTAGACGAATGTAAGCTCGAGACAAAGTCGACGGCTTACCATAGTCATGAGCTCGTTAATACCAATTCTACACGAATTTTTTTCAACACATTTGCGAGAAAACCTTAAGCAATCAAGCAAAATTTTTCTATTAAGATAATGGCGCGTATTTCCAAAAGGAGCAATGAGACCTGTTTCTGATAAAAAAAAACGCCAACTACAAAAGCTTCATAGAAAACTATATTTTCTCAATACTTGAAAAAAACTTGCGTCTATAGGCTTTAGGGTCCGGCTTATCATCAATTAGGAAAAGTGTTCTCTTGACAAAGTACGGTAGGTCTTGTTTATTAGCCCATAATAGAAATCCAAAAGGTTTGGTTTCATTCAATATCCGTGATTTACATTTTTATTCATGCTAATAAGTTCTGGCGTGGGTTGGAATAAAGGACCTCTTGTACCACTATAATGGGATGTGGTATTATTCGTATTTCAATCCATTCCATTCATTGCACCTTATCTTTACTTGTACTGCTTCCCTTGAAAGCCAGTTCTAAAGTCATCTATCATTTCTTCGAAGCAAAGAATTGTCTTTCATGGTCAATACAATAGTCTTGCTTGGTTTATAACGGTTCTTACGATTACTAGTACAAACGTTAAGCATTATCTGATGTGATTCATTAATCGCTAAGTTGTTCTAATTATTATGTACATAAGGTCGTTGTCAAATCAATATCTCCTATGTGCAAAAAAAATACTTTTCTTGTCTGTGTCTTTTTCCGTTTTACACAGAATTTTTTTAGTGGGAGAGACTGCTCGGTAAAAACAGATTATAAAAATTTAACTTATACGTAGCAGTTAATATTTGCAAATATTGTGGCTGATGTCAAAAATAAAAATATCTTTATTCAAATTGGAAGCATAATACAGCTCTTTTGGTCTCTGCGGGTGGTGAAATTTAGAACTACTTACATATTTCGTCTCTTTTTCTTTTTAGTATTAAAGTGAGACAAAGGTATAGATTAAAAGTGCTTCCAAAAAAAAAAACGATCGAAATTAAAAAAAAACCGTAAAGAAAACGCACGGTGCCCCATGGGAGTTCCATGTCCCGTAATTTAGAAAAGTGCTGAATAAACAAACAATTTCGATAGCCTTGACGGAATTTAATTCAAACTAAATAAAAACCATAAATGAACATTTTAAAATTAGTGGTGGCCAAGAAGGTCGACCTATGTAGGATACACAAACCAGGAGAACGGTTGCAATTATGCCACACCATTCCAAAACTAAATTCGCCTATCAAATTACTAAAATTCGAATACAAAACACCGAGTGCGTCTTAAATTTCCTGCCTACTAATTTGCCCTGTGCCCCAACAGTGGGGACATTAATATACTTATGATGTTGATGATGATGACATGGAACATAACATAAAAAATTAAGGGGGTAGTATTAAATTTTAGTCTTGGCTAGTCGCAATTATAGTACAGTAGGTAGGTACAAGTAGGTACCCATATTTGGAACTTAATAGCGATTTAACCCCTTTCGTTAAATAAGTCATTAGGTGATATAAAATAAGTATAAATAAACATTTTATGAATTAAAATATTAGAAAGTGAAAATAGCGTAAATAAATCTTAAATTTATTTTATTTTATTCTATTATAATGCCGCCTCGCGTTCCGCGCAGGTAATGTGCCCGTTCGGAGTATATCTGGGACCCAAATTAATTAATTGTCTTTATATCCAAATAAAGAGAATTTTGGATAAGCTTTTGACAATCAATAAACTTCTGCAAGTACAGCATGAGACATCCAAACTTAGGCAGTGGTCACGGCGGACGCACACGGTCGATGGTGTAAAGAGGTTATCCCAGCAGGCGGGGACGATAGCATCCTGCCGGGTGCACTTAGACACATTTGCTAGAAATGGTTGATTACCGAATGTTTCTCTGATTGTGGTGCAAAAATACTGTGTTTTGTCCACTAAAATCACGCGAAATTGGTCGGGGAAAACACGTTACCATTGTCTGCCAATGGTTATACAAAAATGAGTCCCTACTTCACTACCTTTTTTTTAAGTCTACTAAAACTTTCTAAATGGTTATACGCGAAAAAATAATTTAAGTGGCGCAGCTCATTTTAAAAATTAAGAAACTTGTTTTACATAAATTTCAACTCGATACCTCAACTCGACGCGTTTCTGAGATAAAGGGTCTTGACAGACAGACCTGTTAGGGACCGAAAATAAAGCACGCTTTCTGGTCAACATTTCATCAGGTACTGTCAATTTACATTTTTACAACAGGGTGAAGTTAAAGGTTATTCTAACTTCCAACTAGAATTGGAAGTAATATTGGCCAAAAGAGGATGGTAGCGGTGTTGGTTGCCAACATGGCTCCCCACAGTGAGAAGCACCCAAAATTATTATGCGGCAACCTTGCGAGTAGGTCTGCGCAGCACACAGCCCATCCTTTTACTACCATTATCAGAATGGCCGTCCGAACCTAAGTGTAACGTCCCCACGGTTCTTAAAGAACTTAAACGCAATTCAGAATCGTTGGAAACCATAACTATATGTCAACCACACGAATTACCTACACCGGTAGTTGCGGATCACTGGCGTTTTAGCCAGTGGAGACGTCTTCTTCGCTCTACCGCTCGAACACTTCAATGTGGAAGAATTTTTCAGAATCTTTTACAACATCAAAATTCTTCGCGTAAAAATAATATTCTACGAGATAGTTACAACTTACCTCTGCTTTCTGTGGATGATCTCATCATGCCAAGTTTAATCTTTTCTTTCACACTCAGTTACATTCATTCCCTATCCCTATGCGTCAAAGCAGCACGCCCTGTTTCCAAAGAAAGAAGGCTGAAGAATCTCTCGCTTTTCATCGGTGAAGAAAATTTACTTCGCTTGTGAGGACGCACGAAAATAAAGCACGCTTTCAGGTCAACATTTTATCTGGTACTGACAATTTTCATTTCTACAACAGGGTGACGTTGAAGGTTATTCTAACTTCGAACTAGAATTTAGAAGTATTATTGGCCGAAAGAGGATGGTAGCGGTGTTGGTTGCCAACAGGTCTTGACTGACAGATGGATACCAAAGTGATCCTATAAGGTTTCCGTTTTTTAATTAAATGTACCTTTTCTACCAGAAAAAAAAAGAAAGGTGAAATTATATTTTAGGAAAAAGTAAACTTTTTTCTACACGATACAATTTTACGTCCAATTTGATTATATTGACAATCGAATTGTGTTATGTGGACGGAAATATGAAATTGAAGTGCATTGGATGGTCGGTCGGCAAATTGGGTGGTGTGGACGCTAACTGGCCATTTTTTTAACGTAGTCACTGTGCAAGCGGCGTTCAGAGCGGGTGTGTGCGTTGACTTGTCTTTTGAGAAGAAAGATGGAGCAACATGACGACAATATTATGTTTATTCGATCTGAACGGGAGATAATGGAGGAGATTTTATATATATTAGAGATTTTGCTGAATAAGTGGAAAAATATTGATTAAAAATATTACTCTTTAAGTATAACTATATTTAAGTTTATTAATTGAGTCACTTAAATATAATATAACTATAATTAAGTGACTCAATTGCTTTCTTTTTAATAACCATTGTTTTGTCCACAGTCTTCTTTTTCTTTTTTTCTCATCTACATTTGTAGTTAGAGCCAAGATTAATCCAATTTTTTGCTTCTTGGTAGGAGGCATCCTTATACAAACAAGTCCGTTCAGCAGAAGCAACAAATAAAACTGAAATTGGCGATCTTGTTGTGTATGTGTAGACGGACGACCAGATTGTACCCAATTCAATCGGCAATCAAATTGTGTCGTGTGGAAGGGATTTTAAGAAAAAAAAACATCTCGATTATGTTTTAATGTATATGAAGAGATTTTGGATGCCAAAAAGAGCAACATGGGCCAATCCCGGAGAAAGAGATAGAACGACAAATTCATGCGAGGGATGCAATGGCCAATTTAATCAGAGTTTTTTTCCGTTCTTTTGGCACCATTACATTTGGTCATTTAACATTGGACTAAGTGTAAATGAATGGAGTTGAGTACGCCCGTATTCGGGTAGATATCCTTTTGTTTACCCGTCACAGTCTTCCAGTAAAGTGCTTCGGGTACCCGAATTCGAGTAATCTCTTTGATGCACCCAATACGGGCTAGCGACCAAATGTAATTGCGGCATCAGAAACGTTACCTGAACCCTCCAGAAACTCGTTCTTTTTAAAAGACTGATTTGGATGCGACCAAAAGGCATGGCTGATTGTTGAAATGTTTTTTTGCTGCCCTAGACGTTCGGCCCTACATTTATTCTGCCGCGCTCAAATGAATCCAAAAATCCGCACTTAGGCTCCTCAACCATAATGTATGTATATAGGCAAGGGCGTCGCCAGCTTATGACTAAGGGGGTTGGCAATATAGCAATATAATAGGTATGGTATAATAGGCAGAAGGAAGTCAATTGCTCGCACTTTGGTCGCTTTGCGGCTAGTTACATTAGATCCCCCCCCCCCCCCCCCCCCCCCTGGCGACGCTCTTATATATAGGTTCACTCACTTAATCTCGAGAAATAAGTAAAGCAGTACTTCTTTTGGAGTAATGTTGCCTTGATACCTACGTCGGATTTCATAAATTTCTTTAAATTCCAGTAAGTAATGAGGAGCTCGATGGCGCAAGTGGTTAGCGCATTCGGCTGCGATCGTTGAAGTTAAGCAACTTTCCCAGTGGTCGGTCATTGGATGGGTGACACAAAAATTTACTATTTCGAGTTCCTCCGTGCTTCGGAAGGCACGTTAAGCCGTTGGTCCCGGCTGCATCTGCAGTCGTTAGCACCCGCCAATCCGCACTGGGCCCGCGAGGTGGGCCATGGCCCAATCTCCCTATTCCATCCATAGGGAAGGCCTGTGCCTCAGCAGTGGGGACATTAATAGGCTGATGATGATGATGAAATTCCAGTAAACCTAAAGGCCTTAGCAAGTAGAAGATATACTAGCAACATGAGCAAGGTTCAACAAGTACAGAAAATGGGATTGCTTTTTTCCTACTTTTCTATTGGTAGAACAAACAGCACAGAACAGGTGGTAATGCTTCCTTTCAAGCTTCTACGCTAGCATGTAGCTGTTAAATCTGCTTTAATTATATGTACTCGTCACGTCACTCGACATCAGCCCAGGGGCGTAGTGAGGGCGGGCAGCGGTCTGCCCCGGGCGTGACTTTGAATTATTCTACTAATCCCCATTAACTCGCCCCATCAATGGATTGTGAACTTTTCTTCCAATCAAATTGGTAAGTGGAAAAAAGTTCAGAGATCCCCATCAGTTAAAATTAGTGTTTATTTTTATAAACACAAATTGATTTAAAAAGTCATCAAGGTGATAGTAAGTTTAAATTTTAGTTTTTAGGCATTACAATAATAAAACATTTATTTGATTATGCAATAAAAAGTAGGATCTGTGGAAGCTACGATCAGTGTTATCTTTAAGTACTTCATGTTTATATCTAGTGGGGCCACTCGAGCTAGACTTAAAATAGCTTATACTACCATTTTAAGTCTAGCTCGAGTGGCTCGAGTACTTAAAGATAACACTGATCGTAGCTTGCCCCAATATACCTCTCGATTAACGTATTGACTAAATTATTAACTAAAGTATTAACTGATCTTTAATAGAACAGAAGAAATTCAACAAGAAAGTTCTGTCGTTCCAGCAGAGCCCGTTATACATACACTATTATTACGGCTTACGAATGTACCTGACAATTATTCACGGCTTACCAACTTAACAACCTGACAACTAAATAACCATCCTGAAAACAAATAGCAAAAAATAAAATGACAGTCGCTAAGTCGAAACAGGTTTATTTATCTTCGCGGAGGAGGTGCGGCCGCCGCGTCAAAGTGTATATGGAAGAGTCTGTACGCGAAATACTCCATCAAGGCCAGGCCTAGTGGGTACAGCACCTTGTGTCCCATTTGCGGCGTCAGGATGTAAGCGAAAACGGCAGCACCAGCGGTGTACCAGCCATACTCTCTGTTATTCTCGAAAGAGTAGTGGCACAGGGAGAGGATGTTGCAAGCTATAACGAGGTTCCCTAACTGCACGTTGTCTTCCCCAGCCAATGCCATAGCGAACGGAACAAGACCAGAAATGAGGTGGAGAGAGCTCAAACTCTGGTTAGAACGATAAAGGTCCGCCATCAGACACGGCAACGCTAGGTATCTTGTAGCTTTGTGGCTCATTAAGTAGGCTGCTTTGAAATCGTTGTCGAGTAATCCGCCTGTGAAATAGAAACATTGTTTAAATAAAATGGCTCAAGTACACAGTGTAAAGCCTTAAAATGAAACTCTCCTGTCCACTTATAAATCATTTCGTATAATATTTTGCCTGCATTAAATTTGATTTTTTTCAATAAAAGGTAAAACTTTACTTAAGAGAAAAAAAATGTGGTTGACCTGTTTGCACACTGTTATTTTGGTGGCGATAACGCTTTGGTCTCGGGATTGATATCCAACTGAGTCAAAATCAAAACCCCAAGTAGCTGTATCGCAAGTTGTGGCTTGTGGGAAAACTTTTTATAATTCACTATACGTGCGGGTAAAACAAAAAATATTAGCCAGCAGCATAATATGCCCTATATGCTTGCAGCCGCCCCTTACAAGCTGCCGATGCCGCCCCGGGCCACGGCTCTCTTAGCCCTAGGATAAATACGCCCCTGGGATCTGTATCACCTACTTTTTATACCATTATAGAGTGTTAATATTGTGATAATGGTAATTAATCTATTTAATACTGACTTTGATTGTGAAAGAATCCGAGAACTCCGTGTATGAAGAAATTGGCGTGCATTCCCGGATCGGTGAAACTTTTGTTGCGTAAGTTGCTAATGCCCCGTCCGGCCACGGCGCACAGCACCACATGTGCGATAGAGGCTTGAAGGTTATCATCTCCTCCCATAACAAGTCAAACAAGGCCCTGGTATTAAGCTTCGATCTTCTACGATATAACATAAATAGATTTTCCAAAGAAATAAAAAGAAATGGTTAAAAAATATGTCAACACATTGCTAAAAACTGGAACTGAATTGACAACACATTTCTGATGCGTTTATTTTTATGCAATTCAAAAAAGAGTTTACTCTGACAGTATTAACCAAATAGGTCAGAAGGCAATTTTCAGTGATGCTGCCGGTAAGCGGTGACTAGCGTAGCGAACGTCCGCTCCGTCCGCATTTCCGCTTAAAGCAGCTCATGCCCTAAGAAAGATAAGAAAAAAGTGTGAAATTAAAGATAATGAAGACGAAGTCACGGATGATTGTTTTATTTTTCCCAAAAATTTGAGTTTTCATTCTGAGCAATGTTAGATATTTATTTCCATACGTTATTTCGCTCAAGTGGATGTGAAAACTATATTTTAGTGCCGACTACCTCACAGTATCACAGAATCTTATCGAGATAGCGGTCCAGTCATAGAGGTATAAGAATAGAGTAGGGGAGATATGTACTCTACTACAAGTGGAAGTGTCAGTCTAGAAAAAAGAGAAAGAAGATGAAAGACGGCTAGCTATCTCTCTCTCTCTCTCTTGTGATGCTGCGCAGTCGTGTGATTGTTCGGTATTCATCCGTAGGTTTTTTATCCAATGCGCATTCGCGATTAGAGAGAGAAAGGTTAGCCGTCTCTTATCTTCCTTCTCTTTCTACTAGACGCACACTTTTAGAGCCGCCTTCCCCACTCTATTTTTATACCTCTATGGGTCCAGTAGCAGTCCATTTCGTGCAAAATACTCCACGAAACATTATGATGCTTACCCGCATTTTAACGAAGAACAAAAATAATACTGATGACTAGGCTGTTTGAACTTAAATTCCTTTACTTTTCCAAACGGAGCACAAAAAAAGAGCACAGTGTTGCCATCTTAACGGTATTGCCGCATACCTAGCATTTTTAGAATTTGTGATTAGAAAATTCAAATAAATTTTAATAATATTTTGACAAAATAAAGTACAGTTACATCTTTTCCCGAAAAAAGAAAAAAGATTACTTTTGTAAAGAATGAAAAAGAGAGACTGCGGTGCCAACTATAATAACTAATATATAAACCTATAACCTGGTTCATGCATTATCAAGAATTTCTCAAATAATAAAACACTATACAACGCATTATATGGATTTATTGCAAAAGGTATTTGATCGTGTATTAATACGATCTTTTAGCAATTTCTAGTGATTATTTTCTTAGAATAATTCCTTTAATCTGGTGACTTTTATTACGAATCGATTCTGTGAATTATATTCTTTGAAGTAGCAACACTCGCACGGTAATATTATCTATACAGTATTGTGACTCGGCCCTGTCCTTGAAATAAATCCCTCAAAGTCTAAAGTTATGATGATAGGAAGTGCTTATATGACGAAACAGTTGGATTTGAAGTTGCTGCCACCCGTGGTATTTGATGGCTCAATTATTCCTTTCTCCCTTACTGCCAAAAATTTAGGAATCACGTTTGACAGCAACTTGAATTGGAAAGCTCACATTAACGAAGTCAGTCGTAAAGTATTTTCCTCTTATCACTCATTAAAATCTTTTCAATACTGTTTACCGATTGAAACCAGAATTTCTTTGGCCCAGTCACTGATTCTCCCCAGTCTGGACTACGCAGACGCCTGTTATCTGGACATCACAGAGGAACTTTTGACTAAGCTCGAACGACTACAAAATTTGTGCATACGTTTTATTTTTGGCCTGCGTAAATATGACCATGTTTCCAAATTCAGAACACAACTTAAATGGCTTCCTATCCGTCTTCGTAGAAATTCCCGTATCCTATTTCTGTTATTCAACATTTTGCATAACCCAGCGTATCCTGCGTATCTTCGTGACCGCTTCCAGTTTGTGCGACCTCCTGGGGTGCTCTGCAGATCACACGTTCGGACTCTGCTTAAAATACCACCCAACCATTGCCGTACCGACTTCTACAGCGACTCCTTCACTGTTTATTCAGTGAAGTTGTGGAATGCCCTGCCATCAGAAATTAGAGACATCACAACACTTCCGCTTTTTAAAAAAACAGTCAAGGAATATTATCTGTCCTTGACATAATTTTTTGTATTTTTTCTTTCTCTCAGTTGTTTTTTTTTCCTTTCGAAACTTCTTCTGTGTTCATTTATATATTTATTTGTATATGTTTATGTATTTATTATATATTGTTTATATATTTTTATTCATATAGTTGATATGCATTTATTTTATATTTTTTTGATTAATATGTTTTAGTGTAGGTACACGCGACATTTATGTCTCCCAGCATAACTCCTATCGCAGGTGGGCTGGAAGAGATTTCTTAGAGAAATAAGCCACACCTTTTGTACGTAATTATTTAAGTATTTCTTATGTATTTTTATTTCGTGTACAATAAATTATTAAATAAATAAATAAATAAATAAAATAAATGCCTACGGCCCAGCGGCACAGAATATATACACTACGCGAAAAGAAGCGACACTTAAGCATGTGTGCTCGTAAAATCGCCCGCGGCTATGTGTGGGTGTCTGGAGGTGTGCGGGGGCGTTGCGCGGCGCGCGGGGCGTGGAGAGGGCAGTCGCCGACTGCCTCGACCGAAGGGATGGCAGTAGCGAAATAGTAAAATAATAGCGTTGCACTGCATTGCACGCACAGACTGACTACGCTACGCAATCTTATTATTATTTAGATAATAATAAGAATTATAAAACGAATCGAAAAAGGAGAAAATATATAAAAGTTAGCAATTTGTTATAGTACCTACATTAAAAGATTAAAAATTGATTATAAAATCAAACCTATCCTTCATTATTTACCCCAGTATCCTTGAATCAGTTTACATTTAATAACTTACTATGCATAAATATTCATTGGCACAAGTCTAAATTCCAAGTTCAACCCTAGCGCATACACGCTCCTGCTCAAGGTCACTGACGCTGGAACTCTCACGTACACAGAGTGTCACCGCTGTGCCAGCGGTGCGTCACACGTGGTAGGGCTGCCTACAGTATTTTAATTTCATCTACATAATTGATTTTCTTTCTAGTTTTGTGATTGTAAATATTTTATTTTATATGTAAAGATTCTCCGCAAGCCCATATACCCATATCGAAGGAATGCATTAAAAATAACTATTCCGCCATGTTGGATTTAGAATGACGTCACACAGCTAACCGTGCTTTTTAATCAAAACGTGTATATACAAATTTTCAGCTCAACCGGTTGAAGATATCTGCTTCAAGATTGAGTTGCAAGATTCCACCCGAACAAACATAGTTACATACCTGCAAGTTAATTAAAAGTTTGTAAAAAACCCGACTGCTGATTTTTATTCTTACATAATTCAATAAAAGAATATTATTTTAAACATACAAGTTATATTTATTTGTAAGTCATGGCACAGTCGGGTAAAAAGGAAATTACCTACACTGTAGGTAAATCTTACTAGGTAGGTACTGTAGGGATCGTTTCATGCAAACTAATTATTGTCATTGAAACACTTTTATTTTCAAGAAACTACATTATTATTATCAATAAACAAAATACTGTTTTTTAAACTCCGCACAAATCTCAATATTTAAAAAAAAAATCAGCTTTCAATTCCTGTCAACAATCCGTCTCTTTTCCAAATAACCTAATAACCTGCCAGTATACACCAAAAATATCCGATCACTAAAAATCTTACCATTTATTACTCTGGTAAATTATTTCATAGATATTTCATTTAATTCAATAATGTATGTAGTTTAGTTATTCAATAATGTATGTAGTTAAGTTAAGTAAGAAGATAGCCTAGTCTAGGAAACTAACTACCTATTATGTAGTTTTGTTTTTAACGCGAGTGTAGGTAGATTACTCGTTTGTCTCTTTTTTCACCCTATTCACTTATTTATATATTATTCCAGATATTTTGCCCGATGGAAAAATCGAAATACCTAAATATTAAAAACAAATTACTTACTAGTAGATAGGTATATAAAAAAATATTCTATAGTCTTACCTTTCCAATATTTCAGGTAATTTAAAAAATGTTGTCTCTGGGTGCGTTATTGAAGAGTTCAAGCAAACAAAAACAGTACAATATCGTCGTTTGTTCTTTGCCATATTAAATGTGTATGTATCTGCTTAATTCAATCAAATATTTACAATACAAATCGCACGTTTAAGCACGGCTAACTGCATAAAAAACAACTCACTCCGTTCGGTCGTCGCTGCGGCGCATTCGCGTCTGGGTGACCCCCGAGAGTCCCGCGAACTCGAGTGGCATAGATATGATTTGCTTTCCGACCGTTTGTATGAAGATAGAATACTGTATGATATATTACCGTGACATTGGTGAGTTTCTTTCCAGCTAGTCTTTGATAAACGTAGTTTATATTCTCTTTGGTATGTGGTGGTAGCCATCTTGATTGGCGGGAAAACTTTAAAGCGGGCGGTTTAAATTTTTCTTGCAGAAATTTAAAATTCATTTAATGTATTAAAAAATTGTATTTATTTCATATTTTAATGAAATAATGGAAACTGAAAGCGGCGGAATGAATACATCTAAAAATAAAACGCACAAAAGGCATAAAGAAGATCTCGTCTGATGGATCGATGTCAGAAGAGGAACATGAAAACAAGTATGCACCTTTTAGAAAAAGGGATCACATCAGGGTATACCCACACAACGCTCAAGGTACAAGTTTTATTGTATATCTAGAAAGTTATAAGCCTGACGAGAGGTTTGGCAATAAAAATTCGATCTACCTACTTGAATAATATATTTGGTCGTTTCATAAAAGGTGTTAAGCAGCTGAAAAGAATCAATGCAATGAAATATGCAGTTATTTTTGATAACCCAAAAAATGCAAATGCTCTCCTTTAAAATATAAACTTTTTAACCAACCATGAATTATAAGCCTGCATCAAATGCAGAGTGCGTTGGAATTATCAAATTTGTTCCAACTGAGTTGAGCAATGAGAACCTGTTTAACAAATTAGTACCTTCCTTAGAAATATTATCAATCAGAAGATTCACAAAGAAGACTCCAGAAGGTGTTATTCCATTAAAAACAATACATGTTACTTTTGTCGAAAATGTTTTACCAGATTATGTTACCTATGAACTTTGTGCTTTACATGTAGAACCTTTTGTGAGACCTGTCTTACAGTGTTATAAATGTATGAACTTTGGTCATACTTCCAAATTTGTTCCAAATGTGTAAAAAAAACATTGTTTGCTCTATTTGTACTGGTCCTCATTCATTCAAGGAATGTGACAATACTGAAAATCCTACATGTGTCAACTGTAAGGGAGGTCATATAGCAAATTTCAAATACATGCCCTATAAAAAAACAAAAAGTAGAAAGAAAATAAGAATAGAATCACACTGATATTATAAAGGCGAAAGTTTGTGAGTGTGTGAGTATGTGAGTGTCTATGTTTGTTACTTCTTCACGTCTAAACGGCTGGAGCGATTTTAATAAAATTTGGTATGGAGTTAGCTGACACCCTAGATTAACACATAGGCTAATTTTATCCCAAAAAATGTTAGGTTCCAGAGGGATTTTCAAGAAACTAAGTTAACGCAGACGAAGTCGCGGGCGACCTCTAGTATTAAATAAAATTACTATAATGTCACAGTTTCCACAAATAAACAAACAAACTTACAATAAAACATTATCCCCAGACATTTATAAAGGCGAAAGTTTGTGAGTGTGTGAGTATGTGAGTGTGTATGTTTGTTACTTCTTCACGTCTAAACGGCTGAAGCGATTTTAATAAAATTTGGTATGGAGTTAGCTGACACCCTAGATTAACACATAGGCTAATTTTATCCCGAAAAAATGTTAGGTTCCAGAGGGATTTTCAAGAAACTAAGTTAACGCAGACGAAGTCGCGGGCGATTTCTAGTATTAAATAAAATTACTATAACATCACAGTTTCCACAAATAAACAAACAAACTTACAATAAAACATTATCCCCAGACATACCACTGCATAAAAAAAATGGATGCGTGTAACTTATGTACGCGCGTGAGAAGTTATACTTCTTTAGCATCATTAAAAATATTTTTTAATTGCATGCAAATAATTAATAATTACAATAAAATAATAAAAGGACTGGAAATGGATAGTTAACACAGTCAATTAAGTTCAGTTTTAATTTGAAAAATTAAATAAATATTCAAAATATTCAATTAAAATCACTACTGAATTTAAGTTATTAGTCCATATGTAATTAGCACTTGTAAGTAACTAAAACACGTTGTGTCTATATAGAAACTAGAAACATGTGGATAAATATTATAAATATGAAAACAGTGATCAGAGGCGACGAACGTGCCAACATAGTTTTTGACAACGCGATCATCTTATGGAGCTCCGTGGATCGTTCAAAGTACCTTTCGAACAGATGTCTAATAATGGTGGATTATTAACCACTAAGTGGTTAATAATCCACCATTATTAGACACTAACATTCATAACGCGCCCGCGGCCAACTTCATGGTGTTACTATTGTGTTACAGTGATGCGCGCGCATCTAGAAATTTCACTCACATGATTTTTTCATAACGCGCCCGCGGCCAACTTCATGCTGTTACTTTTGGGTTACAGTGATGCGCGCGCATCTAAAAATTTCACTCTCATCATTTTTTCATAACGCGCCTAAAGAAGTATAACTTCAATAAAGAAAATGGACAATAAAGATTTGTTATTACAATTTATTAATAATGAGGCAATATTATTAACATTTACAATTTTAACTGATAAAGATAAATTACAAGACAATTAAGCAAACCTTGATAGAAAATGTTAGTAAGAATGGAGAGCTACAATTACCTATAATTATTTAAAAATATGTCAACGTAATATTCAAAGTTTGAAACCAAAGAAAGCCTTAGTTCAAAACTTTATTTATAGTAATGATATAGATATTTTGGTGTTAAATGAAACTTGGCTTAAATGTACTGATAATTTTTATATACCTATCTGGTTACAGAGTTCTACGCAAAGATTCAGGTAATGATTATGGTGGAGTAGCCGTTTTATACAAAGAAAATATTGTATGTGAGTTATTATGCACTGTTTTCACAAATGAAATTCAAAACATAGCAATTAGTGTTGAGACAGATAAAGGCTTATTGTCTATGGGGACGGCCAGAGTGCACTCAGATTCAGATTCAGACTCAGAAAACAAGCGCGAGAAATATACAGTGTAGTTTAAGCAGGTTGCCTGCTGCCACTATGGCCACCCTGCTTTAACTACATTGTTTATTTCTCGCGCTTGTTTTCTGAGTCTGAATCTGAATCTGAGTGCACTCTGGCCGTACCCTATATTAGGCTGTTATTTCCCTCCAAGAAACAACCGTTTTCCAATTAACACTCTGAAAAGTATAATACGGTCTCTGCCACAACCATTAATTATAACTGGCGATTTAAACGCACATCATACTGCTTTTGGATGTGCAAACAGCAAAGTACGAGGCGTCCAAATCTATGACATGTTAGAAGAGTTCGATCTCTGCATTTTAAATGATGGCACTCCTACCACCGTGAATAGACCTGGCAATGCATCTTCTGCAATAGATGTCACATTTGTATCGTCTAATACAAGGAACTTATAAGAATAAAAGTTTCTCGGTCTAATAATACACCTTCTCGACGTGAACCAACTGCCTAGAATGAAGTCCTAACGAATCTAGTCAAAGAGGTATCTATGAAAAGTGAGATTAAATCTTTAGAAGAGAATAAAACCTGAAATCTTGTCGATCTACCCAAGGGTCGTCAGCCTATTTCTTGCAAATGGATCTTTAAATTAAAAACCAATGCTAATGGTACGATCGATAAATATAAAGCGAGGCTTGTAGCCCGAGGCTTTTCGCAAACACCAGTGGTCGACTATGACGAAACGTTTAGCCCAGTGGCAAAAATGACAACTATCAGATATGTCATAAGTGTTTCGGCAAACGAAGTACTAACGCTCACGCAATTCGATATTCCTACTGCCTTTCTCAATGGATCTCATAAAGAAGAAATATATATGAAGCAGCCCGGAGGCATGAGTGACGGGACTAAACGAATCTGTAAATAAAAGTGAAGCCTGTATGGACTCAAGCAAGCACTAAGATGCTGGAACAAGTGCATTGTAGACTACTTGAAGAGCATAGGCTTTCAACAAAGTCAAACAGATCCATGTCTGTTCATAAAGAAACGTGCACTATCCAAAATAATACTAGCGGTTGATGTTGATGACGGATTGGTGGCAACCACGCACCAAAGGGATGCGGATATGTTCAAAGCTGAACTTAAATGAAGATTAAAGATAACCGCAAAGCCTGCAGAATATTATCTGGGTTTAGAACTGCACCATATTAAAGATGGCTCAATTAGCATATGGCAAAAGCACTACACAGAAAAGGTTTTAGAGCGTTTTGGTATGAGCAGCTGTAAAACGGTAACTACGCCAATACTGAAAAATTCTGAGCAAGGGCAAATGAACAGAGAAGTTACAGATGAGAAATCATTTCCGTATAGGCAAGCCGTTGGAGCTCTTGCATACCTTATGGTTGGAACGCGTCCAGATATTGCGTATGCCGTTGGTGTTGTTTCTAGAACACTAGAAAACCCATCTCAAGAGGATGTTCTTAAGATGAAGCGTATAATTAAACGCGTACAATTAAGCGAAGGTAAAGCTAATGCGCTACCTTCAAGGAACTTTAGGCTACGGAATAATATTCAAGAAGAACTACCAAAGAAGAATTCTGGATGCATATAGTGACTCTGACCATGCAGGCGATGTCAAAGATGGTCGGTCAACCAGTGGCATCCTCTGCATATATGCTGGAGGAGCAATCTCCTGGGCTAGTAGAAAACAGTCGTCAGTGGCGATCTCCACGACCGAAGTCGTAATTATCGTAGCAAGTGAAGCAGCACGCGGGATATTATGGCTACAAAGGCTGTTTAATGAAATCACCTACCTAAAGGAGGCAACAACTCTAAAAATCGTTAATGACGCTGCTATAAAATTGACTCAAAATCCGGAACTGCACCGGAGGACTAAACACATTACTGTGAGACACTTTTATGTACGAGATCTGGTTGCAGAAGGAAACAATACAGGTCAAACACGTAAAGGCAAACCTACAAAATGCTGATATACTGACGAAGCCCCTCAGACCGAATGGGTTTGAGTTGTTTATAGTTTATCCTTCTTCATAGACTTTGCAAAATGGGAGGATTTTGGGGTTTATGTATCCACGGTTTTGTGTCTTATATGAAAAAGAAAGAAGCTTGACAGACATAAGGAATAAAATAAAAGTCAGTCTTTGTTTTATTGTAATGTATTTTCTTTTATCTTAACACTTATGATCTACAAAAATAACGATATCCCCAATCACTTGCCATCTATGTTTGGGAACCAGGAGTCCTATGCAATACTATTTAAATTCATCGTAAGCACTATTAATGGTGTCGATTCTAGCATGATTCTCTAAAGCTAAACTTAAATTTGACAACAGATATACACAGAATGAAAAGGAGAGACTGATGTTAAATTTAGTTTTAAGTTTAGAGAATCGTGTCAGAATCGATACCATTGGCAAGATATAGAGGACTTATAACTAATGACTGGCCAATATGGGAATCTCCAAGGCCGTTAAGTTTATATACGAAAAAAAAAAGGTAGCCATCTTGTTCATTGCTTGGGCTTCTTCTTTTCGAGGAAATTGGTACGTTTTCCAGGAAATAAAGGTTAAAGTGTTTGTAAAACTGTGCTGTGTCAAAAAAATTAATTCACACCGCTAATCGATTAAATAGTACTCAAAGATGGCAGCAAGCGATTCTGGGACCGATGAATCACTTTATCCCATTGCTGTACTGATCGACGAATTGAAAAATGACGATGTACAGCTCCGATTGAATTCTATCAAAAAGCTATCTACGATTGCTTTAGCACTCGGCGTGGAAAGAACCAGATCTGAACTGATTCCATTTTTGACTGAAACTATTTACGACGAGGATGAGGTGCTTCTTGCTCTTGCGGAGCAACTTGGTAAGTTATCATTATTCTTTATTTAACCCTAGCAGCAATAAACTTATGAGTAATCTATGCGTCTCCGTATATTATGCCCCGATTTTCGACATGAGGGAAGGGAAGGGGGTTAACCTTCCACTACCACTCACACAGAAAGAAAACACTTTGTTTTTAGACATATTCTTGAAAATATTAAAAATGTAATGTAAATTTGTATGGAAATCATCAGATTTTGGATCATTAACACTAACCTAACCTTATCTAGAGTAATATGATGATATTTTGGTAATAAGTGTCTTGCATCACTATCTTTATAATAGTGAAAACCACATGTCGAATATGGGGGAAAATATTCTAAACAGGAGCCCAGACATTGATCTGATTAAAAAATTACAACTGGAATATGATAAAAGAAATACTGAAAAACAATGGATAGACTAGAATGTTCCAAATTAATTGTTAGTACTAAAAATTATCTGTCATAAAGAGGATATGTATAAAAATATTATCCATATCCTGTTACTATCCATCACTAATTTTACTGTTTGATTATTTGTTCAATATAACAATATTTCTGTTTCACACCACCAGGAAACTTCATCAACTTGGTTGGTGGTGGAGAATTCGCCCACTGCCTCCTCCCTCCTCTGGAATCGCTTGCTACGGTGGAGGAGACGGTAGTCCGTGATAAGGCAGTGGCCTCGTTGAGAGCTGTGGCTGCTCACCATTCACCCCAGGCCCTCGAGCAGCACTTTGTGCCATTGGTCCAACGGTTGGCAGGAGGAGACTGGTTCACTTCTAGGGCTTCTGCTTGTGGACTCTTTAGGTGAGATGCTTTGATTACTAAATACAAGATTATTTAACATTCAACTCATACTGGTGTCGATTCTGGCATGATTCTCTAAACCTAAACTTAAATTTGACAGCAGTATATCCTTGTCATTCTCTATACAGGATGAAAAGGAGAGACTGATGTTAAATTTAGTTTTAAGTTTAGAGAATCATGCCAGAATTGGTACCATTGTGTTGTTACACTCTAGTTGCTGTGCGTAATATAAGGTCAAAAATAATCAAAGAATTGTACGGTTACATCTAAATATTAAATATTTATGTGTAATTATATAAAATAAAATAGTTGATCATATTTGGCTAGGTAGCAAGAATCAGTTCTTTTATTGTTTTCTGTCAAACCATAATACCCCTCCAATTAATTAAGCACCATAGTAAATAAATAAGACTCACATAAATGCATTGACGAGCAGAGTTTGCTAACTGTTTGTTATATTCAAAGCCCTCAGAAATATGTTCTTTTCAAAAAATCTTAACTTCATCTTTTGATCTTTATGCTCAATATAATATAATATGCTCAATATGAAATAATTATGTATTACTATGTTGATTGTATAAACATTGTGTTAGGGAAACCAATCAATATTAATATTATTACACACATTTCAAAATCCTACTACATACTGAAGGCACTGTCTATACATGGTGGGTACTCAAATTATGCTGTTAATCATGTATCAGATAATTAGTTAATCTATATAGATTTTCTGTACATTCTGTATGCTTTGCGGAGGTTATCTCAGGAACTACTGAAGTGATATATATTTTTTGTTTAATCTTTATTTAAAGATGCTAAACAAAAATAAGAAAAGAGTAACTGAGATGTCAAAGTTGTAAGTGAGTGTTGTTAGAGCATAGCAGATTTTCTGCTCAAATTGGGAGTGCCTGTCTTTTGGTGCTCTTGTGTTTTTGTTGGAGTAAGGTTTCAGGGCTCCATGGGGTAGAGGATTGGGTAAAGGTAGGCAATGGTGCGAGTGATAGCTTTGCTATTACAAGCATCTATAGGTTATGGTGGCCCCTTACCATCAGGCAGGCCATATGCTTATTTTCCACCCTTTTAACTTAAAAAAAAGTGAATACAGCAAGCAACTTGCGCAATCACCTGTCACTTGATCTATGAACAACTGTTTATTGACTCTTATAGTGATTTATGTAACCAGCCGAGTTGCTACCATGTACCTTGTGACTCTTTCTGTCTGTCTATATAAAGCCATTAGTCCTGACATTTACTACAGGCATTAGCACCCACAAATATGCATTGAGCTGTGTACAGACAGTGTGACCAAGATCTTGTAGAATGTGGCTGAAATCTGAACTAATTTAAATTAAAGAAGTCTTATCTATAGAGGAAGGTGTAAATAAACATTTAATATTTGAGAATCTTGCGAACAAAACTGTATAATTACATAAAATTTAATTTTACAGGAGCTGTATAAAACTGAATGACATTCTTACAGTGAGCTTTTGGCATGGTTTTTAATTTATAAATTTGGTAATTTTAACACTGTTTTAGGAGGTTTTGATTGAAAGGTATTTGCATTTCAAATTTTACGGGCCCGAAACCTCCGGACTGTAAAAATAAGTAGTTTGACCAGCCCCCCCTAGCATGAGCACTGCGATATGATATGTAACTCGTTTTTATCACGCTCAAGTGTCAAATTACTATGGAGTTTGACATTTGCACGCGATAAAAAACGTGATATAATGTAAATTGTGGTGCTCATGCTACGGGGGCTGAAGCGTAATTGTACCGTTTTGTTCATTAGCTCCTCATTTTCTATTACTCTTAAAAATAAATAACTCAGTTATTGTAAATTATTAAATAACGTTCCAAGTGCCACAAGAACTTGGTCGCACTGTTAGGTTATTATAGCCTGTGTTCATGATGTGGCTGATTACAATATATATGACAATATTCAGTGTATGCTACACTCGCGTCTCCGCGCCCGTCAAGGCGGAACTTCGTCAACATTTCCGCACGCTGTGCCAAGATGACACGCCCATGGTGCGTCGTGCTGCCGCCTACAAGCTTGGGGAGTTCGCGCGCGTCGTGGAAGTCGAGTATGTGAAGAGCGACCTCATACCGATGTTTGTTACTCTTGCTGAGGTAAGCAAACTATATTTCAGGACACATCCATCGGCCCACCTACTGTTATAAGTTTAACGGTCTGCAGCAAAGATTTATGTTTATGGTTGAGCATTAATTGAGTTGATTAAATTCGACCATGTGTTCTGTAATAAACTTAATTGGCTCCCTGTTCACTGGTGCAGAGATCTATACACTCTTACGGTTCTCTATTCTATACTTTTCCTGCCATCTTCCCCACCTTATCATAAGCAGTTTTTCTCATTTCTATCCTCTTCTTCACAGCTCTCGCTGAGATCCTCTTCTAACATACTTCTTGAGATTCCCTGTCACTCTTCTGACTTCTTTTCTGAGCACACTGCTCAACTGTTGAATTCACTTCCTAGGGGTATCAGAAAGGCTCGTGCACTTAATTCCTTGAGCAATCAAGCTAAAAGCTATTTCCTTTCTTTATCTTAAATTAATTTTAGATCTTATTTCCTTGCTTCTCTTATATTTATGTAACTATAGCTCCTGTATTTACTTTTGCACCCTTCTATATTTCCCTATTATTATTCTATTTTTACCATAGGTTGCCAAGTAGAGATTGCTGTTTAGCAATAAGGCCGCCTCTTGTATACTCTTCTTCATTTTATAAGTTCATGCCTTATATCCTTTGTTGAGTGCAATAAAGAATATATTATTATTATTAATTTTATAAACTTAAGGGTAATGAACCAGCTTTAAAACTGTGTAGATAATAACTTTTTGCTCAATGTAACATTTATTTTTAGCTAGGGGCCATCAAAACTAAAAATACTAGGTGGGCCGATAGATGTATGTGAATCACTGACTCATGCAAGTTAACATATACACTTTCAACAGTAGCTTCCGAGACACAAGTTTCTGAAAAGGTGCATTCATTCTTATTATTTGTAATCTATGCAAGAAAACATACACAAATTTTACTAACTCTATTCCACTGTCACTTTTCTGACCAACTAATACATATTGAAAATCTGACCAAGTTACATCAAAAATACAGCACACCTTTTTGTATTCATAGTGTCTTTTGTGTGCAGTTTTCCTATTAGTTAGTGCTTAATTGATTCGACCATTATACGAAATTAATACATAAACCTTTCCTCTATATTATTGATTCGACCATTATACTAAATTAATACATAAACCTTTCCCCTATATTCCTTCTTTTCCTGGGCAATTATAAACTTTATATTTTAGGGATTATACATTACTGTCAAAGGAAACTAGACTGCCTGGTATCGATAAAATCTAAACTTTTATGGCATTGGCTGATGAACAATGCAGGATGAACAATACTCGGTGTACCTGCTAGCAGCCGAAGCTTGCGCTGCAGTAGCAATCCTACTTCCCCCTGAAGATATGGAACAGCTGGACAGATCCTTGTTAAAGCTTTTATGTCCACTTACTGTAGACAGAATTCTTCCTATACTATAGGATGAACAAGACCAGATCTGCCTGGTGCTTGCGGGGCAGGAGCAGCTTGCGGGGGTTATTAGCAGTTTTCTTCCCCTTGAGGACATGGAACAGTTTGACAGCCTCCTTCTTAAGCTTTCTATCCTTGTTATATGTCCATTGATTTGTTTTCTGTAAACAGTTGTTGCTATATCGTAGGATAGAAAAGTCTCCCTCCCTGCCACCCCTTTATGTGTCCATAAATTCTGTAAACAGTTGTTGCTATATCGTAGGATAGAAAAGTCTCCCTCCCCGCCACTCCTTTATGGACATTACATCCTTCTCGTTTCCATGGACTGAGTATAGTTAGTTTTACATATATTGTAGGATGAACAAGACTCAGTTCGCCTGCTGGCAGCCGAAGCTTGCGCGGCAGTAGCTGCCTTACTGCCTCCTGAAGACATGGAACAACTTGTGATGCCAACTGTACGCAGCCGCGCTGGGGATACGTCGTGGCGAGTGCGATATATGGTCGCGGACAAGTGAGTCTTATGATATTTATTTGTTTATAATCTTAGGGCAGCTAACAGCTTATGTTAATAAAAATAACAGCAAAAAACATTACTAAAAGCTATTGACAAGGTACCACATATAGAAATCTGTACTAATTAAAATACTAAACAAAAACACAGAAGCGTCAACCATATAGTAATAACAGTTTTACATGAAATGATAATATTGAGAAAGAACATTTAAGTTATGTACTAATAATACTTTCATTTCACTTAAAAAGCAGCCACATTAAACCCAATGCAGGAAATCTGCGCTATTAAATGCAAGGAGTAACAATATTGAAACGAAACTTCGCACATTTCTTATTGGAATATTTAATTATTTATTTCTGAATATTCATTCCCCAGAGAATAGTTTGAAATAAAAATTCTCTATCCTGTAAAATCTTGTGGAAATCGTACAAAATAACTATTTTGTGCAGATTCGTGGAACTGCAACAAGCAGTCGGTCCAGAATTAGCTCGCTCTGACCTAGCTCAGATCTTCCAAGCTCTACTGAAGGACAGTGAGGCGGAAGTTCGAGCCGCCGCCGCTGGAAAGGTAAGTGAAATGCGTAAGCTACATCACTTAATTTTATGGGGCATGTCATGTTTAATTATCTATATTTTATATTTAAGCATTTAAATGCTTCATGTTAAAATATTGTGACAATTGACTAAATAAAATTCTAATTGACCTAAGGCTGGAATTAAACCAAACCAGTGTCCTTTGCATTGAGGCAAATGCATTGGTGTCAAATTTCTTCTAGTATATTTCAGGCGGTAAGGCATTACAACCACAATGTCAAATGAGATAATTTCACAAGTATGAAACATTCAAAAGAAGAAATTAATACGAGAAAATTATATCTCTAATTATTGTTAGTTTACCATTGATGTCTTCATTGTTTTTAATTGACTACATAATAATATCTTTCTATTCCCAGGTAAAAGACTTCTGCATGAACTTGGACAAGGCTCACCAGGAGCACATCATCATGACCATGATACTGCCGCAGATCAAAAATCTTGTATGCGATCCCAACCAGCATGTCAAATCTGCCCTGGCTTCAGTCATCATGGGCCTCAGCCCCATAGTAGGAAGGCAGAACACCATCGAGCACCTCCTGCCCCTTTTCCTGACCCAACTCAAAGACGAGTGCCCAGAAGTCAGACTTAACATCATCTCCAATCTGGAGTGTGTCAACGAAGTAATCGGAATACAACAGCTGGTACAATCCCTATTACCAGCCATTGTGGAATTAGCCGAAGACACCAAATGGAGAGTACGGCTCGCCATCATCGAACTGATGCCTCTTCTAGCTGGACAATTGGGACAGGAGTTCTTCGATGAGAAACTCACTGGACTCTGCATGTTTTGGCTAGCAGACCACGTTTACGCTATTCGTGAAGCCGCTACACTCAACTTGAAGAAGCTGGTGGAGCAATACGGATCCCAATGGGCAGAAACCAACATCATACCCAAAGTTTTAGCCATGTCCCGGGAACAAAACTACTTACACAGAATGACCTATCTGTTCTGCATAAATGTCTTGTCTGAAGTGTGCGGAAAGGATGTTACTACACGAGTACTATTACCCACCGTTTTGTCCATGGCTGATGATAATGTTGCTAATGTGAGGTTCAATGTTGCCAAAACCCTCCAAAAGATGGCGCCCTTTTTAGATCCGGCGGTAATACAACCACAAGTGAAACCAGTATTGGAGAAATTGAACGTAGACCCGGATGTCGATGTGAAATACTTCGCGTCCGAAGCTATAGTTGGCATCGCGGGTTAGTTTTCTTTTAAATGAATATAATCGCATTTATATTTGTATCCATACTGAATATTTTAATAGGTCGAGTTTCCTTCCGAACAAATATAGTAACCCATCATATTTTCCACTAATTTGTTAAATAATAACATTATTATATATTGTCGCTAAATTTCAACTAGAAACGCTGCTCGCAAAAAAATGTTTCAATTTGACAAACTCAATCGTAGTTCTCGGAAGTAGCGTGAACCGTTGTGATTAATATAATTTAATAAATTGTAGAATGAATATGGATGCCTCGCCATTATTATAGGAAATCACAATGTTTTGTAGATTTTTTAGCGATTATAAGGCTATGTGCGCACTGTTTTTCCATTCTAAAAATAATTTCTAGACTGTAGTAAAAATTATCTTGTACAGTGTACGCTTAAATTAACAATCCATCTTTACTCACTTTTTATATTAATCTATTGAAATTGTATTTTAGTGTATCAAGGCAACGATGATAAACAGAATGCTTATATTACAGCTTTAGCAAGGGTGCCCAATATGTGGAATCCCTATTAAAAACCCATATATAATTTATATTGTATACAGCTCAGTCTAATTAATTACCAAATGCATAAACAATTAGGAAATGCACACTAGAAAACTCACAAATCTTTCTACACTAAACCTGTTCAGAGTTCGTTTTGATTTCCAAATACCATTTTGTATGTAATAAACCAATCACCTTCATGTAAAAGCTACATACGTATTATGGTCTCAATTGTGGTAAAAGCCTTTAAAAAAAGAAAAATCTTTGATAATAATAATGCCATTGATTGGACCACACACAAAAGGTTTGATGCACCTAATACTTTAAGGAAATTTTATTTTTTCCCCAGTATTGTATGCCGCAAATCACAATGCATATAAAGACAGTGCGAAAACTATATCCCAGCCCCCATAGCATGACCATCTCATTAAAAAGCGATTTATCGACTTTGACTGTCAAACTGCAATTGAGTTTGCCAATTAAGTGTTGTTTAAAGCTTTTTAAATTGCGTTGTACATGCTGAGGGGGCCGGTTAAGTATAAGTTTTGGCCCAAGTTTTAAACTAACTTTATACGCTCTATAATAAGCAATATGTCTTCGCTGTTGTATTATGTCGCATTGCCGCATTCGTAGGTGTAAATCGATGGGAGCTGTCGACTTTATTCCAGTATGCACTTAACCTATATTCAAATTGATACTGTAAGAAGATTTCGAAAACATTTCGTATCGTTAAAATGTATTAAAGTAATAAAATAAGTATAAAATTATAATCTTGTTTTATTATTGTAATTCAATTCCTCTGGGTGTCGATTCTGCTAAATTAAAGTGATAATTACTTATTTACCACTTTAAATGATAATCTTAATCACTTTATAGTGGTTAGCGCGTCCGACGGCGATCAAAAATTTACTATCTGCCTAACGTGCCTTCCGAAGCATGTTGGTCCCGGTTGTATCTGCAGTCGTTAGCAACCACCAATCGGCACTGGCCCACGTGGTGGGTCATGGCCCATTCTGCGTATGCCCTCCATAGGGAGGTCCATGTCCCAGCCTTGGGGACATCAATAGACTGATAATGATGGTGATAATCTGGAACCCTGTCCTCAGGAAAGGTTACCCTGCAGATCAGGGTCTACTACCAATTCCAATTGTTATCTATGGCTGTAGCTAGTTATATCTTATGGTTTAATTTTGTTATTTCTGACCGCCAAAGGTTTTCAAATACCAAGGGCCTGATTTAGAGGTTTGGCTGCCCAGTGGAAACGAAGGACTGGAGGCCCCTAAATCAATAATCCTAATGCAATAATGTAGTATCAAAATGAAATAAACATAATTGTATTAAAAAATCAACAAAATACTAAATTGAAATTTTTTCTTTATTTAAAATTTTATAAAATATTAGTCTTTCCGAGTAAGTATTGTTACACAAAAATAAAGAGCATTCTGGTTGTGACTCTAGTTTTTTTCTTTGTTAGTTGCTTGTGTTGATGGCTGGTTGTGACTCATCTTCACTTGCTTCGCTATGAAATGTAAGATAACGTATCTTATCAACCTCCACTCCACCTTCTTTAACACATTGTAGTATAGCCAACTGTAGTCGCTTCACTTTGTGTTGGCCGGCGAACTCAAACAAATCACAGGTGTTTTCTGCAGTTATCATACTAACTAATTTAAAAACACATTTTTGCTCTAAATCTTTTATCATGTAGTAGGATGCCAAAAGCAGCAACTGCTTCAGGTCCAGGACTGCCTTTGGTAAAGTGCCTAAATATAAATAGTCTTTGAAGTATTGCAATGCAGCTTTAGAAGTGTTCAGTTTATCTATTGTACCATCAGTGGTCTCTCGCCATTTTCCACTTAGCATTGCTTTTAAGACTGGGCTTGCAGCAGCAAGTACTGCACGATGCATGCGTATTGAACCATCCTCCCCCTTTAGCTCAAAATCAGTCAACTCTGTGTCATCATGAAGAAGTGTTAAGGGGCAAGAACTTGTAACTATATCAATATGCCCAGTAACAATAAAACAGTATTTTTTCCGTTTTACATTATCCTGTAACAAGTGCCATGTTCCATCGTCACTTATGAAATTTTTATCCGTAATACTCATCATGTCATCATCATGTTTACTCGTAACTTTTATGATGTAAATCAAGTCGTCATCTTCGTATAGTTTTACAAATCTCACAAAAATCAAATTTTTATATATATTTGAATTCATATCCTCACTCAATAAGGCAATTACTTTGACCTGAAATGCTACTGCATTAATTTTAAATTCTCCAGTAGCCCATTCTTTGGATGCATAAGCGGCCTCGTTTGATACTATTAAGGTAACTTTCAACGAATTTCCTGTTAGAATTAAGTTGCTGACCTTCATCCTAGAAACAATGAAATATAGAGTCAAACACGTGAGTCAAATTAATTAATTATCTACCTACTTAAATTTATGGAAAAAGTATATGGTACAATACCAAAATACATCTACAAAAAGTAAAATTTAAAACTTTTGTTATTTAATGAATTTTAAAGGTAAGCAATATTATTTTATGAAGGTAAGGTACATATATATTGTCATCCGTTAAAGTATAGGTCAAGATAATTGATGATTAAACGAACTTACCTGTATGTGAAGTTCTATCACAATTATACGAGTGATTCGTACGAAAAGATTTGTAACACCTGTAAAAATAATATTTCAATTGACTTATGTAATAACCACGGAGGAAAAACAAAGAGGAGCTGGCCTAAGCAACTGTGCACTGTGATTTTCAACTAGGTCCTGACGTCATCATTGTGGGCGGGGCCTAAGTCAGTATGCTTTCAGCGTTCGTCAGGTGCACACTTAACGAGACTCGCATTATAAGTGTTTTTTTGCGTTTTTAACAAGAAAAGGATGAAGTTTTGTGTTTTACTATGTCAAAGTTACTCAGACAGACGTTCTGATAATATGGATGGCATCACATTTCATTTGTAAGTAATTTTATACGTAATTAAATATATAAGTTCTAGAACATTCTCAGCCTCAGCTATCAGCGTTAAAATTCTACTACTTGACACCAGATGGCGACACTTTTAGGAAGAAAATACACAAGTTTACGTATAATTTTGCAGTAGTATATTGTAATAATCATACGTAAATACTGAAAACTGTTATACACTTATTCCTAAATAACTTTTAGTATCTAAAACAGTAATTTTATCAATATATTACTAACTGGCCGCCATCTGTCGTCATATAGAATAACTTTTTAAACGTTACAAATATCCAGGACCGTAATACGTATTAAATTATTTTACCAAGTAAATAAATTTTAATTATTTTTATGTTCGTTTTAGATTTCCATCCAACGATAATTTAAAACAGCAATGGATTTCAAAACTTAATAGACCGGATTGGACACCATAGAAGAAGAAGATATTTCCATTTTAAATGAATCTTCTGTGCAAAAAATTAATATTACATCAGAACGTTATTGCATTTTAAATAAAATGAGTTTCGAGTCTTCGGATAGCACGGATGTCGAGCCTATGCCTGACGATATGTTATTGGAATTTGATGAACAATTAAATACAACTATAGGTGACTATTTGCGCCGTCAAATAGTAGCATATATTTCTGGGTATGTGGTCAAATATTTACATTCCAAGATCAAATGTGAGAGCTGTCTCAAAGAATAATATGCTGATAACTACGACGATAGTGACCTTGATTTGATAAAAACTAAAAATAAGGGTGGTCTTACTTTCCCATCTAGAGATGTCATAAAAATATGTATACGGACCGAAGGCAGTATTCGTTGTGTTAAATCGCAATCTTTGAATACTCCTAACTTTCGTAAACATAAAATTGTATCGAATACATTAAAATCACTTATTGGACAAGATTGTTTCAAAAAATCGGCCAACCATATGTTTGACCATTCACCTACAGTTAATCATGTTGTATTTCTGATGAAATCGATTGCAGAAAAATATATTGATATTCGTTTTAAGCATTTTGCCACAATACAAAACGATAGGGCAACCAACCGACAACAACTAACCAAAACTATTATTTACAGGTAATTGATGTTTTTTAATAAAATTATGTTTGTAATAACATTTTGTCTATTATTTTTAAACTACCTTAAAATTTAAATCTAAAGAAAATATAACTAGAAAAATATCCACGCGGACCAGGCAGCAGACGGGAGCGGGTGCGGGTTCGAGTCCCGTCTGCTGCCTGGTCTGCCTGGATTTTTTTACATCAAGCAGTTACATGTTTTAAAATAATAAAAATTATACCTTAAAAATTTTAAAATCGGTCAAATTTGTTAACGTTTATTTTATTTATTTACCTACATATTTCATTTTTTTGAAGCTTCAAGTTCTGACGTACGTCCCATTATATACAAAACTTTTGACATCTAGTGTTAGATAGCTGAACTACTACGTAGTAACATAAATATCAACCTAAGCTAGTTTTGCTATTAGCCGATAGATGAAATATTGAGAAGTGGGCGGAGCTGAACACCCCGCATCCCGCAAATTATCACGCGTCGTTTCTTGAGGAAATTTAATCACCACACCTCCTCTTTGTTTTTCCTCCGTGGTAATAACGCTCACCACTCTCTGCACTAATTTGAGGGTATATTTGAAAAACTATCGTGTAACAGCGCGTGGGTAGACCGAGCCTAGCTCTGCCAGTCGCTCGCTCCCGCCTTCATTAGTTTAGAGTACTACTAGCTTTTGCCCGCGACTTCGTCCGCGTTATCGTCGTTTTTCGTAAAAAAGTAGCATATGTCCTTCCTCAGGGTTCCGTGGTTTTGATGTGACAGACAGATTAACGTTCGTATTTTAGTAGGGAAATATAATACTGTTAAAAATATCGCAATAAGGAACCGCAGAATATTATTATTATCACTGTGCCCCGAGACCATCAGCGTGTAACTCCTTGTATGTTATTATGTTAATGTATTGGTAATATTGTTTAGATCGCTTTCACATGAGTCTTAAGTACATATAGAATGAAAATACTTCAGCGCAAAGCTTCCGGGTAGACTACGTTGAAATTTGACCCGTCCGGAACGTGAACATAAAAAATTCTAGGACTGCTAACCCGGGAAAGACCGACATAACTGACCATGTGAAAAACAACTGACACCGAGATCTACTCCAACAACACGAAAGGTCTGCCCTTGAGCCTTATTTATTGTCATTGCATAACACACCGATACTGGGAATTGCGTTCTTTTAAATTGGAATGGAAAATTATTTGGTATTATGGGAATTCTGGGAATAAAGATGGTTTCTCCTGCACCGCAACCTATTAAAATTTGAGCCTCGATTACATTTTGTTGCAACTGGGTTACTTTAAGCCGAGTTCCATTGCAAATTTCTGGTGGTCTTAAATTTCGGAGCAGAATAATCGGAATGCCAATTTTTAAACAAATTTCATGAGAAGGAAGTACGGGCATATTTAAAGAATTTAAAAATTCTATCGGGTAATTAGTGGCTTCTTGTTCATCGGCCATTCTATTTATTGAACTATAAACTTTGCTTTCCCCCTGGATATTCGACAGTATTTTATTATTAATCTCAGATGCCTGGACATTGCGAAGAGTTAAAATGGACCTTTCGCATAGCCAAGAATTGTTCTTATTTAATATATTTGTTACGTCACCGTAAACTGACGATGTAAGATGTTGTTGGGATTGCACTATACAACATAACTCAGAATAAGTTTTCCTTGGTGTAGCAGTGGATAGGTATCTTTGGTGAAGGTATTTTCTTTAATAATATATCAGAAAATTCACGATCATCCGGGTTATCTACAGTTCTCACTCGCATGTTTATAGTCAAATGCACCGATTGTATATCACGCCACAAATAAGAGCTTTTCAGGCAAGCCCTAACCTCAGCAGCTCGGGTTCCCCGTGGTATTACCGTTAAGGTTTGTCGGAAATCACCACAAAATAAAACTGTGATACCGCCCATGGGTCGATCATTTTGTCTTATATCTCTTAAAGTTCTGTCTACCGCTTCTACTCCTTTTCGATGGGCCATCGTACATTCATCCTATATGATTAAATTACACTTTGAACGAATATTTAAACACTACCAAAACTACTAATACGTGGTCCTAACTTTAGCTACCTTACACATAAAATCTAAGCGACTATTTGAACTAAAATATTCTTATAGAAATATAACCAGAAATATATACCTACAACTCACAACAAAAAAGAAATGAAAATAAAGCTGAAACGCCTGTGCAATACTATCTACCTATACCTCCTTCACTTAAAAATAAATACTTATAACTACTTTAATTAATAAAAGTACCTACGCTTAATAATTTTTAATTTGAACGAATATTTAAACACTACCAAAACAACTAATACCTGTTTTACAAAATAACAACAAAAGAAATTCAAACAAACTATTTAAAGACTAAAAGTCGCGCTGATAAGCACGGTTTCGGTCTCCCAGGCGGGGGAGCAGATGAGAAATCCTCATGGATACCCTACAGCCGGCTGCAAGGTTATGTCAGACTCGTACTGACTAAAAAACACCCGTAGGGGCTGCCTCTGGCCGGGAAGGCCTCTAAGGCTTCATCGGAAGCGATCGTCCCCCAGGGGGGGAGCGACGCAGAAAACAGATTTAGACAGCTCGCTCTCGGACCTTTGATACCCTACCGCTGCCGCGACCCGTGTCGAGCGCGGCAACCGTTACACAAAAATAATCCTTATAGCATGATTCAGTATTCACGTGCGACGGCGCGATGGCTTATTTCATGTATAAGTTTGGTGTTTCTATACCGAGTATTATAAACGTAAGAGTAAACAAATATGATCAGAATGCTCCGAACTGCTAAGCTATCGGGAGTTACACGTGTTATTGTGAGTCAACCATAAAAGATAGACATATGCTGTTGCGGGATATTTTTTAGACAATTTTATGTAGAATATTTCCGTCATACATGATTTCTATGTAACTTTAATCATTAAGGCTGCACACGCGACGGAAGCTTAAAAAATGGAGTAACTTCTCCCGTTTTCCCAACATTTCCCTTCACTACTCTGCTCCTACTGATTGTAGCGTGATGAAAAGTATACTATAACCTGCCCAGGAGTATGAAGAATAATTGTACCAAGTTTCGTTAAAATCCGTCGAGTAGTTTTTGTTTCTATAAGGAACGTACACACAGACAGACAAAAAATTTACTGATTGCATTTTTGGCATCAGTATCGATCACTAATCACCCCCTGATAGTTATTTTAAAAATATATTTCATGTACAGAATTGACATCTCTACAGATTTATTATAAGTATATGACCCCAAAATTTATCCAGGAACGTGACCATATTATTCCCAGATAAAATTGAGAAGTTTATTACGGGCAGTTGCTGAAAATCAGCATTTTACCTATTAAAGAGCAGGCCACACCGCCAGCTGACGGACGGAGCGGGGGCGGGCGAGCGAAGCTAGCGAAGCAGGCGAAACGAGGTGAATGAAGCTTCGCTGGACGGATATTTCGTTAGCTTCGCTCACGTCGCTCGCATCGCTGACGTAGCTGAGCTGGTTAGTTTGCGATGTGAACCCAAGAATGAAAAGAGGTAAAACGATGTCGTCCGCTTCGCCCGCCAGCTGGCGGTGTGGCCTGCGCTTGAGGCAAAAACACTGCTAAGCTTCTATTTGCATCACTGTCACTAATGACTGTAGTTCAGATTGGATATTTACGAATTGTTAAACTTATAATCATCTATGTCTGCAGTGATAAAATGTATTAATAATTGAGTCGTATTCGCTATGTGCGAAGTACATGGTGGGGGTATTGTGAAACGATCGCAGCGCTTATCGTGGCAGAAATACGCAACAATCCGGGAAAGTAAAGTCAATTTGCACGGAGTTCGTAATAAATAAATTTTTTAAAAAGCCTAATAATAGATGTTGTTGTGTTGTGAACTGCAAAAATAACGGCAATTGCATCACCAATTAATACAATTGAGTCGTATAGTATCAAAGGCGGCAAAGTAGGCGAACCAAATATTTGGCAAATCAAAAAAAAACTGTTTAGTTTCGTCTTTAAGGGAGGATAAAATATTGACATTTCACTACGATTTGTAGTTATGATGAATGTCAATTATAAAAATCCTCCCTTAAAGACGAGACTAAACAGTTTTTTTTGATTTGCCAAATATTTGGTTCGCCCTATTTTGCCGCCTTTGATACTATACGACTCAATTGTATTAATTGGTGATGCAAATAAATGCATTAAGTAATTTCTAGAAACAAATCCATAAAGTAGGACATAAAAATAAAACACTAGCAACTTTCTATACTTTTATTTCCATTGAAACAACATTATCCTATAATTCACTTTCAACCACTGAATTTACACTATAGTTTCGGAGTGAACGACGAGGACAGCAATTTTGGAATGTAACACAAGTTACGGACAGTGGGTATTTATTTATTTACATATTCATAAATATTTGTCACTTCACATCTGATCTACAAGCGAGTATCACATTATATATATGTAGTAATAATTAATTTTTCGATTTGATTTCTGAACACATCTCAACAATTTGTGCACAAACAAACATGACACATTATAAATATGCATTTAAAAAATAACGTGTCCGAAGCACCGAGAACAAAAACAAAACGGCATATCTATTTAAAAAATATATAATTTCATTTTAATAATTTACTTGTTTGAGGCCTATTTTCGTTCAGAAAAATTATATACACAAGAATTAATGGTTGCTTACAGGCGTAATACATTATATTTTGCGATTCTCATGTTATTGCATTGATCGTAATACAGATAATACACATTAAACTATTTTAACAACTTACTATTATAATAAACAAACTTTTATTTTACAAGTTAGCATGACGAAAAGTTCCAACTTCGATATTGACATGGTTATTACGTGATTTTGGAACATCGGGCCTTATTGTAATGCCGCGCGCTGACAATTTCGCTGAGCCACTGTGTTCTAAATACACTTAGTTTTGAGCCGCATCTCTGAGTATATAACCATTGGCTTTTTATTTATTAACACAACAACCTTGAAACTGCGTCGTTATACTTTCAATAGCTGCGAAATTACTTTGCATCCATTCTTCTACACAGCTAAAAGCCCAGAATAAGCTATAAAGAGCTTTCCAAAATCTAAATAGGTTTGTAGATACAATACTAATTGAATTATTATTAATTCTATTATTTCCATTAATAACACTAAAATTGGATTTTTTGTTAGATAAATATGATATTATTATAGCTATTAACGGGATTGTTACCATGTGCCTTGTTTTTTATGAGTCTCCGATATTTCGGCACTGTTGCAAGCGCCATAATCACGGAGCAACTGACATGATATCGGAGACTCATAAAAAGCAAGGTACGTGGTAACAATCCCGTTAATAGCTATAACGTTAGTGTCCATGAAAGTTTAAAAAAATATGATATTAGATTCCACAGTAGCCCGGCTATTAGACAGTCAGCGTACGTAATTATAAAGTAGTTTAATGGCGCGAATCACGCGGGTAGAACTCGGCGAGGATGGAAGCGGGGATACGTTTGAGCATCTCCTTGGGGAAGATACGGAGCAGCTGCCAGCCGATGTCCAGCGACTCGAATACTGTGCGGTTCTCGTAGTTGCCCTGGTTTCATTAGAAAAATGATCATGAAGAGACGAAAAGAGTATTCTCTCTCTAGTTTGGCCTTTTTTTATTACGCAGGCAAAACCTCTGTTTACAGACACTGGTGTCGATTCTGGCGTGACAATCTAAACTTAAAACTAAATTTAACATCAGTCTCTCTTTTTCATTCTGTATAGAGAACGACAAGGATGCACTGTTGTCAAATTTAAGTTTAGCTTTAGAGAATCATGCCAGAATCAACATCATTGGCGCCCTAAAGGGGGACACCAACGAACGGGCATAATACCTGGAGCTCTATTTTTGAATCATTCGCCTGATTTATACTAATTTTGAATCGATATAATAAATTCCGTATTTTTGAATCGCTCGACGATTGATGGAGGCGAATGGTAGAATAATTGCCAAATTTATGCCAGATATTTTCAAGATATTTCTCAATCTTTTTAAAATACAGATAAGTTGACGATTTGTTGCGACGTTTTGATCTTTTCTAACAAAAAAGGCAGAATATATACGTTTATTTTTCACAGGGGCAATGACTGCTATTTTATCTTCTTCCGTGAAATTAATAAAAAATTATTTTTTATATTAGACCGGTAACGCTTTAGATGAACGATTCAATGATACGGAGAAAATCAGTATCCTGCGACTTGGAAGTCGAAAGTGCCTTAAGTCGCATTCGACGATACTATGTCAGGCGAGCGAATCAAAAATAGAGTTCCTATCCTCTCGCAAGTCTCGAAGTGTACGAAACGGAGAAGCCGTTAAGCAGTCCCCGCGGCTTACGAGCGCTTACGGCATACTATCAGCTAAAAAATCCTGCAAATACACTCTACGCTGTTAAGTGCGAAACCGCGAGATCCCCGTTGAGGGACTTCACCGCGTCTCCGCACTCAAAGGAGTTAGGCTTACGGGCCGTTCAAGTATTACGTAAGCACTATAGGGGGGCCGGGGGGTCTTTGCTTTGCTTATTTTGATGACTTGGGGGTGGGGGAGTGGGGGGGGGGGGAGATAGCGATTACGTCAGTATCATTGATTCCGGTGTCATGGACTGCAGACTGTTAATTGGAATTAATATGTATACCGAAAATTCGAAAGAAGTTTGTTTTGTTTGTAATAGTATCTAATAAGATTATAATATTTGTACCTTACTCTATGATGAATACTGTGTCATTACAGTTTGTTTAAATAAATATATTATGTGCATTAAAGTCCTCTATCCTAAGCCTATTTAAGGACTGCTGCTCATGAAGCTCATGAATTGATAAAAAAAAACAGAATAAATTAAAGGAAAAATGCATATAGGTACCAATGTTTAACTTTGCTTACTTTTGCTGACAAGGGGGAGGAGGGGGTAAATAAATGTAATAAAGCTGCTTACGTAATACTTGAACGGCCCCTTAGGCCAAAGATAAATTTTCATTAGACGAATCTTTCTTTTATTCATGCATACGCAAAAGACGGGGTTAAGTAAACGAAATTCTATTTAGTCCATCAATAAGATAATCGAAATATTATGAACACAATTTTCTACGTTTGTGGATCAACCAAAAAATTAAAAGATAAAACGCGTCGTTCTAAGTAAAAATTGACCCACCACAATACCAAGACGTGACATCTTGGGACATTTCAAATCAATGTTTCAACTGTAGGAAAGTATAAAAATTACGTGTCCAATAGTTTTTGATAATGTCATCTGTCATCCCTATTTGTGTACAATTGAAACCTGCTAATATTATAAATGTGAAAGTTTGTATGTTCGTTACTCAATCACGCAAAAATACTGAACGGATTTGGATGAAACTTGGTACGCATACAGTTAACAACCCTTTACATATAGATAGCTTTTAACTTTGAAAGAGACATTGAAATACAGGTAGTCCTCGACTTACGTCGTTTCAAGTTACGTCAAACAATGTTTTGACACTATTCATCAAGCATACGTCAATTGTTTCGATTTCCGGCATAGGAGAATTCACTTGTCGCGAAGTCAATGTCCGTGGGGCCGGCGTCCGTGGGGATGTCTCGACTTACGTCGATTCGATTTACGTCGCGTATTCCGAGAACCTAACATGCCGTAAGTACGAGGACTGCCTGTACTGTTCATCCCGGAAAAACGTAAGTTTCTGTGGGATTTTCGAAAAAAGAACTAAAGTTGACGCGGGCGAAATCGCGGTCGGCCGCTGGCAGCTCAATAATTACCTGTGTGATGAAGTTCTTCTCGAACTTGGTGAGGAACTCGAGGTAGAGCAGATCGTCGGGTGTCAGGGCTTCCTCACCGACGACAGCCTTCATGGCCTGCACGTCCTTACCGATGGCGTAGCAGGCGTACTAAAACAAACACATTGTGTTTTATAAATGTTGCTACTTCTGATAAATGCTGATTCCATTCTTCTCATCAGCTAAAATATGTCCTGAATGCTGGTGGGAAAAATAGTGGAGCTCTCAACAAGTCAATTTGAATAAAGTATTATCAAATATAAAAAAATAACTCCACGATCTGACAGTCCTTGTCCATTTTTTTTTGACATAATATTAATGAAGAACTTTTAACATTTTCTTTTTTGTAGGTCCAATTTTGCACAAAGAAGTTCACAGACGCGTGTCTCAAGCGGATGAAACTCGCGTTCGCAATGATCCCGACTGGTCTGAGATGTCGCGTCGGTGAGCAGTAGTTATGTGTATGTTGCTCGCTCGCACTTTGTGTTTAGATTACCTTCTGTATTATCTTTTTTTTCGTGGTTATAAGTTACAAAATAAAACCTATTATATTAATTAAAATTACAACTATAATTGCTATTTCTTCTTTCAAATGTTTAATACTTGTAAAGGTATTCATTTGACATTGTGGGTTACCTACGATGCGAGGAGATGGTGCTGCCTTGCAGCTTAAGGAAGGCTACAAAGAATTCGACATATATCGTATAATCGGTAGCATAATTGGTCAGCCCATTCGCCCGGATAGCGAAGGGTGCGGGTTCGAGTCCCGTCTGCTGCCTGGTCCGCGTGGAATTTTTTCTAGTGATATTTTCTTTAGATATTGAACAAACTCACCAGCTGGTTGGAAACATCAGAGTGGTCCTTGCGGGTCATTCCCTCACCGATGGCAGACTTCATGAGACGAGACAGGGAAGGCAGCACGTTTACAGGCGGGTAGATCTGTCTGTTGTGGAGCTGACGGTCTACGTAGATCTACGTGAGAAATGTACGTTAGAAGTAAGCACTGTAAGGCTTGCGTTATGGGATACTAGGGTAACGGATAGAATACATATACTGTACTTATACATATAAGCATGTTTATATAGAAATACATATCGCACCTCCGGTGCGCCACTGTCACTAATGCAAAAACATTTATTTTTCAAGATGAGCGTTTAAAACTTTAACATCCCAGAACATACAATATTTAAAGATTTTTACGTGATGAAAAGCTTATACAGCTTAGCTACTCATCTAAAAAAAATTAAAAAAAAACTTTAATTATTGTATGTTTTGGGATGTTAAAGTTTTAAACGCTTCTCCTGAAAAAATGTTTTTTTTGCATAAGTGACAGTGTCGCACCGGGGGTGCGATATCAAACATTTATGACTGAAGTGCAAATGCTCGTATTCATCACACAAACATCTGCCCCCACCGGGATTCAAACCCTCTCGAGTCGGCGACACCATGAAACCCGGCGTACAAACCACTTGGCCACGGAATTCGTCGTCGTCAGAAGATTCAGTAGTTTATCTTTTTGTTTTGCATAAGAAAAAGAGGAATAAATTACCCCACCCCACCTGATGTTAATAATCCCAATGGCTTATGTGGCCACTCGCCATGCAAAGTTCTCGCCCAATAGCGAGTTTATACCTGAACTGTTTTGTAATGGTTAACTTGGCCGCAAGTTTTTAAAGTTTGCTGGCTAAATAGATGTCTTAATTACTGGGCCTTCTTATGGCATTATTCTCTAAACTTGAAAGTTAATTGGACAATTTCTTCAGATCATAACAAAGGTTATACTGCACGAAAGTATCATCAGTGATGTAAGCCCGTTAAATTGAGAATGGGACGACTAGATGTCGTAGTAGGTATTTTAGTTATTTATAGATACAACAATATACAAGACATTCATAATAAAGAAATTATGATTTTTACTGTTTACATATGTTTGCCAATTATAGATATTGACAATTCGGTTTGCAAACTATTCGAATTCGATAATGGTTCGTGCTAGCGGGGTACTGAACGTGCTACGTTGTATGTTATTATTATCGTTGTATTTCCATAATGTATCACATTTTGCATATAAATAATGTTGAACATTTAGAATAGTTACCTGTAATTATTAAAATAATCGTTTTTATTGTTTACTGAACATTTTGGAAATGTGGACTTTACCAACTTTGATTGTATAACCCTAAATTTAAGCCAGAAACATATTAACGTGTCGTGTCGTGGCGCGCCAGAAGCACATCGGTTTCATACGTTTACTATGGTTAGAGACATATCCACGAATCGTGTCGTGTCGACGCTTTAACCTCTCTATCTCTCTCTAACCATAATAAATGTATGAAACCGATGCGCCACGTCACGCCACGACACGTTAATATGTTTCTGTCTTACTCACCTGTCCCTCAGTGATGTAGCCCGTTAAATCGGGAATAGGATGGGTGATGTCGTCGTTGGGCATAGTCAAGATGGGGATCTGCGTGATGGATCCGTTTCTACCCTCTACACGCCCGGCTCTCTCGTAGATGGTGGCCAAATCGGTGTACATGTAACCTAGTGTTTAATATTATATTGTAATTACAATTTTCACTACATTATTAATATTATACATTATTTAGAGCTGGCAGCTACCTCGGACAAAGAATTAAGTCTAGCTATTCATAGGGGGAACGCTGCCAGTATCTTTGGAAACTTGCCTAAAGGGACTCGCTTTAATAATGTATTTTAGTTATTATATATATAAATTTTAAGGTTTTTAGTTATAAATATCTTACGATTTGTTCTTTAGTTAAATGTACATATTGTGAATAAAATAAAATGTCCCCATTTTCACTTGGTAAACAGTAAGGCCCGCTTGCAGCAAATTTGACAATACTCGATTCAACTAAATCTAGATATAGCCCCATAGAAATATGTCAAACGTCAATGTCAATTTGACATTATTGTATAGGTTAAAAATTAGTTTTAGTTTAATTGAGAATAAGCAAAATTGCTGCAAATGGACCCGAGAAACAAAGATGAATAAGAAGAGAATATAAATGTTTTAAAAAAATCATTGACTTTTCAAACAGCTTGAAATATTTAGATTAGCTTTTAAATGTTACTTTCCTCTTCCTTATCTTCTAATACAAAACACAAAAAGAACAGCAAAAGAGAAAGAAGTTTCTCAAAATAAAAAATGTTTTTCACTTCAGTACCAAAATAAAAGATACATCAATATTAAATAATAAATAAATAAGCTATTTTTTATGGCTTTTCGTATAGTGTAATGTGATTGGCCACAGTCGGGCATCGAACCTGGGAAACCACGTCGTCCGGGCACCTCCTCACGGGCGGCGGACACTTCACGCAGAGCCTCCGCGTACGAAGACATGTCAGTCAAGATTACCAGCACGTGTTTCTGGTTACAAACAGACACACACATAAATATTTGACACCTGCAGCTGTTTTTTGTTGTTGTTAATTTTACTTGTACGTTTTGTTTTACTTTATGTTATATGTATTTTTGTATTTTATGTGAATGTTATGTGCTGTCAGAAATAAAATCATTTTTCTTTCTTATTAAGGCGCTTCGAGCTAATATAGCCACGAGTATCAGCAGTGAGCTTATAATATGAACAGTAATTAATTAATCATTTGAGAAGTGTGTTTGAAGTTGGCTACAAGTTAGAGAGACTGCAGTTGTGCCGCAATAGGGGTGATGACAGGGTACAGTAAACGAAATTCAATTTAGTCCGTCAGTTCGATGATCAAAAAATAATGGACACGTATTTTTTCTTTGGGCAATCAACCAAAGAATGACAAAGATATAGCGCGTCAAAGTTTGGAAGTAGGGGCTCGTGACGTCACTTTTGAGTAAATTTTCCCTTATAAGTGTACTTAAACGTGACGTCATGCGACTTTTCAAATCAATATATCTCTGCAATGTTTATATTATGTGAAAAAAGAAAAAATACGTGTCCATTACTTTTTGATAATCTACCTGATAAACGAAGAAAAAAAATTAGTCATCATCCCTATTCCATTTGGTCGTTAGCATGTATTCGGGTACCCGAAAGACATTACTCGAATTCAGGCATACGAAGCAATATTCACACTGGAATACGGGCTGCAAGACGGTGCCGGGTAAACAAAAGGAAATCTACCCGAATACGAACGTATTCGACTCCGCTCATTTACACATAGTCGTTTACCCGAATTCCATTGGCACTATTCGGGCTAGCGACCAAATGTAATCGCGCCATAATATGATTTTGGCAAGGGTATAATAGCTGAGTTCGTTATTTGCATCTGTTCAATCTTTTTAGTCTGCATCATTCGTTTGGAGTTAGGGGAGTTAAATCTGTTTGATAAATCCGCTCAGTTCAGTCCGATGTAAATCTGTTTGCTCGGAGTATTTTGACCGACGAGAAAGATTATTCTGGTTATCTGTCACGTTGTGAGGTTAGTTTCTGTTTGAAGAATATACGGTTGGGCCATTCGTAAGTTACATTTTGCTCAGATTAATCCGTGATCAGGCGACCAAAAATGCGTCTACTCTGCGATGCAAATACCGAACGTAGCTAACACATAATAGTGCTAGTTGCGAGTGTATGTAGGTGTGTGTACACAAGAGGGCAAACCCATAGAAGTTAGACGAATTTACTACATCACAGAATTTATAAGGATGTCTGTTTCTAAATGAGTTTAATTTTGTGGGTAATTTTAGTAACAATTCACTCAGATTAATCCGTGATTAGGTGACCAAAAATGCGTCTACTCTGCGATGCAAATACCGAATGTAGCTAATACAAATAGTGCTAGTGCGAATGTATGTAGAGGTGTGTGTGTGCGTGTGTACACAAGAGGGCAAACCCATAGAAGATAGAAGAGTTTATTAAATTACAGAATTTATAAGGCTTTCCGTTTCTAAGTTTAATTTTATGGGTAATTGGTGAGCTCACCTCACACTGGTAGGCCAAGAACTCAGCAGCAGTCAAGGCCAAACGTGGTGTGATGATTCTCTCAATAGTGGGATCGTTGGCCAGATTCAAGAACAGGCACACGTTCTCCATGGAGCCGTTCTCCTCGAAGTCCTGCTTGAAGAACCGGGCCGTCTCCATGTTCACACCCATGGCGGCGAACACGATGGCAAAGTTGTCCTCGTGGTCGTCCAGCACAGATTTGCCGGGGATCTTGGGGAGAGAATAGAGATTTCACGATGCTACTTTACATCTTAATATAAAATAAAGTTGTATTCCCAGTCTGACTGCTAAATCTTGCATACTATAACATGATATTCAATGCCCTATCGTAAAGTTCCACCAATACTTAAGAAAAATTAAATAGAAAGAGAAACTGAAAAACAAATTGGGCATTGGATCACTGGAACACAAGGAAATGATGACTTTGAAATTGAATATAACCTTAACTTTAAATACAGGATCAAATGCTTTATTAATTATGAGACAGAGGCACAATCAGCATCGTCTACAAACGCCTGCCATACCAAATGCATTGCTGGCTTCAAGACTCACCTTTACAAGACCGGCTTGCCTACAGATCTGGGCGGCAATTTCGTTGTGTGGCAGACCGGCAGCCGAGAAAATGGGGATCTTTTGCCCGCGAGCAATGGAGTTCATCACGTCGATAGCGGAGATACCTGTGAGAAGCCATCGGGTTTGAGATGGGCCAAAGGCCGTATTGGCGCTGCATTATACATGCCGTTTTGGTACAGTCCGGTGAGGAAAGAATGAAAACGGACACACCGCGAAACACATGCCGTTTTCTTTATTATTTCATACTTATTATTAATTTCTACCGATAGCTTACAGCTTAGCGGTACTTTACGGGTGAAGGCAGAATTGAACGATATGCAGTGTGTGCGTGCGTGTGTAGTGTTAAATGAGTTTTGTTGATAATATGCGCCTTCCATTGCTGGACCGGGCCAAAACGGCATGTATAATGCCGGAATTAAAATACTAAGTTTTTTTAGGTAACAACACCAAATGATAGATTTTCTCTGTTCATGCAATGTGACCTGTGACAAATAAACTGTTGTACTAAGAATTTCAGTACATATTTAAATCACACAAGTTTAGTGCTTCAAGGAAAAAAAAAGTATTCTACAATAAAATTGAGTTTATTTAAATTAATAATTACAAACCTAGTCTAAAATGTACATACCAGTCTGGATCATTTCCTCAGGGTAGATACGGGACCAGGGGTTGATGGGCTGTCCCTGGATGTCCAAAAAGTCTTCAGCAAGGATTGGGGGACCTTTGTCAATGGGTTTTCCAGAGCCGTTGAATACGCGACCTACATAAATAAAGTTCAGTGTCTTTACTGGATATTTTATCAATATTACATGCATAGTGCTAAATTAAACATTGCTTGAAACTGATAATTTGACCACTTTAAGAGACTCCAAAGACAAGCTGGTATTTTCATGAAGTTACTTTTAGTTATATGTAATATCTATATTATATATTACATCGGCAGGATACCGCCCAAAGATATAAGCGTCATGCTCGTGAACGGAATGTAACGAAAGGAAATATGTCTGACGATTTATAACTGAGCAGCCAAAGAAGTTAGTAGCCAGCTGAAAAATCATTGCCAGATCTTGGTAATAGGAATTCTATATTATGGAAGCATGTTTTCGAGGCAAGGCATTAATCCCAAAGTACGTGACCGGCGCGCCCAACAGAAAGCCTGCTCAGAACAAAGCGTCATTTCTGTCACACACACTTTGACTACGTATACAAGCATTATCGTGCAGTTTCAAGCAGAATTTATTCTCGATAGTCGCATGTTAATATAAATATTATCGAGGATGGCTGGTGCACTTCTTCTTGCTTCTTTCTATTTTTTGATCTTACCCAACATGTCTTCGGAGACAGGGGTGCGGAGAATGTCACCGGTGAACTCGCAGAGGGTGTTTTTGGCGTCGATGCCCGATGTGCCCTCGAACACTTGGACGACGGCTTTGGAGCCGCTGACTTCCAGTACCTAAGGAGAAGAAGAATTAAATGGCATAAGTCATTTATTTTTGCAAAATAGCTTAGGAAAAAGCGCTTCTACACGTCTCAGTATTAGTTTATAACTACCAGTGCTCCGGGACAATAATTGGGCCAGTGCTGAGAAGAAGCAGCGAAAGAAACTCAGTCACCTTTGTCAGCCTCTTTTTCAAGAGTTCACAATACACTACAATTATAAATATTGATGCCAGATAGGCAGTTATAACATTCCATAAAAATAATCTTTTATATTTATCTTCGACTTTATAGTAGACCTTTTTCATTAAGGTACTTTTCAAATGGGCTTTTAATTTATGAATAGGCAACAACTGAATAGTTTGTGGCAATTTATTGAAAAATATAATGCACAGTCGCATAAATGAAAATGCTTCATCATCATCATCATCTCAGCCGTACGACGCCCACTGCTGGGCATAGGCCTCCCCAAAAAATGCTTATGCAGTCTGAAATGTGGAACGACAAGTTTATTTTTGTTAATTTGAAATAGGAAGATGACTACCTTTTTATTTTTAGTCAATCAGGTAGATTATAAAAAAAAATGGACACATTTTTTCAAAAAGGACATGGGGCAAAAATGTATGCCACGGCTTAAATTACATTTGTTTGAAAGGTATTATAGTGAAGATCATCTGTGCCAAAGGGCATCAAATTCCATCCCGGGGGTCTTTAGTTATTTTAAGTTAAATAGGTACAGGTACTATATCGAACGAATATTAATAAAACAAGGGAATTAATTTAGTTAGTTAGTTCGACCCTACATAGGGGGCTCAGGAATTAGTTCTTCACAAGGTGCAAGGTTGCCCACTTTTATTATTCTGCCGCGCTAGAATAAATCCAAAAATCCCCGCATGGGTTGGGGTTTTTTCAAACATTCTGTTCGTTATAGTAAATTAGGTACAATTTTTACTAGAAGTGACGTCACGAGTCTCCACTCACGCTCTATATCAATGTCACAATTTTAGAGTAATTGACGAAATAACAAATGTATCCATTACTTTCTCCAAAATCTTCCTGACGGTCTTAATCGAGTTTTGTTTATTTTATCCCCCATCACACCTATTGAATACAGTGTAAACTGGATTTTTAGAGTGTAGTTATCAGATTTCCGGATTCGACCTTAATCAAGCTTTTTGCCATCCACAAAAAATCTCATAAAAATTATAGCAACCAAATAGGTCAACAACTGGGGATAATATCTAAGTCTGTTTATCTTCCCTTACAGATTTTTCTTGTTTTGTAGTAGATTCACAGTTGATTGAGAGATTTAAGACATTTGATGGTGATTTTCATATTTGCTTTTATTATGTAGATTTGAAAGAAACAAATCTGGATATTTTAAATGTTTAGATTGCTTAGGGCAACAATTAGTCCTGTTAAGTGAATCTACAAGGTTATATATTTTGAATTTAATTCAAAATTCAAAGCATTACTGATTTCTATTCTGGATCCAGCTTGAAGGACCACTAATTGTAGGCGGTGAAATAAGAAAACGCACTCTTTGTCATCGAATATAGTAAAAACATTAAAACTATGAAAAACTATAATAACCAGATGCTAAAAATTGGAATGCTAACATTTTTTTTATATATATATTCAAAGTCAACTAGAATTAAATATCTATGGGGTAGTCAAAAATGGTCTCCTTTAATTTTTTTTTTGGAGGTAATATTAATTTTGAAAGTAATATATCTAACACTGAAATCTGATATATTTTAAGTGGGTAATTAATTTATGATCTTCTGAGATATTTTTTAGGAAATATATGTAAAGCTCACGTTGAAAAGTTACCATTGAATTGTACTTTAGACATTGAATTATTATGATGGGCCTCTGCAATTGGTAATATATTGGCTGTTTTTTATCTCTACCTCAAAATATCGCTAGCTAACCAAACTTCAATAACAATTTTTATTAACCTATTAAAAAAATATCAATAAAACTTATCATCACAAAATTCAAATCGTTTTTTAAGTTTAGGCACCTATTTATGTTGAAAGCTACGCCATCAGGGGCTGTATTTGTTTTATATACTGAGACGCTAAGTTGAAAAATGACTTCAATACCTATCATATAATTCGCGAAGTCGCCTTCCGCACTTTATTACTTGATTTGAAACATAAAATTAATAATAAAAACAAATTTGAACACACATTGAGAATATCGTGCAGACAATCTGCAATTAAAGTTAATTACAATAATAAACAGTAAAGTAGTACAGAGCACATTTATCTCGCATGGCAGCACCGGTTTACAAGCTTTAGCAGTAGAAAACGCTACGCAACACTGCAGAGGTCTCAAAAAGATACATCACGATTAATACTACCAATCTATATATTACCTATAATTCAAATCATTTTACAAAAATAAAGAAATAGAGCAATTACGATCACGCCTTTTTGTCATTTAAATATTATTAGATTATCAGCCTGTTGTATAAATTTAAATTATGATTGAATATACTTTGCAACTCCTGCAGGCACCTACATCCTAGGTCACTAAACTTATAATTTAATAAAAAAACATTTAATATATTCCAGTAAAATTTTCTCAAATCAAAATATCTAAAGTATAGTTTTTTGTTTGATTTTGTTCAAGTCGCGTCATTTTTCTTTTGTTTGAAGAAATTCCATTTTTTGTGTAGTCTGTATCACTTTTCACGGGTTGATGTGAAGACCATATAAATAGGTTATTGGGAGTAGTGTAAGAAAAAAGGAAAGACACTATAGAAAAGCTGGAAAGCTGTTGTTTTTAATTAAGTACCTATTTTAAATAAAATCTAAGACAAAGTGATTTTTAGCACACATTCGAACGTTTGTATCGGTTATCTAAAATAAAAAGACAATTGTATCACAGGGAAAGAAATAAAACAATTTGGTATTATTCAGTGATTTTTATTAAAAAACAACTTGATTTAAATTATGATTCAAATCAAGTGGATAAATGGTGCAACTCAACTCACCTGGCCAGACCGGAGGGTTCCATCTGCAAGTTTCAACTGCACAATCTCTGAGAACTTGGGGAACTTCACCTCATCAAGGATGACCAAAGGCCCGTTGACACCAGATACTGTCTTGTAAGCTATTAAAAAACAATATGGAAATACCTGATTAACCATAAAACAGATTAAGTTGATTCTAAGGTAAATATTGATTGTTATACAAATGATACAGGAATAAGTAACAGAATTGAATTAGTAACTACAATCAGCACTCTCCAAGGTCACTAAAACTCTGAACTCTAGACAGTCAAGCATAATGATGTTTAAAACTTTTAACTACAAAATAATGATCCCTGAACACCGAAAATATAAGACAGAATAACGAATCAGAAAGAACTACAGATGTTCAATTGTGTAGAGAAAGCGAGTTCATGGATGAAGTCATAAGACTTCACCATAAGGTCATAGCAGGCATATCAACTCGGAAAGAGATCATCACTATATCAACTCAAGCCACTTAGTATCTTTTGTATTAATCTCTCCCATGCAACTCACACTAATAGGAATCGTAACATAATCGCCTCGCCTCGGATAAGCACCCAAACGTGCATGGTTAACTCTCCATATATTAGCTTTAGTCTCTCCGTAGTGTAGCTTATGTCTAACCGTAGTCTAGCTTACATTACTCCATACTCTTGCTTAAGAACGTAAGATACATTGCCAAATGTCTATCCCTAGAGAAAGTAACCATGTTGTTAAGTGGTTATGGAGTGCAGACTCTTAAAACAGAGTGGGTGCTTTCTATCTTATGACTGATCAAACTGGTGCAGCCTAGCCGTCAACCAATGGTCGGTGAGCTGTTAGGGCAGCATTGCCTAATCGAAGCTAATCGGAACCGATACTGGAGCTGCTTTTCAGCTTACATTAGGTGAATGTCTGTTGAAAGCAGGCCTAAAGGGAAGTTCATATGAATCCCTTTCCGAGTTGATATGTGTGCTATGACAGACTCCTAAATAGTACAAGCACTAATTGGAATAATTTTGGAAAAACAGCTAGAGCCTTTTCCTCTTTTTGCTGAGTTTCCATAGAAGGAGCATGCATAATTTATTATGTAACCCATTTCAGCTATTATTGATGTTTTTAACATTTAGTTTTTCAAGCAACACAACATTGATTCGATCTGAAATTACATATCACTTTTTATTCTAGTTTTCACAAGGCATGGCAGGCAGATATAATTTTAAAGAAAGGTAAAGAACCAGATGAATGCTGTCCAAGTTAGATTTTTTTCTAGTTATTTTAGATAATGCAAGTGATTCTTTGTAATCCATAATTTTAATATAAATCAACTTTGATTACAATATCCCTGCTAATGCTCATGCATTTGACTTTTAAAGTTAATATTGCCCAGTATAGATAAAATATACCTATCAAAGATCTATTAGATTTTCCAATCACATGACATGAAAACAGCTGATGTTTCTTGACATCTCATAGTAAAAGGAAAGGAAATTAAATGCAAATTGATTCATTAATCTCTTTTAACTTGTGAAACATACTTTTATGCATATAAAAGGACCTTTTAAGAATACAATTACATATTTAGGGATTTTAACTCTTTTATGACACTGAAACTTAGTAATTTCTTAGAAAACAAGTATAATTGCTGTAAAGATGAAAGTACTATCCGTAACTCAAAGACTGAAAAGATAATGACTGGTACCTACCTACCTACATATAACTAGGTACTTAGATGAGAATAGAAAGCCCAAAGAAAAAAATAGGGCTCCAAATGCGACTATTGCTAAATGTTAACGCAAATGAATAGAATATAAGGACACAGAACAATACATTATTACTTTTTAAACAAAAAGAACACTAACACAAATAGGCGTAGTAATGAACAAAATCGATTTCCAGTGACAAAATTATGACGTTACATTCTGGATAGTAAATTGTTTTACTTACTCAGACGGGGCTGAGATATGAAGTCCCGGGATACGGCCAACACATGTTCTTTGTTGGCCTGGGTTGCTGAAAGGGTCTTGGCCATTTTTCAGTTTTCACTTGTGAGCAGCCCGTTCAATAAAATACTAAACTGCCTGCGCTGCCTCCTCGCCCGAAAACTGACGAATGGAGAAAAATTGTCTATGACCCCTTCACGTGCTGTCACGTGATTTATCACAAGGAAAATGTTGCCATCATAAAAATTTAAAAGCAATATTCCATAGCCTTCAGTTGCATCAATAGTGTCGATTCTGGCATGTTTCTCTAAAGCTAAACTTAAATTTGACAACAGTGTATCCTTGTTATTCTTTACACAGAATGAAAAGGACAGACTGTTGTTAAATTAAGTTTCAAGTTTAGAGAATCCTGCCAGAATTGACACCTATGTTGCATTTAGAATGCTTCGGCTACACCATGGCGGCACCCCAGCCATGACACAGCCGCAACTGCTTACATCGTTCCGAAGCTTCGAACGTTTTGCCACTAAACAGTTAAAAAAGTATGGTGATACAGCTTGTGGTCACATTATCAGCAGCTTTTATATTTTATACGATCTATCGCTCAGCGATAAACCAGAATGGTCGTAATCATTTTCAGAAAGATATTTTATGCGACATGTATTGCGCATGCATCTGAACTATAATATCCAGCTACATCCTTTATCTATGGGCTCAACCACTTATGAACAAAGCTAATCTGACTACGCAACAGGTTAAGTACCACCTCCCGAGTAATAACGCAACCGCAGCCCGTATATTCCGAATAAAGACGAAACTTCATGGCGATACACGCAAATACTCCAAGAGTAAAAGAGATAGATATACATATCTGTTACTGACATGAATCTCTTAACCTAAACGTAAATTTGACAACAGTATATCCCTGTCATTCTCTGTACAGAATGAAAAGGAATAGGTAATGACATGCCAGAAATGACACCGATATTTTCTATTCTACCATGTAACGTTGTACGTGAATAAGTCATAATATCCATAAGTTATAAAATTTAAACTAAATATTTTACAATTTTTACCATAAACTAAGTCAAAGGCGAAATCTTAATTTTATAACTTATTCAAAGATAATAAAAAATAGTAAGGAATTCAAATACACTCCAGCTTCGCAACCGCGCGCATGAAACGAAATGCGAAAGCGCGTTGATAACGGAATAGGAGGCGGGCTAAACATAAAATAAACCCGTTGAACAGCCGGTCCGCGTCAGAAGCTTTGAGTCACAGTCAAGCAATCTTTGAGTACACCCGTGTTCGTATTTACTTACTCCAATACGCTGCGAGATAGTAAGGTAATAATTCTACATTAAGTCCAGCTGGGGTGCTAAGCCTACCGTTCCGCAAGCGAAGACCAACTCCTGCCGGAGAATTTTCATCTGGGAAACAGCTGCACCACTTTAAACTAACGGACATTCGTCGGCTGTACCTGCCGATATTCCCCGCTGCCGCTTGGAACTACGAAGAAGCTAGACTTTCGACCTATCTGGAGACGAATGCTCTCAGGCCAGTAACCCTTTATTTCCGCCCTTGCTCAGCAAGTGACGGCCACAGAATTGTATTTAGGCAATATAAGGATTACTTTCTACTGAAACAATATTTTATTTCCAGACCCACTACGTACGTACCCTACCGTCCGCAACCATACTGTTAAAACGAGGAGAGTGAAGGGTATAAATGGAGGTTTGTTATCTCTTTTTAATAGAATAACCATAAAGCCGTAAGTTTTATATTAATCTGACACTTCTGACGCTAAAATCTGACGCTCTACATGTCGGCATATACGTAAAATAAATAAATAGAGTTTTGTATTCAATTGAAAATTAAATAATAAAATAAAAATAAAATATGTTTTTAAATGAAGCTTTCATAAATCAGACATTCATAAGGGCTACGGAACCCTTCATAAAATGTTTATGGGCTAGGCAGGCACTAAATAAATAATCAGCAACAGCCGTCACCATTTCGACGTTCATGTTGGACGGATGGTCATTAACAAGATAACAAGTGTGTAAACGCCTTAGACCACTTACATACGCACCATAGGCCGTATACAGAAAGAAAGCCGAAAGCCGATCGGCGCCGATCGGCGCTTACTCTGGCTGCGGCCAGAGTGCACTCAGATTCAGATTCTGAAAACAAGCGCGAGAAATAAACAGTGTAGTCTAAGCAGGTTGCCTGCTTTTTCTCGAGCTTTGTTTTCTGAGTCTGAATCTGAATCTGAATCAGGAGTGCAATCTGGCCGTACCCTTCGACTACACTGTTTATTTCTCGCGCTTGTTTTCGTAATCTGAATCTGAGTGCACTCTGGCCGCACCCTTAACGTTCAGATTCAGATTCCGAAAACAAGCGCAAGAAATAAACAGTGTAGTCTAAGCAGGTTGCCTGCTTTTTCTCGCGCTTTGTTTTCTGAGTCTGAATCTGAATCAGGAGTGCACTCTGGCCGTACCCTTCGACTACACTGTTTATTTCTCGCGCTTGTTTTCGGAATCTGAATCTGAATCTGAGTGCACTCTGGCCGTACCCTAAGGGTCTTTCGCTCAATTAAGTGGCCATGTTAAAATGCATTATGTTTCATAGCAGACGTCAGGTAAAACTAGAAAGTATCCATAAGACTGAAGGAGGAGGAAGATTGTGAAGCAAGCTTTTCTGCTGAAGTATAACTAGTCGTCGTCGTCGTCTGATGCATTGTACAGTGGTATGATGCATCAGCGCATCAGGTAGTTACCTATACACACATTAACCCGACTTACTAGAAATACCGAAGAGCCAGAAGCTTGTGCCATTACAGTAAATTATTTTCAGCGTTACATAGGTTTTTTTTTAAAGTACGGTCAACGAAATAATGCAATCTTGACAGGTCGTGTCTGTTCCATAAATTATCTAAAAGTAAGCACTGGTGTCCATTTTGGCATGATTCCTTAACTAAAACTTAAAACTAAATTTATCTTCAGTACCACCTTTTCATTATGTAAGGAGAACAAGGATACACTGTTATTAGTCAAAATTAGGTTTACGTTTAGATAATCACACCAGAGTCGACACCACTTTTGAACTAGTAAAAAAAAGATCCGAAAATAAACTAAATTTATAGGCATAAATGGGTTGGCCGCACTATAGAGTCTGGGGTAGGCTTGCTGAAAATATATCGATGTATCGATATATCGATATTTTTTGTTCGATATATCGATATTTTATGCTGATATATTTTGATTCGATATATCGATACATCGATACAAAATGACCAATATCGAAATTCGTATCAAAAACGATATTTTTTTTTTAATTATTAGCGGCATATCACGATCTAACTAAATTCGTATCTGGAAAAATCGTAACTGAAGCTCAGATTAATGATATTCAACATATCTATGATATGTGCTGTATTTAGTATTTTCTATGATTTGTAAATCTGTTTCGCTGGTGAATTGGTTGTGCTGAATTCCAGTATATTCTGTGGAAGTGTGTGACTGTCTAGTGTTGTTTACGAAAGATGCCACGTAAGGAGGCCCTGCAATAATTTTCATCATTCGAAAATAGGGTCTATTTTTAGGGAGATAATTTTCGTTCCATTATTATTCCGAGTGTCATCTTTTGTGAGATATTGTACTGTCATGTAGTGTAGCGGCAATATGGTACTTTGATAATTCTTTCTTTAATTATAATTTGTAATGATGTCGATTCTGGCATAATTCTCTAAAGCTAAACTTAAATTTGACAACAGTGCATCCCTGTCATTCTCTATACAGAATGAAAAGGAGAGACTGATGTTAAATTTAGTTTTAAGTTTAGAGAATCACGCCAGTATTGACACCATTGTTATTATTGCTGACCTAAATATATTTTTGGGAAAATTGGTCCGATATATCGATGTTTTTTTCGCGATATATCGAAGCTGATATTGATATTTTTTAAAATATCGATGTATCGATATATCGATATTTTTTTCAACTTTCGACATCCCTAGTCTTGGGTGCATTCCAAACTCTGATTCAAGCAACCCTAAGCACTGAGTGAATCATTAAAACCGTCTTCAAAAAAGGAATAGGCTCTGGGTTCGACTATATAAAGAAAGAAAGAAAGAACCATTTTTATTGACCATATGTTTTTCTTTTATGTATGTTCACCGATTCCGATGTGGTCCTATTTTAAACAAGTTAGGATCTGATGGTGAAATCCGGGGAAATCGAGGGAAACCTTCAAATTTCATAGGCACGCACGATGTTTTTTAAGCATGTACACCAATCGGAAAGAAATCCGATTCAATTGTGGACTGATTTCCTAAATTCTTTTTTTATTCGAAAGAGTGCACTTCCAAGGTTGTCTCATTGGAACCAACTCAAGACCTGATGGTGGAATTCTGCGAAATCGAAGGAAACTTTCTTAAAATATTATTACTTGGACGATGTAATTTTCACAATACTTTGTATATATAAAAAATGGAACTAAAAAGTAGAAAATAATAACTGGTTCATGATTTGGAAGTCGGGCGGAGTCAAGATTGAAACATTAAATAGATTTTCGTTTCTGATTGCTAATAATACGTCTTTCAATCTTGACCCGCCTGACTTTCAAATCATGAACCAGTTATTATTTTCTACTTTTTAGTTCCATTTTTGATTTTGAATTCGATTTTTTGTTAATTACCTTGACGTTTCATTTTGACATAAGCATAATGAATGACAAATTACACTTGTACCTGGAGCGTAGGTTTGGAATAGAGGATTTTATTTACTTTTTGTACGGCTGATATGATGATGATGACTTTTTATGCTCTTTAGTTTGGAACGCAGCGCAGTAGGGGTAAATATGTTTCATAGAGTTGGTAACATTGGCTGGCAGTTTTTTTGTATTGCCAACAGTGTTGCCAACTCTACGTCTTTTAACGTAGATCTACGTATTTTAGGCCTTTTCTGCAAACCTACTAACTTCAGTCCCAGAATCTACGTATTTTCTTTAATTTTTTCAAATTTGTAAAATAACTTAATTCACTAGAATAAAGAAGAATATTTTCCGTTACTTTACTTAAAAACTATAGAAATGATTATTTCTTATAAATATATATCTAAAAACTCCTGTATCTTGTAGAAAAGGTTCACGTTATTGGTTTTGTTGACTAAATTAATGCTGGACGCAGGATTTGTGAAAGCAGAAACGCCAAACTCTTTGACTTAGTAGGTACATTCATAACCTTAAAAAAAATATTTTTATACTTTAAATATTATTTAATGAGTACTTACATCGAATTGATCTTTGAAAAAAGAAATGATGACTTTCAGTCGATAAAGTTACAGGATTTAGCAAGTTTTAAACATGTGTTCATGTGTAAGTATGTTTATTTCTCTTGGCACACAATTTAAACCACAACTTTTCTAGAGTCTGTTACCAAGTGTATCATGATAACTACTATATTTTCATGTGATCTATTAGAAATCATGGTTTTATAATATTAAATCAGAAAGTTTATTTCCCTACGTGCTTGCGAGTGTTTGTTTACAAATGTTTTGACGTCATAGCATAGATAAGTCGATATATATACATATTATATATACATATTATATATATATATATATATATATATACATAGATAGACTAAATAGCGTTTTTGTATGTCTTCTAGGTAAAAAAAATACATTTTTTCGGTCTGATAGAACAATTATTAACAATTTAAAACATAATTCCAAAAAGTGTCAACTAGCCTATTTCACAACAGCGTAGAGAGACTGATGTTAAATTTAGAGAATCATGCCAGAATCGACACCCACCAGTGTCTGTGTCTGATGGTAAATGTCTACCACAGCATGGTAAATGCTTCCAATGCATCGACTTCTCCAAGAACTCTTTCTTCTATCTCCCGTTTTTAAAGAAATTGTATAACCAAATACTCGTTTTATTCGGTTTCACCTAACTTCTTCATTTCACTCAGAAAAAAGTACGTAGATCTACGTACTTTTCATGTGCAAAATTTACCAATTCTACGTAATTTTCTCATCGTGGCTACGCCTTTTTCAAAATCCGAGTGGGCAACACTGATTGCCAATAAATTAAAAAAAAACTAGTCTCTCAAAAACTGGCGCTCTAGTAGCTTGTGTTGCGGTTGTCGTAAATAAATACAATACATAGCACCCTGTAATAAAACCACATGCACTTGTGAAAAGACTCGTCTTGCATATTTTTTTCCTAAAAACCTTAATACGAGTAAAAATGCCCGTCGTTGGCAAGTTAATACCCCTTGCTACGGGTTGTCTTAGTAGAGCCCTGCCTGCATCTGCTGTAAAATCAAACCGGACCTACTTCACATACACTCAAGAACTATCTCAACCTTTGGACCGCAGTCCAGAATTTGTTACTGCTCAACAAGCGTTCGAAAAATGCTTAAAATCCGGTAAGTACACAATTTTTTCCTGTTACAGATGCATGCGTTTATATCGTCATCACCTTCATTATTTAAATAACACCGAATTCGTAAGAATACGACTCTTTTTTAACATTTTATTATTATTTTCAATTTGGCCCCGCACGACTGTTTCTCATCATCATCATATCATCATAGGTAGTTATTTATATAGTATATAGAAAGGTATACATACACAGAAGTGTATTGTATACATATTTTAAATACCTAGTTTGCGTAGCTAACTTAGACACATTAGCATGAATAATTTGTCACCACTCTATGCAATTGATAGGATAGATGCAATGTAAGCTGATTGCTTTGTCCTTCTTAAACCTTCATCCTTAACACAATTGATTTAGAGTTCATAATAGAAGTAGTTCCATTATGGTGTTCAAGGGCCCCTAAAGATATTACAATAAAGCTTAGTAGTTCAGTGGGCAATTTAGGTATAACCTATTTGATTGATCCCTACATAAATGCTATTGATTCCAATGAAATTATGATTTAAATTTTTAAATTTTTTATTTCATTTAGGTATTACAGTCGGTCTATGTATTTGTGTTGTATACTTCTAAAACTATAAATTTAATAATAAACGCTCATTAACTGTACAAGCTTCTCTACTTACATTTTATCTCACATTTAACAATATCACACACTTCACTTGGTTTTTCTGATTTGCTATTTATTATTGACTTGACAACAGTCTGTCCTTATTGTGCTTTAAAGGAATGAAAAAGATATACTCATATTAAGTTTACAAAAAGCAAATATGAACAGCTAAGTGAGATGCCCGCATAACGTTGCATAATATCAAATGTGTTTGGCATAGTGCCCAATTTCTAGCTCTGTAGAATGGGAAATACTTCAGCTGAATGCTATAATATCTATGTATATCTCTATCCAGGAATAGTATGTTATCTACAATGTATTTATATAATTAGCTTTTGCCCATGCCTTTGTTTTATTATTGATTTTATAAACCTACTCTGATTATTGGTCATATGGATCCATCAACAGTAGGAGATGTTATTTGAAAATGTTCCTTATTAAACATCAATTATATACTTTTCGTGTACTTGCTCAATACAATTATGGACAAAAACAAATTTAGCATTATTCATGGATGCTGTTATGTATTATGTTGTATTCTTTCTTATTATTGTAGTTCATGTAATATAAATAAAAGTCTTTATTGTTGTTTTCTTTCTTACATATTTTCTTTATGTATACATTTTTGTTTGTTTGAGGTTGTCTTGCTGTTCAGCATAGGCATCCTCTAATGACTTCCAAATTTTTATGTTTATCTCTGCATCTGATTCTCAGGTGCAATAATTTGTCCCAGATATATACTTGTCTTAATATTCAATGTCATTGTTGTCTACTTTTTTCATAACCTGGAGGTGCTTTGACATGATTTTAGTATTTGCAGTATTCATGGTCAGACAGACCTACCTCTGCACTTTCAATTGCAAATTGTTTGATAAATCTCTTGTATGTTTTTTGGCTTGTCTCTAATAATGATTAAATCATCGGCAAATCATAAATGATTTAACATCACACAAATACAGAAATACAAAATCAGGGAAAAAGCAATGTTTACTCCAGTTTTGAAATCTTAATATATATTCTTGAGTTGATGAAAAGAGTTTTTGGTGATAAAGGGTCTTCATGGCGCATACAGTTCATATATATTTTTCGTATAACTGGTGCTCTTCTTCCTCTTGCAATGGGCCTTTTCGCAACTCGACGTCCATACGGCGCCTGTTTTGCGTGAAAAGGAAGTGTTGCTGGGGTCACTCCAGCCAGCCCAGTTCCTCCAGGAATGACTCAAGGGCTTCACATTGGTGATTGCCTCTTGGGGGTTACCCGGTGATCTGAAGTATTTCGCGCGGTATTCGACCACTCGGTTCCCTTCCAGCAGAACGTGTGTAGCTGTTTCTTCTGTCTCTATGCATCCGCTGCATAGGCTGTCCGTGACACCTAAGTAAAAAAGATGTCTGTTAAAATGCTCATGTCCAGTAATAGCACCTGTTACCATATGTACGTAATGTGGGTCTACTTAGCAGTAGAAGTGTGCTGTTTAGGAGAGAGCAGCGTTCGTCCCTGGCAAAGCGAGATTGGTCTGTCTGCACCACGTCTCCAGAGAGAGCCAGTGTTGCTGGTGGAGTGCGGTTGTGCGCTTGCGGATTTAACTGACAAACCAGCTTGCCGGTATCAGAATGATTGGTCGGGATCTATTGGGGTCGTTTATGATCCTTGGCGCCACTTCATCCGCAGCATCTTTGCCGCATAATCCTCTGTGTCCCTTGATCCATTGGATAGTAATAGAAGTGTATGACCCACCCTTCCGTGTTTAAGGTTTAGTGACATCCTTGTAGAAGGCTTAATCTGACTTATGAGACATCTAGAGCTTGTAAAACTGATTTGTAGGACAGGATCATAAGTTCTTGTCCTTTTGCCTTTCTGGAGAGGATCGCTCTTGCCGCCAGTATGATGCCTATACACTCAGCTTGAAAAACTGTGGCTTAAGGGGAAAGCCATTAAGCGATAGTATATTGAGGTCCTCGGAGAACGAACCCGCGCTCCTGGCCGATGAGGTCTCTGAGCCGTCGGTGTAAATCATGAAAACCTTCGGATCATTGTCATCCAGTATGCTGTACTTTTTGTCAAAGATGAAGGCAGGTTTGATTTTCAAAATGGGTAAAATACCCATTTCTGTAGTATACCGTTGAGATGTCTAGCTCCTTCGAACCCTTCGATTAACAATCCTTTAAATAACGGATCAGCGCGTAAAATCCGTCTCGGTAAATATAGTGGAAGTCACTTGAGGCGTGAGATCTTATTTTAAATTAGTTCGGTTAATACAAAACGAAGTAACTCGCTGGCCAATGACTGGTAAAAATATTTTAAACAACTAGTGCTGCGGTTGGTGCCGTACTCATGCACCCAGTCACCGCCTTTGGCCGTCAGTATCTGCCGCTGGAAGTTTTGTAATTTACTGACGCAGGATGCCTGGGTAGATCTCGGCCACTTTATGTTGGAGTCATAGCTTACCATTGGTCATATGCCTGTATGGTATAACCACAGGAACAGTTTTTGTGCAAGTCCCCAACGCTTCCCTAACATTTGACGGCATTGCCTAAGTGTTACGCTGGCTGTCTTGATTTTGTGTTCAACATGGTTACTCCAGTTTAGTTTACTTTCAAGTGTATGGCCTAAATACTTTACCTCCTTTGACATGTTGTACTGTGGTACCAAACAGCTTCGACAAGTTGAAAACACCTTTCTTTGGTTGTAAACATTACTTTAGTCGAATTTACTGCGAGTTCATATTTCCTGCACCAGTTTCAAAGCACCTTGCATGATGTTACATACAGATAGTATAGGGTCTATGGTGTTGTGGTGGTTCGAGTTTAGTTTGGTCAGCAGGTCGTGCACTATAAGGCTCCGCAGAAGTAGCGAAAGAACTCCTCCTTGCGGACATCCTAGTGCCACAACTGGTGTACTTAATTTCAAATAGTGTTGATACGAGGCTACACGATAGCTCAAGAAAATTTAGTAACTCAGCTATGAACTTCTTTGTTTTGTGTCCATGATTGTTAATTTTGCCAGAGCTGTGTGGAATTAAGCAGAGCGGAGCCATGTAAATAGGCAAGTGTTTTCATTGAAGCTGTGCGAATATAAGCATTACAGAGCTGAGCGGAGCTGTGTGAAGTGGAGATAGTGGAGCTGAGTGAAGATGAGCTGAACGGATTATTTGCAGTCAGTCAAACAATTGAATAAAACAATGCTACAGCTCCGCTCGGCTCAACTCCGTGCCGCTTTGCCAAGCTTAACTCCACGCGCTATACATTTGATTGTTATTCTTCTGAACTCTACTAACTCTGTTTCCACTGAAGTGAAGTGGAGCGGAGGCAATGCGATTTGTATTTTTTTTTTAGAAACGGCTTTGCTCTGCTCTGTTTCGCGAAACTTGCTACTAGGATGCTGCAGCCGGATTTTGGTATTTTTAAATAGTTTTATCTGGAAGGACAACGCATGTCGAGACTTCGAGATTATGATGAACCCAAAACTTCACTTATAGTTATTGATTTATCCTTACTAAAATAGTACAAACAATTAAAAGGTTTTTCATACTTTAACATGTCCACAGATGATATAATAATCATTATAGTATGTAGTATGCCACATGCTTTTAATAATAACTAATTTTAAGAATGCTTTTTTCATAGCACTAAAACCATTATAATATTTAATGAGTTAAAGCTGCATCGCAACATCATGGTCCATTTTCATGAGTGCATTATAATTAAATCAAAATTTTAACATATATTCTTCTTAGGAGAGAAGACATAATAATAAATAAGTGTAATGTTTTATCAACTACAGTCTACTTAAATGAACTGTAGCTGATAAAGACTATTGTGTGGGTGTGACAATAATTTTGTTTTTCTTAATTTTTATCAAACTAATGTTGAGGTATACAAGAGGGTGATATCAAAGTTCATGATGTGACAATAAGAAGACTGTATTGTTACTGCTTTTATTGTTATCTTATTTGGTTTAATACAAAATATCTTTGAAATTTAAGTTACGTATTCTTTTCAAATATCTTTAAAACAAATACGATGTATGTATGCGAGAGTATAACATATTGTTTATTAGACACCTTATGACCTTATGGTCGTTTAAGCAAATTAATGCTATTTTTACCTAAGAATAAATAATAAATTATGAGAGTAAGTGTGATCCCAAAATCGAAGTTCTATATAGTCCGTCAGTTAGCTTTATGAAAAAATAATGGACCCTATTTATTAGTTTGTCAATCAACAAAAACATTACAAAGATTAAGCGCTTCAAAGTCTAGGGAGTGGAGGGTCGTGATGTCATTAATTTGTAAGAATTGTACCAAGACGTGACGTCATACGACATTTTAAATCGATATCTCGGTAATGTTTATATTATGTGAAAAAGAAAAAATACGTGTGCAAAACGTTTTCAATGTACTGATCTCGATGGCGCAGGTAGTATTTTAGTTCTATTCCATCCAGAGGGAAGGCCTGTACCCAGCAGTGGCGTCATAAAAAGGCTGATGATGAAACTTCCTGATAGACGAAAAAAAAGAGGGTTTAAAAAACTTATAAGGTTTATTCTATGTGCAACAGTTCCTTTTTCTTTATTACCAGTTTATGTCCGATTATCCGAATCGACCCCGGTCCCAATTAATTCGGATAATCGACGTTCTACAGTACTATTTTCCAAAGTTCAAGTTGAAAATATTCACACAGTATTGTTCTGAATGTACCACTTACCGAAACCTCGCCAATCATTGCATCGCTGCAATCATGCATGAATACAGCCATATGCTATTCTCGACACGACGTTGACCTCGACGACGAGAATTACTTAAAATCGATGTTGCGCTACCAATATGCTCTGTTGTTTTTCTTATCACCAACCTTTTTCTTGACGCTTATACATAACACCGGACTCTTTGGATGACAGATAATTCTCATCGTTTTATATAAAACTGGTGTTGTTATAATTTTTATTTTTTAAGCATGTAACTGCTTGATGTTTAAATCTAAATAAAATATAACTAGAAAAGAATCGACGTGGTCCAATAAGCAATTTTTTTAGGGCTACTTACTGTTAGGAGTCAGTACTTATACAGTATTTAGTTAGTGGGTTTATAATACCTACTATTAATTTTATTTTTGTCTGCAATTTTCTACGTGACTGTACTGTGCTTAACAAAACTGTCAATAAGGTCCAACTGGCAGTAGGGTATATATCTTGAAGGTCCAATGTGCACCAAAAAAGAGGTCCAATGGGCACATTTAATATAAAATTTTTAAGAAAGTCCAATGGGCACATTGAATATAAAACTTTTTAAGAAGGTCCAATGGACACCAAAAAAGAGGTCCAATGGGCACTTTTTGCTTTTGGGTCGAATCTTGAGGGTCCAACGGGTACTAGACCACTCAAACCTGGTGTTTCAACTGGTGTAAATAAACAGTGTATTTTGAATATGTGACATTTTGTCAGGGCCGGATTTAAAGCAGGGCAGACGAAGTTGTGACCCGGGGGGGGCTATAGAATTGTTGATCGAAGAACTTAAAAGATGAACATATGCTGTCGCGGACTTTTTATACCACGTTTAAAGGATTCCATTCCGTCATGCAGGATTTTTGTGTAACTTTAACCATTTACGCAGCGCAAATGGATTATTTTTTCCCTTTTTCGCAGCATTTTCATTGATGCTCCGCACCTACTAGTCGTAGCGTGATGATTTAAAACCTTCCTTGATAAATGTACTATCCAACATAAAAATTATTTATTATTTTTAATAAAAATCTTAAGCTAGCGCGTTCACCCAAACTAATAAAAAACATCTTTAACTTTATAATAATATTCGCAACTTTGTTCAAAAATTAGCATAATATTTTTTTATGAATACATTTTTTTTGGTTTCCCTTATTTTTTGTTATTATCCTAACTGTGATGCTTGTTTTGTTGCACAGTAAGTTGACAATACACGGTAATAATATATATAATATTATTATAGATAATATTACTGTGACAATACTTTGTCGAAACGCACTTTCCGTAGATATAATGTTGGTAGTTGTAAATTTATACGTTTTCAGAAAATCGAATCAGAGTTCCATGGTTACTACCCGCTAGAGCGAAGTGACCCGGTTTCTTTGCGGTTAAGTGTATTATATAAAGTTCAGTAAAACATGATGTGAGAAGACAATCCTCCGTCTATGTTACCTTTTTACCTAAATATGATTCCATTCATGTCAATTGTGTTTTCTTTAAAATAATAATTTGTAACGTTATCTGATGCAGTGTAATCGTGTAGATAATCTTAACCAAACACATTTAGTATTTAGTGGAACTAAGGAAAACACCGGCCAATTTCACTTCATCATAGTGATGCAAGACGTGTCGTCCGTTGACGAGAAGGGTCATCGTATTATTCCCGGTTAGTGCAATCAGCATTAAACGGGAATAATACGTTGACCTTTGGTCACGTATTTCCCATTATGGAACGAACGAAGATGCGATTTTTAAATATTTCTGTCCTTATCTTGAAGTGTAATTTAGTGGGAACGCAGATAACATAACATTATCACTAATTAAATAATGTAAATGAATGAGATTTTCAAATCATGGTGTTAATTGTATGGTTATTAGTTAATAAGTTATTTTCTTGAAGTCTGCAAAGAAATGATGGATAAGTAATGATGATGATAAACGCTTTAAAATAAATGTTAACCATTATTGAAGTCATTAGTGCCTCCAATGTATGTCTGTGGAGTCGACTTTCTTATTTGTAGAAAAATAATCTTTCACCCGAAACATAAAAAAAAACATATTCTTCTTTCACTTATTTTAGGGTTCCGGAAGTAACCACAGCGCCATCGAACTCCATTAATAAATAAGGGTCATACATATTTAAATGATTCTCAAATAATTACTAATTGCACAGGCACAGCATGAAATAGAATTTCCATCCTAGCTATCCTAGAAAAATAATTGTATTGCAAACCTAAAGGGAAGCCTTTAGGTTAGCCTTTAGGAAGGTTTGCAATACAATTATTTTTCTTTTGCGCTCTGCTTAGTAATTTCCCTTTAAGTCAGATGTACCATTGACAGTACCCCTAGCACGTACCAATATCGAATTCGAATCGTTTGCGAGTCCGAAATGTCATTGTCAAATATGTACTGATTTTTAGTTCTCGTTACGTACTTTGTGCCGCTGCTGTTCAAGTTTGCATACAAAATTTGACATTGACATTTCGGTTTGCAAACTATTCAAATTCGATAATGGTTCGTGCTAGGGGTAGAGTACCATTGATGGTACTACTGACACTCCTACGTCACTAGTTCTATTGAAAATTAAAAAACAAGACTGCCGTTAAAAATGCTACTATATTTGTATATATTTGATATGGTCTCATTAAGACCTTTCAAATGATACCGTTCACATTTATAATATAAAGGCGAAAGTTTGTGAGTGTGTTGCGAAATGGCTTGAGCGATTTTAATAAAATTTGGTATGGAGTTAGCTGACACCCTGAATTAACACATAGGCTACGTTTTACTGCGGGAAAATATCCCTCATATACGGCGTGTAACACCGCGGGGCACAGCTAGTAGGTACTGTAATTATTAGAAGCTTTTTTTGATAGAAATTGACATTTTGACATTGCTGTTATTTCAATTTTAACAGTTTAGGTATACTGTTTTACCCAGGATGGTGAATAGATTATAACCGATCACATCTAAATCGGTTCAGGCGTTAAGAAGTTATGGTGGAATAAAGAATTGTACATACATACATGAACCCTGAATATATTACACTCTTTTTTTCTTGAGCAGTCGAGTAAAAAATACAATATAATTCCCCCCGTGTTTACTCGGTGAAGTATCATGGATGGTACTACTGACACGCTTTTACTTCAATAGTACCATTAATAAATATAATATATTCTATCTAAATCTCTTATTTTTCTTAAAATACATATATATATCTTGACAGATTCGACGGTGTACTCCCAGGGTGCGGCTGCTACTCCAACGCCCCTGCTGGACGCGATGACACATGTAGGGAAGGCTGCCTCCTTGAAGAACATAAAGGTCGTTCACATGCACACTGAAAAGGAAGCCGCTTACACCGCACCCGAGTACAAGGACATATTCAGGTAATTATCGTCAATAGCATATTAATGTCCCTGTCTGCTGAAGCAAAGGACTTCCCTATGGACGAAATAGGGAGATTTGGCCAAGACTAGGGTTACCAGATGGCCGGTAATCATCTGGATCCTCTCGACTATTTATGATTTATAAAAAAAATAACGAAATATCTCGAAAAAAGAATATGACGATGCACTTTTCGTTTACCCAGACAGGGCACACTTGTCCGCGTCTAGCTTAAGTAGGACGTATGACGTCATACTAGGTCTCCCAGTCGGACAACAATCCCAAACGATTTTAACTTCTCGATTTGGCAATCCTAGCCAATCCAACTTCTTCCGCCCTGAGGAGGGTGCTAAAGACTATAGATGAAGCCGAGACCAACAATTCCGAAGCACGGAAGAGCTCGAGATTTTTTTTTTTTATTTTGGTTCCCTTGATGTGATGTATGTTTATCTACTATAGGTATACTTCTTCTTCAACCATATAATTATACTGTCATTACAAATGTATATATCTCTCTCTCTCTCAGCAGAGAATAAATACTTACAATGTAACAAACATAGCATTTGTTATTTTTTGCCGTCAGTAAAAAGTCTGTAGCGTGCGCCAGCAAATAGGTATTATGCATACATTATTGTATAAGGAATTCTCCTTGCGTTCATGCCAATGTTCGCATTATGCGAGGTTCGTGCTTACTTACTTACGATGAAAGGACAATGTTAAAATTGGCCTAAGAACCAACACCAATTTGGCATTTATGATAATTCTTAGTATATTTTTTGCAATAATTATCAGTATTTAGATTGTGACGGTCACTTCTGGTTAAGTAAGCTAAATTAAAAAGTTAAAAAATAATCTGAGACAATAAATACCATTTTATGTGTATAATATTTGGCAGCGCTGCAAACAAAACACTCTTTCTTCCTAATGCCGGCACTTCACTTGGCTATTCGTATTTGCTACTTTAAAATATGACATCAGTCTGTCCTGTTCATTCCTTATTAAGCATGACAAGGACAAACTGTTGTCAAGTGAAGGGCCGGCGTAAAACTCGTTACTCTGTGGTTGTGGTGCATGCAGTTGCATTCGTAGTAATCTGTGGCATTCGTGCATTCCAAAGAGTAGTATAATAAACCGGAAAGTGCATTCTCGTTTCGGATTACCTGTTGTGTGTGTTTATTTGCGATTGTTTTTCGTTTAATTTAACTATTTCGGCTTTCTTATATACCATCGCTGTTACCAAAGAGCAGAGCCCTTATTACCAAGTGCTAGTGAACCTGTGCCACAACATCCTGAGAGGATCATACTGGCAAATTATTCAAGAACACCTGATACACATTCACGCTGCATATTTACACAATATACCTACATGTGATATACAAATAAATACAATAAACAATATGATACAGTTATGTGAAAAATAGTCAATAAATAAGAAGCAAAACTACAGTTTTTATTTTATTCATGATTCCTACCTAACCAAGTTTTTCCTAATAGTTATTCTTTAAAATAGCACCGAATAAAATGAATTAGTTGTAATATTAATTCACTTCATACTGAGTTTATACTTACTAAATTCATAGGTTGACCTATGTTTCATTGAATATTAAACATAACCTCAAAACAATTTTAGTTTTCCTTATAATTAAGTTCTCAGAAGTGTCCGCCAATAATTACTTACGATTTTGAACCTAGAAAATAATATTTCATAATTGTTGGTTCGTAGGCTAACTATGTATGGACGCTGAACAATGTCCTTTGAGCGCCATCCTGAATTCCTGACACTAGCAAAACTACAGCAATTAAAAAAGATATTTGTACAGCTGCAGATTAAAATGATATTATGGAACTTCTTCAAGAAGTTAGCAATTAAGACGATTATCGCTTGCACTCGATCCCATTAAGGGTAGGGAACTCCAAAATATATGAAGATCTAGCGCAAGCAACTTATACCATTACCTTTAGGTGTGGTAGATCGCTAATTTCAATGGAGAAGTCAACAAACTTTCTTTGCGATAACAATAGAATGAAACAACATATGAATTAATAGAGCATTAAATTAATTTGACGTTAAAGTTTCTAAATATACGGATGTAAGTATCGCTCAGACTTATAGACTACATTTACCCCAAGCATTCACTTTTACAGATCCGTAATCCTATTGCTATCGTCAAAATTTCTATGGAAGGAGCCAGTTTGTTTTTACGTTCGGTGGAGGCGCTGCTTCGTTTCCATAGAAACTTTGACGTTGGTGATACGAATACGGAGCTTTCAAAGAAGCAAATACATTAATATACTATTAATCTCTTTTTATTATCACCACGACACCTGCAAACCCTAAATGTGAAATATCATTAAATGAAATTCACTATTTTATACGTAAGATTCGAAAACAACGTGGTCAGTGTATCAACGTTAATGACGTGTAAATATATGATTCGCTATAATGTTTGTTTTATTTTGGGATATCGCCGCGCCACGAGTTTATTTCTGCGTACACGCACGCACACATACACAACTACTAGGTCTCCTTGACTTATCATCTGTATGAACTAGTTTGATCAATGTCAAAGTCAAACTGTTTTTAAATTCGAATTTTTGTGCAAATATAGGTGTAGAGAAGTGCCAATGGAATTCGAGTAAACGACTAAGTGTAAATGAAAGGAGTCGAGTACGCCCGTATTCGGGTAGTTTTCGTTTTGGTTACTGGACACCTTCTTTCTGGGTACAGATGGACCAAACACAGGGGGATTTTATTTAATTACTTACAACATTTAATATACCACGAATATATAACCCCCCCCCCCCTAGTGCCAAAGCTGGCTATATGACCCCCACCTGGCGCCAAAGCTGGATCCGCCCTTGGCACGAATTACAATGTAAATATTGCTTCGGGTGCCCGAATTCGAGTAATGTCTTTCGTGGACCCGAATATGGGCTAACGATCGAGTGAAATAGGTCCACTATTGTTAAACAAAAACATTACTTATAACCTTAGATTGTAGTAACTATCATCATCAGCCTATTAAATCCCCACTGCTGAGGGTTAGGCCTTCCTTAAGTAGCCAACCTCGCATAATATAAGTATTATTTAAATATATTTTTTTACATAATTTAAGTATTCAATGAGTATCACATCATATATTTGACATCTATTTATCCGTGTTTGTATAGCAGTCTTTCCCAAAGTGTGGACACACACCCACAAGGGGTTGTGTGCGTTAGAAGGTTGCAAGGGCGTTCGTAAAATATCCAAAACAATTAGAAAAAAATAGGCTTGGGGATGCGTTAGGTACCTAAGTAATTTGTTATTTTTTTTTAATTCTTAAAATATATTTAAAATTACTTATAATTTAGTGAACTTATACTGTGGCACCGTTTGATTGTGTAATTAGTTCTGAAAGTGTTCGGTAGACAAATAAGTTTGAGGACCTCTGTGGTATTGTACTAATATATACGCTTGGCAATTATTCAAAAATTATCACACGTAGCTACTTCATGATCAATGAATTTTAATTGTCCAATACAATCTCTCGAGTTATTCGAATTCGAGTAATGTCTTTTGTCCACATACGGGCTAACGACCAAGTGTTACCGAGCCATTAGATAGGTGTAAAAACGAAACAGACGGCAGATCTGGTTTTTACGTATCAATGATTGGATTCATTAACTAAGTTCAAAAGTAATATAATAATAAAAATAAAGTTATATAAATATTTACATGAGTGACTATTTCAAATAATTGGCATAAATATTCTCTTATAGATTTTTTAAAACTTGAAACTTTTATTTCTTCTCTAATACTGAATTTAAGCCGGTTCATATTTAAAATATACTTTTTTCTTTTATGAAGAAGAGGGACAATGAGTATGCAAGATAAATTAAAACAGCAAGTCTAAAGTCCACATGATAGATGTAGTCGATAACTGAATGCGTATTGCGTAAGGAATCCGTCAGTTCATTAGTTAATGGACGCAAGTCTGTATGTGTTTACATTTTAGCCATACATAACAAGACAATGAACGAGCTGTACTCTACAGGTCAAAGTCCAAGTTGAGGTTAACTACATTACTGTTCACGTCTTAAAATGTGTGTATGGTAAATATTAAGGCGAGCTAAGCAAGTTAAATAACGGTTGCTTATAGACGGACCGAGCATTAAATACTGTATGACACAGCAATCAAAATGCAGGTGAACAATTTAAGTATAATTTCACATTATGTAATGAAAGGTGACTTCATGAATGATCTCTGAAGTAATTTTTCATCTTGACGACTCTGTAAATAATTAAACGGGGGAAAAAACCGCCATTGCTGAGTTTCTCGCCGGTTCTTCTCAGTATTCCTGCCGTAGATTTACGAACCGATGGCGTAGCTTCTAGACATTCATGAGTGCTTGTAAAATTGCCTAAATTGAATAAATGATTTTTATTATGATTGATTACGATTATGATTATTAATTAACTTTGATTATTTAATCTCTAAATAGTGCGTCACCTCGTAAACACTGCGAAATAAATGCGTCAGGGGGCCATTCGCCTAACGGAAATGCTATGGAAAACGCTAACGCTTACGATTTAATTTTGTTATTTCTAGTCGCCTGAGGTTTTCAAATGCCTCGCGCTCTCTTTTTTCTTTTGCATTGGTAATAACAATATTAAAAAAAATGAGCGTGAGGTATTTGAAAACCTTCGGCGGTCAGAAATAACAAAGTAAAATCAAAGCGTTAGCGTTTTCCTTAGCATTTCCGTTAGGCGAATGGCGCCCAAGTTATATATACATGTATCAAAGACTTGTATACGTGACACGCACACAAGACCTTGTTTGTGTTGTTGTATTCGTGACATGTGTGAAGACTCGCGTCTATCTACGTCATTCTTTTTGTCTCCGTGTGCGTGCTTAAGTATACCAGCTTTTACCACATTCCTCAAAACATGGGTAAAATTTATCAAATCAAACTTAGTATGTTGTTCACGCAACTAAAAATCATGACCGTTTAAGAGTAAATAATTAAAGCTAATTAGTTATATCTAGCTCCTTCGTGGTTCGTTATGACTAGCCTGTAGTCATTAACAAGAACGAAATACCATTCCACACATGTCACGGTTCACCCCCTACAAGTTTTAAATCGCGACAATAAGTAGCCTAATTGTCTATCTCCATGATGCCCGCTTTCTCCATTAACAAAATTCGTGGAATCGTGGAAATTGACCAAGCTATTTAGGCGTGAAAGCTTTAGAGATAGTAACACAAAGGATATGGTTCAAAGGGATACTTTTAATTTTTCATTTATCACCGATTTATTTTAAATCGTGTTTAAAAATTGAACAATTTTGTAAGGATCCTTGGCCACCCTGTCATAATAAGTCACGTCATATTTTTAGTGTATGGCAGCTTATAAAGTCAATTCCTTCATTCATCATTATGGTAAATGTCAATCGGTTCAGTCATCCATGATATTCCTGAAATCGTGGTAAACTTATTATACCAATGTATCATTGATTATTCTTGAAGTACTTAATACCACACCATACACTACCCACTAAATACTTAATCATGTTATGAAATATAACAGAATAATTATTACTGCTTTGATTTCCTATTAAATAGAATATATTTGATATTTTGTTAACAAAAAATAGATAAGTAAAGACGCCACTTGCCAAACAATAAATTGTATTATTTTTATATTATAATAATTATTTAAAAACGCGGGGATAAAACGTTTGCTATTAAGTGCACTACATCTCATAAAAATTTGAGAGTCTGCCGGAGACCGACTACCACGCTCCATACAAATTTGAACCGTCTGCTTTAGAAAATAAATTCCTTTATACCCTTTCAGAAAAGGCTATTAGTAAATACTCCCATTTTTTTATAAAAACTAAAGACATTTGATAATTATAATAATTTGAAAAGAAATTTAAAGTTAAAAATATACCATTTATACTGTAATTTATTATTTTACTTGCATCGAAGTACAGTTTTAATATTTTAACATTTGTGTTATCAGTAGCCATATCGGATAGTTGTCATATAACGGTGATAACAACATCTGCTTGAACGCATTCGACACCAAAGCAACTTGTATCTTATCGTATAATCGTAAAATCTTCTTTTATTTGCCTAGTAAACATAATCTTCAACAAAGATATTTGTCAGGGTTATTGCATGAAATATATACCGTTGCTACGCCTAGTCATATAAGTACCTTGTGAGAGATTCTCTCCGTGATAATAGGTAACACCGGTAACACGATATACATCCATCCGAAACAGGTTAAGAAATCTAATAAAACAAGATTTTCTCGTAATTGAAGTTTAATATCGTATAGAATTGTATATGGCAATAAAAAGTCAAAAATGGACCAAAAACTTTAAAAGGTATAAAAACAGCCATTTTTGCCAATAACATATATCGCACTTCGCACTTATATTATAAAGTCGAAAGTTTGTGAGTGTGTATGTTTGTTACTTCTTCACGTCTAAACGGCTGGAGCGATTTTAATAAAATTTGGTATGGAGTTAGCTGACACCCTGGATTAACACATAGGCTACGTTTTACTGAGGGAAAATATCCCTAATAAACCGCGGGGCACAACTAGTAGTACATATATTTACACTTATATAAAACTTTAGCATTTCTACAAAAACGTTAATGGGTGGTTACATAGGAGTTGAAGAAGCAATGTCATCTAAAATTTTAATAAACTTGACTTAAAACCTTGTTTAATTCTTATTTAGGTTTACTTTAATACTGTTATCATATGCATGTATATTAAACAAATTATGTATATCTGTTTAAATATATACACCCAAACCTGAACCTAAGCAGCTCCTACGTCCCCAATTTTCTATGGATCCTTTAGCTCTGAATGCACACCAGCGACTAACGTAGTTTCAGAAAAACTTTAATTTTAAGGCTTTCATAACAACCTTTGCTAAGAAACAGAACTAGATTATCCTTACCTTTGACTGTAGGTTCATTATCATTGAAACTGGCCGTGACTATGCTTAGTGCTTATATTTGAGACGATAATCCTCCCTGCTTGATTCCAGGTCTTGTTCTCTCTTCATGGCGGCTAACGTCCGCAAAGCGGTTGCTGAAGGCCGCTCCGACACCATCCCCATCTTCCTGCAGGACATCCCCAAGCTGTTCCACAGGAAGATCATCCAGCCCGACATCGCCATTATCCAGGTATGTTACTTGCTGTTTCAAAGTAGCAATCTGTCACTGTTGTTTCCGGAGAACGTTAAACAGCCTTTCGATGTCCCCTCTTCTGGGGCAGAACTAACTCAGAATCATAAGAATTCTCTAAGTTTTGTTTGCTTTTTGCTTTTGATAAATAGATAATTCAACTTGATTCAAATATTCATAATTATTTATTTTCTAATACATGCACCGTTCAGGAGGCAAACGTATACAGAAAAATAGAGTACTGTTTATTTAACGCCACAAAAAAAATGTAGAGAAGCTTTGGGCTACATGAGTGAATGTGAGGGAGTCTCGCATAACTCCGTTAATATCACGGGCAGGCTGTACACCTTCAACGTTAATACGGAATAATGTCTTATACCCTTGCCACACACACGACGAGTGGTGTGGGAAGTATTTCATTTAAAGAGGTACACCAACAGTATATATACTCGTATATCACATTACATAAAACTTTTCACTACTACCAAGTGCTTATACATATACATTTTATAGGCGTACACAACAATGGTAGCAATAGTACTCAGTTATAAAAAGAAGAAAAAAACAAAACTATGATTAAAACTAACAGTAATTCTAATATTAATCTAAAAAAAATGCTGAACGAGTTTGATTGAAAATTGGTACGCATATGGTTTGTGACCTGGATTGATACATTGGGATGCTTGTTATGCCGAAGTAATTTAAGGTTCCAAAAAACAAAACTAAAGTAATGCATTAAGAATATGTTCTTGTTATGATGTAATCTGTTTTATGCAGTGTTAAAGTAAGGGTAACTTGATGGAAATCATCGTATATTCTATACATATTTTGTGAACTCCGTTTCACCGTAATTTTTAAAGGAGACCTGTAATTGGCCTTTTTTTATAACTAAACATGTAGTAAATTTGTAATTAATACGCTGTTGGTTTCTTAAAATAAAAAAAAATATAATAATAATATATTATGCTCATGCTCCTCGTCATGCCACTGCTCCCTATAATGTCGGTTTTTTCTTTGTATGACATTTATATAATTGGCTATACTAAAAATGCACAGAGTGCACTTTGCCACAGCCACATCGTCCATCGTATAAAAAAAGCAATAACCAAGTGAGGAGCTTCGCGATTCGCGAGTGTGTGCAGAGAGGGCAACATCGCGGCGTCACAAGGAGCAAAGAGATGAGCAACGCGAGGAGCATAGTGTGGCGTCGCTAATAGACATAGAGAACGGACTCAACGACACTGGCATGTTTTGAAATAGCTAATACATAGATCACACTTTATCTTTTTCACACATATCTGCCTAGTTATCCTACTATAGGGAATATAGGCCGTTTTTTGTGATAGTTAGAGCCTAATTTTGTATTGAGAAGTTTAACCATAGATTAACTTGGCGAAATAACCTATCTCTAGAGCCGTAAAGTTTAAATAGCCCGCATGAATACTGCTTATGCGTACCCCAAGCAGTTAACGGTTGGTTAGTGTACGCTCAATCCAGTCTCCATGTCTATGGTATTATCCCAACATTTAAAAAGGTGCAGTATAAATACATCGATGACGATTTCCCACAGGTTTCCCCCCCTGACCAGCACGGTTACTGCAGTCTTGGCACCTCGGTGGACTGCGTCAGGGCGGCGCTGGTCAATTCCAAAATTATCATTGGTAAGTTCAAATCGCCTTAGGACTGACAGCCGTATTCAAATCGCCTAATTACAAAACGTAGTATAAAGTTTTAAACCTGTACATACATTGATGGTGTCACTATTGCTTGCTTTAAATAAGACAGAGAGATTAGATTTAAATAATACTAACTTTAGTCCGCGTTTTGGAATAAGGCGGTAAATCTCCATATATTGAATGCATCATTAGCGGCGAGTTTCAATAATCAAAACTAATTCGACGTGGTCACTAAGCTAGTGCGTCCGCCGAGACTGCGGAAGGTGCGGTCTCGAACCCGTGTGATGCTTGGTCTAAGCCGTCGTGGATATTTTTTCTGGTGAAAGTTAGGACCGCGGTGGCATAATTGGTCAGTCAACAGTATCCGCTCGGATAGTGGAGAGTTCGGGTTTGAATCCCGTCTGCTACCTGATCCGCGTGGATTTTTTTTCTAGTAAAATTTTCTTTAGATTTAAACATCTAGCAGTTAATGCTACAAAATTAAAATATAACTAGTAAAATTTTATTTGATTCATAAATGTGCCCGTTAAATGCTTATACATAATAAAAAAAACACGATGTAAGTGAAACTTTTAAACTCATTATTAAAGAAGTTCCTTCCTCGGCTGGGAATCGATTCCGGGCCACCTGCGAAGCAGTGTTTGATATTGGTTCGGACTCAACTTTTCATAACAATTTAAATGTAATATGACATGCTACTCGCATCCAGCTCTTGCCAGCCACCTTGCTCAAATCGTCACTCCGTCGTGCCTGAGGACGTTCTACACTACATTTGCCTAGACGCGGTCTCCACTCCTGAACTCGTCTACCCAAACGGATATCGGTTCTTCCGCAAATATGGCCAGGGAGCTGGATGCGAGTAGCCCAAGATCGATCTGAGTGGCGTGCATTTGGAGAGGCCTATGTCCAGCAGTGGACTAATATGGGCTGTTGATGATGATGATGTCATGCTAAAGATGAACAAAAATATCTGTGGCGATTTAATTTCTTTAAAACAGCATTGTTCTATAATATCGCAAAAATTTACAGCTCAAGTGAACAAGAACATGCCTCGTACATTCGGCGACGCCATTATCCACACGTCGCACATCGACTACGCCGTTTTGGATGATACTCCGCTACCCGAACACGGTGGGAAACCGCCCAGCCCTGAGGAGGCCAAGATCGGCCAACTTATTGGCGACAACTTGGTCGAAGATGGCGCCACTTTGCAGATGGGTAAGTTGGTATATTGAACCTTAAATACAACGCCATAGAACTCTGCCACTGTGTCTTTGATGCCATGATGTATGGTGGAAAACTGCCCAGCCCTGAGGAGACTAAGAACTTATTGGCGACAACTTGGTCGAAGATGGCGCCACATTGCAAATGGGTAAGTTGGTATATTGAACCTTTAATACAACGCCATAGAACTCTGCCACTGTGTCTTTGATGCTATGGTGTATGGTGGAAAACTGCCCTGACCTCAGGAGGCCAAGATCGGCCAACTTATTGGCGACAACTTGGTCGTAGATGGCGCCGCATTGCAGATGGGTAAGTTAGTATATTGAACCTTAAATACAACGCCATAGAACTCTGCCACTGTGTCTTTGATGCCATGATGTATGGTGGAAAACTGCCCAGCCCTGAGGAGACTAAGAACGTCAAATTTATTGGTGTCATCATACTTAATATTATAAATGGGTAACTTTGTATGTTTATTACTCAATCACGCTCAAACTACTGAACGGATTTGGATGAAGTTTGGTGCACATATAGTTTATGACCTGGATTATGACATTTTTTATACAGAATGTTAAATCAATGCTCACAATCAACATAATTAATGAAAAGACGGACTTATTGGTTTGTACCCTGAGCGATTTCACAAAACTAGCTTCTAGAGTGGATCATCGATTTCAATTAATTATTTTTCCAATGTATTTCTCAAATGGATGTATCTATTACCTTAGGTAAATATCTGTAATGATAAGTATAAGTATTAGATATAAATAAATAAAATAAAATTTAGTTTTAATCTTACAGAATCATGGCAGAATCGACACCAATGACTAGAAATTGTTTTTTAAGTAATGTTTTTGTTTAGGTATCGGCAACATCCCGGACGCAGTTCTGTCCGCCCTGAAGAACCACAAGGACCTCGGCATCCACTCGGAGATGTTCAGCGTGGGGGTCATCGACCTCGTCAAGCGGGGATGTGTCACCAACAACAGGTTAGTGACCGTCGCGTCTGTGTGTCTGTCTGCTTACGCGCGCTCTTCCAATCGATCAACGCGGGTGAACCGAAAGACATTGTCAATATATTATAGACTAAAACCTTCCCTGCCCCTCTCGCATGAGCACTGCGATATTGTTACGTGTCGGGATGGGGTTCCAAATTATATGCCAGTTATTTATTCACCACACAGTCCACACAATGTTAATTACAAAACACTCAATAAACACTGAATTTCGCTATACAAGTTTCTAAACTATCGCACTTGAACACTTTTGTTGCACTTTGATCGCCTTTGGATTCGCTCCGAAATCGCTGTTGAAACTGTCTCGGCGCGGCTCCAATTGCGCTTTTATACGCCGATCGAAGCTCTCTAGAAAGTACCTGTTAAATTGAGAGTTAGCTAACACCCGCGAGTACGAAGAACCTACTTATACCTACCTACGCAGGTAACGCGCATAACTTGTAAACAAGTGCAGATGTCGTTGCACTTTCTCCCTTACGCCGCACTGCATAAGGCTCATTTTAGAATGAGCCGCATTACCTCTATCGCGACCCGCGGTGCTCTGGAACTTTCGATCTGTAGCACTTTCGCGGTTCCGTTTCGAGAGACTTTGTGACAATATGATATATAGCTCGTTTTTATCACACTTAACTGTCAAATTACTATAGAGTTTTGACAGTTAGACGCGATTAAAAACGTGATATAATGTAAATTGTGGTGCTCATGCTACGGGTACTGATAAATATGTATTTTTATATCGAAAATTCCGTCCAAAGCGGATCAGTTGTTTTTGAAATAATCGCGGACAAACATACATCCAAACTTACTGGTCAAACTGAGAATATATAATTATAGTTATGTTTTTATTTTTTAAGCATTTAACTGCTAGATGTTTAAATCTAATCCGAGATATTTTTTTTTATGTCTGTTAAAAAGAGATAGATATGGTATGTTAAAACGCGCGCCACACACGACACATTCAAACGTGTTCTTACGCGCGATAACATACTCCTTCGTCGTTTTTAACTTTCACTAGCTGTGCCCCGCGGTGTTACCCGCGGTTTATTAGAGATATTTGCCCGCAGTAGAACGTAGCCTATATATTAATCCAGGGTGTTAGCTAACTCCATACCAAATTTTATTAAAATCGATCCAGCCGTTTAGACGTGTAGAAGTACCTAACAAATATACACACTCACAAACATTCACCTTTATAATATTAGTGTGATATATTTTTGTAGCAGTCTATACAATAAAAAATAATTTGTCAAAATTTTTGAAAAAGGGGGTGCATTGTTGGCTTTAAAACCCGGGCGCCGCATATGGTTAAGACGGCCCTAGTACGACCAGTACGATTAACTGATCGATCCGCCCCGATGCAGCACGGATTTTATTCAAATCGCTCCAGTCGTTTAGGCGTGAAGAACTAACAAACATACACACACACACAAACTTTCGCTTTTATAATATTAGTGTGATAACGTAGTTTTTACACTGTCGACACACACATTTCGGCATTTTGATTTATTCTACACCTATGCTTTAAAACCGCTATTAAAGATTCTGAAACAATTTATTATTAATTTCGTAATAACAATCTTTCGCTTTTTAAATCCCTGCCGCGCCAAGGGCTTGCTCATCAGACAGCCAAAATTTTCACTACTAGATGCGTAGTATTATCTATTTCAAAAAAATAACATGGTCATTCACGCGCGCTTTACTACCACAGCGCCGAAACGCTTCATGATTTTTAAGTTCTTAGAACGCCCCATGGTTTCAGAATCTTTTATAGAGGATTCGTATCATGGGTGTAGATAATGTCTTGTATTCAATTTCATTTCATTCAATTCAAAGTTATTACTATGTATTAAAACACTCGTGTGATAAACCCATAACGTAAATAGTTTAATCATCATCATAACCAGCCTATTAGTGTCCCCACTGCTGGGGCACAGGCCTTCCATATGGATGGAATAGGTAGATTGGGCCATGACCAACCACGCGGGCCCATAAATTTTTAGTCACTCATCCAATGACCGACCACTGCGAAAGTTGCTTAACTTCAACGATCGCAGTTGAACGCGCTTACCACTTGCACCATTGAGTTCCTCGTGTTTTAATACCCCTCATTATACAGTTGCATAAATAACTATTAGTGCGCAATAACCAGGCGCTTCACCAATCGCTGATATTATGCGACTAAGGCCCGTATTACAGAAAGATTCACAGTGATTGATCTAGACTTGAGTACAGTTAGAAAGGGATGTCGCTATGTGCTATATATAGCGACATCCCTATCTTACTATGCTCAAGACTAGACTACTACTATATTGTTGTTGACTACGCGATCATTTTACGGAGCTCCGCGTATCATTAGGACAGGTTTCGGCCACGATTTTGTTCGTGATGTTGTATCTAGGATAATTAATATTATTGTGTACTCCCCGTTGACCTAGAATAAATTAAGAATTGAAAGATAATGATTTAATAATTTGTCTGTTTTTATTTTAGAAAAAAGAACCACAAAGGACGTATTGTGGGCAGTTTCTTGGTCGGCACGAAACAGCTCTACGATTTCGTCGACAATAATCCTTTCATCGGTGAGTAATTGTGTAATACAAATTTCTTAAAAAAGCGGCCAAGCGCAAGTAGGACTCGTCCATAAAGGATTTCGTAGTGGCAAGTTACATAATATAAAACCTAAAGCGCTCTGCACCCGCTATCGATCAAGGCACGCCCCGCGCGAATTATTTACTTAGGCACCTATTACAGATTTATATTCAGAGCTTCTAGCTCTAAAAAATGAATTTTTTTCGCGTCCATATTGTACTGTCATATCGAATTTAATATTACAGTCATATAAAAATAAAAGTGCTGATGCCTTCCTATTGCATTCACGTCAATGCAATAGGAATCCACCTCAACCTCCGTATTCTTAATAGCGCAAGGCGTTTGACCACAATCTCGCCTAATGGAAAGCGATAATGAGGCCTAGGATGGTACACGCCTGCCTAGAAGATGCCTGTTCACTCTGGCGTTGAAGATGTCCAGGGGGCCATTTGCCTAATGGAAATGCTTTGGAAAACGCTAACGCTTACGATTTCATTTTGTTATTTCTTACCGACGAAGGTTTTCAAATACCTCGCGCTCATTTTCTTTAATTTGTTATTACCAATGCAAAAGAAAAAAAAAATTCATCCGCGAAAACAGATCTTCCAGAAATTCTCTTCTTTACTTTGAGTTAGTATAACGCGATTCAAATAAGAATAAGAAAGCCAATGACCTCTATCCGTCAAATGTCGCTTGAAAAGTACGGTTTGCATAAAAATCTTGGAACCCTTTTTAGCACTCCGCTGATTCAAGAACAAAAACAAACAATAACAAATATTGATAACTAATATCGGTTGATATTTTTTTTCACTTATTGAGCTTTGGCCATGAATGGTTGATAACCAAATGTCACCTTAAGTTCCGTTCAGAAACTTGATTTCAAACTTTCGTTTACATAAAGAATGCATACTCGTTTGTGACCTAGTAATAGTGCAATATTATTCATTACTACTCCGGCGGTAATGCACAAATGAGCGGAATAGAAGAGCTAGATTCTGATTAATGTTTTTTCTCACAGTCTTAAAAATAAATATTATTTAAAATTGGTGGTTTTTTTTCTCAATCTTAGTAAATAAATGTTATTAAAAAAATCTGATGCTTTTTCTCACTTAATCTTAGTAAATAAATTTTAATAAATAAAAACTTTTATTTTTGTTCACTCTACCCATTTGGTTTGACAGCTATGACATCACAATATGGCGCCCAGTCGGTCCTATTCTTAGTTGAATCGCATTATACGGATTGGACTCGCGTTCGGGAAACACCCATTATAATTTCCTAAATAAAGTAGTGTCAACTTGTTCGTTTAACAGAGATGCTGGAGATCGACTACGTGAACAACACTCACGTGGTATCCTTGCAGCCGTGCATGACGGCCATCAACTCTTGCATCGAGGTCGACCTCACCGGGCAAGTGTGCGCCGACTCTATCGGTGAGACAAATATATGTACTAACTAGTGGCCCGCCCTCGCTTCGCTTGATCGGAGTAGAATTGATCAAAATCCTTTCTTAGCAGATACCTACGTCATTACATCTACCTGCATGACAAATTTCAGCCCGATCCGTCCAGTGGTTTGGGCTGTGCGTTGATAGATCACTATGTCAGTCAGTCACCTTTGAGTTTTAGACACAGATATATAGACACAAAAAGTAAGAACAGGTTAGAACATAAAGGTACAAGAATCGAGTGAGGAAGGCGGCTCTCGTTTAAGAAGATGAGAGACCGCTAGCTGTCTCTCTCTCGCTCTCTCTCTCTCTCTCTCTCTCTCTCTCTCTCTCTCTCTCTCTCTCTCTCTCTCTTGTGACGCATGGCATCCAATGGTATCACATCACAAGTAGAGGATATACTTCATGTTTTTGTCATTTCAAATGACTAAACAATCGAATTTTGAAAAGCTTATCTACCTATCTCCGATTTTGAACGCGAATTTAGAAGAAAAGTTTCATACAACATTTGCTTTTAAACTAGCTGTACCCCGCGGTGTTACCCGCGGTTTATTGAGAATATTTACCCACAGTAAAACGTAGCCTATGTGTTAATCCAGGGTGACAGCTAACTCTATACCAAATTCTATTTAAAGCTCCAGCCTTTTAGACCTGAAGAAGTAACAAACGTACACACTTACAAACTTTCGCCTTTATAATATAAGTGTGATTATCATAAAATACATTAATTTCCAGGCACCCGCATGTATTCGGGATTCGGTGGCCAAGTGGACTTCATTCGAGGCGCGGCCGAATCTGTGGACGGAAAAGGGAAACCTATCATAGCTTTAGTTTCCAGCACCAAGAAGGGAGAATCGAAGATTGTGCCCACTCTTAAAGTCGGTGAGTTTCTTCACTCGAGAGCAAAGAATCCGGGTCACATAAAGAATCCTAAAAATCTCGCAAACTAAGAATGCTGGCTTAATAAAATAAATTGTCTTTAATAGACAATTAAATACTCCATAAATGAAAGTAATAAAATTCATGAGTCACCACATTTTATTTACAAAAAAAATACGTAAAGATAAAAACTGGCTAATCACGCCTTAAAACAAAAATGGGACACATGACATTTTTGATCAACATTACGATTTTCTTGAATTTTATTACTTCGAATTGCCTCCCCGTACTTCCATTACTGCGTTTACCCGCTTTTGGCATGCTGTACACCAAGTTTCTTATACGATTTTGGGGAAAATTCTCCCATTCCTCTGTGAGAGCAATTTTGAAGCGTTATTGGGGAGGGTTTCGTCGTTTTAGGCATCTCCCTAGCTCGTAGTGCCTGGGCCTCTCACGTTATAGACCACATTAGAGGCGAGGCAAGCCCATCGTAGCTCAAAGTCGGTAAATTGCTACGCGATTGTAAACTCTGCTCTATATACAAAAAACGAGCGAGCCTTACAGTAGTCGCGTATGATGTGTAACATTTGAAACCTCACCTTATATTAGTAAAAGAAGAAATAAAACTTACTACAAAAGGAATAAGCCATTTGAACATTATGTTCTAAAATCAAATCTAATAGCGCGCGCTTTCGCGACTTCCTGTTACACACTTACGTCCCATTTCACGAAATCACTCCCACAAATTGCAGGAAAGCGAGAGGAAAGATGTTTACACATCAAAAATGTTCTATGAATGGTACACCATGCTATTTTGATAGATAAGTGTGCTGCGTGCCTCTGAACTATCAACCTTATTTTATGTAATTCAATTATTGTAAGGGACAAAATTAAATATGTATCATAATATTTGGACAAGCAGTCATTTATACTAATATGCCAGCACTTATTTACTACATATATAATAAATTATATATTTATGACTTCTAAAATCATTACACTTTTCTGCCAAAATAGTCTAATTATCTATCTATATATGCGTGTCCGCAATTTGACTCCCTGCTTTAATATGGAGAATATATGGAAAAAGTATAAATAAACTTAAATCTTAATGGGATTGAACACAATTTCCAAATACCATACCCCAGCCTTTCCTACATTAGACTGCTCGTGAATTACCCACGGAACTGCTAAAAATATAAGTAGTAATAAATACATATGTACACACTTACACACACGCACACACATACATACAGGCACATTCTTTGCGTTCTGAAAAAAAAATATTTTTTAACTTGAAAATATGCTTCCCACAAAATATAGATAATATCTATAGATATCTATAGATAATATCTATATTTTGTAATATTACTTGTATGGGTGTACAGAATGCGTAGTTTTAGTCTTTGTCATAAGATTTTTTACACACTGTATATACATTAAGTAGTTTTTAAGTTGTTGAAATTTGATTTTGTAAACATCTATTGTAATATTGTAAATAAATAATTATTTTAAATTTTGTTCCTGTGTACTAAGAAGAAAATTATGTACAGAAAATGACTAGGTATAATACAAATGAAAATATAATTTGTTTTCTATGTTAAAGTCGAATGGATTCTTAACAGTGTTGTCATCGTTAAGATTCCATTGGACCGTTTTAATGCATACTTTTACATTACATTACACACAGAGAGGTCATTCGTAATTCACAATTTTTATTTTATCAGTTTAATATCAGCATTGAATATGAACTTCACTAGCTTATAGGATACAAGTTATTGTCTAAACCTGAGGATTGAGGCACTCTGTATGCTGAAATACAGGATGAAAATCCTAGTTCGGCAGCAGATGCTAAAGATTGTCTTTTATATTTTTAAGCTCATATATGGTGTCTATAGTTTATAAGACGTAACGTTACTTATATATGCTGGTCTAAATAAAGATTATAATAATCTATACTTTAATAATTCCAGGGGCTGGTGTGGTGACATCCCGAGCTCACGTACAATACGTAGTGACAGAACAAGGCATCGCCAACTTATTCGGCAAGACTCTAAGGCAACGCGCGCATGCACTGATCAACATATCCCATCCGGACCATCGCGAAGCTCTCGAGAAGGCGGCCTTCGAAAGATTGAAATGCATGCCTGCACCTTGAAACGTTTTACGATAACCACAAGCAATAAGATTAAACTTTGCGCTCAATTCTGGCAACACTCTATTACACGAGTTTGACGAGTATCCATGGTCATGAATAAAATTTCAAAAAAAATCAAGTTTCACGGCTTGAAATGTCCAACTTCAAACAGCGGCCGAATAAGCGAAACCTTAGAAAATGTTTGTGCTATAAATGTCGAAAATGTTCATGTCAATCTAAATGTTAAAAAATCGAGAAAGTGCTGCTAATTTCTTTGGGGAGTGCGAAAGAATCGAGCCTAAGTTATCTTGCTTGACAGCAAAATAAAACCAAATTAGTAATTTTCAGTTTTTGGTAGCGAGTTAAACTTTGTATGCTTAAGTACAGTCTAGGCTGTGTCAGTTGATAAACATGCTCTATGAATTTCGCGCTTAGTGTGTAATAAATGCGCTGTCAATATCAAAATTTACCTATCTAAGACTGCACAAATTACCAGTGCCTGCATTGGCTGTAAAGTATTTTAATCGTTGAATGATTAAAGTATTATTTACGTGCGACATGCTACGGAATTACAGAATGCTTGATCAAATGTAATATTGCTAGATACAATATTCCATAGACTTAGAATTTGAAATGTTCTGCCTTATTGGCCGCAATAGTAAACAGTTTGACTTTAAAGTGGTGTCGTGTATCGCTTAAAGTAATAGATTTAAAGTAGAAAATATAGTCGATTTGGTAAAATAAACTAGTTATGCGTAGTAGTACTGTATTGATATTCGCGTATTGCTGAAAATAAGCCTTATTTGAAACCCAAAATTCCGATCCATGTGTTTACAGACCCGTAAATAGCCGTAAGCATCCAGAATAATTTAGAGTAAGCGTAATAAATTTTTTGATTATAAATTTATGTTACTGTAATATTATTTTTACGTTATAATGTATTGTTCTTTTATGTTTAAAAAATATGTTAACTAATCATTTTTATTGTATTCTGGTGTATCATGGTCAGTCAAATAAGTGTGTTTTGTTATTGAATTTTACAATAAACATTACGGACTTAATAATTCTTGTTTTAATATCATAATATCGACCCACTTAACTACATTGATTTCAATTTAATGCAAAAATTAATAAATATTTTTAATGGTCAATTCATACTAGCACAGAGTCGAAGCGTCATTCAGCGTCAATCATAAACAAGCCAAAGCAAATTCACCCTTATCTCCGTAACGTAATGCACATATTGCTTCTGATCTGATAATCAACGGAATTTCTTTTTTTTTTTAAGAAGGAATATGCATTATGTCAAAACTATACTTATTTACCGTGTTGTGTTGTTGTGACGCATCAGAGAGCTGTTTCAGACATTTAGTATGGTAAGAGTGAGAACCCTGTCTCCACATCGCGTCAGATCGCGATACGCAAGTATAATTCTAACCGTACTGATGAAACCACAGAACACAGAAAGAGGTGAAACCTCTTTCTGTGTTCTGTGGATGAAAGTGATCGCGTCACGACCACGACAACACGTCAGATAATTATATTTCTGCCTATACGTTGCTTAGATTACGGTGAATTACGTTTTTGAAATTCGCTTTGATGCATAGAATCTATTATGAGTCGACCATTAGTGGCCAGGGGTTCAATCGACTAACGGGATTGCTATGGCTATCGCTTACGATTTCCCATTGTTATTTCTGACCGCGCCGAAGGTCTTCAAATGCCTCGCGCTCTTTTTTTTCTTTTGCATTGGTAATAACAATATTTAGAAAATAAGCGTGAGGTATTTGAAAACCTTAGGCGATCAGAAATAACAAAATCGAAATCGTAAGCGATAGCCATAGCAATCCCGTTAGTCGATTGGCCACCTGGGGGCCAATCGCCTAACTGGATTGCTTTGGAAAACGCTATCGCTTACGATTTCATTTTGTTATTTCTAGCCGCCTGAGGTTTTCAAATGCCTCGCGCTATTTTTTTTTCTTTTGCATTGGTAATAACAATGTTAAAGAAAATGAGCGTGAGGTATTTGAAAACCTTCAGCGGTTAGAAATAACAAAATGAAATCGTAAGCGATAGCGTTTTCCAAAGCAATCTGGTTAGGCGATTGGCCCACTGGAGTGCCAGATTTTAAAATACGCTCCCGTTATGGGCATCCTTTGAGTCCATCAAACCTCTAAATGTAGCCCTGAATTTAAACGTATCTGATAGTCTTATTAAAACGATCGGGTGTTAGGTTCTATTTAAAATATTATTTTTTCTATAAATTGACAGAGTCTGTGCGGAAAGATAATGGGCGTGGCGAAAAACGGAACTAACATTAAGATTTTTATTTGGCAATCAAACCCAGCAATCTGTAAAACGTCAAAGTTTTGTATTGATACGGATTTGTTTGTTGTTGTGATTTCTTTCGGGTTTTTGTATTTAATCATGTCTAAAAGGGGTAAAACCTTACAAATACGTTAGAAAAGCACTAGAGCGCCCTCCGATCTAAATCCCATTCTCTTTCCGCACAGACTCTATCTCTCTTTCCAGTGAGTTGTAAATCGAGTGTCGCTTAGTTCCACAACTCTGGATCATGATCCATTCTCTATGTCTATGGTGATAAGCAAGCTAGACTATAAACAGATTATAAATAAAGTTAACATGCTTCCAATAGGTACTACTTGTAACGTCCCCAGACGGAGGCTCCAATTTGAGTTGAAAGTTTACTATTTTAAGAAGAACCTTAAGGTTAGCATCCACCAGGCGGGCCGCATTTGATCGCATTGCAACGCGTCAATCTGCTTGCTATACATTTTGTATGAAAGTGCATCGATTAGAGGCGGGCCGTGACAGACCACGACGGTCTCCGTCGGCGTATCACTTGGCGAGAGTATTTTTTGTTGATGCCCAGACCCGGCCCGGCCCAGCCAGCCCTGCCTCAGTGGATTTTTTTTTTTGACTGGGTATGTCGTTGGTCGCGGATGACCTTTACAGGGTCACCTGGGTTTGGGGACGGCGAGATCCTAAGTGGACTAGAGGTAATAGAGGTATTCCAGCTGGCTCCAGATTCCAGGCGAATTGCTCTCCACGGGGAAAGTCTCCTCTCCGTCTGGAGCCTCTAGACCACTCGAACCTGAGGAGCCAGAGGATACATAGAGTATCAGAGCATTTATATGCTTTAAGATGGAGCAGCGTAGCACAGCGCAGCATTTATTGTAGAACTTTGTATTTAGAAAAAAAATGAAATTCTTCTATTAAGACATGCGAAAATATTCAAAGAATTTCACCGGATCGTTATTGAGGATGAGATCAAAGAAGTAATGAAATTCACAACAATATCTTCTTTTCATGAATATGTCGCAGGAACCCAGACTTTAAGCTTACGTTGTTTATTATTTTCGTTCTCCTCATCCAATAATAAAATTAATAATAAACATAATTCCTCATCGGAACTATCGAGCGAGCGGCAGTACTTTCGCACTCGCAAATGCTCGCTTATTAATTTTATACGGTAACGTACGGTACTTCCCCAGGGGTGTCTTTCCCATAGGAGCGCTAGGTGTGGCCGGACCCGGGCGCCGGGCCCTAATGGGGCGCCAGCCTGGCTGGGCAATCAACATCTACATGAATCTGGTGGTAGATAGTACCTACCTACTTACCTTACCCAACTACAATTTTATAAATATTACTTTAAATAAATGTTTAAAAACAAAATAAAAACATACGATTTAAGTATATACAGTCAGTCGTCGTCATAATTGGCAACGATCGTACGATGACACGATGCGTTCTTGTCGTGCGATGATTTTCAAACATATAGATTTCTTCAGAGATTCCGCAATGAGCTGCAGGCGACAACCGCAGACACACAGACACTGAGGTGCACTGAGGCTAGCACCTGCGGCTCACCGTGCATTATATGCGTGCGGCCGCGGCATGTCGCCGAATCACTTTCATAGAGATTCATAGAAACTAGTAATGTCGCCACAGGCGCTAGCCTCAGAGTCGCCTGCAGTTGTAGCCTGCGGTTGTCGCCTGCTGCCCATTGCGAAATTGTACCTTCATTGCCAATTAAATGATTGTTTACGTTTTTCTAGTCAACTCGGTCAAACTCAAAGTGTTTGTCTCTACTCGCGCGCCGCCTACCGCACCAAAATGCCGTCCGCCACGCGGTATTTTTTGAAATTCGTTGACTCTACCCATCATTTTTTATTTAATTACAAATATCACAATGACGGTTCCGTACTTTCTATTTCCATTTTTTCCGTACTTTCTATTTTTCTTACTATTTTACACAATCTTAGTACCTACATTTATTTTTGTTGTGATCCGAAGACCCCGGATTTTTTATTTTTATATATAAGACCATTGTAGTCGGCCAAGTGCCAAGTATACTTTATACTACATATACAATGAAGCGAACGCAAAAAATGAAAAAAAAAAACACATTATTGGTATGAATATTTATTTCCCTTTAGTAATTAACTCCTTATAAATCTATTTTAGTTAGTATCTATAGGTAACATTTTATGGTTTACAAACCTTTTTTGTAGTAAGTAAGTAATGTAAAACTGGTAAACATTAAATGGTGTTTTCTATTTATTCTATCTATCTACATGTGATGTGGTAGACTGACAGGTTTATTACAGTATGCACTCTTTCTTTGGTTTCAGTAGTGAAGGAAGGAACCCCAATAAAAATCGAACAGGTGCGAGACGGCGTCGGCGCTAAACACGCAGGTCAAAGAGTATGTCAAAGGGCGCCGATCTTAAACTCCGCATTTGAAAATAGACTCTAAGTGTATGAGGTTAGGTCTAATTTAGTTCGTATTCAACAAGACCTAAAAGAGCAGGCCGCCACGTGCCGCAAGTCTTACCAACAAGACCAGAGTTCAAAGATATTTGCGTTTCGACACTTACCGCGAATTTTGATTTGTTTTGTTTGCGTGTTTCAATGTGTGTATGCTTTTTCAGTAACACTTAAAAGTGAACGAAATGAACATAAAAGTGAAAGAAAAGAAAAATATGTGATACAGCCTTTAGAGTTCGGTTTCGGTATTTTAATACCTATTTTTTATTTTACTGCACCAAATATAACTTAAAAAAAATAACATAAGCCGATACAAGGAAGGTAAGTCCCATGTGGTTTCTCTTCAGGTCATCAGGTATACTTATGCACGTTTTCACCAACCAATCCCTAAGGAATTCATAAGTAGGTGTCACTTACGTTAAGTAACTCCGAAATCGAGTACTTAATTAAATTCGTTTTCACCATACTAAGTGTTACCTAATAAGGTGGTTCCTAACTAAGAGACAGCTTTGTTTTTTTTAATGTTGTTACCATTGTTGATGTTTCATCGATAAAATAGATATTCTTATCTTTCTTTTCTTCGTATCTTTAAAATTCAATGCTTAAATAAAGATGAAAAATATTATGATAATATTATGTTACATATTTAAGGCTTTATAAAGGATAAATAAAATTACTGTGTTGTGGTGTTAAAGTTGTTGGTTGCGTAATTTGATAAATTAAAATTAGAAATTGACTGATTTTTTTTTAATTACACGAATATAATAAATTAATAATTACACTATCTTTCATGCTTATGAAACCTTAATGGTATTTGTTGTAAGGGTAGGTAGATACTTACCTGTTATCTTGATACTCTAGGAGGTGCTCTATTTTATCTAATAAATATAAAATACTTTCTTTAGATAACCTATATCGAGCGAAGAAATCGATGTCGTCATATTTTTCAAAGTCCTTTGATCTTTCACTGAAAATTCGTGGTCTTTTTGGCAATCTTTAACTTGAAATCATTTCCACAGTGTCGAACGCATCTAGACTCTCAAAAAACTGATCTAAATAACTGTTCATTGAAGAAAAATACACAAACTTTTAATAATAAATTATCACACGAATGCTAAATAACGTTAGGTAGCCGATAGGGAGCGCAAAATCGGGGCCTTAAATATTAAGAGTTCCTTAAGCTTACGGTGATATTTAAAGGTCGGTGAAAACGAATTTGTTTATAAGAGTTCCCTAAATACAGCTTATGCTCAAGACTAGATGAATCACTGAGAATCTTTCTATAATACGGGCCTAAGTCTTATTTATCTGGGTTGTATTCGTGGAAACAAACTTTTTACAAGCTTTTATTTAACTTGCCGTGTTAATTCGTTCGTATGTTAGTTATTATGTTAATTAGTGAGTGTGAAATCTTGCAAGCTGAATTTGACCTACTTCCCAGTGTCCGATTGAGCTGAAATTTTGGAGCTCATCTGATCTGATGATGGAACCGGAAGGTGACCATAGCATCTCAGTAAAAAATTGCGATAGGGTTGGAATTAGTGAGTGGCTAGCTAGTGGCAAACTTGGTTTCAGAGTTTTTCAAGTCGCCTGGCTGGCGCTCTTATGAATGGCTTGCTAGATGACTGTTATTGTAGATTCTAGACAGCAGCATGGACTGAGAATTTACCGTGCTCTACTTTTAACGCTTAGTTTTAAAATATTCTTGAGTTGTTTGACAGATTTGCGTTGCTTTTTACAGGTTCATCTGCAATGACTGAAGATTCTCTGTCAAAATCTGCGTGACATTTAGAAGAGACACCTAGTCTAGACACCAACACCACTACCCCTACTTTGGCAGCTACTACCCAAATCGGTATCGCGCCTGATGTAAGTGAATCTACTTCGATTTTTGAATCCCCTTCAGATGCAACAGCAACATTTCCTGAAGATATCGCCGATGATCCTCTGCTCTCTGGGCACGAATATTACCAGATAAATTAAAACTATATCTGGCAGAATATGGGCCAGTTCAGATTAAAAAATCCACGTACCCTTCAGCTTGCAACAACAGGTCGTTTACAGATACAAATTATACAAAAATGTTAAAAACAACGAAGTTGTTCATCGCGATTGGTTCGTATATTCGCAATTTGCAGATAGTGTATTTTTTTGTAAACTTTTCAATGCTACCATAGGTAAGTCCATTTAATTCTCAGACTGGTTCCAAAGATTGAGTAATTTGTCTAGAAATTTAGAGAGACGCGAGAAAAATTCAAGTCACAAAAAATGTGTTAAAAAAATCATAGATCTAAAAAATAATTTAGTGAAGGGCCGAATAGTAGACTCTGTCATTCAAGATGAAATAGAACGTGAAAAGAGGAGGTGGACTGCAATTTTGGAAAGAATAATAGACATCATTAGGTTTTTAGCTCAACAAAATTTAGCCTTCAGAGGAAAATCTCAGAAGTTGTATGAATCAAACAACGGTATTTTTTGAAATTAGTAGTAGGTATGTATTTCTAAATTTGACAATATACTCTCAGAACACATTGTTCGAATGCAACGTGCTCAACATAGCATGCCACATTATCTTGGCCACAAGATTCAGAACGAATTGAAAGATATAATTTCCAAAAATATTCAATCAACTATTGTTGAACTTCTAAAACTATCTAAATATTATTCCGTGATTTTAGATTGCACACCTGACATCTCACACAAAGAACAACTTACTGTGATTATAAGATTTGTATATAACAACTCCTTAACCAAGCTTCCTGAAATGAGAGGTCATTTTCTAGGGTTTTTACCTGCCTCTGATACCACTGGACAGGGTTTGGCAAATAATTTTCTTTTATGAAATCTTATGATATTGAACTCGATGATTTGCGTGGCCAAGGATACCACAACGGTTCGAACATGCGAGGAAAAAATAAAGGCCTCTAGAAAAAATCTGGATATGAATCCTCGCGCCTTTTACGTTCCGTGTGCTGCCCACAGTCTTAACCTTGTGGTCAATGACGCAGCTAAAAGTTCTCTAGAAATTACCAATTTCTTCTCAGTAGTACAGGGAATTTACGTTTTTTTTCTGCGTCAACGGTTCGTTGGGATGTTATTATGACCCAAATACCAACTTTGACTATTATACCTCTGTTAAACATCTATGGGAAATTCAAGTGGATGCCCCAAAAGCACTCCGTTTTAACATGGATAAAATATACTCGATGCGTTGTTTTTCATATTTTCTCTTTTTTTTTTTAAGTGTGTATGCTGTTGGTCGCAGATGACCTTTACAGCGTCACCGGGGGAACGGCGAGATCCTAAGGGGACCTCAAGCCGAGAATTGGCGAGTGCCTCTAGAAGTATTCCAGGCGGATGGCGTCTCCCCACGGGGGGAGTTTCCTTTCCGTCTGGAGCCTCTAAACCACTCGAACCTGAGGGGGTCGGCTCAACTAGAGGGCATCTCTGAGACTCGGACCTCGGCTCTATTAGCCTTTGTCGTGGGGGGCGGGGAAAAACGCCCAGGTACGTACCTGTACCATTGTAAATTGAGATTGTCCGCGAAGAGAAAATCTTTAAGGCGGCTAGCGAGGGCGCGTTCGTAGAGTTTTCCCAGTGTTTCGAGGAGACTAATAGGAAGGTAGCTAGAGGAAAAGGCGCCGTCCTTACCGGGTTTCCGGATTCCGATAACGACGGCCTCTTTCCACTCTGCGGGAAATATCGCGTTTGTCATAGCCGCATTAAAGATAGCGGTGATTCATATTTTCGACGGACAAATAGAAAAGATATCAGCACAAGTCGCACGGATAGTGCATTTGAGCAGGAAATATCTGAATCTGTTTTAATTGCTGAGGAACTAGACTGTCAAACCAAATTCCTTCAAACTGCCTGACAAGCCCACGGACGAGCCCATCTTAGATCCCAAACAGAATATTTAAATTATTTTTTTATAATTCTTTACTTGACACGGCAATAGTAAAATTAAACGAGAGATTCGAATTGTTAACAAAACACAATAGATTTTTTTTTATTTCTGCTTAACATTGATCAATGGAGAGAGTCGATTAATATTGAACAAAAAAAAACACAATGTCTGAACTTACAGCAAAAACTAACTTCAGGACTGAGCTCTGATGATACTTGGAAAGAGATGTAGACATTAAATCAGCTGAGACCATTTGAAAGTTTGCAAATTTAAAATTTCGTTAAATTGAAATTAAAATGTAATGTGTACACATGTATAATGAATGTTGATTTAATAAAAAAATGGGTATAATATTAATAATAATAGTACTAATTTTTATTATTTTTAAAGCATGTAACTGCTTGATGTTTAAATCTAAAGAAAATATAACTAGAAAAAATTCCACGCGGACCAGGCAGCAGACGGGACTCGAACCCGCACCCTTCGCAATCCGGGCGAATGCACTGACCAATTATGCTACCGCGGCCCTCACGGACCGCGTCGAAATTCTTTCTAGCTATTCTTAAGCTGCAAGGCAGCGCCATCTCTTCGCATTATAGGTAAACCCACAATGTCAAATGAATACTTTTACAAGTATTAAACATTTGAAAGAAGAAATAGCAATTATAGTTATAATTTTTATTATTTTTAAAGCATGTAACTGCTGGTTCGAGTCCCGTCTGCTGCCTGGTCCGCGTGGAATTTTTTCTAGTTATATTTTCTTTAGATTTAAACATCAAGCAGTTACATGCTTTAAAAATAATAAAAATTATAACTATAATTGCTATTTCTTCTTTCAAATGTTTAATACTTGTAAAAGTATTCATTTGACATTGTGGGTTTACCTATAATGCGAAGAGATGGCGCTGCCTTGCAGCTTAAGAATAGCTAGAAAGAATTTCGACGCGGTCCGTGAGGGCCGCGGTAGCATAATTGGTCAGTGCATTCGCCCGGATTGCGAAGGGTGCGGGTTCGAGTCCCGTCTGCTGCCTGGTCCGCGTGGAATTTTTTCTAGTTATATTTTCTTTAGAATAATAGTACTTATTATTTTAAAATAAGTTAATATAGGTCTGCCAGAAACTCATGGCATGATTGAAATGCACTGTGCATTTGTTCCCTTCAACTTGCTTGGACATACGTTTGTCTATTTTTTTCTTTTTAATTTGCCATCAGTACTCCTCATTCTAGTAGACCTATAATAATACTTACTTACCCCTCTGGGAGACAGGCGTGACGTTCTACGATACATACACACATACATATACTACCAGCTGACCCAGCGAACTTTGTACCTCTATAAAAATAGGGGCAGGTGGTAAAAGCGAAATTTTAAGATTGTATGTATTTTTTAATACTTACCACCTTATAAAAAAATAAAAATTGTCCAAAAAAAATAAAAATTGTCCAAAAAAAATTTTAGGGGTGTGTAACGTAGTGTTCTATCAATTTCCTTGGATAACATTTGTTATAACCCATATGAGAACGCTACGTAACAATACCCAATAGTTTGAATTTTGGCCCGAAGGCGCATTGTAGGTTTCGGAACACTACGTTACAGGTGGACAACCATTATCACTTATGGATATGAAAAATAGATAGTAGCCGATTCTCAGACCCACGGAATATGCATATAAAATTTCATAAAAATCGGTCAGGCGGTTTTGGAGGTAACTAAGATTGTGACACGAGAATTTTATATATAAGATAATATATACATACGTATGCTTGCTTATTTATGTGATTTATTTCTTACTAGCTGTGCCCCGCGTCTTATTATGGATATTTTCCCGCAGTTAAACCTATCCTATGTGTTAATCCAGGGTGTTAGCTAACTTCATACCAAATTTTATTAAAATCGATCCAGCCGTTTAGATGTGTAGAAGTAACAAATATACACACTCACAAACATCCACCTTTATAACATTACTATGATATATTTTTGTAGCAGTCTATACAATTAAAAAATAATTTGTATTTTTTTTTGAAAAAGGGGCGCATTGTTGGCTTTAAAACCCGTACGCCGCCGCATATGGTTAAGACGGCCCTAGTACGACCACTGATCGATCCGCTCCGATGCAGCACGGCCTGCCCCACCCGTTGGATGCAGTTTAAATGCTCGTCGGCCACACCGTTCCGTCCCGCATTTAAATGGTTGAACGCTATGCTTTAGACTAGGTATTTACAACAATTTATAAGTACATAGATGTTTTATACCTGCTACGTATGCCTAACCTCGATCAAAGAGTAATTCAAATACCAATAAAAATGTGCAATTTTAAGCTATTCTAACTGAAAAATTTTATTCATCAACAAAATGGGATGAACTACAAACTAGCTATCTACATAAAAAAGGTAATCTACCTACCAATGTTTAAAAAACAAAATTAATAAGGAGGAAGAGCCATGCACAGGGGTCATGTCATGTGTCAACCGAGGAGAGGTAATAGGATATGTCTGAAAGCTACTATTTAGAAATGGTAAGTTCTTTTAGGCAACATTGATCAAGTCGTTCGGTAACAGATTTTTATTAATGCTTGTTTATAAATTTATGTTTTATAAGTATTTATTCTGATATGAACTAATCTCTAAACATGAATTTTACAATTATATTCACGAAAAAAATTATTTGGCATAAAATAGAAAAATTAATACAATTGTTTATTTTAAATTTATTCTAGTGTTTCAAATAGCATCGACAAAATCTTTCCAAAATTTCTGAACGAATACAAGCTTCGCCCATAGACATGCTTTGCCAGCCAGAAAGGAATCATAAGGTCATAGACAAAGATTCTCCGTTCCTATATGATCCAAAAACCTGTTCTTCAGTGATCAAAAAACTAGTTCTGTAGTTAGTAGTTCTTACTAAAGTATGATTTTATTCCAACGATACGGCGGAAGTACGGCTTCAGTCATTGCGCACGGTAAACATCTTTAACTGCGCCTGTATGATTTAATGGTAGTGCTGGGTATAGTCAAATAATAAAAATATGAGTTTTGACGTATATTTGAAAAGACGCCTTAGTAATACTACATTAGTAGTAATTCAGATTTGAAATATTGTGTATGCGATTTCATTTTGTTTAAAGATTGTAAAATCTGTTCTGTTTGGTGTAAACTAGCTTCGCTAGCAACAAGTATTGGAGCGGAGCGTGATAATAACATTTTTTTTTAATTTAATAAGCTTCGTCTAGTTACGCCGTGTTTTGTTCATAACACTCAACTCAAGTGCCATTTGTCATTCAATGAACAGATACAAAACGTGAAGTAACTAATCCAAGCTTTATCTTTGTTTTATTAATATGGGGATATGAGTTAAGGTTAATAAGTAATAGACATTTCATCATTGAAGCTGATCTATGGATGCTTCGCTCATCCACTTCAATAATACATAGCTGGTTATATAAAAAAACGTACCAAACGAATTGATAATCCCATAATCAAATGAATTAATTCAGTTTATTCTTACAACTTTTTCAAGGTAGGTTTTTGTGGTCAAACGCCTTGCCTATTAAGCATAAAAAAGGTACTTTAAAACTTTTGAAAGCTTAGCTCAATTCCAGCCAGTTTTTATTTTTATTTTCTGAACTTAAGTCATTATCGCTTTACCATATGTGTGCGTGTCTCTCTAAATGTATAGAATGATATTACATTTAAAACAGTTCTTGATTTAGTTCACAGAAGTAAAAATTAAGATGTCTTTGGGGAAAACGAGGTGCACTGGTGGGCGTGCATTGCGCCGATTGGCTCTCCAGTCGTGCTGCGCGCGCATGGGTAGCTATCCCCTCCTCGGTTTTGTTCAACGCTAGAGTTACGTACTGCGACTTATTTATTTGTACTTAGGTAGCCACTCCAGAGAGCTGTTCCGGTACGCGCACCACCCACCACGTCACTGCTTCACCTTCACTATTCACTTCACTAGTCCTAGTCTTTCGTTCTGTGACGTAAAATGTAGATGGGATTTGTACTACTGCAATCTTTTGTTGTTTCTAATTTCATTCATAGTAACCCATTTAACGTTCGAGTGTTTTTGATAAATATTTATATCGTACGATTGTGTGAAGAAATAGATTTCGAAAATGTCGGCGTTTTTAGTAAGCACAAGTCGAAGGGAAGTCCTCATCAATTCAAAATTTAAGATGATGAAGAAAATCGGAGGTGGGTCCTTCGGTGATATATATTTGGCGATCAACATAGCTAATGGCGAGGTAAGTGATTTGTATAAATAATATTTATTAAAATAGATTAGTGAAACGTCTTAGAACACTGATTTAAAGAAGGAAGTATATTGCACAGGGTGGGGGAAATGGATAGTGATTAATTCCAATGACGTACATGGTATAGAAAACTACATTCACACGTTTGTTATTTTTCTATTTGGAACATAATGGTAAAATCCGTGCATAGTTCAATTATTAATCATTTTAATTTTCACAGACCTTTGTAATGTTATATAAACAAAATAAATGATCTTCACACTATCATGCTTTACCTCATTTTAAGTTGTTTAGTTTAGAGTAGAGACAAACAAAATCTCATCCACACTTAGGCCACTTTATTTCAGTGATAGTTATATTTGAATGTAGTTAATGTAATATCAAATACATAGTAAATGTGTAAAATTTTGGCACATGGTAATTTTTTTCTATACGATTTAACTATAGTCAAATTTAATTATCAATGAAACAATGCAGGCTTAATGTCATTTATATAATATTGTGTTTGCTTAGCAAGACTTGAGACCTTTGAGAAATTATCTTCTTACTGATCAAGGAAATGTCGTGTTTATAAAATATCTTTTCTGTATGTAAATAATAGTCAATGATAGCACATCTTCACACATTGGTTTAAGTCTAAGTAGTGCAAGAATATTGTTTTAAATATTAAAAATGTTCTGGTAAGATATAGGTAATTTGGATAAAATTGATTTGGCAACTCTCAACATTTAGTCTTACAATTACATCTTAACATGAAGTTTTTCGGAAGGCACGTTAAGCCGTTGGTCCCGACTGCTTCTGCAGTCGTTAGTACCCACCAATCTGCACTGGGCCCGCGTGGTGGGTCAGGCCCAATCCCCCTATTCCATCCACAGGGAAGGCCTGAGCCCCAGCAGTGGGGACATTAATAGGCTGATGATGATGATGAAGTTTTACTATTTGAATCCTACTAATATTATAAATCATAAAGTTTGTATGTTGGTTACTCAATCATGCAAAAAGTACTGAACACTTGGATGAAATACTAAAGGAAAAGTGTTAAGTCCCTACAAGTTTTTGGGACAAAGTTGTGCGGTCTGTTACTAGTGTTTAATATGTATCTAATACGGCTCACTGAAATTTCTGTAGATGTTACCTCTAATGTTATCTATACATATAATAAATCTGTAGAGATGTCAATTCTGTACATGAAATATATTTTTAAAATAACTATCAAGGGGTGATTAGTGATCGATACTGATGCCAAAAATGCAATCAGTAAAATTTTTGTCTGTCTGTCTGTCTGTCTGTGTGTATGTTCCTTATAGAAACAAAAACTACTCAACGGATTTTAACGAAACTTGGTACAATTATTCTTCATACTCCTGGGCAGGTTATAGTATACTTTTCATCACGCTACAATCAATAGCAGCAGAGAAGTGAAGGGAAATGTTGGGAAAACGGGAGAAGTTACTCCATTTTTAAGCTTCCGTCGCGGGTGCAGCCTTAATGGTTAAAGTTACATAGAAATCATGTATGACGGAAATATTCTACATAAAATTGTCTAAAAAATTTCAAGCAACAGCATATGTCTATCTTTTATGGTTGACTCACAATAACACGTGTAATTATATAAATAAAGTCATTGTTTATAGCACAAGCCTGAGAACAAAAACTATAGTTTACACTACAGCTCTACACCGAAGCGAAACGAGGGCGGGCCACTAGTAAATAAATAAATGAATAGCTGAAATGTATGTGTGATTGTGGACACTCATAGTTTTAGATTGGATTTGTATTTTTATATTGTGTTTGTCATTAGCAGGATAAGGTTTGTATAAAATAACCAGCAACAATCATAAAATGAATCATCAGATCTTCTAGTACTATTAAAGTCCATAATGGTCCTGAAGAGCACATATTTCGTTTGTAATTAATCAGGTTTAATCTAGTAAAGAAGTAGTCTTTGCATTAGACAGCAAAATATACATTTACTAAGGGAAATATAAAAAGAATATTGGTTAATGTAATTGGTTATGGTAATTATTGGGAGAACCTTCAACACTTCAGTATTATTCAGTTATTATTTTTTTTCACAATCTATTCTATACTATAGTACAAGATCTAAAGACTGCCAAACCTTACTTATTGTCACATGGACAAAATATGGATAATTGAGTAGTATTAGTATTATAATGATATGATACTTTCACCATTTAAAGTGCCTGGCGTTAAATACTACTGACAGAATGTGTCTGGCAGTACTAATTTCAAATTGTTTACAATATTCTCTACAACATACATAGGAATCAGTCCTCAGACTGTAAGTGAAGCAAGTAAAATTTTTACCTGCCTGTGCCACCTGATACGGAATTCCAACAACGCATTCCTGCAAAGGATGCGAAACGTCAATAAATAAATAAAATCATTGCAACTAACCCCTTGAATTGAATATTTATAATGCCTTATCCTCTTGATTGTTGTCATACTGGCTCCTCTCCCCGTAGTATGAGCACCACAATTTACATTATAATTCATGTTTTTTTTCATACCTAACTGTCAAACTCCATAGTAATCCACAGTGATAAAAACGCGTTATTTAACATATCGCGGTGCTCATGCTAGGGGGGCTAGGAGTCTACCATGTAACTAGTATTGTTAGGTCTAAAAATCAGTAAATCCAACATGGTTACGCATTGATCTCTTGTTCTGGTTAACTGACCAGAGCAAAACTCACACTGTCTGGCTTTATTTGGACAGATGCACTATATCACATTAGTTTTTATGCCTAAACAGCAGGACACGGCTTTCGTAAACTTTTTTAAATCTGTTTTTATAATTTTTTAATTTTATAGTCATAGGTATAAATCATTATTATTTATTTTTTGTTATATCATTTACATTTGTAATGGAAAGTGACTTCGTGAGTTATCTCATATTGAAGTCATTTTTTAATTTGACGACTCTGTATATAATACAGGGAGAAAAAAACAGCTGTTGCTGAGTTTCTTGCAGGTTCTTCTCAGTACAAGGTCCTGCCGTAGATTTGCGAACCGATGGCGTAGCTTTTCGACATTCACAAGTGCTTGTAACAGCCTTGACTGAATAAACGATATTGAATTTTAACATAAATTAAAATTCATCATCATCATCAGCCTCTTAATGTCCCCACTGCTGGGGCACAGGCCTTCCCAATGGATGGAATAGGGAGATTGGGCCATGACCCACCACGCGGGCCCTGTGCGGATTGGCGGGTGCTAACGACTGCAGATGCAACCGGGACCAACGGATTAACGTGCCTTCCGAAGCACGGAGGAACTCGAGATAGAAAATTTTTTTTTTGGTTACCCATCCAATTACCGACCACTGCGAAAGTTGCTTAACTACAACGATCGCAGCCGAACGCGCTAACCACCTGCGCCATCGAGCGAAAATTACGGCAAACCTAAAAAGTTACTTTCAAAGGACATCGACGAAATCGGCCCTAGCATGCCCAAAAGAATGTCCTTCACTATTATTTTTCTATTATTTTTTTAACTTATTAGCAATTAATCATTGTAAACGGACAATCTGTTTAAGATAATAAAAAATAAAGGTTCTGTTACTAGATACTACAGTCTGTTCATCCAACTTGGCACTCCTTTTTATTGAAAATACAGAATTAAAAATCAACTTATAACTAGATTCAATAGGTTTCAGTCTATAATAACGATTTATTTTACTAGTTTATTGGCTTCGTTAATATTTTATTATTAAACGGGTGATTCTGTTAAAAAGTTGTGCCAAGATTGTTTACCTTAATAAATGCAATATAGGCGACCATAAAAATAGAACTAGGTACCTTAGTCAATAATACTTATTGCTAGTATTTATATTATATTTATAAAAAGATTATTTCTGAAATTATGTAAAGATAGTTTATACTCCCATCCCATGTAATATCTGTTTATTTTTATGAAAATCATATTGATAACCAGTTACATACCTAATTACCGATAGTAAAATATAGAAACTGGTAAATGGAAAGACTGAACATTTCATTTGAAAAGAAATCTATTATTACCTACTACAGGTAGGTATAGGTATCATAGGTACCAACTGACAACACTCATAAATCAATATTAATATATTAAGCATTTATTATTTTTATTATTAATTGCATTTTATGTACATTTAATGCATATTATTTAAGTGCTTACATAGAGGTAAAAACTGAATCTATTCAGAATATATAAAGTGTACATCTTTTACGATTAAGTATAATAATTATAACCTCAAAATCTAATACATTCTGTAGTGGGCCACGGTTCCTCAAGTTGTCTGTATCTCAACAAATGCTTAATTAGAGTTTATGAATGATTATGAACACAACTAGCATTTTCTCATTGCTGGGCGTTATAGGGCATTTAATGTATGGGGAACGAGCAATGTCCTTTGCATTAAGTTAATGCTAATTTAATTATGTTGTTTGACTCCTTGATATAAATTCGCTACATCTTTGTCTGTGCACATACCGGAAACCAGTATTTCATTAACTAACGAACTTTTAATTAACTTCTATTTTACTAATTCTATTATATTAATGACATTACTTCCTGCATTGAACACAGTAACATATCCATTTTTGCTGATGCCCTAAAACTTTACAAGACAATTAATAAATCTATGGATATTAGTCTCTTGCAAACAGATCTTAATAATTTAAAGCTTTGGTGTACAAATAACGGTCTGACTGTAAATTGAGATAAATGTCATATAGTTATGTTTCACGAGGAAAAATAATTGACTGCATAATCTATTGAGAAAGGTAGATTAAGTACGCAATCTTGGCGTAATATTGAATAGTTCGCAAAAATCTCATATTGATGGAATTGTTAAAAAATCTGCCCAAATGTTAGGCTTTCTGAAACGTAATTCGCAGGGTTTTCAACGACACGAAACTAGGATAATCCTTTATAACAGTCTTGTTCGTACTGTACTCGAGTTTGCATCTGTTGCTTGGAACCCTGTGTATGCTAATGCATCACAAAGAGTTGAAAGCATTCAATGTGCCTTCACAAGACATCTAGCGTATTAAAAGCATCAGGTATACATCACCGGATTCCTTACAATATGCGACTGGCTTTCTTTGGTATGACATCATTGTGGAATCGTCGAACAATACTTGATTTGACATTTCTCCATAAAATTATAAATAATAAAATTTTGTGTCCTGATCTGCTTAACTCAATAAACTTCACTGTACCCCGTAAATTCCCAAGAAAACCATTTACGTAAACTTTTGCTTTGATTATACACAGAATTAACCTTGGTCATCACCCTTGGGCCAAAATCTGCAATACCTATAATGATATTAACACAAATCACCCAACTTGGATGTGTCTGACGTTTCGCAGAAAAACTTTAAAGCAACATTGTTTGAGCTACTCGATTCTCATTAATTCCGCATTATTATTATTTATTTATTTTTATTTACTAATTTAGTACATACACAATAAAATAGATAAAAACAGGAACAAGAAATTTGTATAAGGGCACTGCTTATTTCATATTGAAATTTCTTCCAGCAGGCCCGCGAAAAGAAAAAACATAAAATAAAAGGTCGTCAGTGTGTGCCTCCTGAATAAACAAATATTATACCTAACATTTTAATATTAAATTAAACAACGATTATTTATTGCTCTATTTATTGATTAATAATTGCATTTATTATAATTAATTTATTAATTACATTGTACTTTACTGTGAATGTTGTGTGTAAAGGCTTGCATATATGTCTTAGAATATTTAATGTTTCTTATATATTTAGCTGTAAGTACACGTATTAAATTAATTAATAAATAACGGCACGGGGATGATTGGTTCGGCGCTTGTTGGGGTCGTATCGGATCCCCTTCACGCCGACGCTGCTGACTGCGGATTAACATCCGCAGCGTCGTGACCGCGTGATACATGGTGTCACTTGATCCATTGGATAGTAACAGAATAGGAAATATGCATGTCTGTCGTAGTTACCTACAGATCATTTTCAAAGTTATATAAAACTTGCTGACCCGACGTACTTCCTATCGCTTACAATAAATTGGAAAAAATAATTGTCCATTCGACAGGAACACAGCTTTTACCATAGTTAGCAATTGTTTGGAAGAAACTTTTGTGGATTGAACGTTCAGCAATGTTACTCTGATATTTAATGGCGCTACAAATTGATAGAGGCAATACCTATATTGGTTTAAACTTTCATGGTCACTAACATTACAGTAATAACTACATACATAATATCAGAGACTCTCTAAAAACAAGGTACATGGTAACAATCCCGTAAATAACATAAATTGCTGTAATGATATATGCATGCCCTTGTTTTATTGGCAGTAGTCGATCTTGGAATAACTGTCACTGTTTGGTGGAAATCTTTAGGCATTAAAATCATTCCTACCCCGAAACACCTTAATCTATCTAACATTATGGCCCTTATTCCAGGGGGCCATTCGCCTAAAAGAAATGCTTTGGAAAACTCTAACGCTTTTTACGCGATTTTATTTTGTTATTTCTGACCGCCGAAGGTTTTCAAATACCTCACGCTCATTTTTATTAATATTGTTATTACCAATGCAAAAGAAAAAAAAGAGCGCAAGGCATTTGAAAACCTCAGGCGGATAGAAATAACAAAATGAAATCGTAAGCGTTAGCGTCTTCCAAAGCATTTCCGTTAGGCGAATGGCCCCCAGGAATCCAATGTTAGAATTCTCATGAATAGTGGCCAAATTCAATGATATTAAAAATGCCTTCAGAGTTCTACTGATTCCATCTTAGAATAATAAGCCGCGAAGCAATTAATAGATCTGGCCCACCCACCGTAACGCAAACATTTATGTCATTGCATACTTCTCTCTCATCTCATGTTCAGTGAAACATCTCATGTTCACCCCTGTGCATGCATCGGTGGGAGAATGACCAATATTAAGACCGGAGAGTGACGGAGATGGCGGAATAACAAACTTTATTTAAAAAAAATCAAGCATATTTTTTTCCTTTCTTCTTTAATACCTTGACTGGGAATAACGAACACAATAAGAAAAGAATTATCCACTTTGGTTCAGTCGTTCGCAAGTTATGCGCATACATACTTCTCGACGATTCATTTTTATCACAAGAGGATCATTGAAGAGAACCTTACACTGAGTCTCTTTCATATACTTGCTCATTTATTGATGTGTAACATCTCTCTTCTCGCTTTCCTGCAATTTGTGGGAGGGATTTCGTGAAGGGACGGAAGTGTGTAACAGGAAGTCGCGAAAGCGCGCGCTATTTCAAATGGCTTATTCCTTTTGTAGTAGGTTTTATTTCTTTTTTTACTATTCTATAAGGTGAGGTTTCAAATGTTACACATCATACGCGACTACCGTTAGGCTCGCTCGTTTTTTTTATTTTTTAAAAAATTGTTTACTGGATATATCGGGGCTTTTGTATATTTAGTGTTACCTATTTTATGTAATGGAAGTTGACCTCAATACATGTTTATAATTTTGATGTCAGCTTTCAACTTGACGACAATGTATGAAATAAAACAGGGAGAAAAAGCAGCCCTTGCTAAGCTTCTTGCCGGTTCTTCTCAGTACAAGGCCTCCCGCCTAGATTTGCGAACCGATGGCGTAGCTTGCGACTTAACTTGCGAATATTGAATTGAATTAAATTATCATTCTCCCACAATTTTTTTTTTCACGAAATGTAGTGAAAACTTATTATGTCAAAAAGTTTTTCACAAAGCCTAATTTTTTTTTCGATATATCAAAATAAACATCTTGTTTTTTTTTCTATTAAAAACGTACTACGTACGTCTGGTCGTTAACTATGGGCCTCATAAGAAGACTCCGAGTCGCACAGCAAGCGATGAAGAGAGCTATGCTCGGTGTTTCTCTACGTGATCGAATCAGAAATGAGGAAATCCGTAGAAGAACAACCGACATCCCGTCCATTGCCACTTCAGCTCAACGGATCGCCAAGCTGAAGTGGCAATGGACGGGGCACATAGCTCGACGGTATACCTCTCACAAGGTGGACTAACGACATCAAGCTGGTCGGGAGGACCCACTGGATGCGGAGAGCGCAGGATCGTTCCATATGGAAATCCCTTGAAGAGGCCTATGTCCAGCAGTGGACGTCCATCAGACAGACAATTTTGTTTGCTATTGATTTTTTTTCGATAGGAGTTGTACTTTTCCCAAAAAGCCGCGGTAAACTCAGTTCCCCCTCATTAAAAGGTCGAGAATCGCGATTTGCGTTTTTAAAGAAAATTTTAATTGCGGTTAATAATTAGATTAGGTAACTCTTTTTTATATAATAATAACAATTTTGGGTAAAACATAAATATACAAAAGTTGTATTAGTGATGTTTTGAGTATCTATAATTCAGCAATGGTTTTTTTTTCGATAGAAGTTGTAGCTTTTCTGAAAAACACAATAAACCGTTTCCCTCCTTAAAGGTCACCTTCCCCACCTCAAATAGCCCGTAATTTAATTTCCTCTTTTTTTTTAAATGTGTACACGTCCTTTTGGTATGTGTTGCATCCTGTCCCGAATATTTTAACAATTTTCAAAGGCATTGCTAATGCCAAGGCTAAATTTCTTAGTTCACGTTCTAGATCTCTAATTTTAGATTAAACCTTTTTGTTCTATTCATTCATACAAAATGTAAAACGCAAAATAAAATTGAAATTAAACAAATCTCTACCTTTAGTAGTTTCTACTATTGTTCATGTTGGTAGTTTTAGTTACGTCGCCACTGGTATCACTGCCACTGTGACGTCACGATAAATTGGTTGACGACATCTTTTTAGACTTCGCAATAAATTAGTATTCGGTGGACTTTCAGCGTGCTTTTAAGTTTTATCGTGTTTTTGGACAATAGCAAACTTTAAATTTCTGTAGTGTTGTGTTAACTTCGCATAAAGCGATGAGCAGTTCTTACTTTTTGTGACTACGAGTTATGAAGGAAAAAGAAAATGGCTACCTTCGATCGCATGTTGATGGCCAGGAAACAAGTAGTCATAGCTGAGAGATACAGCGTTATTCGCAAAATCGGCGGTGGAAGCTTTGGGGAAATCTATTTGGCAATACATATCAACGATGGAGTGGTAATTTTACGTTAATTTTTGATTATTTCAACTCTGTCATTCATTGGTGGTACCCGATTGTATTTCGGGAATTGTGCATGAAAATGGCGGTCTGGACCTGTATTTTTATAAAAATAATATTCTAGCTATATTGCAACCTCTTGAAAATAGGTTTTACACAATCGTATTTGAAATACGGATGTTGATTAAATTAGGGCTTCAGCATTTGATAATTCTATTGAGAACATGTGAAAGGATTCCTTTGTCATGGTCTTTTTCTTGCGTAGGTACCTATTGCTTAATTTCCCGTGGATGGGTTTAAATCTGTTTGATAGTTTTGGTTATTATTAATGGCTGCTCAAAATCTTGCAATATTTTCTTCTACAGTTTAGGTATTTTAATATCATAACTACCCAGGTCTTGAAGGTGAAGTAGGTACCTTGCTTAGCAAATTGAGGCTCAAATTAGCATAGATAACTCCATTAAAATGTAAGTGTTATGATGTGGAAGTAACAGCATACCTACATTAAAAATTTGTACAACTACCTGAAACAAAAATTATGGAAGGATATAAATCATTTATACATGTAAAAAATAATCATGATTAAGTAAGATTTAACTATATTAATTGTACTAAGACTCCAGTTAAACTTACAATGTTGTTTCTGTATGAATTGCATAATATTTGTGTTTATTGCAGTCTGGACTTCCATTTGTAACATCATTTGTTGTGTTATTTAGAACTGCTGAACCATTATTTAATAATAAATGAATAAAAAAATGTTTATTCTCTATCTGTTATTAATTGACGGATAAAATGGATGTATTTCCTAAAAGCTTTGTAAGACTTTTAAATAATTAGAAGTATTGACTTTAATGAATGAATTGTTTGTTGTAGGAGGTGGCTGTGAAGGTTGAGTCTACGAAGGCACGACACCCTCAACTTCTCTATGAGAGCAGAGTATATAAGATGCTCCAAGGGGGCATTGGAATACCTCATATAAGGTGAGTAACAAATCTAATTAAAAATTCACTTATTTCTGTGTGGTCCATGTTCTATGTCAAGGATTATGGTTTCCGCACTTAGTTCTAAAAATGGACCATTGTATGTGAGCCATGGCTGCCGATTATTCCAGTCAGCCCACCTCCCTCTAGAAGCAGATGAATCTTTCTCAGAGCGTCTGTAAGTGCCCCAAGATACTTCCCACAGATCAGGCGACGCTAGTGTCTTCATTATTTTCCTCTGCCTCCGTGCATGCTCTGCAAAGGGGATTGTCAGTGATACCTAGGCCCTTACTTAGTTCTGGTGAGGGCGGCACGGTAGCTCTCTTCACTTCATACTACCTGGTGGATGTTCACCTCAGTTTTTAATGTATAGCATATTTTTTTGCATTTTACCCTTTTGTTATTTTATTATTTATGCAATAAGCGAATTAATTGCAAATGATTTCTATTAGTGTGTAGCAATAAGTGTTAGTTAAATAAATTTGCCATATGAATCATGTTTTAATGACTGATTTGAATATTAGCAATTTTATGAGCTTTCAAAGGTAAGTCTAGCCTGATAAAGTAACCTGCCGCCCTCAAACTAAATTGCGGCTAAATGACATGTGGTTGATTCAGTCTGCAATTGCATCTTATACAGTTTTTAATTCTCTATCGATCTGTCTTTAACAGGTATTTGTATCTTTTAAAGTTTGTCTAAAATTCCGTTGTGTAATGATTGGTTTCAAAATAGCAATAATTTAAAATCTGCACACCGTTTTATGGCCATATCTCAAAAGTTGTTTTTTTCGTTTAGCCATGTTTTAACTTGAGGAGGGCAGTAACGATCTTATTATTTGTGTATTTAACTGAGTATTTGTTACATATGTCACAATCTGTGTAATTGAGGTATTCTGAACAATAACAATAATCTATGCAACTTCCTCTAAGACATAAAGTAAACAAACCATAAAAAGGTTTTTCAATAGGTCATATTTTATAAGCATATAAAATCATAAATACAAACATGACACTAAAAATACCTGAGGCTATTACCAAACTTTCATTGCATTATAATATTACTAGTTTGTAAATAATTTACATTGAAATGTGAATTTTTGTTATTACTCTGTTTACACCAATCTTTACTCTCAATAAAAAAAAAATTAGAAATATTTTATTTGTTTACCTTTTGTCTCATTTGAATGAATATACTATAGGCAATGTATAGAATGGCTGGGGCAACTAGGCAATGTATAAATTATTAAAAATTCATTTTTCATTTTATACTTTGCCTAGGAAATGTAAACAATATCTAGGGATTGTATAGAGTAGCTGCTGGTTCACCGGCAATGTGTAAAATAAACTGATTATGGCATATATTTATCTTAACCAAAACTAACCTAGCCTACCCTACCCAGTTGGATTTAAATTCTTTGATGTATTTTATTATGAACTACAGACTAATGAATGTTTGACCAGCTCACAGTGGGTAAGTTAAGTTAGTGTTGTGACCTAAACTTAGCGTGAGCCGAGCGAGCAAAGCGAGCGTGTGGCCGGCGATGCGACTCTTTTAGTTGGGAAATTTGATTGTTTCCTGGTTACATAGAATAGATATTTTATTATGATAGCTACTTTTCATTATTATTAATATAACTTATTGTATTTAAAAAGACTACAAAATTGATTTCAAGTGTAGTTAAAGGAAGTCACTTAAGGTTAATTATTAACTAATGATCATTACATTATTTTCAAATGATATAATTTAAATGTCATTATCTGAATATTTTGTAACATGGAATTTCTTTTAAGACCCATGACTGCCCTTGAGTAAAGTACAAGTTTAGGTACTTGCACAACTTAAGGAATTTGATAAAAGTATGAAATGTAAATTAAATATTAAGTAAATATAAAGCTCAAACCTTTAGTTATTTTTGTGTATCTTTGTCCAATGGCGAATTCATTATATAGCCAATACTTAATAAAAACAGATAAAAGTAATAATAAGGCACTTCATATGAAAGTTTCTTCTGAAATGTTTTTGTGCTAATAGGCGACACTTTGATGACTTTCATGAGACTCTTTGGTTAAATTGCATTTATGTTGGGTAAAAATTCTGCAAGCTAGTTTTTGTTGATTTTGATAATATTTTATTTTCTAATACAAGTACAACTGAATAAGTAACAGATGGATTTATATCTACATATATTTTTAGTTAATAGTAAATTATGCATTGCAAATAAAATTATTTACATTTTATGCTAGCACTTGATATGGTTTTTAATATTTGTTATTTGTAATTTTGACAACAATATACATACTCCCATCATGCCCTATATCAAATGACAAACATAGCCATGTACCTAAAGTGCCAGCATTTGATAGGTGATTGTATTGCACAACTGGCATATGTAATGTGATAAAAATGAAAAGAAAACTAGTGAAACAAACAAGTTGATGCAATTATATTCTTAGTAATGGTAGGGACTGTGAGTGACTTACTTTTTGTATTGATCTTGTCACTAACAATGATATAAAATAGCTGTAGGTTTAATAGCATGGAATTTTTGATTTGCTGCCTTATTCATATTATTTCAATATTTTCAGTGCATTATTAGGTAATATTCTTAAGGTTCTAGTGTTATGGGCTGTTTTGGTATCTGTCGGCGTGTAGAACGTGCGTGTGTAAAGGTGTCTCATTGTTATCATTTGCTAATTTAACGCGTCCGCTTCCTTAAGGACTGGGCGACCTGCGTCTCGCAGCCCTGCTCTATGAAATTACATAAAATAGACCCCCGCGCTGTGCACCTGCTTTACAAAAAAATATATATCAGAAACAGCCACGTTGCGGTCGCGTCGGTCAAGTTTCTATTGCTTATGTAATAGGCCTGTCGTGTCATAAAGCACCACGCGAGCCCAGTGTGCATTGGCGAGCTCTAACTGCTACAGATGCAGCCAGAACCAACAGCTTCACTTAGCCAAGCACCTTCTCCTTTCCCTCAGAGGACCACGCGCGCTGGCATACGTTGCCACCGACTAACTGGACCTGTCTATAAAAAAAAAAGAAGAAGATGACGGAGACGCAAGAGATAATGAATCTTCGATCACCTACCAAAAAATGACCACTGTTCTATAGACCTGAACTCTTTCTAACCTTATCATAACTGCATAATTATGTAATATTGTTGTAGTGAGCGCCGTTACGGTATCTGTCGACGCGTAGAGTATCTTGTAATAACGGTAAATATCTGAGGGAAAAGTGCGTTACTAATGCGTTATTTCAATCGACGCAGTGTCACCCTGCCTGTTCTTTAATCTTAATTTTGACAATTCCGGAGAACTGTTATATACAGATGCTAAATTTCACCAGCAAATGATAATAAACAGGTTACATTCGGTAACTTTAGTAGGGTAGGGTGATACGTGGGCAAAACAATTATTACTAGGTAATTCACTATTATTTATAGAAAATTATTTTGATCCAATGATACTTGCATTATTGAAGTGTATAGTCGCCTATACGAAGAGCTGATGAATTATGTAAACACACATTTAGAGGTCGGGATCGTATTCAATGTAAACTTATTCACGAAAACGAGTTAATAGAGCTTTTTATTTATAACGCAATCGTTTACAAAAGACAAGAAAGGAAAAGATGAGGAAAAGATTTCATCTTAACCGAAAAAGGGAATAAATGTCCTTATAAAAGTACTGCCCATAGTAGGGATTGCAAACAATAATAATGTTCGGTAATTTGCGATATATCCAGGATTTGAAGAAACGAAGTGTACATACGGTTAAAGATATTACGATTAACTTATAATATTACGATTATGTTTCTTAGCTATATAGTTGTTATTCTGAATTACTTAACAAAAATATCTGGCAACTAAGTTCAATAAGGCTTCTCTTTTTCCTCCTATCTTGGCGTAGTAGCAGCCCTAAATGGATCTTGAGCTCTGATATAAGTAAACATCGACTTGTCCTGTCGTGTTTGCCACCTCTCTCCAGTTATCCTGGAGCTCTTGCTGCAGATTAATTATTGACACAGGCCATAACATAGTAAATATCTACTTTTATGAAAAGTTTAGTGTTTAGGTAGGTAGTTGCTAAAATCAATCTCATTATCGATGCTCCAGTGAAGGACACCAATATTTCGTTGAAGTAATTTAAGCAACAAGTACTATTTATATTATCTTCTTCAAATAAATATGACATAACATCATTGGACTAATTGTTTGACAGAACTGTAATGTGGTGTTTTGTTGCAGATGGTTTGGCTACGAGAGGGACCACAACATCCTCGTGATGGACCTGCTGGGTCCATCTCTGGAGGATCTCTTCAACTTCTGCTCGCGACTCTTCACAGTGAAAACAGTGCTTATGCTTGCAGGTACTTTACTTTTGATTGAAGAATCACTTTGTTAATGAGCATATGATAACGTTAAACTGAAATGACATATGAATTATATACCTAATGTAAAATGTTTCGACCCTATAGTAACTTCACTCCTCTTATGGAGAAACCTATGCTGTACTTTCTTTTGGGCAATCTTCAATGGAGAGCTCTGTTCAATCCACAACTTCTTTTTTAGTCTTCATATTTTTTATACTTTTCAAGTGACCAAATGATTTTCGCCGCATTAGATGTGCTGCTAACCCAGTAGATAGATTAGTCACGCCTCTTTCGAAAACCTCAACTAGAAGTTCGTTCAAAGCTTTATCTCCACGTCAACAAGGCGCTTTTTCCATAGCTTGTGACTCCAGTGTTCATACCCTTACTTATTCACCAGATCAAATGCTGAGCCGCGTGGAGTACCTCCACTGCAAGTGTCTGATCCACCGCGACATTAAGCCCGACAACTTCCTCATGGGCATCGGTCGCCACTGCAATAAGCTCTACATGATTGACTTCGGCCTCGCCAAGAAATACCGCGATATGCGCACACGCGCCCACATCTCCTACCGCGAAGATAAAAATTTGACAGGTGAGTTTAGATGCTATGCTTTTTACGGCCTGTTTCTATAAACAACCTCCGGTAGAAGGTAAGAATAATTTGGTTCCGTTTCTTAACAACGGTTGTTGCTACCGGCTTAAGAGCGGACGCGAGCTGAGAGACATTTGAGAAATAGGTATGTATTTGAAAAAAGGCTTGCTGTCACGCATTGGCAAATACTGTGCGATAGGGACAACAGTAGTTAACGTTGATGAAAATTGCGTATAAAAGTTGTAAAATTCGAGGTTTGGCTTCGACGATTTCCTCCTCGAAAATTAGATGAATGTAAAATATTTTTTTACACACAGAATAATAACCATGCCTCTATGTTTTACTTTTTCTAAATGCTTATTATATTTGCTACACTAGACGTCTTTATTGGTGCTAAAAATTTGTTTATTTTTGACCTTTTATGAAGGCTTATAGTTTCTTTAACACAAGTTATAGGAAAATGGAAGACATCTGAGCATAGAATGAGTTAAATTATATTTTAAAAATGAAAATCAATTGTTTAATGATAAAAATCGAGGAGGAATCAGTCGAGAACGTTTGTATGGAAAAAAAATTGCTGGCCTCCCCTCTTAATAATCAAAATATCTTAGCAACAAAGCTCGAGTAGGTCTACCTTTCACTGGAGTTTGATTATTATTGAAACTGTCTTTTAATCTTAAAAAAGAGGATAAACTAGCTTATGGTCCATTAGGGCCCTATTTCATAAAATAAGTACTGTGGTATTTTTCACTTTGCTGGAATACAAGGTATTTACTATTCTGAAATAGAGCCCTGATACTCCTATAGCATATATACGCTAGCGATACCAGTGAGTACTATTCAACGCGTTGCCTGCACCTTTTATCCTAAACAGGTAAGTACTGAAGAGAATATCACTCCAGAAGTGAAAATTGCAGCTACAATCAGGACATACGACTGGACGTGCTTTCCGAATAAAGTTGGAGCTCAATATAAAAAGTACTTGGTCACCCATCCAACGACCAACCAATACGTTGCTTAATTACCACGAGCGCAGACCAAACACGAACGGATATCACCGACATCGAGCTCCAACTGGTCGCCTCACACATGAATTTATGTCGGGTGTAGTCATTTGCTTGTTCGCTATATAAATAAATATTTCCAACACTCACACCAATTAGCCTAACCCCAAAGTAAGTATTGTAAGGATTGTGTTATGGGATACTAGGGTAACGGATAGAATACATATATGAACTGTACATATAAAAGCACTAGCGTCCCGCCCTCGCTTCGCTTCGGTGTAGAGCTGAAGTGTAGACTACAGTTTTTGTTCTCAGGCTTGTATTATACAACAATACATTCATCTATGATTCTTCTTATATATGCATGCAAAGTCTCAGCCCGATTGGTTTAAAATTGACAAAGTTTCATACAAACTTTCATTCCCTATTTTATTCCCCCCTTGGGGGTAGAATTGATCAAAATCCTTTCTTAGCGGTCGTCATCGTCGTTATATAAAATAAATCTTGCCTTAGTAACAAAAGAATTTGCTTCCATATTCGTTTTGCGCTGAACTACATAACATAAAATTTTGAAACTTCTAGCGGTGTGTAAAAAGGTTTACAGTGCATATGAAAAGTATAGTAACGTTATGCATGATGGGAAAAAAATGTTGCACGCAACAGTCTCTTGCCTACTTTACTTGTATGGTACTATAAATAAATAAATACTTCCCACGGTACTCGTCAAGTTTGTGACGTTCATTTTACGGTAGGACGCGCGTGGCTTAACTGTATTTAGGCTACCACCTAAGTATAGTTTACCAATCGCGGTTATTTTGTTCCTTAATTTTGTCTCTTCATTAAAAGTTAGCTTTCGTTAAAGGTATGCGCTCCATTACAGTTTCCCTTCTCATAGTACATGTTCCATGAAGTCGAGTAATCTATGGTTACTTTTGTCATAATTTTCACTATGAATTAATATTTTAAATAATATCTGCATTCCTTCAAGTTAAACCTTACATTGAAAGGCCACGATTCATAATAAAAATAAAATAACTTGACTGTTTGTTGAAAACTGGGGTAAGATCGTTGCTGGTAACTTCGAAGGCTTCTTAGGAAGCTGTTCAGTAAAAGTTTTTCATTGTTGAATGTTGCTAGCAGTCCCTAATTAAAAAAAAATATAGTACTACGCTGACCTAGATTTGAATGTATTACAGAAATTACCATCGCTTCGCAAATCTTCCATATTACGTTACCGAAACTGGTATTGAAAGTTAGTTTATTCGTGCAAAACATTGGGACTCATATAACAGCTTGACTTGACTTGAATATTCTAGCTGTTTATAAAGAAACGTCGCGAATCCGTGGGCGCGCACGGTTATGAATAGATTCATAAATGCTGAACGAGAATCGACCTTACGCGATCAGTTGTTTACATTAAAATTGCGCTTTTTAACGCGTCCATTTGTATGTTTTCTTTATAATTTTTTATGGTTATCAGCTCTGCAGTTGGTTATCTAAAAATGATAATAATAAATATGGAGAGGATTATTTTTGTAGCGAATAAACAAAACTATGGGACCGAATACAAAATACTTTCACTCGTGTAAAGCCGGGGAGGATCTAAAGTCTGGCAGATGTCTGTAATGGCCTGCGCAGACGAGGGACGCTTGTCTGCAGACTTTTCTGTTTGCGTTCTTTCTTATCCTCCACAATAGATCGCTTACAACTGCGTCGAGTAACTAAGAGACCCGGGTACAAAAAGTCCCCCGAACAACCGAGGACACCGAGACACCGGACATGACAAAAGTATGAAGAAAGTCCCCGAAAAAATAAAACTCGAATGACTAGGCGCAGCAACGCACACAGCACAGCCAACATTAGTTCGCGTTGCGCGCTCGATGCGATTTAAAGATATGCACCCAGGTTTCTCTTTCAAAACGTGTGTGCTCTTTCTGTTAAACTTTATGTTAATTACAAACAACGTAATCTCAGAATATTTCCATAGCGTGCGCTTCTCTAAATTTTCGTGTAACAAATATTCGTACATCGCGTGCATTAAGTCCGTTATAAGTTCTCGGCCGCCATTTTGTTCACGATTCAGGGACTTGTCCTCCGCGGAATCTTGAAGTTTGATTTCTGATTCGCGATATTCGCTTGTCTGTGACGGACTTTACGCGTCACGTCATTCCACAAGATAAAACGTGCCCAGCTAAAGGTGTGTCTGCGGCGTCACGCAGCGTCATCAACTGGAACGAGATCTGACAAGGACGACTGCAGTAAAGTATGGAGCACTATCCATTCGACCGCTCTTGCAACACTGTAAGTGCCCTACTGACACGTTTTACAAAGCCGCTTTAGATTTTTAAGATGTCACCACTTTTAAAGTATGGTGACTTAGAATTATTATGTATTTAAAAAAAGTACTGTCACTTGGTTAAGCTATGCTAAGCTAAGTTGTACTGTATAGAAAGTTATACTTTAAATCTAAAGAAAAGTTTTACTAGAAAAAAAAATCCACTCCAATCCAATCAGCGGTCAGAGCATTCGCCCGGATTGCGAAGGGTGCGGGTTCGAGTCCCGTCCGCTGCCTGGTCCGCGTGGATTTTTTTCTAGTAAAACTTTTCTTTAGATTTAAACATCTAGCAGTCAAATGCTTAATAATAAATAAAAACATAAGTTATACTTTATTATAACAAAATAGTTGCAGATAGCGACGTGGTTTCATTAATGTACACTCAAAAACAGAAATAATCCCAGTAGACAATTGCGTTGTGAAATTATGACTCGTTTCTCTTAGAAAGATGGATTTTTGATAATAAAAAATACATAATTGAGGTGCTACACCGACGCATGGCTTACATGTCTGGCAATAGAAAATATGACAAAATCTTCATATTTCTTTGTGGAATATCTTTACACAGCTGCAATCAATACAAGCAAAAGTAAGAATATGGTTGACAAGTTTAAAAATAAACCACAATTTTTTGTCCATTTAATATCGCATGTGTGTTACGAAGAAAGTTTAGAAAATACGCAACAAGAAACGTTTCGCATGTGTTGGTTTTGTAAATTAACATTAAGCAATTGTCCTGTTTTGTAATTCTTGAACGAACAAGGTAGTAGTAGGTAACTTTGTTTTTAAAGCGTGCAATTTGTTTTGCATGATAAATATTCAGCCCTTTTATTTGAATGATTTTCAGAAAGTTAACCAGTTTGTAATTCTTGAACGAACAAGTTAGTCGTAACCATGTTTTTAAAGTGTGCAATTTATTTTGTATAAGAAAAATTCAGCCCTTTTATACGAATGTTTTTCAGAAAGTTATTGTTTTGTAATTCTTCGAACGAACAAGTTAGTCGTAACTTTGTTTTTAAAGCGTGCAATTTGTTTTGTATAATAAATATACAGACCTTTTTATTCAAAACGTTTTTCAGAAAGTTAACCAAAGTTTGTTTTATTAACACTGAACAGCGCAGCGTATTGTCTCTACAGATTTACGTAATATTCGCGCTACGGCTTCGCATAAAGGTATTGCGTAAAACTTCTCGCAAAAATTTTCGAACGATTTTGCAATTGCGTAGTTTCCAACTAACTCAACCAACATTTCTTGCCATTGAAGAAAAATAGAACTTTGATAACAATGTTTTTTTTTAAATATACTTGTCCGGACTAACTATCATTTTCAATCCCCGTTTTAAGCTTTCAGAGGATAAATATCCAAATTACAACCACAGTAACACTTTCTATTTCGCGAAAATTACTATCTCTCATTTTACAACTATTGAACTTCCTCATAATAATCGGTTTGCTTAATTTCGTCTGCTTTTTGAGATTTCGTAATTAGGCATTGACCTTTATAGAAGTATGGTATGATGTCTTAGGTCAACTCAAATGATTACTTAACTGATAAAAGTAATAGACAACAAAAATATTCCCATATCGAAGCATATTCAACATTTCTTCAAGTTTCGCAAATGAGAAAATTGCATGCAAGAAACTCGACCGCATTCAACGATATTTACATAAAACTATGGCGTTACCAAACAATGATAAAAAAAGAGATTTCACACCTCGACGCACTTGTAACACAGGCGTGAATCCACACGTAAAACAAGTTTTCTTTATATAAAATTCTCGTGTCACAATGTTAGTTACCATACTCCTCCTAGCTCAAGCTGTTTGACTAAATAAATATATGAAATAAATTTTATGAATTTTTATATTATGCATATTCAATAGGTCTGAGAAGCGGCTACTATCTATTTTTCATACCCCTAAGTGATAACGGTGGTCCACCCCTAACAATGCAGGCAACAACCTGGGGTATCAACAGGGTGATGATGACATTCAAAAGTAACTAAGCACATTGCATATGAATGTGGTTTGGATTTTATTTTACATTAAAATGAACGATCATACTTTTCTCTTGCATCAACACTATCTAAGCACACTTTGTGATATTTTTATTGTTTTAAAGTAGAGGTACCGTTAGACTTCTTGTGATAAACCACAGACAACGGAGCTTGAGGAATAGCAATTTTGGGTCTTCGGTCGCTTCACCCCACAAGTGGTTCGCCCCGCGGTGTGAACCGACCATGAACTCTTTCTGAATTGTTCGTTCCGCCCCGCATCTAAGGAGCGATGCATGGATGCATGCAAAAAGAGTACTTGGCGATTTGCCCCGCGGAGCTTGTGGAGTGAAACAACTGAAGACCTGCAATTTTACACACAAAATGTACCTACTGCGCATGTTTATTTTTCTTTGGTTTACCTTAAGAAATTTGCCGCTAAGTATTTACACAAACTATATATGTAGTTATTTTTTGAGTTTGTTTACTTAACTCCACGTCGTTGTTTCAGGCACGGCGCGCTACGCGTCCATCAACGCTCACCTCGGTATCGAGCAGTCCCGACGTGACGATATGGAGTCACTCGGCTACGTACTTATGTATTTCAATAGGTAAGCTATATTTCTTATGTAGGTAGTAGTCGTATTGATAAAATGTTTGTTTGAAGCAAAAAGGTAAAAGAACTTTCCTTGTGGCGCTCCGTTCTCCCTCCTAAACCGCTGCGAACACAAAATGTCTCCATAATGATGACTTACAAAATGTAAGTAGGTTTAGTACAATACCTAACAAACTCCAAGTCCCAAGACTTTTTTTTTCCTTTTTTTTTAATATTAATTTTAAATCCAAGTATCCATATTAAGCTGTAACTTTGACTGTTATTTTTGTAATAGATTTTAATATTACTTACATGATTGACTTTCCTTCTCATATCGTTTGTTCGTTCTCGTAATTATAAAAACTCCTAATGTTGCTGTTTTTTATAAAATTTAATTTAGTGCGTCTGAACTTCAAAGACCCAAATTCGTTGCTTAAGCTAGGCATTACGAAAGTACTCCAGCGAGCGCATGTGTTAGTGAATCACCAATATCGCAGTATCGGTGACTCACGTAACGACCCCATTACCCATTCAATACGCAGTAACTTTTGTACATATATTTATATTCATAGTGACGTAGCAACTAATTGAGTACACGAGACTGATTTTTTTCTGCCTTAGTTGGCGAAGACTTTTGAGATAAAGAATTCGGAAACAAAATATCTTCTAATATGTAACATAATAATATAAACATTTTCAGAACAGTTTTACTTATATATACGTGATGAGCCTTAGAAGTCTTGCTTTTATTTTAATTTGTCTAATTACGAACAAAAGGACCTTTTTCTTCCACTATGTGGCTGCCTATTTTCTATCAAATCATATAACTTTTCCGAGAAGGTAAAGAAACACGGTTTATTATTTATTTTTGCGGAAGAACTGTGATTAGAGTGGAAAGAACAAAAGAGTAACCTATTGTATAAGGAACTGCTGATATAAAGGAGAATCGTCGAAGACAATTAATGCAAGACTTATTTCAGAAGCTCTTCAACGTCGCAATTCTTCAATACATTTTAAATTCCAGTGGCTGAATATCAAATTAAATTTCGATTGCGTAACTACGTAGGAGCCGAACGTGCTATTGTTTTCAAATTGCAGATATATATTCAGTAAACTTTTTTAATGTGTTCAAAATCTCATTGATATTTGATATCTTCAAAGATATCAAGTCTTTTCACATGATTATAAGTGCTAAGCGAACTCATTTTTATTTGCAAACATAAATATGAATTTTGTGTTTATCTTATCTAGTTTCAATCATGTAGTCGCTAAAGAACTTCCTTTTTACGTTTCTTCTACTTAATGTTTTTTCTTATAACCTGCCTTTAAAAAAACAAAACGGAATGAAAACAGCATTTAGCTTTTCTGCGTAAATACAAAATAAAAAGAAGCCAGAAGGGCGGCTCCCGCCTTCCACGGAAAAAAGTGCTCAAACTTACCGTTATCGATTTTGACGACACGTGACGCTCTCGCCCGTGGCGAATAAACAAATTCATTTGAAACTGCGTGAGAATGCTTGTAAACATAACGTAAATGTGTACGTGACAGAAGTAACGTTTTGTTGTTTTGTTCCGCCGACTCCCAGCGTGATTGCGGCGGTTTCATACTTTGCGGTATAACCCTGTTAAATGCCTCATAGTTGCGGAGACCTGAAGCTGTGTTAAGCAATTTTTGTCTCTTTGTTACACAGAGGATCACTGCCGTGGCAAGGCCTGAAGGCTATTACTAAAAAGCAGAAGTACGAGCGTATCAGCGAGAAGAAGATGTCTACGCCTGTAGAGGTGCTTTGTAAGGTGAGACTTTTCATCATTATCATCATCAGCCTATTAATGACCCCACTGCTGGGGCACAGGCCTTTCCTATGAATGGAATAAGGAGAGATAGGGCCATGACCCACCACGCGGGCCCATTGCGGATTGGCGGGTGCTAACGACTGCAGATGCTGCGGGACCAACGGCTTAACGTGCCTTCCGAAGCACGGAGGAACTCGAGATAGAAGATTTTTGGTCACCCATCCAATGACCGACCACTGCGAAAGTTGCTTAAATTCAACGATCGCAGCCGAACGCGCTAACAACTTGCGCCATCGAGCTCCTCTGAGACTTTTATTAGAGACAAATTTAAACTTTTAAGAAATTTATTTACTATGAAAAAGTCCAATCGGGCACACGGTGCAAGCAGCGATGTACTTCGTAAGTGGTTGGCAGTTTTAAAGTAGTTGTGTCAATTACAAACAAATATTGGAGGAGACTTGTGATAGAAAAAGAAACATTAATTATTATTTTATGTGTATTCAATTATTACTTTTGAAGCTGAGTCTGCTCTGAACTGGTCAATTTCTAATCAAGTTTCAACTCATTACTACCAACTGCTGGTTCTTTCCTCTTTTATTTGTTAGTATTGGTATCGTCTTTATGAATCTAATTAATGGTACATTTTCGAGCTTCACAAGTACTTTTAATATCAAATAATAATTTATTTTCTCTTAAGCAACATAGTAAAAAAGGGGTTTAACTGTACTTAAACAGCTATTTTACAGCCATGCATTTTGAATGCAGTCGGTCCGCATGCTTTATCTGTAGGCTGATTGATGGCTTAATAAAAATCGATTCCGTGATAATCATCAATGTTGATGTTTATGCCTATAACATAACAGTTTATGTTGGCAATACCATTGCTACTGAACTATTTCTGTACTACATAGTTGTTGGCATGTGTACGGTACACATATCGGAAAGTAATTAAACATCGTTCTATCGTCATTCATTGTTCAAACTATTTGGCAAAGTCGCTGTGACCTCGCGCCCACCGTCCAAGGTCACAAATGTGTGTCAACTGAAAATACGGTAAATAAATTCGTCAAGGCTTATCAATTTTACGCGAAATAGTTAAATCCGAATAGAAGCATGATTTTAATTTCTCATTGCAGTTTTAATATTTTTTTTTGTATCTTTACGATGTACGATTAAAGCCATCGTACGATTGTTATTAAGCAATGCCTGTGCTCGTGCGACGGCTTACGAGCGTAATTTAGGAAACTTCTGGAGAAATCGGTATGTTTTAAAATCATCGCACGACGAGAACACATCGCGTTATCGTACGATCTTTAACAAAAAAAAACGAGCGAGCCTTACACTAGTCGCGTATGATGTATAACATTTGAAACCTCGCCTTATATTGGTAAAAAAACAAATAAAACCTACTACAAAAGGAATAAGCCATTTGAACATTGTGTTCTAAAATCAAATCAAAAGCGCGCGCTTCCCAAACTTCCTGTTACACACTTCCGTCCCACTTCACGAATCACTCCCACTAATTGCACGAAAGCGAGAGGCAAGACGTTAACACTAATAAGGGCGACGTCTTATGGTGACGTATGCATTGTCACGCACACATTTGTTTGAACAGACTGTCTAGGAACGCAGTGGTTACCGTACATTATGCTACATGTGTATTTAGCAGGAAAAACAGTTTGTCACCCACCAGTGCCAATTGGTGGGTGCTACCGACTTCAGAAGCAGCCAGAACGGCCAACGTGCCATTCTAAGCACATAGGAGTTTGCGGTAGCAAGATTTTTTCTCATCAACTATCTTACGACCTGCCTGAACTAGGGGCCATTCGCCTAACGGAAATGCTTACGATTTTATTTTGTTATTTCTAGCCGCATGAGGTTTTCAAATGCCTCGGGCTCTTTTTATTTCTTTGGCATTGGTAATAACAATTTTAAAAACAATGAGCGTATGGTATTTGAAAACCTTCGGGATTCAGAAATAACATAATAAAGTCGAAAGCGTTAGCGTTTTCCAATGCATTTCCGTTAGGCGAATGGCCCCCTGTTGATATGACTGTTGCTTACTCCCACGTTCACATCGCAGGTCGTACGTATAGACAGCTTGTTCTGTTCATCCTACTAATATTATTAATGTGAAAGTTTCATTCACTCAAAATCTTTTGAAAGGATTTAGATGAAATTAAATACGCATATAGTTTTAACTTGGATTGAGACTGGATACTTTTTATCCTGGAAAATTTACGGTTCCTGTGGTACTCTTATAAAACTTAACGGAATAAAAATTTACGGAAACCAAGTCACGTGCGGTCGCTTGAATATAATTTATAAGGTTTCAGTTTGCTCGTGTTTTAAGAAAGAACAACAAAGTATTTTGTTTACCTGTGACTTTCTTTTAACTTTGTTTTCTATTTATTTTAACTTTTTGTTTGTTTCCAGGGATTCCCGGCCGAGTTTGCCATGTATTTAAATTACTGCCGCGGGTTGACCTTCGATGAAGTCCCTGACTATATGTATCTAAGACAGGTGGGTATGAGTATCGGCTACAATCTCAGATACGCTCGTCTCCGTCCCCGTGGATCTGCGTGAAAAATCAAAAAGAGGTTATAGTGATATTCGATTTGGACATATTTTTGAACTGGAATTGTTGACATTCTGGCCTTCCATTAGACATTTTGATTTGTTTTTATTGCAAATGTAACGATTTAAGACACCGTCACATTAACGTCTTTCGAGCCTTGTCGTTTTGCCAGAGCTAACTGGAAAAAAAATTTGAACTGACGACGCGATACCAGCGCTGCCTCAACGTTATGTATAGCCAGCGACATCGCGTCGGCATTACGCGGATGCCGGCACACCGAAGACGTTCGGAAGACGCTAGTATGGGGGTCTTTAAGGTCGCTCTCCTCTCTAATAGCATTTGTATTTGAACTTGTTTCTTTTTCTCTTCACGTGGCAGTTGTTCCGCATCTTGTTCCGCACGATGAACTACCAGTACGATTACACGTTCGACTGGACCATCCTGCGCCAGCGCAAGCAGCATATGGAGGCTGGCGCTGCGCCCCCGGATCGCCGCTCGCCGTCTGTGCAGCGTCGCGCGCAGCAGCCTGCGCCCCAGCCGCCACCCAACAACGAGGTGACTATATAGCTGCCCCGGTACAGGCCGCCCCACGACATACGCTCCCCTGTACCGTCCTGTGACAACGCTAGCAGCACAGCGACAGGCGTCCGGCCACGGACCGCCGCTCGCTTATCTTGCAGCGTCGCGCGCAGCAGCCTGCGTCCCAGCCGCCACCCAACAACGAGGTGACTATATAGCAGCCCCGGTACAGGCCGCCCCACGACATACGCTCCCTTGTACCGTCCTGTGACAACGCTAGCAGCACAGCGACAGGCGTCCGGCCACGGACCGCCACTCGCTTATCTTGCAGCGTCGCGCGCAGCAGCCCGCGCCCCAACCGCCACCTAACAACGAGGTGACTATATAACAGCCCCGGTACAGCCCGCCCCACGACATACGCTCCCCTGTACCGTCCTGTGGCAACGCTAGCAGCATATGGCGACATGCGCTGCGGCCCCGGTCCGCCCCCCGCTATTCGTGCAGCGTCGAGCGCAGCAGCCTAACTACGAGGTGACTATATAACAGCCCCGCTATAGGCCGCACAACGACGGACGCTCCCGTGCACCGTCCTGCAACAGAGTAACGCCGCCGTCTTTGTAAACGTCATATTTATTTTTTTATGTCCTGCCCTTGTATGCGCTGTCTAGTGGTGATGCTCTGTGTCTGACACACTCAAGAATTTGGAGGCGCCACAGGGTTCAATAATCTGATACTCTAAACGCAACAACCGCGTGGAGACCGCAGCAATAACTGCGTTGAAACTGTCATACGAGTTTTAGCTTTGTCTTCATTCCCAAAGTTTATTTTATGAGTTTACTATTGTTTACCTCCCAATGATATTTCTGTTTGCAAAATCGTCTTCAACCATTAAAATAAGTAAAAAACAATAATAAAACTTTTATGTTAAAAAGATAGCATGTTTTACCATGTGAATACTATGTAGTTAGAGTTGTGTGTACAAGTACATAACTCGTGCGTATATCTCCCGTATAGGTGAAGTCGGTGAACGCCACCAACGAGTCCGCCACCAAGCCCGCCGTCAAAGGACACCAATCTGTTAGTCAGATCAAGAAAAAACTTACCGCCATATCCTAACCTAACCCATTCTAACCTAACCTTAACTAATCTTACCTAACCAGATGTTGGACAGATGCGTATTTACCTAAAGTTCAGAAGTTGGTTAATATATGGAATATTTACTTACATTTTGGTATTGAATAAACACCACACTCGGAGATCAACAAATCTTGTGTTATTTCGAATAAAAAATAAAAAGAATGGTTAATTTGTTTTTGTGCTCTGCGTAGTAGGAGAGAAACTTGTTCAACGATTGGATTGAGAATAATTTGTTTTATCAAAACCGCTTTTTTATTTAGTTGAATACATATTGGTCTTTAAGTTTAGTAAATGCCAGAATCAGATCCATTGTTTATCCACCTAATGTTGTGAAATGCGACACACGCACTGGAGTCTTCAATACAAAAGTCGGTCATGTGGTGTTTACAGCAACATCAACACAATCTGACAATGAAACAAACAATCAATGACTATGGAACAAGTTGTTAATTAAAATCAAAATTTTAAAGACTTCCCTATTTGTTTAGTACAAATAACTTTAGGTAAATATCACTGAATATATCCATTCTCAACCTAACCTTCCCAAGGTCGTGGCTTCACCGAGATCACTTGCATTAACCCACCATTATAATAATATTCAGATATTAACATGCGCGTGGTCTTGTATTTCCCGATCAAATGATAATTCAAAGTAAAATAATCGGCTAAACACTAAATTGCAAGTATACTGCGATGTATTTGTGGTTAGCAAACATTTACCTTGTCCGTTTTTATTGGTGTGAAATAAGATTTACTTTGGTAATAGTCAAATTTTAGAAATACCATCTACCATGAACAAGATTTTGCTGAAAATAGAAGAGATTTATTGAAATTTTCGGATGTTAATTTGTGACCACGCGTGGTGTCTGTCGGCATAAGTCTATATCACCCCATATTTCGTAACAGAATGCTTCATCATAATACCATTGAAATCACGATTTTCTGTTTTTTTTTCTCTAACAGAACAGTGTTTGAGATTGTTAATTATATCTAATCTACGTAACGTCACAGTGGGTTAGGTAAAGTGATCAATTCTCACAATATTGTATAGGAATGCATTTCTAAGACTGTATTTTTTTTATGTAATGAGCAGTGAAAAGGAAATATTATTTATTTGGATACATATTTATTTTATAGGAAAAATAACATCTGCAGTCTTTAACAGATAGATGCATTTCAAATACAATTTTTACTTTTTTCTGTTGGTTAATTAATATCAAACTATTGACTCGCACGCTATAGCACCTAACTTAAGCGGGATGCAGCAATGATTTGTTTTCTATAAGATTAATAATTCGGCCTACTTCACAGTGTGGCATTGTATGCTTTTCAGCCAATATTAGTTGAGAAAATAGAGAATACTTAATTAAAAGCTTCATAGTTACGATCAAAGTACTTTCACAACAGACAATTTTTAAAAGCGAATACTAATGTTGTTGTTTTTTTTTGTAATTCCAGCTCTTTCTATCCGACAGTCATAGAACAAGGGGGGTAGTAAAGTTATTTGGACCACACTAATTGTTACTAGGATGGGAAATGATAAAATTAAATAAAATATATACCAAAATTTACTAACTTAATACATTTTGAAAAGGCTACATTTAAGCTAGAGTGTCACAATGAGAAGACTAGATTATTATTTGTAATAAAATTATTGCGTTCATCATAAACTAGATGTAACAGAATGATTTATGTGTGTTTGCGTGTGTGTGTGAATGTGTTTGTGTGTTCTGTAAATTTTTATTACTTAAGGGTATAAAAACAATGTTATTGACATAAAGGAGTTTATTTCTGTTTATAAAATAACCCGAGTTATTTGTAATGGATTTTTTGGAAGTATTTATATAAATTAAGCGGTAAATAAATTACCATTATGAGAAAATCTACTATGGTTCGTCATCCAGTTTCCATTTTTATTGGAAAATAATATGCATTAAACATCCAAATAAAATGTGGCTTACATAATAAAGTAATTCATCCTTGATTTCATAAAGTTATATTAATACTGTACAGTGTAAAATGTTAAATATTTCAATAAAATTTCGAAACAAGGAAAATATACTTGTGATTTGGATAATTAATAGAATTATTTTTCATCATATAGATTTTGTTAATATGTTATATATCTTAAATTTATTATACTCATGTCTTATTGAAAACTCTTTTACACTATTTTAAATCTCAGTAAAATCGAAGTGGTGATTATGTAAAGATAATATCTTATTTAAATACCATGATAATGAGTTGGCAAAAAATTGTATAAATTATAAAATGAGCGTAGTTTAACTATTAAAAATAACAATTAAAGTAAGCTGCAATTAGAATTTGTAATGTGGCATTGTTAATTTTATATAAATTAAATAAAAACCTCCAAGTACGTTATTTATCTATTGCTATGCCACACGGAAAATAGCAAATATTTACGGTAATTATTTTTTATATGGGTAAAAAGTAAATTCGCCTTTGTTCTCATACATTTAGAAACCCTAAATATAAAAGATTTGAGTAATACATTAGTCCACCGTAGTTTAGAAACCACGTAATAACATAGAATTGGTTTTATCAAAGTTTCTAGCAAGAGTTTTGGACATTTTCTAATAATATGACTGTCTAGTTTACTATGCAAAATATATGCATAATTTGACTGCAGTGTGAAATCAGTAGCAACGCTGTGCTAATAAAATTACAATCATCGTTTTAGAAAATTGCTATGACTCTACTAGGCACGCAGTAATGTCGAATAAACTTATTTCTATATGTTAACATGTTTTAACGAGATGTATTGTTTATCCACAGTGAAAGAGATTACGACGTTCGGCCGCTACGGGTGCTCCGGCGAAGAAGAGAGCACGATAGCGTCAGTGTGTGTGTGTGAGTGAGACGGCCGGAGTGTGTCGACTACTGTATTGCAAGCTCTCAACGTGCGTCGAACGCGTCGCTAAAACGGACTAGCTTTTTTTTTCTATAACAGAGGCCTTTAGGTTAATCGTCGTAGTGGTTGTCGGCTGGCGTCGGCTGCCGCCGGGCCCCGTCGGCGGTCGTCGGCCCGCGCGATCCGTAAACTGCGTGTTCACGTGCGCAACTGGAACTTATTATATTATCAGCGTACGGAACTAACTACCTGCATTCGCTATTTATGGATGGCGCCACCAACTTCGGTCACTAACTTTTGATCGTTGATCGTCATATTATTTAATTGTATTGTATATTATAATATCCTCTCGTAAATTCTTTTTTGATTTGTAATAAATATAAATTAGGGTCCATTTATAGTTTGAGAAAAAAAATGCATTTTAATAAGAATATAAAAGATTAAAACATAACGTATATTTAACATTGTGACATGTCCTAATCGTTCCGTTCTATAGTTTATGCTACTCTCGATGATTAATATAGTTTTTTCGATGTTAGTTTTATTATTAGCTGAAAATTTCACGATTTAACGGCGGCTCACACTCGTCGACTGTGCGAGTGCTTCTACTTTTTGATGTATATAACTGTATAAAAAGCTGAAACACTCACCGGTCGGGGGCGAGGGAGCGGTGTGTAATATTGGCTAATATTGTTCATTAAAATTTACTGATTTACTATAAGTAGTTTTTCTGTAACAAAAAAAGAGAAAATGATAAAAAAAAAGTTAGTTAAGGTGAATCTGATTCCCGTTTCTCGGGGGAGCGTTGCGCGCGGACAGCATAATAGATATTATAGATTCTATTTTGGTTTGAATCGGTTTGTCAGAGGTATGATTATATAGAAAAATGTACATAAAATTACCCACGAGCAGTGCTCTCCCCAGAATATCGGTACATATTGTGTATCGCATAAAAAGTAAACTAATTGTAAATATGAGACAGTGTTCATTTAAACTGTTATCTTTTCATTTATTTTGTTTCGTTTGTAACTGGCGGTGTCTCGTGGCATTATAGTTCACCTCACTGAGGACGATGTAACACTGTTTGCCGTTCACACTTTGGGGTGGTATTTTTGTATACAAAACCTGTTGAGTGACGCATGTAACAATATACAATTCATTCTGATGCTTCCATAGTGGCTAATGGCAGTTGTCATGAGACCCCCCGCAATTTATTATTAAGTGAGTTAGAACTGAGATCTTGTACGATTGGGCGTGAAAAAGTGTATCAAGTGGAGACAAAATATGTCGATAAATATATATTATTAAAAATAGGACACCACAATGACTTGGAATTTGTGACCTCTCATTGTGATACTATGGATCTCAATATTCCTCTTTTACAAACTTCCTTTCTTTGCGAAACGGTTAACAGAAACAGACGGGCAACTGTTATTTTGTCTCCAATTGAGTTGATATACCTACTCGATGTAACATGCACTTTAATTATAAATTAATAAATGATACTAAACAATGATAGCAGAGTGGTTTCATTTCAAGTAAAAGACAACTTTGACATTTTTACACTTTATTTAACATCATTTGTCGTAACTTACAGAATTAACAATATATTTTCTTCCACATAATGTTTAGACTCTACCTGGGGTTGAGCCATGTATAGATTCATTGAACACCTAAATACTAAGGACCTGTTGTTTGATATATAGTTAAATGTGACTATAATTGAAGTATCTCAGTAAAATAAGCATTTGACACCATTTTACTATGTAGTTGACGTGAGATTAATTAATAGTCAAATTTAACTGTTTCAAACAAATCGTTAACATACGAAAAACATCGATCATCAACAAACTGGATACATGTTTAAGGGTCATGGCACATTTTACCGGCACCGTAATGGCAGAGTTGTAGCACAGTACCGCCTTGAATTTTGCTTTCAGGATTTATGGTGTTTGTTATTATATACGGACTGGGGTCAATTACAAAACAAAATGCATATGGATCGCACGGAACACGCAATACGTGGCACCATAGCAAATACCAAGTCAAGTACAAAGAAAAATATTTCTTTCTTCGAAGCCACAACAACGATTACCTTTATACGTAACCATGATAGACCAACACGGTTTCGTACAAAAGAAGAATTCCTCCATCGAAACTAGTTCCGTACAAGGAAATATAATTCCTTCATCATGAAGTGTAGCAGGAAGTGCTCTGACTACCCGCCATATTGTCTTATCCGATCTTATGGCAGAAATTTACTTATCAGTTGTGTTGTGACGCGATCAGACGAGATCGGTTTCATACATTTAGTTCGGTTAGAACTATACTTGTGTGTTGCTATCGATTACGACTCGCGATGTGTCGACAGCGCTCTCACCCAAACCATACAAAACGTATGAACTAGCTCTCTGATGCGCCACAACCCAGCACGACAAATAAGTGTAGTTCGGCCATTAGGCGAACTTACCTATATATCCTGTAGTACTTTATATTGCCAAGTAATAAGGCAGATTGCAAGAAGAATAAATTAAAATATAGAACAATAATACCGCTATTATTTGAATGACAAGGTTGAACGGTACCAGTAAAATGGGCTTTGACCTTAATACTGCGCAAGATATAAAACACATTATAGTTGAGAATTATGCAGTACACTAGTTTACACCCCGGAAAACTTCTTGAGCATAACGATAGACAAAGAATCCTGCTCAGAAGCAATTTTACATACAAAAGCATACTGTGCAAGTTTATTTGTCTGTGGTTTTGCTTAAGAATTTTGCCGCTACCTATAACAAGTATAAAATTTTTAACAAATGATTTCAATACAATAATGGTCGTTTTACAAATGAGCTCAAAACAATTTCACACATGCACGAGTTAAATATTCCAGAATAATAACAGTCGAAGGATAGATGATTCTACTACGTAGATTACAGGTACAAATAACTATTTGTTTACTTAAACACTAACGAAGCATTTAAAACGTTAGTATCTAACACTACTGATTGACAATGTAAGTTTCAACTGAAGTACATTTTAAAGATTAAACTTTCACAGTAATGTCTAAAAGGCAGTCTTTAAAAAAACAGCGAGTTTTTAATGTACCTAATGGTATTATAAAAAGAATACTATTGCAGAGAAAATGAAGTGCTTTAACGTATATTATTGTATATTAGATGTCAAAATTGTTATCACTGCGGCACGCATGGTTTACCTACGGTATTCATGCACTATATTTCCTACGTGTCCAAATCACATGAGTACATTTCCATTGAAGCGGTTGGACATGCTTGGTTGGATAAGCATCTCTTCAAGCTTCTCCAAATTTTTAAGTACAGACAACTTTCTGCTTTATCTTGCGTGAATTGAGGGTCAGCTGTAATCTCTCAACCAATCATAGACAAGTTGAAACGAAAAGAATAGATGAAAATTGGGGGTGTGGGTTTCGCTAAGCTTAAACTAATCGACTTTCTATATAGTTTCTGTCTAGAGTCACTAGGCTAGTCTAACTAGATTAGCTTTAAAAAATTACCTACACGACACGAACCTAATAAGTGATTCAGAGATTAGTTTAAAAAAAAGAAGTCGTCAGTGTGTCTTGATTTGACATTTCAATAAGTGCAGATTTTCTCGACCGATATTTCAGCCTTTACCAGTTGGTACGAATATAAATGTGAAAGGGTGCATAGTAAATTTTTGTAGCCTGATTTATTTGTGTACCTACAGCGTTTTTTTTTAATTCATATTAAAGTTTACAACAGCTGTTCTTACAGAAAAATCTATTTTTTTTCCGATATTCAACCTTAATTATATTGACTCGTTGTAAAGAAAATCTTGAACTAGTTTGCACAAGGCCGTAGCTAGAATTGTATTTAAGATAGGCCAGCATAAGCAGGGACGTGCCCCATAGTGCCCTCTCTAGCTACGGCCCTGGTCACATACTGATGTTCATCGCCATCAGTAGTAATTTAAATTTTGATTTGAGAATTGAAATTGAAAATGTTAGCTTGAATTTTGTAATGTTTAGCTGACGGGTCCAAACGACAAACGCTTAGCGAAACCCAATCTTTCGTTCGATCGTGGTGTACCCACCATTAGATAGGTCACCGAGTAGCGGAAACACTCAGATTATACGAGTGTCGTCATGTTTTCCATATTTTGTGAACAGCAGCCAAAAGCATAAAACTTTTTTTTAATTAGGCAAGGCCGTCAGTATATTGTCAGTTTATGTCCGGGGCGGAATCGTGAACTTTTTTGCATGCGCCATGCCTTTAAATTTCAAAAAGATGTTTAATGTCACATTGCAATTTTTACTCATTAAATAAAGATAATTTTACAAGAAAAAAATCACCCGATCTAGGCATCAGACAGTATCCAAACCGGCACCTATCGCTATGCGGGCGGATAAATCTAGCAGTATTATTCTTAAAATAACAATACCTATTCATATTTTTTTCTCATTGCCTTTTCATTTCAGCTTTGAAGGAGAAAGAGAAAGTAAGACGTTAGACTCCTGGTCTACATATTTGTTGGACACAGTTTACTAATGTTACAGGGTTACCTACTTGCTAAATTGACATTTTTAATTGATGATATTTTACATTTTATAGTGTCGTTAATATATCACATTTTTGAAGACGTAATAACCTGCGCTATTTTATGGTTGACAAAGACGTTCAAGTGATAGGCTCAAATAGGCTATCATTTGATAGCCTCAGTTTTTTTTTTGTTAGTTTGATAGACTATTTAGTCTGATCAAATAGAAATGTGAAAATTAATATTTCTTCATGCTAATTGACAACTCAATTTGATCAAATTTTCCCACATTCATGCCAATTTGATCAAACTATTTGAACTACCTTGTTTGATATAATTACTTCAACGTCCATGGCTTCTTTTATTAAAATGTCAGTAAATCTGCAATAAATTATTGTGACATAAAAGTATATTTGGCTGTGATAGAATACAATTATCTGTCTGACAGACGGAGGCGACCTGCGACCGCGGCCGGGGTCGCCGTCAGTTATATTCGCTTGCAATGTAAGGCCCGTATTACAGAAAGATTCTCAGTGTTTGTTCTACTCTTGAGCATAGTTAGAAAAGGATGTCGCTATATATAGCACATTGCGACATCCCTTTCTAACTGCACTCAAGTAAAGATCAACACATAGTTGTCATTCTGTAATACGGGCCTAAGTGAGTGTTCAAACACGAGTGACCAATATGTGCCGGCCGCGGCCGCAGGACGCCTTTGTCTGTGAATCCTGACCCTTAAATTGACTAAAATCCGCTTTAAGAAATGTCTATTAAATTTCAATCAAATTGAAAAATGTTAAAGTGTGGTATCATCTCTAATTGATCTTGAATATTGATAAAACAACTTAAGAGCTTCCCTAAACAGCTTTCACTATAAGCTGCTTTTGTATTAAGATGGTATTTTAACTAAATTTATACTTATTTATTAACATCGAACAAACAAATTTTGAGGAATATACATTTAAGTTAGTAATGTAATTATAGTCATTTCAAATACATCTTTAATTGACATTAAATTCAAGCGACCACTGGATCAAACAATATTACAGACGAGCTACTTATAAATGCTGGACTTACGGGATACGTCACAGACGTCAATTAATTTTTAAGATGGATTATCATATTTGTATCTTAAGTTTTTACGCATAATCTTAATATGCAACACACTTAAACGGGTTTAAAATGCGTCTGTTTATTACTTTTTTGATGTTTCGCATCATTTTATTTTTATTTTTTTTGGATTTACAGTTGATGCTGTCGTTCTCTTTGTAAACAATTGCAGAGCCGTAGCCAGAGTTGAATTTAAGATCGGGCAGCGGTAGAGCTTATGCCAACGTGCCACACTTCGCAGCCTGCACCCCCAATTTAAGGTAGGGCAATGGTATTTTGAGGTAGGACTTTGCTCCATATTGCCCCCCCCCCCCCTAGATACGGCCCTGAGCAATCAATTGAGACAAAATCATAGTTCGGCAAGCAATAAATTTAATTGACGTCTGATTCGGGCAGTTATACAATGATTTTTAAAGACACGATCGAAGTGTAGGTATCTAATAAATAATAGTTTATATTTTTCTCTTAGTACTTTAATACCGTTAATTACCTACTACGTCTAGTAATGTTTATATTTTATGTTTTTAATAAATATAATAATATGTATAATCTATAATATTTTCAATAAATATAGTTACTTAGGTATATAGACACAATTATATATAATTATTTGTATTGATACGATATAGCTAAAACAGATCACAGAATTGGATTGGTGGGTGGAGACAATTTTCTGTAGATAGGTTATGAGATTAGGTACAACATAGTTAAATTGGAAGTCTGAAACTAGCAAATGAGGTAGGATTTAATTATCTAAATTTATAACAAAAAACAAGTAACAAAGATAAGTAAGATAGTATTCAGTCATTTTTCGGTCTGGAATGTCATGGAAGAACATGTATCGGATTGGAAATTTAGGGATAAAACATATTTTTTAATATCTATTAAGTAATGTTGGCAGCTACAATACTGAGTGTTGCAATATACTTAAGTTTGTAATTCGTCATTAAGTCGATGTCACGTGTACTTAGGTAGTTTAAGCCAGAATAGTCGGTCTGCCACTTAAGGATTAAAACTACTTACTTAAACAGAAGCTCTTTTGACTAAACAAACTGTTGCTTACCTTTTTCAGAACGAGTATCATTTTCTAAGTTAGTGCTCGAGTTCTTAGTTCTAAATTGTTTTAACGTGGAGAGTCACTTGGATCCTACGAAACCAGTCCCGGCAGGCGAGGGAGCACTGTTGGGTTTTTAGTGGGTAGGGCCCCCCCTACCCGATCAGCATCCCGAGAGCGGGTGAGCGGGATATGAGGGGGAGGAGTCCCACATAAACCCGTCTCACCCAGGGGCGAGGTATGTCACGAATTTTCCCAAAAAAAAAGTTCTAAATTGTTTAAAAGTGAGTTTCGTTTGACCCTTTACTTCGATATTAATTCGATGGTATGAATGAAAATCTATTACCCAAAAATTAACATTTTGTACTTAAGTTATTTGTAACATTTTCTTCATTCACCTGCTGCGCATAATAAAGCATAATAGCAAAACGCTAGTTTTTCGTGAATAAACTAGACTTACATTTATTATGCGTTCTAAAATAATAACGATTCGTTATAAAAGTAAAATAACATTTTTTAATGCTTTTTAAAAATACGCTTTCAGATTCAGGCCTTAGAATTCGCTTCGCTCAACCTCTATTGTCCAACTAAAGTAGCAGACCACAAACTCGACAGTACACAACAAACCTGCACAAGGAACTTATGATATCTACTAACAATTGACCTAGCGTATGTTAAATCTAAAATAAGTTTATAAAAAATAACACTCCCATTCCTAATTGAAATGGTACCCAGCAGCTAAATCTACAAATATTCATAAGATAAGACGGATATAAATATTTTATAGGTATTATAATATTCATAAATATATTAATGTAGGTAGTTAAACCTACTTATATGTTACGAGATATCTGTATCAATAAAAAATTAAGTAGTTAGTAGGAATTTATAAAAGTAAGAGATATAAAAAGGGTTTGTATCTCAAATCAATAAAAATATATAAATAGTCAAGTAATTTACGTTTACGTAGGCATACAATTACAACAAATCTAATAAAACAATTTTATTAAAATTTTACTAAAATAAAAAACAATATTTGGAGAGTATTAGATACTTACCACATTATGAATTTAATGAACAGTACCCCTAGCACGAACCATTATCGAATTCGAATAGTACTTTGTGCCGCTGCTGTTCAAGTTTCCATACAAAATTTGACATTGACTTTTCGGTTTGCAAAGTATTCGAATTCGATAATGGTTCGTGCTAGGGGTATAGTTGGTGAAAAAATGAATAATTGATTTACGAAAACCGTCGCTTGTTTATTGACAGTTTATGAAATAAGTATATTAACTTTAGATGATGCAACAGTAGCTTGAAGATAACTTTCCAGTAACGAGAAAATTAATCTACTAAGAAGAGAAGCGAGAAGATGATTATGGCCTAAGAAGTGTTACTGCCGACTCTGGCTTTCTTTCTACATATAATTAAAGGTAAGGTCAAATTATTTTTACATGGTATTACGGTAAGGCCGAGTATATTTTTTTATCACACGGTCACTGAAAATGGGTCTCTTAATTTTCGAAATAGTTCAACGAAAATTACATCTCAACTCATTTTTCGTCGCCGAGAGACATTAATAGGGTTTTTATCATGACTTGACACACATTTTACGAGCATATATTTCTTTTGTTTGTTCGGCCTCACTTTTATCTCTCATATATGTAATTCCTTACCTTACCTTTAGTTGCGCGTGTAATTTTTGTGACCTACGTTTTCATCACGCTTTTCCTGGCTTGATAAGATAACGCAAAAAAGCGTTTTACCACTACACGTAAATTTTCTATTGGTAAGGTAAATTTACTATAGGTAAGTACTCATCTAGCCACTTTATTCGTATCTGTTATGAATTTTATCATTTCGTACCTTCCTTGACCTTTCGTTATATGTAATAAATCTTCTTCTTATGTTTTCCACATACTTTTTGAGGCTTTTTTAAACATCTTGGTGAAGGCCGCTCCCGCGTAGTACCTTCTTCACCTCATCCTTCCAGCTCATCTATAGTCTTCCATTTTTTTTCTGTAGGGGGGTTTTTGCCCCAGGGATTCTCATATCATAGAACTCCATGTATAATATTATATTCCATATTAAAGTACTCCACATATAATATTATATTTCATATTATAGAACTAAGTAAAACTTATTAGGTGGCAAAAACGGTACATACCTTTTTACTTTGACTTAGCCCGGGTAGTCAAAGCAAAGCACATTCCCCATTCAGCATTGCCCCGGGCCACTTAATATTAAGGCAGGTAGGCCGATTTCGTATGTACCTACATTTACCTACCTAAAAGCGTACCTATCATGTACGTTGTTATAATTCATTTTTAGAATAGATTAATATAGTTAATATTTAGTTTACGTTAATCAAAGATAAGAAATCATTTTCTAAATAAAAACAATAAAAACACTAGCAAATGAGGTGGATTGGGTATCACTTATGCACATATTTTTTAATGTCGTATTTTTTTATTGGCCCGCGTTTACCTACGAATAAATGCTTTGAACAAAATCAATATGTGCCAGTGTACCTATTATCCAATTTTTGACATCAACTAGGTATCTATAACTATAATCTACAAATATTAAAGCTGTTATAAAGTATTTATAAGTAGGTACCTATTATTTTTTAACTAAAAATAATGTATTCGCTTTTAGAACTTATTTAAACACCTTTAAAATAACTAACAAAAATAGTAGGAATCTAAAGCTTTGCATAGGATTTTTACAAGAAATATTATAATAACAACTTAACCCAGGGCCGGATTTAGAGGTGTGGAGGCCCTAGGGCAACGAAGAAGTAAAGGCCCCTAAATCTAGGCCGGGCCACTTAACCCCGCCTGTACTGCCTTTAATCCGGCCCTGATCTAACCTATTCTAATATTAAACAAAATCTATTTTTTTAAATAGTAATAATTTTGTTCGTTGGACAACCACACAGATATAGTAAAACGATAAATAATATTGTAGGTATTTTTTTTTTACTATTCCTAACAGGTAACAGGTGCACAGAAGTTGTAAACTTTTAAAAACTTTTTACTTGGAAGCAGACCTACAAAGTTCAAAGCTACAGAAAAGTTTTTGTAAAATGTTGAGAGGCTTCACGTAAATGTTGAAACATTCATTATATAACTACTCAAAACAAAAACCCGTTTTTCAGCTATATTTTATTTTTCCTTTAACTTAACAATATTTTTTTCAATTGGGGTGTGTAACAATTGGCGTTTAGAAATTGTGTAAACACAAACAACTGTGAAAATTAAAAGTTTTCTGTGAATTACACAGTAATAACAGTTTTTAAGAAAATTAAAACAAATTAACTAAGAAAGTGAAGTTTGAATATTATCAATATTTTCACATAAAATTTATGCAAATTGTCTCGTTTAGTAGCGAGTACGACCTCCTCTAGTCCGTATGCACTCTGTTAGTCTCTCTGGAATGCTTTCGATTAAATGCATAACGTTTTCAGTCGGTATTTGCTCCCAACAGACTTTAAGGGCGTTTATGAGGTCTTGTCGGCGATTCACATGACTGAAACTGTGACTGAGACTTAAGGCTTTTTTTTTAAATGAACCCATAAATGTCCGATAGGATTGAGGTCGGGAATCGTGGCTGGCCACGGTAGTACCGTAATATTGGCTTCTGAAAGTGCTCTCTGAGTGATACGAGCCGTATGCGTGCGGACATTATCTTGCATGAAGACGAAGTTTTCATCGATTCTTTGCGTAAATGGGAAGACATGAGGTTGGATTACACATTCGATGTAACGGGCAGCAGTTACGGTGCCTTCTTCCAAAAATACCAGTTCAGTTTTACCCATTAAAATAATTCCACCCCACACCATTACACTTGGACCCCCGAAACGATCTGTTCCATGAATGCAGGCCTCTGAAAAACGTTCGCCTTCTTTTCTCCACATGCAGACTCGACGATCGGCACTAAAAAACTTCAATTTATATTCGTCTGTTAACAGTACGGTCGTCCAGTTGTCCATGGTCCAATTTAAATGTTCGCGAGCAAATATTAACCATTCTACACGATACGATCTTGTCAACTTCAGCCGGATTACTCGCTTTCTGGATCGTTGGCTATCCTCATGAAGACTATTTCGAATGGTTTGATCACTTACTCGCGTGCCGATAGATTGGCTTAAACGATTGTGTAAGGTCCGAGCTGTTATTGTACGCTCTCGACGTGCAGTCAATCGGATATAACGGTTCTGGTTCTGGTCGTTGGTAGCTCGAGTTCTTCCTGTTCCCGCTCTCCTAGCAACACTACCAGTCTCTTGGTGGCGTTCCCCCAGGTTACGGATAGCGCGTCGTGACACACCAACTCGTATTGCCACTGATCTCTGTGAATGCCCTTCCTGAAGCATAGCCACCGCTCTTGATGCTGTTTCCATATCCATATGACGGCGAGAACCAGGCATAATGATCGCAAATAACGTAGAAAACAAAATAAAATGAATAAAACAAGATGGTGCAACAGGAACAGTCAGACTGAGACTGAGAACACAAGTGATTGGGAATTTTAAAATTGGATGATTATTAGGGCACTTCATTCTTTTGTTTACTCACTTAAGAATAACATTTAACTTGTCGCAGGAAACATTGATTAAGATTCGTAAACATGTCGCCAGTAAGTTAAAATGCTTCAACTCGCCAATAATAATCATTGAGGTATAAAACTATGTACCTCAATGATAATAATATTTTTTTTTAGACAATATACGGGATTATTTATGGGTGGGCCCTAATTTGTTTTGATTATTTTAGACGATTTTTGTATCGCATACAGATTTTGTTATAAATAACTAGGTGCATTAGCTGTTTATAAGTATATTTAAGTATTACACATAATAACAATTTCAAAATCCGGTTTAAATAGAAATACCTATGATTTTCTAATCAAAATATGTCTTAAAAAAAATATGAAAAGGGCATAGCTGAAGACCAACCATCTTGAAATAACCTTGTTGTAACCCAGAAGCTAGTTCACAATCATGGTAACTAGGTATGAAACAAATTGCAGCAGTTCTATTATTGGAAATTCTCAAAGAATATATCAGTAAATAATATCCCATCAATTATATATTCTAGCTGTGCTCATGCAATGATTCCCCTTATAACACAACCTAACACAAAACCGTAACTAAGAATAATATTTGTTGATTGATTTCGTTGATTCACTGAAGCGTGTGCTTGTTCATAGAATGCCTGATGGTATACGACTCCTCCCCGCTTTATGTTTAGTGGGACTTGAAAGAGCCAAGGTTAGCAGAGATGTTTAAAACGTTAATCAATTGTCGCAGACTGAGGGCGTAGTTAGGTAGGTACCTATATACATTATATTCTTAATGTTAGAAACTTCACCTGGCTAGGTTTTTTTTATTGACACCAGTAGGTGTACCCTACCAGTACCCTTTCCATCCATAAAGTCTTTGACAAAGATATAAATAATGCTGTCAAGTTATATAGATAAGTCAAAGCCAAAAGGTTACCTTACCTTACCCCCTTAGAATTCCTTTCATTCCCCACAACCTTAAGTACTTTCCCTACTCAATAATTTAAGTTCACAATGTTGAATTGTTTTACTGGAAAAATAGTATATTACTATAACGATCAGCAAAAGAGGCATTGATGGACCAACTGTAAATGTGGGCAAAAGGGAAGCCGAGGCACACATACTTAGGTTCATCATGCCTAGTGGTGACAAAGACTATAGTACTTTTACTTCTCAAATAATTCGGGAAGTTAAAATAAAAAAAAATACTTTACACAATCGATGACGAACAACGAACCATTTTTCTTCTGTTCATTTGTTTTTTTTTCAATAAACAGCTTCCTATTTGCAAGCCAGTTCAAATTTTGCTAAAACCTTTGTTAATTACCTCCTCGGTAGCCATGATTCGGAGTAAAAGAATGTCCGTTTTTAAATTACGACACACGACACATATGAGTTTACTATGTAATGTTTTTGGCCGTTAAACCACAAATGTTGGCCCTTTTGCTTTTGAGACAAATCATATATCTTTGAGGTTGTATAGATATTATTACTCGAGTTCGGGAGATCTTACATTTGGGGCCACCGACAAGTGACAAGTTTTAATCAGACCCGTCTTTCCCAGTGGGCACTTTGGGCAAGTGCCCAGGGCCCCGCGATCGATAGGGGGATCCCCCTCAGATTAAATACAAAGTCCCTAGTTCCTGTTAAATCACCAAACAGAAGTCATAGGGGCCCCATTATCCTAATATGCTCAGGGCCTCCAATAGGTCAAAGACGGCACTGATTTTAATACATAGTTTGAACTTCCTGTCCGTGGTTTGACCGATAAAGCTTACTTTCAATTTTAAAATTATGCAATTAACACAATTACCTATATGATTTAAGCATATTATGAGGTTGAGTATCTGATATTTAATTTTGATAACAGGCTTTCGACATGCAGTGTCCAAGCTAATTAGTTATTTTTAAACTTTAAAGTAAGCTTTTGAGGTCGATTAAATATAAATCTTTCTTTAGGTCCAATAAACATCTAGCTCGATTTTTTTTTATAGATAGGTCTGACAAATGACTTCACCCTACCTGATGTTAAGTGACAGTGAAGATAATATTAATAATATTAAGATAGCTGTTACAGCAGTTCTACCTGCCACACCAGCCATCCTCACCTAGCCGGCCTGCACAACTAATGAATAACGTATTGCGTTTGCGTTGTCGAACTCATAAATAAATTGAGTTTATGTCTCGATGGGGTTTCACAGCCAATATAGCCCAATGGTAGCTATAGACGGTAGCGATATAGGTATATCCACGCAGTGCCGACAGACATTCCTCGCAAAAAAATCTTCCAGCAGGCGTTAACGTATAGGTACTTGCGCAGGTAGGTATATCACTACGTGTATGTTTTTTTTTATAGCGAGGTAGGCAAATGACTCTACCCCACCTGATGTTAAGTGGTGATAAAGTCCAAACGCGAATATAGCTGGTACAGCAGTTATAAACTACTACACCAACCATCCTCACCTTGCCGGCCTGCAAAAATGCTTCTTCACGCCTCTCTTAAAGGACCCCAGATTATAGGAAGGAGGGAACACGTGCGCGGGTAAAGAATTCCACTTACGAATAGTACGACAAAGAAATGAGTCACCAAATTTTTTTGTTCGTGTAGGAATAGTGGCCACAGTAAGTCGGTGGCAACGTAGGTACAGCGCGCGTGGTCCTTTGAAGAAAAGGTGATGGAGGGATAAGCGAGAATAGCTCTTCAGAACACTCGCCGTGGTATAATCTGTAGAATGCGCTTAATGATGCCACATCAAGGCATAATTGTAGAGACTCGAGTTTCTTAGTTACCTCTTCATCGCCAATGATGCGGGCAGCGCGCCGCTGCAACCTATCCAAGGCATCGAGTAAGTACTTAGCGGAGCCATCCCAGAGGTGCGAGCAATATTCCACGCAGGACCGCACTTGCGTTTTGTACAACAAGCACAGTCGCCGCACCTTGTTCAGGACTCCGAGTTCGCGTGAAGCTGTTTTGATAAAGGTTTCGATGTAGTCCTTTGGATTCAGGTCTGAGCGAATTTCCATACCGAGCATGGTAATATCGCTCTGTGCCATGAAGTGTTGTGCCATGAAGTGTTGTGCCATGAAGAGAGGGAAGGGGAAGGAATGGCGATGTTTTATGATGTAAAGCTACCATAACCCCATTTCCCTTGTCGCTGCTATACTTACAGATGCACACAGAGAAGTCAATTAACCTTTAAGTTGTTACTGTCACTTTAGCAATACAATGAGACAACACGTGACTTAATTAATTAATTTGACTTTTCTGTGTATAGTTGTTAAGAACAGAGGCATTAATAGGCGCACGAGTTTCGTGGCGATCTTATGGCACTTGGCACTCGAGTAAAAAAGGTACACAAAGCTTTATACATTGAGCGTGTGCAAGGCGTACTCGCGGCTGTAGCGTACGCAGAGAAACGTTTCTACAGTGCGACCGAAATCTTGCAGCGCGTGGCCGAAATAGTAGCTAATTTAAGAAGGTTCGTATAAGCCTTTTATTTGGAAGGCAAGGTGTAAATAAACCTTTTATATATGCTATTACTCTTTCCGAGTAGTTGGCGAACAAAACGGTATAATTACATAAAATAAAATTTTACAGGGGCTGTAAAAAAATGTGTGGCATACCTACAGTGAGCTTTTGGCATGGTTTTTTTATAAGTTTAGTAATTTTAACACTGTTTTAGGCGGTTTTGATTAAAAATGATTTGAAATTCAAATTTAGCTGGCCAAAACCTCCGGACTGTAAAAAGAAATTAGTTTTACCATACCATAATACCGTTTTGTTTGCCAGCTCCTCAATTATAATGTTACCTTTAGTGAGGAGATTTTACGTACTATTTAATCTTCCTTTCACCACTTGTTTACCAGCAGCGCCCTCCTGTCAATGCCATCTAAGTTCCATAAGATCTTGGTCGCACTGTATCAATTGGCGGCGATAGGCCGCTAGTGCTGACACACCTTACATGCGTACTGCATGAAGCTTTGCCTCACTGTGCCTTATATACTCATGTGCTTACGGTTCAGGTAACATCTCTTTTAAGGTTTTACGTACGTCTTGTACAATATGTTAATTAAGGTTCTTATATCATATTCTATATGTATCTCATATAGAACCTACAACGATATAAAAACCTATCTAATAATAAAGTTATCGTTTAATATTTGGACACGCAGTCCGGGTTGTGGAAGTAGCCGAACACGTTGAGCTCGTAGAGGCTGGCGAAGGTGATGAAGAGCACGTACCATACCATCAGCACGGCGCCGTACTTGCGGTCGAGCTTCCAGCCGTTGGCGTGCGTCGCCACCACCAGGAATACGACCGTTGAGAACAACGATAGGGTGGAGTACCATAGGCCTGTAATAACGTTTGGTGTTTAGTTATAGGGTATTTGACAGTATTAAAAATAAAGTGCCAAGTTGTAAGTATCTGTGTTTAGAATGAATATTGGCAGGGGTTTTTACTATTTTAACAAAAAAAATATTCGTAATTATACTAAAAACTCACGAAAAAAGATAATAGTTTTCTTATCTATTGTCACGTGACCCAAAACGCTTGGGATTGGCGGGGCCTAAAATGACATCACACGCAAGTAAACTTCCGGTTAAAGTGACATTACATTGTATTGTTTGACGTTTTAATAACAGTTGTATGACGTCACATACTAGTAAGACGCCATATTGTCCAGAAAAACGTTTTCGCGGCAACTTGCAAATGGGGTTATTGATTTGGTTATTTTTACAGAAATACACAACAGAATGATGAACATTAGTCAATAACATGTGATCGTTTTCTAAAACTTGTCAAATACCCTAATAAAATAGCGAGTGGCGGGGACTTCGTCTGCGTCACGTCATTGGTTTCCTATACAAACTTCCCTTTTTAAAGGATGACTTCTGTTAAAACTATATATAGATATTTCAACGTTATCAACGTGGGGCCACGTATAGAGTAAAATTACGTTTTCCGGCAAACTCGTTAAGTGTTAATTTTGAAATACCTTTGCTTTTAGTAATATCTCTATCAGACCACTCGAGGAGCGGAAATTTGTCTTGTATTATTTCAGTGACACCATAGGTTTAGAAACATTTGGGTGGCACATTTTCTTAAATTACCTACGCATGCTTATTAGTGCTGTATTGTGGTGTATGTTTTACTTATTTTTGAGTATTCGCAGCATTATGATTTAGGTATATATTTTATTCTTATTATTAGTGATTACATCGCCACTTGCACAAACTTCACAGTCGCCACCACTCAACCTCTTTCTGTTTTCTGTGGTCGCAAAGTTTGTTGGAATCGCCCTGTACCCTCAGCACGAACCATTATCGAATTCGAAAACGATATTGGTTCGTGGTTGGTAACGAGAATTATAAATCTTCCATAACACACTTCTTGACATTTGACGTATCGAGATGGATACAATCAACTATTCTAATGAGATATAGGTTCGTTTTAAGGGTATTGTACCCAGTGTCTTTGGTTACCTTTGCTGATGACGTTGACGTGGCTGCCGGGGTGGATGATGGCGGTCTGTATGAACCAAGGCAGCCCCAGGCACACCAGGATGTCGAATACGTTGGAGCCCACCGCGTTGGACACCGCCATGTCTCCGTACCTAGCGTCATCATTAAATGTGAGTAAAGTTGCAACGGACTTTTTTTTTATAAAAGATTTGAGTGCGTTTGTCCACAATTGCACATGATTGCTTTAGGCTTAGGCGACGAGCAATCCTAAATAGGCGCATGTGCTCCAGGGCATTACTAGTTTAACCAGGCCGGATTTTGAGGTATGGAGGCCCTAGGGTAATTAAAGAAAGGAAATCCCCAATAAAAAATATTAATAATATTAAATATAAATATGTTTGTACAAGAGTTGCTGCAACGTCGATATTTGGATAATTATTCATCTCTCATGGAGAAAATTCGCTGTGAGTACTCCTCCACACTCCCTTCCTCGAATTCGTCTCTGAACTCACCCCTCCTTGATGACGGCGAGTGAGGACAGAGCGTCTGGTACAGACACACCGGCTGCTACGAATGTCAGCCCCATCACCGTGTCAGGGATGCCCAGCGTGTAGCCTGCATCAAACGAAAATAGGTTGTTATTAATAACTTGCTAAGAAAACTTTGCAAGTTGCTTTTTGGTGCAACTACTTGTATTTGGAATCTGAGTAAACAAAGGAGTTCAGGTTAAACGTAGGTATGTATCGTGAGCTTAGTGAAGGTTTTAAAACAAGACGCAAAATGACTAATATTGAGTGAAAGGGTTAGGTTAGGGTTTTGCCTTATTTTTTTTGTACCATATATAAATCAGCTAATAAAGTGAACGTGACTTTACATACTCAGTTTCAACAGCCTCCCAAAAACGGAGGAGGTTCTCTACTGAATCTCTACTCTCTTACTCCGAAACGAAATTATGAATTTTAAACGAAATTTCGCCAGTGACTCTACTCTATTTCATCTTCGAACACGCACATAAAGTTCGGAATCACAGACAAATATCGTGAACGAATGGGTTGAGTTATGTTTGTGAGTTCTTTTTGTCTACACTTTTTAGATAACGTTTTTTACTTCAAAATAATATTACTTTATGACAACATTTTTGATTACATTAAAACAACCTCTTTTGACAGTGTTAGCCGACTAATTTGTAGAGTTGATGCAATCGAATGTATGTCAACCTAAATTAGTCGTGTAACACTTTGAAGTACATAATAATATTAGCAATTTAATAGTAAACAAAAATTTGATTTATTTGTAAATTTTTCGTACTAATAATGTTTCTCACGTTAAGCAGCCTTAATTAAAAATACTCTAGTAGTAATTTTAGGTTTAATTTAAACAAAAATCCAGAAAACGAAAATGAAAAGGTAATAGTTTTCATTTCGTCAATTTGAGGTTAAAATTTCGAACAATTATCTGTCAAATTCAACTTTTAGTTCAAAAGTTTTGTGAATTAGAGTAGGCTTAGAGAATTTAATTGTCAAACTATTTTCGGACGAACGAGTTTTCCAAATTAAAATAATAGAAACAGAGTAAAGAACGTGCGAAATATCGATCGAAATTTTGCTTTTCGTTGAAATAGAGTAGGCCTCCTGTTCAGTATCTTTTTTCTAAGTAAATAAAATGACGACATACCTATGATGGTGATCATCCACACCATGAAGTAGGAGTAGAAGGAGATCCACAGCATTGACACAATGAAGGTGACGGGGTACCAGCGGCCGCGGCAGTCGGGCATCGTGTGGCGGCATGACCAGTGAATGGGGAACGACACGTACCACCACGCCAGCTGCAGCGTGTCTGGAGGCGAAACAACACATTATATTTCGTCGTCATAATGAGGGCTATCGCGTCTGAAACCGCCGCTAGAGGCGCTTGTGTTGCGTGAGGTCTCCGAAATGTCAAATGTTATAGCTTGCGGGTTGACTACGCGGTTTTTTTCTAATTAAAATAATAGTTGTGAATATTTGGTAATAAATCAGACTTATTATGGCAAATATGAGTTACGTGTCAATGATTGTCAGTTATTTAAAAGCGGAGCTAAGAAAAAATATTGTCCTTCTTTTTTCCGAACAAAACGGGACTGCGCAACACTGTGGCATGGGCGATTATGTTTAAGATACGATTCGTTTGTATTAAAATGTAAACTTTGATATCACGAGCGTGTTTACTAACTTTAAAAGTTACACTTCAGGACCTCACTCAACAGTGGCGCCATCTGGTGCGACAAAAAACGATAGCCCTCATTGAAAGGTGACCAAAATCAAATAACTAGAAATCATTTAGAGCCTGCGCTGCTTTGAGCGGGAGCCCTACACTGTTCTATGAAATGACATAAAAATTGCACACCGAGCGGACGCCCGATCCATGCTCCCGGTTAACGCAGCGCAGGCTCTTATACAATAAGTCCTAAAACTGTGCCACATGGATGGAAAGTTCTTTAAATACTGTAAATAGAAAAAAGAATAGATTTTTGTTTTTCTCCGAAAGATGCTTTTGTTTTTAATATTGCGGTTACGACCGAGGTCGCTATTTGATACGGCCAGGGTCTAAGGGAGAGGCTGTTAAGAAGCTTGAGTGCTGAGTGAGTGGAAGGAAAATTCTTCTTATGAGCTATTGAAATGCTATTGATTCGTGTATGAAATAAGAAAAGAGATTCGTGTAGTGCAATTTTTTATAGTGGTTGTGAAGTAATCAGCGAGCGTAGAATGCACCTATATTTCGTTAACTGCGCTACGCCACGAGATGCATTAATTTCATAACTAAGTTTGGATCACACTAAACTTATGATTTTTGAAGTGAAAACTTCTTTAGGGGCGTTGTACACATTTTTTTGTATGGGTAAAAAATGTTAAACTCGCTTCATGACACGTGGGCTGATCGCATCACAGGCCTAGTGTCCTAATCGTAAGACGAAAACAATGAAATTGGAAAGGTTGTTGACTTTCAATATATTGGACGAATCATAGTAATATTTTATTTTATCGTAATATAATAATAAGTCTGTATCTAGGACGTCCAGGTGGCAGCTTTATTGCGAAGAAAATGCATTTTTTTTACAATAAATGTCGCTAGGTGCGCTTAAATGAGAAATTCTAACTAATAAACTTTTTAATGTAATATAAATTGTCATATTTGTATACGAAAGCGCAATAAATAAATATTGTATTCTACCACATAAATGATAGTACTTTTATACTGATAATTAAAGAAATTCGTGCAAAATTATTCCCTAACCATTCCAAAATATCCAAAATGCACAACGTTAATATTCAAGTTTTCACTTCTGCCGGCACTCCCGGTGCTGTACAGTGCTACCCGTCGTTTTTTGAAGTTATACTTCTTTAGGCGCGTTATGAAAAAATGATGAGAGTGAAATTTTAAGATGCGCGCGCATCACTGTAACACAAAAATTTAACAGCATGAAGTTGGTCTACTATTAAATGATGCTCAATATTTTTTATTCTACTCACTGGCTCCTTCAGGTTTTACGAGAGGGTTCACGGCAGTCTCCGGATTATACTCTTTGGCCTTGTAGTAAGCAGGCGCGGCTGGCTGTAACATCATAAATATGTTAAATGTCATCCGGCAAATATGTTTTTTCTGAATTGAAGAATGAATACATAAGCGCCATCAATTCCATTAAAAAATCACATGGCCCAAATACGCCATCTAGTGGTGCTATAGATAAGTTAGTTTTTTACATTGTGTTTGCCGGGAATTTTCACCAGATTCCAATAAGTGGTAACTGAACTTTAAATACCATTGAAGACCATCGACCACGGATGTCGTCAAATATCACATTTTTTTTATACCGTGGGCACACATCCCGCGGCCGGCGAGCGGCGAAGTTATGTAGGACTCTGCCGTGGATACCTGTATCTAACGGAGCTCCATTTGACGAGTCTTTAGATGCCATCCCACTAATAACCCCACGGCGCACCCTCAGCTGGAAATGGCACCTGAGAAACCATTTCCGAATCATTTTACCACCCACTTTCTTTAGGTAGACCTTCCGGTCCTTTCTTGCGAGAAGCTCAGACGCGTGAAATCTCTCCCTAATCTGGTGTCTCATATCACTCTAGCCAAAACCATTGGATTTTTTTGCCAATCACACTATAATACACTTCCGTTAATATACAACTAACGGAGTTGAGTACGCTCATATTCGTTTTGGTTACCTCCAATCTGGCATCATTAAGGTACGTTCAAACTACGACACGGGTGCAGGGTTGTTTGCCCTTTGCTACAGTACCTGAACGTTAGTAAAACAATGTAAGCAATTATTGCCATTGGGTTCCCGAAATCGAGACTTTCGTACACCCAAATACGGGTTAAGGACCAAGTGTAATTGCACCTTTGGTCTTATAATAAGATTTAAGGGTCTGTAGCAAAAAATATGTTAGTTGAGCAATAATAATATAAAGAAAAATTTACTAGAAAAAAATCCACGCGAACCAGGCAGCAGACGGGTCTCGAACCCTTCGCTATCCGGGCGAATGCTACCACGGCCCGTTGCGAACTTGTTGATTTTTTTATAGTAACATTTTCTTTAGATTTAAACTTTGAGCAGTAACATGCTTAAAACATAAAAATTATAATATTAATTTATTTTTATAAACACACGAAAATGAGATGGTGTGTAAATCAGCTTCAAAACTGCGTAAAAACTTTTTGCTCAATGTTACATTTATTTTAGGATAGGGACAGTCAAAACTTAAAATGCTAGGTGGGCCGTAGACCTGTACCTAAAATTTTATTATTATAGCTTAATCTATTAACGCATGGTTTAGTGCCTGAAGTCTATCTCTTGGAATCTTCTATCAAACGACAGAGGATTCCTAATTTCAAATCTTAAAATCATGACATTACCTTTTTAATATGACTGCTAGCCGTAGGCATAACATGAACAAAGAGTTTACCCAAACAAGGAGGCTGTAACGTAACGGACGTTACAGTACTGTACCCTTAGTACGAACCAATATCGAATTCGTAACGTTTGCGAGTCCGAAATGTCATTGTCAAATGTGTATTTTTAGTTCTCGTTACGTACTTTGTGCCGCTGCTGTTCAAGTTTCCATACAAAATTTGACATTGACATTTCGGTTTGCAAACTATTCGAATTCGATAATGGTTCGTGCTAGGGGTACAGATTATAAAAGTAAAGTAAAGAAAAATAGTTAAGAAAATCTCGTATAGGTATATTGATATTTGTCAAACATAGTTACTTGTGCGGGTTGTTGTGGTTGTGGTTTCTGTTGCGTCGGGGTCTGCGCCGCCTTCTGTTCCGTAGAGGTTTGCGATTGTGCGCCCCAACCCTGATTGTCTTGCCACGAAGGAGCAGTGGCGGGAGCAACTTGCGGCTGTTGTGACTGCTTCAATAGACAAATATAAACATTACCACAAGTGATAAACAATGCTGCAAATGCAAAAAAGTAATAGACTGATGACTTGTGTGGTGAGGTGTCGTACGAGGTTGTGTAGAATGTGATGTGATGTCGTACGAGGTAGTAGTGTGGAGTGTGGTGTGTTGTCGAACACGGGGGAATTCACAATTTAAAATGAAAGTTTGCCACACAGCGCCTTTTGCTGATTTTAATAAAAACAGCTGAAAATGTTAATAACTTTTGTACCTTTTTCGAAAGCTTATGAAACTGGTTAGTGATTTTACTAATTTGTACGATAAATTCCATATAGTTGTTTACCGATTATTTACGGCAAAGTTCGGGAAAAATATAAAAAACTAGCAAACCCGGCAAACTCCGTTTCGCCACCAGATGGCTTCGTTTTATGTAACATTTCGTTTGGTGATTAAAAGATTTTTTTTTTTAATTTTTCCTGAATTTTCTTTGCTATAAACCTCACGGAGCCCGAGACCTTTCCAACGAAAGCAAAACCGTGGAAATCGGTTCGTGCGTTCTGGAGTTATAGCGTCAGGAAGGAAAACCCGACTTATTTTTATATAGTAGATAAAAATTATTGTTACTAAAGTCCTTTTATTTGTGAGATTATGTAAGTTTTGGGTAAGCGGTTAATGATCACAGATTTTTCGGCATTCAGAAGAGTATCAAATCAATGACAAGAGTAGAGTAGTTTATTCACAATCAATGGTTTTTGGCAGCAACTCAGAAAATTTCTAAAACATCGATGAACCGTCGCAACTCGGTAACCATCCAGTTTTGACACCTAGTTCACTGGATTTAATTTGTTGACCTAGCCTAGTATAACCCAAAACGAGAACGAGACTTGCAAGTAAAAGCTTTCTTAAAATAAAAACTGAAGTATTAAGGTATAAAGCAGTAAAAATATATTCAGTGCGGTGTGTTGTCGTACCGGATTATCGGACCAGGCGGCATCAGGGTCCCACGCGTGGGCCGGGTCCCACACCGGTACTGTTGCTTGCTCTGCGTTGTAAGCCGCATTGTCGTACGCCCCGTCAGGATTGTACGCTGGGAGATTACACAACACATTATTTGCTATTCTATTTTTTATGTAGCTATGGTAATCTGGCGATTGTGAAAGATGAGCAAGTTTCATTACAGATGCCTGCACCTGCTGTATGAACCTACTTAAAGTTATTACTTCATGATCAGCCTATTAATGCCCATAGTGCTGGGGCATAGGCCTTCCCTTTGGATGGTCGTAATTAGCTTACCACTGTTTGCGGGGTTCGGACAATAAAATATTGGCGGGCTAACGACTGTAGATGTAGCCAGGACCATGTCATAGCGTGTCTTCCGAAGCAGGGGGAGCTTCGTATAATATTTTTTTGATTACCGTTTTTTTGAGTATCCTATAATCAGCTATTACGAATATTTGCTAACCACTTGCGCCATCGAGCTCCTCCTGAGATTAAGGAACTTAAGCATCTTTACAGCTGGATATTATTATGTAAGTGGCCGATCGCTCTTATTGAACTAATTAATTGTGTAATATGTAATATACTTTGGAATGTATCTGTAGTCGTTAGCTTCCATCAATCCACAATTGCTTAGCGCATAGGTTGCTTATGTCCCTTTCTTCTTCGTTTGCGTAGCACCGAACAGCGCAGCAATTTGTAATCCAGCAAGTTGCACTTTATACATAAAATATGGCATTAATTTTAGTACGTAATTAGCTACCATCAACGCTACGCGTGCTCCATATAACCATTTTCGTATTTATATTATATTTTATATTTGTGAGGTTTAATTATTATAAAGTTTTACACGGACTTTGGAGTTATTCTTTTCTTACCATATAAACAAAGGGATTTTTTTTTCATTTTTATTTAGAGGCCTTCATTCTATGAATATGCCAGCCTCATCGTACCCTAACCAAAACATACATAACTAATTTAATTTAAAACATTGGAGAGGGCGAGCTATTCTTACTAGCGAAAACCATATCAAACATCGAATTTGCTGCATCTGAGTTTGGTAGTGCTAATATTTCCACAAACGAATCTATATTTTCAAAGTTAAGTTGATATTGTTGTATGGGTAGCTCTTTCTCTCTTGATCTGGACGCTAACCATCCAGCGGACAGACAAAACCTTTTCACTTCTATTATGATCCCGTTCACAGTGAATACTACCCCCAGCATTGAGACGATAGTGACAAAAATATTCTGCAAGTGATCTCACGAGCATTTTGCATCGGTGTCTCCTTAGTCTGGCCTTCCATTTGAGTGTACTGGCCCTCCACTCCGGGCGCAGTGGCAGGGGGGGCACCTCCGGCACTCCTTAAACAAATAAAGTTCTTGTACCAACTAAATAGTACATGCCACATTACCAAGCGTTGACCAGCGTGAATAACTGTATAAGCTTCAACGTGTAAGTACGGTTAACAAAGATAATTTTTGAATATGATTGTGTTATCGTCAAATGATTAAAAAGGGACGTTACTACAGGAATATGACTTTAAAGTAAAAATAAATTAATATAATTTCTGCCGCCAAAATAAATACGTTAAATTATTCAGTTTTCACATTAAGGACAGCCGTAGTGTCAGCGCATTGTAAAACCGCATCGACAGCAGTACACTACACCCACTAGAGAGTTAACTTTGCGTGGGGACGAGCGCGGCCTGCTGCTCCATGGTGAGCAGCTTGAAGGGCAGCGACAGCGTCAGCGCGTTGTTGGACCACATCGACAGCAGTACATTACACCTGCTATGGTAGCAATGAGCATGGACTGACTTGTAGGTGACGAGCGCGGCCTGCTCCTCCTTGGTGGGCAACTTGAAGGGCAGCCACAGCGTCAGCGCGTTGTTGGACCGCATCGACAGCAGTACTTTACCCCTGCTATGGTAGCAATGAGCAGGGACTGACTTGTAGGTGCTGAGCGCGGCCTGCTTTTCCTTGGTGGGCAGCTTGAAGGGCAGCTGTAGCGTCAGCGCGTTGTTGGACCGCATTTACAGAAGTTCACTTTACCAGTAAATTACACCCGCCATATAGGTAGCAATGAGCAGGGACTGACTTGTAGGTGACGAGCGTGGTCTGCTCCAGCCTGGTGGGTAGCTTGAAGGGCAGCCACAGCGTCAGCGCGTTGTTGGATCGCATTTACAGCATTACACTACACCCGCTGTATAGTGAGCTATGCAAGGGGACCGACTTGTAGGTGACGAGCGCGGCCTGCTCCTCCCTGGTGAGCATCTTGAAGGGCAACCGTAGCGTCAGTGCATTGTTAAACCGCATCGACAGCAGTACACTACACCCGCTTTATAGTTAACTTTGAGTGGGGACTGACTTGTAGGTGACGAGCGCGGCCTGCTGCTCCTTGGTGAGCAGCTTGAAGGGTAGCGACAGCGTCAGCGCGTTGTTGGACCACATCGACAGCAGTACATTACACCTGCTATGGTAGCAATGAGCAGGGACTGACTTGTAGGTGACGAGCGCGGCCTGCTCCTCCTTGGTGGGCAGCTTGAAGGGCAGCGACAGCGTCAGCGCATTGTAGGACCGCATCAACAGCAGTACATTACACCTCCTATGGTAGCAATGAGCAGGGACTGACTTGTAGGTGACGAGCGCGGCCTGCTCCTCCTTGGTGGGCAGCTTGAAGGGCAGCCACAGCGTCAGCGCATTGTTGGACCGCATCGACAGCAGTACACTTTACTAGTAAATTACAGCCGCTATATAGGTAGCAATGAGCAGGGACTGACTTGTAGGTGACGAGCGTGGTCTGCTCCAGCCTGGTGGGCAGCTTGAAGGGCAGCCACAGCGTCAGCGCGTTGTTGGATCGCATTTACAGCAGTACACTATATCAGTAAATTACAGCCGCTATATAGGTAGCAATGAGCAGGGACTGACTTGTAGGTGACGAGCGCGGCCTGCTCCTCCCTGGTGGGCAGCTTGAAGGGCAGTCGCAGCTTCATTGCCCACCGCTCCAGTGTGTTATTAAACCGCAGCGCCACGCAGTAAACACCGTACATTATCAGCATGAACAGTGCTTCTGGCCTGACATAACCCAGGAAAAATATTTTTTAAAAATATTATTATATATAAAACTATTGTTATATATAGTTCTAACTGTCACAAGTTTTATTTATAAAGTAAGCATTACCATGACACAAATCCATTGGAGATGGTGCAGAGCATGATCAGTATAGAGACTGCGTAGAAGAAGCAGTCGCGGCACAGAGGCCACCAGTTGAGGTGCGACACAGTGCCAGCGCACAGCGCGCACACGCTGATCACGAACATTATGTTGAACACCGCCGACCCGATAACACCAGACACACCTGCACATAAAATTTATCATCATGAAAGCACTGCTGTACACAATACTGCCGCTTCTTCCCACAGAAGTTTACACGATGTTGCATGCAGATTGAAGCACCTTGAAAGCCAGCAAGTGAGGATAGCTTGTGTAGCAGTAAACCTGCTGATACAGCTATTATCGCGTCTGGACTCAACCGTCACTTAACATCAAGTGGGGTGGAGTCTTTTGTTCGGATCTTTAAATAAAAAAGCAGATGAAACTCCGTTTATACATGCGTTAAATGCAAGTGTACAAAATTATTGGGCGCTTTTTAGACATTGAGAATGTACAGAGCGATACGCGCTTTCCCTCGGAACACATCCAGGACGGCTCAGTAGCTCAATGGGTAGAATCAGGACGTTTGGAAGCAATGAAATGGGAAACTGTCCATAAGGTTACCGATATTGTATTGGTTATTAAGATCCAATATCATCCTGTATGCCGAAGACGCCGACGATGTCAGAGAAAGCTGCAGCTCTTAACACAAGGATCTGACCGATTATATCCTACTGGATACAACAATCTTACCAATGTTATCCTGCTGGACTCAAGACTCTATCTACGTTATGTTATTAGACACAAAGGTCTTACCGATATCATCCTGTCTGCCGAAGACGATGCTGACGACAACAAAGTTACTGCTCTGAACACAAATCCCTTACCGATACCATCATACTGGAGATAAGGATATTACCGATATCATCCTGTGCACAGAAGACGCCAATGATGACGGTGGCCAGCTCGGGGGCGGAGCTGCCGGCCGCCATGAACGTTGCGCCAGCCACGTCTGGAGCCAGCTGCAGTTCTAAAGATAAGACAGAATATATGTCTTAGCACATTAAATTAACTTTTCATATAGTGGGTAATTCCATTAATTAAATAGATCTTTACTCTATTCAACTTCCTCTCAGACAAAAAGAAAACGAACCATAAAAAGGTTTAACACTAGGTCGAATATTAAACGCATTTGAAACTTAGATTAAACAAAAAGGGAAAATACGGCACTCGTGGCTCAAAAAATAACCACTTAAATTGTGGTGCATGACCAGCCACAATTCGCTTTAGTCACAGTCGGACATCCGAACACGATACAAGTGCATTCAATATTGCGTATATTCTGTGTTATAAAGAAAAAACAATGCCTTCGATGCTTATGTACGAAAATTCTCCAGTAGACTGACAGTAGCAAGAATTAAAACTGATTATAGTTAAATTCACTTTCCTTGATACTTTATTATTAACCGTCTTAAAAAAGGAGGAGGTTCTCAATTATATATAAATTGTTGTTCGCACATTTATGGGCCGATTTCGATAATTCAGTTTTAGGGTTCCGTATTCAAAGGGTAAAAACGAAGCCCTATTGCCGGCATTCTGTCATCTGTCTTCCCGTATGCCACAGTATCTGTATTGTATGTCATCTGTATTTAAACAACAAATACTGAAACGCCGATTCTTTCTTTGTAGGTACTGATAAAAACAAACAAATAATGTTTCCTTTCACGGTATATTGCGAACTGCGATGTAGATATAGCTAAAGTTCGGAAACGAACTATTTCATAACTTAGTGATATTAGGTAGCTTCAATAACAGGATCATTTCACTACACGGAACCCTAATAGAGCGATACTACACTCGCGCTTGGCGAGGTTTTGTGTTTAAATCAGTTTTTTGTCGAGATGGTCCCATGGTCACACCCTTTGTTTTTCCTCCGTGGTCACACCTAATCAAATGATGATCTGTTGAGTACTTTGGGAGACGAAACGAGGAAACTCTTGAATTACTGTGTGTCTGTATGCGTGTGAGTTTGCGTGCCAATAGGTATGTAAAATAAAAAAGAAAACAATATTTACTCAAAAAAAATGTTTTTTATTCTCTAGGCTCTTTCCGTTTTACACAGAAATTTCGCCAATGTCCCGCAGTGCCAAAAAATGATCTTCAAACGGAAGATTCTTGCATGACATGACATTTATTTATTAAAAGGGCTGCCGGATAAAGTTTTCCTTGTGAGACCAGATTATTGACTCTGCAATCTTATCGTGGTTCGACTTTAATCCCAAACTTTGAAAGCATTATAATACTACTAAATTAAAGAGTAGTGATAAAGCAAAAAAATTACGTTAAAATCTGAAATTTTGTAATCAGTCTGGTTACGCAGACCATCGCTACACTAGATAAAAACAGTTTAAAAACATTGGTTTATTTGTTTATCTTTTGTCTCAGAGGAAGTTGAATAGGACCGGTTTAAGTACCGTACTGGTGTTAAGCTGCAGAGCTCCGCTTCTGTGGTAATGCGTATGGTAACGGTACCTTCACAGATTCTGTCGAGGCTGGACACGAAGTACTCGTCGCAGACAATGGCCAGCCCGATGAACGTGAACACAGCTACCAGCACGTGGATGATCAGGCCACCGTGCTTGCGCGCTGTCTGCCCCATCAGCGGCCTCGGAAACTGCGAAATACAGATAGATTTGAGGATCAATTGTTGCAACGGCGGTATTCTTGCTATTCAACGGACTTCAAAAAGGGAGAGGTTCTCAATTCAACTGTATGTAATTTTAGTTTATTTGTTTCTCTGTAATTACTCTGGTAATTTAGGGCCGGCTTTCAAATTATTTTCTTTTCTACAATCGTCCTGGATGTCGATTTTGCTAAGTTAAAGTAATAATCATGTATGAATGGTGTTTTAGTTATTGTTTCTAAGACAGCATCACAAATACTTATCGCTTTTGTTATTGAAGTGAAAAATTACAATGTCAGATTTTTTCCTTAAAGTATTATACAGTTACAAAATTTCCGTCTTGCCACTTACCACAGCTTACGATTTGTAAATAAATCAGCGTTGTTCGTGACATAATATTTTGTCACTCGGGTGCTTTCAGGTATCACTAGTGGTTCGTGGACCACCGGATAAGAACCACTGCTTTAAAGAAAAACGTATAGTAGAATACAGAACCTGCTCCTTTTTGAAGTCGAAGTAGTCGAAAATACACGTGGTTTGAGGGCCAATATAAAACTTGACCACATATCATTCCCGTCCTAGAGAGAGGTGGGGGAAGCTTAATGTACTCTAATATACTATACTAGGGCTGCACTTATGAAATTGCCGTTTTTCATGAAATAAGTGAACGCCCTTTTTATTAATTTCTTTATTTTTATTAATCTCAGTAGTCATCCCCAAAGTAGTGGAAACTTATTGATGCCCTTTTTGAAAAAGTCTGCTAGACGGGTGGTAATAAATTCTTCAAAGTAAATTCATCGCTAAGAAGTTATCCAAATTCTGGAAAAAGTAGAATGTAGGGAAAGGTCTGGTGAGTACGGTGAATAGCGAAGAACTCTTAACCCTAGCTCTTGTAACTTGGAGACCGTCTGCTGTGCATTAAGAGGTCGCGCGTTGTCGTTCAGGAGCAGCGGAATCAAAAGATTATACAAAGCTGGAGATGTGCGAGTGTCTCTATCATTGTGTTCAGTTCTTTACAGTACATATCTGCAGTAATGCTTATCCCGTTTGATAAGAAGCTGTGATGAATGACACGAGCGGTAGATCACCAAACAGTGACCATCATTTTTTAAGGGCCAGTTTTGGTTTGGGGCAATGTTTAGGTGTTGAACCAGGATCTAACCAACTTGCTGAGCGCTTGGGATTGTCGAACAGAATCAAGTTTTCGTAGCAAGCAACAATGCGATTCTATATGCCCTCGTTTGTGTGTCTGTAGAGTAGTTCAAGGGTCGACTCGCGTACTTCGCGCTGGCGATCATTCAATTCATAGGGCACACATTTGTTAAGCTTTTTACCTTGCCAATTTGACGCAAATGGACCAATACTGTTTTGATGCTAAAATCGAAAGCTGCTGCTAATTCAGCTGTAAATTAAGAATCATCAGCTTCCACAATCGCCTTTAATTCGTCAGTGATGAAAGTTTTCGGTTGACCACGGAGTTCAATTCTTAGGTATAAACTTCCAGAACGGAAGCAGGCAAACTAATGACGATGGTTAGTAGTGTTCGCGCCGTATACGTCGTTGATGTTGCGTGCCGATTCTGCCGCTTAGCTGCCACGACGGAACTCATGCTCCATAAGCACTCAATTTTTTTACGTATCCATGATGAGGAAAAAAGTACAAATGCGCTGAATACAGAACGCTTACCATTAAACAAATGACTAATTTTCAAAAAAGAATTCAAGATTTTAAAAATAAACGTAAATTTGAACTTAGAATTCTTAGCGAAAAAAGAAAAAAAGGACTTGAAATTGTCAGTACGGCAGAACAGCGTTTTCATAGGAAAAGACCTGTTATTATAAATTCACCACATGATTAATGTTCAACCTACTTGTTCGATGGCTGGTGGTGTACAGTCTTCCCTGAGGGGGTGGACGGTTGCCAGGAAAGGTTTGTTAGCTTCGATGGCCTCGTTCTTCCTCAATTCTTCCATTGCTTTATCCTGTGGACAGTCGTTAAGGAAAATAAATAAATTTATAAATACTCCACAGATAACATCACAGTATATTTAAAACCAATTTACAAAAAAATAACCATCCTTATGGTTGCCCGAAATATTATTTTATACTATATCCGCTCGAAATATGCTTCAAAAATCAAGCAAAATGTGCGTCATTATGTGCGTCATTAAAGTATATGAGAAAATGAAGGAAACTAGGAGGATATTTAAAGCCAAATTAAAATATGTTCAGAAAAATCAAGAACAAATGAAACTTGATATGTTGGCGAAATGTCACAAAAAAAAGGATTTTGGTAAATTTTGGAAGGCCACTAACAAATTGTGTGATAGGTCGAGCCTCCCTGCGAGTGTGGCTGGTCGGACGGTGCCAGTGGATGTTGCAAACTTATTCAGGAATGCTTTCACGGTGGAGTCTCCTTTAAAGACTGATAAGCGGCAGGTGTTTGATGCTGGGAGTCTTTCTGGGAACGGTGAGCCTACTGTGCTTTTCACAGCGAAAGAAGTTTCTTCTATAATTAAAAACATGTCCAAAGGTAGGTCGCCGGGCCATGACGACCTCAGCATCGAACATCTGAAGCATGCAGGGCCGCATTTGCCGAGAGTTCTTGCACTGTTATTTAATCTATGCCTAAATCATAGCTATTTGCCAGAGGACCTCATGCAAACAATTGTAGTACCAGTGGTTAAAGATAAGACGGGGGATGCCTCTGATGTATCCAACTACAGACCCATCTCCCTGGCTACTATAGTCGCTAAGGTTCTGGACAGTCTGCTTGATAAACAGCTTGCAAGTCATATAGAACTACATGATGCCCAGTTTGGCTTCAGACCAGAACTATCTACGGAAAGTGCCATCATGTGCCTTAAGCAGACTGTTCAGTATTACACAAAAAGAAAAACGCCAGTATTTGCCTGTTTTCCGGACCTGTCAAAGGCGTTTGACATGGTGTCCTATGGGGTCCTTTGGCAGAAGCTAAAAAAGGAGACAACACTACCACCTGAAGTCACGTCCTTGTTCCACTACTGGTATTGTAATCAGAAAAATAGAGTGAGATGGTCAGGAATTCTATCCGACGTGTATGAGATGGAATGCGGGGTGAGGCAGGGGGGGTTAAGCTCGCCTCGCCTTTTCAACCTATACATGAATCGCCTAATCGGTGAGCTCAGCAGTACACACACAGGTTGTTATATTGATGGAGTTTGCTTGAACAATATAAACTATGCAGACGATGTGGTGCTGCTGAGCCCATCGATTGGTGGTCTAAGAAGACTTGTAGCTATCTGTGAGTCCTATGCGGTGGCTCATGGGCTCAAGTACAATGTGAAAAAAAGTGAGCTCATGATATTTAAATCGAACTCCATTAATTACTCGGATGTCCCTGGAGTGTCACTTTGTGGTAGTTCTTTAAGCTGGGTGAATAAGTTTAAGTACTTGGGTCATTGGGTCACTGATGATCTCAAGGATAGCATCGACATAGAGAGAGAGCGTAGGTCGCTGGCTGTGCGATGTAATATGCTGGCCCGAAGATTTGCACGGTGTACGGATGCAGTAAAGGTCACTCTTTTTAAGACTTACTGCCAATCATTCTATACTTGCAGTCTTTGGACCAACTATACGCAGCGGGCATACAGCGACCTGCGTATTCAATATAACAACGCCTTCAGGATACTGCTGAGACTGGCGCGGAGTTGCAGCGCGTCAAAAATGTTTGCAGAGGCGCATACGGACGACTTTTATGCTATTATTAGAAAGAGGTCCGCTTCCATGCTCGCTAGGCTCCGCTCTAGTACCAACAGCCTCCTGAGAGTGTTTAATGACCGGTGGGACACTCCTCTGCTACGACATTGGGTGAAGCTCCATATTAAAAAGTAATTTTTATGTAATTCTTTATAATTCTTTATTATACTAACATATTTATAAGTAAATCAAATGTAACTAACACTATGGAACCTAGTTCTGAAATAAATAATTTGATTTGAATTGAATTGAATTATTGTTGTACGTACTAAAATGCGTCGGGAAAAGTGATTGGAAATCCAATGTTCTATCTATCTCTATCTGTATAAAATGCTAAAAAACAAAAAGGTTTATCACAAAGTCTGAAAATGATACCAGCCATTACCTTTTTCTATAAATTAATTTATAAAAACATTTAAAAAGTAAAAAGCGCGCGTATTGTATTTGCCTGAGTTTTCATTTTGTTTTATTTCCTCATAGGTATAGTATAATGCACTCGAAAGAAAATGTTATTCCCAACTTGGGTGTATTAAGGTTAACTAGCAAACCAGTGAACCAAATGTTCACCAAAACCTGATTTCTCAAAAACCGGAAGTGCTACGTTACTCAAATCCGGTTTGTAGTCTTATCAGACTATTCTTAACTTTTAACTTCAATATTCTCTTTATCTATCTCTTACGGTTTGGCCGCTGAAACAGCACCACAGACGGACGGACTTGTCTAATAGATAAGAGATGCTCAAACTATTTGGTAAACGAGTCAGTTTCTCTCCACAGTGAACAATGTACTAAGCTCGACCTCTTCCGTGCTTCGGAATCGTTATTATTAATTTAATTCGTATTTATTATTTATCTTTGGAACCAGTCAGCCAAAAGCGATGACTATTCGATAAATATGCTAATAATTAAGTAAAAAAAATGTTTCCTTATTACTTGTAAAAAAAATGTATAAAAATAAATTGAATCGAATCTCAAGATTCGCTTTTACGCCGTTGGTCGCGGCTGCATTTCCAGTCGTTAGCCAACCAACCAAGCTGTGGGTCATGGCCTTTTATCCGTATTCCATCTATATGGAAGGCCTGTGCCCCAGCAGCGAGGACATTAATAGGCTGATGATGATGTGATCATCATCGCATCGCATACATTGCTTTCATACAAAATTTGCTCCAGGGTTTGTTTTGGAAATCCAAAACCAAGGTAGACACACTCACCTTAGTAATTTATTTGAAAATTGGAATTAAGTATTTTTAATTGAATCGCCTGGAAGCAAAGTCGGATAAACAATAAAAATAAAGGAGCATTTTGTATAGTTTCTTGAAATTTGAACTCCGAGGTTAAAGAGAATTAACCTTATTTCAAGGTATTAAATTAAGTAAGCCCATTCGGTTGACATGCTGACTTTTAAGAATATGTTAAGAGTGAACTATTAATTAGCGATATTAGTAACAAATAGTCCTTACGAACTATGTTAGTCTCACGGCTATACTCAGGGACGAGACGCCAACTAAATTTAATGCTTCATCAAGTCCACGTTGTCATATTCTTTTGTTATAGCAGAACAAGTGGCAACACTTACATAAGTCAAACTTATTAAGAAATAATTAACGCCTCCGTTACCGTTAAGTAAACCTATGGAATTATTATAAAATATTTTTTAAGGAAAAAAAATTAAAATCGTAAAAATTTAAGAAAATGCTTTAAAACAAAACAAATCTGCCTAAAGTATTTATGATTATGGTGGTTCTTTAGTGAAGTGGAAAGACTTGGAGGGAGAATGGGGGCATTACAAGGATGATGATTATAATGAATGCAAAATTGTAGCATGCCATATGCAAAATAAGGAACAAGCAAACAAAAAATAAGTACTTCATAATAATTTCTGAAGATATCTATGTTCCTATAAGTTACTTCTTTGTAGCCGGCGTCCTTCATAGTCTTCTTCCCATCTTCCTCCTCTTCGATATCTTCCGTCTCCGTCGTTCTTTCTACTGCCTCGTCTGGACTTTTCTCTGTAGGTTCTGTGGGAGTTGCACCGTTTCTTTCTCTCGTTGCATCTAAAGAAATAAACATGTTTTAATTGAGAAGTTCTTCCATTTAAACAAATTTTTTTTTCAACAAATTATAGCGGCTTCTCTAATCTGATTATTATTTTTTAAAAAAATATATATTTTTTAGATAGAAAAAATATCTCTTTCTCTCTTTCTTTTCTTCTCTAAAATGATTATATTACCTACTTGGATCATTATTTGAGGTGACATTAAAATTAAATTAAAATACGTTTTTTATTGTATTTATTTTATTAAAGACGTGAGCACACATAATTGTATTTATCATAGTTATGGTAGGGAGTTTCCGAGATCGATAAAGTTTTTTACTAAAAATATCTCAAGAAAATGATTTTAAAGATAATAAAAGCGATCCAAAATAACCCTTTCATTAAAAATAGACTTTATTCTTATTTATACCTATATTTAATCTTGACTAAAGTTGGCCATAACAAAAGGGACCTGATTTTATTGAGATGAACTAATATAGATTAATAACCTTAGAATGAAAAAAATTACAAACATTTCATCACAAATGTAATGGCACCTTATCGACCTATGCTTATAATAAAGATACACATGAAACTGGTACCAAAATACTTTTTTTTTAAATTTTAGTCTTAACGGACTCATATGTTAAACTAGTTAAAATATTTTTTAATAAGCACACGTGCGTTGCGGCTCTAAGATTTCCCCGTATCGGTGGCCACACGGGCGGTGCGGCGGCGCCCGTATAGAAAGCCCCAACTTTAATCCGTGACAAGAAATATTGAAATCCGGAAAAGAATTAAACTGACTGACATAGCCATGTTATAACGAAAAGGAAATGGAATAGCCACATACGTAGCAAAAACGATGGCCGATATAGTTACGGATAGTAGATGGGGAAAGATCGCAGGATAGGAGACCCAGGCGTGGTCGTAGGCTGATCACTGATGCGATGTACAGACGATAAGATAAGAACAGTACAAGACCGAGCTAGATGGCATGTACTGCAGGCTGCCTACATTAAACATTGGATGGCCATGGGTTGAAGTGGACGTTTTAGTTTTAAGCCATTAAGTTACCTTTCTCGATTTCATCTTTAGTGTCTGCTGGGACTGGCGAGTTGACTTCTTCTGGCAAATTGATGTCAACGGCAGGCTCCGACGCTGTCGACGCCGTGAACACAGCCTGCAGCACGGAGTACGCTATGAAGAACACCGACACTGTCAGCCAGCGGTGACGCCGGGGGCGCCGCATCCTCTGAAATAATACCAAAACCATTTCATTATGGAACGATTCCCACACGAACGTAGAAATTAGGCGATTCATTTTTTTGTCGTATTATTCGCAAGTGGAATTCTTTGTCCGCACACGTGTTCACTTCTTGTGCAGACTGGCAAGGGGATGGTTGGTATGGCAGATAACTACTGGACCAGCTACGTGTCTGGACTTTATCACCAATTAAAATCAGGTGGGGGCTGGTAGACCATTTGCCTACGTAAGTATAAAAATCATTTAGAACAATAAGAAATGGCAGTCTGAAATACTGCAATCAATTTAATGTAACGCTGGCTCTTTGTATGATTAACCACGCGGGCCCAGTGCGGATTGATGGGTTCTAGCGACGAGATGCAGACGGGACCAACGGCTTAACGTGCCCTCCGAAACATGGAGAACCAAGATATTTTTGGTCACCCATTCGATGACCTACTACTCTAAAGTTGCTTAACTTAACGATCGCAGCCGAACGCGCTAACCACCTGAGCCATCGAGCTCCTCTGTTAAAATGTACAGATAGCAAATATGAGTATTATGAGGTGTGCAGACCTCAAGCAAAGCATTGAGCAAGCAAATCTTTGTTTGCATGTAGTCGGCATGTCTAAGCAATATAAGCAATACTTGTTTTTTTACTTTTGTACCCCTAGCACGAACCAATATCGAATTCGTATCGTTTGCGAGTCCGAAATGTCATTGTCAAATATGTACTGATTTTTAGTTCTCGTTACGTACTTTGTGCCGCTGTTGTTCAAGTTTCCATACAAAATTTGACATTGACATTTCGGTTTGCAAACTATTCGAATTCGATAATGGTCCATGCTAGGGGTATTCAGGTTTTGCTGTTGAACCTGGTTGTTTTTTTTGTTTTGCATGCGCATATCATATCGATATATATCGTCAGAACGTTTTCATAACCAAAGAAAATATCATTGTATAAGTTCATATGACTACTTGATAAATATCATAACTTACTGATATTTAATTACATGTTTGATACCAAATTATCATGAGTAGTTTCTGTTTTTATTAAGATTAAATCGCAGCTTAACTAAAACATGAAGCTAAAATCGCTAAAATCATGATAACTTTTGTGCTGACATGCTGTCATTTTCTGTTCAGTTGTGTCAATTATCTGTGATATAGATTATATTGCTCGAATCTTATACCGGATTCACACGAGGCGAGATTTGAACCATCTGAACAGAGTTTCAATCACATTGAAACGATTAAACTGATGAAAAGCAATTGAACGATTAAAGTTGATCAATTGAAATCGACTCGTGTGAACCCGGTATTAGTTGAATAAACACAATCGATTTTGGTCGAACGGCTAGTCGCATTCCATATTAAATATTTTTTGTCTAAGTAATCAAATAATAGATGCTCATAAGAAATATAAATCGAGTTTAAGCTTAGCAAAATCGTAGGTTCATGAAAAGAAATGTAATTGTGCTTGTGTTTACTTTAACTGATAGTTTATTTTTTTATATAAGATGCTAACAGCCAAATATTTCTTTTAATATTTTTATAGTTAATTTCCTTAAAAACATGCAACATGAACTAGTCATGTTGTAAGGTTTTAAAGATGTATCAGTGGTAACGTGGCAGTGGCGCTCTAAGGGATTTAGGAAAGGTAGCGGCCAGCAGCGAGTTGCCGAGCACTTTCTAACTGTATCGTTTGAAAAGGTCCTACAGTGTCGCGTGCAGGCGGGGTTGCTGCAGCCGTAGATTGCGCGGCAGCTACGCGATTCTTTGACCTTTTTAAGCAATAAAGGTGTTTTAGTTATGTAGATAAAGTTTAAAATTATTTATTACTGCTTTGAGTGCGAAAGTGCTCGCCGCGTCGCTGCCGGCCACTGCCAGTTCAGTGTGAATCGGCCCTAAGCAAACACTGTTTGCTGATCATATATAATTTAAAAATGAATGTGTTGCTAAGCGCAACTCTCGAGAACAGCTGAACCGATATCGATAATTCTTTTTTAGAATATTCCTTGAAGGACGAGGATGGTTCTGACGCAGAGAAAAATTTAAAAAGATTGCCTGAAAATGTCCAATAGCAACACTTTTCTATACTCTCATTCAAGCGATTCGTAATAATACTTAAAAGTCAATTTAAACTTTAATACCATACCATAAATTTCAAATGTTAATGAAGAGATTCCGGGAAGGCAAAACAATTGAGCGACGTGATGTCAATAGAAGTTTGGAAAAGGCAAATATACCATTTTAATTTTTTTTATAATTACTTATATAAGGAGTCATTTAAATCTACACTACAGCTTTACACCAAAGCGAAGCGAGGGCGGGCCACTTGTATAATATATCTTTAATATATAAATAAGTAACGCTCCAAATATGGTTGGGATTTTTTTAAAGTGGAGGATACGCACTCCCCCAGACAAGCATAAAACATGAAGTATTTGAATCACTTTTATCGCCTCTAACTCCGACCTCAAGTGGTGTACTTATTGTCGTAATAAAATCAGGTTTTACGCGCTCTGTGTGTTAATAAAAATTTGACATAAAACGGTGTCCCAATAAACCTCAGCGATAAACCTTAGAGTGTATCGAGTGGCGAAGCAATTATATTAATTTATTCTATGCCCCCTTTTATGATTTGCAATTTTAATAAAATAATATGAATTTTGCGCTTAAAAGTGGTTAAATAGAAATAGTATGTTAATAATTCTACTTATACGTATGTGAAATTTAACACAATCCTTTTGTAAGTTTAATATTACAGACTAGTGATGTAACGAATATTCACATTCGCGAATATTCGCATATTTTTGAATATTCGCATTCGCAAAATCTCTGCGAATGTTTTGCGAATATGAATATTAGAAAAAAACAATTTGAAGAAGTTGTAGTTCTGCCTTTCCTTGAATATTCATTGTTACACAGTTTGTATTTAGCTCGTTCAGCATCGCAAAGTGTGAAATAAGTCCATGTTTCACTAGAATTCGATTTACTCATGTTAATAAATCACTATTACCACTCACAATCACTAACCTCAAAATTCACTTGTTTAGTTTACGGAAAGACCGGTGCGAGCGGTATGACACTTTAGTCGGATGAGTTCATTTCAACTTGGCAATTCGAACGAGACTGCTACCATGCCATAGACAATTGGCGCCAATTTAAAAAAAAACTAAATATTCGCATTCGCGAATGTCGGTACCAGACATCCGCATTCGCATTCGCGAATGTTCAAAAAATTACATTCGCTACATCACTATTGCAGACATAGATAAATGATTGGTCTCGCTTCTCTCGACTGAAGCGAGACCAATCAATATGATTCCAGATATGTTTTACAGCAAATTACGTAACATTTTGTCATTTTTGATCTCTAACATAATCTCGCGTGACTTGCCTCAGTCTAGTGAAATACCCGACGCGCAACTAGTTTTGTTTTTGAGCTAACCCAACACCGGGGGAAAATCGACAGAGGAGATGCTGTATGCCTACTCTCCTCCTGCCGCGTCGGTCGGCCGCATTGCTCTTTGGCTATAAGCGAGCCGCCCAGTCCCTGTAGCATGAGGACCACAATATACATTATATCTCATGATAATATCACGTTTTTTATCGCGTCTAACTATCAAAATCTTTAGTAATTTGAAAATTGAGCGTGATAAAAACAAGCTACATATCATAATGCGGTGCTTATGCTAGGAGGGCAGCCTTTGCACGAGTGAACTTTATTTGAATATAATAAAGTAATTTAGCCTGTGTCACAAATAAATAATGTAATTTAGTGACGATGAAAGAAATAAGTCAACGTGGACGAAGCCCCGGGCGGCCGCTAGTTTATTATAAAGGACAATCACAGCTTGTGGGATATGGAAAAGATTTAGTTTACAAGAACTAGCACGACAGCGTGCAGAAGTAAAAAAATAAACTTAGATGTGTTATTTCAAACATTCATCACAGCTCGACATATTTATACATGAAAATAGTATTGCAATTTTGTGGGCTAAAAACAATCATTCTCTCCAAACTCCATGTAAACAAGTAATAACTTAATGCAAGAATAATTCGTCATGTAATGGAGTTCCAAAAATGCAAAAGGTGTTAGCTAAAAAGGCTTTCCTCACATTATTTGCCCTTTTGGGGAACTTTTCATAAAGGATATCTAAAGGGGTTATTGGCGGATTGAAATGATGGGGAAAATTGTTTATTGTGAGAAGAAGAAGGATCTGACGAAGAAGAACAGGCTTCGAAATTACGATGTCATACTAAAGGAATATAAAAAAAACTGAATTTCGTTCCTGGGTTCAAAATCAACTGTTTTCGATCAATCAGTGCTTAATAATGCTCTCTGACATTTATATTTTATTATTTAGTAAAAAAAATGGATCGTTAGTGAAACTTGAGCGAGTCAGGTTAAAGTAAGGTAAGTGAATTGCATGCAGTAAAGTATGCATTTCAATAATCTGACAATTTGAGCGTGACGTAAGGAAATGGGAAAAAGACACAAAGTTCAACACCTGAACATTCTCGAGCGCAGTTAATTATTGTCATTTTCAAGTAACTTAGTGAAGAATCACGGAAATAATATAATTTGCCTATTTGCACGAACCAAAGTAGCTAAAATCATTAATAGAGTGTGGTGCATGCAGTCGCTGAGAACTATGTGTAAATGTTAAGCCTATGAGGATGTCGTCATTACACCTGATATTCTTGGGATTCTCGAGCTTCAGGTATGTCTTTTTTTCAATACTTCAATAATATCATGAAATAAATAAAATAAAATTTAAGTATCATAACCCCGTGTCATAACCATTGTTTATTGCAGATACTCAAAACGTTGATGAAAACGACCAAGTCCAACCGGAGTTCGAATATGAAGATGATTCCACTAACGACGAAGATAGAAAATATTCATTTAAAAAAAGTCGTTATAGGTACTATTTTTGTTAAACACAGGATATAATTTTACCTGTATCTATACATACATATTTTATTTTGTATTTACTACATTCAATAATTAAAATAAAATATCTGACGCGCTCGAGTAATTCAAAGTTACGATATTTTTTGCAATTTCAAAAAGCGGCCATTACTTTCGGTTGCATCCAAATCGTCAGTCGTTTCAATAGAAGCTACTGGAGGGTTTACGTAACATCCCTTATCCACGGCTGACGCACTCGAATTACTTTTTTTATTCCTATTCTCTACCCCTTTGTACGGCTACCCCCATCATGCAAACCAGCAGATTAATACTTATCCGGTATCAGAGACACGTGGGGCGATTACACAATTAATACCTGACGCGCTCGAGTATGTCTATGTGACTGTTTTCATGAGTTATCTGTTATCTCATATTGAAGCATACAGAAAAGATTGGTTTCGCTACGCTCGACTAAATACCGCCGGGCGGCGTACTGGTAAAATGCGGCAATAAATACTACACCAAATTCAGCGTAACCGAACCTTCCCCGTGTCAGTCACATTTACAGCTGCGCTTGAGGTGTTATAACCGAATATTTTATTAAATTTTGTGCACAAACCGCAGTAAAATGCCCGTTTGTGTAGTGAAACTATGTAACAATAATATTAAAAGAAATAAAAAGGACACTGGGATCACATACCATCAGTAAGTATCTTATAATTTCGAAATTTCGATATACAATTGCATGAGAATTAAATGTCATCCAGTGTTGCCAAGTACGCAATATAAAAGTCCATATGGTTGAGATTTTTATAATATGAATATACATATTATTACATAACCCATTTCATTGATCTATTTATGAAATACAAACTATTCGTGTCAGTGTATCAAAAATATTCGCAAAAAAAAAATGTAGGGATGGAGAACACATCAGAATTTTTGGTGAAACTGTGGAAATGAATTGAATGGAACTGATAACAGAGACAGAAGCACGAGTTTTTGACAGCTCTGTAAGGTATCGTTGTGGTAAAATGTTATTTATTTATTTATTTTCATTTGGGAAACATACAGTTTTACACAATTCAATTAAGTAACACATTAATTTTTTATAAACCAGTTAAGTTTCCACAGACTGAAACATTCATACACTTACATAATTTACTTAAGATCACATACAATATTCAGAGTTATGTGAATAAAAGAAAATAATTACTAAGTGTTAGGGTAAAACGACCTTATAGCATTCATTTCTAAATTGATTGTAAGAAAGGCAAAATATATCCAATCCCCTGAAGTATCTCGTAGCTGTGGCATGCTCTAGAAATGAAACTATTTGCAACAAACTTGGTCCTGCTGAATTGTATTACAAACGTGTTGTCAGACCTAGTTCTATTTGGACAACGGAAACCAATCCTCTGCAAAAGGAACGGTGAATCTACAAGGTTATTAATAAGTTTGTAAAGAAATAATTGATCTCTAACAGTTCTACGATGTTGCAAGGATGTAACCTGTAACTTTGCTTCACAATCATTAATAATCAAGTTAACATTAATTCTGTTTTCTAAGTACTTTACAAATTTGTGTTGAATTCTTTCAATAGCATCAATGTATGTATTATACTCTGGATTCCATACACAAGAGGCATATTCAAGGTGTGGTCTCACAAATGCATTATACAGTATTATCAAAGTAGATGCGCAACGGAATTCCTTTCCAATACGCATGATGAAACCTAGCATTTTGCAGCAATATTGTATAGAAAAAGCTAGTTTCTTCATGGTGTTAGTGGCACTGCTTAGTTTTCATAAAAAAGTTACGCAGCTGTCAAAAACTCGTGCTTGGGCCTTAGGAATAGCTTATGGTGCTAGTAATAATAAAGGGTACTTAATAATTTGCTCAAGTGTGTAGCGAATTTAATGTTTGCGCCGTACGGCGAGGAAGGGTTCTCGATTAAATAATTGTTCAAGCGTGTATTTCCGTATATAAAGAGAAAATTCCAAAAATGTGGATATTACAAAAGGCAAATGTAAACCTGTGCAAGTAAGCGGATTGTAATTTTTGATAATAAACTTTAGTCTTGCGTTAACCTGTTCATTATAATAGGTTTAACTATATGTTGTTATTATTGTTTTATTTTAAATTCTAGTGTCTGCTTGATTAATAATAATTATAAATCAACTTAACACTGGTGTGAAATCTGGCAAGATTCTCTAAACTTAAAACTAAATTTAACATCAGTCTCTGTTTTTCATTCTGTATAGAGAATAACAATAACGATACACTGATGCCAAATTTAAGTTTAGATTTAGAGAATCAAGCCAGAATCGACATCAGTGACTTTTTAAAGTTATAAAAATACTAATAAAAACTAATGGAATGATCAAAAGTCTCACACCTATTAGCCTAGCTCCAAAGTAAGCACTGTGGTTTGCGTTATGAGATACTAGGATAACGGTTAGAATACTAATACATATATAAGTACTAGCAGATGCTCGCGACTTCGTCTGCATGGAAAAATTGATTTCCCACTCAAAGTTCCACCCCATGTCACCTGTTGCCGACCTCTTTTATAGATTTTTTGAAGTGTTTTTAACGTAGTGACATTTTTATGATTTTTGTTATCGAAATTGTTATTGTGTGTCATAGTCTTTTCCTGTCATCTGCTTTAATAGTATTTGGTTACTTACTTTAAAATAGTGTAAATTAACCCATTACGTTCAAATCTTAGCCTACATATTCCATTCCACTAGCTCTCCGCTTCATCACCCCTCTAAAAGGATGATTTCTGGGATAAAAATTATTCAATGTACGCTTCAAACTATCTTTGTACCGAATTTCATCTAAATAGATACCGTGGTTAAAGCGTGAACAGGTAACAGAAAGACAGACACCCCTTTCTCATTTATGATGTTAGTATGGATATTTATTTAGAAATACATATAAATATCTATGACTTAGGCACAAATGCTCGTTTTCGTTGTCGAACCCCACAAGGATTCGCACTCGGGACCTATGAATAGGCCGACACCATTAAACCTGGCGTACATACCACACCACTCACACCTCGGAGATTCTCAAAAGAATTTGTAACCAAACTTTTGACAGGTAGGATAAAATGAAGAAACTAACTATAATAATACAAGCGCAATAAAATATTAGGATTCGCGGCTATGTGCATCAATTCAATTCATTTATTGCAGACCATAATGGAGATACAAAGGTTTTTAATTTTATCATGTACCTATTTTTGGAAAAATATTGTTCGAGGGACATATAATAAGTAGAAATACCTAAAATGGCGTATTCATATATCAAGATTATTAAGTATGGATTGACCACAGCATAAAATATTTTCCCTATTACTTGGGCAGTAGTTGAGCAGCTGGCTACACGATTTTTGACATACAATAACATCCTTGCAAATTGACATACACACACTACAATAATGAGGTGCCACATATACGGAGCTCTTGTTTTATGATAGCGCGGTATCTAGTGGAGCGTAGCGAGACCAATCATTTATTTATGTATTGAAGTGCCCTTGCTGAGTCTCCCGCCGTAGATTTTCAAACCGATAGTATGGCTTTTCGATATTCATAAGTGCTTGTGAATATCGAATGCCTCTTGCCTCGACTGAATAAACGATATTGAATAGGGTATTTGACTGTATTAAACATAAAGTGCTAATTGTTAACATCTGTATTTAGAATGAATATTGGCAAGGGGTTTTACTATTATTACAGAAAAAATATTCATAATTTTACTAAAAACCCACGAAAAAGATAACAGTTTTCATATCTATTGTCACGTGATTGAAAACGCCTGGGATGGGCGGAGCTTAAAATGACGTCACAGTAAACTTCCGGTCAAAGTGACATTACATTTGACGTTTTAATGGTAGTCGTATGACGTCACACACCAGCGACACACCATATTACCCAAAGAAACGTTTTCGCGGCAACTTGAAAATTGAGTTTTTGATTTAGTTATTTTTACTAAAATACACAAGACAATGATGGATATCCATTTTTTTATGGACTCCATAAACATAAGTAAGTAACGTGAGATCGCTTTCCAAAACTTGTCAAATACATTTGATTTTTTTACGTTTTAGAAAACCTGTACACGCTCCCCCCACCAGTGAAAAGGTATGCATTATATAAACTCTTTTTATTTTTAGCATCTAACCTACACAATCCAATAGGTCCCAACCACGCCCGAGTAAATCCCTATTTAGCATCGTGGGCTCCCGTACTATGCTAACACGGTTTTCGAAAATAATGTACTTGTAGTATTAAAATATTATTATCATATCAATGAAATACCTAGAAAATAAAAAAGCCTTTTGTTACTATATTTTGTGACTATAGAAAAGCTTTTGAAACCTTAGAAACAGACACCATCTTGAATGCAATGGCGTCAGGCGCGGTCCGAAGGGCCCCCTTCGGACCGCGCCTGACGGCGGTCACAGGGGACATGACCCCCCCCGCCAAAATGTAAGGTCATCTTGACATTTGGTACAAAGTAACGTCTTATAGTACCTACAACTGATAAAGAAAAAATTGCGAAAACCGTGAATTTTTAGTTACATCATATAATAAAAAATATTTTTGAAAATTCAGCTGTGTACGGAACCCTCGGTGCGCGAGTTCGACTCGCTCTTGGCCGGTTTTTTTTATTAGTGTAATGAGTGACCCCCTCCAAAATTTCAGGCAGCGACCGCGCCTGAATGACGTGGCGTTAGGCAGCCACTCAGCCAGTGGTTCCGAGCTTATCTTACGCTCTTATCACGGGAAGGTGAGTGACGTACTTAGCGGTAGACAGGTGAAGTGTGGGGTGCCGCAGATGGTCGGATGTGCTCCAATTTGCTATCTTACGCACGTCAATAGCCTATGTGGTGTGCTGCGGCACTATTCGATTCACATGTTCGCGGATGACCTATGCACGTTGCGGGCTATTTATACAAGTCTTTAAGTGGTCCCCCGATATTGGTAATATTTTGGGTTTATTTCTTTTAAGTAAGCATTCTCATTACTTCATAGAAAGTACCCACCATGGATACCCATAGACAAAGTTTCTTAAATATACTATTTTGTAGTGTCAATAGATACGACTTTACACAATTAACTTTATGCTTATTAGTTCAACGGCTTTAAATACAGACGTATCACACGAAGAAGAATCATACAATCCTTCTAAGGTGATAATTAGTTAGGTCTGTTTTCCCAGACCAATATAATCTGGACATCTTCAAGGTCAGAGTGAACAGGCATCTTCTAGGCAGGCGTGTACCATCCTAGGCCTCATCATCGCTTTCCATCAGGTGAGATTGTGGTCAAACGCATTTGCCTACTTTGCATAAAAAAAGGTACTTGCCCTAGACTTTTTGTGATTTAATTATTTTTTTATCTTTGAGGTGACTGAATGCAATGGTTCCCCAACAGACACGAGGTTAACTAACATTTAACATCTAAAATTACTATAGTATTGTAGTAATTACTACAGTACATTAGCGCTTACAAGACAATATAAATTATATTTCACTTAGCAAAAAACTAATGTAGCCCCAATAAACTATTCTATAGTAAAGTCCGCGACATCATTCATATGTCCATCTTTTAAGTTTGACCCACTATCAACAACTTTTTCTTCAAATTAATCACATTCAGCGACTGTTTGGTGACACGAAGTTCACGGGGTCAGCTAGTCTATCATAAATCTTACATTTAATCTGATATCAAAATGTTAGTACAGTTAAATTTATAATGTTCGGTCATTATGACAATGGGTAGCATATTAATGTCCCCATTGCTGGGGCACAGGCCTTTCCAATCCAGACCAACCAGGCCAGACGGCTCAGTGTACCTTCTGAAGCACGGAGGAGCGTGAGATAATAAGTTTTCGGTCACCCATCCAATGACCGACCATTGTGAAACTTGCTTAACTTTGATGATTGACGATTGCAGGCCTGACGTGCTAATCACCTGCGCCATCGAGCTCCCCCTTCAGTAATTATGAAAAATATAGACATTGTGTAAACAGGTTAAGGAAGTTAAGTAAAAAGCCAATTTGGAAGACGAGATTTCTTTTATATTGATTACTAGTGGCCCGCCCTAGCTTCGCTTCGGTGTAGAGCTGTAGTGTAAACTATAGTTTTTGTTCTCAGGCTTGTGCTATAAACAATGACTTTATTTATATAATTACACGTGTTATTGTGAGTCAACCAAAAAAGATAGACATATGCTGTTGCGGGATATTTTTTAGACAATTTTATGTAGAATATTTCCGTCATACATGATTTCTATGTAACTTTAACCATTAAGGCTGCACACGCGACGGAAGCTTAAAAAATGGAGTAACTTCTCCCGTTTTCCCAACATTTCCCTTCACTATTCTGCTCCTATTGATTGTAGCGTGATGAAAAGTATACTATAACCTGCCCAGGAGTATGAAGAATAATTGTACCAAGTTTCGTTAAAATCCGTCGAGTAGTTTTTGTTTCTATAAGGAACATACACACAGACAGACAGACAGACAGACAAAAATTTTACTGATTGCATTTTTGGCATCAGTATCGATCACTAATCACCCCCTGATAGTTATTTTGAAAATATATTTCATGTACAGAATTGACCTCTCTACAGATTTATTATAAGTATAGATAACAAAAATGTTTTTTCCATCTAAGACACATAATAAAAAAGGCTTCGTTAGTTACATACGAAAAACCTTCAGAGAAGAGACCATCACCAATCAATAAATCGGTCCATATTGAGAATCGAGTGACATCATACCACTGAAGAACGCCGGATATAGTATAAAAGATAGTATCATGTTTCATATATGATATAGTGTACATTGAGCATTCACCATTTTCCTGTCCCGAATCTAATCAATAGATGAGATTCGGGATTTAGATAGATAGAATTGAATACAATGCAAGAGCAATGAAAAAGGGTCAGTTGAAATATATTTAACAACTAGCTTTTGCCTGCGACTTCGTCCGCGTTTTCGTCGTTTTTCGTAAAAAAGTAGCATATGTCCTTCCTCAGGGTTCCGTAGTTTTGATGTGACAGACAGATTAACTTTCATATTTTAGTAGGGAAATATAATATGTCAATCCACAATACTGTTAAAAATATCGCAATAAGGAACCGCAGAATATTATTATTATCACTGTGCCCCGAGATCATCAGCGTGTAACTCCTTGTATGTTATTATGTTAATGTATTGGTAATATTGTTTAGATCACTTTCACATGAGGCTTAAGTACATATAGAATGAAAATACTTCAGCGCAAAGCTTCCAGGGAAAACTACGTTGAAAGTTGACCCATCCGGCAAGTGAACATAAAGATTTCTAGAATTGCTAACCCGAGAAAGAGCGACATATAACTGACCATGTGAAAAACAACTGACACCGAGATCTACTCCAGCAACACGAAAAGTCTGCCCTTGAGCCTTATTTATTGTCATTGCATAACACACCGATACTGGGAATTGCGTTCTTTTAAATTGGAATGGAAAATTATTTGGTATTATGGGAATTCTGGGAATAAAGATGGTTTCTCCTGCACCGCAACCTGTTAAAATTTGAGCCTTGATTACATTTTGTTGCAACTGGGTTCCTTTAAGCCGAGTTCCCAATGGAACAAATTTAAGACCACCACAACTTTGCAATCAAAGTTGTGGTGGTCTTAAATTTCAGGGCAGAATAATCGGAATGCCAATTTTTAAACAAATTTCATGAGAAGGAAGTCCGGGCATATTTAAAGAATTTAAAAATTCTATCGGGTTCTAATTAGTGGCTTCTTGTTCATCGGCCATTCTATTTATTGAACTATAAACGTTGCTTTCCCCCTGGATATTCGACAGTATTTTATTATTAATCTCAGATGCCTGGTCATTGCGAGGAATTAAAATAGACATTTCGCATAGCCAAGAATTGTCCTTATTTAATATATTTGTTATGTCACCGTAAACTGACGATATGAGATGTTGTTGGGATTGCACTATACAACATAACTCAGGCGTCAGAATAAGTTTTACTTGGTGTAGCAGTGGATAGGTATCTTTGGTGAAGGTATTTTCTTTAATAATATATCAGAAAATTCACGATCATCCGGGTTATCTACAGTTCTCACTCGCATGTTTATAGTCAAATGCACCGATGTATATCATGCCACAAATAAGAGCTTTTCAGGCAAGCCTTAACCTCATCAGCTCGGGTTCCCCGTGGTATTACCGGTAAGGTTTGTCGGAAATCACCACAAAATAAAACTGTGATACCGCCCATTGGTCGACCATTTTGTCTTATATCCCTTAAAGTTCTGTCTACCGCTTCTACTCCTTTTCGATGGGCCATCGTACATTCATCCCATATGATTAAATTACACTTTGAACGAATATTTAAACACTACCAAAACAACTAATACGTGGTCCTTACTTTAGCTACCTTACACTTAAAATCTAAGTGACTATTTGAACTAAAATATTCTTATAGAATTATAACCAGAAATATATACAACCCACAACAAAAAAGAAATGAAAATAAAGCTGAAACGCCTGTGCAATACCATCTACCTATACCTACTTCACTTAAAAATAAATACTTATAACTACTTTAATTAATAAAAGTACCTACGCTTAATAATTTTTAATTTGAACGAATATTTAAACACTACCAAAACAACTAATATCTATTTTACAAAATAACAACAAAAGAAATTTAAATAAACTATTTAAAGACTAAAAGTCGCGCTGATAAGCACGGTTACTCAATATTTCTCAATTATTGTCTGTCAATAAGGTCGAACGCTCTGAACGCATCAACAGCCAAATATGGAAGCTCGCTCGCTCTCTTTTTTTATTTTTTTTTGTTTCTTGCCAGACGGGGGAGCAGGTGAGAAATTCTCATGGATACCCTACAGCCGGCTGCAAGGTTATGTCAGACTCGTACTGACTAAAAAACACCCGTAGGGGCTGCCTCTGGCCGGGAAGGCCTCTAAGGCTTCATCGGAAGCGATCGTCCCCCAGGGGGGGAGCGACGCAGAAAACAGATTTAGACAGCTCTCTCTCGGACCTCCCGCCTTTTGATACCCTACCGCCGCCGCGACCCGTGTCGAACGCGGCAACCGTTACACAAAAATAATCCTTATAGCATGATTCAGTATTCACGTGCGACGGCGCGATGGCTTATTTAAGTTTGGTGTTTCTATACCGATTTCTATGTTTTTTTTTATTGAATAGGTAATATGGTTAACTTTTTTAAATAAGGGATGAGTCAGAGTATTATAAACGTATGAGTAAACAAATATGATCAGAATGCTCCGAACTGCTAAGCTATCGGGAGTTACACGTGTTATTGTGAGTCAACCATAAAAGATAGACATATGCTGTTGCGGGATATTTTTTAGACAATTTTATGTAGAATATTTCCGTCATACATGATTTCTATGTAACTTTAACCATTAAGGCTGCACACGCGACGGAAGCTTAAAAAATGGAGTAACTTATCCCGTTTTCCCAACATTTCCCTTCACTACTCTGCTCCTATTGATTGTAGCGTGATGAAAAGTATACTATAACCTGCCCAGGAGTATGAAGAATAATTGTACCAAGTTTCGTTAAAATCCGTCGAGTAGTTTTTGTTTCTATAAGGAACATACACACAGACAGACAGACAGACAGACAGACAAAAAATTTACTGATTGCATTTTTGGCATCAGTATCGATCACTAATCACCCCCTGATAGTTATTTTAAAAATATATTTCATGTACAGAATTGACATCTCTACAGATTTATTATAAGTACTAGCTGACCCGGCGAACTTCGTACCGCCTTAGCGTAGCTTTGATGCACTACTTTGATATTGACATTCGTTACGTTATATTTTTCAATCTTTCTGAGAGAATTTTTTTCCGTAAGAACCTTGTACAGAGTATTAGAAAACTACAAAAAAAAATCAGCCAAATCGGTCAAGCCCTTTTCATGTTATGTCGTGACAACGGAAAACGGGTTTCATTTTTATATATATAGATAGATTTGAATAAGTACTAGCTTTCTTAATGTAATTTTTAGACCTCCTATCAATGAAGTAGCATGACACTCGTAGTATCAATTATTATCGATTAAAATTTCAAATTATTTTTTATGGTGAATTAAACAACATTGTATTATCTCGGTGATCTCGACCTTCGTACTTTTACAGATTTTTCCTAGTAGTACAGTCAATCTGTAGGTTGAGTGGTGAAAAAAAAACCTGAAGGGTAAGTCTTGTTTTTTCTGTTGCCAAATGACGTCAGTAAGCCACCTTGGCGATGGGCATGTTCAACTCGTAGGCGTTTATTGAAAAACTCAAAAAAAAACACTTAAAATTTTTTTGAAACGCATTTACATACATTTATTGGCTTACTGACGTCATTTGGCAACAGAAAAAACAAGACTTACCTTTAGGTTTTTTTTTCACTGAAACGATTTTTTTTTCGACAGATTGACTGTACTGTAGGTGCTAACGCCACTTATAGAATAAAATAAATATAAGGCAGGCAGGGGCAAATTTTAAAATCTGGCGCCGCGGGCCGCTTATTATTTTCTCCCCAGCCAATTATTGGCTACGCTATTAGCTCGCGTAGGCTATGGCCCATTCTCCCTATTCCATCTATCGAAAAGTTGTGTGCTTCCAGTCTGATTAATATTTGTCAATGATTTCGGAGTCGCTGTAAGAGTTACTCTACGACGCCGACGCTACGACGTAGTATTAACCGTCTTCACGACTACGATCTGCGATGTGGACAAACTGTTGTGGGTGAGGACCACACGCACCAACATTTTCAATATATGAATCCTGTTTAAAAAACTTCCATCTTTGTCAAGTCTTTTTTCTATGTGAAAAGGGTGATAAATAATGGTTCGACCAGAAAATCCACTACGCTCTACCTTTGTCGAAGTTAAATAGAGATAGAATGAGGCATAAACTTGGTTAGCTTTTTAATTTGATTAAGAACGTTAGTGCAAGTGAGTGTGCTTAGATTCTGTGACTATTGTAACTGGAAAATAATTTAGAATCCGACCAAGTGAGTAGATGAGGAGGTTACGTAGTGAATAATTTGTAACTAGCTACTTTTTTTTTGTTTTAAACTTTCTTGGTCACTAACATTATAGTAATATAAGTTATTTACGGGATTGATACCATGTACCTTGTTTTTAGCGATTTTCCGATATTTTGGCACTGTTGCAAGCGCCATGATCACGGAGTAACTCAGTTAACAATCCTGTAAATAACTTATATTACTATAACTAGCTACTTGTTTGAGACTTCGTACGCAATCTATTCTCTGTACTAATATTAAAAAGAGGAAAGATTTTATTGTTTGTTTGTTATTCGTTTGTATTGAATAGGCTCAAAAATTACAGGACCGATTTGAAAAATTCTTTCACATTTAGAATCCTACATTATCCCTAATGAACATAGGATATAAAGTATTTCTAAAAAAGATAGGGTCCTGTATGAAAACTTCGATAATGTAACCCAAATAATACCAAAAAATAACCTTTTATCGCGTACGCTGCGGAATTTATTAATGATAGAGCAAAGTGATAAAGTCAAGTTTTGCAGAAGACATCATTATTTAGAAAAAAGTCTGCGATACCATATGTCTAACTATTACAGTTATGTAACAACTAGAGGTCCCCTGCAGTTTCACCCGCATTAATTTGAGGAAAGAGGTTTAAGTGAGTCAAACTTAAAAGATAGGCATATGCTGCCGCGGACTTTTTTAAAGAACTTTTAAATAGAAATAATTCTGTAATACATGATTTTTGTTTTAGTTTGACAATTTACTCAGCGCACACAACGGATTTCCTTGGCCAAGAATCCTCCCTTTTGCAATATACATCTGTTTAATATTAGTGGTATAAACATTCAAAATTATGTAACTGAAATTGAGAGAAATACATTAATTGGAGAAGTCGCTTTATTTCCTTCAAAGAACATAAAATATACATGGAATTTCTATAATGTTTCATCGATGCTCCGCTCCTACTGGTTGTAGCGTAATGTTATATAGCCAATAGCCTTCCTCGATAAATATACTATCTAACACAAAAATATGTTTTGAAATCGGGCCAGTATTTCCTGAGAGAACGCGTTCAACTAAAAAAAAGTGCATAAATACAAGCCCGAGGACAAAAACTATAGTCTAAACTACAGCTGTACACCGAAGCGAAGCGAAGACGGGCAACTAGTTATAAATATAACAATTAATCCCTCATAAAAACTCATCTTGAGGAGATGGTTAGCGCGTTCGGCTGCGATCGTTGACGTTAAGCAATTTTCGCAGTGGTTGGTCATTGGATGGGTGACCAAAAAATTACTATCTTGAGCTCCTCCGTGCTTCGGACGGCACGTTAAGCCGTTGGTCCCGGCTGTATCTGCAGTCGTTAGCACCCGCCAATCCTCACTGGGCCCGCGTGGTGGGTCATGGCCCAGTCTCCCTATTCCATCCATAGGGAAGGCTTGTGCCCCAGCAGTGGGGACATTAATAGGCTGATGATGATGATGACAAAACTCTTAACCTCTACTTCAGCCCTTCAAGTGTAAAAGTAGCTTGTTCTTTTCGAAACATACAAAAGTTCATCAAATTGATTTTTATTACCTACATTAAAAGTCATATAACATATTCTGGCTGCACCTTATATGTAATAAGTTTTGAATGAGTAAATTTGTTAGTTTTTATTATCCGACGATAAAAATAGAAGTCACCGTAGAACGGGTAATTTAATTTATTTGGGGATCCGGTAATGGGTTGACTCACCAGGACCACGGGTAAATACTGCTCTTAACAAATAAAGATACTTGCTGGAGCGCCCTGCCGCTATTCCCACCTTCTCACGGCTTGATTTATATTCACGATTTTCTCGATTCATTCCCGTCGTTGAGCTGTGAAGTGCGCGCTTATGGAATCGCACAAAATGTGAATACATTCCAAATATAGCCTTTTTGAATTTGTGTAGTCCTTCTGTAGAAAATATATAAATATGGATAATAAGGTGGATTTTTTCATCTGTATTACACACGTAAAATAGCTCTGAACGCTTGCCGTCAATTGTTAAAATATAATAGATCATTTCTAAGAATAGCGCATTTTACTTAAACTGCCTGTTCTGTAATAACCCGTGTGTGACAGTGATGCAAATCGGTAGAAGCTCCGCAATATAATGTTCCTTATTTTCATATGATTATCATAAACAATATTGGAGACAATTTTTTATTCATGTTTCTATACTTTGTACACATACCTTAAGAAATACTCTTCACATAATTGGGAGATTAAAAATAACTTCAAAATATTGATTTCAATCTTAACATTTCTCAAACCACCATAATATGTTTCCTTCTTATAGTTTACCGACTAAAGCCTCTCAGACGTTAAGTACTAGCCACCTCCTGACCAATTCTATTCGGAGCTCAGTTCATCAGTCGTTTATCAAATGCACCAGCCTGCCGCAATCTTCACCCATTACTACCAACATAACAACATTAACTTATCGGCCTAATACGCCAACGGTAAATGACCTACCCCATCGCCCGGGTCCTATACATAACACGGACACCCTCACAGAAACAACAGAACCTTGCAAAGCTCAAGTTATAACGGACGAGCTACACACACACATACACAAAACTTCCACTTCGATCAATACGTCGGATGTTTCGACGAAGTTACGAGCATCCGAGCGCAGGAAAATGTGCTCTATTGACTCACATAAAAGGTTGAAGAGGCATAAAAGGCTCGAGTGTACGTTTCCTCTGAAATAACTTGAAAATTTGAGATTAATTTCCTCAGAACGGCGGATGGCGGCAGCATCGGAGAGGTGATTCCATTTCGTTTCTGATTCGGTCCGCTGCGTTGGGTCGGGTTCTTTGTTAGGCAAAGTTTGGAACTCGAACAAATGAAAAAAATATATGTATTTTTTTTAATTTGTTCGAGTTTGTGTTCTCGTGGGTCTCTATAAATTAGAAGCAAGTGATTAACACAAAAGTTTTGCGGTCTTAATAAAGATTTAATCCACTTTTATCCCAAGACTGCTATGGACGCCAGGGGTGAAAGACATGTTAAAAATAGGAAATTCAGAGAAAGAGGAGAGGAATTGAAGAGAATAAAGAAAGTAATTATTTGTATATTTATGTGTTGCTTTAAGAACTGACTGACGGTTTTATTTGTAACTTTATTACAAAACTCTTAAATTAATAAAATAAAAATGCAGGTTATCTAATACATTTATTTCCTTTGATTCTGATCCAGGAACAAGTAAATTTCACAAAAGAGACGTTCAAGTAATTTCAATCTGATTGCTTAGAAAAATGATCTTAATTTAGAAATAATGAAAGAATATAAATGTTTATTTTGTGAATGAACAACTTTCCCCTCTGTTTCCTCATTTTCCATGGACGTAATTCATTTTGTGAAAACTCAAAGGCTTTTAAAATGTCGCCTGGGGTCGGCAATAAAGTCACTTGTTGTACGTGAATCGCAAGATAAGTTTCGCTTGGAGAATGTCGACGAATTTAATCATTATGTTGTTAAGTCTAAGGTGCATTGTAAGAATCGACATTTCCACAATTTGACATTCCGTGAAAGTAATCCGTGAGCAAAGTCCACATAAATCAAATGTCTACAGTTATACTTTTGTGGGTTAGTGTAGCCCTGTTCTGAGTTTTTTTTATAAAAAAGAAATACTCCACACCACCTGATCATAAGTGACGGTAGAGACAAGACGCGAAGATAGCTGGTACAGCAGTTCTGCCTGCCAAGCCAGCCATCTTCACCCTGCCGGCCTGCATATTTCTTCCTCATGCCTCTTTTAAAGGGTCCTGGACTGTAGAAGGAAGGAATCTAATCCGTTATCGATTTGTTCCATGACAACAATATTTCAAGTAACTTATATGGTGCTAGCTGACCCAGCGAACTTCGTACCGCCCTAAAAAAATAGGGTTGTCCAGCGGACAAAATTGTGAATCTAAACCATTCTCAGATCCCCTTGAACACACACAAAAAATTTCATCAAAATCGGTCCAGTCGTTTAAGAGAAGTTCAGTGACATACACACTCACAGAAGAATTATATATATAAAGATTACTTGCTGCATATTATGGCCTGGCATTCTAAAAGATGCCCTAAATGGGTCTTCGTTGCCTTTGTATTATTTTAGTAATCATAGTCATTCATGGTTGCAAAAAAATTACAATGCTGAAAGCATTTGAAACTGTGGTTTTAACAATATGAAACCCATTTAAAATCATCTCCATACTTAAAAGGCTTTTAAGCGTTGTGTCCATTAGTCATTAATGGATATAAATGCACTTACTCCACGGGAAAATACGCCACAGCTAATTAAAACGATAGTAATTACTTTCTCTATGCAGCCAATGTTATGGTTTTGCCATTATCATGTGGTCTACCTATTAATTTTAACGTGGCATTCATACTATCGAAGAGCTCGAGGGCGCAGGTTAAAGTATTCAGTCTTCGACTGTGAAAGTTAAAGAACATTCGCAGTGGTCGGTCATTGGATGGGTGCCAAGAAACTTATTATTTTGAGCTCTTCCGTGCTTCGGAAGGCATATTGAGCAGTTACTCCTGGCTATAAAATCCTTCCTTCTCAAGAATCTTATTTTTTTATGGAAAGGTCCGACAGATGGTTCCACCACACCTGATGTAAAGTGACGGTCAAGCCCAGAAGCGATGATAGCTGGTACAGCTGTTCTTCCTGCCACACCAGCCATCCTCACCCTGCCAGCTTACATGTTTCTTCTTCACGCCTCTTTTAAAGGATGCCAGGTTACTAAGAGGGAGGGAACACGTAAGCGGGCAGAGCATTCCATTTACGGTTAGTGCGACAAAGACATGAGTCACCAAATTTTTTTGTACGCGTAGGAATAGTGGCCATAGTAATAGCAAAGGCGCGGGGCGATAGGCCCTGTTACTGAAGCAGCGCTGCTTCCAAGGGACGGACGGAAAGTAGTCACACATACCGTCCCAATCTGCCGACCCATAGTGCTAGATCCGGCGTTTAACCACCGCTGGAAGCGGCGGCTTGGCTTGTGGCCCTTTGGCAGATATCAGGTAGTGACCTGACGAGCCTAGTGGTGCTCTTACCATAATCTGATAGCCCTGTGGATGGATCGCGAGCAGAAGATCCAGTAAAGAAGGTGCTTGCCTTTGAATATCTGGAATCCTGGTGGGCTGATTAACCAGTTGCTTCAAGTCATGCGTGATAGCGAATGCGTGAGCAGAGATCCCTCCATGGTCAGTTTTGGAGAAGCTTAACCACAAACTGTGGTGAGCATTAAAGTCCCCGAAAAACACCAATTCTGCATTGGGAACCTGTTTCTGTGCGTCATCTGCTGCCCGAATAAGGTTTTCAAAAAGTCGAGTTATCTGAACATTGCTGGAATGGAATTTGTAGAGGCACACGTAGACTCTAGCCAGAGTCAACGTGTACTCCCAGCATGGAGAAGGAGGGATCTTCCATTCCAGTAAGACATACTTTACAATATTTTCTTCGTGATTTAATTCTAGACTAGGAAATGAATGTGATATTCATTTCCTTAGATAAAATCTCTTGTTTCCGGAGAGCATTACTTCGGGTTCTTTTTTTCATTCCTGTTTTAATTGCCTTTTTAGTACAAGACTACGTGGAAGGCCAGATTCTAGATCTTTTTCTGTCAGAAAACTGGAAGTCTCATTTTAGGTATCTGTCAAACGGCAGACAAATGGAGCATTTTGAAAGTTGCTTTTGGTTCCATACCTAGTTTATTTGTGGCATGCTTAAATGGTCACGGTTATGTAGTTCTACTCCATTTTAAAATCGCGGAATAAAAAATACACCAGGATTGGTGCGACAAAAATTCAATCTAGTTTTTTTCCAATTGAATAATTTCATTATATTTCAAAATCTAGTATTTAAATTCACATACATTACATGAAGAGTTTGTTTGGTTAAACTGACCTAAACGCAACTAATCTCTGAAACAGTGGAATTACATAGCTACTAGTTCGAGTTGTTTTTTATCGTGTACAATACATTTATCAAGGTAGGCTGAGGTTATTATAACATAACGCTAAGAGCGGAGAATCAAATTTGCAAAAAAAAAGGAAAAAAGTGCTTTTAAGATCATCCATTGCGTGCGCTGCGTAAAGAGTTGAAGTTACGTAAAAATCATATATCAAGGAATCGGACCTCTTCTAGTAAAGTTCTAAGTAAAACTCAGCGACAACATAATTATATTTATCTTTTAAGGTTGACTCACTACAACTATTTGCCCCGATGAAAACGCAGAGCTGATCCAGTATTAAATATATTGCATATTTTTTACTGTGAAAATATTTGGTCACAAGTTATGATTAAGTAAGTCTTTTTTTATCCAATTTCAGGAGAGAGCAAGAGAGAGAGAACGATCCAATAACAAAGAACAAGCCCGCTAATAAATTTCCTATGCAGACAGGCAGTTCAAAGTGTATCTATTGGCAGACAGGTTAATTCAAAAAGGTTGTAGAAGACGACCGACTTTGATCTGTTACTGAAATTTAAAGACAACATTAAACAATACTTTTAGCTCATGTTACTTATATATTTGTCTATGTACTATCAAGTGATTTAATCACTATTATGTTCAAAGTTATGAATACGTTTTCGTAAAAGGGATCTTTAAAAAAAAGATATTATCAAGTAGTCCCGTTTTATGGATAAGAAATAGCTTGTTCAACGAATCGAGAAATACACGAGATATCCCATTACACCCCATCACTCCCCTTGTGATATTTCATGTTTTTTTTTTCGAACTCACTCTCTCATTTTTTTAAAATAACGTGATTAATGAAGCCTCCGTAACAAATATTACAAAGCTGCCCTGGAAAGTAAACTGCAAGGTACAAGTACAAGAGGTGCTTTTTGTATTCTGATACAAATGGAAAAAGTTTGTCATTTATTATATTTTTATTTTTAAGCATTAATCTACCCGAATTTATAAATCTAAAGATTTATTTACTAGAAAAATTTGGTTCAAGTTTCAGTTTTTCAGTTTGCATGATTCTACGACGACCTGCATCTTGCACTCTACATACATCCGCCCATCAGCGGGAGACAGGAGTGATTTCTACCAAACAACCGTGCAAAGTTTGACAGAAACTGAAAGATTGGAGTGTTAAATTACACTTACTTATAAATTAAAAAATAGACCCATTAAAATTACATTATGACTGTTAAAAAAAAATAAACATACATTTCATGGAGACATACACAAACAGCAACATCAAGATCATAGCTAAAATTTCTTAAGTTGGTCTTTGAAGGTATTTAAGGTCTGAGCTTGTCTGACAGCTCAGTGCCAGGCAGTTTCACCCACAGCAGGTAGTACTTCACGTGCTGTTGACGAAATGTGGATTCACATTTCCCACCGGGGGTTCCTTTGGGCGCACCCAGAATTCGAATAGCACCACACGAGATCGTAGCATGTCTGCCGTTTTGGTACCTTGACTATATATATATTTTGCAAAAAAGATGTGGTAGGCTATTATTGTGGTTCCTACAATATTTGTTACGATTTCAAAGCTTCGAAAATTTTCTTGTTGAAAATTTTCAGCTTTGTCTAAATTACGCAAAATCGAAGTTTTGAAATTGCGACATACATAGAGTAATAAAATAACATAAATAAGATATATGATTATATATCTTATCTCTTATCTAATGGACAAGTCCGTCCGTCCGTCCGTGGTGCTGTTTCAGCGGCCAAACCGTAAGAGATAGATATAGAGAATGTTTAAGTTATAATGTAATGTGATTATAATCGAACAGTATTTACAATTTTACGGTGACATATATATACATATCTAAAAATTAGAAAGATAGGTCGGTTTTAACATGCGGGCATACCAAATAATTAGTGACTCAGTCGCTGACTCTCAGTCTATAAAAAAAAGATCCACAAAATAAGTGTAACGTGAAAAGTTATTTACATCGAACAAAAGCTAGTTAGATGAAAAGCCTTTAAAAAAACTCCAACAATAATTAAGCCCCTAAAAGCCAAGCTCATTTATTTTCCCCCTAAATTGAAAAGGAAAACCTTAAGCTGGTAACACTGATTGAATGGGCCCTCCAAGTTCAGAGTACAAATATATAAAAAATGATGATACCTTGTTATCTGATCGGGTCCATTAAATGCTCAGCTTCGAATAAACGTGAATAAGCCCGCAGTTCGTGCCCGCAACTCCCATCGGAGGCTTATAGGCATAATAAACACCGTCAAACTTGTAAAACACCTATAATTATTTTATTTTCTGGTTTCATCATCATCAATGTCAACCCTGAATGTTACGATTTAGTGTTGTCATTTTTTTACTTATGATTTTTTATCGCATCAGATCGGCGCGTGAAAATTTTACAGAATAGCTAGCTCCGCAGATCTGAAATTTGTACTGGCGAGTCAATTGTTTTGTCAAACAAGTTAGAATTTCTATAAAATTATATTTATTTCTGTTTAAAGGTGATTACGTAGAAATAATATGTTAATAATTCTACTTACATATGCACCATAATTTTTAGGGTTCCGGGAACCCCTTATAGTTTCGTCATGTTCGTCTGTCCGTCCCCAGTTTTATTTAGAGACTATTAGCACTACAGAGCTGTGATTTTGTGGAGATATGTATATGGATTACGCCGATAAAATGGTAGAATATTGTTTTTAAATAAATTTTTGGTAGCTCTTCCACATGTAACCTGAATTTTTTCATCATCTACCCCATCGTGTGGGGTATCGTTGCATAGGTCCTTTAAAATTACTTAGGGGTTTCTAAGACTAAATTTCGATGTAGGGATCCGTTTGCGAAATATTGAACTTTAAAGTGCTAAGTTTTCTTCGAGCAGGGCGTCCCCCCCCCCCCTCTAAAAGCTAAATTACTGGCTTGAAAGACCTGGATATTATATTAGTGCTTTTTATTAACTTTTAAGGAAAACTATAATGGTTTTGGTTAACCATTATAGTTTTCCTTTTTTGACAGATTTGCTAGTTTAAGAGTAATAGTCGTTCAACTTTGGTTAAAGAAAATTACTTACCTATTAAAAATTCCTTAGAAGAAAACATTAATATTGGAATTTACTGTATACGAATTTGTTAAGGATGTTTCCATTAATTACTGAGGCATTAAATACAAAGAGATGTGTCTAGGAAAATCTTGTCAACTCTCATTCATGAAGGGAGGAGGGGTCAATGAAAATCTCACTCAAACAAAGAATAAAAAAAGACAGCTTCAGTGGTAGATTAGTATGTTCATCGGTTTTAAATATGTCGCCTTGATCCAGGGCTCAAATGATAAATAAGAATATACAAGTGCCCTTGTTAAATTTGTATTTTTCACACTCATAAGCCACTGTTGAGTTACTTTTACTTGTTCTCTGTGTCTGTTTGTGTTTGTCTATATCCGTTTTGTGTTGTACGCTTATACGGTATCTCAACGAACTCATATTTTAAATTTTCTTTGTACACTGTTCGGTTTCTCTCAGTTCTCCTCCTTGTACCTGCACAACGCTCTTCTACACTTAAAATAGAGTTCTTAAATTTCATTCAAAAATATACCGAACAAACATAAAATGGACAATCCCTGCTACATACACTGGTCATTGGCTTAATCTTTAAGGAGCCATTAAAGAAGAAATTGAATCTATATCTCAGTCATGGCTGCTTATTTATATTTCTACAAAACTATAATTAATTTAATCATAAAATTTCTACAAAACGATAATTAAATAAACATAAATTTGTCTGTAAATTCGGTTACCGGACGATAGTTTTACGTGATAACATATTAAAGAAACATTGATGAAAAATTTTATAATTGCTAACTCTGACGTCACGCGAGATGAGACATAAATGTGTACAAGCCCTCGCTTGGGCCGATCGTGCCTCTCTATCGCTTGTTCCGCGCTCTCGCTTGCACGCTCAGGCTTAGGCAGAAAGTGACACTTTTTCGTGCGTGCAGCCGGTGTTCATCGATTTATAAGACGTTATCACGTCAAAAACTTTTACATAGCAAATAGTATGTGACAATAGTCTGGCTGATGCACATTTTTAAGCGATCTCTGTCCACCATTATAATGTTAAAGATTCGCATAGCAGTCTTTGTATTCGAAGATCGATTAGAATACTAGAGTATAGTCATTATAATGGAAATGTTGAAATCTCGAAAAAAGTGCACATAGCATTTATATTGATTTGAAAACGACGTATGTTTTTCTATCCTTTTGTCTAGATCACTTTAGTTTGGATGCTTACGCTAATTGGAGTGAGTAAAATCAATATTTAAAAAACTTGAGAAAGTCTAACAATATTGAAAGAAGAAAACACTTAATTATTAATGGATGCCCTAAAAGTCATCATCTTCACTACTAGTAATCTATACTTATAATAAATCTGTAGAGGGGTCAATTCTGTACATGAAATATATTTTCAAAATAACTATCAGGGGGTGATTAGTGATCGATACTGATGCCAAAAATGCAATCAGTAAATTTTTTGTCTGTCTGTCTGTCTGTGTGTATGTTCCTTATAGAAACAAGAACTACTCGACGGATTTTAACGAAACTTGGTACAATTATTCTTCATACTCCTGGGCAGGTTATAGTATACTTTTCATCACGCTACAGTCAATAGGAGCAGAGTAGTGAAGGGAAATGTTGGGAAAACGGGAGAAGTTACTCCATTTTTTTAGCTTCCGTTGCGTGTGCAACCAATGGTTAAAATTACATAGAAATCATGTATGACAGAAATATTCTACATAAAATTGTCTAAAAAATATCCCGCAACAGCATATGTCTATCTTTTATGGTTGACTCACAATAACACGTGTAACTCCTGATAGCTTAGCAGTTCGGAGCATTCTGATTATATTTGTTTACTCTTACGTTTATAATACTCTCAGTCATCCCTAATTTAAAAAAGTTAACATTATTACCTATTCAATAAAAAAAGAATCATAGAAATCGGTATAGAAACACCAAACTTATACATGAAATAAGTCATCGCGCCGTCGCACGTGAATACTGAATCATGCTATAAGGATTATTTTTGTGTAACGGTTGCCGCGCTCGACACGGGTCGCGGCGGCGGTAGGTATAAGAAGAATGCTATTGTGTATAATACAGGCCTGAGAACAATAACTATAGTCTACACTTCAGCTCTACACCGAAGCGAAGCGAGGGCGGGCCACTAGTAATTAATATGTATCCCGCAGGGGAAGAGAAACCTTTAGAATTGCCACACAGTGTAAATACTCGTTATTTATCATTAAATAAATGGTAAATTTAAAGATTTTTGTAAAACCTGCACTTTTGAAATTCCTCTCAATTTAATAAAATTAATTACTGAAATGCATGTTAATTTATTCCTATCCTATAGATTCCAAAGAAACTATCTTGTACCACCTTGTGATAAGAAAATAATTTAATAAGATCATTAACATTTGTCTTGTATATTGTTTTGTTATAAGTACATCTACTATGTAACGGAAGAAATAAACAAAGTTGTTATTATTACTTTATAATGATTTTATAATGAACTGCGCGACACTGGCATAAACTCATATATTAATCATGAAATTAAGGTTTCTACTGAAAGAGCAAAAAACCTAACAAGCTATACCTATACGCCCTCTCACACTTCCTTTTTTTTTAATTTGCAGTTGGACAGGGAATGCTCAGTAAATTGTCATGTCTATGGGCTTATGTTTAATAACTAAACTCTTCTTAAAATAAGAAATGTGAAATTGAAAAAGTTTAAATAAAGAAGGCAAAGTTCACCTGGAGGCCTACTCTATTTCAATGAAAAACGAAAATTCGCATTTCGCACGTTCCTTACTTTGTTTCTATTTCATTTCGAAAATTCGTTCGTCCGAAAATAGTTTGACATTTAAATTCTCTAAGTCTACTCTTATTCACAAAACTTTTGAACTAAAAGTTATAATTGTTCGAAATTTTAACCTCAAATTGACGAAATGAAAAGTGTTACCTTTTCATTTTCGGTTTGGGATTTTTGTTTAAATTAAACCTAAAATGACTACTAGAGTATTTTAATTAAGGCTGCTTAGCGTGAAGAACATTTTTTGTATGAAAGATTTCCAAATAAATCTAATTTTTGTTTATTATTGTATTGCCAATACTTCAAAGTGTTACACGACAAATTTAGGTTGACATACATTCGATTGCATTAACTCTTCAAATTGTCGGCTAACACTGTCAAAAGAGGTTGTTTTTAAGTAATCAAAAAAGTTGTCATAAAGTGATATTATTTTGAAGTAAAAAACGTTATCTTATAAGTGTAGACGATAAGAACTCACAAACATAACTTATTTCATTCGTTCACGATAATTCTCTGTGATTCCGAACTTTATTTGCGTGTTCGAAGATGAAATAGAGTAGAGTCACTGGCGAAATTTCGTTTAAAATTCGTTCGTTGCCGAAATTTCGTTTCGGAGAAAGAGAGTAGAGCTCCTGGTCTGCTACGAAACTCGTAGCGCTACGGGCGCTACATGCGGCGTCTACGAAGCCCTTCAATAACTTTCATCACTGTAATAGCAATTTGATAAAAAAAGGCATTTAAGCCAAACAATAAAGAAACACGTAAATAAAGATGGGAGATAATTATGTTTGTATTGTAAAATTTAATGTTTTACGACCTCAATGTGTCGATGTAATAAACGATTAGGCTATAATTTACGACATCAATTTTGTCGGAACCAATACGTTAATGCTCAATACACTTATTATACAACATAAGCAACCATAATGCCGCAATTACATTTGGCCGTTAGCCCGTATTCAGGTGCATGAAAGACATTACTCGAATTCGGGCACCCGAAGCAATATTTACACTGGGCAGCACTATTACAAGGGCTGGAAGACGGTGGCGGGTAAACAAAAGGAAATCTACCCGAATATGGGCGTACACGACTACGTTCATATACACTTGAAAATATATATACATATATATATCCCATACATAAAAGAGAGGCTTAGGCCAGTAATAATATATATGGCACTAAAGTTGAACAATATTTATTACCTAAAATACTTAACGACCTCCCTGAACAATAAAACCAACTTTATAAATCAGGCGCTAAATACAATTCTAAGCTATAAAAATATTTAATCGAACAAAAGCCCGTAATCATATTTTATTGTAAACTATTTATTTTGAATTATAGAACTGTCAATGTTGCAGTAGCAAAAAGGTTAGTCGACATCACTGGAGACCAAAGAGCTGGCAGCTATCTCGGGCTATTCAAAGGGGGAACGCTGCCAGTATCTTCGGAACCTAGCCTAAATTGACTCCTTTTATTAATATATTTCAGTTATTATATTATATTTTTTAAGGTTTTTAGTTTAAGGTGCATTGTAGTAGCTTTTTGATGTATCATAGTGGTTTGTTACTTTCACAAGGCTGTGCCAACTTATCTATGCCGGATAAACTATTAAGATTTTAGGCAAGAAATATAAATAATTAAAACGTATAGTTAAAATTAAAAATAAAAAGAAATAAGAAACTTTGTCGTTTACCCGAATTTGATTGGCACTCGTATTCGAGCTAACGAACTAGTGTAATCGCGCCATAATGATAGTACTACAAAGCTGCATTAGACAAATTATTTAGCAATATGAGTCCCGTGGGGTAAGTAAAATTGGAAGGAGGAAGAGACTAGGGAAACTTTCCCATGAGTAATAGAAGTGGTAAAAGTTTATCAGATAATTAATGAGTTACCTCATATTGAAGTCATTTTTCAATTTGACGACTCTGTATATAATACAGGGGGAAAAAACAACCCTTACTGAGTTTCTTGCCGGTTCTTCTCAGTACAAGGTCGCCCGCCGTAGATTTGCGAACCGATGGCGTAGCTTTTCGACATTCACAAGTGCTTGTAACAGCCTAGACTGAATAAACGATATTGAATATTGAATTTCAACTTTGACATTGAGCAAATTAACCCACGTGATATAGAGTACCTATTACTCGTACATCAAAGATAGATACCGATTGTAAAAGAGAAACGCTCATTTTGATGATACCTTTACCCTGTGAAGTCTAGTACCATTTTTCATTGAAGAAATATAAAGCTCGGCTGGGCAGTTTTCAGAAAATTCGCCATGTCTTCTCGTCCGTAACACCTCAGTGCCTGAATATCAAGGTCTTTGAACTACTTGTGTTACTAGTGATGTCAAACGGAGCTGAGATGTGGTTGTTAACTATGGCCTTTAGGCTCAGATTCGTACAGCGAGCTTAACTTTTTACAAGTGTAAGTTTTCGAAGCAAATCCAATTATTTAGAATTTTAGTAAGTACTGGGTACAAATAACGACCGATTGACGACCTCCGTGGCCGAGTGATTTGTACGCCGGGTTTCATGGTGTCGCCAACTCGCCGACGGTAGGGGTTGGGGCTGATGTTTGTGTGATGAATATGAGCATTTGTACCCCAGTCATGGATGTTAAATATGTATTTCTATATAAATATACTTCTTCGATATATCCGTTATCCTAGTATCCCATAACACAAGCCTTACAGTTTTTACTTTGGGGCTGTACATATACTATACATATATAAGTATATTTGTTTATAAATACATATTAAACATCCATGACTGGAGTACAAATGTTCGTATTCATCACACAAACATCTGCTCCCACCGGTATTCGAACCCGGGCCCTCACGTGTAGGCGACACCATGAAACCCGGCGTACAAACCACTCGGCCACGGAGGTCGTCAAGTATAAGTGTAGGTAATATTTATTTATTTTATTGATTTATAACTTTATTTAGTAACTGAGTTGATTTCTTTTATTATCTTAGGACTGTTTTAGTTTTCACTTTGCTGATAATTTTTTGATAACACATCTTTAGTTTTTGACCGAATTCATACAAAAAAGAAGAAATTTCTAGAATCGTCGTGGATCTTAATCAGTTTTTGACGTGACAACGTCTTAAATTAGGTTGCGGCTGGGAGTCACTTATGAAAAAGTGTAACGCTCGGTAACGTTACGATGAGTTTAAGTTTACATGTACAATGTTTTAGTAAACAAAATATATTTCTTTAGTTAAAATTTGTGCAATTCTTATTTTCATTCAATTCCTTGTTCCTATTGTGCAATTTAATTATATTCATATCAATAAATATTCTACCGAGAAAAAGACGTTGTCACGTAAAATCTTCGCCCGTAAAACCGACTTTACAGGCAACCATTTTTTCAAAACTATTTTATTCAAATCAAATAAATCAGTCATTTCATAAACCTTTTAGGCTCTCGTACCCAAAGGTTAAAAATGGAACCCTATTTAGTAATACTAAGACTAAGACCCAACTGTTCGTCCATTTGTCTGTCACCAGGGTGTATCTTAAGACCCGTAATAGCTAAACATTTGAAATTTCACAGAAGTAATTTCGTTACCGTTATAACAATAAATACTAAAAACAAAATAAAATGAATTATTAAGTTGGGCTCTGATACAACAAACATGATTGGGGCACTTAAATATTCATTTTATTTTAATTTAAAGTCCCACTTAAATATTCATTAAATCAATTACTGTCGTCATTTTCAATTACGTTCATTCAATCACGTCTGTTACATAACAGCCGTGATTTATTTTCCGCTTTTTGTCGATATTATAATATAATGTTTAATGTTGTATAGATAATATTATAACCAGTTTCTAAAATTCCATTGACGCATTATTGTGTTGTATTATGTAGATTAAAACTCTCCAACATTTTGTAAAAGGAATCTCTTCAAAGACTTGTGTATCTGATCTATCCTAACCTTTATACCCCATCATGTTTCCGCGGGGCCCTGTGTAATTCCATCACTCCCGAGGGATCTAAGAAGAGGCCCTTATCCTTTCCGCCTTTGAATCTTATTACTTGTACTCGCGATTTTGCATTTATGATAATAAAAGATTACCTATGAATACTTACATATTATTAAGATTATAAACTTCACCCGTATAGCGAAATTTTTCCAGTAAAATTTTCTTTTAATATTAAATTAGATACTTTACATTTTTATTTTTCAGTACAGCGATGAATCAACATTAAATTATATTTATTTAAAACTGGATTCCGCCTACAAATTAATCTTGGAGTTGTATCTTAGGACTGCGATTGGAAATTGGAATTCCTGACAAATATATGTGTATCCGGAACGAATCATCATCTTCATAATGTCCCCACTGCTGCAAGCTTTGCCTACTTATAATCAAACCAAAATGAGAAATGCCCCATAACCAGAATTCGAGCCCAGAGCCCAGTGCGAATTGGTGAGTGCTAACGACTGCAGATGCATGATGAATTATATGTAAGACCAGCCTTTGTCCGCGACTTCGTCCGCGTGGACTTAGAGATTCAGGTAACAAATTTTTATCAAATCTGCTTTTTCATCAATCTGCTATTATAAAAATATAAAGTTAGTGGTTTTATATTTGAAAATACAAATAACGTGTCAATTTCGGGGTAATTTTTAATTAAAAAAGAAGAACATTCCATACTCAATACAATGAGTGCAATTCAAGATCCAGTTATATTGTATAAATATACATAAATCCTGACGTGTCTCAGATCGGTTTCACAGCGGAACAGAGAAACTTATAAAAGTAAAATGAAAAAACCAAAAATGATTGACGAGGGTGAAAGTATCTACTGTATATACTTAGTCGGTAAAAAGATTACATATCATTGTTTATCAGTATTAGTAGTAATAATTATTGTGATTTATTAACAGATGAAGTATAAATTTTGGGAACCGGCAAAACTGTTTTTATGTCAGTATTTATGCTTTTTTAAGCATTTAACTGCTAGATGTTTAAATCTAAAGAAAAGCTTTTACTAGAAAAAAAAAACCACGCGGACCAGGCAGCGGACGGGACACGAACCTGCACCCTTCGCAATCCGGGCGAATGCACTGACCAATTATGCTACCACGGCCCTGATGGCCGCGTCAAAATTTTCCTAGCCTTAAGCTGCAAGGCAGCGCCATGTCTTCGCATTGGAGGTGTCCCACAATGTCAAATGAATACTTTTTCATGTATTAAACATTTGAAAGAAGAAATAGCAATTATAGTAATGTTTTTATTTTTTTAAGCATTTAACTGTTAGATGTTTAAATCTAAAAAAAAGTTTTTACTAGAAAAAAAATAATTTAGTTTGATTTTGGCAAAAGTAAGGATCGAAGACAACAACAACAAAAGAAAAGTTACAACATATTTTTCTGATAGGCCCAAGGGGAACGTGGCGATGATATAGCGTGACTTAAATAGCCCTTAATAAAAGTATCTGTGCACTACAGTAGCAGTAAGAGGTCTGATAAAGACCAATTAGCAATTTTAAATGTTGAAGTACTTGGAAAGGCAGAAATACTGTGATAAACAATTGACGGTGTAGTAGGTAAATCATTCAGTAGAGTTTTTAAACACTTAGATATAACCCAACTGGTACTCCATATCATAAACTTTTACCACTTTTTGATGCGCTTATTATGTTCCCATTTACCTAAAATTAAACTTTGTTATGAATTTGTCATTGCAAGTCTGATACCTAAATATTAAACAGAATGTTTCAGGTGGAAGGTGATAATTAAACTGATGAAGTGTTCAACAACTTTAAACTTGTTAAAGTACTTCCTTATAAACAACATTTTTTGCAATGTTTGAAGGAGGCAGCAATAGAAACAAACTTTGAGGTAACATGGGAGTATGCGACAAAAGAACTGACCGTGGGAGAAACAGTTCTGTCGTGGGTCTAGTCCATTTGAGAGTTTGCCCCTGCGACTGATTTATTGTCATGGTGAAACAGACCTTCAGGGGAAACTGGAGCCTTTTAAATTCAAAGGGGAGATCATTGGTCATTTTATCTTATTATTATATCATCATCTTCTTTAGCAGGCCCGGTTTAAACTGTGACTTCTAATACGTTTCGACGCAAAGCTTTGACTTGCAACCTAGTGCCGTTGCAAAGTTTGGGTGGCGTTAAAGGACAATGGGCAAAATTGCATGGACACTGCACCCACGTCCGCCACGGCTTTAACTACATTTGTTTGAAAGGTATTATAGTCATGATCATCTGTGCCAAAGCGCATCAAATTCGATCCCGGGGGTCTTTAGTTATTTTAAGTTAAATAGGTACAATTCCATAGGTAAAAGTAACTTTAACGAACATAATATTTAAAGATACAAGGACGATTATATAGGACGGATATATTATTTGACGACCTCCGTGGTCGAGTGGTTTGTACGCCGGGTTTCATGGTGTCGTCGACTCGAGAGGTCCCGGGTTCGAATCCTGTTGGGGGCAGATGTTTGTGTGCTGAGTACGAGCATTTGTACTCCAGTCATAGATGTTTAATTTGTATTTCTATATCAATATACTTATAAATATACTACATATGTATTCTATCCGTTACCCTAGCATCCCATAACACACGCCTTACAGTGCTTACTCCGGGGCTAGGCTAATTGGTAAGTGTAAAAAAAGGGGGATTAATTATGAAACATTATTTCATTTCGAATATTTTTAATTATCTTCATCCATAGTATGTCATTGTATGGACAATAAGGTAAACCAACCAGAGTCAAGTAATTTCGAGGTTTTCGGGAATTAGTCTTTTTAATCGAGTAGCGTTAATTTAAGGTTACACTGTTTAAATAGCTATCTTCGAAGAAAAAATCCAACTACCTACTTAGTTGGAAGTTCAGTTTTTCGGTTGCTTAAGGCCTTGTTCTACACAATACACATAAACAAGCATTGTCCTGACCAGGATTTGTATCGCGACTTTTAGCTCAATAAGCATCCTTACTATAATGATTGAAGTAAACGACTGTCTTAGGTTACTTAGTCTATCACACACTAAATAATATTAAAAAAGTATACTAGATAAAATAAAATATAAAAAACTTTATTAAGTATAATGATAATGTGATGTTATGTCCTCGTACTTAGTTTGGTACAATGTTATTAATAACGTATCTTGCGGTTGGGTTGTTTTCAAATAAGTAGTCTGTTCGTTATAGTTAATCGTCTTCTACGTAAAACGGAGCGTCCACAAATCACACAAACTTGTCGATTCTTCGGAGAAAACATGATTCCAGTTTATCAAAACCAATGAGTGTTTAGAAAAATGCACGTCATTAGTTGGCGCCAGTATGACGTGGGGTTTTTCGTATGAATTTTTTGGCGCGAAGCAATCGAACGAGCACTTTCTTTATTTTTGTGGCAAGCACGGTTTTTTCATTCAGCCAATGTCAAGTAAAAGAACGAGCATTTAAATTGATCCATAGATTTTATATTGGCTCGTACGATTATAATGACGCACGCGACGATAATCGTGTTCCTATTTCTAAAGCGGGTTAGTTAAATATCAATGAAATAACAGGGAGCGCACAAAAAGTAAGACATAGAACTGCATACGAGTAGACTAATTGCAACGGCAACTGCAATATCACATCCTTCAACCCCTATACCCTGTTAAACGTTTTGAGGCGTCTCAGTAAGTGCAAGCAGCAAGCAAGCAGGATGGTCGGTAGGCTTTGTTGTATAGTATTTTGTATCTAGTTGTACAGTAAGATATGACTCATATTATTATGGCTAATATTATAAAACGAAAGTACTATTGATATTGAATGAATTTCTTTAGATATTAAAATATGCCCGTGTGTAACCGGTCCCTATGACTTACACACAATGGTCCTCTTTAAGGACTATGTGCGGAAACCTTAACCCCTAACATAGAAGATGCCCGCGTGTATATCTTTTGACTCCCAGGATATTTTTTTTTGGTGCCGTAATAAAAAAAGTTAGTTTTTCACAGATCTATCGATCCATACTAATTACATTGTTGGCGGAGCTGGGTGCGTTTTGCCCATTGTCCTTTCGTATTAATATAGCAGGTATATCCACACGCGGGGTGCTACGTCGGAAACCTCCTCGTGTGCCCGGTCCATTTCCTGTCCCTGGTCAGTTATGATAGGGGAACGGAAATGGGTTCGGGACGGTGCATCCCGGGCATCTGCTTAATGTCTCCCACTGAGGGTGCTGTTACGGAGGTGTCGAATATCCGACAATCTCGTAACCCCGTACGTAGTGCGGGGCCGAGGGCCGCCGTCTGCAAAGGAACTGTTTCCTTTGGAGGCGGGGGCTGCGAGGAAGACAACCTCTCTAAAAAATTACCGGGGTTGGTCTCGGCTGGCGTCCTGGGTATCCCGGGTAGCGGCAGTCGAGTCAAGCTCGTAACCCTGTACATAGTACGGGGCCGAGGGCCGCCGTCTGCAAAGGAACTGTTTCCTTTGGAGGCGGGGGCTGCGAGGAAGACAACCTCTCTTAAAAATTACCCGTGGTGGTCTCGACTGGCGCCCTGGGTATCCCGGGTAGCGGCAGTAGAGTCAAGCTCGTAACCCTGCACATGGTGCGGGGCCGAGGGCCGCCGTCTGCAAAGGAACTATTTCCTTTGGAGGCGGGGGCTGCGAGGAAGACAACCTCTCTAAAAAATCACCCTGGGTGGGGGGCATTGAGTGGCCCCGGTGTCGGAGGGCAGTGCGCTGCCTGAAGGAGCTCGTAACCCTGTACGCAGTGCGGGGCTGAGGGCCGCCGCCCTCTTCGGAGGGTGGGGCCGCGAGGAAGAAAACCTCTGTAAAAAATTACCTTGGTGAGTCTCGGCCGGCGTCCCGGGGAGCCTGGGTAGCGGTGGTCGAGACTACTGGAGGGGCGGTAACGCCTGTCCTGGTGAGGGCGGTTGTGGCGCGAACTCCGCGCCACCTTCGGCCGACCTGTAACCCCGCACGCGGTGCGGGAACGGTGTCTGCCACCCCTCGGGGTGGGAGCCGAAAGGAGAAAACCTTTTCAAAAATCTTTTGATGAGGCTAGGTAGGGTTCCCCTCGCCCGGTAGAGGGGAAAAAAACTTATGAAAATGTCCGTATCTGTAGATAGTTTGTCATGCTCTCCCGCTGACACCGGGCGCTCTAAGGTAGCTGGGCCTCAGAGTGGGAAATTAGCTACTAGCGGCTCATGCGCTCCGGCTGGCCACCGGCGCTGCGGGATTACCGGGTCCCGCAGTGATAAGTTTGCTACCGAGGCGTGCAAGGAAGAAGTCAAGGATGTCGGAATCCTGGAGAGGCTCCAGTTACCACCGGAGACGAGCCCCAGGCCGCCACTGGCGGCGGATCGCGGCGAGGCAACCGCGGCAAAAGTGGAGCAGTGGAGTGTCGTGGCTGCTAGGGGAAAGCCTAGGAAGGACAAGGGCACGACTCCTACGGCAATCCCGGCGCAGAAGAGGGTCGCGCAGACCGCAAGTGTCCCGAATAGGAGGAAGGGTGGGGAAAGGGCGCCGCGCATCAAGGTGCCGGCTACCGCCGTAAGTAGAGGTGAAGTTGAGGCCTAGGGCAGAGGAGCTGGGTCTCAACCACACCAACAATGTGGAGATGGCGCGGGCGGCTTTCGAACTGCCGACCGTAGGGATAGAGGAGGGCCTCGTAATGAAAACGAGCCAAACGGGATCCAAGCTACTGCTTGTCTCAGGCCCAGACAGCAGAAAGAAGGCGGACGCCCTGGCCAAAAAGTTAGGAGAAGTGGTCAACGAATACGCGGAAGTCGGCAGACCGGAGAAAAGCGTTGACATTCGGGTGACAGGGCTGGACGAGTCCGTCACCCAGGAGGAGCTTAGGGAGGCGGTGGCCAAAAAGGGGGGCTGCTCCACCCGGGAGGTGACGGCGGGGGGAATGAGCCCCGGGCCGGGAGGCATGGGTGGGACGCTTGTCCGCTGTCCCGCATGGGCCGCCAAGAAGGTGGCGGAGGGCGGAAAAGTCTAGGTGGGCTGGAGCCTGGCAAGGGTGAGGGTCTTACACCGGCGCACACACTGCTTCCGGTGTATGGAGAGGGGGCACGCGGCGGCACGGTATCCGGCGAAGCAAGACCGAAGCACTTTGTGCTTCCGGTGTGGGAACACGGGGCACAGGGCGGCGTCATGCGCTGCTCCACCCCGTTGCGCAGCCTGTGCGGAGAGTGGCCGGCCATCGGACCACATCATGGGGAGCGGGAGGTGTGACCCTCCGGTCACGAAGGGTAAGCCTCCCGACCGAGTGGCCTCTGAGGCGGCGTCCGGACAGACGCCCTCAGGGGGGGGGGGGGGATGTCCGAGTTACCTCGGCCGCTCGGACCCCCCATGGATGTCGTCACCCGCGCTTCCCCCGACTTCTCCCATTTGGGAGAAGACGCGGGGAGGCGTGGGCGACCGGGAGAGGGGAGAGGGACGGGAAGAACTACGCTTTCCCTCCCGTTCCTCCCTCCCAGCGCGGCGGCCCTCACCATGCGGTTCTGGCTGCAGGGGGGGGGGGAGGGCTACGGCTTTCCGCAGCGGAGGCGGTACGGTGGGCACTAGGCCGCGTACTCAGCCCCCAGGCGCGGGCCTACCTGCGCACGTCTGCGGGGTCCCCGAAATACCGCGGGAGACCCCTGCCGTGGAGCCCCGGCGAGGCCGGGAAGCTGCTGGGTGCGGGGACGCGGAGAAGTCCCATCAGTGGAGATCCCGCGGCACCGCATCAGGCAGTAGTGAAGGTATTCGCAGGACTTTTTTAGCGGATATTATAATCTAAAGAAAAGTTTACTAGAAAAAAAAGTAAAGTAGGTAAAGTTTTTCTAGTAAACTTTTCTTTAGATTTAAACATCTAGCAGTATTTATTTTTAAGCATTTACTTAAAAATAAATAAAAACATAACGGATATTATAATATTAAAGCGCCCGTAAGAGTTGCGGGGTCCCAGGTGGGCATCCACTGTGGGGGTTCGTAAGAGGCGCCGTCGTCTGTAAAAAGATTTTTTACTTTCGTAAAAAAAAAGGTATATCCACACGCAGTAAAAGTCTGTGGTTTGTCAGACCCGGTGGGACTCTACTGGATAATTAACGGTATCGTCAGTGTTTACCACAGTATCTATTGAGTTATAAACAATCTGTTGTCCTTCAAAGGAGTTAAGTAAAATGTCATTAATGACCGCTGCTTGGTCGTTCTTTGGGGTTAGTATAGCTCTTTCGCATAACCACTCTATTTACTTTCCGAGAAGAGCACAACGTCGGGATATATTTTTTTAAATTAGATTTTTAACTGGTTGTTATTGAAATGTATAGATCGGAAGGGACAGATATAATGCCTCTTTGCCATCTTGCCATCTTTCACCGTTACTCAATTTTAGCAAAAAATCCGAAAATTGGCTAGCGGGAACATCACCTCCAAGGAGGACTCTCATATTTTTTGTTCATTTTAAAATTTTTATTGGGGCCAAAATGATGATCTTTTAAGACACGCTTTTATCTCATCGTTACATGCTCCCCTTGAAAGTACTGGTAGAGTTTGACGAAAGTTTCCTGCCAGGAATACAGTCAAACCACCCATCAACTTTTTTTGCTGCGTATGTCTTGCAGAGTCCTATTCCTTTACCTAGTGCTATACTTTTTTATGGGTCATAGTACTTTTATCACAGATAATAATTTTAGTTTTGGTTAATACTTCTGCAAATTTGCTCTGTTTTGCAATATTACATAATGCAGTTTTCATATTTGTTAGGTTCAGTGGCAAATTTAAGCCCGCGTGTGCTGTGCGGTCCGATCGCCTTGCAAAAGTGTTGTTCAATTCCCAGAGAAGCCACAGCTACTGCAATGTCACGTGTGACCCTTATTTTTCCCAAAATCAAATTTAATATGGACCGAGTTTAAGCTAAGCAAAATCCTTGGTTTATTAAAATTGATAGTTGATTTTTTTATGCCATCAATATGCCAACAGCCTGATATTCTTTCACTCGTTCATGTTTTTAAGTTTTAAAATGAAACAGCAATCACTGAAGATTTTTGATTTAACAAATTGTTTCAATGTCATGAAATAAAAATTGACGATCTGTGAATATTCAAAGTGGAATCCACCACTCGAAGTGACGGCAACGAGGCGGCTCGTAAAATTCCTAAATACAAAATTCAATTTGTCAAGATACGATTTGATTCCTAAAGAGTCAAGATCTTTTGTGCGATGACATCAATGTAGACGAGGCTTACAGTGATTGGAGCTTCTTGAGGTTTAAAGGTTTTTGTTGATAAGGGAACTGAGAATCTTCAAAATTTTGTTCGTTATGTTTGCAATTTTTAACTATTCATACTCCTTATCGATTTCAATTCGACGGGGATTTTTAAATTGAGAACTACTCCAAATGTTGTATATACATTATTAAAAAAATTAAAGCAATCAATCAATGAAAATGATGAATTAATTCTGAAAAGAAGAGCTATTCGGTTGCGTTTAAATCGGTTGATTCTCAAATTAAGCAAATAAGTGCCTTTTTATTTATCTTTATATTAAAATTTATTACGTCATACTTGTGTTTAGTTTTCATAATATCAGTTTATTAAGCGTGTTTCACTTCGAGTCATTATTAGTACATATGCTAATTAAAAAGGTCAATTTAATACGAGTATGTTCAGATAAACAGCCATTTGTAGATAAAAATCCCAATTTAAATATGTAATAATATTATTCATGGAGATACCCCTACAAAATGATATGCGTTACATTGTGTATGATTATGTATGAACACATTAGTAACATTTTAAAGGTATTATTGTGTTAAAATTATTTTCGACTAAAATAACATTTTCCGTTTTTAAACTATTTAATTTTCTGTAATGTAATTGATGTCAATTAAGTGACTATAAAGATTAGATAGATGGCACTAAGCGTTTTTGATTTGTTTCCGAGTGAATGTTTTGTGGATTTATCATAAACTCGAGATCTTGATAGGTGTCGCCTGCCCGATAAAACAAATTAAAAATATCAAAGTCCGACTGCAGCGTCTTGAGTTGGAAATTTCTTTTATTGTGTACTTGAATTCTACAAATTATGGGAAAACGTTAAGAAAAGTGTAAATGGAGTATGGACGAAACATTTGAAGATTGGAGATGTATGATGAGATAAGAGTTGCGTTAGGTCCTGTATTGTATTTTGTCTGGTGTAAGGCATTGCTCGGCTTCCTCCAAATTCAGCCTAGCGACGAATATGAGACTTTAAAATTGGCGATGGATACTTTTGATAAATACTGAAGATTATCGGGACACTCACCAATTAGCACTGGGCAAGCGTGGTGGGTCACGGCCCAGTCTCCCTATTCCGTCAATAGAGAAGGTCCGTGCCCATGCAATGGGGACATTAGTAGGCTGATGATGATGACGATAAAGCCGCGCATAATGTAACGATGTCCGACGACAAAGCGTCCCGCAGAGGGCGGACTCTTGACTGGCTGCGCGACTTAGATATTAATTATAGTCAAAGTTACCACAGTTAAATTAAATGCTATATGATCAAATAAATCTTGACTCACAACAAAATTTAAATCAATGTTTATGTGCAAGAGCGATTGCGCACCAAGAAACGAAATTAGCAAAATCAACACTGATACTTACATAAGCGATGCTGCGCAAAGCTAAGCAGTGTCTTACAAAAAATAGAAATCGCATTGCTCAAAATACACTTCTCTTCTCCGCTCCACTTCAGTGGAAATAGTATTAGTGGAGTTGAGAATAATAAAATCAATATATAGCGCGCGGAGTTAAGCTGGGCAGAGCGGAGTGTTGTCATGCTGAGCGAGGCCGAGCGGTGCGGCGCTGGGCGCAGAGGAGCTGTCGCTTTATTCAATTATTTTACTGCCTGCAAACAAAATTCATTCACAGCTCCGCTCAGATCATCTTCAATCTGATCCACTCCGCTCATCCCTACTTTACACATTTCCGCTCAGGTCTGCACGGCTGATATTCGCAAGCACAGCTTCAAAACACTTGCCTATTTACACGGCTCCGCTCTGCTTAAATCCGTACAGATTTTGTGGAAACACACCCTTAATGTGTAGATCTCCGTCAATATTTACAATCATGGGCACAAAACAAAGAAGTTCTCATCCCGCTGAGTTTCTAAATTTTCTTGAGCTAACGTGTATTAAGTGCACCAGTTATATTATACGAAATATATATGAACTACGTAATGAGAAGGTATACCAACATAGTACATAACAGCATGTGGAAATCTCTATTTCGGATCCGTGATTGTATCGACCAAGTACAGGTAAAGTTAATAAGAGATATTAAATAACGAATCTTCAGTTCCGGGCGAGTATATTATTGCAAGTATTATATCTTCTCCTATCTACGAATTCAATTGACCAACAATCAGAATTGGTTTCAAAAATCAACATTAACAAGAGCGAAGCCGCGCGCAAAACTAATAAAATAAAAAAGGTACAAAGATTTAAGTCAATAAACAAAATACTATTTAGTTTGTAATAACACAAGTTTTTCTCTCAGGGATATTAAAAAAGATTGAAAATAAGGCTCTCACCGTGGTCTGCATGGTGGCTGGCTACCGGCCAGCTGTTCTCAATCGTAAAGCCGCTATTTATACGCCCAGGATATCGATTTTGCCCGGAACAGTTACGTAACTTACAGCAACGGTACGGCGCGGCAAAAGTTTGGCGCCTCTGCCCTATCCGCACATTCGCACACTACAATCACGATAGTTCCAATTAAAAGGTCTATGAAAAAAAAGTTTTTTTCAGAGTTCCAATAAATAATTTAAAATTAGTATTTGATGGTAAGTCTATGTCGAAGAACAAGCGAATTCGAAAACCAGCAATTCGAAAATATTCGATTGCGATTGGAAGGCAGGAATTGACAATAATGGGAAGGGGTTCTTTTTAGAAACACAATTGACTTGTAATTCCGGAGGACCCGGCGTCGGGCGTAGTCGAACACAACCGTGTCCAGTGGCGCCGCCGATCTAACTGGCGGAATATCGAGGCGACTGCGTGGTTTTCCACTAGCACAAACGGCGACCTCCCTTAATTCTCCCTCGCATTATGGTATTTACGTCACAGGAAAAACAGTTGAAATTTCATTGTACAAATTGCGTCACAACATTACAGTTTTCACCAACGAGTTTGCGTTCCATAAAGTCTTGATGGCATTGAAATAGAGATGAATATTGGTAAATAGATTGTATTTGATAGATTTGTGAGATTGGAACGTTGTTTCAGAGGTTTCAGCGTCGCGTCGGAAGAGCAGACATGATGGCGTCGACTTCCATTCGTTTGTAACATGTTTATTGTTAATTTAGTGTGCGGCTCGTTTGTTGATTTATTTGACGTGTTTCCAGCAGACAGGAAAATTAACGGGCTCTTTAAACGATGTCTCGTTAAATATGTATATTGACAAACATGAAGCTGAAGGTTAATTTAAATGGACGTTAATGATCGTACGTAGTAGCTGTATTCAGACACGTTACATTATTGGTTTGATTGAATAGTAATATTACTTAAATCAGTACATAGCATAGTCGTATAGAAGTTTATATATAAAAAAAATGCGTGAGTGTCATGGAGCACTCGGTTGATACGAAGTTAAAAATATTATATATCACTCGTCAATCCACACTGAGCCCGCGTGGCGAGTCATGGTCCAATCTCCTATTCCATAAAAAAACTTATCCTACTCACCAACTGTACTAAACCCAGTGCTTAATGGGCCCAATGCAGAATGGTCTCAGTATGAAATGAGCCTAGTGCGGAATGAACCTAGTATGAAATGGGCCTAGTGCGGAATGAACCCAGTGTGAAATGGGCCTAGTGCGAAATGAACTCAGTGCACAATGCGCCCATTTTGGAATAGGCTTAGTGTGGAAGGGGCCCGTACGGAAGGTGCCTAATTCGAACGCTCCCAGTCCATCGCCATCGCTCCCGGTCTATCGCACACGCTCCCGGTCCATCACTCTCCAACAACCATTACCCACAGTGGTCGCCCACCTCGCTGCTCATCTAGCTACCCGCTGCCTGTTGCGTTGGTAAATTTTTGCCTAGCCCCTATACGCCATAACGTCCGAAAAGAAAACTTCATTCCAAAAACGTTTATAAACAAGCGCGTCGAAACTGTGTCGACGCACTTTTATTATATAAGATACTAAATAACTTTATTGATGCTCCTTATCTACTTAGTAAAATAAATCTAAGAGTACCTCGCAGACTCGAACGCAATTGTCGTGATAAAAAAATATTTTATATTCCATTTAATAGAACATGTTACGTTAAAAATATGTTTACAAGACGTGCATGTATAACGTTTGACCAAAATGAAAAACTTACCACTATTGATATATTTAACACATCAATAGGCAAAATCAAGAACGCCTTTAAATTATACACTGTTTGATTATGTATGTAGATTAGAATTTAATACTCACACATGTAACGCAAATAGGCTTTTCATCACATTTACTTAAAGTTCTTTAGTTTAAATTGATTAGCGCTAATTTGTTTACTTTAAAAGATTTGTTAACAATTTCGTCGCTGTGTGGCGGGGGCCCGGTGGGTCGGGATTGGTTGATTGTGGCTGTATTGTTGGCTCGTTTCGATTTGCTGGGTTTTAGCTGTACAGCGCGATTTATAATTAAGGAAACTATAGTTCTGTAGTGATATAAAACTGACAATATTTTCAAATTTATATGTATGACCGTTTGTTTCTAATAAATAAACAAGCCCTTAATATCATACAAAATTCACTTTCAAACAAGTAAATAAATATTTTCAAAACTCACACCAATTAGCCTAGCCCCAACGTAAGCACTGTGGGCTAGTGTTATGGGATACTAGGGTAACGGATAGAATACATAATACTAATACATATATAAGTATAATTTATATAGAAATACATATTAAACATCCATTACTGGAGAACAAATGCTCGTATTCATCACACATCCTCTCGAGTTGGCGATACCTTGACACCCGGCCATCACTCGGCCGCGGAGGTCGTCAAATTGAACTTACATATGAGGAGCTGGCGTATAAAACAGTATAATTACATAAAATTAAATTTTACAGGATCTGTATAAAGCTGAATGACATACCTGCAGTGAGCTTTTGACATGGTTTTCAATTTATAAATTTAGTAATTTCGATACTGTTTTAGGCGGTTTTAATTGAAAATTATTTTAGATTCAAATTCAACGGGCCCAAAACCTCCGGACTGTAAAAAAAAGTAGTATGACCAGATGCGTAATTATACCGTTTTGTTCGCCAGCTCCTCATATTTGGGAATCCCCAATCTGATGGGGTTGCATGTTGATATTATCGAAGACCAAAATACTCATCAAGATGAATCAAACGAGCCCAAACTTGATCCGGTTACGTCATTTTATTACGGAAATCTTATAGGCACCTTCCAGCTTCATCTGAAACCCTGGTTACCATTTGGGATCGAGTACTCGTCAAGGCGAAATAGATGAATCCAAACTCGATGGGATTAACACGTTTTATAAAGGACTTCCTATGGACACCTTCCAGATCCATCATCAAACTTTGGATATCCTTGTGGCACATTACTCGTCAAGACAATTAAACGGGCCCAGAATCGATAGAATGCAATCTTTTTTTTTTATTTCTTGAAAAGGCTTGACGCCATACTTCGCCATCTGGGAGCATGCGTCGAAGATACAGGGTGCAACTCTATTTATTTGTTTTATCTTTGAATTCCGGTAACTACCTTCCGGCTCCATCATCAGACCCTGGATACAGTCAAGAGTGCTCAAGACGAAACGACCGAGCCCAAACTCAAGGGTTGCATTGTTTCCAGTGGCTAACTTCTGACTCCATCATCAGTCAAGTTACACAGTACCATATTATTGCATTGTCACCTGACTTACATAAGTATTTCACATTTCAGCTGCGGACTCTGCGAGGTCTAATTTACCATCACAACCTAGCGAGGCAGTGAGGTGGGCGACCACTGACGGCGATGGTTGTTGGAGAGTGTTGGATCGGGAGCATGTGCGATGTACCGGGAGCGTTTGCGATGGCCTAGTAGCGTCATAACTCATTCCGCATTAGGCCCATTCCGCACTGCACCCGTTCCAAACAGGGCCCATTGGGCACTGGGTCTATTTCTCGCTAAGCCCATTCTACACTGGGTTCATTCCGCACTTGGCCCTTTTCAATCTGCATTGGGCCCATTTAGCACAAAGCTTAGTGCCGTTGGTGGGTAGGACTTTTTTTATGGAATACGGAGATTGGTCCATGGCTCACCACGCGGGCCTATTCTATAATGGGTTCATTCTGCACTGAAACCAATCCGTATTGGGCCCATTCCACACTAGGTTCAAGGCAGTTGGTGGGTAGAAGTGGTCGAAAATGGTTTGCAAATATTGAAGCGAACAACAAAGGTATATATAGACGAACATATTTATAACCAATTACTAGCACACTTTTCTATAAATAAGCTACTTCATTTAAAACAGTTTGGTTTCACTAGAGGCAAAAGTACTACTGATGCTGGAACTGCACTTCTCAAACACATTTTTGATATATGGGAGAGTAAGCACGATGCTATTGGCATTTTTTGCGATTTATCTAAGGCGTTGGACTGCATTAGCCATGAAACATTGTTAAATAAAATGAAGCATTATGGTGTATCAAATATTTCACTAAGTCTGATACAGTCTTATCTTTCTACTAGGATTCAGAAAGTAGTTATAAATCAAGCGGAGTCTACAGGAGCACCCATTTCTATGGGCGTGCCCCAGGGTTCAATATTGGGCCCATTGCTTTTCCTTATTTATATTAATGACCTTCCTCACTTTACAAGGGATTTGTGTGAGACAGTACTATTTGCAGATGACACCTCTTTAGTGTTTAAAGCTAGGAGAGGAAATGATTGTTATGACGAAGTAAATTGTGCTCTCTCTGAAGTCCTTCACTGGTTTACGGTAAATAATTTAAAACTAAACTCTAGTAAAACAAAATGTGTTAAGTTTACTTTACCTAATGTGAGGCAGGTTAATACTAGTTTAAAAATAAATGAGCAGCCTGTAGAGTTAGTGGATTCTACAAAGTTTCTGGGTATTACTTTAGACTCGCATCTGCAATGGGATCCTCATATTGATGCCTTATCAAGTAGACTGAGCTCTGCGGCTTTTGCTGTTAAAAAAATAAGACTTCTAACTGATGTAGAAACGGCAAGATTGGTTTACTTTGGTTACTTTCATAGCGATATGTCATACGGCCTTTTGTTGTGGGGCTCAGCTGCTAATATAGAAAGTATTTTCGTTCTGCAAAAGAGAGCTGTTCGCGCCATATTTAATTTAAAGGCCAGAGAATCTTTTAGAGAAAATTTAAAGAAATTAATATTTTAACACTGGCATCGGAATACGTTTATGAAAATTTAGTATATGTAAGAAAAAACTATGACGCATTTGCAAAAAAAAGTCAAACCCATAACTTTAACACGAGATTTAAGAATAAGCTTGCCGTTCCATGTTTCAGACTACAAAAATCAAGAGGTTCATTTCTGGGATGTAGTATTGCATTGTTTAACAAAGTTCCCCAAGATCTGATTGAGCTTCCACTATCCAAATTTAAATCTCAGATTAAGAATACTCTAATGAATAAGGGCTATTATAAAGTTAATGATTATTTAAATGATCGAAATGCATGGACATAGTGTTTCTTGTAATTTGTTATTTGATGGGCATGAGTCAGTTTTTGTAACAGTAATATGGTACCTATCTAATGCCGTTTCCTATATACTAAATATTATTGTAACTATATATCTATATCCTAAATAATGTAATGGAAGGTGACTTAAGAAGTATCTCTGAAGTCATTTTTCAACCTGACGACTCTGTATATATCAATACAGGGAGAAAAAAGCAGCCCTTGCTGAGTTTCTTGCCGGTTCTTCTCAGTACAAGGTCTCCCGCCGTAGTTTTGCGAACCGATGGCGTAGCTTCTTGACCTTCACAAGTGCTTGTAACAGCCTAGACTGAATAAATGACTTTTCATTTCATTTCATTAACAGAGCAAGTTAAAAAAAACAAAGCCCGTAACTGCGCTTTATTTTAAGATGATCTCAAGAAGTACTGAATGGATTTTCAATTAGTTTTCACAATCAGTTAATTTGACCGGACCTTAAATAAAATTCCATTAAGAATACAATTGAAACTGTAAAAGGCACAAGAGGAAACTTATTTTCTTAAATAACATTAGGCGGTTGTGTTGTGGCGGCGATTTATATGTATAAATATATATATATGTTGTCGCGTGTGACGCTCGTGACGCTCGTAGCGTTACAGCCTTCGCCGAGTTACCCTCAAACTTTCAAGCTCGTCGGGAAGAGCTGCTCACCCCCCCACCCCCCGCTACCCCCCACGCACACACACACACACACATTTCATCTTTTCCATAGGATTTTTCTTTTACACTTTGTTCGAAAAGAAGTTTCACATCAACAACACAATCCATATGGATTAAGTTAGAACCTTCAAACCGTATCATGATTCTTTCAAAGATTTACGAATTCTTAAAAGTATTGTAACAGAAATGATAAAACTCAGTACTAACAAAATTTACAATGAAATACGTAGGAGACTAAGAAAGTTTTGAGAAACTAAAAAACTAATTATGAAAAACAATTTTTATTAAATCTTTTCAAAGAACTCTCCACCAGCCTCTATACAAAGTTAAGTTTCATGCATTTGAACCAATTTTCAAATCATTTTTCCAGTCCTCCGTAGTCACCTCTTCCACGACCTTCTCAAACGCTGCGGCGATGAAAACTAACTGAAAACTAACTAATTAAGGAATAAAAAGAAGTCACTCGGAGCCTAATTAGGACTGTAAGGAGGGTGTCCCAAGACTCTGACTGGTATGGAGTCCAGGAAGTCCTTTGCTTTGATCGCAGAGTGCGTGGTCGCGTTGTCCTGGTGAAGAAGGACCCCGCGAAGCCCGGTGTTAGGTCGCTTGTTGTTCATTGCAGAAAAAACTTCTGCCAGGCATTTTGTGCTATACCATTCGGCGTTGATGCTGCTTTGGTCTCGAAGTGGAATTCAAATTAGATACCCCGTCAAAGTGAAGAAACTAGCAATCAAAATTTTCCCTGCGCTCCTCGATCGCTTCACTTTCGTAAGCGTTGTTTCATTTTAAAACAGCCAAACTGTCCAAGATTCGCCACCTGTCACAATATCGTAAACGCGCCGTGACGAGCCTGCATCAAATTTTTGTATCATATCACTGTACCAATGTACGGGCCTGCTTCTTAGCTTCAGTGAGGTTGTGCGGCACCCAGCGGGAAACTATCCTCCTTAAGCAAAGGTGCTCGTGCAAAATCTTGTGAACACTTCCTGAACCAATCTGCAGAGTATGCTAAATCCCTGCGTACGTAATTCGTCTGCGTTTTTTACTGCCAGCCCAGCCCTTTCTTCGGTGACAGCCGTCTTAGGACGATCACCTTTATTCATCCCCCAAAGTAAGACGACCGCGTTTGAACTCGCTTCACCATAAAAGCAGTTCAAAATCGATCAAATGACTCATCAGGTTTTAAGTCACATTTCAAATCGTAAAAAATCACAGCACGAAAATGTTCTCGATGCAGATCCATTTTATAATGAGGAAATTTGAAAATCTAACAGTGGTATTTTTACTTTTAAATAATCGAAGTTAGGGAAGATGCAATATTTTTATTTTTGTTTTCATTTTAAAGAATTCCATGTAGAATAAACCACAGATTTATTAAAAAATTAAAACATTGTAATTTATCGGAATAAATGCGGTTTAAAATTGGCAGTTTAAATTTTCGCGCGATAACGGACCTATGGTTCCGATGACGTCACTCCTGTCCGTCATCGTACTTGTACGTCGCTGGCTTTCATACTATTGCATATATTTTCGATTTTGGAGATTTTTTTTGTAAAAATTTAAAATGGACTATCCATCAACATCACGTGATCATAACAATACCACTAATATTCCGAAAAAATAATATTCACTTTTACAACCATAATTTCAAATAAGTAGTCATAACAGGAGTGACGTCACTAAACGCTGATTGGTGTTTTAAAATGACGTTTCTTTCAAGTCATTTTTAAATCGTAATTATTGTTAAAAAAACAACATTATATAAAATATAAACGTTGCAGTGGCCTTTCTTTGATATTTTTTTAACATTTTAATCATAAAATTTTCATAAATATTATATTATCATCTTCCCTATTACAAGTGGCCAGTGTGTTATACATAAAAACTTTAACTTATTTCGGTATAAATGCTGGTATTCATCATACTAACATAACACTAACAACAACTGGGATTCGAACGGGGACCTCTGAGTAAGCGACGCCATGAAAGTTCGTAGTAGTCGTTTGTCGTTCCCTTTGTAATAATATTATTATTAATAAAATAGCTTTATTTCATTCCACAATAAAGAATCAGTCTCTCCCTGCCTGGGCACAATCTCGTCCTGCCTCGCACTGGGCGCACGGGCGACCTCTCCTTGTCACGCCAAGCGGTCACTTCGATGTTGTGATGTTGATTGTCCATCGATACTTACCGTATCTCCGAACATGACCAGTACCCCAAACGCGAACCAATATCGAATTCGAAATGTCATTATCAAATTTTGTATGGAAACTTGAACAGCAGCGACACAAAGGACCTAACGAGAACTAAACATCTAGTACACATTTGACAATGACATTTCGGACTCGCAAAATATTCGAATCGATATTAATTCGTGCTAAGGGGACACCTCACCTCCATTTTAGACTTTGAGAGTGATGGAACCGAGCTGTTTAAAATATAAAATTTAGAGATAAGGAAACCCAAATAAATCGGAAATTAAACAAGGTAAAGGATCAGCTTTGGTTGGCCATTTCTCCCATAGAGCAGCATCGGCTGTGTTGCTTTATGATTTCATCCATTCATAACATAATAAAACGGCGGTTGCGTACTTTGTGGTGATTATTTTAAACCTTCATACATACAAGAATATTTGATCTGAGGCCCCAGCACGAATTTTGACAGCTTCGTAACCGTCATGGTCATCGTCATATTTTTCAATGAAATTAGCCAGTTTGTTCTTACGTCCGGCAGGGGCGCTGTTCAGTTTCTTAGAAACTTTGACGATCCGATACGATTACGGTACTCTTACCACTAACCATTATCGAATTCGAATTGTTTGCGAGATCGATATGTCATTGTCAAATTTTGTACGGAATTGAACAGCAGCGCCACAAGGTACGTAACGAGAACTAAAATTCAGTACATGTTTGACAATGACATTTCGCACTCGCAAACGATACGAATTCGATATTGGTTCGTGCTAAGGGTACGGAGATGCCAAAATTCGTACTTGGGATTATGTTATTGGCTCAAATCAATAATGTTCTGCTTAACAGGCGTCTCTCACACCGGATATAACACGGAGGATGTACGCCATAAATAATATGAACACGTGTCCGTTTTCGTCGTCCTTTCCTTGTCTCCATGTCGACCTGGTGTGCGCGTGTGATAATTAGGACGTTAATTAAATAAATCTATTGTATTGTAAGGGGATGTACGCAGATAACTTCGACAATAATAAATTGAAAAAATATTTCTTTGTTGTTGTCCGTATTGCCAACTCAATTTTATATTGTTTTTAATGGAATAATGAATTGAAATTGTACTGTTTATTATCAGACGAGGTTTGCAAAATAGTATTTTTTTTTGTAAACTCCACCAGAAACTTTGCCAATCGGAATTTGAAAATGATTTTGTATTAAAACGTCGACGCTTCTAAAGTTATAATTTTTATTATTTTAAAGCATGTAACTGCTTGATGTTTAAATCTAAAGAAAATATAACTAGAAATTCCACGCGGACCAGGCAGCAGACGGGACTCGAACCCGCACCGTTCCAATCCGGGCGAATGCACTGACCAATTATGCTACCGCGGCCCTCACGGACCGCGTCAAAATTCTAGCCATTCTGCTTCTAAAGTTTTCATTAATATAATGCACCGTGCCACCCGCGCAAAGCCGTTAAGTTTGCTAGTAATTTATAAATATTCCTCTACTTTTTTCCTTGTTTGGCTTAGTAACCAAATACTTTCCACCAACCTCGTTGTTACCGTTAAAATTAAGCGTAGCAAAATCTTTCGGCCATTGTTTAAAATTATAAACACGCTTTTAATATCGAACGAGGTAAAGGAAACCGAAATAAAACAGACTCCTTAACAATTAAGGAGATCCACAATATCAATTGTTCCTTAAAAAAGAATTTCATATTCTTTGTTTTCCATCACTCTCAATATATGGTCTAGCCAGTGGCGGCGCTAGACCACATGTGGACGTCGGCGACATCAAGTTCGCGAGGCCTATTTTACTTCGCAGTAAAAAACCGTTAAATTAAGTGAGCCAAATTATAAAATAACGTATGAGTAAACGAGTTTTATTGTTGATAATCAAATGATGACAAAAAATAATAACAAACATAGAAATTTAACTACAAAAATAGTGTTGCCAGACAGACGATTTTGAATACCCGTAAAGTACCTACTACTCGCTTCCTTCACGCACGTGTTCGAAAATAATAAAAGTCAATATCATCTGCTTAGCTTTCTCCCCGAATTGTTCGGGGTCGGCTACCTAAGCCAGGCCAAAAGAAACGAAAATAAATATGTAACTTGTAAAAATTTTTTGCTCAGGCGCGAGGCCGTCGGCGGTGGCCGACGTTGCCGACGCCTAGCGCCGCCACTGGGTCTAGCTATCATCACATGATCCATTTCGGTGCATTAATTCGAGTAAATAAAGTTTCCTATAAGATTTCGTTTCTAACTGCTGGAAACGCCAAATCATCCCATTAAGGCCGGGTCTCCAGCGCGTGTTTTGTCCTACACAATCAACATTCAACAAAGTCGTTTACACAAAACTTTGTTTCACTAAACATATTTATTGCTGGAGACCCGGTTTCAGTAATCTGATAAGATACGTTTTGCCTTATTACCATATAGTAATCTGATAAAATACGTTTTGACTTATTGGAAAAAAAGACACCGGTTTAAAGTTAGAAGCGCCCTCTATCGCGGGGAAGATAATACTATTCCTTTCGTTCACTTCGGGATACACATGGGTGACTTTAGCCATTTCACTTTGTTGTTAACAGATGGCATTGTAACACTTTAGGACTGAAACTGCAAACCACAACAGTGACCCGACGATACACTGGGAGCGATAGAAAAATAAAGAATCCTCCAGTTCCTTTTTTTTAAACTTTGATTTTGGTTCACTTTTTTAGGCTTACTTTATTTCTAAGATAATTTTCATGTTTGATTATGCGAATGTTATATCTGTCAGTGTACCATATATACAGACAAATTACTCACAAATACACAACCATCGCCTAAGTTGGGTAGAAAGTTATCTAGCTTTCAAAATATATAATATAACTTAATAATATTTGTCAAACCTACTTCCAATAAAAATAAGTAATTTCTGCTGATTTTGTACTTGCATTATAGTACATTGCTGCAGCGACCAGTAAAAGGGGCATTGGATGAACGTGTAGAAAGTAAAAAAAGTCCATCAAAGTTTACTTAATGCCAATGAATATAGAACTTTTCTCAAATAATGCGCGGAAATTAAAACTAAGAAGTTGGTACTTCTTCTTCTTTCTTCTACTTCTTCGGCCAGAAATTTTTATTTTAAAATACATTTACTTTTCAAAATCAATGACAAACAACGAACAACAATATTTTTTTCGGTATTAAAGTGTTCATTTGTTTTTTTTTTTCAAAAACAGCTTTCTATTTGTCGTCATTTCGAAATTTAAGTAAAACTTTTGATAAGTTTTACTTGATAACCTCCTTGGTTGCCCTGTTTCGGAGTAAAAGATCGTTCCATTTTTAAATAACACGACAGATAAGAGTTTATGTAATTTGTTTTGTCGCAAAAATACGACGGCATGGATTTTGATACTTACGACAGCCGGCCGCTGCTCGCATGTATCTGGTCGGTGCAGCATCGATTTGTCTCGAAGAAGGTTGTCAAAATAATGCGCAAATTTCCAAGCATCTTTGGGAAAAAACATTCTAAAGTATCAATAATTATACGTTTAACATTGCAATTGAGCTTTCTCGTTAGTATTCTTGTCAACTTTCACCCAGAAGAACTCAAGCTGAGTTGTCAATTAAATTGTTCGAGGATTCGACGCGGCGCAGTCTCGCCCCGTCACACGATTTACCCAAGTCAAAATTTCAATTACGTACCACAGAACAAAGTTACATTCGCTTATATAACATAGGGTTCATTAACATTTTCAACCTTATCTCGTACCAATAAGGATAGTGATTAAATAATTAATTCGCAAGCAAAATCTGTCAGGACCGAGTACTTAGTATAGATGACAATGTTGAAAAGATCATGAGTACATTAGCTTTTGTGCGATCGAGCACAAAAGGATATCTTCAATGATAGACGTCAACAGGATTATAAGGGTGCACTTTCTATTCATGAGTATTGATTTAAACGAAAAACAACCTTCTCATGTTACTAATAAGGATTTAAGGGGATGCTTTAAAACTTTTGTCAGTGTAGACAATAAGTTGTATAGGCCAATTTTTTTCTATTGCGTTCGCTAAATTGGGTTAGGATTTTAAATGCATTATGTCGGCTTAAGCATTTGACATTTCGTTCGGTTACAGAGCCGTGTTTACGGGGTTTTGTTTGTAAGCCGATCAAATTTGTTTGTTATTGTTTTGTTTGACGCATTGAGATTGACACTTCAAATTGTTTTTTCTGAGAAACAGTGGACAGGTGTGCGATGCTATTTTTGTTTCAATGAACGGAGTATAACTGTTTTATTTAACATTGTTTTTTTTCCAACAAACGATGGAGAAAGTTATAGATATTTTGTGTGGGTTTGGTGGACACGAAAAGTTGAATTTGTTGATTTGGCAATAATATTAACCGTACCTACTTTAGATCCATTTAGTTGATTTTACAAATTGTTACTTAAGCAAGTCCTCTTAACTTATAGCGTGTAGGTACCACAACCAAAAGCTATTATGATCAAAATTATTAAAAAAAAATTGCTCTTATTTCGATACTTTTTCATGGCCAATGCATATAGCTGGGTATAATAAGTTTTGTTATGATAATTACGTCATACACTTTTAACATTTTCTGGCATTTGCCCGATTCGATAACGGTATACCTAGTCCTACTCCAATTATATTGCCCACTCGTATCACTATCAACGACTTTGATATGGTCTCAATACGTGATACGCGATGTATTGATTATTATTAAATTTGTTTCACACTTTTTATTAGGTAATTTAAATACCAAACATTAAATGCCAAATGAGGAGCTGGCAATCAAAACGATATAATTACACTACAGGTCAAACTACTTTTTTTTTACAGTCCGGATGTTACGGGCCCCCTGAATTAGAATCTCAAATAATTATCAATCAAAACCACCTAAAACAGTTAAAATTACAAAATTCATAAATTAAAAACCACGCCAAAAGCTCACTGGATGTATGTCATTTACTTTTATACAGCTCCTGTAAAATTTAATTTTATGCAATTATACCGTTTTGTTCACCAGCTCCTCAAATACTAAGTTAGCAAATTAGAAACAAACGTGCCATTCATCATCAGCCTATTAATGTCCCCATTGCTGGGGCACAGGCCTTCCCTATGGATGGAATAGGGAGATTGGGCCATGACCCACCACGCGGGCCCAGTGCGGGTTGGTGGGTGCTAACGACTGCAGATGCTTGCTCCTCGTGCAACGTGCCATTATAGCGATGAAAAAAAACCAAGGCTCTACTAATTTCACGACAGCGACATTATCGTCCTGCAATCCGCTGGGCAAATCTAGAACATTCCAGCCGTGACACAGTTTTTTATATGGAGCCTATGAGTATATGAATACAGGATATAGAAACAAAAACAAACATACTCGAGAGTTGAGGCGCTGAAGTTGAGCGAGCAAAGAGGACGCCAAATATAGAAACGCGCAAAACAATTTTCTGTGGAAAATAAAATTTTATGTGAAGTGGAAGAGTTGTTAAAGGATGCTGGAAGAAATTCTCAGTGTATTCTGAACAAGGGCCCAGGTCAGCGTTGGTTGCCTGAGATACTTTACGCTTTTGTAGTACTTTATTCTGCTCCTTAAGTGTGCTCCGACAAACAACTACCTACGTGCTCTTTCTAGTAAACATTTCTTAAGATTTAAAAATGTAGCAGTTAAATGCTAATAAAACATTTTCCATCTTCAAAACTTTCTTATAATTTTATTTTAGCTAACTGTGGCGTTATATGAGTTGGTATTTTTTATTAACAAGTCTTTTATGTTTATTTAAACACTATTTTTATAGTAAAATTCTCTTTGAATTTCTAAATGGGTAGTTTAATTAAAATTGTAACTAAGCGACTACCTACTCATAATATAAACTTTTTACTGTGTCCTAAAATAGATGCCTGCCGCACTCAAATAGATTTATTGACATTTATTTTTATTATTCTTACGGCGCATTCCTGCAAAGGCTGCGAAAGGTCTATAAATTAATAAAATCAGTGCATCAAACCCGTTGAAACTTGTTTTATTTAATGACTGATGTGCGTGAAAATCTAAGAAACAAAATAAGTAAAGCTTTAGATTATTCAAATTTATTTATGAACAACACGTCAAAGTTTACTGGCTCTACAGTGTTGATGTAACACCTCTGGCCCTATACATAGACTATAAAGAGAACAGTCTTGAATCATTTAAATAAAATACAAATGATTCGCATCGCCAACACTCGACGAACGGCACATGTGGTCACATGACAATACCACAACGACGCCCCATAAACGAACATCTGCCGCGGCGCTGAAAAAAAAATATTATAACGACACACGGGCCAAAATATTAAACTATTATTTATTTGATACCTCGAGATGTTCCGGGAGCACGCGGTTTCGTAGTTTCCGCCTCTGTAATTTTTAAAAGGTGTCCTCCTATGTCGTTTCACCGAAGAGCATTGAATGATGGTTAGGTTGTGAGTTCCATACATCGTTGAAAATTAATGATTAGCCGTGTTTCGATGTTCATTTCCCCTGAAGGGGATCGGTTGTAGAATTTTTAGCATTTTATATAATACTAGCTGACCCAGCGAACTTCGTACCGCCCTAAAAAAATAGGGGTTGTCCAGCGGACAAAATTGTGAATCTAAACCATGCTCAGATTCCCTTGAACACACACAAAAAATTTCATCAAAATCGGTCCAGTCGTTTAAGAGAAGTTCAGTGACATACACACTCACAGAAGAATTATATATATAAAGATTGAGCGCAGGTTAGGTACGAAAACAATTACTTTGCTCATAATAAAAATATGTAGCACTTTAATGAATGTTGAAATATCAAGTTTTGTTTTACAACTAAAAATATGACTAAGGATTTCATAAATAAGATAAAATAATTAGGACATTAAGAAAACAACAGTAGATTCAGAGGCGCACTTTTTACGAATTGCAAGCCTAGTTTTTTATAGACTAGCATTTATTTTACATTCTTAATGACGAAAAATGCGATTCAACATGCAATTTAAAAAAAAGAAAATCGTATTGTTTTTTACTAATTTAGAAATCCAGTAGATTCATATAGAAAAACAGGAGAAATTTCATAAAATCGGGAGACCTGGCCATTACTCACATTTTCACTAACTAATATTTTTCATTAATCTAGCAACATAAACTGTTCGCTTAACATCAGGAGGTACACTATGCTTGTAAGCAACTTTTGTATATAACACAAATATTGCAACGTTAACACGAGTTTTACCAACATGAAAATAAATAAATCAGATATTTATAATTTTAACTGGTTCGTAATTTTTTAAACCCAGTGACAGCAATGGGGCTCGAACCTGGGCCCCCTAAGTCCACCCCTCAGTCGAATTCACGCACCACTACACACGGAGGGAACCAACCATTTGTTCTATACTTTTATGTACTTTGATTTCATATTGTGGGAGGTGGTTTTCCTACGAATTTAAATAGACCAGTGGTGAATATTGTCATTTTAGAAAACTGAATCCGTTATTGTGAATTTTCTAAAATTCGCATAGCAGTCTTTGTATTCGAAAATAAGGTACAGTATACTAGTCATCATCATCATCATCAGCCTATTAATCTCCCCACTGCTGGGGCACAGGCCTTCCCTATGGATGGAATAGGGAGATTGGGCCATGAACCACCACGCGGGCCCAGTGCGGATTGGTGGGTGCTAACGACTGCAGATGCAGCCGGGACCAACGGCTTAACGTGCCTTCCGAAGCACGGAGGAGCTTGAGATAGTAATTTTTGGTCACCCATCCAATGACCGACCACCGCGAAAGTTGCTTAAGTTCAACGATCGCAGCCGAACGCGCTAACCACTTGCGCCATCGAGCTCCTCAGGTACAGTATACTAGTCATAATGATGAAAATGTCGAAATCTTCAAAAACGTATTGCGTATCAGCTATTGATTTGACAACGACGATATTGTCACGAACGCTCTGAAACTAAAACCACGAACATGCTGGAAACAGATTTACCGCGCACTGCGCGGCTCACGACACGATTATAATTTCAAACTCCATCCCGAAATGTTACTTCATATATAAATTGAGGAGCTGGCGAACAAAACTGTATCTTATATACACTTCCGGACACATCTATCGGCCCACCTAAGATTTTAAATTTTGACGGTCCCTAGCTAAAAATAAATGTTACATTGAGCAAAAAGTTATTAACTACGCAATTTTGAAGCTGATTTATTAACCATCTTTTCGTGTGTTTTCAAAGTTATTGCTCAACCATAAACATATATTTTTGCTCCAAACCATTGAAACTAATAACACTAAGTGGGCCGATAAATGTGTCCGGAAGTATATAAAATTCTCGTGTCACAATGTTAGTCACCATACTCCTCCGAAACGGCCTGACCGATTTTTATGAAATTTTATATGCATATTCTATGGGTCTGAGAATCGGCTACTATCTATTTTTCATATCTTTAAGTGATAATGGTTGTCCACCTGTAACGTAGTGTTCTCATATGGGTTAGGAGGAATGTTATCCCAGGAAATTGATAGAACACTACGTTACACACCCAAGAAAATTTTAGAACAATATTTTTTTTTATAATGTGTTAAAAACCCTAAATTTTCTCTTCTATCACCTGCCCCTATTTTTTTTTAATTACATAAAATTCAATTTTACAGGAGCTGTTTAAAACTGAATGATACTGAATGATATACCTCCAGTGAGCTTTTAGCTTCGGTTTTAATTTACAAATTTAATAATTTTAACATTGTTTTAGGCGGTTTCGATTGAAAATTATTTGAGATTCGAATTGAACGGGCCCGAAAGCTCCGGAGTGTAAAAATAAGTAGTTTGACCAGACGCGTAATTATACCGTTTTGTTCGCCAGCTCCTCAATTACGTTATTGTAAATATATAATTAAATAAATCTATGCATGCATCTTTGATTGCATGAAAAGTAAACGAAATCTACCATCCATAAATTAACACAAGTGCAGTACTAACAATTAACAGCTCACTCCACTTGAATAATGAAATACACCCATGATATTATTTGCAAAATGCTTTGTGAGTCGCCGACTTACTTTGGGCAGTCGCTTCGCCGCCGCCTCCGCCCACTAGTCTTAACAATGCGTAGTCACATATTGACGATTGTCACAAGAATGGTAGTGACATTGTAAATTAGGTTAAAAGCATTCGGCATACTTTTGATGTGGCGAATTTTTGTTTGGTTTGTCCGACACCGATGTTGCTTGACTGTCAGGTACTTACTAATATAATGGCGGCGTGTGAAACTTTCTGAATAACACGTTCAGTCGCGGCGTTTGCTTCGCTGCTGGTTAGGTGCCATTTTACAGTATTTATTGACAGAAACTCATAATCATATTAGTGTTAGAATGTTACAATCACGTTAGTTAACAAATCTATGAAAAGAAAAACTTGTAGTTAAATGTAATGTGAAGAACCAACAAGAAACTTAGGAGAGATAGAAGAGGGTTGATTGTTTTCAATTTTTTTACTAATTTAGAAGTCGGAAAGTGAAGTCAAATCTACCGCAGCATAACTTTAAGGTAGTACCTGGGTACCAATAAAAATCTGCCAAGAATATAACCAAGCTAGAGACACTTGGCCGTCTTAAATTTATAAACACACTAATTAAGTCTATAGCTACTTTATATTCTGTTAACTTTATTATTATTAATTTAGTTATTATAATTTTTAATACTGCGAGAGGTATTCCCGTCGCTCAATTACTTGTTTAATACATAGTAAATTTTAAACATTTTCCATCTTATTAATAAACGAGGAATAAGCTTAAACTAGTTACGCTCATAACACTCAAGTGTCATTTGTAATTCAATGAACAGTGACAAAACATAGAGTAACTTATCCAAGTTTATTCTTCGTTCATTAATAAACAAATTATGTTCATTAATAAAAAACTATGATATAGTTTTTATTTTTAAAGAACACTGTCGAAAGCGTATGAAAATAATTATCACATAGTTTTTTCGTATCGGATCTTGTAGTCTTATGAACTCTTGTGACCACGGAGCCTGAAAAGAATCCGAAACATGAATATGTAATTATAAAAATCCGATAAATGCAATAGTATTTTAAATGGCTACTCGTATGTTTGCGTTGAAATATGAGGAATATACAGCACTTATTTTCTAAGCACTATTCTCAGAATGGGTCATCATTCTAAATAACGTCCTAATTATTAAGGCTTGCAAATAAACTATTCAACTAGCTCTCACGACGTTATTAAACTTGGGACATCTGGACAAACACAACTAACACAAGCTTAGCCTATTAAACCTAAATTCGAATAATAATTTGGTAAATAGCAGATTTTTTTTTTCGTCACACGCTCAGTTGATCTAAGCAGATTATAACATGATGTGTTTCACTATTAGGTGTCGCTCTGTGTCACCCACTGTACGTGTACGGAAAGCCGACAAAGTCAAGAGGCTATTGTGTCGGCTTTTGTGGCGAGCGGCGCTGTTTGTTATTTAGTTTATTGCAAAATCAATCTCGTGTTCTTTTAACTTTTACGTGAAACCGCGACTGGTACGATTTGATACTTAAGAAGAACAGTGAGTAAAGCAGACTTTCTAAAAGATCAATAGCGTTTGTGTAAGTTTAAGGTTTTTGATACCATGCGTGCGATTCACTAAGTCAAACTTCATAGACCGTGGAGCAAACCCAATTTTCTTCATGTCTGCTAAATATCAAAGTACGAATAAATATTATGTGCATAAAAAATGTCTAATTTTAGTTCTGTTTGGCGACGTGCTCGTTGTCAAAACGAAGTTGCATGTGGATGTCAAAAGTTACGGAAAAGTAGTCCTTTCCGGTAAAAGTTTACAGGAAATTGACACAAGTTAACTTACTGTGATCTTCTGTAAGGTTAAGTGGTAACTGCTATGCCTACCCTCTCTTTGAGAATTACCTGTGTTATAATAAGTATTTGTTTGTTTTTAGTTATTTAATTTGAGGCAGATAGACTTCATACTAGACTACAGTGATATGATTTTCCCGTATAGTACAAAATATATAGGTTATATTCAGAATTAAGTAATGATGGATATGAAACACTGTAATGGCAATAAATCAATTTTCTATCTTTAATCGAAATTTATTTAAATTTATACCTATAGTTAAAGCCGAATGATTTTGATTTACATACTAGCTTTTAGCGTATCAAGATCATTCAGTCTCCGTTTCAAATGACAATCGCTTTCTAGTGTCCAATGGGCGGAGCGCGGTGCCTTTGATAATGTGTTTGTTTGTCGACCGCGTTAGATTCGCACCTTTCCACAGATGGCACGGCTGGAGTGTGTTCAGTTGACTGCTGACAGGTAAAGGTTTGATGTGATCTGGGTCCATGAAAAAAACTTATTGCTCAATACTATTTACAGCGTCAGCTCGAGAGAAAACTAACGTATAAATAAGATTTTGCACGAGATCCTTTCGGATAATATACAAAGCAGTAGCAGCACTAGATTCTAAGAGAATGACTAGTGAATTCTTCATTTGAATTTAAGACGGAAATAGAACAGACCTATAAAAGGTAACAGTTTAAATGATATAAATATGACTTAAATACATACTAATAAATGTAACATCAAAAAATCTGATTGGTCAAAAATAAATTTATTGTTCGAATCCCGTCCGCTGCCTAGTCCGCGTGGATTTTTTTCTAGTAAAATTTTGTTTAGATTAAGACATCCTGCAGTTAAATGCTTTAAAAATATAAACATAAATTTATTGTTTCTAAAGCTATTTATTCTTACCCTTCAATTTCTCAAATGTTTCTCAGTTTTTGATGCCATCCTTCAATTGACGACACTGCATGCAACAAATCAGGAAGAAAAAATAGCACTTGTTGAGTTCTTCTCAGTACAAGGTCTCCCGCCGTAGATTTACGAACCGATGGCGTAGTGTTTGACTTTAACAAGAACTGTAACAGCCTAGGCTGAATAAATAAGTTTGATTTTATAAATAAACCCTTTTTAGAAAACATTGATGCTGCTTCGTACTTCGTGACAACCGCCAAAACATGCAATTTTTACTCTCAGCAACCTTTAGTGTTTATAAAAATCACTGACTACATTAAATAATTCTTTTAATCATTAAATAAATATATTATACTTTTTATTGCATCATATAGTTTAAAACATATAGTCCAATACATAGTAAGCAAAGATGGGCTTATCTCTAAAAGAGATCTCTTCCAGCCAACCTAGGTGGTGTCGGACTGTCGGAGATTCGAAACTTAGCGGGAAACAGAAAGTTAATTAAAATTTATTACTACTGTTACAGGAAATAGACTTAATAAATAATAGTTATATATATACAATCATAAATACCAAAGCAATACAAATATTTTATTAAAAGATTCGGCGTTACTTTACCCCACCTGATAGGTGGAGTTAGTTGCCGGCCTGCAAGGTGCTTGTTCAGGCCTCTTTTAAAGGATCCCGGTTTGTAGGAGGGAGGGAATTTCGGACATTTACGGATAGTGTGACAAAGCAAAATGTTACAAAATTCCGTTTTTGCGTCGGAATAATAAACGAAGCTTGAGAAACCTGATCTAACATTGACCTAAAAGTTATGTTTGCGCCTGTTCGGGACTCAATATCTACCAAGGCAGTTGGTAATAAAACTTGCGAGTGTACGATGGAGACACAACTTGTAAGAGCTTGAGCGGTATCGCCCTGAGGTATGGTTACTGTGGACACAGTTCCCGCACCGGGAGGTGGTTCATCTAAGTTTTCCTTTACATTTTGACCTGTATTAAGATTGTGCAATAAGGAATGATGATCCCTCCTACCTTAGTATCTAAAAACTCCAGTGCCCTAAAGCGCTATTCCATTTATTTTTTAAATATACTCCATGTTGGTAATTACTCTACAGATTTACTATTTTTATTTACCATTGCTTGCGTGTTTCGCTGTCTAATTTTGAACTTAATATGTATATTACAATAACATCCCATTTACATAACTTAATTAACACTAACATTTATGCCTAATTTTCTCAAAGTATTTATTTAGACATTAACTGCGGGTATCCAATAACTCCTTGAAGCCACTACACGATTCGACATTAATTATTTCTTGATTCATAGAACATGAAAGAATGCAATCAGATAAAAAAAATATTATTATAACGATTTTCTAATTTTCTCCAATAAATTGAATAATTGTCACTGGTGATGGGAACATGGCATAATAATTGCTCCGCTTCGTCAGATAAATGGCTCTTCAAATAATGAAGTTTTTGGACGTCGTCTAATGACTTATTATTGTGTATAAGAGACATAAACAAATCACGGCAACTTGTCCATTCTACATATTTTCCGCTAAACATGGGTAATGCTATATTAGGCAAAATTATTAGAAACATTTTCAGAGTTACTCTTTGATTTTACACTTACTCGTACATTTTTGTCACTTACCTTCAATTTACGCAATATTTCTTTTAATTCGGATTTGTAATCGATGTAAAAGTTTTCAGTCTCCGCATATAAATCTACCATAACATAATAAAATCATTATTCTCAAAATAAATTTCAGTATGATACGGCATTTATTGTTTTTTTCTTTTTGCTTAGTGTAAATATTTTTGGATCGAAGCAATGAACTCGATGTTTTTCAAAATATTAAAATTCTATCCCCAATCACTCTTTTAGTTTTCTAGCTGTTTTATTTTGTGACAAAAAGTAGATTTTGTCTCTGTTGAAGACATTTTTGGTGGATCTTGTTTTTAATTTTTAATTCGTATTTTTTCACGCCAGTCGTGACTTTTTGAATTAACATTAAGTACTAGTAAAATTGTTAATAATAGTAAAAGTTCAAATAGACTGGACAGAAAATAAATCGGATCACTTGCTACCTCGGAACTCCCATATGATTTTCTCAAAAAGTATAAAACTTACCGCTTTCAAAGTTATACTTACAGAGAGTGAGTTTTATGGTTATTAAAATACCAAGAATTTATTGAGATTTACCAAAAGAAAAAGAAGAAGAAAACTCCAAAGAAGAGTCGTTTTCCAATTGTACTAATCAGTAGTAAAAATGCAGCATTAAAGAAATGATAAGAAGTAGTATTTAGACTATCGTCATTTTATAAAAGACTAGCTGTTCCCCGCGGTATTACCCGTGGTTTATTAGGATATTTTCCCGCAGTAAAACGTAGCCTATTTAATCCAGGGTGTCAGCCAACTCCATACCAAATTTGGTTAAAATCGCTTCGGCCGTTAAGACGTGAAGAAGTAACAAACATACACACTCACAAACTTTCGCCTTTATAATATTAGTGCGATAATGTTAATCGCAACTTTATTTAATAATTAGCAAATCTTCAGCTTTGTTCTGCACAATGCTGACGATAGCTAAATTTTGAATGTTTAGATTACATAGTTGAAAGTACTTTAGAATTAGGTATACTCATTATAACCATGATGAAACGCACTTTCTGTAGTATTATAGTGGGCGCTAAGCGGCTTAGAGGGTATTCGCAGGGTTTTTTAGCGGATATTATGCCGTAAAGCGCCCGTAAGAGTTACGGGGTCCTCAGTGGGCAGCCACTGCTGGGGTTCGTAAGGTTTGCGGGAGCCAGGTGTGAGGTCCGTTCGGCGGTGTGCCTCTTAAAGGCGCCGTCGTCTGTAAATAGTATTTATTGCCTGCGTATATGTATAAAAAACAAAGGGTATTAGTGGGCGACCCGTTTTATTTACGGTAGAGTATGAAACGTTTATTTTTATTTTTAAACGGCTTTCGGATTCATACCTCCATACAGCCAGAAATTTACGACGCATTAATACAATTTTCGTAAATCCAATAATAATAATTTAATAAAAGCGCATTCAGTCATGACCCTAGATCGTGTCCCCTCCATGGTTGAAGCTCCTCCCCTGGGGTGGCGAGTGCACTTTCCCCCACAGATTAGCGGTTAGCTGTGACAACTAGTTTAACACGCGTGTACAGTGAAATACTAAAATATATGAGAGACAAATATAGAAAATTGTGTGACCTGACTTTCTGGCCAATATGGGAAACTGCAAGGCCGAAATTTATAACCAAAAAAATGACCTGACTGAAAAATATTTGTAAAGCTTGATTATTTAGTAATAAACGTATTATCCAAATTATATTTATAAAGTACTATAATATTTATTTAAACAGATTTATTATCTAAAGATATTTTTCTTCCAAATAAAGATTTAACGGACTAATATTTTTTTCAGCTTGCGACATACTAAAACAGCTTCGAAATCAACAAGTCCAACCAATAACTACTTGAAGAGTACCCGGACAGCGAAAGTATAGGAATAAATATGTATTTAAGTGTTCCTGAGAGGCGTTGGCAGTGTTTTTTTTTTTACAGAAATAGGCTGCTTGTGGTTATAATGTTATTAGCATTGGACCAATAATATATATATGTCCATATTTCAATCAAAACTTCGCACTTTCCTTACTATTTTACTTATTACTTTGTTTCTGGTTCGTTTTTAATTATAATAATATTCGTCGTCGGAATATAGATTGAGGTGTAGATTTGTCCAATGAATGCAAGCTGCAATTTGAGTTTATCGTTTAAATTAAGTATAACTTTAAATTGACAAAAATGAATTTCATTTAAACTTCGTTATCGAAAGTCGCAGTCGCGGTACCCAGGAACAGAAATGATCACCGTCTAAAAGCCATGTACCAAAATATCTGCCAGAGACGAGACAGAGAGAGTTTTGTTCTTAAATAAATATTTCCAACACACACCAATTAGCCTAGCCCCAAAGTAAGCACTGTAGGCTTGTGTTATGGGATACTAGGGTAATGGATAGAATACATATACTGATACCTATATAAGTATATTTATATAGAAATACATATAACACATCCATGACTGGAGTACAAATGCTCGTATTCATCACACAAACATCTGCCCCCACTGGGATTCAAACCCGGGACCTCTCGCGTAGGCGACACCTTAAAACCCGGATGACGTCAAAAATAGTGTCGTCTTGATTTCTGAACAAATCAGAATTAAGCATTTACAGAATACCTTAAATAAGCAATTATTTATTAAACTATTACATAGTTTAAATGATTGAATGAAATCTCATTGCAAATGTTTTGTGATAAATTTATGTAAGGCTTAAAAACTGTCCAATTGTGTGTCGCTAAGAGGGGTACCGTAGTTGCCTAAAGCAAACAGTTAATAGCAAATTTGTGTATAGTTAGCATTTCATGTAAACACTAACCTACGTTTAACAAGTAAAATTCTGATCATTTGGTTTTACATATTTTGCGTCGTACTAGAGGCCTTATCATTCTAAAAGGCTTATTTTGTTATTTATATTAAACTATTATAAGAAGTTTTCTCGAATTCAATATTGTCATTTGAACAAAACAGGGAGAAAAAATTGCCCTTGCTGAGTTTCTGGCCGGTTCTTCTCGGTACAAGGTCTCCCGCCGTAGATTTACGAACCGATGGCGTAGCGTTTGACTTTCACAAGAGCTTATAACAGCCTAGACTGAATAAATGAGTTTGAGTTTGCGATTGAGTTTGAACACCTTTTTACAATGTTCATGTGGAGTGCATAGAAGAAGTCCAACGCAGGTTTTTCAGGATAATCTACTATCTTTATGGGTTTCACAGAATAATTAAAGCGTCTAAAAACAGGATGATAAGGTTTAACATGCAGTCCTTTTTTGTCTCATCGTAAGTAGGTACATATATTGATTTGGCTGTCTTTTTACGGATTTGTGAAAGATGTTTCTATGCCTGGAAGTTTTGTTTAGGGTATGATGACGCTGGCATATTCGTAGAATGATAGCCTCAAAATAAATAAAGAACAACAAAAAAACTTAAGTTTCGACGGCTGCTAGTTCACACATCAGCACCTAATTTATTTGATATAAAAAAAGTAGACATGCAATAGGAAATTTTAATTTCTTAGTAAAGGAAATTATTTTTAATATTATTACTTCCATAGCTAAATAACAGAATCATCAGTCAAGATACCACTATAATCAATATATCCCCAGTATTTGTCTGTTTTTAAATCATATCTTATGGACATCGAATCGAATTAATTTTTTTAAACTGTCATTTTGTCTCGATTTTACTTTTATGGTTTAGAGTAAAATTATCGAGTAATACCGTATGTGAGTACGGACAATAAAATAATTTAGAATTTCTACCATAAAGTCGACATTATAACTTCTTATGCGTTGATAAAAGTCGTCGGAGTGTCGAAAGATGCTATATACACAACTAGTTAGAAACTAAAAGCAAATTGAATAAAAAAATTGTTGCGACCCACAACCACAAAAGACTAAATTTTATTTTAAATCCATTTAATTTTTCAATTTAAAGCTTTGTTAAAAGTTAGGATTTGTTACTGTACAATTTACTTACTTAATATTATTTATCTGCGGTTTTCCCAAGAGGGACACTTCAATTCGAATGAAATACCAGCTGTGCTTGGCCACTATGATTGAAGCTGCTTTCAAGTATCACCTTAAAAATACCATCAATTTGATTGGCCTAATCCTGACATAACGTAATTTCTTTATTTAAATAAATAGAAATGTTTGCTTACTATAATCTTGGCCTTATTGGCAATAGCTACAGTAAAACGAGAACATCGCCGGGCGACGACCAGTCTGGCTGTGCTTGAATGGCAATGGCGAGATACTGGCGGACACAATGGCGCCGCGGGTACGTCAGATTTATGGCTTGCATTGTTCTTATTGGTGGTTATGAGGCTCGCGAAACGATGAGACCACACGTGTGCCGCGCGACCCTGGCTGGTATATACAGGGGGACGCAAGTGAGAGATCTATATTTTTTTTAAATATATTTTTTTTCCGATGTTTTGTTATCAATTATTATTGGACCTGCAAGTCAAATCTGAACATGTTCCGCTAGTAAAAAATATATTGAAATCTGACTACGGCTATCGGATTTGAATTGTGATTCTAATCGTACGCATCGACATCAAAATTAGCATAGGCATTGCTAATTCCATGATATACATTGACGTTAGGGTTAGTATTTTCTCTTTATAAATATGAATTAGATCTTCAATTAATTAAAATAAATTTCAAAATTATAAAATGTATTTCTTGAGGTTTATTTTTTCGTCCGCGTGTATAAATTGGTTTTGCATACAAACCTTAATTAATAATTTCGTCACCATTTTGCAATAAATACAGAACCTAATTCGTTCAATGCCAAAATTCATCAAAATTAGTCCAGCGCTGCTTAAACATGAAAACATAGCCGACAGGAGGACAAAGTTTACTCTCGCATTTATAATATTAGATATGAATAAAAAAAACTCGCTTTAATTAAAATGTGAAATATTGCATCACCCTTACACCTCCTACACTGAGCTTCATTCATTCACAACTAGGCCTTCCATTGACAAGCGTTGCAATTGACGAACTACAGAACGCGGCAAAAACTGGGCCACTGATAAAAAAAAACACATTATCGCTATAAAGTTGTCACGCTCTGCAAAAAAGTTTCTACCAAATTCACACAGAGTCATTCCGAGCTTTGTGAGCTAAAGATTTATACGAATTTTATATAGAAATTAAGGCATTACGAAAGACCACAGAGTATATTATTTTCGGTCAAAGATTTATGAATGAGTTTGTGGCATTGTGTGGTCACGGTCACAATGTCCAAGTTCTATTTTTAATTGTGATCTAATTTTTTGAGGAGTTATCGTTACCTTTCTCTAAAAGTTTTTACCTGCGATCAATAATATTTTTTTATCTAGCCATTTCAAACCGATCGCAAATATTTGCTGTCAAGCTTCGTGATAAGGCTGTGTAATAAGCCTATGGATGAAATTTAGACGAAGCGAAATCTTTGGTACATAATTAAGCCACTATTGCTAGAAACTCGTGAGTTGTCTACTATTGGGAACCTCTTAAGATATTCTTTTGTAACTTGTAGAATCACAGCAAAGTAACCTTTACCTGATCTGAGCCCTGGCGATTTTTCCCACTACAGAAAATAATCTTATTTGTTACTTCAGTAAAGTGGAAGATAAAAAACTTTTGTTAATTTGGCTTGTTCTGCTGTTCCACAAGGCGAAAATATTATAGGTAAACAATATCCTTGTCTGTCTGTTAAGTCTTCATACCAAAACTGTTGAATAGATTCTTACGAATTTTGGTATAAAGATAGACTTGACTTTGAAGGTTTGGATGTGACAGTGAAATTTAGAGTCCTATAATCAGCTGTAAAATAATATCAACAAACAGATCACAGTCTTCCATATTCAGAAAGTTTATAGGTCGAGAACTTTAATATGGACGTTAATATGTCACTATTGCTTCCGAATATCTTTTTGGATTGAACCAATGTCTAATCTAATGTTATTGAGGAATGGTGATTTATAACATTTTACTTGCTTGCTTTATTTACTAATATATCTTGCCTTTGTGATCTTGTGATGAATATTTGTACAGGGTTAAAGGAAAGTCGCTACATCAGCTAGTTCTGAAGCTCTAAGATACAGTACGGTTTAAAATTATATATAGATATATACGAACAGAAAATATACTCTATAAAAAAAACTATAAAAAATGGCTACTTAAGTTACGATGAGACTGAAGAGCTGTTCTACATAATAGCATAAGTACATTGTTGTTTGTGTAGATAAGTAATATTAATTGCATTGATATAGATTTATCTATATGTAAAATTTTAAAATGTGTTGCAAGGAATTTTAGAATATTTTTAAGAGGTGTCTTTGGCAATTCCCTATCTTTGTTTATCATTTTATTCTCTGTTCCTGGAAGTAATGTTTACTGTTATTAATATTCATGACTCTAATGTTAATAAGTCAAAACTACATTTATTCGGTTTCCTTTTATATACTGAATCGACATCTTTTTGTGGGAATTTGATGACCTAATATACAAGCATTTTTATCTCTCACAAAGTTCTTCGTAGCTATTATAAAACTACCATAGGTTAATTATACAATAAATATAAACAAATAATTAATATTTCCAACACTCACACCAATTAGCCTAGCCTCAAAGTAAGCATTGTAAGGCTTGAATTATGGGACGGATAGAATACATATACCTACAGTACATATGTAAGTTTATTTATATAGAAAAACATATTAAACATCCATGACTGGAGTACAAATGCTCGTGTTCATCACACAAACATCTGCCCCCACCGGGATTCGAACCCGGGACCTCTCGAGTCGGCGACACCATGAAACCCGGCGTACAAACCACTCGGCCACGGAGGTCATCGAAAGTTAGGTCATACGTAGAGATGAAAAGTGTTCAAAATGTATTTGTAAACGAAGGAGAGATAAATAAATGAAAAAAAAACAGCTGGACTACAATGACGAATATAAAGTCTGTGTAGCCTAGACAGTTGCAAATCGTTGGTCACGCATAGTTAGTTATGTTTGTAATAGCCAACCTAACGCTTTAATTTTTTTACCCCCTCGGCTCCGTAAGTGGATGATTTCTGCCAGCGGTTGAGAAAATTATTGGCATATTTATTTTTTTCCTATTTTGCGCTTTATCATATTTAGTAGTGGATTTTTAATTTACACATCTAGTACCTATAGATAAGTTTGTAGAGAAACTATTCAGCATTGATTTAAGACATAAACGAAGACTGCATGTACAGAAGAATCCGAATAATAAGAGGACAATCGGCCGGAATACTTTTTGATTTTCCGGCCGTAGAAAACAAAGTAGATGGCCTTAGTATTTTATTAATATCTCTCGTTTCTAGTTGTTTAATTTAAAAAAACCAATTGACAAAGGACTCCGAAAAAAAACGTGTTGCCTCGTCTATATCATGCATTCATGCATTGTTATAATAAAATGAGAGACAGATCAATTCTTTATTTTGTCAAACTTTTTCAAGTGTAGAGGCTACAAGAATTAAAAACGGTAACATATCGATCAATCGCTCCCCGTACCGTCAAAGGCGCGTCCTCACAAAACGACCAAACATACTGTCACAAGAACTTCTCGACTTTGGGTGTTACGTCAAAACTTGACGAATCGAGCCCCGTTATACTGTGAAATAACTAAATATCTGGAGGTCGGGTGATCAGTTATAAAGATGTAACTCAATAATGAGTACTCTTTTCGCTTTTTTATTAAAAAATACAAGCAAATGACAATCGAAGATCTCAAAATAAAAATAAAATTTACTTCGACAATAATCACAATAAACTGTTCGACTTTGATTTGATGGTCGAAATAAAAAAAAATATAACTCGTACAATCTCTTTACTAGTGTGTATCTAGATATACCATTAAGTTATATGAAAATGCGGCACATGTAAAGAAAAACTTTGCCATTTATAGGCTTAAAGCGAACTCGTTACGGAACCGGAACAGTCGATTGAGGCCAAGGCAATCAATCTAGAAATACGTATAAATAATATAAAAGTTACTGTATCTATCCGTCTGTTATTTACGCTTTCAAGCCTAATATGATGTAGCGCTCCTAATGAATTCTAGTATGGAGAAATAGTGAACTTTAGAGTCTACTTTTAGATGAAAAAAAACAACAGAAAAAGTTTCAAATGTTTTTTGGCATATTTGGCATACTATTGGAGCTTGAGATTATAGCAAAGAACGGCACATCAAAACTTTGATATTTCATTGAATTTAAGGTTAAACTGTGCTAAAATACAATTTTCATCTATGCAGTTAGTTACTATTACTATTTTTTTATGTCGATAAAATTAAACATTCAGTTAGAAAAAATAGTCGGGATATTCGGCATCGTTTGTAGACGGCGATTTGTCGGTGACTACTCGGCAAAACATGTAGATTATAAGCGGTACGAAACAAATTAAAGAAAGATTAAAATTTATGCTTGTTTTTAGTTTCTAACGACTAGACTCTAAAGAGAAGTATGTAGGTATTTAAAGTGCCAGTATAAAAAAATAAAGTAACATAATAGGAAATACAGTCTCATTTTTAATGCAACGGAATTCTGACATCCTTAATTTTTTGGCACTTCAGATATCATAAACCTTTTCTATCTTGTCATTTTGATATGTATATTGGTATTGTTCTGATAAAAAAACAATCTTAACATTCTATTTTACTAAACGTAAACAGCTTATTTCCTATCTTGATTTCTCCTTTGCGTTGACTTTGGCGAAATTAATTGTATTTATTTATATTAACAAGGGTCACTATTATAAAATAGTTATTTATTATACAAGAGTGGAAAGTTCCTTTTTAACCGCGTGCTCGATTTGGATGACCGAGCAAGCGAAGGATTCTAAAGTTGAATCACGAGCGCAGCGAGTGATTCTAAATTAGAATCCTGAGCGTCAGCGAGGGAAACAAACGAGCACAAGGTGAAAAATCTTTCCACTCGAGTGCAATACGTAACTTTTCATCCCACCTCAGCGAGGAAATGACAAAATGAAAAAGAAAACAATTTATAATGACAAAATATTTAAGCAATAAAACGTGAAAAACTAGAATGGCGCGAAGCACGCAAATAAAACAAAGAAACCAAGAAGGTTCCAAATTTAAATTTTTTCACAATTTAAAAAGTTCTAATCATAAATTTGGCACCATAGAGGTTACATTAAATAGGTTTAATGACGTTTTGAATTTACAATTATATTGAGTACTCATTATATGTGATGTTCTAAATTCAAATCTACTTTGCCGCTCAAGCGAATAAAATAGAATTTTCCAGCCAGATTTCGAAGCGCAAAATTACACTTTCCGAGGTGGTGGGATGAAAAAGTTATTTAAATGTACAGAATATTTTAGATACATAATAAAAAAATATATGAAACAGAATTATACCAAGCATATGAAAATGTAAATAGTGTTTGTTTTGTGAATTCCAAGATGGGCCAATACATTGTGGGAGGGCCAACATATAGGGTATAGGGTCCCCAAGTTAAGCTTATTCTGGCTTACTTATTTTACTTTCTTCTAAAATATGTACGTAGGCAATATTTGTAGTAAGAATGAAATAAACTATGTAAACTGTTAAAGGAGATTGCTCAGCTTCCATACATGTTTGGCCTAAAGACCAATAATCATGAAAAATTGTTTCCTAGATTCGAAATTATATATAAATTACTGTAGAAACGAATATTATTGACGGACACCCCTGAGAACTTCTATAAATCATATACACTGAACATATTATAATAATAAAAAACAAATAAGTTATATAGTAACTAGGGAAATCAAATTATAAATTACGCCAAGAATTACCGTGTATGTCAATATTTTTTGTGCATTTGGGCCAATTTGAGCAATCTCCTTTAATGCCTAGAATAGAGATTCTTTTTAATTTAATCTCATGGAAAAAATATAGCATTGTGAGCACAGAAGTAAATCAAATTACATCAAAAGTTATTGCGTTGCGGAATATTTTACAATCATTCGATCCATCACTTTTCGCGCCGATTTTGACAGATCCCACCGATTCCGAATCGCGCGTTGTTTGCGAAATCAATGGAAATGTTCAAACACGTAATCAGGGCCATTGTCCGAATCGAGTTGATCCTTTTAGATCGGTCTCATCCATTTTGTGGTTGCGGTGACAGTCCTCTTTTTATACTAATCCAGGAAATGGATCAATTTTATTATGTTTTGTTTGGGGTTGTCTTTTTGTATACCTACCTAGATCTTTAATATTTTCTTCGAACACGCAAGCAAATTTTAAATATTAACTCCCTTTTTTTTGTTTCCGTTGCATCCACAAAAAGTTTATTGATTGTCATGAATTTTGGAAATAACATTAATTGTGATACAAAAAACGAAAAAAAAATTAAATATATAAAAAATAAAAATTTTCGTTAAATAAATGTAGTATATTTTTGTGTCCGAATTATAGTTGTTTTATTGAGTAACCAGTAATAATCAAGCTTTAGTTATATCATTGCGTAGTATGAAAAGTATAAAAATTACGGTTTACATTAAATCATAGAAACAGCTTGAACACTTAACGAAGATCTGCTGATTACGTTATAAACATGGGCATGTATTAAGCTTCTTTTAGTCGCTTGGCAACGTGGGGAATGGGTTCAACAATTCTACGATTTCGGTTTTAAGGCACGGCTTCAACTTCGAATTCTTCCTCTTCTGTTTTAGTGACAGGGCTATTTCGAGGGCTATTACGTCGAGTGATACGGTTCTCTGGCATTAGGTATAATGCCAGGGAGGGGAAACCAGCATGGTTCCCCCTCCCTGGTACAAATAAAAGTCCAGTGGAAGTTGATCACGGTTTTCCTTAGGTTTTTCTTTCACGACCTGCTTCATTTTATACTTTCCTGTAAACGGAATAATTTGTTCATCTATTGCCACATTTTGACCTCTTTGGTTTTGTCTACAACCGAGCTCAATAGTGGATACCAGAGGACCCATTTTCCAGAATCGGTCTACAGCTTTCATAGAAGATGTTACTAACTGATCATCAACAACTTTTATGTTGCTCCTCAACTGAAAATACCTATTTCGCGTCATAGCATTAGCCACTAATAGTGCCCTGGTTTCCGCAGCCTAGAACATACGAAGTTCGCATTTCTTCTGGGTTTGTATCTAAAGATCTACCAGTTCTGTGTATGCTGCAAACATTAGTACAATATGATATTTGTTAAAAAAAAACAGGTTTGATGTATTGTTAAAAGTATTCGTAGGAAGGTTATGAACTAGTAGTTGCATCAAGTAATGGTGGACCCTCATGAAGATTGTTTGAACGACTAAATCAACTTTTTGCCGAGATGCACAGCTATATTCTAAATTATATAATGGAAGGCGACTTCAGAATTATCCCTGAAGTCATTTTTCAAGTTGACTACTCTGTATATAAGAATACTAGTGGCCCGCCCTCGCTTTGCTTTGATGTAGAACTGTAGTGTAGACTATAGTTTTTGTTCAAAAGCTTGTATTATACACAATGACTTTCTTCATAATTAGTATAAAACCTTCCATTCCAAGTAAAACAATCGTTACGTAGTTTTGGACGCGTTGTACCGAAAGCAATATTGCTCTGCTGTTTAGATATGATTTGCTTTTTCAAATAAACGTACTCTATGGTGATGGTATGGTGATTTTATTGTTTATTTTTGTGTTTGCTTGGTTTTTGAATGTTAAAGAGAAGTTTTTTCTTTTCTCACTATGTCAGTTTATTATGAGGCAGGGTTCTGGTTGGCCGTTTGTAGATTAACTTTTATTTTTGTCATATGCTATTGTTATGATGGCCAATCAAGAATTTTTCATTACATTTAATTTTTGTACTGGACAGTGCATTTATCGAGGAAGGCTATAGGCTATATATTACCAGTCTAAGACCAGTAGCAGGGAGCATCGATGAAAAATGTTGCAAAAACGGGTAAAAATATTCCATTTGCAAGATTCCGTTACGTGCGCTGGGTAAACGGTTAAAGTTACACAGAAATCATGTATGACGGAATTCTTCGCCTTTAAAAGTTCTGTAAAAAAGTCCACGACAGCCTGTCTATATTTTAAGTTTGACTCACTATAAACCTTTTTCTTCAAATTAACGCCGGTGAAACCGCAGGGGACCTCTAGTTGTGACATAACTGTAATAGTTAGACATATGTTATCGCAGACTTTTTGTAGATATTAGTATCCTCTATAAATCTTTAGTACATCACTTTGCTCATTGTCAATGACTTCCGCAGCGTACGCGATATAAGGCTATTTTTGGTATTATTTACACACTTTGGGTTACATTATCGAAGTTTTCATACGGAACCCTAACTTTTTTGAAAATACCTATGTTAATCAATGATAGTGTAGCATTTAAATGGTGTTTATTTTTTTAAAAAATCGGCCAATTGCTTTTTGAGCCAATTCGTTACAAACGTACTTAAATACAAATCTTTTCTCTTTATAATATTAGTAAATAAGAAGAAAAAACAGCCCTTGCTGATTTTCTTGCCGGTTCTTCTCAGTACAAGGTCTCCCGCCGTAGTTTTGCGAACCGATGGTGTAGCTTCTCGACTTTCACAAGTGCTTGTAGCAGCCTAGACTGAATAAATGATTTTTGATTTTGATTAATTAGGTGAAGATCTGTTGTGTATTTTGGAAGCCGAAACGAGGAAAGTCTTTTCCCCTTAGCATGAACACCGCAATATGATATAAAATGCGTTTTTATCACGCTTAATTGTCAAATTACTATGGAGATTGACAGTTAGACGCGATATAAAATGTGATATAATGTAAATTATGGTGCTCATGGTACGAGGATTGGATTACAAACAGTGCATAATATTCTGTTTCGTTATTTAAAAAGAAATAAAACAAATGCATTCCAGCTAGGAGCAAATAATATAATAGTTGTAGTTAGGCCAACTCTATGTAAATAATCACCTCAACTGTGTTTGATTATATATATGATAATGTAAAATTCAACATAACAGTTGGTCTATGAGTGACTGAAATTTATTTATTTATTAGTATACAAAGTTTGACTATTCGTCGGTTAACTCAACTAGTTTTATAAATTACTTTTTCAGTGTATATATAAATGAACCGCCGAAAAGTTTGTATGGTTTGTATGCTCATCACTTGCAACGACTGAACCAAATTGGATAATTCTTTTTTTTATAGTGTTCGTTATTGTCGGAACAAGGTAGAAACAGTAAAAAGACCAAATAATTATTTATATAATCACTTTTAAAGAAAAATTACTGGCTATCCCTAAAGAATTTACTTTTTCATAAAATAAATCGTAATTTAATGTAATTATGTGAGCAATATTCAGTATTCAATATTTCATGATTAATTGTATTTCTATTTATACAATTGGGCCATTTTTGTATTTTTTTTAATAAATGTTTAAGCAAATTTTACTAGAAAATAATTATTATCCACTCTGACAAGACGTTTTTGTAGTTATAACTTTTAAGGCATATAAATGTAGTGGTTTAATGCATAGTAATAATCACGCATTGTTATATTATACATTAAACTGCTACATTTAAATTTTGATATTTTATATTTTTTTCCGAAAAACGTTTATGTAGTTTTTCAATAACACAATTAATTTGCAAAATTTTCACAAGAAAAATGACGATCAAAAGAAAGTTTTAACAGCCGCAAACGGTGAATCACCAAAATTAATCAACATCCCGCTGCGAAGAAGGGGATTGTCTATTCTCCCATGAACCGTTACCCATATCGCCATGTACTCACGTGAGTATGTACCATAAATAAGAGACCGCAACAATCGCCAGCCATTAGAACAACCAGCTGCACGCGAGCAGTCGAGTGGAAACCACGGCCCAGCCCCGCCTCCCGGGCGCGCACAAAAATCAACATAAATAACAATACACACCCCCATCTCAAACACTATGACAGCACGGAGCAAGAAACACACTAACGATCACTCTGAAACCATGAAAAACACCACTCAAACTAAACACAATAAAGCACAAAATAACTCAACAGGGTAAAGCAGATAAACAAAACAGTTCCCGACCCTTAAAGTGTGCAACAATTGAAAAATATTTCGTCTCTTTCATCCCCTGAATGGCATCGGCTATCCCTCTACTCGCAGCGTGCTTTTAATAAATTTATTGTTAAAGAAATGTATATAAAAGTTGTCGAAATGAAAAAGGGGTCCCAGTCAGTGACTTGTGACGCGTGTGACTACACCCTGTGTGAAATGATGTCCGTAGAGCAGACCTACTCGAGGCTTTTTAGGCCGTGGGACGTCAGTGATAGAAACAATGTAAAGCAAACAAACTTAGACTGTGATAAAACTAATTTGTATGACGTCAAAGCGAAGAAAATCAAATCGGAGGAGAAACGAGAGAATCGCCTTAGGAAAATTCGCGGTACATTCAAGAAGGCTGAAGCTAACGTCCATCAGGATGCTACCGTTTCAACGACCACTGCTGACGCCGAGGAAGATAAAAAAACGAGTTTGAATATTCAAAAATGTGAAACTTACGAATCGCCGGTAGCGAGTTTGAGCTTGTGCTGCGATAGATTACTCGAGGAACCGAAAAAGGATCTAAGCAAGAACAAAGAATGCATTAGTTACCCATCCAGCATACCTCCAGCAGTGATGCCGCAAACGATCTACAATCCAGCTTTTATACCGGATTATCTCCCCTCAGCGGACATCGCACAAGCTCTGGGAGTGCCACCAACAGACCCGTTGCTTTTAGAATCACTAGCGCAAGGATACGCGATGGAGCTGGAGTATGCGAGAATACTGCAGCAAGAGAACGAGGCAAAGTTGCTGAACGCGAGAAAACAGCGGCCGAAAAAGTACAAGTGTCCCCATTGCCAAGTAGGTTTCTCGAATAACGGCCAATTGAAAGGCCACATTCGGATTCACACTGGTGAGCGACCTTTCAAGTGCGACGAGAAGAATTGCGGCAAGACCTTCACGAGGAACGAAGAGTTGACGAGGCATAAGAGGATACATTCGGGAGTTCGGCCGTTCCCTTGCCCTACTTGCGGTAAGAAGTTCGGGAGGAGAGACCATTTAAAAAAACACACAAGGACGCATTACATGCAAGCGGAGAGAATGATGCCGGTTTTCGTGCCTCTATCAGCCGTACCTCACGCTTTTCCGTATTTATATGGTTACTAACCCATGCTCTTTTTGATACTTAGTAAAACTTGTTTACTCTTTAATAATAAACAGAAGAATATTGAATAATATGAAAATGATGGTTTTATATGTAAATCACTAGCTTTTGTAAAAAGTATGATTATAAATAATTTAGAATAGAGAGATAGCAAAATAAATAAAGAAATATTCCCTGTTATATAAATTGTAGATATTTTAATGTTTGTAAGTTAATATGAATATTTTTGATACGAAGACACACTAGGTATTTTAAGGTTGGTTGAGTGAAATAGGTAATTATGTCTTTTTTTATAATACATTTGTTCGTAAATTTAAAATAAACACGTGAGATCCTAATATCTTATTTTTTTAATTTTCCTCTCGACATATTTTGTTTAATTGAATATAAATAAACAAATTGAATTTCGGAAATTCATATCCAGTTTTTCATCATTCCTATTTTTTTTCTGCAGTCCTACAGGTAAATTACCTTAATTATAAGTTAATATTATTACGTTGAATAATAGTATAGTGGTAGTGGATTTTTTACAATTCTCTGCGAATGTTGTGCGTAGCGTTTTTTACTGCTAATGCTTGTAAACATGTGCTGCAATGCGAGATAAGTCTGCTCTGTACCCCTAGCACGAACCAATGTCGAATTCGAATAGTTTTCAAACCGAAATGTCAATGTCCAATTTTGTATGGAAACTTGAACAGCAGCGGCACAAAATACGTAACGAGAACTAAAAATCAGTACACATTTGACAATGACATTTCGGACTCGCAAACGATACGAATTCGATATTGGTTCGTGCTAGGGGTACTGAACTACTTTACTATTTACTATAGTCTCTATTCTCTATTTGCTGTGCCCTGTTCAGAGTCTGCAATGATCAAAGCAATGTATCTACTTGAATCTAAGATAACATTGTAGAACGCAACAAAGTATTGATTGATTGATAGTGATTAACTTTAATCGCACAGTGGTGTCGATTCTGGCATGATTCTCTAAACTTAAAACAAAATTATTTGACATCAGTCTCTCCTTTTCTTTCTTTAAAGACAATGACAAGGATACACTGTTGTCAAAATTAAGTTTAGGTTTAGTAGAGAATAATGTCATAATCGACACTACTGTCTGTCTGAACTATAAGACACGTGGTTTTTCTCAGTATACTGTCCCCTGCTGTTGGTTTGCGAATCTATGGCATAGCATTCACTAATAATAATTACATATAATAGCCTAAACTAAATAAACAATATTGAATTTTGTCTTGATCAGTTTTCTTGATTAATTTAACAAGATTAGTAAAAAAATTTAGGTCGTTTGGTTTCAATTACAAACTTAAAGCAAACATTCAGCTAGCGATATTCCAAGATCAGAGATATAAATAGGTAATATATATTATGGATTTCAGAGAGGTACATAAAATTAAAGTAATAATTATTATTCAATAAAGAAAGTATTCATTCAATAATAACTTCTTCCAATACGAGCCATAATATACATATATTTTTCTTATAAAATATCTAATATAATATTGTTACGTGTCGGGATGGGGTTCGAAATTATATTCCAGTTCACGCTTGACAGTACTTTATTCACTACACAGTTTACACAATATATTAATTACAATACACTGAATAAACACTGTATTTCACTATACAAGTCTTAAAACAATCGCACTTAAACACTTTACATGCACTTTGATCGCCTTTGTATTCGTTCCGAAATCGCTGTTGAAACTCAACTGTCTCTGCGCGGGAATATCATAAATTTATTACTCACTTAGAATCACGCTAATATTATAAAGACGAAAGTTTGTGAGCTAAATGGCTGGAGCGATTTTAATAAAATTTGGTATGAGTAGTCTGTGTTAATCTAGGGTAGATTAACACATACGCTACTAGCGTATCGTTACGTTTTACTGAGGGAAAATATCCCTCAAAACCGCAGGTAACACCGCGGGGCACAGTTAGTATGTAATTTTTAGTCTAAGTTTGATAATTATAAACATAATTATTAATCTCACATTTTATATATATACTAGCTGACCCAGCGAACTTCGTACCGCCCTAAAAAAATAGGGGTTGTCCAGCGGACAAAATTGTGAATCTAAACCATTCTCAGATCCCCTTGAACACACACAAAAAATTTCATCAAAATCGGTCCAGTCGTTTAAGAGAAGTTCAGTGACATACACACTCACAGAAGAATTATATATATAAAGATATATATATAGGATGGTAGGCAAATGACTCTACCCCACCTGATGTTAAGTGGTGAAGACAAGACAGAGACGAAGACAGCTGGTACATTTATTTATTAGTTTGTGAATCCGGGATAATAAGGTCTTATTACTGGACACGGGACAACACTCAAAATTCCGGGATAATCCCGGAAATCCCGGCCATCTGGCCACCCTAAGTGTTGACCATCATCACAAAAACCAGTAAAAAATATTAAACAAATGAATTTTACAAGTCTTTTATAAGTATGTATTCGATTCAATCGCGCAAAAACTATTGAACGGATTTGGATGTAATTTGGTACGCATATAGTTGTATGACCTGAATTGAGAGATATGATACTTTATCCCGGTAAAATGAAAAAAGTAAAGTCAACTAAAGCGGACGAAGTCACGGGCGGCCGCTAGTAATAATATATAGCATAGCATTGGCCGGTGTATTATAGTAAGTTAGTATTTATTATAAAATATTGCTAGTTGCAAAAATATAATAATAGCCAACAAATTCATACAATTACACACAAGTCAAGATATTATTTGTCTATGACCTGATTTTTATTAAAAAAAAGTTTGCTATTGTACTTTATAAAATCATAAACAAAAATTTATGAGATTTGTTTCTTAGGTTTTCACGCACATCACTCATTAAATAAAACAAGTTTCAACGGGTTAGATACACTGATTTTATTTATTTACGTGCGTCTACACAGAGCGAGGCAGCTCGGTCAATGTAGACGTGCCTCGGCTGAGGCAAGCGTGCGCGCTGCCGCGGGCGAGCGACAGAGCGCTCGAGCCATCGAGTGCCGGTTTTTTGTTTTGCTCACCTTTGAGCGTTTGCCACGCGCACTCTGGACGCTCGCGTATTTTGTTTCGTGCCTCAGTCGAGCATAATAATTATGAATAAATATCAGTGTTTAAAATTAATATCTCTCTATGGTGTAAACCCCTGGCTATGGAGTGCAAGTGATCCTAATTATACAAATAGAGAACTTAGGGAAGATGCCTGGTTAAATATTAGTCACGAGATGAATGTCCCGGTTCCTGATTTAAAAAAGAAAATGGAGTCACTGATGGGATCTTTCAGGCGGAAAAAATCACGAGAATGAACGCACGAAGAAAACTGGCTCAGGTTTGCCGCGCGCGGCAGCCTCGCGGTGACACCGAGGCTGCCGCGCTCATTCAGGGACAGTTTCCTCGCGCGGCAAATGCCTCGCGAGGCTGCTCGCTCTGTGTAGACGCGCCTTGACGTTTCGCATCTTTTGCAGGAATGCGTCGTCGGAATAGACGTCAATAATTAAATAAATTCAGTGCATCTAACCCGTTGAAACTTGTTTTATTTAAAAAATTATGATTTTTATAAAAGGCTACTTGCTTTTAATAAGCAAGAGATAGGGGTGCAGAATGATATCGGGTATGGAACAAGAAGCAATAGAGCAGTCAATCAGTTTGTGTACACACATTTTAGAAAAACGACTTCCAAAATGCATAAAGACTACGTGGACTCTGTTTACATTATTTGCGACGATTTTGTTAAATTAAGGGTCAATAAAAATAAATTCTTTATTAATTTCTTCATAAGTAAAAAATTTAGTTTATCCTGTAATTAGATTTAGTTAAGCTTATGACGCTTCATTTTAACTTCCTTTTCGGAATTACGACAAAATATAGCCGTTACGTGAGGATATACTAAATTTCCATGTTACTTTTGTTACGCAGCACTTTCAAAGTGCCATTAAGAGAAATATACTATCAATTATAATGGGCTTTGTGCATATTTTAATGGTTCCTTTGCATAAAACATTAGGGTTGAATGAAAAAAATTATTAAGTTTTTCCCTCCAAAATTGTGAAGACATTTGTTCCTGAATTTTCAGACACGAATAAAATTAAATACCAAAATATCGATTTTTTGATTAATACCTTTTTTATATTCCTAGACTCGATTTCATTGTTTTAAGTAAATAAAAGCGATATAAGTAGTAAAATAAATTAATGTTTCTATTCTTGTTTTATACAACTCAAAGATAAAAAAAAAACAAGAAATTTTCTATGAAATTTAAAATTTCACTCTGACAGCTACAAAAGCAAACTTTATGAAATTAAAAAATTGTTTCTTACGTTAATTAGGTTTAAGAAATCAAAATAGGGCACACAGAACTCGAACTTCAAATTCGTGATGTCTTCAGTGCATTTGTAGATACGCTTTACTTTACGAAGTCATCAGTGTTCTTGCTCTATTCAATGGGATATTTTAGTATGTGTAATGTTTTTGCAATATATTTACTAACATGGTTTATCAACACATTATTGTAAAAGGTATTTATATTAATAATTTTTAAAATAAATATAATTAAATATTTTCAGCACTCACACCGATTAGCCTAGCCCCAAAATAAGCACTGTAAGGCTTGTGTTAAGGGATACTAGGGTAACAGATAGAATACATATACTCTATATATAAGAATACTTATATAGAAATACACACTGAACATCCATGACTGGAGTACAAATGCTCGTATTCATCACACAAACATCTGCCCCTACCGGGATTCGAACCGGGATCTCAAGAGTCGGCGACACCATGAAACCCGGCGTACAAACCACTCGGCCACGGGGGTAGTGTGATAAAATACTGTTTATATGTTTTTATTTTAACATCCTTTTTCCATTCCTTTAAAATCGAGAAGTTGAGAACGTAGTAAGTATTAAACGAAGTCTGTAACTATTAAATAAGTTGTGCCGAAACGTAGGAACGCGTCTTAAACTGTGTTTTATTATGTGCTAGTGAAAAGATAAAGAAAAAGAAAATTTGTTTTTGTAATTTAGTGTTTAGGAAACATTGAAAATATATCTAGATAAGTATCTTAAATAATGTTTTTTTCAGCTTTGATACTCCTTTGACCCCACCACAAGCTATAAAACTAAAAAATAAGTAACTGTTTTAATGACACGATAACAGTATTTCTTATAATTAGTGTTATTTAAATATAATAATTTCTACATTAATTTTCACTGCCATCAGATTTTTACCACTCAAGGGACAATTTTCCAAGAAGAAATATTATAGTCAACTTTTGTTGTCAACTATAAGATCGTTTGACAATTTTGTGATTTCTATTTTCAAAATGAAGATGTTTCATACTAAATTTCATACTCTACTAATTTATATCACCGTAGAAGGTGAATTTTGAAAAAAAAAACTTAGCAGTACCCCTAGCACGAACCATTATCGAATTCGAATAGTTTGGAAACCGAAATGTCAATGTCAAATTTTGTATGGAAACTTGAACAGCAGCGGCACTTTGGACGTAACGGAAACTAAATATCAGTACACATTTGACAATGATATTTCGGACTCGCAAACGATTCGAATTCGATATTGGTTCATGCTAAGGGTACGGTAGAACAACTATCTACGTGCCAAAATTCAGCACAATCCGTCCCAGCTATGTGTTGAAAGATCAATCATGATCTGGAGGCCTATTCTATTTCAACGATAACGTAATTTCTATTGAAATTAAGAACAGAGAACAGAGTAAGGAACACTCTGTTTCTTTTTCATTTCGAAAATTCGATTTTCGATGTATTCGATTCGTCCGAAAATAGTTAGACAATTAAATTCTCCAAGCCTAGTTACTCTAATTCACAAAACTTTGGAACGAAAAGTTGAATTTGACAGATAGTTGTTCGAAATTTAAACCACAAATTAGCGAAATGAAAAGTGTGTTACCTTTTAATTTTCGTTCTGGGATTTTTGTTTATCTAAGCCTAAAATGATTGCTACATAATTTTTAATCAAGGCTGCTTAGCGTGAGGATTTTTTTTTGCATGTAAAATGAACAATTAAACTTTTTTTTTATTATTTACTGTAGTTCCAATACTTCAAAGTATTAAACGACAAATTTAGGTCGACATGCAATCGATTGTATCAACTCTACAAATTATTCGGCTAACACTGTCAAAGAAGGTTCTTTCAATGTCATCAAAAAATTTGCCGTAATCTACCTATATTATTTCTAAGTAAAACAACGTAATCTAAAAAGTGGAGATAAAAAGAACTCACAAACATGACTCATTCCATTCGTTCACGAAAATTGTTTGTGATGAATCCGAACTTTATGTGCGTGTGCGAAAAAGAAATTGAGTACAATAACTCGCAAAATTTCGTTTCGGAAAAAGAGAGTAAAGCTCCAGGTGCTGTTTATATATTTATATAGAATCATTAACGTTCCATTAAACAAAGTGAATCATTTAATTTTGTTGGTGATTATAATAATTAGTCTCCTACCAAGCTTAACACTCTTAACTTTTTTTTCATTCATTCATCATTCACCAGCCTATTAATATCCCTACTGCTGGGGCACAGGCCTTACTTATGGAAGGAATAGGGAGATTGGGCCATCATACACCACGAGGGCCCAGTGCGGATTGGTGGGTGCTAACGACTGCAGATGCAGCCGGGACCAACGGCTTAACGTGCCTTCCGAAGCACGGAGGAGCTCGAGATAGTAAATTTTTGATCACCCATCCAATGACCGACCACTGCAAAAGTTGCTTAACTTCAACGATCCCAGCCGAACGCGCTAACCACTTGCGCCATCGAGCTCCTCACTATACCTACTTGTAACTTATCGTTTGTCAAATATTAATAACAGAGAAATCTTAATATCAGAGCTCTTCAAAAGCTTTACAATATTCTCTCAAAGAGCCTACTCGATAAGTACTTACCAACCTATTTCATAAAAACGACAAAATGGAATGAAATTTATCGATACAAATCTTCAGGCACTCGAATATAAAACGCTACTCGATAACGATTCATCATTTGTATTCGAACATCAATACAATATAAATGAAACAGAAAAAAAAACTTGTGCAAAATACTTACTACCGAATGACGGTCACTTCCGTTGATCCGTTCTTCACTTCACATATGAATTCTATAGTCTAAGGTCTTGACAATAAAATAGGAAACGTAAAATAGGAGAACTATTAGCGATCACATAATATTTTGACTTTTGCCTCTTTTCATAGAGGAACACTTGTGTTTTGTAAAGAGTTTTAAGAACCCATTATGGTGTGAATGCAATTGAAAAAATAATAAATCTGTCCTTCGCACTGATTTGGAATTGGCCTTTGATTTCTATGTTATACTAGCTTTAAAAAATATATACTATAACAATGAATCTAAAACTAAAAACCTTAAAAAATAAAATATAATAATTAAAATACATTATTAAAAGGAGTCCCTTTAGGCAAGGTTCCAAAGATACTGGCAGCGTTCCCCCTTTGGATAGCTAGACTAATTCTTTGTCCGAGGTAGCTGCCAGCTCTTCGGTCTCCTGTGATGTCGATTTCTATGTGATTCGAAAAATATCGGCGCTTGTAAAATAGACCAGTAATATACTTTTCCATGAATATACTCATCAAAAGATTCTAAGCAACATGAACTTTTTGAACTATGAATTTAAATATTTTTATTATTTTTGTTAATAATACCCAAATTAATTTATTAGTCACTTAAGCAAAAAAAACCTTTGGATAACTTATAAATTTCTTAACGATATTAAAAAATATCAAGCTTGCAGTTTACGTAAACGATACACGTTGCTTAGATTTCTTTGATGCGTGGTTTCTTTCGGTCTCATTTGAAAAAAATTACCCGAGTCTTGGAAACCATGTGATGTTATTAAAAATAATGTATTTAATCTCTGATTTAAATGAAATTACTAGCTCTACTGATATATTTAGGTAATAAAAAATTCAGGCTAGGCAAACACTACATATTTATGATCCCCCGGAAAAAAATATGTATCGTTTGCCTTCCCAGTTTCAGTTTGATCTCCCAAGTCCGTCAGATTTAACCTTTGTGCTTGACCTTGAGAATCAGTAACTTTATCATGTATAAAATAAGTAAGTACTTAATCTCCTTTTATTTTTTCCTTAATGTTTAGGAAATACAAGTTTACGGCAGACCGGAGTTGCTACAGCCTAAAACTTAATAAAAAAAATATTTTTTACCATACAACAATAGAAAAATCAATTTTATAACAGTGATTGCAATCTCAATTACCCAAATTTTCCTAATATTTGTTCACATTTTTATTGCAACATGAATAATGATGCGAAGGATCCGTAGGTCGGTAGCTAGATAGGCATACTTATTATTATATATTTAATCATAATAATAATTAAAACGAATCACAAACACGCACGTATTGGGAACCGTTCATCGATAAATCACAGATTGTCAACACACAGAATACAATCTTACAAATTAGCGAATTTCCCACGTAAGCAAACCCAGTGCCCCATATTTACGTTCAAAGAACTTAGAAATTCGGAAGTCCGTTCACTCGCATCGCACAGCATGTGATTTTAACTATTTTGAAAAAGTACTGCCAATCTCAGAATTTTTTTGAAACACCTTAAGGTTTGAGCAATAAAGCCCGCTTTTCATTGCATGTACCTTAGAATTGTGTGGCTGATAAATAAATTATTGCTGTCAGCCAATTTCAGTAGTTTAATTATGGGCGTTTAGGATATAATTGGTATAATGGGAGTGTTGTTATCACGCACAGCGTGAAACGTCCAAAAGTACTTCCTTTATTCGTGTTATTTATAAACGGTAATTTAAGTACTTCAGTATAGCCGGTACTAATGCTATTTATACAAAACTTGCTAACGAGCGACTTCCCATATTTTTTTTATCCAGTTTTATTGTAAGAATATTGGCCGCCTGCGACTCATCCGCTTTAACTTTAGTATTTTGTAAATATCGCAACATTTGTTCCAGGATAAAAACTACCATATGTCTTAAGACAGGTAATAAACTAAATATGTGCCAAATTTCATCCAAATCCATTCAGTCGTGTTTGCGTAATTGAGTAACAAACATACAAACTTTCACATTTATAATATTATAGTAGGATTTGTAAGTAAGTAAAGATAGAGGTCTGGGTTTAAGGCCCGTATTAAAGAAAAATGTTCAGTAATTAATCTAGTCTTGAACATAGATAGAAAGGGGTGTCGCTATATATAACTCATAGCGATATCCCTTTCTAACTGTACTCAAGTAAAGATCAACACTTAGTTGTCATTCTGTAATACGAGCCTTAGTCGTCATACCAAAACTTATCAAAATTGTTTAGTGGTTTTACGTGAAAACGAAACAGACAGTCGGGACGAGAGCTTTTTCGCATAAAATTAATAGATAGCGTTTCGCTTCAAGTAGAGCGCCACTTTATAGGAATCCACATATGAAATTTGTTCAGGCTGATAAGGTGAGTTATGTATTATGCACAATGCATGGATTTAGGAACTATAGAATTACTTTTATACAAGATCAAATATATTTTATTGAGTAACTACTATAAGATTAGATACTAACTATTTAAGATTGTGTAACTACTCAATCAACTTACTTACGTCTTTGCGTACGTAACTTGTCCAACACTCACACCAATTAGCCTTGCCCCAAAGTAAGCACTGTAAGGCTTGTGTTATGGGATGCTAGGGTAACGGATAGAATACATATAGTGTACATATATAAATATATTTATATAGAAATACATATTAAATGAGGAGCTCGATGGCGCAAGTGGTTAGCGCGTTCGGCTGCGATCGTTGAATTTAAGCAACTTTCGCAGTGGTCGGTCATTGGATGGGTGACCAAAAATTACTATCTCGAGCTCCTCCGTGCTTCGGAAGGCACGTTAAGCAGTTGGTCCCGGCTGCATCTACAGTCGCGTCGTTAGCACCCGCCAATCCGCACAGGGCCCGCGTGGTGGGTCATGGCCCAATCTCCCTATTCCATCCATAGGGAAGGCCTGTGCCCCAGCAGTGGGGACATTAATAGGCCGATGATGATGATGACATATTAAACATCCATGACTGGAGTATAAATGCTCGTATTCATCACACAAACATCTGCCGCCACCGGAATTCGAACCCGGGACCTCTCGAGTCGGCGTCACCATTAAACCCGGAGTACAAACCACTCGGCCACGCAAGTCGTCAGAGGCCACGGAGGTCGAAGATCAAACAAAAGGACGTCGTAATATTGCGAAAAGTAAGAAAATGGATATCTCCCTATCTTGCCCCATGAAGGGTAAGACGGGCAACCCTATCGAATAATGGCGCGATAAAACTTGGTCGTCAGCCCGAATACCAGCGCCAATGGAATTCGGGTAAACGACTAAATATAAATGAACGGAGTCGAGTATTGTTTTGTTTACCCGACACCGTCTTCCAGTCCGTATTCCAGTGTAAATATTGTTACTTTCGTGCACCCGAATACGTGCTAACGACCAAATGTAATTGAGCCCTTACATGGGGTACGAAACTTTATAAAAAATCAAGTCCAGTAGTCTATAATTCTGTTAAGGAAGGAACACAGGTACTTTAACATAATAGACTTCTGGACTTGCTTTTTTGGCTCTTTTTGGACTCGCTTCGCTATCGAGGTGAATGCACTGGAATAACTGCCTTAAAGAACTAGAAACACGTTGGCATCAAAAATAACAAAAAAAATATATAAAAACCCTGTTGGTGTTTTTCATATGCGACTTTTGTTACTATACATGGTTGTTATTAGTTTAATAATAATTTATTATTGCAACATTTTTTGTTATCAAATAGCGAACTTACAGTTTCCCACGCCAATAAAAAATATGCATATAAAAATATCTACCTACGTAGGTGTGGCGATGCTTAATCCGCGCGGTTCCATTCTTCTATAACAAACACGGCAACATTTTTATTTATTGATCAAAAACCCAAAACCCGCCTACAAACTGAACAAATTTACTGTATAGATATAATTTATTAACGCTATCATATCACAGCTTAAAATATCGACAATAAACGTTTTTTTTCCATCCCTTTTGATAAAAAAATATGTTTCGTTTATGCTTCAACAGGTGGTTCACTCGGGTCGAATATGTTTTTGTTGAACAAAAAAAACAAACGGCCGTAGGTAATTAATGATTTCGGTCAGTGTAAACATGTCATTGTTTGTCGAGTCCGAATTTCATTCACAACTTTCATTGCGATTTTAGTAAAAAGATGAATGGAACGCTGCGATGTAGGAAATAAATACTACTTGGTAATTTCTATCCATAAATGATTACTCAATGAGTTTTGATATGTAAAATTATACCTTCTTATACGCTGTACCCTTAACTTTCCGTGCATAGTCATAGGGATTAACTTAGCGAAATTAAACTGAAATGAACTTTAAGAGCGGACGCGAGCTGGGAGACCTTTGCGAAATAGGTATTTGAAAAAACTTTTGCGCGTTGGCAAATACCGTGCGGTAGGGACAACAGTAGCTTACGCTGAAAATTGCTCATAAAAATTTCAAAATTCGAGATTGGCGATTTCCTCCTAAAATGAGATATATTATGTTAAAGAATTTTTACCCTTAAAATAATAAGTAGTTATACTACACCGCTATGTTTTGCTTTTTTTATGTGTATTGAATCTCCATACCAGACGTCTTTAGTGGTGATGAAAAAAATATTATTTTTGGCATTTTTAAGGACTACTAGTTTCTTTGAGACCAAAGTTTTTAAAAAAAGGTAGTCATAGGAGCATAGTAGGCGTAAAATTATATTTTATGTATAAAAATCATTTCTTTACTGATAATAATCAAGGAGGAATCAGTCGAGAACGTTTGTATGGATAAAGCAGAGGCGGCGTAAGGCGAGGGCGACGTGGGCCACCGCCTACGGCCTCGCGGTACAAGGGGCCTCGCGCCTCAAAACTTTTATGCATTGCTTAACAGCGAATTTCTTTTTTTTTATTATTTTATAAAATCCGTCTTCAGGTCGCCACAGAACAGGGCCACGCGAAATCTGTCTTGCCCACATCAAATTTAGGTCTTGCCCCGCCACTGAAAAAGCATTGCTTGCCTCCCCTCTTAACCGCTGTAACCCTTGACCATAAAACCCGCAGGCCTATTACGTGTAAGCAATAGGAACTTGCGAACACAACGAGACGAAGTTTCTTATTGTCTTTTGTTTAAAAAAAGAACATAAAATGACTAATAGTTATTTCTTAAAAACTGAACGTGCTCATCATCATCAGCCTATTAATGTTCCCACTGCTGGGGCACAGGCCTTCCCTAGGGATGGAATAGGGAGATTGGACTATGACCCATCACGCGGGCCCAGTGCGGATTGGCAGGTGCTTACGACTGCAGATGCAGCCGGGACCAACGGCTTAACGTGCCTTCCGAAGCACGGAGGAACTCGAGATGGAAGATTTTTGGTCACCCATCCAATGACCGATCACTGCGAAAGTTGCTTAACTTCAACGATCGCAGCCGAACGCGCTAACCACCTGCGCTATCGGGTTCTCATCACAGTGTTAAAATGTGGAAACTTTGGATTCCACCCGTGTTAACTTTAGGATTTTATTTAATAATCTAATACATTAAACTGGAAAGGAAAGGCTAACGAAAAATTTGTTATGTTATGTCATTACCCTTGTACTGGATGGTGATGATGGTGTTTTAATTTATTTTGATAATCATCATTGTGTTTCAGGAAGTAATAGAGGCGTGTGTGTGTGCTGTTGTTATATTTCAAATATTTTATGACGCAACTTCAATATCTTTATTCGTCGAGCCACTTTGTATTAACTGGTTTCATACTAATCGCAAGATGGACCTGCGGATCGTTAAGGGAATAATTTAACTTAGAAGCGAACACTTTGTACTTTACAAATAACCGTATCATGAGTAAAGCAATAAATTAAGCTATTGTGCCTCTATTGTAAGGAGGATGCTATGGTCTGTGTGGGAACTCGGCTCAGGTGCATCACGCCCCCGCTGAGTAGTGATCGCTACCTGAAGTAAAATGTAGTGGGACCACGCATCGGCAGGAATAGGAAATATGCACGATTTTTTTTATATTTGTTTCATAGTTTATCTTCTTTTAATACAGTATCAAAATTTTCAGCATCGAAAAAATTGTGTATCTTATGTGCCCAAAAATATGTTAAAAGTAGCCACTTTGCACAGACATTTTGAACGCTCGCTTTTGGAACCCTTGGTGTGACGTCACAGTCTAATGTAACCTAGCAACTAAACAAACAAGGATTAAGAGGTTAGGTGCGCGCGCATTTCGCACTCTCACTAGGTCTCATTGACTTTGACATATCCTGTGAACATCGCTAATCACTTGTTAGTTTATTTGTCGCTATGTATTGCTACGTCACACCCGCTCTGTCGCGTTTCTGATATTTGAATTCCCACAAGTTTTTCGCACTTTTCAATTATTAATTTCTTGCTCAAAGATATATTTTAGTAAAAATATTGATGGAGGGACAATTCAAAAGTAATAAAGTTTTGTCTATACTAATATTATATAGCTGAGGAACTACTGATTCAAATTGTTTTTTATTGTGATAGATTTAAGCTTAATATTTTTATTAACATCATGACAAGACTAATAGGAGCGGAGCATCAATGGAAACGGGAAAAAATCGTTCTTTTCAGAGCTTCGTTTCACTTTATCACCACTTAACAGCAGGTGGGGTAGAGTCATTTGCCTACCTAGTTATATATAAAAAAAATATATATAAAAGCTTTATTTGGGAGCGCTGCACAAACGGTTAAAGTTACACAAAAACCATGTGAAGAAATTGTTCTCCTTTGAAAGTTCTAAAAAAATGTCTGCAAGAGCACATGTCTTTCTCATAAGATTACCTCACTATAACCTTTTTTTAGTAAACAAAGTTTTTCTATAATATTGCATTATCGGCGAAGGTGTTTTGTAAACATGATAATTCTATTATTCCTTATTAAAATTAACACATTATTCATCACAATTATTTAATTTTGATCAAAATTGTTCGTGAGTTTAGTCGATAAATATCTGAAGAGAAAATTATCATAGTATTGAAATAACTGCGCATCAATAAAATCATCGCGCACGCATTTATGTTGTCCAATTTGTATGTTTCTTACTCAATCACGCAAAAACTACTGCACGGATCTAGATGAAATTTGGTGCACATATAATTTATGACCTGGAATGAGACAAAGGATACTTCTTATCCCGGAAACGTGTCAAGTTTCTGAGAGATTTTCAAAAACCTAAAATTAACGGGGACGAAGTACCCGCGGTATACAAATAATTTAAGCCTGATTTGAATTACATGCATATTGCATAACATGGATTACCAATTTTTTAACAAATTTGTAAAGTATTGTACCTGCCTATCGGCCGAGTCTTGTGCTTGTTAGCTACTCTTTGCACAAACAAATAAATAAAATTCGAAAAGTCTGCAAAGATCATCGTTAGCTCAATTAGTAGAGCTACCTGGACAACGAAAAGTTACGTAAGGGCTCGAGTCTGACAACTACATAAAGTATTTTTTTACTGATAAACATTAAGATACGAGGTAAAGTTCCATAATACAAAGATAGGAAAATCCAAAGTTATCAAAATTGGTTCTGTATCAGTTGATACAATATAAATGTAAGGTTTTTTTATCATGTAAGCCTTTTTCTGAAAATAATTTTGCTTATGAGACCGTACGTTATTTGATAACTAGATTTCTTACTAGGTATAATTATATTTTAGCTGCCTCTAAAAGGGAACAGAATGTTTTATTTATTTTACAGAATATTATATTCAAAACGACAAAATCGAAAATAGTCTCACACTATTTTATGGTTACCCTACAAAGTCGTCCGAATCAATATTCAAAGATTGAGTCGACAATACAAAATGCGATATTTACCGCGGTCATTACGCAACAATGTTCATTCATGACTTCGAAATGTAAAAAAAAATATACTCACTATTTTATACCGTGGGTACTTCAAGTTTTGCGCAAATTCGCCACGGGGCAGGTTGGACGTTTGAACGGTTTGGGCTTATTTTTTTGTTCTTTTATAGTTTTTGACATTTTACGCGCGTTATTCTTTTTTATTACAATCGGTAAAACATGATCGATACGATCCGATTTTTGTGTTTGCTTATTCGACCTTTTCGACTTTTGACACATTGTATGAAGGTTGGAACACTTGCCAGCTTTTGGCAACCTGGCTCCCACGCATCGTGAGATTAGGTACTGCATTGTAAAGTTTTTTTTCATATAGGTTGGAAGCTCAATGTCTGTAGCGTGTTTGGTAAAGTTTAAGCAAGTTTCACAATTGTTGGTCATCGAATGGGTGACCTTAAACCCCTCTATTCTTGGGAAGACATAATAAGCTGTAAATCCTGGTTCTATATAGTCTTTAGCACCTAGCGATGATCACTGTTCCTGCGTGATGGGCCATGCTCATGACCTGTTCTTCTTATTCCATCCATTGGGGAAGGTAAAAATAAAATAAATTGCAAATACTAATATTATAAATACGAACGATACGTTTTTGTTTGTTTGTTATGCTTTCACGCCTAAACCACTGAACTGATTTGGATGAAATTCGGTACGCATATAGCTTATGACCTGGATTAAATTCCTGAGGGATTTTCTAAAAACCGCAGTTAACGCGGGCGAAGACACGGAATGTCGCTAAAAAATCATCATAACTTTTAACAAAAGACGTTTACCACAATGAATAAAAAAATATAACTCCTAATGATCGAATTTCCAGATCGGAAGGAAGCCGCGAATAACACAGACAAAATGGCGGCCACCCATGGAGCTCGATTTGTCAATGCGGCAATGACACCAGCGTTTTGTTCGTCGCCGTTTGTTACTACTTTGACTGCGGTTGAAAAATGAATTAAATTGGAGTCGCCGTTTACATTTCAATTCGTTCATGGTGTATTTAATAATGGCGATTCATTTTTCACTGATTCAAAATGCTAGTTTCTTATAATTTGCATAGCTACATTGTGGAACTTTCTTCAATTTAATATAATGTATAGTGTTATTATACTAAGGCAACACCACTACAAGGAACCACGATGAGTATTTATTAATAATTCCAGCGGAAACTAGGTCCACGAGTTGAAAAATTGCTATAATGAACTCTCTGTCTCCCTGTGTATCCATCTAGGACAAACTTCACACTTGACGGATTCCACTTTGGATGTATTCTTCTTTGGATAGGGTGGGACATAACATAGGTATCATGATCTTAAGTTCTATTCATGTAATTTCACTGATTTCTTCGACATGAGAACCTGTAAAAAGCGACAAAGCGAGTCATGGTCCTTATCAGTTGGAGATCGTTCTCTACCTTCAGTCTTCTATATTTTCACGCATTTTAAATTTAATTTTGTTTAAACTTTGATAGTAACATAATAATAAACCAGCTTTATTTTTAATTCATAACCATTTTGTGCTTAAGCTTTGGGAAACTAGTGCCTGAACTAAGGTTAAAACCCGTTTTACTTGTTGTGACCTGTCGGATATGGCAAAAGGCACTCAAAAAATACAAGAAAGTTGCTTTGAATTTAGACAACAAACCTAGCCAACTTTGATTTATCCTTTTTCTTTGCATAGATCCACTTTAGGCTCTCCTAATTTTATTCCATCAAGAAAATGGCCATTCTATCTAGGGCAGTACCTTCAGGATTTTTTAAAAATTGTTTATAGTAGTTTGTTCATGCTCGTCCACCAAATTGGTAGGATTCTTAGTCTTATCTGAGCTCGGGCAACTCCATGTTCGAAGTTTCTTTGCATCAAGTGGCCGTACTAACTACTACACGCGACTTTTTGTAAATTTCTTCATTAATTAAAAATTTCGATACAGTACAGTTGTCGTTGTCAAACCACTGGTGATTTCGACATTTCCAAAATTCTCTAGTATACTAACCGATTTTCGAAAACAAGACTGCTTTATCAATCTTTAGCATTATAACGGTGAACAGAGGTTGCTTAAAAAAATAAGCTATATGCATCAGCCGGTTTTTTTCTCTCTATAGATAGGTCCGACAAATGACTCCACCCCCCCTGATGTTAAGTGACGGTGAAGACTAGACGCGAAGACAACTGATACAGCAGTTCTACCTGCCACACCAGCCATTCTAATATATTGGCAAATATTAACTGTTATATTAAAGTTTTATTTATTGCACATAGCAGATATTGGTATGACAACCACCAGATGCATAAGTGTGTATTACTTTTAAGTACCTACGTAGAAGCAATTTTTTTTTATTTTGTCGTCGATAAAGTCTTTATTACCAAACATACGCTGATGAAGAAAGATTGTCTCACGTAAGTCGATGTATTTCAGGAAATAAGGGTCCTAGTTGCATTTGCCATCATAATATATAATGACATTTGTTAGCGAGTCTCTTTCATATAAGTCGTACAATTAAAATGCCCCAATGTGTGGTCTCATCGACCGCAAATAATTCCGTGGCTCCTTTGTGACTTGTGCAACTATAAGGGTGGCTACCCTTGCCATTGTGCTGTATCTATTTCGTTTGTTGCCGATTGATTTATTGACTAAATGTTGACGATAGTAACATGAGACGGCAATCGCGTTTAATTTATTCATTGGATAGGTTTTAATTTAATTCGCGTACGGAAACTTAATCGTTTTAGTTAAACGTTTTGGTGAAATTTTACGCAAATAGCCAGCTGTTCATTAACAAATACATTTTAATTATTATCATTTATCAGAGCTGTAATAAACATTGAGATTATATTTTCATGAATTGAACGTTGTTAATAGTAGAAAATATACAATAGTAGAAGCTTGCGCAGTGGTAAGCGCCTCCGGTCTTCTATGGCACAATGGTTGGTCATAAGATAAAGATCAAAATTTATTGTCAAGCACGGAGACGTGCTTCGATAAGCATATTAAACAGTTGGCACAGACTGCATCTGCTATCGTTAGCCGACCCACCAAACCTGTCCGGGCTTATGACCCAATATTCCATAGGGCCTCGGCAGTAAGGGCATCAAAATCAATAAGCTAATGATGACAATGAAGGAAAATAAAAACAATAGGATCATCAACATCAGGTAAAGTTCATCAATTTTTTTCTGTTTGTTGATTGAAAGGTCTGTTTACTTTGGTTTTGTTTGATAGCAGACTTGACCTTTGGTTTACATCATAACCAGACTATAATTAGTGAAACAAAATAGATACATAAAAAATAACCTGTAATAGTTGAGCATACCTTACAATTTAATAATTACCGCGGTAATACTAGAACTCGTCCTTGACCAGCGGTTGCTTCAGTTCAGTCACGAAATCTTCAAGAAGCGCTTTGACGTCAGTCGTATTCACTTGTAAGTTATCAAAGTATTCTTCTTTACCGCCATCTTTCACGTATTTCAACAAAGATTCGAACAAATTAATAGCCTTATTTTTCCCTTGCAAAACTTTAACGCAGAAAGGTTTCATATTCTTTATGAGTTCAAAAACAGGTGCTATGACGTCATTATCATCGTTGCTGTAAGACCAAGTGGCTTCAAAGATGTTAAGCAGACCGTTGCAAACGGGAGGTGTAGACATCCTTTCGATCAAACCTATCCTTTGATAGAGAATCAATTTATCCATATCCATTTTACTATTCTGCTTTCTAGCATTGCGCACTTTTAAATGTTCGTTCAAAATGGTATTAAACAGATCAAGAAGTGTCGAAATTACTGAGGTATCTAGTTTACTCACTTGCTCGTAAAAAGGTTCTAAGCCCTTCTGTTTCATCACACGAACTTGTAATTTCGGGTTTTCTGGAAGCCACTCGTAAAGTATATCTAGAACATGGGCCTTCATTGCTAGATTGTCATCTGTTTCAAATATGTCCAACAATTTATCTATAGCTGTTATCGGTATCGCATCTTTGGTGGTAGGCAGCGTTAGAAACAGAGATTTCAATATTATCAAAACTAAACCTCTCAATTTAGTATTTCCGTGATCTATGTGAGGCATTATAATTCTATCGATTCCTCCAGCTTTTAGGAACTTATTTGCATGATCTGGTTCTTTAAGAAATTCTTCTAAATCTTCAAGTATGCCTATGATCTCGTCGTATAGTAGACCTATCTCATTTGAAGTATAGGTTGCACTTTTGGCTAACTTATTGACTTCTGCTGCAGTGTTTTCGATGCTTTCTATAGCCTTTTCAATTATGTCTTCATCGTCGTTATATACGGCTTCGAAAGATGTAGTGGTTTCTGTTAAAATGGCGGTTCATTTAAAAAAACCCAACTAAACAGCATTATACCTATAAATCCCTTGGTATTGAAAGAGAATCAAAATTAATAGAATATGAAAGATAAGACATCTCTATACCTACACCAAAACAGCACATTTCCGGGAATAGTTTTGCTCCTTTGGAGTAGCTAATGCAAAGTAACATTCTAAAGTCTAGAGAATAAATCCCTCCAAAGCCACACCGAACATTAGAAAGATTTGTCTGTAAATATTGTTGACTTAATACGAATTAATTTAAACAACCCTTCTTATTGTCACCGATAAATGCCGTAAAGAGGCAGCAGGAGGTTGGGATTCTCTTGATAAAACATATTGCCTTATCCAGGCCTTATCAGAAGAAATTTAAATTTTTAAGAAATATTCACCTTGATCTATTTTTTGTTCATCCCTATCATCTTCAAACATGCAATAAGTTGTTATTATTAACGCCGCAATTAGATTGAACACAAATATGCTTTTCATTATTCACAATTATCAATACCAGCAAATACGAATTGAATTATTTGAAAGTTACAATTTCACAGTGACTTTTTTACCACTTTACAAGAGCTTTACAAAATGTCGTTACCCCAGAGAATACAACCTCTCATGGTGGATTATTATTCTTCTTCTGAAACTTCTTGGACGAAATAAGACTTCTTAGATCCATGCTACACACGTTTACATTACAATTTATGTTGAGATATGGTAGAGATCATAGTTATAGGATAGTCAAGATTCATTAAGTAAAAAACCAGCCAAGTGCGTGTCGCGTCACGCGCACGACCTATTCATAACTACCCCACACGATGGGGTAGATGATGAAAAAATAATCATTGCCACTTTACATCTAGGGGAACATGAACATGTAGGACAGACACGAAGACAATTGTATATTGGTATATTCAAGTAACTTCCTTGCGAAACCAAAATAAAAATCACGCGTTGCCGTCTTATATCAAACCTCAATTAAAATTTAAATTCTACCTAATATACGCTAAAACAGCATTGCTGAAGCATGGTGCAAACCAAAAGCACTGGCTTTCCAAGGAATGAAGAGAGGATAAAATAGCTCTTTATTAAAAAAAGGTATTATTTAGTATTTAATTCGGAAATATGAATCATGTATGTGTGCAGGTGCAGTGTAACATCAATATTTTCATGATAAATGCTTAGTGTTGAACGGTAGTCTCTTTGACCTTTTAAGCTTAGAATAAAATAAGTTGTATCTGTGCTCCCTTTTATACTTCAAAGAGCATAGCAAAATATTATAATCTCAAAGAATCAATCTAACGAAGCCTTCTTGACAGTATGGAAATACAGTGCAAATTTAGCTCTTATTACCATATTATACGGTGTAACGCTTTCCTTCTGTACAATATGTCTTCAAAAGACAGCTAAGTGCTCATAAATAATTCCAAAACCTAGCCCGAATATTACGGAGCCATCACTGAAGAAATCAGATATTATCAAAACTTGACTTGTAATCTTTTTTATTTAACTGAAATCTTAAACGATCTTCCTCATAACCTAATTGAATAATCCTAACAAAGAAATAGTTATCTCTATACATTGTAAATATAACAAGGGAATACTTATCTCGATACATTGAAATTATTTTTCGTGTCGATCTTTGAAGTTTGTTCAGAAGAATGGAGCCTGTGACATTGAGCTGCATGTCGGTGACAGAACGCCTGGCTGCTCTGATGCCCTGCGATGATAGCTCCTGCTGCTGCATGCCACGGAGGACAACCGTCATCGTCATATCCATCATCAACTTTGTAGGCTCATTTAAAGCTCTGAAAAGTATTTACCAGATTAAGTTGTGTTAATTAATTTTACTCTTAGGAAGCACCCTGATTATATAAACGCCTAGATACCGTATTGAATGCACTGAAGTCTTTGAGAAGGACTTGAGGAATTACCATTTTTTCTCATTTCTAATTTATCGCTTTGACCTATATAAAGTTTAACGTGACCAATGTCGTAACACCCATTCGAGTCACACACACATTGCGTATAACATGAGCCCTTTAGTGTCTTGGATTGCTCTATCTAGGCATGAATATAATGAAAGACCACAAAGTACGTATATACGTAACTAAGCAGTGTTCGTTCAAACATTAAATGTTTGGCATTCTCACTCAGTTTCAAGCAAACACACGACTTTACTTTCGACGATAGCGGTAGCCGGCTTTTCTTGTTTTGTGCTTACAAGTTGTCCCAAGTTGTTGTTCTCGGGAGCAGTGGCGTGCATTAGGGGAGACCTATGTCCAGCAGTGGACGAGCATGGGTTGATGATGATGAAGTTGTCCAATAACCAACGACTACAGTAGCGACACTTGTTAACAAAATTTATTGCGTGCCTAATGCCTATACCATACCAGCTCATTTTTCATTATTTTCGAGGATGGTGGATATGATATAAAGATACTATGTCAACTTCGTAAGGGATATCCTAGTTACTTCTAAATGTTTAAGCCACAGGGCTCGTGTTTTGGTGCATAACCCAACCTCTCTATTCCATCCATAGAGAAGGCCTGTGCGACAGAAGTTAGGACAGCCAAAGGCTGATGATGATTATTTTATCTGCAGTTTGGTTGCCTCATGGACCTAATGACGAGTGACACTTGCATGAGCACGTACTGCGAGGGGCGACGGTTAGTTGACTCGGTGCGGAAAGTGCTGGTCACGCTGTTCCAGATGGCCAACCTGCTTTTGCTGCTTGCTTCCATCTTTGTAAGTACCAATGTAGAAACCGGGAATAGCCTTGGCAATTGGCCGGAGACAACCGAAGTTTTCAAGTCCAGTTTTTAAATATTAGATTCTGTTCAAAAGAATGGGAGGAACTTCGACAACATAAGGGTGGAAGCCCTCGCCGCGCCTGGTCGTCCGGTGGTGGAAAGGGGAAGCGGGGGATCAAATTATGTAATACCTCCGCATACTCTCCGCGATGTAACCGATAAAACACCGAGAGGCAAGCTACACGTCTTCGGTGGTCAAGGCTCTGGAGATTAGCCTCAACGAGAGCGTCATTTCCTATAAGTCTCTTCGCACGGTGTTCCACCGAGTCCAGTGCATCCAGCTGATACCGAGCAGATCCGTCCCAAAGGTGACAACAGTACTCCAAGCAGGAGCGAACTTGGGCTCGGTGAGGTTAAGGAGCTGCTCAGATGTAAAATATCGCCTGACCTTAGAAAGTATTCCAAGTTTTCTGGCAGCGGTTTTGTAAATGTATGTAAAAAGGGAAATATTTGTGTAAGGGGTGGGGAAGTGTTTTGTAGCGCTTTGCTGAGCATAAAAATGCTTACTTAACATCACAAACGATAAAAAATTTGTAGTCAGATATTATTTTATAAAGTTAGTGAAGAGATAAGTAATAATTATTGAAGTGACTTTCAAATTACTATTATCTTGTGAGTGTATGATCCGCATTATGATAATAGCGATACTGTACGGTATCTCTCATGCGTTGTCTACCCGTAACATATAACAATACATTTGAACTCTCACCGACACAAACACAGCAACACTAGCCATGAGTAACTTGCTGGTTTATAAGTTTGATTGGATACATTGCTGTAATAGGTAGTCACTGCCGGATTTAGGGGAGGGCAACCGGGGCGAAAGCCCCGGGGCCTCCACAAACGGGGGGCCCCCACAATAGACTTCGGAAAAAAAATCTTTCAAATTCCATCTAGTAAACACTAGTAAACATCTTTTCCTTTGATATTTTTTTTTTTGCTCTTTTACCTTTACCTACAGCCTACAGTACTTTGTACATCTAACATACATGATTATTTGATTATATTAATCTTAAATAACAGAAATTATTGATCTATATTAGTTCACTCCAATCAGGCAATCAGTGAAATATCAAAATCTCAAATGGTCCTGATAAGCACTTCCAATTCACTACCCATCTTGAGGGAGTACCCCAATCGCTTAATGGCTGAGTGGAGTGGTACTTGCCGCAGGGCCGAATTTAAGGCAGGGCAGGTGGGGCTGTGGCCCAGGGGCCTCCACGACAGCTTAAAAAATAACAACATTTCGATGAGTTAACAAGAATACAAATCCTAAGTGGCCCGGGGCCTCCACAATCCTAAATCCGGCCCTGTAGGTAGTCCACCATTTTCGACGTGGTGTGTATCAAATAGATTTCACGTACAACAATCACAAATGTAAAATCGGCTTTAGATAGTTGTGCTTACTACCTCCCTTTTATTCATTATAATGAATTGAAATTAACAGGAAAACGCTTTCCTCGTGGACATATACGTATGGTACACCCTCGGTTACATCGTGATGGGGTTCATAGTGACTATATATGAGTTTCTTGTGAAGATGAAGAGGCTCGGGGCCCGCCGCAGTCTACTAACCTTCGTGCCTGAAGTCATATTTTTCTTTGGTAAGATTTTTTTATTAAAGCTTTCTTTATAGTAATATAAGTTATTTACGGGATTGTTACCATGTACCTTGATTTTAGCGAGTTTCCGATATTTCAGCACTGTTGCAAGCGCCATGATCACGGAGTAACTGAAGTAATAGCGGGTAGGTTGTTATTGGCAGACATATCGGTCTACCCTCCGACGAAGTCTTTTATTGGGTTCGATACCCGTACCACTGTTCACATTCTCACTATTCACTCGAAACTGTTCTCGACACACATCACTTACAGTATCGGATCGCGACACGAAACTTTTTTGATTATTTCCGGTTTTACACATACGAACCACAGGATTCCAGACACTCGACAATTTAAACCAAAACAATTTAAACAAGGTAGGTATATGGTAACAATCCCGTAAATAATTTATATTACTATAATGTTAGTGACCATGAAAGTTTAAAACAATATATTAAAGCTTTCTGTCTTAAGTTTAGCAAACAAAGGCACATTGGGCCTGATTGCCAACATCTCTCCTTTTTAACCCACTTTAAGTGCTAATGATTGCAGATGCAGCCGGGAACAACGGCTTAACGTGCCTTCCGAGGCCCGGTATCTAAACAATACATATGCGGCAACCATATTGTTAGCCATCGCCATCTAGATCCCCAAGAAACCGTTATCCTCTTCAATGAGCTATAACTGGACATTATCACCACTTAACGACAGGGGGTAGTGTCATTTGCCTACCTTATATGTCCAATTTTTATTTATTTCAGTGATATTCCGTTGCTTGCCATTGATCGACTTATACCGACGTCACCTCTACAGTATGACTGCTTTGGCACCTGTGAAGTAGAAGTGCTTCTAATTCTAGCGGATATTGATCAAATACATATATAACTCATTATTAGTTCTAGCAAGTATAATAATACTAAACCTATTGTTTGTGCAACTGTAAAAAAACAAAATAGAATTTTTACTTTTCTCGAGGTGTTAGTAACTTCTATGTCCTAAGCGTGAAGGAAAAACTGTACCCCGTTTTAAGCACATTTTATATTATCATCACCAGCCTGTTAATGTCCCCAATGCTGGGGCACAGGCCTTCCTTATGGATGGAATAGGGAGATTGGGCCATGTCCCACTACGCGGGCCCAGTACGGATTGGTAGGTGCTAACGACTGCAGATGTAAAAATGTTATAAATTAACATTTTTACATCTGCAGTCGATTAGAACTCGAGATAGATTTTTGGTCACCAATCGAATGACCGATCACTTCGAAAGTTACCAAACTTCAACGATCGCAGCCGAACGCGCTAACCACTTGCGCCATCTCGCTCCTCATTAACAGTTTAACCTATTATGATAACATGAGTACAGTAGGGACCGAGGCAAAGCTTCTACTACTCCAGACTAATTTTTAATGCAATCAAGGGCGGATCCAGGGGGTCAGGGGGGGGGGTCAGGGGGTCATGACCGCCCACCCCTGGGCTGGATACAGATGGACCCAGCCCAGGGGGATTTTATTTAAGTATTTAATATGCCACGACTATATGACCCCCCCTGGCGCCAAAGCTGGATCCGCCCTTGAATGCATTATGTGTATCAAATATGAGGGTTTACTGAGAATTCAAAAAATAAAGTGACGTCACCTTAAATCCTGTATGGTGGATTAAGTCTTGTATGCTTTCTTACAATATGAGTATGAAATGAAAGAACTTGATGGTAGTATGGGGTTCTTGAAACCCTAAAAAAAAACAAAAAAAAAACATTTCGGAACGTTAGGTGCTATTAACGGATGCGTGGCCAGTTGGAAATCGGGTACCACGACTACGCCTGTAATCCCGGCGCGCATTGGGGGGACTTCGGTCCCCAGTATGTGTGCCGGGTGAAGGGTGCAGGAGCATTGTCTAGTTTTTAGTGGCCCTGTTCAGGGCTATAGGTAACCCTGCTCATTTTATCCGGCCCAAGGGCTGGCTGAAATGAGCAGGGAGGAGTCCCACATACCTTCTCCTCGCTCCCCCGGTGGTTGAAGGATGCGTAAGGCATTTCCCAGACACAAAAAAGGTGCTATTAACGGAATGTCAAGTCAATCCATTAGGTTTTATTTCCTTAACATCTATTTTCCTGAAGTCCATAAGAGGTAGCGTCAAACGAGGTTCGCAGCCAATATAATTAAATATACTGCTATGATTTTTTGACACGAATAAACTTTTATTTCTTCTTTCCTAATTTTACAATTCTTATAATTTTAAAACTTTATCTTCGAGAATGAATTAATTTAATAACTACGCCGTACATCTATGTCATTATTTTGTTTACTGTGCCTTTAATTAGGAACACACCTTTCACTAGGCCTCGTGGTGATTCAAGTACGAAAGCGAATGATTTTTTTGCCGTCCCACGTATACCTTCGATAGCTCAGTTGGTAGAGCGGTGGACTGTAGCTGGGAGCAATTGTAATCCATAGGTCGCTGGTTCAAATCCGGCTCGAAGGAGATAATTTTTATACTTAAGTATAAAACGTTTGATTTAACACTGTGGCGCTTGATTTCTTTAGTAGTGTCCAAAAATTGCGAACCTGGGGGCCATTCGCCTAAAGGAAATGCTTTGGAAAACTAACGCTTACGATTTCATTTTGTTATTTCTAGCCGCCTGAGGTTTTCAAATGCCTCGCGCTCTTTTTTTTCTTTTGCATTGGTTGTTGGTTGGCATAGCAATATTAAAAAAAAATAGCGCGAGGTATTTAAAAACTTTCGGCGGTCAGAAATAATAAAATAAAATAGAAAGCGTTAGCGTTTTCCATAGCATTTCCGTTAGGTAAATGGCCCCCTGGTTTGGACCCTCAGCGAAGTGGAAGTTCAAGGAAGTGGACGTTCTGGGAAAGACAAATTGAACCGACTGGGCATCCCGGTAATAGGAGTTAACCCAACCGAAAGGAAAAATATAAAAGAAAAAGCTCTTTCAAAAAGAAGCTTTTTTATAAATGAGATAAAAAGAATAAAATTTCCTTTATAACTTTTACTACCACCCACCTACCTTTCATGTCATTACACAATTTATATAATATAAAAGCTTGTCACGAGATTTACCTGTGTAGATAAACAAAATTTGATCCGATTGGTTTAAATTCTATAAATTTTCGATCTGTATAAATACCAGTACTTAGTACTTACCTACTTAAATCTGGCAAAGAGCTTATATATTTTAAACCTTAATTTCTTTATAAGTTGACAGTAAATGAAAATTTTATTCTTTGAAGAAAATTTAAATGTAAACTTGTTTTTAAAGTTTTTTCTTTTTAATTCTTTCCATTTCCGAAAGCATCAATTTTTTCCAATATATTTTCCACCTTATGTAGTGTTTAGGTTTAACATTCAAAATCAATAGTGACGTGTCGTCCGTACAAAATTAACAAAAAATCAAAGTCATTATAGCTTTTTAATATTTTTTCTTTTAATATTTTTGTACTATCTACTATATACACGGTGAATATTAAATATCTATAGAAAAACACATCGTACAACAACGTAAAATCTAATTAACGTGATAAAAACTAAACTATTTAACACTCGTCGCCTCGCCGTCGACCGTTCTTCAGCAAAAAACACTTAATTACGTAACTTTCAATACAAATTGGAAGCCTTCACTATTCATTATTATTACACAAGCGTTATTTTGTCTTAGAACCGATGAGATATACCAATCAAACATATAAAGTTTGGTAAACATTTCACGATGTTCTGTACTGTATTGAAGTTTAAGAAATAGTTGAGGTTACCCTTTGATGTGACTGTGTGTTAGAAGAAATATAATTTCATAATGAGAATTCTTACCGATTTTAGTTGAGTATGCATATTTGTAGAGCCAAGGATTCCATAAAATACAGTGTTTAAATTTTTGTTCTACAACAAATATTGACGAAGTTATGACCAAATTACTAAACGAGTTTTCGGCTGGCCGCGTGGTGGATGTGACGTCACCACGCTACTGAAGTCCGACTGGAGTGAAAACCACGATCGAGCTCTGTGACGTCACTCGTTTCGGCCGCCGGTGAATATTGGCTACCATAAAATTAGTTATAAAATCGCAACGAATGAACCGATTTCGATGATTTAAAAAGTATATTAATTAAAAAGCTTATTAGTTCATTATACTGTTGATTTTGAGTTGATTTGTGGAGCTAGTAATGATCCTCATTGTGAACATGACCAGAGACCCCAGCACGAGTTTTTGACAGTTCCGTATAGTATCGTAATCATCAAAGGAGACGGTATGGAGGGTGGTAGTCAGTCTCCGGCAGACTCCAAATATTTATGATGATTATGTAGAAAACTTAATTTTTTTGTTTGACAAAAAATTAGAAATTATCTACATCCGTTTTTTTTTATAATTATTATAAAATAATATCATTATTGATTGGCAAATGGCAAGTTTATATTCTATTCAATTGGTCACTAAAGCAGTGATAATTATTCTGTCAGGTAATAGGTATTTGTGGGTATTCTATTTCAAGAAGAATTAATCATAAATTGGTAAAAAAACGAGCGAGCCTTACAGTAGTCGCGTATGATGTGTAACATTTGAAACCTCACCTTATATTAGTAAAAAAAGAAATAAAACCTACTACAAAAGGAATAAGCCATTTGAACATTGTTCTAAAATCAAAACAAATAGCGCGCGCTTTCCCAACTTTCTGTTAAACACTTCCGTCCCATTTCGCGAAATCACTCCGACCAATAATTTCACCACGATTTCAAGAATATCATGCACGACTGGCCTGCTTGACATTTGCCATAGTGATTGAGTTGATGTTATAAGCTGCCACACACTAAAAATATGACGTTACTTATGACAGGGTGGCCATTATCTTTGCAAAATTGTACATTTTCAAACACGGTTTAAAATAAATCGGAAATAAATAAATTACGGAGCTGTAAAAACCTCATGCTTAGGCCTCTGTTCCTATTTTGTTCTAACTTAATAATAAATATATTTCTTAATTAAGAAATTATTTAAAATAGCAAATGCATAAATGCCTAAAATTCTAACGACCCGCACTCAAAGACGTCGGTACACTTTCGTCGTTCATTTCAGTTGAAGCATTGTCATCACAATAGAATGGGACATGTGACTAATGAAACATTAAATTTGACGTCTCCGAATGAGGAGACAAGTAGTATTAAACACAAGCTATTTATGAAAAATCTTTACACAATAAATGTTAATAAATACGATTAAGACATAATTCTGTGGTGAATACAAATACTATTTCAACGACTACACATATGGGTTTTGGGCATATTGCATTAACACTTGGCTTATGTTACAAAGGCACATGTTTCACATCAAACGGATGTCACGTTATTTCTACTGGCAAGTCGCATGCTCAGTGAAATTCTGGTACCGATTCTGGCATGATTCTCTAAAGCTAAACTTAAATTTGACAACAGTGTTTCCCTGTCATTCTTTCTTCTCCTTCTTCTTTTATGATGACTTGCGTTGTGACTTAGCACAGCTCCGCCAATGTCAAGTGATTAGCCATTACACGTAAGGGAATGACAGTTAACAATCAGAATTTTGGTTACCTATTTTATAAGCACTTTTACCTGTAAAGAAAAGCGTCACAAGCAGGACAACACAAACATAAAACAAGTAAAGCGAGGAGCTTTGTTTCAATCTTAGTTTGTTATGGGAAATAAATTTGGCCAAGAGCTTGAGGGTTGAGTAATCACATAAACATAGTAGGAGTTTCATGCTTATAGGACGAGGAATAGTGGGAGGTAAAATGTCATAGAGAGAGATGTTTAATTTGGGGCAGTTAAAGAAAAGATGATCCCCTTTACCATCCTCGGTTCCACAATCACATGTGGGGCTGTCACGTATTTTTAACCTAGCCAAGTGAACTGGGGTAGTGGCATGACCTATCCTAAATCTACAAATTGTAGAGACCATTCTGTCATTCTTTATACAGAATGAAAAGGAAAGGCTGTTGTCAAATTTAAGTTTAGCTTTACAGAATCATGCCAGAATTGACACCACTGACCAATTAGTAATTAGGACCAATTATAAATTATTGGCCAAACTGTGCTCAACTACAGGCTTGTGTTGACACTTCTTTGTATACTACAATACCCATTTTTACCCCTGTTACTATTCGGTAAGGTGTGGTTGACTCTCCAATGCTATTTGCATGTAAATAAAATACTATAAACAGCGTTAACTAACATAAGCTTTTGCCTGAATGGAATCAGTATTTCTTTGAGTGTGTGAAAAATGTTGATAGTTATTATGACTGCAGTTATATGACAGACAGTATTATGGAATAATAGGACTTCTTCTCAGGGATGAAACGATACGAGTAAATACAAGTCATTACTGGATACTTTCCGTACAATACTATACTTTTTGTATCGATACTTTGAAACTAAGTATTAAGAAAGTATTGGTCAAAAGTAGGTATGTATTTGCATCGGTAAACCAATATCACAAACAACTTGCTGCTGGCCAGAAGCGGTGGTGTGCTAACTCAAAAGTCTGTTTTCTGTGAAAAACTCTACTATTTGTCTCTCTGTTTTCTGTGAAAAACTCTTTTCCAAAGCTGGCGCAAAAATCGTTACATCCAAAAATCTTTTAGAACAGACAAACACTTTTAAAAATTGATATTTTTCGAGAGTGCTACAAGAACTTACTTTATTTTATATATTTTTTTATTTATATCAATACTCATTACTGAATTTTTATTTACTTAGTTGTTGTTTGTCATAGTAAGTAGATTACTTACTGTACAAAAATTATTGATATTAGTAAGTATCGATGCTAATTAACTATCGATATTTTACGACAGATGCCGTATCGAGTAATAGTACCAATATCTCAGTAGTATCGTTTTATCCCGACTTACTGTTTAGAAGGCGAAGCAGAGATTTCATTTCATTTATGAAGGGAATTGTAGACATACTTGTGTAGTTCAAATATATGAGTACACTGATACAAAAAAATCTATAAAATTATTTTAAGTTTAAAATGTGTTACCATACTCCTTTAATGTTAATTAATGTAATAAAATACAATTTAATTAAAATACATACAATCGACTTTGAGAGACAATCATATGCATTATTTATTATCAAAATCCTGCTCTGCAGCAATTTTAATAATGACACAACTTCACCTCCGACAGACATGAAGAGTATAAGTATTCATACATTTAAGTGCATTAATACCTCCACAGTAATACATTTAAATCATTACTGAATCATCATCTTTAAAAAAAACTGATAAATATGACAAGGTATACGGTATGATTACTTAAAACTAAGTAAGGCTTTATTTTATGTCCTTTAAAAATTATAATTAATTGCAAAAAGGACCATTATTATAGATTTATTATTATACACTCTTGTTTTTATATTAACTAACGAAGTTTTGATGAATTTATTTTTAGTTTGACTACAGTTTCTTAGAGGTAAATTAAAGACTTTGCAGCTGTGGTAAAGTCGACTCTTAGATGAGGCGTAGCTTGCAGCTTGCTTGCTTATATGTCGCCTTAGGATAAAATTCTATGTTTAATATCTCTCACATTACCTACAAATGTGCACTGGCAACTTTGCAGCACCAGTGTAGTGTTGCCGTTAAAACACAATTTGTAGGACACATTTTCGAATTCATGAAAACTTTTGGCACTAGAAGACATTGACAAATCGAAAGTTACCATTCGACGGCTCCTGCTGTGAGATCATACCTACTAAGAATAATAATTAATCATAAAAAAACTTACTTCACGATAACAAAATCAATGTGGACTACCAAAGCACGCTGAAAATTAAATCGTTTTACTATTTGAAGGATGGTGTCCATCACTCAATCAAACCGAAGAAGACCTGCTACCGCCTAACTTTATTGCTATAGCTGTTGCTATGATCTGACGCCAGCCCGACATGTAATAATACAAGATTATGCTTATTAAGCAAACCATTAGAAAATATCAACAAAGCAAAACTATAGAAAAAGCAATTAAGTTAGTTGGACCTACAGGAAAAAATAACCTCTTCTAAACAATGAATCAATCAATGATTTTTATAATCTCAAACAGAAATTTTAGCTTCACTTATTATTGGAGTTCATCATTGTTGCAGCAGACCTTTAATTTTTACAAATATTTCTATAAAAATCTAAAGAATTACATTTTTAATGTAGATGCCTGTGATTTCGTATCTCATAGAAACATTCATGCACATGATTTGAGCTGGTTCTATATGCCTAGTGTATGTAAGGAATTAATAATTGCGACTGTGAAATTAATTGACTTTGAATAAGATCTGGGGTTCTCAATTGCAATTTTTTATGAACATTTGTCATAAAATGCTGTCATCAACAAACCGAACATTCCTGCAAAGATAACTTTGTTGGAGATTCAGTTGGAAATGTCTTGTAATTTCTCTACTTGCTTTTGCCAAGCTGAATATATAACAATTAACTTCATAGCATTGTTTGGAAACAAGTGGCTACACTGGAACTGGACTTTTGTATATTAACATCAAAATTTTTTTTCTTCTATCTTATTTTATAATTCTCTCTTTATCACATGGATAATGAAGAATAAAAAAGTAAAACAATAGCTCTTTCAAAATGAATGACAATGGCCAATATAAAAAATCGGTGTTCAGATCCATTTTATAGATATATATCATGATAAATAATGCACATAATTAGAGAAAAGTCCGAATTTATATAGTTTTAAGCATGGTAAGAATCTCTCTATTTAGCATAGAACACAATCTCTATGTGAACTTTTTCTGAGAAGTTTTGGTGTATACTCTCACTTAACCTAACCCTTTATTCACTCTTCCTATCATATCTCCTAATACATCTCTGCTTACATTTTTTTACTGAATATTTTCTATAATTCACAAAGAACACAGATTTCGTAGGTTAGTGTATTAAAACTTTTACTACATTATTCTTAGAACCTGGCAAAAAATACAAAAAATTCCAGCACAGATTTACATAATCAGATAACTTGTATTCAATGGTTAATAATCATGCAACACAAAACATTTTTGGTCCCTTGCAAATTCAGTCCAAAATGAAAAAGCTTAAATATTGAACAAGCAATAAACAAAAGCGATATTTATAATGCAATTCGCATGACGATGTCTTCATTGTATGACTGGATCTTGTTGAATAATAAATAATTATAGGATATTTGCTAGGGTAGGTAAGATACGATTCGAAATGTTTTATGCATTATATACAAAAAATCGAAATTAACCGATGATTTAAGCCCACTTAATAGTGTAGGAGCATTGTAGTTCCTACTAATATTTACACATAACGATAATATGAAGTTCCAATTATAGATATTTAGACAGCTTTTTTATCATAAAACATATCATATTCGATTACACAAAAGCTTTTTTTATAATTTTGAGGACAATATAAACAACTGGACAGCAATTATTAAATTATCAATTCCGTCAACATAAGACTGTGCCTTACCGAACACAATGATCGAATCCACATTTTCTCTCTTGCTCACTTATTTCACTTACACTAAACGAGAGTACACAAAACCACAGCACAACACTGAGACTGTTTAACTGACACTTTGGTTGGCTATTGAAACAACTGGTTGTTGGTTGTTGGCCGATATCACTGTGGAGCCCGGTGGTATCTTCTGCGGTACCATTCCGTCTATATGTCTGTATTTCTTGAGCCTCGTCCATTGACCGTTGTTGTAGTTCATTTGGAAATGCATCTCAGACAACATGGTAAGGTATGTGTCGTCAGATTGCAGTACGTTCTCGATGTTCTCCGATAGTTTTATCGTGACAATGTTGCCTAGGTTCGGACAAGGATTATCTGCAAAAGGATGTGAAAAGTTTTCATTAAAAATTCTGTTGTTGTTTAGAAAAAACGTAATTATGTAAAGTGACCACTGCATTTAAAACTTTCCGTTATCTGTGGCACAGCTTAAATTCTGACATTACTTGTTTGAAATTCAGCTTCTTTGGGGTTTTGGATTCATTGGAGGGCGGTTAATTTATAATCATACAATGAAACGTTAATTTGACATGAAAGGCATGATGGAATATATTTACGAAAGTTACGTATAATAATGTATTATTTTAAACAAAGACCCCACTCACCCCTTGATCCAGCCATGAATCCGAGAATGAGCGCCTTCTCCGGTCGGGTGACGCGGTTCGCGTTTCGGAACATGTCTTGTGCTTCCAACATTTGTTCGCGCTGCAAAACACATAAAATAGACAATATTCATTATGATCATATAAAAATAGAAACCAAAGTTGAATAAATATATAGAGACAGATCGAATAGGAATGATAACTAACTTTTTTTTCACTGTCTATCAGGTATGAGTAGATTAGAATTCCGTTTATTTTACCCTGTCATCATCCCTTTTGTGATGAAGAATGTGTCTCTACACCTAGCATATTCCTATAGAATTCTTGTATTTGAAAAATACAATTCTCTTTTTCAAATAGTGCCCCAAAGGAAATACATTAAAATACCTAAATTAAAAAAAAAGTTTTATTTTTTTATTTTTAACCTACATCTCTGTTTGTGAAATCTTTGTAAGCTGAATAAATCATTCCTTCATTGATGAACAGTTACGAGACTACGGGTTTCCTTGAGCAGGGATTTAAATTAACTAAATGGCATGAATCCTATTCTAGTCCTGATATTATTGATGTGAAAGTTAGGTATGTTTGTAACTCAATAACGAAGGATTAAGATGAGATTTAGCCCACATATAGTTTTATAAATGGATTCAGATAAATGACACTTTTTGTCCCAGATAAATTTAAATGTTAATATTCCACAGGAATGGGATTCTCAAAAACTAACTAAGATGCGAACGAAGTCGCGTGCGGATGTTAGGTGTATTATAATGAAATTTCTTTACTTACCGTGCCATTAATAGCCTCCCTCTATTGAAGGCAAGTAAGTAAAGAAATTCTCTGCGTGTGTGCCATAACAGAGGGGATATTAATAGTCCGATGACAATGACTTACCGTAAGCGACAATCCCCTTCGTGGCAAAAGCGGTTGCTGTTGAGCGTTTTGTTGAACCGGCGTCTGAGCCGCTTGCTGGACTGGTTGCTGAACCGGTTGAGTTACCGGTTGCTGAACAGGTTGTTGGACTGGCTGCTGCACCGGTTGTTGAACTGGCTGAGGATTCTGCTGAGCCTGCTGCACTGGCTGTGCTGCCATCTGTACCTTTGTAAGGTGGAAGATGGTAATATAACATTGATAAACGTAGTCAGCGTAGTTATATTTCTATCTAATAAATTTCTTGGGTTTTGAAAAGATTAAGATAAAATTGGAAGTTCATTGTAATATTTGATACATCACGCATGCACTAAAATCACTAAATATAACAAATAAAATTTTAAATTAAGTAATTGTGTAGTGACTATCATCCATTATTTTTTCAAATTTATAGTTCAGTATATTTATTTCATTTAAACATACAAATAATTACAATTATAAAGTGTTCATGACATTGCATTGTTACAAAAAACATTATTTTTTTATGTATGCCTTCGAAGGCAATAAAAAATATATAGCTTACCGGATGAGCGATTGTCTGCGGTTGTAACGCTGGAACTGGGACGCCTGTTTGAACAACACCAGGTGTGACCTATAATAAAATAATAAAAAAAATGATGTGGTGTCGTGGGACACCAGGTAGGAACGAAGTTGCTTCGGCTAATGTAGAATCGACACAAATTGCAAACTCGCTTGTGTATGCGACTGTCGCGCCTGCGCACGTCTCATTTAACGGTTTTATTCCACGCACTTTTTTCCACAGATTTTTTCTTACGATTTTACTATCACATTTTTTTCAGTTCGGTCGCGCAGCAAAATCCCTATCCCCTCCAAGCCTGCCGTAAGGAACTTCGTTCCAATAATAAATAAGAGACAACTCAAAATAAATTATTTAAAATTATTCAATCCCGAGACCTATACGTGGTTTATTCACCTTTACAGACCCAGGTTGCAATTTTAGAAGTTGCGTTAGTGATATTTATTGATAGGTGATTTGAGGATACCAAAATAATCATTTTGTTGGGGTCGCCTATAAACACCCAGGATACTAAAGAGTCGCCCAGGTATCGACCAAATAAGGTAAGCGGTCAGAGACTATGAAATCTTAATAAAGTGGACGAGGTTTATATAATAACTTTGACCAGGTTCTACTGAATAGGTTTTTCAAAATCTTTCTAACACTGAATATAAAAACATACCCAAATTTATGACATTCTGAACTTATTAATTAACGAGGAATAAGCTTAGACTAGATACATGCCTTAAATAAAACTAGTTTTCAACGGGTTAATGCACGAAACTTTATTTATTTATTGACGTTTCGCAGCCTTTACAGGCTGCTTCGTCGGAATCATTTTTTTTATTTAATTTTGTCGAGCTACCTTCGAAAGACTTAATTTAACGAAACGTCAATAAATATATAAAGTTTCGTGCATTAACCCGTGAAAAACTAGTTTTATTTAATGAGTGATGTGCGTGAAAACCTAAGAAACACATACATGCCTTATATTCTAACGACCCGCACTCAAAGACGTCGCTACACTTTTGTTTGAATGAGTTGAAAGCATTGTTATCACAATAGAATGGGACAATACATGACTAAAGAAATATTAAATTAGTTATTAATAAAATATTAAAAACATAGATTAACTGATCCAAGCTTAAGAATAAGCTTTATTTTAGCGTTTATTAATAAGCGATCAGCATCGCGAGTGTAGTACAAAAAAACCAAAGTGAACATTTCTTTAAAAATAAAAACTTGGTTTTCAAATTCAGGACAAAGGATCTGACTAAATATACTTAGACTGGCCATAAATACTGTTACAACTAAAAACAACATAATAATGCATTTAAATTTGGAATCTGTCATTCCCATATGAATATTCATTGTAAAAAAAGGGCGCCAAGATCGAAAGAGTTAAGCGGGAGTTCCTGTGAATTTTGAATAAAATTCCTTAGTCTTTTATTTCTGCTAAATTTCTCTTAAACTTACTTATTTTATCTTGACTTCGTATAATCTTTAATATGAGTGACGAGAGTGGGGGCAGAAATATCTGCCCTCAAAATAAAACTTTTGGACGCAGAAGATTCTCCACCAGAAAAATGGCGGTTAATTTTATCAACAGCAAAAAAGGATTATTTAAACATTATCGTTAAATTTATACTGAAGATTTCAAGAAGGAATACCCCATTTTGGTATCCCCATTTTGATCCCTTAAAACAAGCATGCAGCAGCAAATATGCAGGCCGGCAAGGTAAGGATGGCTGGCGTGGCAGGTAGAACTGCTGTACCAGCTATCTTCGCGTCTGGACTCCACCGTCATTCAACACCAAGTAAGGAGGTATTCTGACGGACCTATTTATAAAAAAAAAAGGAGACTTATGTCTAGGACTCACCGGTTTGATATTCTGCAGCAGCACAGCTTTCCCGCCAGGCTGTAGAATGACAGCCGAGGTATTCAGCAAGTTTTGGGCAGCCAATAGTAAAGGCTTGCCTCCCGCCTGCCCCGCTATCAGCAACTTCGGCTGCTGACCCAACACGATGGGCTTTGCTCCGGTGCCCTGTGAAGATATAGGAACGTTTTATATAATACTGGTGTCAATTCTGACACGATTCTCTAAACCTAAACTTAAATTTGACAATAGTGTATCCTTGTCATTCTCTATACGGAATGAAAAGGAGAGATTGATGTTAAATTTAGTTTTAAGTTTAGAGAATCACGCCAGAATCGACACCATTGTCACGAACGCTCTCGAACTAAAACCACGAACATACTGGAAACAGATATTTATCCAGAACGCCGCGGTTTGAGGACGAATGATGTGGTTCATTCTAATAATAATAAATATTTTTAACACTCACACCAATTAGCGTGGCCCCAAAGTAAGCACTAAGGCCCGTATTACAGAATGACAACTAAGTGTTGATCTTTACTTGAGTACAGTTAGAAAGGGATATCGCTATGTTGTATTTATACCGACATCCCTTTCTAACTATGCTCAAGACTAGATCGATCACTGAGAATCTTTCTATAATACGGGCCTAAAAGGCTTGCGTTATGCGATACTATGGTAACGGATAGAATACAGATACTGTACATATATAAGTATATTTATATAGAAATACATATTTAACAAATACTCATATTCGTCACACAAACATCTACCCCCACCGGGATTCGAACCCGGGACCCCTCGAGTCGGCGAAACCATGAAACCCGGCGTACAAACCACTCGGCCACGGAGGTCGTCGAGCCGGTCGTGAGCCTTATGCAATTCACATATTCACAAGTTTGATGCAAGTATTGTATACTATACTAGCTGACCTAGCGAACTTCGTACCGCCATAAAAAAAATTAATTAAAAAAACATTGTCCAGCGGACAAAATTGTGAATCTAAACCATTCTCAGATCCCCTTGAACACACACAAAAAATTTCATCAAAATCGGTCCAGTCGTTTAAGAGAAGTTCAGTGACATACACACTCACAGAAGAATTATATATATAAAGATAGGTACATGTTTTATACGTAATACATGGCATCTGTATTGACGACCTCCGTGCCCGAGTGGTTTGTACGCCGGGTTTCAAGGTGTCGCCTACTCGAGAGGTTCCGGGTTTGAAACCCGGTGGAGGCAAATGTTTGTGTGAAGAATACGTGCTCTTGTACTCCAGTCATGGATGTTTAATATATATTTCTATATATATATACTTATATATGTACAGTTTTTACTGTAATAAGACATCTTTTTTTTATAATAAGTAGAACTGCATTCACAGTATTTTTTAAATCGCTTGCTACTACTGGGCATCAAATTCCTGAAATTTACTTGAAAAAACACGACGTATTTTATGATAACCACCGAAAAAATAATCCTTTTTATGATTGGATGGTTTTTTTTCTTAAATAACATAGTTTTTATTTATCTTTCCCTCCGTGTGAGAAACCCGTGGGACGCCCTGTATATCGTTTAGTATATAGTTACCTGCACGAGCACAGGGCTGGCGCGAGGCTGAGCGGCGGGCGCAGGGACGGACGCAGGGGTAGGGGCGGGGGTACGCGGGCCGGACTCGGTTCCCGGCGCTGCGCCCTCCGCCCCTGCGCCCGGAGCTGAGCCGCCTGCACCCGACTCTGCTGCGGCCGCTGGTAAACGAACACATTTATTTTATTTTATTTTACTAATACAAACCATACACATATAAGCAACCACTTAGTTAAGGTATTGAAATCTCAAAAGTTATTTCTGTTATAAATATTCTTCGCTTAGGAATCCTAAATTAAAATGGCCGCTTGCAATAAGAAAAATACTAGCTTTTATAAACTTTGAAGCCATTTTATAAAATGCTAGTAAAATCGCTCAATAGAGAATAATAATTAACATTTGCAATACAAAAATAAGCAAACACTTAGGTAAGGTATTGAAATCTTAAAATTTCTTTCTGTTATAAATATTCTTTGCTCAGGAATCCGAAATTAAAATAGCAACATACCGTGCCAATCTAAATGAGAACAAAAGTGTCGCAGAAGCATATGTTGTCAAGCATTAAGTCTTGTAACAGTTTAATATCATCACCAGCCTATTAATGTCCCCACTGCTAGGGCACAGGCCTTCCTTATGGATGGAATAGGGAGATTCGGCTATGACCCACCACGCGGGCCCAACGGCTTAACGTGCCTTCTGAAGCACGGAGGAACTCGAGATAGTAAAATTTTCGGTCACCCATCCAATGACCGACCACTGCAAAAGTTGCTTAACTTTAACGATCGCAGCCGAACGCGCTAACCACTTCCGCCATCGAGCTCCTCATTTAAATTAAGGGAATTCGTACGGGGCATCGAAAAAATACCACAAGTACAAACACAAGATAACGAAACACTCCCCTTTGCACATGCAAATGGTCGTTTATGTCAATATTATACAATCGCGTAATGGCCATGCTGTTTTTTGTCAATTGTTTTAATATGTAATTATAAATAACAAACGACACAAACACACTGAGATTTATTTTGTAACAGTCACTGTAACAATGGGCAAACTGTGTCTCTCATAACCTTTAGAAAGGCGTATATTTTCTGTATGCGGTTTAAATGACATAAAACCGGCCAAGTGCGAATCGGACTCACGCACGAAGGTATTGGTTGCTTTCCAATTACAGAGCATAATGCGACTCAGTGCCGCACAATGCCGAATTATGCTGATGCTTAATTGGAACGTGAATTAGTTTTCAAATGCACCAGCAGAGTGCGCTAAGTTCAGTGTTGAAAAAAAAGTCAATGTTTGTACCTTCATCCATACTTATATTTATTTTTTTAACAGTTTGAATTAACTTTGATTGATTAAAAAAAACTATTTAATGAAACGAAAGCTTTAATAATTTTTCAACAATAAATAATATTACTTACGATAACATATAAATAAAACATTTCGATCAATGCCAACTTAAAGAAAAAACACTTGTTAATTTTCTGTCACTGGGTTGGTACGATTGCACGCATCACACGAAAGCATTACTTTTGAGAGTGCTCAATTGTGCGAAGCGTTGCTGTAATTGGAACACTCAACGTTAAGCATTATGCCGCATAATGCGCTATAATGCTGTAATTGGAAAGCTACCATTATCTATACAACATAGACACTATAATATAATATGGATAAAAATGGCAAAAGATCACGTCTGTTGTATGGGAGCCCCCCTTAAATGTTTAGTTAATTTTAATTAAATTCTTTAATTTTAGCGCTGTCCAATCCCTGTAACATCAGCACCACAATTTATATTATAAAACGATTTTTATCGCGTTTTACTGTCTCTACCTCCATAGTAGTTTGAAAATAGTGCGTGATAAAAACGCGTTATATATCATATCGCTAGGGGATTAGGAGTCGTAGCACGTTATAGTGCGTTTTAAAGATTACAATAAGAGCAAAAGGGACGACTACTATTTTTTTCGTCTATCAGATAGATTATCAAAAAGTATTGGACGCGTATTCTTTCTTTATTCACATAATCAAAACATAACAGAGATATATTAATTTGAAATGTCGCATGACGTCACGTTTTGGTATATTTTTACTTAATAGTGACGTCACGAACCCGCACTCCTAAACTTTCCTAGACAAAAGAAAAAATAAACGAATAAAATCAATATTAAATAAATATCGCTCGTGGCTTGGGAAAACAGTAATGCCGTTCGCATAACCAATTCCCAAGCGGCTCTTATCAGAGTCAACAGAAAAAAGATGCTGGACATTGCATCAGCCGTCAGCATCTGCCAATTAACCATTATGACCAAATATAATTGGAATGACAACAAAATGCAAATCAATGTTTATGTGCAAGAACGATTGTCGCACCAAGAAACTTCGTCATTCATTATCGAAGTCATGCCTGGACTTCACCATCACTTAACATCAGGGGGGTAGAGTTATTTGTCGTACATATCTATAAAAAAATCAACACTGATCACAATGCTCAAATTAAGCAAATGTCTTTAAAAAAATACCAATCGCATATGCTCATAATATTGTCTGTCTACTACTGTACATGTCTTCTCAGCTCCGCTTCAGTAGAAATAGTATTAATGGAGTTGAGAAGAATAAGAGCGTGCGCTGCGTTAAGCAAAAGCACGGAGCGGGCGTCCGCTAATAAATATAAAATAACATAAAACAAACAATGTTTTATGTTTCATAGAGCAGCGCTGCGTGAGGCAGGTCTCTATGAAATTACATAAAAACTGCACGCGGAGCGGATGCCCGCTCCGTGGCCCGCTTAACGCAGCGTAGGCTTGCAAGTATCTCCTGTCAACGGATCCTATCCGATCGAACAATCAGAATTGGTGCTGCGCGAAGCTGAGAAGTGTCTCAAAAAAATACCATTCGCATTGCTCAAAATACACTGCTCTTATCCGCGCCGCTTCAGAGGAAACAGTATTAATGCAGTTTAGAAGAATAACATCAAAATGTACAGCGCGCGGAGTTGAAACTGAGTCGTCCTGATCGGAGTTGTTGCATTACTTTATTCAATCGATCGATAATCGATAATCCGATCTTACAATCAGTGACAAAATCAACATTAACGCGAGCGAAGCCGAGGGCAAAAGCTAGTATTTACAATAATTCTTTATCACTTTTTCATTGTTGTTATTTCAATTTTAACAGTTCAGGTCACCTATGTCATCCGTGATGGTGACTGGAATCTAACGATACCATACATCTAAATCGGATCAGGCATTCGGAAGTTATGGTGGAATAAATACTTAAAACAAACATGAACCCTGAAAACATTACAGCCTTTTTTTGGGCAGTCGTGTAAAAACGGGACCTAATTTCTATGACTCCACTGTCCATCCGTCTGTCACCAGGCTGTATCTTATGAAACGTTATAGCCAGACAGTTGAAATTTTCACAGAATAACAGATGATGTATTGCTGTTGAAGCTATAACAACAATAGATTAAACTGAAAACAGAATATTTTTTTAAAAAATAAAACGTTTACGGATCTCTTGCAACAGACGTGACGTTTTGCCGTTTTTTGCTTGATATTTAAATAGTGCCGATATTGTATAGATAAATGGCGCGGAACTCTTCGTGCGTGAGTCTTTTATGAGTTATTTCACTATTTCTGTGGTGTTAAAAGAAATTCGATCGAGAAGTCCAATAGGATATCGGCAGCATAGCCGTTAGTACTTTCGCCCTAATAGCGAAAGACACTTACTTAAAACCAGCCTTACACGTGGGCCGACTGGAAAAAATTGGGTTAAGTAAAATTACCCTTACATTTATATTTATAATGCTAAAAATTCAAATATTCTCAATTTATTAAATTAATATGACTCAGTGATGAAACATTACCCCCCCTAACATAATTGATAAACAAGGAATAAGCTTAGACTAGATACGCCGTGGCATATTATCAAAGGATATTTGTCATTCTATGGACAAAGACAAAACATGGAGTAACTAATCAAAACTTATTCTTTGTTTAATTATAAGCGGGTACATGTTGACAACTTCAAAATTGAAAACAATAATGTACCTACATAATAATTGTATACCCCAGCACTTCTTGAGCGATGAACATAGTTAAGGAAGCCTGCGCAGTAGCAATTTCACATACAAATACGTCAACTGCGCACGTTTATTTGTTTGTGGTTTTTTGCTCAAGAAGTTTAGAACTTAATCTTTGTAATGGATCAGCTGTGCTTACTGCTTAGTGCCATTTCAATAGCTGACCCATTCTTTTGAACACCCTGTTTACATAGTACTATTACCAAGACAACTTTAAAAATAGAAAGGAATCCCATTATATTTTCTTTCAACTATCAAGAACGACAAAAAATATGATTAAACTATAAGGGAATAGTAGAGTTGAGGACTGTACTCACGTGTGGCAGCGTCTTCTGTCTTGGCCGGGAACAGCCCTTTCGCGTAATCTGGCGGCGGGGGCGAGGGGGGCGCGGCTGGTACTGGCTTTTTGGCACCCTCCTCCATTTCTACAATATAGATATATTAACATGGGTATGTCTCTGCCTGTAATTAGTTAGAATATTTGGTCTGTTATTTTTTACGCTAACTCTTTGCGAGAGCTTGAGATGAGTGTATGTATATTGGAAGTAAGCAAATATTTTTTAAGTAAGAAAATATGTCTCTAAGTATGAACTGAGCGATACTCGCATTCAATATATAGATAATCTATGGACCGCCCCATCGTCTCATCTCTCTAAAACTTACTACACTGTTTTGTTGATTAGAGCAGGGATTTCGATTAATTTTTGACAGCAGAACCTTTTTAAAAATAAATTGGCGGAACCAAAGTAGGGGTTCCGCCAATTTATTTTTCCTTTGTTTCAAATCGTATATCGTGATTTTTGTAATTAACAACAAAACAAAATCCCCAGAACCCTGCTACATATTTACTGTCGTATAAACTACAGTCATATTACACATAAGAAAAAAAACGCGGAACCCCAAGATGAGGTCTACGGAACCCTTGGGTTCCGCAGAACCACTGGGTTAGAGAACGGAGAACCCTCAGTCCATTCTTGGTCTGTATGTGTAGTAGTGGGTATGTGTGTGCCTAAGTGTATGTGTAGTAACTCACCCAGCTTCCTCCTCTTCTTGATCTGCGCATGCGTGGCGGGTTGTTCCGTAATGTCCAGCAGCTTGATCCCGGCGCGCGGCGGCTGACGGGGCGGAGCGCCCGTGGGCCGGGGTGCTCCACCTGCCCTGCCCGCCCAGCGGGACGGGAGGCCTTTCAAGGGCGCTGTACCGTAAGAACAATATCGTATAACTTCACACTCATTGACATAAAATAAACAGAAATGTGTGCTGGGACACATAGTAGAACATAGTTCGACAACCTCCGTGGCCGAGTGGTTTGTAAGCCGGGTTTCAAGGTGTCGCCTTCTCGAAAGGCCCTGGATTCGAATTCCGGTGGGGGCAGATGTTTGTGTGATGAATATGAGCATTTGTACCCCAGTCATGGATGTTTAATATGTATTTCTATAAATATATCCTTATTTAAGTATCAGTATAGGTATCCCCTATAGCCTAGTATCCCATAACACAAGCCTACAGTGCTTACTTCGGGGCTAAGTTAATTGATGTGTTTAAAATAAGTGAAACTCAACGGACAGGCAGAAATACCAATATCTTGCATTTCTCTCGCTCCGCGCGATATATCATCTACCACCTCCACGCGGCCGCAACGCTTTTTCGAGACAGCAAAATCCTAATACTCCCAGTCTATATTGTTTTAAACTTTCAGGGTCATGAACTATATAGTAATACTAGCTGACCCAGCGAACTTCGTACCGCCCTAAAAAAATAGGGGTTGTCCAGCGGACAAAATTGTGAATCTAAACCATTCTCAGATCCCCTTGAACACACAAAAAATTTCATCAAAATCGGTCCAGTCGTTTAAGAGAAGTTCAGTGACATACACACTCACAGAAGAATTATATATATAAAGATAAGTTATTTGCGGAATTGTTACCATGTACCTTGTGAGATCCGTGACCATGGCGCTTGCAACAGTGCCGAAATATGGGAAACTCACTAAAAACAAGGTACGTGGTAAGAATCCCGTAAATAACTTATATTACTCCCCGTCTATATAGAAGTCTTATTTCAAAAATTAACTCCTAACAACATCCAGGGGTGGGCACGGCCCACTTGGCCCCTCTATATACGCCTTTGGTTACCGTTCAAGATAACAAGCTAATTATTCTTTTTTTTTTATGTTTTTACCATTTTCTTTTATTAATGTTCACGTTAAAGATAAACATTAAATAGTTCACACGAGGTTGTATTGTTACTAAGTCGGAAGGCACTGGTATCTGCGATACAGTTTTTTTTTAAACTTTTGCAGATATCAACGCTCTAACCTAATGCCTATTGTTAATACTTACAACACTGCTAAAATAATGTAAATACTGAAATGTATAACAATTTAAAAAGAAAAAACTTTTTTATTATTATTTATTATATAACTCTGTTTCGACAACATATCAGGGCAAGCGCCATAGTAGACATTATTGTATTCAAGTAGACCTTTCAAATGATATGTAACACATCTCTATTGGAACGGATACCAAGTTCCATACATTTTTGCCCATCATCCTTTGTTGCAAACTTGTACAGCGGCGTGTCACACCCTTCTGAGGTATGGTCAATATGCTTGCCACAAGCAGGTGCTATTGTATGAGGTCGCTAGTGGCATTGCGAATTGGTCTATTCCACTACAATCAGCTGGGTTAGATCACCCGGGTCATCATATGCGAATCTCGGATGTCCTTCGATGACCCGCGAATATAATCACCTGGATGTTAATAGGCGACCTCAAAAAAAATATTATTTTGGTATCTTCAAATTACCTTCAAATAAATGTCATCAACGTAACTTATAATTTTTTGAAATGCCTCACTAACATTTATACCGGTAAAAATATATTAAATTTACATTATAAATGGCTTATAACTTCTGCTTTTTTCTACTCTATAAAAAGTTGACATTTGGCGGTAGTTTAATTATACGTCTTTCACAGGATCCCAAGTGCTAACCACAAGTATTTTTGTTGCCTCATGAAAAATTTATTTTTCTTTGTGATTTAGATTCCCTGTTGACTTATTTTAAGTGTGTTTTTGTTTGCTTCAAGTGTTGTTTAACTTTATTGGTAAAAATAAAATAATATGTATTTGTGCTATTTGGATACTTAACGTTGTAAAGTTACCAATTTTGTAGATGGCGCTGAGCAACATATTACTACAGTTAATGTGATCGGTATTGCACGGCTTCATAAAAATTCAGATTCGCAATGAATATGAGAATATTTAAAATTGGCGATGGATGGCTTGATACGGTTACTGAAGATTGTCGGGATAAACATTTCCCACGCCACAGGATAAAATTTAGAAACCCTGGACGTGATCTCCTAAGTAACTCTACACCAGCAGCAACAACCACGCTAAGCTAACGCAATCCATAACGATATCAATAATATCGCGACCGAGATGGCTTGGGACAACAGTAGATACCGCAAAACCAATTCCCAAACGGCCCTTATCAGAGCCAACAGACATAACATGCTGGACATTCTGACAGTATCTGACAATTCAATATTGAAAACTTCAAAATATAACGATTACCTACAATCATCAATCCTATGTCCAATTATGTGATCAAACAAAATTTAAATCAATGTGCAAGAGCGATTGTCTTACCAAGAAACGAAATCATTAGCAATTTCAACACTGTTAATTTGAAAGAGGTGCGTGCGCAAGTAAGCTTGCGCTTCCACATGAGTGAAATTGCGCGGAGCTAAGCAGTGTCAACATTAACCAATCGCATTGCTCAAAATACACATGTCTTTAAATAAATACCAATCGCATTGCTCAAAATTGAAATTGAAGGCTAAACTAGTGCAAAATGTAACGATATCCAAAACATCGCTACCGCAGAGGGCGGCCTGAAAGAACTTTACGGAGCGGCAGCTAAGTGTACTGCGGCTCTTGACTGGGTGCGCTACTTCGATAATAGTTAAAGCCAAAGTTACCCACAATAAAATTAAACGCCAAATGATCAAATTTTGGATTCACACTTAAATTTAAATCAATGTTTATTTATATGCAAGAGCGATTGTAGCACAAAGAAACTAAATCATTCAACTATACCTGCGTTTCCACATAAACGAAGCTGCGCCAAGCACCATCGCATTGCTCAAAATACACATCTCTTCTCCGCGCCGCTTCAGTGGAAACAGTATTAGTTGAATTGAGAAGAATAACATCAAAATGTATAGCGCGCGGAGTTAATCTGGGCAGAGCGGAGCGCTGTCATGCTGAATGAGGCGGGACAATACAATCTGCTCAACTCTGCTCATCTCCATTTCACACAGCTCTGCTCGGCTTTGCACGGCTCATATTCGCACAGCTTCAATGGAATCACTTGCCTTTTTACACGGCTCCAATCTGCTCAAACCCGCACAGCTCCGCTCTTGTGGAATCACACCCTAAATATGGTAGATATCTAACAATATTTAAAATCATGGACACAAAACAAAGAAGTTCATATTCCTAAATTTTCTTGAGCTGTCGTGTTTGACCCTCGCATAAACTCCAATTGAAATTCCGTATACCAGTTATATAATGCGAAATATGAACTACGCAATGAGAAGGTATACAGAGTACCTACATAACACCGTAAATAAGGTTCTATTTTGTGTCCAAGTACAAGGAAAGTTAATAAGAAATGTCCGTTAAATAAAAACACTACAGTCCCGGGCGAGGCTTAACATTGCAGAAGCAATAAAAATATGGTTACTTTTTTCTTCTTGCAAGCATTATATATCTCCTGTCGACAGATCCAATACGATTCAACAATCAGAATTGGTACTGCGCGGAGCTCAGCAGTGTCTCAAAAAAATTACCAATCGCATTGCTCAAAATACACATGTTTTAAAAAATTTACCAATCGCATTGCTCATAATACACATGACTTTAAAAAAATACCTATCGCCTTTTTCAAAATATACATCTTTTTTCTAATCTAAGAAACAGTATTAATTGAGTTTAAAAGAATAAAATCAAAATTTACAGAGCGCGGAGTTAAGCTGAGCCAGCGCCTCTTACGAAGCGTTGCGGAGCTGGGCGGAGTTGAGCTGAGCTGAGACGTTGCATTGCTTTTATTCAACAATTCCTTTATTAACTGGCTACAAATAAAATGCAATCACTGCTCCACTCATCTCATCTTCAATCTACTCCTCTGGCTACTATTAGCTTAAGACACTAGCAAAAGCTATAGTGGGGGAGCCCAAGCTAGGATTTTTGTATTTACTCCCTGGAAATCCCGACAGGTTTTGGTAGTTACCGCCAAATGTCTACATATTATAGAGTTGGTAAAAGCGAAAGTAATAAGCCAAAGAGCTATCTATATATACTGTAATTTTAATAAGTTTATTTCACCTAACTAAAATACACATAACACTTGCATTTTGCGGTTTCAATGTTACAGTACGTATGTATAGACGCATTTAAAAAAAATTAAGATACATATGTGTAAATGATATTTATTTGAAGGTGATTTGAGGATACCAAAATAATAATTTTGTTGGAGTCCTGTTGAATAATGTTGTAACGCCTTTGGCCATTAGGACCTTACGGGCTTCGCTGGTACAAAAACCTCATTTTCTCAGCATTACCATAGGTTACAGAAATAAAAATTGCACAGGGATTAAAGTAGATAATTGTATCTATCCATTGAAATAGGTTCCGTTTGTGTCTGCTACTTTTCGATAAGCGGGGCAAAATGTTCCCAACGTCTTTTAGTGCAACGATTTAAGAATTTACAAAATTGCGCCGTTGCCGTACTGATCGGCGCGTAGATAGATTTGCACTAGTATACATTGCATTTTACGGGTGATGTTTCGAGTCTTATAAAATAGTTATTAATGAAATAATTATAATAAATACATATTTCAGTAGTTCAATGATGGTAGATTAGTTTTATGAAAGTTTTTGATAGTAATTCTATTTAATTCAATATCAAAATACGAGGTAAACCTGCATTATTTTTTGGGAAAACTCACGGAGGTTAGATGTTTTTTTTTTTTGATAATTAATGAGATGGGAAATCAAAATTCTAATACATTATGTTACAACAAAAATATATTTGTGATGTCGTAGTGATTAACTTGATCTAATTTATTATTGAGATATATTATTGAGAGATTCAGGCATTTGACGTTGTGCATATTATCGTTTTTTCCGTAAACTAGCTGCAGTAGAACGATCAGTACAAAAAAAGGAAAACAGTATTTGCAAATATTCTACATGAACTTACAATAGGAAGAATAAATCTGCTGTTTACTTTTATTGAAAATAGTGAAAATCTTATCTAAGAGGGTATACGAGGCGCTCAAAAATTACGATTTTTTGCAAAAAATGTGAGAGAGCTCTTAACGCCGTTGGTGTCACACGACTCAAACGCATCTGCGGTATTGCTCCATAAATTTTGAACAAGTGTGTTCTATATGGTCTGTAAAGGGGGTGCTCTGTGGTATCAACTTACAAAGCCAGCACCTTCATGGCAGGTTATTCGGTGAAGTCGAGCAACTTGTTGCCGGCGAAGGGGGCGATCGGGGCAAGAGTTCATTAATCAGTAGACTTTAATCACAAAGAAAAAATCTTGAATGTTTTTTTCCTAAATAACATCATGTTAGCCTTAGTAATAAGTGTGTCTTATGCTAGCACATTACATGGGTTTTAGTATTTGTATTTGCTATCTATACATTTGACAGCAGAGTATCTCCTTTTTATACTTCTGCATACAAGGAACGAAAAGGCTAAGCTACTGAGGTGACTGCTTTCAATTTGAAAAAAATAGCAAATACTTATAGCCATGGTAAGAACTAGCTTTTGCACTATATTAATCTATAGTAATGGAGCTCGATGGCGCAGTTGGTCAGCGCATTCGGCCTGGGATCGTGAAAGTTAAGCCAATTTCGCAATGATCGGTTATTGGATGGGTGACCATAAACTTATTATCTCGAACTCCTCCATGCTTCGGAAGACATGTTAAGACGTTGGTCCCGGTTGCATCTGCAGTCATTAGCTCCCACCAATCTGCAGTGGGTCCGCGTGGTGGGTCACGACCCAGTCTCCCTATTCCATTCAAAGGCCTGTGCCTTTCAGTGGGGACCATAATAGGCTGTTGATGATGAATGAAATTCAACATACTCGTGTCAGTCATCTTTCTAGGCATTCCACGGCTGCGTACAGGCACGGTCGGCGCCTGCGCCTTCTTCTGATTGGCCTGCGCTTCGGTAGCCTTCGCGAGTAACTCACTACGTAAGGCCACTGACTTCGGTTTGCGTTTCAATGTGAAATGTTTCACTGCGTTCGGCTGTTGGCCAACCTATAAAAATAAAATTAGAAAACATATAGCTTACTTATATAACGTTAAATTTAGTTTTTGGAAAATCTCCCGGGTACCTGAAACTTTTCCAGGAAAAAGTATGCTATGTCTCAATCCAGGTCATGGACTATTTGTGTACCAAATTTCATGCAAATCCGTTGAGTAGTTTTTGAGTGATTGAGTAACAAACATACAAACTTCCACATTAATAATATTAGTAAGATAATGTATTGTGTCATGTCTGATTAATCAACACAACATATTGCTTACTGATTAATTTCATATACAGATTGTTTTTGCAAATGTTGTTAAGCATATTTGGTAATTACTACTTACTCAAAAGTAAACAATTATAATGAGAAATATTCCTAAACATTTTTGCTTCTATTTATACAATATCAAATTATTTCAACATTGGAAGACAATTTTGTATGAAGCCCGGAAAAGCTACTACATTTTATACATATTTGGCAAAATACTTAACGTAAATTAATAAGAGTTTTTCTTGGTTTGATTACCTTGCAGGATCAATACCTACATTTATTATTGGACAATACTATAAATTAATGTAGCAAACAAAGCCTGCACATTTACCTATTTTAAATCTTAGCACTTTGATTAGCAAATATACAATTATTATTTTTGCGGAAATAAGTAATATATTCAATTAGTAACTAGTAAACTAGTTTAGGAGCTCCATGGCGCAAGTCGTTAGCGCGTTTGGCTGCAACCGTTGAAGTTAAGCAATGTTATATGCAAAGAGTTATTTTTGAGGAAAATCTCATTCATAATCAAGGAGTGCAATCTTAAAAGGAACCATACATAGAATAGAATTTATGGATAAATACAGAAACATTCCTGTACCTATTTAATTACATAAACAACTTACCACAGACACTAAAGCATTCTTATTTAAATAGAGGCACTCAAGAGGCAACAGTCCAAGGTCAGAGTTTTTGGCCAGAGCTCTTCTCAGCTCTCCTATCATGTCACTGAAGACTGGCCTGGTCTCGTCAAACTCTGCTATCTCTGTATTGAGCGTGCCTTGCGATGGAAATGTCTTGAGAACCTCCGCAAGCATTGCCACCCACAGATCAGAGTCCACCGCTGCCACTTCAATAATTTCTTCAAGCTCATTTCTCCACTGGAAAAAGTATCAAATAACAGTTAATATTTCACGCAAATCGTCATACAAGTTTTTAACCTTTTTTCTTAGATTAAAATCAATGACCTTCTATATATATGAATTTAACACTCCATATAATAGACCAATCTAACTTTGCCTAACTTTCAAATTTCATAGTAATTTCACAATTGAGCATGATAAAAACGTTTTATATGTCATATGTGCTCATGCTAGTAGAGCTGATAATTTGTGAGAGCAATAAAACCTAGAGTAAGAAAACACATTAAAAAAACGAAAAACCAATTACGCGCTTTGAGATTGGGAAGGGTCGAGGTGACCTTTTAAGGGAGGAAAATTTATGGGAACATTACTACTATTTTATCAACAAAAAAAAATATGGCTAAATTAGAGGTAATCAAATGATCTACAACTATTGTTTTTACACTATTTCACATAACCTAGAATCCTATCAGCTAAAAGTCAAAATATCTGACTTTGGTTTTTAATTATTATCTCACACAAAAATCTTTCTTTTTCACGAAATTTGGTAAAAATAGTACAAATAAAATCAGTGCATCTATACCATTGAAACTTGTTTTATTTAATGAGTGGTGTGTGTGAAAACCTAAGAAACAAATATTACCTTAACATACTATAATTTTTAAATTCAAAATTTGTTTTTCCTTTTATACTGCTATATATATATATCATAAAAGTAGCCTTATTTTTAATTGAGAATTCTTCTCTCTCCTTTTATGAACTAAACATTGTAAAATTCATAAATCCATATTGTTTTTAAAATTCTCCCATTATGTGAAGTTTAGTCATATTTATGATTTTATTAAAGCTACATATGCTATGAAAATACCATAATATTTATATGCCAAATCAAAAAATTATGGTTGTCCAAAAATAAAATACATAATCTAGAGGGCACCATCCTTATCACCTAGCTATATAAAAATTGGAAATTTTAAAAAACCTAAGTCTAAAAAGTGAAAAAAATAACTGTGTTGGCCCTTTAACTTTATTATAGTTACTAAAGTAACTACTATATGGTTTTTTATTTAGACAATGTTTTTTTAGTTTGGGGAAATTCTACTTTTCATGTATTTTTTTGCTGAAACGCTTGTCACGCATATATGCAAAGTCCATATAACTAGAAGATCATTGATGAATGTACAAAAGAAAACACTGGATTTCTAATATAAATGATTAGCAAATTAATATCTATAATTACTATAAAAAAAACCCTAGTAACTTAAATCTTTATTCATGTTAGTGACATTGGTGTCCAGAAGATAAATAAATAAATGATTTGCTTGATAAACGAAAAGGCGTAATCCTACAAAGTATAATAATAGTAACTTTTTGATTTATTGATATGTAAAATAAATGACTCTAATGCAATTCTATTCTATTATGTATAGGTTATCTTCAATATTGTATGCATGTTTTGATTCAATACAACTATGTTTCCGTAAATAATACCACATGGGTGAACAATAAATGAAATATCAGATTTAAGATCTCGAAGAAATGCGAGGGAATACATAAAAATCATGGTTATGCTATCAAATGCAGGTTATGAAATTGGTGACAAACAAATGCTTAATTGACGTCTCAGTCGATATTTTTGATATGATATATTTAATTATTTGTTAAAAAAATATAAAATCATTACATGAATGATAAATAGATTTATTGTAAAATACTACATGACAACAAATAAAACTATTACATACATCACGATCTTACTTCTCTTTCCTTATGCACCTTGTTCAATATGTTAGAGCGAGACAATGTAAACTAAACAGTTACGCAAAACCATAGAACATCAAAGAGAAAAGTTACCTCTTCAACATTTCTGCGCGGGATATGAAAGAAACTTAGCAATAATTTAAGTTTCACTTGTGTTTGCAAATCTGGAAAACAATCCTTTATATTCTTCAAAACTTCCGCGTTTAATTGAGTACAAATTGACCCGGTTGTCCAAGAATCGTTCGAAGTACCGAGTTTATTGTGGAGCCACAAAGATGTATCACTATCCCGAACGTTCGCCATCTTGTAACTGAGACACAATGACGTTTCCGTTTTGTAATGTGCTGCATTGCTTAAAGTCAATTGAAATGTTCAATAATCGATTAATTACCTGTTCATCGATTATTCACCTATTCAATTTAATCCTTTTTTTTTTTTTGTTGACGATGGAATTATATGAATTTATATTATGTTTTCAGGGAGACCAATTATTATTAAAAAAAAACACTTTTTTAACCGGATTTAAATCATATATACTAATATTAAAAAGCTGAAAAGTTTGTTTGTTTGGTTGAACGAGCTCATCTCAGGAACTACGAGTTCGCTTTAAATAATTATTGTTGTGTTGGATAGTGCATTTATCGAGCAACTTTTAGACTATGACCAACAGGAGTGGTAGCCCAATGAAAATTGTTGCAAAAACGGGGAAAAAATTCATTTCATAGCTTCCGTTGAGTGCGCTGTGTTTAAACGGTTAGAGTTGCACAAAAATCAAGTATGATAGAATTGTTCCCCTTTAAAGAGCTATAAAAAAGTCATCGACAAAGTAATGACAATGGTGTCGATCATAGCGTTATTCTTTAAACTTAAAACAAAATGTAACATCAGTCCCTCCTTTTCAATCTGTATAGAGAATGAGAAGGATACACTGTTACATACACTGTCAAATTTAAGTTTAGGTTTAGAGAATCATGCGAGAATCGACACCAACAATATGTCTATATTGTAAGGGTGACCCACAACGTTTTCCTCAAATTAATGCGAGTGAAACAGCAGACCACCTCTAAAAACTCTCTTACGCAAAACCATAGAACCTCACCTCTAAAAACGAAATGACTTGAATATTTAATATATTCAATACATTTCGGAGCCTATACACGTTTCCTGCTAATAAAAGTATTTTTTTAAACATTCTCGTGAATATCAGGCAAAATCTTGTTGTTCTGAAGTTCAGTTAGCATAGCACACTTGAGATAATCTTCATTAACTTCATATTTGTAAGGAGATTTTTAAATTATTTAACTGCCTTCGATATGATGCTTCTTATTTGATTATTGTGGATATTAATTGTAAGCTAAAGATTAATAGATAATTTCAATTCTGGTAAATGAGTGGATACTATATGATTTTCTGCGAAATGAGTTTGATGCCATTTGCTGATATGCAGAAAGAATATTATTAGGACATTTAAAGTTCTGCGATAAAAAAAAGGTGATTACCGCTGAGGTGCCATTGAGACCAGAGCCGTTAGGTAATCATCAATACACACAAGTATCATCATACGACGTTTTTTAAGACACTTGTTAAGAAAATAATACTAAAAATCATTTTCATCAAATCAGCGTTGACATATCGAGCAACGTGCAGTTTTGGGATCATTTAGAGGGCAAGGCCAAATTGGCCTCCAAGAAGCTTGGTGTGCTCAATAGATCGAGAATGTACTTGACACCGGCCCACCGACTGCAACTTTATAAGGCACAGGTTCGGCCTCACATGGAGTACTGCTCTCATCTTTGAGCGGGGGCACCCCAGTACCAGCTTCTCCCTTTAGATCGCATCCAGCGCCGAGCGGCTCGAATCGTCGACGACCAGGACCTTTCTGATCAGCTTGATCCTTTGACTTTGCGTAGGTATGTAGCATCGCTCTGCATCTTCTATCGCATTTATCACGGAGAGTGTTCTGAGGAATTGTTCGGATTAATTCCAGCTGCTGCATTTCGCCATCGTACATTGCGACAAAAATTTCATCCCCATCATCTTGATGCGTGGCTATCCACAACCGTGCGCTTTTGTCGAAATTTTTTACCACGTACGACAAAACTGTGGAATATATTGTCGCCAGCAGTGTTTCCGGACCAATACGACCCAAAAACCTTCAAAAAAAGAGCGTACTAATTCCTTAAAGGCCGGCATCGCATTTGTGATACTCCTGGTGTTGCAAGTATCCATGGGCGACGGTGATCACTTACCATCAGGTGAGCCGTCTGCTCGTATGCCACCTATAACATAAAAAAAATTATAGTATATAAAAAGTTTATTTAGAGAAACAATTTGTAAATATGCAGTTGGTAAAATTAGTGATAGGTATCTTCACTAAAAGCATCTGGCCATGGTTCTTTATGTGACCATTTCTTTCTTTCGTCGGCCTTGCCCGTTTTCCCAGGAGTTTCAAACTTTCCATCATTCTTAAAACCTTCGTTGACTATCCGACTCTCTGATTTTCCTGAAAAAAAGTAAAAAAATATGTAACGGAATAGAAACAATAACTTATTGACATGTAGCAATTAATTCAAAATTGGTAGAAAACCTGACCGAATTGAACCATAATAACGTATCAAAAGAAATGGTCGTACTACAATATTACCTATTTACAATGTCAATCTAACCTAAAAATGTGCAATGTAAACAATGCCTTTTTTGGTCTCAAAATCGTAAATTGAGTAAATTTGTAACTTCAGGCAGATTACAAACAAATAATTACACGATTACATACCCGTCATAGATGATGTTCGCCCATAAACATCATCCAAATCCCACAAAATTCGTCAAGCTTGGTAGTCTTCGAAAGATCACTGGAAAACTTTAAAAATCACTTCCCGCGTGCCACTCCGATTTACTTTACTCATTTTTATACCTTTCTGCGTAGTTTCGTCTTAATTTATTACAGTTTAATCCAAACAATAAAAAATACAAAAGGAAAACTGTTCCACCACAGAAACTCGACGACAGCTGATGTACATAAGTTTGGTGTTGCCAGACACATGAACAATGTTAGTTCCTGAAACATTCATGTCACGATTTTATAGACAAACTGTAGCAGTGGGCATTCTATGCGCAGGTGAAATCCCCCCAGAATCGACACCATTATGTATTTCTATTAATAACCCTATTATTTCATAATCATAACAATCAAGTCTACAATTTACAGTTCTTACTTTGAGGCTAGACGAACTATTGTAAGTGTAACAAAATGTTTTAATTATTTAAGACTAGGAAGGCAAAGTGTTGATGAACTTTCCCTGCTTTCGTCGGAGTCTGATTGAATTACCTTTATAGTTTATTTTTCATCCAGGGCCAAGCAACAACATTCGCTATTGTACTGAATAAAATATGTGGAATATGAATGGCATTTTTTCATAATTTCCACAACCCATAAGAAAGTGACCCTCACCATGATTAGAGATATTTATCTATATATCCATCCAAACAATTTTATTTCTGTCTTCTAAAGGTCTTTCTACCACACTATTTGCCCGCTTACCTTTTTGTAAACGTTAGAGAATGATGAAAGTTCCCATGGACAGCTTCAATGATAAAATATTAATATCTGTTACGTCTCAACTCATAGTTTTCAACTGATTTCAATATTTTTGTTAAATTGAATCAGCAGTTCAAGCCGCAGGTTGTGACGCAGCTGGAACATCAAAATTCTCAAAAAAATACTGTGTCTATGGGATTCTCCATTGTATGAAAAAGAGCTTGCTTTTTAGAATTTTCACTTCAATGCAAACTTACGACTATACTCTAGATGTTCCACACTTCTGACGTATTGTCCCTGGGTTCATCAGAAAATCTTGCTTTGATTACTCCTATTCACGGAATTACATTTTATTTGGAACTTTCCTCTAGTTACCATAAAACATACAGGATGTCTTCATATTTTCAAACACCTTCATAAATCTCACTATCTGTCTTTTAAAAAGAAATCCATTGTTATTGATTTCCTAGAATGAGACTTATGCAATATATGATGCTAGCAACGCCTCAGGCTCAGCGACTACATCGACCTTGTTAACTCTTAAATGTGAAAAGAAACTCGCAACCGTCAATTGAGCATATTACTCTGTAATATATCTCAGTATCACCGCTACCACTTGCGATCTAAGATATATCACGATAATATTGATGAGTTTAAGATACCCCAATCTACATATAGTAATATACAATGAAATATACCTAAATAAAATTTTGTTTAATTAAATTCCAGTTGAATAAAAATTTAATTGAATAATTGTATATTCAATTGAATAGGTAATGCCGAATGCTATTTTGCATCACAATTTTAGTCTGTGGTACGTGGTCGAGTTTAATTTCTTTTTCATTATGAAGGCTAAGCATATAAATTTCATACAGCCTATTTATCATTTTTCTGATAAGAATATTAAGAAATCCTGTGAATCTGCAAATACTGCAATATTATGAACTTCAAATCCAGAGAAAACACGAAATTTTGTGAGATGACCATGACTTTGCACGTTAACACAATTAAATTCTCATTTCCCCTACTGATATGTATAGTATATATAAATATGTTTTTGCCAATTATTTAAAAAATAACTCTAATCTAAGGTAGGTATACAAAATAATTTTTGCTACGATTGTAGTAAGGAGGTCCATGGTTGAACCCATATGCTGATAAAAAATGATTATTATTTCAAAGTATAACTATACCGAAGACTAGATTGTATGGAATAAGTATACTTTGCCCTATAGAAAATCCAAACAAAAATAGGAACCATAGGTACAAAATCCTTCGTTCTATTTCGGCGCGCCATATTTGAAATTCTTCAGCCAATATTGATCAAACAAGAACAACAACAGTGTAGCTGAGTAAGATATTATTCAATAATAAAAAATATTATGTCTGATATTTCCAGTACATGTGAAGTTCCATACAACATTTATGAAGAAGAATTGAGTAATCGTACGGTTTGCGATTTGTCATCTAGTAATTTAGAATCTTTTCCTGAAATCTTAGATAAATCATCAGTATCTGTAAGTTCTTTGTAATTAATAGGTAACGTTTATTGTCTCTACCATATTTAATAGTATTGTAATGTATCGTTTTCGTTACAATACAATACATTTATAATAGGTATCTATTTTCAATACGTAACTTTAACTTTCTGAATTTGTTCTAAATAAATGTTCGTTCCAATTATAGATGAATGATTGGTCTCGCTTCAGTCGAGTGAAGCGAGACCAATCATTCATCTATGGTTCCAATAATGGTACCTCAAACACCAAGACATAAGTGTCTCGTTGGTGATATATTTCAAGATTGTAATTGAGTATAATTTATTTTGAACATTCCTTCTTTCATAGGTACTATACATACAGAATAACAAAATCAGAAGTCTACCAACAGATTTCTTCCAATCGTTTCCCAATCTCGCATACCTCGATCTGAGGGACAACGAGTTGACCGACATCCCGGCAACCATACAGGATCACCCCAACCTCGCCCATTTACTTTTACAAAACAACCGCTTGTCCGTATTACCGAATGAGTTAGGTACCGTGAATCTGAAAGTTTTACAACTGAGCGGGAACCCTCTCACTTATCCACCCAGGGATATTATCAAGGGTGGTGTCAAAAAGATCTTGGACTTCCTTCACGGTAGACATGTGGATTACATGCTCTCGCATTCACAATCCGATCTGTCAGACGCAGCAAGCGCCAACAGCCCATACCCCGAATTGGGACAAGGAATAGTGAGTTACAACTCGGTAATACACGGCGACAAATTGAAGAAGCCCAGAGCGTTATCTATACAGTTCAGCGAGAAGGATGTTGAAGAATCTGACGAAGAATACTATGCGAAAATAAAGGGGAAATGCCCCAAGTTGGATAAGAGTAGGCATCAAGTACCCAGCTATTACCAAAGCTCTAAGTATGTTCCACCGCCGAGGGCTCACAGCAAGGAGAGTTTTAATAGTAGGGTTAAGCAAAGCCATTTGAGAGACATGGCTATAAAAAAGCATAAGGAGTTTGTAGCGACGAGAGACAAAATTTTGCAGGGAAGAAAGTAAGTTTGATGCGTTACGTACGTTCGCAAGATTTACACCCCGTTTGTAAATGAAATCAGAATATAAGTATAACGAACGAATGCATTTATAGGGCTTCTGACGCCTCTCCACAGCATACCGCCTCGGGCCAAGGCCCTAGCTAGGGTAAACACGCCCATGTGCGTGCGTGCCAGACTTATGTCTGTCGTCACCATAACTGACGATCTTTGTAGCCCAGTGGTTTGTACGCCGCGTTTCATGAGGTCGAGAGGTCCCGGGTTCGAATCCCGGTAGAGGCCGATGTTTGTGTGATAAATACGAGCATTTCTACTCCAATCATGGATGTTTAATATGTATTTTTATATGAATACTTACTAGATGTACCCCGCAGTGTTACCCGCGGTTTATTAAGGATATTTTCCGCAGTAAAACGTAGCCTATGCGTTAATCCAGGGTGTCAGCTAACTCCATACCAAATTTTATTAAAATCGCTCCAGCCGTTTAGACGTGAAGAAGTAACAAACATACACACTCACAAACTTTCGCCTTTATAATATTAGTGTGATTAGTGTCATACTTATGTATGTATAGTATATGTATTCTATCCGTTACCCTAGTATCCCATAACATAAGCCTTACAGTGCTTACTTTGGAGCTAGGCTACAGCTCCTAGCGCGGGCAGTCTTGCGCACGTCTGCGGGATCTCCCGAAATACTCCGTGTGATCCCTGCCGTGGAGCCCCGGCTAGGCCGGGGGGCTGTTGCGTGCGGAGACGCGGTGAAGTCCCTCAACGGCGAAATCGCGGTTCCGCACTTAACAGCGTAGAGACGCAGGGTTTTTAAGCGGATAGTATGCTGTAAGCGCTCATGAGCCGCGCGGCCACCCGTGAGCCTTGCGAGAGGCTAGGTGTGAGGTCCGTTCGTTAGTCGACCCCTTAAGGGCACCAACGTATGTAAATAGAGGTTTTGCCTGCGTAATTAAAAAAAGGCTACTTGGTGTGAGATAATATATATATATATATATATATATATATATTATGTATATATATATATATATATATATTATGGACTTTTTTATGTTATCAGGGTGGCAAACAAGCGTAAGGCCAACTTGATGGTAAGTGGCCACCATAGATGATTGCAATACCAAAAAAATCACTTGCACCGTTGCCTATCCTGACCCAAACCCACGGAACAGATAAATAAGGTTGGAAAGGCCCTCGCTTCAATTTTGTATTAGGACAAGTGTCGCCGCTTCACTCCCACTATTTTAATTTCTACACATACGCAATACTATGTTTACAAATATTTCGCAAACAACCAAATCACGCACACATAAATCTCAGAGCAGATATTCGTTCGCACACTAGCACTAAGCTCCCGTAGGTATAGACACTCACACACGAAAAAAAGCAATAAAATTTTTCATACACGCTAGTGCTTGATAACGCCGATATTTTATATCGATAAATTTTATATCGATTCATCAGATGAATTTATGGGGAAAAATAAAACATGAAATAAATATTAAGAAATAATTTTATTTTACTTTACTAATCACTGTCCTTGGAATAAAACGTATTTATTAAGCAACTGGCGCTTGCTTTCAACTGTGAATGAATTTTTCAATATAAAATGTAACCTCACGTTAATATATTTTTCAATAATTGCTTTGATGAGGTCTGTGACGTGGTTTGCTGTAGGGTATTGGCCAATTTGATGATAAATTATATTTTTGAATATTTCACTCCCTACAAAGTGACGCATAATTTTTGTCACCAACATTTTTTTATTTATATGATGAAGGTTTTCCGTATAAATTTTGATAACAGATTCTGATATTTTACAAATCTGTATCAAATCTTTTGACGGGTATAACAAACCACCCTTATTTAGCAACTATAAATTTATGGTCTTCATTTATGCTATTGGACAATAGTGCTCCAATGCATATATCACAATCTATTTTCTTAATTAAAATATGCGCTATGTATCCTGAAATATGGCTAATTATTTGATTGCTAAAATCTGAGATATTATTGAAAAATGCGTTAATATCTTCTTCGTTATTATTATCATCGTCATCATTTTCTTCAACCGCAATCCTTCGTATGGATCTATTAATCCGTGCTACAGGAGATGATGCACAATTAAGAATAGAAATGTGTTCAAGCGCAGTACAATTTCCAGTATCGAGAGCCTTTAACTCAATATGGACTAAAGTTTTTTGTATGCAGCTTTAAACTGGCGGGCCGTGGGGTTATTGTTGCCTCCACCATGTGACCTTATATTACCAAAAAGCATTTCAAGGTGATCCTGGCTTACTTTGTAAAATGGCATAAAAATCAGAACTCCCGGACGTATTAACGTTTCATAAAAATGTTTAACAGCTGCAGCACATCCAATAAAACCATTGAAACCAGTTTTACGTAAGCTTTTTATTAATAGAGTTCCCTCTTCTGTTCTCAACTCGGATAGATACGACGTCGCCATGTCCAGATAATTAAGCAGCATTGCAGCGTTGGCTTCTGTTAGAGCTTTTTTGAATTCATATTCGTACGTGTTTCGGGAATTAAAAATGTCAAACATGTTATTAATAACCCTCAAAAAAAATGATGTGCTTTGACTGTTATAGAATGATGGCAGATTTAATTGGTCACGACAAAAGTCTATAGCGTCTGCTACACTTAGGCTGAACAATTGCGTTGCAAGCTTAACTTTCATCTTATTATTTTGAAAATTAACATGATGGTAACGAAGCTTGTTCGCTAAATGAAAGTTCTCCTTCATTTGAAGGTTATTTAATTCCTCCAAAAATCGCCATTCTATGGTATTACCATCTTTATCTAAAAATGTGTTATAGCATTGAAAAGCATTACGAATTAGTTTTATCATGTGTGATGGGTCTAGCACTACAAATACTGGGTTATTCGTTGACGGGTGTGGAAAATAATATTTTTTATCTTTTATTGAACAGTTTAAGCATTGCACCATTGCCATATTTGCAGCGCATCCATCAAAAGTTAGGGAAATTATTTGTATGCCTGTTTCTGCTATAAGCTCCAAACATTGCATAATTAAGTCTGCGCGCTGTCTTCCGTTGATTCCGTCAACTAAGAAATATCCAACGGGAACCCTAAAATTACAATTTATGCCTGTCACTAGAAATACCATAGCCTCTTTGGCTATTCCTACATGGTCTCCTTCGATGCCACTGCCAATATCAACATGTCCAAGTATTTTTTTTCCGTCCCATTCTATACGACGGCGTATAGCCATTTCATCCAAGGAAAGGGCTGCAATAATGGGATGTTTGGTGCTTTTCACTTTTATTTTTAACGCCTCTATGGATTCTGAAGTAAAACCAGGATCGCCTCCCATATTTTGGTACCATTTTCGGAGCGTACGGCCATCCGGGAGGCAAGTATCAAATGTTTTGCGTACATACTCATAAGCCTTTGGCGAATAATAGTCAAGGGTTAGCGCAAAACTACGCAGAGCTGGACTATATTTTTGCTTAGATGGCCCGCCACCAGTATTTTTTGCAATCAAACGATTTGTCAGTTCTTGTACCTGTGAATAAAATTATATTAATAAGAATAATCTTTATAATCTCTGCTATTTATATAAGGTCCAGTCCAATATAAAACATACCTTAACATTTATATTTTTGAGAACAAATATATCTTCGTCCTGCAAAGAAAATTTTTCTTGAAGATCATTTAAAACATCTTGCATTTTATTAATTTTTTTTTTCAGTCTTCGGTTTTGTGCTTGTATTTTTTTTATCTTCAATCTCTGTTTCTTTATTATACATTCTTTGTCGATTATTATCTTTTGTAGCTTCCTTTTCCTAGGAGTACTTGCATTTGAAGATGACATTAATTGTTCCTAAAAATAAATTGAATATAAGCATAACTTAATTTCTGTACATAAAAAGTGTTATTATGAAGGATATGAAAGATTGATTATTTACTGATATGGGTTATATTACATAAGCTAGAAGCATGACATTAATCTTTTAAAAAACAAGTATGTAACGATTCTTGACCCATCTTTATAGGTAGCTACTTACTTCAGTGTTTTTTCTTTTTAACGATGTATCTTTTTTTTGTGTCAACGAAACTGATGATGAAGCCTGTGCTTGTAAATCCTAAAATAAAAATGCAGACTTGACAAGAGCGATTATATATATAATTCAAGACAACTTAAATAAGTTATGTTTTTATTTTTTAAGCATTTAACTGCTAGATGTTTAAATCTAAAGAAAAGTTTACTAGAAAAAAATCAACGCAGAGCAGACGGTCCCGTCTGCTGCCTGCTCCGCTAAAATCAAATAAGTATGTATTAGGTTACCTGAGCTTTTAAGTAGAGATCGGATATTCGGATGCATTTTACCTAAAGTACCTTATCGTGGTTTGCTATTGCAGTTTGGTATATACCCACCTATTTAACAATATAAGGTATGTAGATATAAATCCGATTCTATAATCAGAAACCTAAAGTCGATAATAATAAATAAATAAGCGCTTTCCATACTAGCCAACATCTCAACTTTAGGTGAATATACATTCAAATATCCGATCTCTAATTATAAGATACCATAACATGTATACTCGAAATAATTATCATCAAAATGAACAATTTTGAATGCAAAAATTGATTTGTTCATAATTGAGAAGAATAAAAAATAGGAGTAGAACAATTACGCAATATGGAACATAGTTCCAACCAGTTAGTAATAGGTACAATTTAACAAAACTTACCAAAGAACTTGAACAAATCTGAACAATTTGTTCTCTTGGGATCACCCCTGGTTTTAAGTATCTATAACCTGCTCTTTTAATGATAAAATCATTTTCAGTAAAATGTTTAGAGCAAATAGTACTCGTCTTTGTCGGTATCCAGTTTCCTCTACCTGTCACGGCAATCCATTGTTCCCTAGCATTAGGTTCTTTAGGAAACCTAAAATGTATAATTTATTGCATAAGTTAAATTTCATTTTACTTCGATTTTAATACTAAATACAGTATAGTAAATACTCGTAGATGACAGATCTAAATGTCCCTTTATATCATTCGGTCACATTCATTCAATGATTAAAGTATTATTTAATTTACTAAATAAACGTCTAACTAAAAATATACTATCACTAATTAAATATAAAATTATTTTTTTTCAATCGTAAATATAATCGAGAATTCTATCGGTGATTTTATTTAATCACAAATGGTCACCTCACTATCGATAAACATGCGCCGTGCATCACGCACGACCAATCAGAGCAAAGGACGAAACAAAATGGATGAAGTGTAGAGGACGCAAAGCATGCAGTACATTGGAAGCGGACTTGGTCATTGCGTTGATTAAGCGAGTACACATCGGGCAATGTATATTTTTTTGTAACTTGTTGCAATAATGTTGTTAATGTTTGAAATTTCATAGTGATCAGTATATTTTAATGTTTTTTACAATTAATATGTAATTAAATGTTATTTTGGACTTACCGATGGAAAGATATACCTCCTCGCTCTATACTTGAGGTCTGACTCTTTGTATTACAAGTTATAATTGCACAACACGGCATTTTAAAGCAGAGTTCTGTTGTCCGAAGCGCACTAAACGCGATGGTTTAATGAATCGGCCGAGTTATGATTTTCGAATCATAACTGTGGCGCGCTTGCCCCGCCCACATTACCATTCCAACCTTATTTATCTGTTCCGTGCCCAAACCCCTACCTGGTGGAGCCCTGGAACCTTACTTACCGATAGAAACACAACACCATCAAAAGGTAGTGTTATTTTACTGTGGTCTTATGTAAGCTGGAGGTTGCTACGGGTGCTCCAATTCCAGCGGATAATCCGCTATGCCCCACTTCTCTTCATCATCATCGACCCATGCTCGTCCACTGCTGGACAAAGGTCTCCCCTAATGCACGCCACTGCTCCCGATTTTCTGCCACTCTCATCCAGCCCACTCCAGCCAGCCTACGAATGTCATCATCCCATCTTATCTTAGGGCGTCCCACACTACGTTTACCGAGTCGCGGTCTCCACTCAAGAACTTTACGGCTCCATCGGCCGTCAGTTCTGCGGCTAATGTGACCAGCCCACTGCCACTTCAGTTTGCTAATTCGGTGGGCTATGTCGGTGACTCTGGTTCTCTGTCGGATTACATCATTTCTGATGCGGTCCTTCAGGGATACTCCGAGCATAGCCCTTTCCATTGCTCTCTGAGGGACTTTAAACTCGTGGACCAGTCCAGCCGTGAGTGTCCACGTCTCGGCGCCGTATGTCTTAACTGGGAGAACGCACTGGACAAAGACTTTCGACTTGAGACATTGAGGGATTGGTGACGAGAAGAAACACAACACTTCTCTTAATTTATCATAATTATTCTTTATGGCACCGGTTTCGATTCCAGTCCCCGTATCATGAGCACCTCAATTAATATTATATCACGTTTTTTATCGCGTCAAACTATCAAACTCTATAGTAATTAATTTGACAATTGATCGTGATAAAAACGCGTTATATATCATATCGCGGTACTCATGCTAAGAGGGCTGATCGATTCAATACGGAAAGCGAGTATTTCTATGTACTCCATCTATTTTGTATGGTGCATACATGCGTTATTTGCATTTTATCAAGGCGTAGGTTTAATGAAGCAACTAAGAAATTTTCGTGACGCTGTGTTCCAATAGATGGCGCTTTCTCTAAACTAAGTTTTCCTTACAGTCAGGACAATATCAATTGTTCATAAATCAAATAAATAATTATTTGATATTGCAGAAACCTCGAACTGCTTAAAGACTGGCGCAAAACCTACTGTTACAAAAAGCAGTTCGCTGACTCTCATTACAAGTTGCAGTCCAATCATTTCCCATACGACACGTCGCCGGAATACATGACGTTATTGACCCGAGAAGACATAGAGAAGGACTTACCAGACAAGTATAGGAAAAAATTGGTGCGACGCTCGAGACCAACGGTCCCTAGAAGGAACAACAACGACGTACATTTAGCGATGAAGATAAAGAAGCTTTTCGACAATCTGGAAGCCATAGATTTGAATAAGGAGGGTTTGACGCCTAGAACTGAGCAGAGGATGTTGCTGAGTGAAATACAGAAGGTAAGTCCATTTCTGAAAGCGTAAGTAGGTGGAGTCTCTCAGAATTGAAAATCGTTGTAACGTAGAAGTCGTGTCGTGTCCATTCCACAGCATTCAAAATTATATAGGTACGAATCGTGATATTATAAATCGAAAGTCAACTTTAAGTAATGCCGGCGATTTTAGTTGATGAACTGCTAATTCGCATGCGATTTGAACCGTCTGAACATATATACAATCAATCAAATTAAAGAAAAGCAATTGAACGATGAAGGTTGATTAATTAAATTGCCTCGTGTGAACCTGGTATTAGAGTACCATCACTGATTTGTGATCTTTCGTGTGGTTACTATGGGTAAGGGTAGCTATACACACACCTAAGCGAGCCGGCATTGATCGACACAGCTGGGTGGTAAAATCGAATATATTATGTAGATGAATGTTAGAGAAAAGACTTTTCACTAGGCGGGTGGGCAGTCATCCCATCGCCAAGGCCGGACAGTAAAACTTAAAATTGCCTGCTACAACTGGGAATCACACTCGTGAAATCTGAAAAAAAAACATGACGTATTTAATGATAACTATCGAAAGGGTTTATCATAACATTTATTTTTTCCACAATAACAAACCATTTTAAATAGAAGAACTATCATTAAGTTAGTGCTTCCAACAGCTAATGTTATCATTTCAAAGTTTTACAAATTATATATGCACGGACCTAAAAAAAAGAAATCCCTAAAAGACCAAGACCTAAAGAAAAATCTTTTTATTAGGTCCGTGACTACATGTACGTGAGAAAAATAATAAAATGATAGATAGATAGATAGATAGATAGATAACACTTTATTGTGCACACCATATTAAATATTACACACTAGGACAAAACTTAAATAGTGAACAATTGGCGGTCTTATCGCTATATAGCAATTTCTGCCAGACAACCATAGGATGGAGAGATGAAATTTAATAAAAGAGGGGGTGTGCTCATATAACAAATAAAAATAATTACAATAAAAGATTCAGGATTAAACATACTCATAAATATCTACTATGCAAGTATACTAATATTAAATGAATGAGTAGAGAGACATAAACATACATACACACATACAGTTGGAACAACACAAACAACTACTTTGAAAGGAAAAAATCTTTAATCTGCTTTTTAAATAAACCAATCGTCTGGGCACGTCTGATGTTAACGGGGAGAGAGTTCCAGAGGCGCACAGCTTGAACACAAAAAGAATATTTATAAAAGGTAGTATTATGTGATGGAGTTTTAAGGCTCAAATTCTCTGATGAGCGTAGAGACTGAGAGTGGGAGCAGTGGAGAAAACTGAAAAGCTCTTTAAGATAATTGGGATAAGAGGGATTAAACAACACATTGTAAAGAAGGGAAAGTATATGAGTATCCCGGCGACGACGAATTGGAAGCCACTTGAGTTGAGAACGAAACTGGGAAACATGATCATATTTTCTTAAACCAAATATGAACCTGATGCAGAAGTTTTGAAGACGCTCAAGTTTATTTAGCTTGTCCTCGGTAAGATCTAGATAGCAGGCGTCAGCATAGTCAAGGACTGGAAGCAATAGAGATTGAGATAGCATAATTTTAGTGGCAGTGGGTAAAAAGTTACGTAGTCTTTTTAACGAACCAGCAGACGCATACAGTTTTCGACTTACAGCTTGCAGCTGTGGCTCCCAGCTCAATGAACTATCCATTATCACTCCGAGATTCTTTACCGTTGAACTATAAGGTATGTCAGTTCCTTCGAAACTAACTTTAGGAAGAGTAGTCCAGTTAATTTGAGATAATAGTCTAGAGCTACCGACTATCATGACCTGAGTTTTGATAGGATTAACATTAAGGCCAAAAGCTTTACTCCACTCCGCAATTCGACACAGATCAACATTAGTTTTAAAAACTGCTTCCTCAATTTTTTCAAGTGGCGCCTGGCAATATATCTGTAAATCGTCTGCATAAAGGTGGTAGGAAGAAGATAAGTTAAGAGAAATTGAATTAATAAATATTGCGAAAAGAAGAGGAGATAATACGCCGCCTTGTGGAACGCCAGCAGACGTCTCGCACCATGACGAGAATTTGTCATCAATGAATGATGATGATGAATGATACTTATACATACAAACCTAGCACCGTCTCTTTTTTATTGTAGTATGTGTTCAATTATAAAAAAAACAAATTCCGTGAGTTTTCTTTCATTTAAAATGCTATGTATATTCCTCATCATGATTTACCCTTTCGACGGTTATCATAAAATAATTGTATTTCTTTCACATTTCACGAATGTTCGAGTATCACAAGGCGCTCGGCATAAATTTAAGTACCTACAGCTGAGAATTTAGGACTAAGACAACGTGTCGTTCGCTTCTGCAAGTTTTGTAGCTGTTGCAGACTCTTTTCTACAAAAACCTCGAAGATTTTGTGTGCGAAGTGAACTTCCACAAGTACTGCGAATGATGTGTCGATCCGAATAAAGCCGAACAAGTGCAGTAATTATTCGGGGTCGGCTTTGTTGGTCGACAAATACTGCCGAACCGACTAAAACAGTCCGCTTATATGTGTAGCTATCCTAACTGAAAAATCCCACGACAACGGTTATCTAGGGCCGAGGTCCGAGTCTCAGAGACGCCCTCTAGTTGAGCCGACCTCCTCAGGTTCGAGTGGTCTGGAGGCTCCAGACGGAGAGGAGATTCTCCCCGTGGTGGAGACGCCATCCGCCTGGAATACCTCCAGAGGCACTCGCCAATTCTCGGCTTGAGGTCCCCCCCCCTTAGGATCTCGCCGTCCCCAAACCCGGTGACACTGTAAAGGTAATCTGCGACCAACAGCATACACTTAAAAAAAAAAAAAGGAAAAATAGCGCTCCTTTATCCTCACTTTACTGATAAATACATCGAGTGTTGTCTTTTGCTACTGTAGGAATCACACTAATATTATAAAGGCGAAAGTTTGCGAGTGTGTATGTTTGTTACTTCTTCACGTCTAAACGGCTAGAGCGATTTTAATAAAATTTGGTATGGAGTTAGCTGACACCCTGGATTAACACATAGGCTACGTTTTACTGCGGAAAAATATCCCTAATAAACCGCGGGTAACAGCTAGTAATTCCATAATGCCTATGTTTTGTGCATCTTTGATACTGCCCACCCCACAATATATCTGGCACGAAATGTAAATGGATATTCTTATTACTTGCAAAAATTTAATTTTTATATTTGTTTTACAGATATCCGAAATTAAACAGAAGCTTTCCGAGTTGTCCTTGGCAAATGGAAGATCCGTCACTTTGGATTAATTTTATTTTGTTTTATTCACGCAATGCCGGCACATTACTTTTCGTATTTGCAATTTGTAAACATTACAATAGCCCGTCCTTATCATGCTTTTGCTTTTGAAAAGGACAGATTGATGTCAATTTAACGAATAGCTAACACGAATAGCCAAGTGCCACAATAAGGTTTTGTGATGACAATAAATAAAATGCAGTTATTTATTTAAAGTGTTTATGGTTGATTTATCTTCAGATGCCCATGCAGCATGGGTAATATTATTTTTTATAAAATGTAACAAAAAATATTACACTCATAAGTATAGAACTAAAAGCAGCAGCAGATTACAAAAGAAACAATAAATATCCATAATCATCTTACAACTATTACATACAAAGTACTAAGCCATTAATTGTATGTGTATGATTATAATAACAAAATATAGGCTCGTACATATACGATTTGATTGCAATATTGGTTACAAATTACAATCAAAGTAAGATAAGATTACCCAAAGGATCAGTAACTGACTTACGAAATTGAAAGTCGGTACATAGTGAGCGTCAGAATGGCCGGTCACTACCCATATTTTACATCGAAATAATTATAGAAAGTTGCTACCTAGTTGCTTCTAGTTGCTACTAATCGTTAAATAGTTGCTACCCCCGATTAAAACAAGCTTTTAAGCTTTTTAGGGTGACCAGCCATTCTGACGTCAGAATGGCTGGTCACCTATCCAGTGAGAACAAACTGCGTCACTAAATGGAGATTTTTTTAAAGCAATAGTTGCTACTAGGTTGCTACCTTTATATATATCGTTTTGGACCTCCCAGCTTTTAAGGATAAAGAGTTATAATCAATTGAGTGTTCAGACATTATTAAAACTGAACGCCTGTAGAATTATACGAGCAAATTCGAAATCAAGTGCATAATGGGTATTGCATAAGCAGGCGCTGCGTAATAGAATTTATTTTAAAAGTTGTCTACTATACATTTTGTAATGTATGTTTTTAATTGTAATAATATAATGAATAATATTATTTTACCGTGCGAAACAAGACAAAATAATGTTAATTTCTGTATTGAGTTAGTTTTGTTTATTTGTAATAAATATTTCTGATGAGGGTAGGTAAATTTTTACTTTATTATGCAGAACAGTCTACTTTTATTTCTGGTACAATTATCGCATTCAATGTTTGTATTGTTTTATTATAGTAAATTAATACCAATTGTTGAGGAGCTCGATGGCGCATTTGGCTGCGATTGTTGAAGTTAAACAACATTCGCAATGGTCGATCATTGGATGGGTGACCGAAAATCTTCTATCTCGAGTTCCTCCGTGCTTCGAAAGGCACGTTAAGTTATTAGTCCCGGCTGCATCTGCAGTCGTTAGCACCCGCCAATCCGCACTGAGCTAACTGATACTAATAAGAAGAAGGAATAATTAGCGGTTCTCCCTGGATCTTGAAGACTTCTTACCGGCCATCCATTACCAGCGCACATCGACTTTCTTCGACAACGAATCTTGAGTGGTTTTATTTCGCCAGCTACAGTCCACTTCCATCGTCAAGACACCTCCGTTCAACCCTCCACCTAATAAGTGCGGGTCGGTAACTTCTCGCTACTACGACAGCCCGGTGTCCCGCACAATTGGTATTCATCATCATCATTAGCCTATTAATGTCCCCACTGCTGGGGCACAGGTCTTCCCTATGGATGGTATAGGGAGATTGGGCCATGACCCACCACACGGGCCCAGTGCGGATTGGCGGGTGCTAACAACTGCAGATGCAGCCGGGACTAATAGCTTAACGTGCCTTTCGAAGCACGGAGGAACTCGAGATAGAAGATTTTCGGTCACCCATCCAATAATCGACCATTGCGAATGTTGCTTAATTTCAACAATCGCAGCCAAATGCGCTAGCGCCATCGAGCTCCTCAACAATTGGTATTAACTTACTATAATAAAACAATACAACGCTTTGAATGCGATAATTGTACCAGAAATAACAGTAGACTGTTTTGCATAATAAAGTAAAAATTTAGCTACCTTCATCAGAAATATTTTTTACAAACAAACAAAATAACTCAATACAGAAATTAAAATTAGTTTGTCTTGTTTCGCACGGTATAATAATATTATTCATTATATTATTACAACTAAAAACATACATTACATAATGTATAGTAGACAACTTTTACAATAAATTCTATTACGCAGCGCCTGCTTATGCAATACCCATTATGCACTTGATTTCGAATTTGCTCGTATAATTCTACAGGCGTTCAGTTTTAATAATGTCTGAACACTCAATTGATTATAACTCTTTATCCTTAAAAGCTGGGAGGTCCAAAACGATATATATAAAGGTAGCAACCTAGTAGCAACTATTGCTTTAAAAAAATCTCCATTTAGTGACGCAGTTTGTTCTCACTGGATAGGTGACCAGCCATTCTGACGTCAGAATGGCTGGTCACCCTAAAAAGCTTAAAAACTTGTTTTAATCGGGGGTAGCAACTATTTAACGATTAGTAGCAACTAGAAGCAACTAGGTAGCAACTTTCTATAATTATTTCGATGTAAAATATGGGTAGTGACCGGCCATTCTGACGCTCACGGTACATACATATGAAATAATGTTTTTAACCCAATAATAAAAGTGGAAATTTTCATTACATAACTCCCGCATTTAATCGTAAGCGGATGACTCGTCACAGAGCACGCCCAATAGAGACCGCACAAGGGCAACCGCTTGTGTCAAGCCTAGGTAGTACAACTCTTAGTAGGTAGTACAGAGGTATAAGAATAGAGTGGGAAGGGTCCGTCTAGTAGAAAGAGAAAAAAGATGAGAGACCGCTAGCTATCTCTCTCTCTTGTGACGCATGGCATCACATCGAAATAGTAAGATGCTTGCGGTTGCCAATGCGCATGCGCGATTAGAGAGAAGCTAGCAGTCTCTCATCTTTTCTCTTTCTATTAGAGGGACTCTTCCACTTGTAGTAGTCTATATCTCCCCTACTCTATTCTTATACCTCTATGGTACAACTACATATGCGTGTGGCACGCCTCCAGTCGTCGACCAACGGCGATATTATCGTTTCATCAAATTTGAGATCCGTCCGAGACGACACACTGACGTGTTCAATCAAAACGCAGCTTACACTCACTCAAAATGAGTAACGCGGGCACTCTATTGGAGTGGGGGCACTCTGTAAGACCCATTAATGACTGAAAAACTTGCAACGATAAAAGTAATACATTTTTTTTTAATCATAATTGTATATTTACATAGTTAACACAAGTTAGTGTTTTCACTGAAATATATAGTTATTATAGTGAAAGGTGAAAACAATTAAGGTGTTCAGGAATGTCGGGCGCCAGGTGGGAGCACTGAGCCGAAAGGTCTACGCATCCGTTAAATCGTGTATGTCGTCATAGTTCATGGATAAATGTAAATTCTCCTGCGATTAATTCGCGCCAAAATCTTCATACATAAGACCTCGCGAAACAATGGCACCGACTAGTGACGTGAATTTTCGTAAACGCCCTCTTCCGTACCGTTCCCCCAGCTATTTTTAGGTCATTCCTCTGTGCTGCTATTTATATCGTCACACGATCGTATAACCAGATCATGAAAAGCCTTCATTTTATGATTGTCCTTCCACAGAGATTCGGGGTTCAGAGCTCTTAACATTCTTAAAATTAAAACATCTTGTTTTGGAAATGCTTATATTTATCTTTGTTTTCAGGATTTGGCGAATGATCGGGTGACGATATCCACAATACACATAATCGGGCACTTCACATGGCTATTCGTAACTTCCTTTTCATTCCCTTATAGAGTATGAAAAGGGCAAGCTGCTGTTAAAATGACAAATAGCAAACACAAATAACCATGTGAACCATGTTGATATGTTGCTAACATATCAATAAAATATACATTCTGCTGGGTATGTCATTAACAAAACCGGCGAGCCTCGGCTACTTATCAATAAATAAGAACGAAATTCATGTTGACTAAAACCAATACAAATATAAGCTGCAGTGGATAAGTATGCGCTAATAAAGGTGATCATTAGAGATCGGATGATCGGATACATAATTACTCAGTTGTTTTTTGGCTAACAAGTAATGGAAGTGGCTTTCTAGGATATTGGTATTTAAAATAAATTCTCGGGATTCCGGGATCGCATAACTAATCGAATGTATGTTTAATTAAAATTAAATTTTCAATTCGAGTATGACTATGAAGAAGTTTATCTATTTTCATTTCTTAAATGAATATAATTTAATATGTTAATTGAGGACATCTTACACAATATTTTTATGTTATACACACACAGGACAACTGTCATTTGTGTCAAACTAGGTTTATAAGATCTCACGAAGTATACACTTAAATTGAATTTCCCGGAATCGCGGGATTTTTTTGATAAAAAAGTGCTTTCCACAATAGCCCACATCTCAAGTTTAGGTTAATATGCATCCCATTATCCAATCACTAGTGATCATACACATAGGTTAAGAACAAACGGCGCGATTTTCTGACAGCAACTCGTTTAGAATGACAAATTATAGGTAAAAAGCTAAACTCACGACACGATTTGGGCCCCCACGGAAAGCGGATGTTTGCGGTACCCGCAGACGCGGCGGCGGGCCTATCCCGCGCGCTTTGAGATTTTTATGCGGTTGGCCGAAAGGTGCGGTCTGAATTCAAAGTCTGCGGGATCGCAGTCGCGGTGACTACAGAAAATGACGTTCTCTTGGGTTTTCTAATAAAGCAGCTTTCTTGCTGCAGTGGCGGGTGCGCGAAAAAGTCGCGACGTGAGTTCTTTGCCATATACTGTCAAGTTGTTTGACGAGCATGGGTAGAATATTCTTATACCTAAAGAAATTATTTACTAGAAAAACTGGCTCGTGTTCTTCGCTTATTGGTTCGAAGTTTTTCTAATAAAAAAACGTTCTTTCGATATAAAACTTCATTGTTTAAATAAATAAAGCAATATGCTCAATATGTTTTCCTTCGTTCTTAGTGTAAGTACCCATGTATATGTGTTTCACTTAAGATATAGCTCTTTTACTTCTACATAAAAAAGTGGTCTTTCTGTATCAAATTGTATCTATAGTCCGGTCGCTCAGAGATTGCGTTTCTGACAGGTCGTGTCAGTTCCGAATAAAGTACACTTTATATCTAATTATAAAAAGAGGTTCGAAAATTAACTCTAATGCTATCACCATAAGGAACTGACACGACCTGTCAGAAACGCAATCTCTATGCGGCCGGACTATAGCGAGTTATCGGCTGTACAACGAACACTACAACCTTGATGGTTGGTAGGTAGTACGAATATACTGTTTTCCTGTAGTCCCCGTATAGACAATGGGAACACATCCGCTTGATCCAACATAAACAATTTTATAACTGCTACTTATAAAAATGACAATGATTTAATATTACTATTAATAACTATTCTTTTACAAAATAAAAATAATTACATAGTTACATAGCAAAAATAAAAATATAAGTTTCATAACCGAAAAATAAACCGGTCCACTCTATTGTAAATGTGAACGTGATTTCTATTACTAAAATTGATTAATAACAAAATAAATAAGCTATTTTAAACAGTTTTATGATAAAATCATTTGTGTCAAATATAATTTTGTTAACTTTTTGGTCTCTACATACTCATTATGTAATGATAGTGACACGATTTTAAGCGTTGCACATTAGTATTTATAAAAAAAATATTAAATATTCCAACCTAAATAAATCAACTCTATTACCTACACAATAAAGTTATATATACAATGCTCGTGTATTGACGGATAAACCTCATTTTGAGCCGTACGCATCATGAACTCATATCGCGACACGATAATATGAAATGTAGCAATAATTTTTTTACATTTTTAAAATTGTAGTGTTTTTTTAACATTAAAAATGATTTTTCGTTCGCTCCAGTAGGCCCCCCATTTTCGCTTATAGTGCGACTCGCCCGTGATACCCTGAGGTTTAGGGCCACGAGGACGTATGAGGTCTCAAAAAAGGAATTTGAAGGGCTTTAAGAAGATGAAAAAATTATTTTGGTGAAGTCAAAAATTTTTTTGGAAATCGATTTAAAAAAAAACTACTTTTTTCCGACCGAAAAATCGTGTTTTCACAGAAAATTTCCGATACCTCGAGAAATGGGGCGAATTTCAAAAATATGAAAAAAATCACCTCGGTATTGAACCAAAGAACATTTTAGGTCATTAACCTTTTTTTTTAATTTGGTGACGGTGGAGGCTGTTGAGGTGCACTTAGACACGAGTTTCGATCTGCGCGAGGTTTTTTTTTTATTGTGTATGCTGTTGGTCGCAGATGACCTTTACAGCGTCACCGGGTTTGGGGACGGCGAGATCCTAAGGGGACCTCAAGCCGAGGATTGGCGAGTGCCTCTGGAGGTATTCCAGTCGGATGGCGTCTCCCCACGGGGGGAGTCTCCTCTCCGTCTGCAGCCTCCAGACCACTAGAACCTGAGGGGGTCGGCTCAACTAGAGGGCGTCTCTGAGACTCGGACCTCGGCTCTAGTTAGCCGTTGTCGTGGGGGGCGGGGAAAAACGCCCAGGTACGTACCTGTACCTGGTATAGCGTGTAGTGTGTAGACCGGGTCTTCGCACTCTTATCCTACGGGTGCGGTGTCTGCCTAATGCTAAGCTAGTGTACACGTTTGCTAGCTGTGTAGTGTTGCTGTTTGTGGCCTGTGTGGGAGGAAACGGAGGCGGCGGCGCGAGGTGCGATATCACGTGGTGGAGACTACGAGGACGTATGAGAGCTCAAAAGACGCGGAATTCGAATGGCTTTAAAATGATGTAAAAAATATTTTGGAAAAGTTTCTTTTTTAATAATCTTCAATAGGTTAATTTTTAATGCCCTTTCAAGTCATGTAGAGCACGGGATCTGTGATTTTTTAGATAGATATCATGACATTGTTAGAGCGAGACAACGCTTAACACGGTTTATAACGGCATCTCGCTTTGACAGTAGCTGCTTTTGAATCGCATTCAGAGTTCACGAAGCGGTTCTAGTTGTATATGAATAAATGAATAAAGAAGACTTAATTAAACGATCTTATTAAATAATTCGAATGCCTACGTTTGCATATAAAAACCTAATAAATGCTATCTTGTGCATGGTAATAGGAACGCATTTTGTTTATCTACAAATCAAACGTAAGCTACTCACAACATAAACAAATTTTTAATGCTGGCACTTCGTGTTTGTTATTTGTAAACTTGAAAGCAGTCTCTCCTTTTCATTACTTATAAAGCATGATAAGGACAGACTGTTGTCAAGTTTACAAATATCAAATACGAATAGCCAAGTGAAGTGCCCACATAAGACCCAACACACATAAATGAAAGTTAAATAACCGTAAATTTAGAAAATTGGCCATTTGACAGATGTTATAAAAAAAATAGAAATAATGTTGTGTAGACTTATATTTAAACCATTATTATACAAGTTTTTGCATAAAATTAACCTTGCATATATTTGTTTTTCAAAAGAAAATTGCGACTTTTTATCTTGATAACCGAAACGCGGGCGACTATATTTAGAGACCATGAGAACCATAGTGGCCTAACTCATTTTTTAACCATAGTGGCCTATCTTACTTAGGCCAGCATGGCACCTCAAATTTAGATCACAGACAAAAACCGTATAAAAACCAGTGATTATACTGCCATCTATAGTCTGTCCATTCTATTATTATCTTTTTGACAGATCGACGCCCATGAAATTTTGTATTGTTTACGTTAAACTGTCATAATCGCGACGTGCTCCACTATTTAGCGCCTAAATTCAAACTATTAAACAAAAATATGTTTTATTTTATAAATTAACCGTTTTTCTTTGTTGGTGGCTTTTTTCATTCATTTCATGCCAGGAAAACGGTAGAATAAAATTTTGATTTTTTTTCTATGGGTAGTTTGCTACATGTTACCTGGATGTTTTCATTTTTCATCGTCTACCCCATTACGTGGGGTATCGTTGAATAGGTCCTTTAAAATTACTTCAAGGGGTTCCTTAGACTATTTTTAGATTAAGGGATCGGTTTGCGAAATACTGAACTTTAAAGTGCTAATTTTTATTCGTGTAGGGCGCAATTTTTTTTTGGTTGATGTTGAACGTCCTGGTTGTCCTTATCAAGAAAGACATTGTAGTTTCAACTTTCATTACGTTACAAAAACATTTAAAGTGACATACTTACTATATACAAAATAATGTGACTATTCCTGTGGCATACTCATGTCATGACCCTTCTTTATTTCGTTTCATGCAACGTTAAATCTGGTATTTAAGAGAGAATTATGATAGAATTATTTATTATATGCGCATGCAAGGATCGTTTTACCACCAACAATGAGGAATTGTTTATTGATATAAATCTAGTTTTATTTGCTATAACTTAATTACAAGGACCACTTGCACCAAAATTCTCAATTCAAATTAAGGCTTAATCCTGTTTAACACATTCCATCTTTGTCATTAATTTAAAGTCAAAAAGAGATAGAATGGGTCTTAAACATGAGAATCTTTTCAATTTAATTTAAGAACTTTGGTGCAACTTTGGACCTTAATCTGTTTTAGCAATTCGAATCACTAGCGATGCAAAATCTAGTCTAATTTCCTACTTATTTTTTTTTTCATGATGTTTGAATCACGCCAGCGAAGCCCATAGTCACTTTATCACATTTCATTCAACATTTACTATTGTATAATTATCTACTAATGGCCGCCATCAATTAAATTTAATTTAATGAAAGCAATATCATCAACTTTCATCAAAATACAAAATTATCCGGCGTCCCTAAATGCGGTCGTTAGATGGAGACTGTATCTCAAACTTACCTAATATGATTTAACTGATTCTAGCATCACTCCAGTAGGTTCAAAATTAAACCTTAATACAATAGATCAAAAGTTAATAATATAACAATCATATCACAATACCAACTTTCCCAATCGAGCTATCACTCAGTCTTTATACAATATCTTGACTAGGCATTGTACACTACACCGCATCACTCCACTTAACAGTATATTTATCCTAATTTTCCGATTAGTATTTCCTTTTTTTTTGACGTATAAGACTAACTTAAAATTAGTTTTAAGCTAGTGTTGTCTGTAGTTGCCCACATTAATATTAAATTTTTAAGAAAACTGCATTTCAAAAGATGTTTTTTGTAGGATTTTTTTTACATTTATATCCTAAATAAAGTTACTGACTCAAATATTTTACATTTTTTTTTGTGTTATCGCATTTTATAAGAATTAAAAGGATTTTGTCATAATTAACCAACGTTTTGCAAAATATTTACGGTATTGCAGAATTCTTTCGACTGAATCATAATTTACCTGATAGATATGTTTTATCCAATATTTAATACATACAGTACAGTTATAACCGGGTAGTAGTTATTTTTTCTTAGGCAAAATTTGTTGGAGCTAGACCTTGAAAGTAACAAGAATAATTATAAAGATTAAACGTCAGCTAATTGATATTGATTATTCAGCCTAATTGATACACCAAACATGCATTGACTTAAACGTATTTTATCTTTAATTTAACATCTCGACTAAATTCAAATGAACTCCCACTCACATGTTAAACTATGCTTAATTAAGGAAGAAACAATTATAAAGTTACACATAATTTCTATTCTAATATACAAAGTTGTTTTAATTTTTTACCATTTACCATTTGTTGGGAATAACCATAAAGATAATCCCCCTTATACCAAAACGCGGATTATAGTTAGTCTTGGTTTAAACTTAATGTTGTCACTGCCTTCTTTTTTGCAAATAAAATGGACAACATCAGTTTTATTGGTATAAAACTGATGTTGTCCATTTTGTTTGCTTATAATTAGGCGTTTTATAATAAGGCGGATAGTGACTTAACATATTTTTGATACATTTGGAAGTAAAATAAACATCAGTATTTGCAGTTTAATTGAAAATTAAACCAGCTAATAAGCTATATTAATTCGATTAATAAAAAAAAACTATCTCATTATAACATAACATTTGGATGTAAAAAAATCCAATTACTGCAAATCAATGACAAATTCAAGTACCTTTTTGCCAAAAGAAACATAATTTCATTACAAATTTGTTATATATATATTGTACAGTAACATAAAATACATACTATTTCTTAGAGTTTTTTTTGAAACATGACGGCCTGCTAGACTTTAACGTGTAAATTCACTTGCATTTAAACTCCATTGTTCAGAATTACCACACACAATTTTTGCGGTTAGGTCCACCAAAATCACCCTAATGTAACACAGTTCCTAACTTCTTTCGAATGCATATAATGAATGATTAGCATTTTTCCTAGTAAAACTGAAGTTTCACATTTCATAAACATATCATAATCACAGACACGAACCAAACTAGTTATAGTCATAAGGCTTAAAGGAAGAGATTTAATGCCATCCAAAACATCTTCACTATAGAACGATTTAAGATAAGTTTTATTACTATCGATAATATTATAAAAGTTACTTAATAGAAAACGCCCAGGTTTTTGGGTTTGTCGACTACTTATATAAAGTATTGAAACTGGTTCCTACCTAACCATTATCAAATTGACAACTCATTTTTGTGTTATCGTTTGTCCCAAAAAGAAGTCCTTACTTACGTTAAAATCAGACAGATTTTCAATTTTTTTTTTACTATTTTTGTGTCATTTGAGTACAAATACAATATTTTGTAATTAACAGTTACGAAAAGTATAAGAAACTGGGGTGTAAAGTCGGTTTTTTTTTCTCAAATATGTATTAAATGCCAATATCAGTAGCCCATCCCTGATTACAGATAGGCTTAACTTTGCTTGATCACTAAGTTACTATCGTTACATTTCGGGAATCAATTTAAATATTTAGACGATTAATCAATGTTAAGCTCATCTGTTGTCAGAGATAAGTCATTGAAAATTATCAAAAATTTTGCCGCTTAATTAATATTTCAATCTTACATACATAGATACATTCTTAATTAAAATATCCTTAAATGTCATAGTTTGCGCCCATTTTAATACAAATTAAAGTCCCAAATGTCATGGAGGAAAACCAACCAACCAAAACTTCAGTGAAATAAACTTTATTATTTTCAGATGTAGGGTAAGCGTAAGGCAGAGGCCGAACAAAAAAAAAGGGCGCGGTTTGTACAGTGTCGAGTTAACAGGACATACACGTGAGAAAATATTTTTGCCCCGAAAATGACCTTATCGAATATGACTTTTAACTTGTTTTTCAAGCGTTAAAGGATTCTGTGTACTGAACTTGTTTTTCCAGTAATAGTACTTGAGTAGAAACGGAGTCAAATTCAGAGGCGTGGTTTCTACGCGACAAGGCAGTTCGACAGGGTAAAAGAATCTAACTTCTGACAAAGACGTTAGACTTTAGCGTTTTACAAGGTGGGTTTAAGGCCGAAGGTAAACATAGAAGTATTGTAAAACATAGAAGCTTATGTTTCGCGAGTTGACAGGTGATAAGCATGGTTACAAAAACAATACTACTAAATAATCTATAACGTTCTTTCTAAGCGAGGTGTTTCAGGAAATGGTAAAGATTTAAGTCGGAATTAGGGGCGCGATTTTAGTATTACGTCAACAAGTACGAATGGGAAAACATTTCTACAAAAAAATGTAGCCACTGACAATTACTTATGAACTTTCTTGTTATGTGCATTTAAGTGCCTGGTAAAGGAGCGACACTTCGGTAAGTGCAGATGCGGATTAACTTACGGTCTTGGCGAATTAAGTTCTCATCATCGTTTGGACAGGGATTTGCCAGTTAACTACATACTGCTTAACTGACGGATGTCTAAAGTTGCTAACATACTTTACCAAAGTGTAAACCAGTCTTGAGTGTGATCAAGATTCGCAAAACATTATAGATATAAGCGAAAATATTCCAATAACTGTATTTTTTTTTAACGGATCATTTCAGGGAGGGGCGTGATCAAGGATGTGGAATATACATTATACCCAAACTCATAATTCTTTCATTGAAATTGGATACATAAAACATCTCTTTTGAGTATTATGTATAATATGGTGCTGAAGTTCATACGTGACTTTCGATTGACCGAATTAAAATTTTCAATGGGGCGGGGTTTGAATATGGCTTTGGTTGGACGACTTTTAGGCTGAGAGCGTATGTATGGTTTCCTGATCAGGAATCCCACCAATTCGGAGACCGGAATGTACATCGCTATTTTTCTTTTTTAAAAACGAAAAACTTAACGTTGGTTTGGGAAACAACCTAATAAAAAAAATCTAATCGTGTGCGCTGGGTATTCCGAATCGAATCTGAATTCCTGATCAGTAGGCCTGTTTGCTAACTGATGTCGACAGATGGAAGTGATAATCACCGAGCTATTTACTGATCCACTGCTGCTTTATTATAGCGTCAGTATAATCATAATCAAAAACATTTATTCAGTTTAGGCTGTAACAAGCACTCATGAATGTCTAGAAGCTACGCCATCGGTTAACTAAGATACTGGTCCTAAAAAGCAGTGATGGATATGCAATTTTCTCTTTAATTACACACTGTATAAATGTCAAAAAAGATAGCGAATAGACCAGCAAGAAACCGAATCAGGGAACCGTATATATGCGCAAAGCCCTGAGTTTAACATTACAATAGGGCGGGGTTTAAATTAAGGGCGTGACTTAAATTAAGGGCGTGGCTTAAATTAAGGGTGTTGCCTAAATTATAGGGCGTGGTTTCCTCGGAGATCGTCGCAGGGCCATCGGGCCATACGCACGAGGCCAACGGCCACGTTGCGCGGGGCGTGCAGGACGCAACATGAGGTGCCGCTAGAAAGCGCGCGCTAAATATACGCGACCGTTCTCCTCGCGATGGACCTCCACGAAACCTAGTTTACTATAGAACTGGTGTAGGTAGTGGTCTGTCGCGTTAATGCACGCGTGGACTCCGGTCACGCCTGTTGGGAATGATAGCAGTTTTTTTATGAAACTCTCGTCGTATCATCATCGTCATCATGATCAGCCTATTAATGTCCCCACTGCTGGGGCAAAGGCCTTCCCTATGGATGGAATAGGGAGATAGGGCCATGACCCACCACGCGGGCCCAATGTGGATTGGCGGATGCTAACGACTGCAGATGCAGCCGGGACCAACGGCTTAACGTGCCTTCCGAAGCACGGAGGAACTCGAGATAGAAGATTTTTGGTTACCCATGCAATGACCGACCACTGCGAAAGTTGCTTAAATTCAACGATCGCAGCCGAACGCGTTAATCACTTGCGCCATCGAGCTCCTCGTCGTATAATGAGATGTATTACGACTAGAATGTGGGTCTAGCTCGTGTCATTGAAGAAAGGAATCGCAAATGACGGAAGATGTTCTGTCCCTCTCGCACATGCTATCCTAAGTAACCCAAGTTTTTTATGCAACGCTCGTCGTATAATGAGAGGTAATAGGACACGTGTGTGGGTAAAACTCGTGTTATTGAAGAAAGGAATCGCAAATGACGGTAGCCATTCTGTCCCTTTCGCACATGCTATGTAAATTAATGTGCGAGGGAGACACAATATCTTGGGACGGCATTTTCAACCCCTCTTTAACGATAAGAGTTATAATATAAGAGCATTACATAATTTTTTAATGCAAATAAAAATCAAAAGGTCTTTTATTTTTTATGAAAAGTACAACATACATAAACACTTTTTTGGATGTTATTAGGCAATAAGATAACTCTTTCAGGAACTCTTTAAATTTCATGAACCTATCTTAACCAAAAGCGATAGAAATACAAATTATATTAAGAAAATTTTATTGTATCGATAGACATTGTAGTGAAAGAATTGCCGAAAATTCATCACCTTATTATCACATCTGTCCTTGGGAAGGCATTTTAAGCCGTTAGCACCCATCAAGCTACAATGGCCTTATTCGATTTTTTATTATCATATAAAAACATACTTGTTCGTCTACACACACATAATACATACGTTCTTGTAATAACAATTTTATATTTTGACAAATTGATTGAGAAAAGATACTAAATGTCGTTGTATTGTTGAATGCTCGTTGAAATTACAACTAAAAGAGACGGTTTAAATTTGTATAGAGGATGGTAGTAAGTCTCGGGCAAAATCCAAAATAATATTTTGGTGGTGTTTTATTTCACGAAGAATCGATCATAAATTGATATAATTATTTCACCACGATTTCACGAATATCTTGCTTAAGACTGGACTGATTGACGTATGTTATAATTGTTATAAGCTGTCACAGACTAAAAATATAAAGTTACTTATGACACGGTGGCCAGCAGCAAGTAAATAAAAAAATCTATAATAACAGATTTTTTTATTTACTTGCTGTTGGCCACCCTGTACATAAAACAAGCTTTTAAATGATATGTTTCATCGCTGCCGGAAACCGACTACCAATTTTGACCAATCTCCTTTGAATGTAATTATAACAAACACTCAATGTGCAGATGTGCAGTTTTATATCTAAATATACAGTTTAAGATATTTATTTTCATAAAAAATTACAAAATTCACTTACCATGAGGACATAAAATATTTTAAATAATAATTTAGTTTAATACCGAGATACATGAAAGTGGGGGGTACAACTAAAACCAGTGTCATTGCTCATTGATTACGTTCATTGTTAATATAATCGACTCACCGAGCGATCTGAGCGCGGCGAGCAAACAAGCGAGCAGCCTGGCAGCGGCGAGCGGATCGCTCGCTTGCGGCAACACGCAGCAGGTCAGTAACGCGGGGTGGGAACGCCAGACGCTCTCCGGCGCCCTCTCTTGTTTCTCAAATTGGTGGAAGTGCCGTACGCATTCCTATTTATTTATATAAATAATAAATAAATAAATATTTCCAACACTCACACCAATAAGCCTAGCCCCAAAGTAAGCACTGTAAAGCTTGTGTTATGGGATACTAGGGTTAATATTTAATATACTTTCCCTCCGTGTGAGGTAGCCGTGGGGCGCCCTGTATATATAGAAATACATATTAAACATCCATGACTGGAGTACAAATGCTCGTATTCATCACACAAACATCTGCCCCCCCCGGGATTCCAACCCGGGATCTCTCGATTCGGCGAAACCCCTGAAACCCGGCGTACAAACCACTCGGCCACGGAGGTCGTTATATATTTATTTATTTGATCACCAACACAATAAACATTGACATAACAATCAAGCAGGTACTGATAAAGTGCTTAAGCTTCATGTTATAATAATTATAGGTGTAGGCTACATGCGTTATAGAAAAGAAGTAACAAATGCTGGTAAACTGTCAATGAAAAAGCCTTCTAAGATTAAAAATATATATATAAATTAGTAGCCCGCCCTCGCTTCGCTTCGGTGTAGAGCTGTAGTGTAGAATTCGATTTTTTCTTACCTTTTAAACCTTCCCTACACTTCACGAACATTTCAAGACCAAGGTAAGATAAATCCGTGCAGCCGTTCTCGAGTTTTAGCGAGACTAACGAACAGCAATTGATTTTTATATATTTAGATAAAGAATAACTGTCCTTAATTCAACTGCGGAGTGTCACGTTTTGTTTGGTTAAATCAACGAATTAGAGATGATATGGAAGCATTAGACTTAATTTCATCAACCATTGTTTTAATCTAACAGCTTGGCAAGCCCTTTAAACGGCTGTTAGACCCAATTTCACCAAACTTTGTCAAATCGTTTGTTAGCTAAATTCTTTTTAAAACTAACAAGGCTGTTAAATTAATAAATCTTCTAAAATGAAAACAAACTATTACTAGATCAATCATCAAAAAATCATTCACTCATATTTAAAACAAAACAAAGGATGTCATTATTTGTTTGGCATAAATATGATAACGTTCTATGTATTTTCAAAGGTAGCATAATATATGATTAACAGACGATACATAAATCTCAAACTACCTCAAAATGAACATCTATAGAATGCGAAAATGGTTTTAAACAATATACATAATTGGGAAAGTATATTAAACCTATCGACAATTTTTAAAAATAATTTTGAAAGAATACCGTGGCGTATGCATATTTATACCAATCAAATTATTTTAGTATGAAACATTAGCACATACAATCAAAACAACAAATCATAAATACTAGATTTTTTTCAATTTCAACGAGAAAAGACAAGGAAAAACAAAAAAAAAGTGAATGTGATCTATATAATATGTAATGTCTATTAAGGGCTGCATTACCTTAGCCGCTGGGCTGAGGTCATCCCTCTCGACGAGTGATTCTGGATACTTGGCCTTCATCTCCGGTATCCACGCGACCTCTTGCTTCTTGTAGAACTCTTTGCTGTTCAGCGTCGCACACGCGTACCCTATGATTTCGGGTTTCATGCCTGTAATGTAGCAATTTATTTAATATCCATACATCGATATGTATCGACTATTTGCCAGATCTTCATTAAAATTGCAATATTGTCATCGGCTTTTTTACCATCTGCTACTCGATAATACGGAGCGAGTTTACAAGCTACTAGCGAAATCGCTGGCTTGTAGTTTGTGTGTCATCGAGGCTTAATGAACGAAAGCCCGGCTTTTCTGTCCGATTTGCGGAATCAACTCGTGTGTTTATGCTAAGGTTTAAATAGTGACAAATAAAGCAAGTTTTGAGGAGCTTCACGACGTAGGCGGTTTGTGCGTTCTGTCTGCGATCAAAGTCAAGCAGCTTCCGCAATGGCCGGTCATTGGATGGGTGACCAAGATGTTATTATCTCGAGGTCCCCCTCGGTTGCATCTGTTGGTGTTAGCACCCAACAAAAAACGAGCGAGCCTTACAGTAGTCGCGTATGATGTGTAACATTTGAAACCTCACCTTATATTTTAGTAAAAAATGAAATAAAACCTACAACATTATGTTCTAAAATCAAATCAAACAGCGCGCGCTTCCCAAACTTCCTGTTACACACTTCCGTCCCACTTCACGTAATCACTCCCACAAATTGCACGAAAGCGAGAGGAAAGACGTTACACATCAATAATAATAGTAATAATATACCTTTATTTTCTCCTCACAAAAGGTCAACCGACAATCCACAATGATTCAATCTCCCTATTCCAAGAATAAGGAAGGTCTGCAGCAATGGAGACGTGTTCAATTAAATTTATCCGCGTTTCAGCAACTGTGGAAGCGTTCTCCCTTACACTGGTAGTAAATGCATATTCAATTAACATTGCACTCACCGTTGACCACAGGCGGGGCAGTGTTCTCCCCCGCGGCTTTATCCTCGTCGCAGTCGTCGGGTGAGACGTCTTCCACGTCTTCCTCTATCACCATACAAAGTTCCGGGCTCAGGGTCAGGAATGGCGCTACTAATCTAAATACAAATGATAAAATATCTACATTGAAATTCTAATTGAAGATAAAACCGTTTTGCGGTACGCAGCATATCGGTTAATACAGTGGAATCCGTTTATAAGGCATCAAATGACTTCATAGGGAATTAACAAACAATGGTGTCGATTCGGACGTGATTTTCTAAACTTAAAACTAAATTTAACATCAGTCTCTCCTTTTCATTCTGTATAGAGAATGACAAGGATATACTGCTGTCAAATTTAAGTTTAGGTTTAGAGAATCATGCTAGAATCGACACCACTGTGTAATACTAAAAATTTATTGTTTCCACTACCTGTTAAAGCGTGTCAAATAGGTTAATTGACTCATGTCAAATTGTAATGTACAAATGTTTATTTCTTATGATTTTTGGTATGAGGAACTTAAACACAGTGATTTCACTTCATTAATTAGAAGATGGCTGTAGTAATTTAATTAGAAAAATTGTTTTTAAGTCTATACTTTTTCAACAATAAAAACGTTGTCCACCATGAATGTGACGTCAGAAAATTTGTAAACAACTAAACGTCATTGCCGTGTTACTGTGGCTTCTTTCGTCTGACTAAAATATATCAAAAACTCTTATATCTTGTAGACATGTTTCCGTTTATTAGTTTTGTTGACTTAATTAATGCTGAATGGTCGGATTTGTGAAAGCAGAAACCACAAAACCCTTTGACTTAGGTACATTCATAGCCTTAAAAATTGTATTTTTAAACTTTACATAATTATTCAATGAGTAGTTACATCGACGTGGTCTTTCCAAAAAGAAATTACTTTCATTCGAAAAAGTAACAGTATTAAGTAAGTTTTAAACATGTATTGTGTTCATGTGTACGTGGGTTTATTTCTCAAAGCAATTTAAACCACAACTTTCTGGAGTTCTTTAACGATGTTTCTCTATATTCATTCAGTGTTTCTTCTTTAGTATTTACAGTTCATACATATATTTTTCGTGTAATCTATTACAAATCATGGTATTATAATATAAACTCAGATAAATCTATAGACTAAAATGACCGACAGCGTTTTTGTCTGTTCATGTAAACCCTATGTTAAAATTAAAGTTATGTAGCTTTCTAGGTAAAAAACAAAATACAATACATTTTTTTCGGTCAAATAGAACAATTATTAACCATATCAAACTTATTTCCAAAAAGTGTCAACTAGCCAATTATCGCCAGTCAAGCTTCTACAGACACGCTAACTTACTACGACAGAACTACTCGAAATTTTGAAAGCCAATTTTAGCGCAATTAGTAACAAAGTCACGCGAAGCTTCGTCGCAAAGCTGTGGGAAAAAGCATAAGATAAATGCAGTTAGTTGGCTACGAACAAATAAGCCGCCATTAACGAAGCAGCACTAACCTGTCAGCTGGTAGAGTTTGCAGGTCGCTTGGAAAGAGGTCGCTGCAGTCGGACCCGTCTCGACACGTCTTGTGACAAATAGCGCATACCTGTTAAATATAGAAAACATATTTTAAAAATCGAACAGCAAGGCTTATCTTCTATCTATATATATAAAACTCAAAGATGACTGACTGACATAGTGATCTATCAACGCACAGCCCAAACCACTGGACGGATCGGGCTGAAATTTGGCATGCAGGTAGATGCTATGACGTAGGCATCCGCTAAGAAAGGATTTTGATCAATTCTACCCCCAAGGGGATAAAATAGGGAATGAAAGTTTGTATGAAACTTTGTCAATTTTAAACCGATCGGGCTGAGACTTTGCATGCAGGTATAAGAAGAATCATAGATTCTGTGTATAATACAAGCCTGAGAACAAAAACTGTAGTCTACACTTCAGCTCTACACCGAAGCGAAGCGAGGGCGGGCCGCTAGTCATTAATAAACATTATTTTATCGCCGCGTTCATGCTGAGAGTCAGCTCAGAACAAACCTTCATATCTATCAAGAACACATTGAAGCTACAGTTTCAAGCAAAGTTTAAAGGCGACTAGCGACACGTGTTATTGAAATAAAATGTGGTAAGTTTTGAGAATATTATTCATCTAAGATGCCGTTAGTCAAACCTTTTGGCTATTTTTTTACAGAGTTTTATTTAACTTGCATTTGTTACGTTCGTATGTATGGAGCTTAAAAAAATCAAACCATTTGTCGACCAGTTATTGTAATGCGATTTAGCGGTAATTTGGCATGCTTATGTAAGACTGGTAACACTCCAATAATATGGCACCATGCAGCTGATCTGACAATTGAGTAGGAAGATGGTCACTGGATATCAATGATAAAAAAAATAACCCTATCGAGTTTGGGCTCGTTTATATCGTGTTGATGAGTACTCAGTACCCTAAGCACAAAACAGCTCTTATCTCTTCAAAGAGTTAAATTTCTCTTGGCTAGGCGCATCATTACAATATCCCGTGGTCTGTGTAAGCAATATGTCCGTCAAAACTGTCTGTTATATTTCGAGTTCTACTGAACCTATCGTCTTCGTTTATGTCTTAAATATTTTTTGCATCTATTTCTATTTACCCATTGTATATCTAAATATTGTATTATAATATAGTGGCAGAGTTCCGCCATTTCCACAGACAGGGGTGTTTTGACGTTGGCAGAAATCCGCCACTTCCACAGACGTTTGAAGAGAGTAGAAGATCTACTTCCACAGACGGGGGAAACGTCTTTTTTTGTAATGGCTTCGCACTGCTTGTGCGTTTAGCCAATGTCAAGTGTTAAAATGTTTACAAATTCTATAGCACTTGTGGTCAAAGTAATAAATCAAGTCAAAGTAAGTGGCAGTCAAGTCAATCGCCCTTTCCCTATGTTTCAGTAAATGTGTGGGGATTTACTAGAACCTCCCCGTGGACTTCTTGGGGGAACGTCGAAAGACACTTTCCGCTATTTTGTTTCACTTGCCATAATTACTAGACACTAACATCCGCCACAACACAATTTTTAACAAGAAAAAAAAAACTGCTAAAGTGACGCTTCCCGATCCTGCCAAAAAATCCGAAGATCTACTTTTTTTTAGTTTCTTTACCCATTCTGGGTAGGCAAAGGGTACTGTGCCCATACAGCCAATTCTTTAGTTTATTTTCAAAATGAATATGTTGTAAATTATGTGTTGATGAGTTGTATTTCTTCTTTTTTGAGGCCGGAGCCAAATCTTCTTTTAGATATCTTGTCTTCAAAGTACTTCTTCTTCTTTCTTATCGTTTTTCTTTTTACTATTGTCTTCTTTTGTGTTTTTTCCAGTAAGGCCGAAGCCAGGTCGTTTGTGTATAAGTCATTATCATTAGTAGAATGTCAAGAATATTTTTCATTACAGTAATATTTTCAAGTCATAATCAGGAGTCTTTTATAAAATTATCCAATTCGTGGATTATTCTCAAGTCATAATTGTGAATTCGTAAATCAAGGTCTTTAGTCAAGTTAGAGTTATGAAGATGTGATTGTAATGAAACAATCAAAATTAAATATCAATAACGGTCGTATTGATAAACTGGTAAATAGGTTTAAGATAACCCTTGTTTGATAAGAGCTGAGGTAGAGAGCGCGGGATATTTGCAGATATTTTATAAATATCTAAAAGTTGATCTATAACAATCATTCTTTGTAACGAAAAGGCACTACAATCAAAAAACAGATGATGAAGAGTTTGGCTAATAGACGACAATAATTACAATCAGAAGACGAGATTAAGTTCAACCTGTGAAGATGGGCATTAAAACGACAGTGTCCTAAACGCAAGCGACAGATGGTTGTATAAAACTTTCGACCATGATAATCCTTGCCCTTGCAGAACCACGGAATACCAATTTTATTATTGATTTCAACATACCATTTGCCTTTCGTCTCAGTAATTCTGGACCAAAGCCTTTTGAAGGTATCCATTATATTATTCTTTAAGAAGTATAAAAGATCCGTTTCAGGTATAAGAATGGCCTTAAATTCAGAACTGATAATATTACTATGAATATCATTTGCAATAGAAGTGGCTATAAAATCAGCTTTTTCGTTTCCAACAACACCAATATTATGAAGAAGCAACTTGCAGGCCGGCAGGGTGAGGATGGCTGGTGTGGCAGTTAGAACTGCTGTATCAGCTATCTTCGCGCCTTCACTTAACATCAGGTGGGGTGGAGTCATTTGTCGGATCTATCTATAAAAAAAAAAAATATGGGGGTCCAGAAAAAGATAATATCCCTGACAATATTTGACTGTGTTAATTGATAATGTTTTTCCCTGATTTGATAAATTAAATAATTAGTTTTAGCATTGAATTTGGGACTCTCTAAAGAACCGAAGATCTACTTCCACAGACGGGGGAAACGTCTTTCGACGTTGGCAGAGATCTGCCATTTTTTATTATGTTCCCATTCCGGGAAGGCAAAGGGTACTATGCCCATACAGCCAATTCTTAAATTTGTTATTCTGTAATCCTTCTTGCACGGTCTTGCTTCTTGGTACGGAGGAGTGGGGGGTGGGGGGTACTGACCTGCGCCTCATCGGCGGGCGCGTAGGGGCGGGGCGCGAGGAGCGCGCGGGTCGGGGCCGGGGCGGGCGCGGTGTGGGGTATGGAGGGGGGTACTGACCGGCGCCTCATCGGCGGCGCGTAGAGGCGGGGCGCGAGGAGCGCGCGGTTCGTGGCCGGGGCGGGCGCGGTGTGGGGTATGGAGGGGGGGTACTGACCGGCGCCTCATCGGCGGCGCGTAGAGGCGGGGCGCGAGGAGCGCGCGGGTCGTGGCCGGGGCGGGCGCGGTGTGGGGTATGGAGGGGGGGTACTGACCGGCGCCTCATCGGCGGCGCGTAGAGGCGGGGCGCGAGGAGCGCGCGGGTCGTGGCCGGGGCGGGCGCGGTGTGGGGTATGGAGGGGGGTACTGACCGGCGCCTCATCGGCGGCGCGTAGAGGCGGGGCGCGAGGAGCGCGCGGGTCGTGGCCGGGGCGGGCGCGGTGTGGGGTATGGAGGGGGGTACTGACCGGCGCCTCATCGGCGGCGCGTAGAGGCGGGGCGCGAGGAGCGCGCGGGTCGGGGCCGGGGCGGGCGCGGTGTGGGGTATGGAGGGGGGTACTGACCGGCGCCTCATCGGCGGCGCGTAGAGGCGGGGCGCGAGGAGCGCGCGGGTCGGGGCCGGGGCGGGCGCGGTGTGGGGTATGGAGGGGGGTACTGACCGGCGCCTCATCGGCGGCGCGTAGAGGCGGGGCGCGAGGAGCGCGCGGGTCGGGGTCGGGGCGGGCGCGGTGTGGGGTATGGAGGGGGGTACTGACCGGCGCCTCATCGGCGGCGCGTAGAGGCGGGGCGCGAGGAGCGCGCGGGTCGGGGTCGGGGCGGGCGCGGTGTGGGGTATGGAGGGGGGTACTGACCGGCGCCTCATCGGCGGCGCGTAGAGGCGGGGCGCGAGGAGCGCGCGGGTCGGGGTCGGGGCGGGCGCGGTGTGGGGTATGGAGGGGGGGTACTGACCGGCGCCTCATCGGCGGCGCGTAGAGGCGGGGCGCGAGGAGTGCGCGGGTCGGGGCCGGGGCGGGTGCGGTGTGGGGTATGGAGAGGGGTACTGACCGGCGCCTCATCGGCGGCGCGTAGAGGCGGGGCGCGAGGAGCGCGCGGGTCGGGGCCGGGGCGGGCGCGGTGTGGGGTATGGAGGGGGGTACTGACCGGCGCCTCATCGGCGGGCGCGTAGGGGCGGGGCGCGAGGGGCGCGCGGGTCGGGGCCGGGGCCGGAGCGGGCCGCAGCGCCTCGGCCGCGCAGTCGACGGCGAGCAGGCGGCGCAGGTCGGCCGCTAGACCGCCGCGGAACACCCACGGCTCCTGCGCGCCGCTCTCGAACGCCTCGCGCCAGCCTTTCGAGAACCCTGCACGGAAATTTGGTTTAAAATAGATAGGTTATTACTCACATTTTAAACGAAATTAAAGGGCTTACAAAAACAAATAGCATCCGTTATGAAATTGGGTACACAATAGGCAGCCAATAGGGATGAAGACTAATTTTTTCTTCGTTTATCAGGTATATTATCAAAAAGTATTGGACACGTATTTTTTCTTTTTCACATAATATAAACATTGCACAAATATATTGATTTCAAAAGTAGTATGACGTCACGTTTTGGTACAATTTTCACTTAAGTGACGTCACGAGCCCCTTCTCCCAAACTTTGACGCGCTTTATCTTTATCATTTTTTGGTAGATTGCCCAAAGAAAAAATACGTGCCCATTATTTTTTGATCATCTAACTAACGGACTGAATCGAATTTTGTTTACTTAACCCGTCATCATGTCTATTAATAAATAAAGGTCTTATTGTTTGTCATTGGTTAAATAAACAAGAGGCGTGACGACCGACACTCATATAGTACAAGCAAAAGAGTTTTGAAACTGATCAAACGATGACCTTTTTTGATAGTACAAGGAATAAACCGTACACTTTATCAAGATAAATTAAAATCTCTATTGAAAAAGGTATACATAATTTAATGTAATCCTATACACACTTATTAATTATTAAAGAGAGTATAGATTACGAAATTCTGAAAAAAGAGTTACTCACATGTATAATTTCCTTGTATATTCGAAGCTATACTGGGCGGAAATTTGCCAAGCTCTGTAGAAGGAAATACAAAATTAATTAAATATAAGTATTTAAATAAATATAAATACAGCTATAGCTATACAAATACAATACCTGATTATATTTTGTTATCGGTTACACTTTAAATGGAGAATATAACTCGCAATAACGATTCAAATACAACGTCGTAGCAAATTATATGGTCAGAATATCTTGCGTAATATGTTAGAAAAACGACGACGCTTCTTGCTCGTATATGGCCCAGGGGTCTACTCTCTTTCACCGAAATGAAGTTTTGATAACGAAGTTGAAACGAAATTTAATTTCGTCAATTTAAGGTTAAACTTAATTTGAACGATAAACTATCAAATTGAAGCTTTCTTCGAGTAGGCTTGGAAAATCTACACCTCCATCTATATTCCGACGACGAATATTATTATAATTAAAAACGTAAGAAAAGTACTAAGTTTTTGAAAATCAGTTGAGAAAAAATGTCCATTTTGGTGAAAAGTAGCCAAATAAACCAAAAATTTAAGAAGACGCAAAGGATTAAATGGTAGAATTTAAACACTGTTTATTTGTATTGAAACGAAAACAATAAAATCAGTATCCTTAGTACGAGTGCGAGCTCACGAAAACTATCATACTTGTCGTAATTGTAAAACTCGTACTAAGGGTACAGGTTAGAAAGACAGTGATATAATCCGATGAGACTCACCCAACCATCTGACGAATCCGTCCAACAGCGCCAGTACAGCGCACAGTTCCCACACGTACGGATACAGTTCCGAGCGCAGCTCTTTATTGGCGGCCATAGACAATCGGCGCGCGAGACGACGCGTCCGCGCCGCCCACCAAGCGAAACGGCTGCGCCGGCGACGCCACTCGCTCGTCTATGGCAAGAGGGATAAGGATTTAGTCGACGGATCGCTAAAATTTCAATAATATACTCTTTATTGCACACAAAAGTTGTAAAACACAAAACATTAATATGTGAGCAAAGGAGGGCTTATCTCTAATAGAGATCTCTTCCAGCCATCAAAGGTTTAGTGAAGTAAAGAGTTTTTGTGGCGTAAAAGTGTGTGAAAATCATGTATGTAATCAGGATATAACTTTAGATTTTTCACCCCACTGTAAGTTAATTTCTAGGATATCTATTTATTTATTTAATAGGTACATAAACAGTGCAGTTATATCATGGTTGAAAAACATATATCTGGTAAAAAATTAAGCTGCCATCTACAACAGTGTACATAAGTAAAATTATGGAAAAATAAAAACAAAACCTTAAAACTAGGCTAAATCTTTTAACACAGTTTATAAAACGAGGTAATAAAAAAAAATGAAAATTAAGGATCTTCAGTACCAGGGCCGAACAAACTTGAGATGCTTCTTTTGAAAACTATACCCATCTAAAATCAATCTATTGTTTCCTTGTTTTTTCAAACTAAACTCAAGCGCCAACAATTGGAAGAGTGCATTGGATTGGGTGATTTCCCCTAACCTTTGTATTGGAATTTGTGTGTACATAATATATAAATAAATAAATGTTACCTCTGGCTTAGCACCTCTTGGAAGCATACTGGCCGCGTGCGTAGTCAACCAGTGGAAGTCGTGGAGTAGCCTCAAACCTCTTGAGCCATGTTCGAAGGGCAGGTAGAACAAATCGCATAGAAGCAATAAGTCATCCGCTACTAAAGCGTTTACGTCTATAGACGCCTCTTCTACTGGCCTGTGAGAATGGGATATTGTTATAGATAATAAAACTTTATGACGGTAACTCCCGCTGCTAATTTCACACCCGCCATAAAGTTTGGGTCGTGCTATAAACTTCTTATACCACTGTAAGCGTCAGTTATAAAATAAAGAAAAACGAGCGAGCCTAACAGTAGTCGCGTATGATGTGTAACATTTGAAACCTCACCTTATATTAGTAAAAAAAAACAAATAAAACCTACTATAATGAATAAGCCTTTTGAACATTATGTTCTAAAATCAAATCAAATAGCACGCGCTTTTGCGACTTCCTGTTACACACTTCCATCCCATTTCACGAAATCACTCCCACAAATTGCAGATGAATTGATGGCCGCGTTGCTCTATGTTTTTCAAAGTTTATAAAGATGTTATAAACTCTGAAAAACATAGAGCAACGCGGCCGACGAGGCCATAATAATGGCTATTCCCCTCTGGCTGGCTGGCTATACTACTGAAATTATTCAGCCGCTTTTTGCGAGGGGAGGAATATGCACACAAATTGTAATAACGACACTCGCACATAGAAAATGACACCGCTAAATCGGGCATATATGAAACTTAAGATTTTTAATGACAGATCTGAAATTTATACTGGCGAGTCGATTGTTTTGACAAACAAGCCTGACGATTGAATTTTAACAAAATAATGTAAATATTGTGTTTAAAAGGGGTTAAATAGAAATAATATAAAGAAAAGTTTACTAGAAAAAATTACACGCGGACCAGGCAGCAGACGGGACTCGAACCCGCATCCTTCGCTATCCGGACGAATGCACTGACCATTATGCTACCGCAGCCCTGACGGCCGTGTCGAATTATTCCTAGCCTTATGCTGCAACGCAGCGCCATCTCTTCGCGTTGTAGGTAACCCACAATGTCAAATGAATACTTTAACAAGTATTAATCATTCGAAAGAAGAAATAGCAATTATAGTTATGTTTTTATTTTTTAAGCATTTAACTGCTAGATGTTTAAATCTAAAGAATGCGAGTTCGAGTTCCGTCTGCTATCTGGTCCGCATGGTTTTTTTTCTAGTAAACTTTTCTTTAGATTTTAACATCTAGCAGTTAAATGCTTAAAAAATAAAAACATAACTACAAATAATATGTTAAAAATTCTACCTATATCTAGTTTTCTGTGTGAATGATACGGTTAGGGTTATAAATGAGCATATTTTATCCTTGTTTGACACAGACGCGCCTATTAGGAAATGTGTTATAAGAGACCCGAGCCCACCGTGGATAACGGATAATATTAAACTCATGATGAGTAAGCGTGTCAATGCTTTGGCAGAGTTTAGGAAAAATAAGACTACATCCAGTAAAGACTACTGTAGGCAATTGAAGTCTTCATTAACATCGTTGTTTTGTTATATAGTCAAAAAGTGGTATTTTAAGAATAATATTAATAATAAAATATGTGATCCGAAACGGTTATGGAAAAAAAACAAAATGATATAATACCGTCGAAACAAGGTACAGAGCTTCCTTCGCATTTGAGTGATGTGAATAGGAGAATCCACTTGTCGCGAAGTCAATGTACGTGGGGATGTCTCGACTTACGTCGTTTCGATTTACGTCGCGTATTTCGAGAACCGAACATGCCGTAAGTACGAGGACTGTTTGTATTGTAAATCTATAATATCATCCAACCTTTTTCTGAGCTCTGGAAAACTGCTGTGACCGCTTCCAAAGAACAACCCAGTTTGACTGAAAGACCTTTATCCTATAAGATGATATGATATAGAAATATGGTTTCCTATCGACACTGTCGATTTTTTTAAATTAAATTTTTAGTACAATTTGGTAACCACCTCTCATTGTATTCTTATCAAGTTACAAATATTCAAACTCACTCATCGGCAGCGTCTACAGGATCGACCGGGTCAGTAGATTCCACCATCATGTCGGTACTCAACGGGCTGTTGCTCGGTTCCACCTGCATTGAACCATTCTACAAACAAATATTATAATATATGACAGTATAATATAACAGCCTGCTTGGCCCAACAGTTTGTGATCCTAATTGAGAAATCAGCGGCCCTGAGTTCAAATCTCGGAAGAAACATTAATGTTTTTTACTGATTCAAAAGGATAGTTTGACGTTATGTCAACATTAATATATATGTTGACATAACGTCAATATATTTCTTAAGCGAGCAAGGTATTTTCCATATAAACGTTCCCAAATAATTCCTATCACTAAAGAAATGATTTTCATACATAAAATATAACTTTACTCAATCTATGCTGCTCTGCCTTCCTTTTTTCGAAAACTTGTGTTTCGAAGTAACTAGAAGTCCTCAAAAATGCTAAAAATAATCAAAATTTTATCACCACTAAATACCACTAGTGTGGAGATTCAATAAACATTAACAAAAAAAAAGCAAAACATAGGGGCATAGTATAACTACTTATTGTTCTAGATGTAAAATGTCTTTTAATGTTAATATTTTTGTGGAGGAAGTCATCGAGAGCCGAACCTCGAACATTACAACTTTTATATGCAATTTTCAGCGTTAGCTACAGTTGTCTCTTTCGCACGGTATTTGCCAATGTTTAGTTAGTAGTTTAGTCAAAAGTCAATAGTTTTTCAAATCCCTATTTCACAAATGTCTCTCAGCTCGCGTCCGCTCTTAAGGTTTCGGACCCTTTACTGACTCTATGCTCGCAAGCCTTTAAAATGGTCCAAAGATTTGTGTACGTTCAAAAGGTAATTTATAAAGTGATTGCTATGCGTGGAAAGAAAAGAATATGTGATAATATACCTCGCTAAGTCCATCGTTCATGACGATATCGGTATCGGTAACGGCGGCCGACGGTAGATCCACGTCTAAGGGTTCAACGCCCGCGCGACTCGGGCTTAACGTCTGCGGCGTATCTGAAAGAAGAATATAGCACTTAAAGATCATCATCAGCCAATTAATGTCTGCTGGGGCACAGGCCTTTCCTATGGATGGAATAGGGAGATTGGGCCATTACCTTTGAGAGCTTTACCTCAGATTGAGATGGCTCAGTACCTAAGTGCAAGCGCAGGATTGTCGGCAAGCTTTGTCGTATATCTAGTTGTATAGTACGACATGGCATATTATTATGGTTACTAATAATATAAAATGAATTAAGAATTAACTTATTACTATAAATTGAATTTATTTAGCTACTTAAATATGCCCATGTGTCATATCTTTTGACTACCAGGATATTTTTTTCGGTGTCATATTAAAATGGCTTTTCATAGATCTATTGATTCATACCAATTACATTGTTGGCTGAGATGGGTGTGTTTTGCCCATTGTCCTTTGCTAGTATTGTAGATCTATCGAAAATAGCTACAGTTTACAATAGTAAATCATTGAGGAGTAGCAATGAATATTAAAAATCTTACACGGACAAATAAATTTGAATTAATGAATATATTCTTTAATCCACTTTGATAGTTTTTCAGAAATCCAAAAAAAAGCAAAAATGTAATAGGCAAAAGGCGGCCTTATTGCTAAGATAGCAATCTCTAGCAGGCAACCTTTGAATTAACGAAACCATACCAAAGCAGAAAAAAAGAATTGCAGGCTAGAGCATTGTAAGATATAAATAAGAACACTGTTAATATACAGTAAGTATACGTAAGGTATCACACTAATATTATTAAGGCGAAAGTTTGTGAATGTGTATGTTTGTTACTTCTTCCAAGTCCTAACGGCTGGAGCGATTTTAATAAAATTTGGTATGGAGTTAGCTGACACCCTGGATTAACACAAACGATAGGCTACGCTACGCAGTAAAATACTGCGGGAAATGTCCCTAATAAACCGCGGGTAACAGCTAATACAATATAGTACAAAGTAATATACAGAGAAATATGTCAGGCAAAGTCCAGCTTGAGGAAATTTTAATAACAAAAGAGTCCCTTGACTGCGCTCGTTTGATATCTACAGGCAAAGTTTGGTGACTCATTTCTTTGTCGTACTATTTGCAAGTGGAATTCTTTGAATAGCTATGTATGTAAAGAAAATAAAACCTCTTACCACCAACACTCATATCTCCGTTCCTCTGCTGTTCCTCCACTCCATCGTCCACAATTATATTCTCTGCATCATCATCCTTCTTCTTCAAATCTTCTATAAAACTAGCACTTTCCAAAACACTATCGTTGCTAACACTGTCGTTAACTTTGTCAACCATAGACTGGTCACGCTTTCCACTGTTCTCCTCAAGAGCTTTGATACCTAGTATCGGTACCGGTAGAGTGGAAACTGGTATCTCCGAAGGCAGCGCGATGTTGGAACTCGCCATTGGTATTATAGGATTGGGTATCGACTCATTCAGAATCACTTTTGTTGGTGATACCAAGGAGTTCATCACTGGATTCGGTACGGGGTTGAATGTTTCTATGGACGATACCTGAAAAGAATGTTCCTTTTTATAGTAAATTTATATTAACTAACCGGTTTTATTCGACGATTTCACTAGAGCGTCCTCCATTATATTTCTACAATTCTTCAAAGAGAGCGATGAAAAACAAACAGTGCAGACAGTAAAGTGTATATATGAACAGAGATTATTCAGAAAATATAATAGGGATATGGTGCCAATTTATAATCTGGAATAAATTGCTCATTCTTCCAACTGAAATTATATACGGGAATAATGTAAACACATGTTTATTTCGTGCAAGTTTATGGGAGAGACAGGAGAGTATAGTAAGACATAAAAATTGTATGAGGTAATTATTCTAATGACAAAAAATAATACTAGAACAAGATAACTTTCACTTTTAAACTATAAAGTCCCAGAGAAATGTTTCTCATGATAAAGTATGATGTAGTCTTAGATATAAAATCTTCAAGGCCCCCAGTGGCCAGTAAGGGGCGGTCAGTAGCCAACGTCAGCCAACGGCTGCAGCTGACTGGTGTTGACGGTGGGAATGGAGGATATATCCGCGGTGCTGGTGGTCGAAGTGTTGCTAGTGGCGATCACCAGCGACATGCCTGTATTCACCGACGGAAGCATCCGTATGATGGTTACTCACCCCAGTGGCCAGTAAGGGGCGGTCAGTAGCCGAGCACACGTCAGCCAACGCCTGCAGCTGACTGGTGTTGACAGTGGGGATGGAGGATATATCAGCGGTGCTGGTGGTCGAAGTGTTGCTAGTGGCGATCACCAGCGACATGCATGTATTCACCGACGGAAGCATCTGTATGATGGTTACTCACCCCAGTGGCCAGTAAGGGGCGGTCAGTAGCCGAGCAAACGTCAGCCAACGCCTGCAGCTGACTGGTGTTGACGGTGGGGATGGAGGATATATCCGCGGTGCTGGTGGTCGAGGTGTTGCTCGTGGCGGTCACCAGCGACATGCACGTGTTCACCGACGGCATGATCGGTATGATGGGCACTGGTGGCACTTGGAAACAATTAATCGCCGTCAATAATAGCTGTTTCACAGTTATTATCGATCACTTTTGTCAATGTGGCACTGTTATGAATCGAATAAAAAATAAGTGAGGAGCATCTGTTCGAAAGGGGCTATTTCCATACTAATTAAATGTTGATAAAATTAAAAAAAAAGTATGCTGATTTGATGATGTATTTGAAGTGTATTTTTTTTATTCAGGTAATTTATGAGGAGGCCACTTATTTTTAGGGTAAATTTATTTATTATTGTTATTATTAAAAAGCACAAAATTAAGTAATTAAAAATGGAAATAGCACTTTTTGGTCGGATATTCGGAAAATAGCATATTTTGATCAGGAATGATAATAAATAGCATCAACATATAAACTTATTAAGTTTTTTTTTAATTGGAAGCTACATTTATGAGCTTGGTATTGACTACTTGTCGTTGCTTTTTAAGATAAAAAAAACATGAAAATTTGATAGAGTTTGCCAAACTGCTTGGTTTTTTTTTGTCTTGAAAAGCAGTGACGATTAATCGATGCCAAGTTGTTTTATGTATTTGGCATGGGTGTGGCTTCCAATTGAGAAAAAAAAACTTCAAAAAGTTTGATAAAAAAATATTATGGGTCGAACTATTTTTTTAAATGAGCTAAAAATAGCCCCGTTTGAATAGAACCGCGAATTTAAGTTCAAATTTGAAGGGGAAATAATCAATTTCGATCAAGACTAAACACTGGCTGGGATAGGATCTTAGAATACCAGAAGAATTTACAATAAAAACTATAAATCAGTAAATAAGGAAATAGCCCCCTTTAAACAGACGCTTCTCAAGTGAAAAAGGCTCATATTTAAATAACCCTCAAAAAATACAATCGGTGACCAGAAGGCCCAAGCACGAGTTTTTGGCAACTTACGGAAGTTATCGTTATCGTCAAATTTTGTATGAAAAAGCTAGTTTGTTCTTACGTCCGCTAGGAGCGCTGCTTAGTTTTAATACAAACTTTGACGACGAATTAGTGCTTAGTCCTCAGTTATATTTTTTGGTGGTAAATTACTATTTTGCGATCGAGGATCATTTAAATATTTCCCTTAAAAAAATATGTATGAGCATCACAGATCTAGAATAAAGTAGACGACGCATATGCTTCAAATTGTATGAATATCGAGTGTCTTACATTTTGAAAACACATTGAGTACTGAAAAAGCATGGACCCCAGACACCCATTTCAAATGGGATTTGCCAATTTTAAGAAAACGATCTCATGTTACTTACTAATATTGATGGATATTGAGGAGTGTTTATTTTTAATTCAGTTGTGTAATTCAGAAAAAGAAAACTATATAAATTCAAAATTAAATGTTCTGTTTGCCGCGAAAACGTTTTCCTGGACATTATGACATCTCACGATTGTCATTTATACGTCAAACGATACAATGTAATGTCACTTTGACCGGAAGATTAGCATCTGACGACATTATAGTCTTTTCCAATTCTAGCCGTTTTCGGTCACGTGAGCGCAAATAAAAAACATTTTAATTTAATGATTTTATAGAAACGTTGTTCGTTATTTGTTCTTTCAGAATAGTAAAATCGCTGCTAATCTTCTAATTAAATACAGGTGCCAATGCCAACAATTGTACATTATTTTTCATAATGTCAAATTGCCTATTCTATTGTTTTTACAGTTAGATATGAAATAGTCATTTATTTAAAGTCTCGTCGCTCACACTTTTAGCACGCGAAGTACATTCACTTGCGGTATCTATTTCGATCTATATCTGCGATGTGAGTGGACACCAGTTAACAAGGCAACCAATGCAACATCTACTGCAAGAATGCAATAATATTTCAAATACTGAATTGTTTAAATCTAAAGAAAAAAGAAAAGACTGAGTGAATCTGAAACCAGCCCCCCTAGCATGACTAACAAAACGTGATATGATAAAGCGATTTATCGACATTAACTGTCAAACTACTATGGAGTTTGACAGTTGAGTGTCGATAAATCGCTTTATCATATCGCGTTTTGTTACTCATGCTAGGGGGCCTGGTTCGATTGGATTTTTTTCTAGTAAAATATTCTTTAGATTTAAACATATAGCAGTTGAAAATTCAAATATTATAATATAGTTATTTGGTATTTGTTTCTAAGGTTTTCACGCACATCACTCATTAAATAACTAATTTTAAATTAGTTTTATTTAATGTATTTCGAAGACAACTCAACAAAATTAAATAAAAAATCATAATTCTGACGAAGCCGACCTGAAAAAGCTGCGAAACGTCAATAAATAAATAAAGTTTCGTGCATTAACCCGTTAAAACTAGTTTTATTTAATAGTTATTTGGATTTGTAATTTTGATTTTATTTTATAATAAAGGATGCTTTGATGTTTTCATTACCTACGAGTATTTAATTTGAATATAAATACATAGTTTAATTAGCCAATTAACATAGAGCCTTGTCTTTTACTAAATGTCGCCGTTTGACTAGCAGCCTAAAAGGTATTCATTCAATCAATTTGCTACCTTATACTTAGGCCATGTATGCAAATAAGGTGATTTTGTGACAAAATAATTTGAAATATCTGGGATAGGTATGTGTCATTCTAATTAGTTAAACTAAGGGGAAAATAATTCAATATCTATGAGAAATTATTTATTAAGCTTCACCTAAAACTATTCTTATAACTATGGTAGTGGCGCGTTATGATGGCCGTTTTGACGTTTGTGCGTCGAAGTTATTATTCGAAATTAAAATTTGTTCTAAATTTTAAAGAAATAATAATTATTCCGCATTGACATTAGAGATGAGTATTTCGTCATAAAAAAATATCAAATCTGTAGTTTTAGGGCGACGAATTCAAATTTAAACCAATCACATGTATTATCATTTATAACATAAAAGGACCGGCCATTGGACAGAATTTTAAAGGATTAAGTAAATCAAATTATAAGTTGTACTCATAGATGAATGATTGGTCTCGCTTCACTCCACTAGATACCGCGCTATCAAAAAAACAACAGCTCCGTTTATGCGGCAACTCATTATTGTAGTGTGTGTATGGCACTTCGCAAGGACGGTGTCGTATGTCAAAAAAAGTGTAGCCAGCTGCTCAACTGCTACCCCAGTAATTGGGAAAATATTTTATGCTGTTGTCGATCCACACTAACAATACCCCTTACAAAATCCGTACATAATATATGAATATATGTACCTATTTATATAATTTATAGTATTTTTTATTTTTTTTTGCAAATATACGTGATGCACGGAGGCGCGATTCCTATAATTTTATCGTGCTTGCATTATACTTAGTTTCTTTATTTATTTTTATCCCACCTGTCAATAGTTTGGTTACAAATTCTTATAAGTGCCTCCGTGGTCTGAGTGGTATGTTCGCCAGTTTTGATGGTGTCGGCCTTCATAGATAGGTCATAGGTCCCGGGAGCTAGGCTAATAGATGTGAGACTTTCGATATATATAAATATTTATATTTATTATACATTTAGTATCTTTATAACTCTTTAAAGTCAATGGTGTCGATTCTGGCTTGATTTTCTTCACCCCCCCTGATTTATTTTCAAATATTTTCGATTCACTGACACGATTAATTTGTATTTCATAAAGAGGTCAAATAAAATGGGTCATATAACAGTATATTCATATTATAAAAATCTCAACCATAGGGACTTTTATATTGCGTACTTGGCAACACTAAATAACGTTTATTTTTCATGAAATTTAACATCGAAATTATAAGATACTTACTGATGGTATGTGATCCCAGTGTCCTTTTTATCTTTTTGAACTATTATTCTTACAATGTTTCACAACACAAACTGGCATTTTGCTTCGAATTGTGCTCTAAATTGATTAAAATATTCGGGACTAACACCTAAAGCGCAGCTGTCAATGTGACTGACACGGTAAAAGCTCGGGTATGCCGATCTCGGCATAGTATTTGTTGCCGCATTAGACAAGTACGCCGGCGGTATCTAGTCGAGTGAAGCGAGACCAATCATTTATCTATGGTTGTACTATTGTTATTATCATTAATAAATGTTACATCGTAGAAATAATAAAATAATTATAGTGTAATTATTCGCTACTGGTGTTTTTAGAAATTTGTTAAATTTAAAAAAAAATAAACCTAGATGCGATTTGCATTTGATTATATTAGATTTTTTCGATTACAAATTGACTTTTCTCGTCACTATTGCAATGTGACAAAACGGCCATCATATCGTGCCGAAACTATACTTCTAAAATTATTCTGTACCCCTAGAATGAACCATTATCGAATTCGAATAGTTTGCAAACCGAAATGTCAATGTCAAATTTTGTATTTAAACTTGAACAGCAGCGGCACAAAGTACGTAACGAGAACTAAAAGTCAGTACACATTTGACAATGACATTTCGGACTCGCCAACGTTACGAATTTGATATTGGTTCGTGCTAAGGGTTTCAAGATAACTGTATCTTGAAAAATATTTATTACTCTCTTGGTGAGGTGAGTAATAAATACTTAATTTGGACCAGGTGGTGAAATAAGAAAGACGGTTGAAAAGGTATTCAAAGCTCTTTTTATATTTTATAATATAGATTGAAAGCGATTCTGTCACTGCAGTGATACATCACTGGTTCCTAGTAAACGGTAAATAAGAATAAAAAATAAATAATAACTTACCAGTAATAGCTGGTTGTGGCTTAATGACTGGACCCTGAGCAGTCTTCGGTATTGAAAACTCAGGTAACCATTCATTTATAGCTTGTCTGTGAAATTATTTTTGTAACAGTCAGCACCAGAGAATTTGCAACATCTAAAGTAACCAAAATCATCTATGTTATCGTTGTTTATCGACACAACAGAAGGGTCAGATTTTTTTTATTTGTTTCCATTAATATAACGTAAATCAATTACACAGTATTACACAGAAATGTTTAATTGAACTGATTGGTTAAATATAAAGAAATAAACACTAGTTAGATTTTGGCTATTTCGGAATATCAATATCTGCAGCATTAATTCAAATAACGAACAGTTCACTATTTATTCCACTGAAAGGCATAGTGGAGGCCTTGCTAACTACACTGGTCATCAAAAAATCAGCCAACCTAAATTTTACACAAAAACTCACGTTTTAATATTTTGAATGTGTCAATTTGCATTATAATAGTTTTTTACTAAACAACGTATTTTTTAACAAATTAGTGACAAAATTATTAATCTTAATGATCAATTTTTAACATTTAAACAAAAATAAAAGGAAACTGCAATTTTAAGTCTATTTTTAAGTTCGTATTGAGCACTCTGCAACTTTTGAATCTTACACGTTATTGGAACAAAACTTTCACGTCACTTTATTACATTCTTTTGTTTTAAGAGTAGATAAAATGTTATTTTATTTGTTAAAGGAAATTCACATAAGGTAAAACTAGCTATCGCACATCACCTTAATCATATCGCTTTAATAAGTGCCTATCAGTAATTATTGTTCACCTGGCACGTCCGTGTATACAATTTCTTTGAAATACCAAAAAACCTATTATAAGCCTTACCTATAGTTCTAAGTATTAGTAAGTATTCATTGTATCGCTGTTGGTTTTTTAAATAAAAAAAAGAAATCTGTGTTCCCCCTCCTACTCTATAATCACTAACTGCATTAGCTTTTCATTGACCTTATTAAAATGGTGACGTTTCGTTAAGAAAGAATGGGAATTCTTCACTTACGGCGGTTTCCAAGCTTTCAAGATTTTAAGGGCGTGTACGAGCTCTAACCGTCTGTTTTAGTGTGTACCAGATGTTCTGTATAGGATTTAAGCCCGATTTCTTGCTGAGCTCTTCCAAGTACGGAGTAACAATACAAGCTTGTAACGTGTCGTTGTTATTGACTCGAAGTTATCTCTGATGTATCCTACATACGGCACGACTTGATCTTTTAGGAATTGCGTTATGTAACTTGGAGCAGTTAGAGAGTCCCTCCTGTTTAACACCAGTTAACGGGGCATTTGAAAACCTTCAGCGGTCAGAAATAACAAAATGGTATTGTAAGCGATTGCGATAGCCATGTTAGGCAAATGGCCTCCTGGCCTTCTTATGACATCACGGCGCCCATCAGAGCCGTACAAATTCATTCGCCTTTTATCACAGAGTAGAACTGAAGCCCATTGGTCCATAGTCCATTCAAGACGTTCCCTCGCAAATTGAAGTCTGGCTTGGCGATTAGCAAAAGTCAGTTGTGGTCCTGTTGCTGGCTTGTGAGGTCTTAAATTCTGTTCAGAACGTCTTCTTTTCACCGGGCTGTCACTTATAGCCACACCTTGCACTTAACGCAGCCATCGCTGGAGATCTACATCAAAAGGAGCCAATTTCTCAGAGCCGATGTCACAATAAAGCGGTCATCTCTTTGAGTGGTGACCCTTTCTCTTCCAGATCCTGTTCTTCTACGGTACTGCAGAGACTCTTGAAACCTCTAGTAAACTCTCCGAACCGCAGATTGACTGAGATGTAATCTTTGAGCGAAAACACGGTGACTGAAACCATATCGCAGCAAAGCCACAACTTAGGCCGATTCACTTTCAGAAGCATCCAGAATTCCAGGCTGATTTAATTTAAATTACAGTGATGATCAATAAAGTAAGGATCGACAATATCAATTACTCTGTTGCAAACACCTTGTTGCGAATTAAATTGGGCTAAAATGAAAACTGACGCATTCTTGAAACCGCCACTGAGCAGTGCTTACTTTAAAGCTTATTAAGGGTGTATTCCGAAATATATAACAATATACTGGCCAGTGCTAATGACGTCATGAATTGACGCTATACTGATGAATTGTTCCGAAATATACTCGCCATGGCACTGACGTCATAAACCCATGAAATATTAAACATAGTACGAAGAAGATTTTTTATTCACCACATCAATTAAAAGGAATTCTTTTTGTTCGGATGCCATTATTGTTCTTGAAATAAAAAAGAAACAAAATTCGAATGCATCTCACGCACACTCGGTCTTACGTCATAGTCGTTTTTCCCGGTAAAAATTTCACCGCTTTTTTCATCGCTTTTCAGTAACCATATTAGCAATATTGTTGCAAAATCGTATAGAATGCTAGGTTTCATCATGCGTATTGGAAAGGAATTCCGTTGCGCATCTACTTTGATATTACTGTATAATGCTTTTGTGAGACCACACCTTGAATATGCCTCTTGTGTATGGAATCCACAGTATAATACATACATTGATGCTATTGAAAGAATTCAACACAAATTTGTAAAGTACTTAGAAAACAGAATTAATGTTAACTTGATTATTAATGATTGTGAAGCAAAGTTACAGGTTACATCCTTGCAACATCGCAGAACTGTTAGAGATCAATTATTTCTTTACAAACTTATTAATGACCTTATAGATTCGCCGTTCCTTTTGCAGAGGATTGGTTTCCGTTGTCCAAATAGAACTAGGTCTGACAACACGTTTGTAATACAATTCAGCAGGACCAAGTTTGCTGCAAATAGTTTCATTTCTAGAGCATGTCACAGCTATAATAAATACTTCAGGGGATTGGATATATTTTGCCTTTCTTACAACCAATTTAGAAATGAATACTATAAGGTCGTTTTACCCTAATACTTAGTAATTATTTTCTTTTATTCACACAATTCTAAATATTGTACGTAATCTTAAGTAAATTATGTAAGTTTATGAATGTTTCAGTCTGTGGAAACTTAACTGGTTTATGAAATAGTAATAAGTGTTACTTAATTGATTTGTGTAAAACTGTATGTTTCCCAAATGAAAATAAATAAATAAATAAAAATATGGTAGCATACAATATGGCGTCGGATTCGTGACGTCATTACCACTGGCCAGTATACTGGTATATATTACGGAATACATCCTAAGTATCCTCATGTGCTTTAAGATGTATACGAATCAAATGCCATATATCTTATCCAACCTTAGCTTTACCCTATCTTTGAAATAATAAAGAGCAATAGTGCAAAATAAGGTGGGTTGATTTTTGTGATGGCCAGTGTATATTAATTTACTTGAACCACTTACCTAAGAGCTTGTCTATGGTGGTAAACGTCCTTGCCGAGCGGGACGGGGGCTTCGTCTTCACAGACTCCTTGTTCGCTCTCTCTTTCTAACCTGATATCCCAGGACACAGCTTCCACTAAAGATTATGGAATCGATTATAGATTTTTATATCGTACAACTATAATCATCGTTCTTTGACCTGATTCGTCATCCGACCGTGACGTCACAGTGGCGTGTTCAATCAAAACGTGGTTTACCGCATCTTGACAGCGGTCCGCACACTATCGAATTTGGAGATTTCGATTTCGAATATTTAGCAATACGGGCTCTAGTGGGGCTGCTTTGTGCATAGACCTATCATCATCAGCTTATTAATGTCTCCACTGCTGGGGCACATTGCCTTCCCAATGGATTGGAATAGAGATATTGAGCCATGACCCACAACGCGGGTCTAGTGCGGATTTGTGGATGCTAACGACTGCAGATGCAGCCGGAACCAATGGCTTAACGTGCCTTCCGAAGCACGGAGGAGCTCGAGCTAGTAAATTTTTTGGTCACCCATCCAATGACCGACCACTGCAAAATCTGCTTAACATCAACGATCGCAGCCGAAAGCGCTAACTGCTTTAGCCATCGAGCTCCTCAAAGTCATAGTAGTACCTATTTCAAAGATATTGTTAACTACTCACTATGTGCAGGCGCATCAAGACTGCAACTGGCCCAATGTGCGAGCGTTCGTATCGGGATCATGTTGGCGTTGTACTCGCAGTTGGGGTTCGTCAGTACTCCACGCAGAAGGGGAATCAGTTCAGGAGATCGGCCGCAGTATGGACCTGTAAACAAAAAAAAAATATCAGGGCATATTTTACGAATCGATAGTTTATTGGTTTGTAATAAATAAAGGAGCAACCGCGGTAACGAATTATCAGAAATATCGAAATTCGTCCTATCGCAACAAAAATGTACAAAGCGCGCTTTGAAATAATTACAGACTATTAAAATTCATGGCAAATTATGAATCAGAACTAGTTTTAGAGAATCCCAAAAGCAAACCCAACGAAACCCAAAAACTGCTGTGCGGTCTGCAACATACACTTGTAGACTATACATCTTCTGACTATTGTGTGATAATGGTTGGTGAGACAGATTTTAAGGTATCTGATGTTTATTCTGATGTAGTACGGGACGTGAAACAAGCTCTGTTATTATTAAAACATACTAATATTGTTTTGTGCCTACCAACCTATAAATTCATCTTACACTGCAAAGATTTATATAATAATAACTTACTTATTAATGATAATCAGATTCACCGATATTGTAACGTTTTGGATTAAAATAGGAATCTTCAGTGCTCCTTCCGATTATTTTCCCGGTTTAATAACAATTCCATTGTTCAGGGTTTTAAAACTGTTATTCAGGATTTGTGTAGATTAGTGTCAAAGATTACTAAGGAATTAGTACATAGTAATACTTTGGTAGAAGACTCTGCAACTGTTCTGTCCGTAAATGGTAGTTCTTTTCGGTCCTGAATATTTCACTATAATGTGCCAAAATATAAAATGTCTTACAAATAAAATAGATGAGTTGAATATCTTATTATCTGAATTCGATATTGATGTAATCTTTATTGGTTACGGCCTAGTAATTAATCTTTGGAGGGCTACGATCTGGCAGCTAAGTATAAGACAAAGCCATAAAAAAACTAAGGAGTATTTCAATCTCAAACTAAAGTTCTTAAAGATAAATATATGCCAAGAACATTTATTTCATATTAAAAAATAAAGTTAAAACAGAGTGGGTCACTAAGGGTATAATAAATGCTGCTATCACAAGAGAATATGTATTGCGTTACCTTACAACAGTTACAACTCAATTCAAAAACGATTCTTTACTTCAAAACGAAAAATGATACAGCAAAATATTAAAAAGAATTAATCAAACTGAATAACAAAAATATTTCATACACAGACTTACAACATCTAAAAATAAATACAAGACTATGTGGGCCATAATCAACGAAAGTACAAAACCCTTCAAGAAAAATAGACAACACAACATAAGTTTAAATCATAACAATAAAATAATTATATGCCCAAAGACCATAGCAATTTGTACAAAATTTCACACTCAAATAAAGGTATTTTAGAAAATGCTAATTCCGAAATTGATACAGTTTCAAGAGCGATACCTCGAGGTAGTGTGCTTGGGTCTTTGATGTTTTTGGCGTATATAAATGACCTGTCCCTTGCCACACCACACAAAATCGTACAATTTGCTGACCATGCCACTCTTATAATATCTGGCGATTACAATGACATAAATACATTACGCGATGAAATAACATGGTCTTTGATGTTTTTGGCGTATATAAATGACCTGTCCCTTGCCACACCACACAAAATCGTACAACTTGCTGACCATGCCACTCTTATAATATCTGGCGATTACAATGACATAAATACATTACGCGATGAAATAACATCATCCATAAATAAAATAGCTAAACATCTAAAAAGCAGGATTAGGTCTAGAACTGAATATGGGAAAAACTAAAATAATGCAATCTAGACCTCAAAAGACTGCAGCTCAATGTAACTTTTGAACGGAATGAAATAGAAGTAGTCGATACATTTGTGTCGCAGGGCATGACCATGGATTCCACCTTGTCTTGAAACCTCACGTGAGTACAGTTGTTAGTAAACTTAGCAGTTTCACGTACGCCCTGTATGAATTGCGTAAATGTACAAATGCTCAGTGCGCGCTGTATCCCTGGATCAGGTATGGACAGAGGCGGCGTAAGGCGTGGGCGACGTGGGCCACCGCCTACGGCCTCGCGGTAAAAGGAGCCTCGCGCCGCAAAATTTTTTATGCATTGCTTAAAAGCGCATTTCTTTTTTTTATTATTTTATAAAATCCGTCTTCAGGTCGCCACAGAACAGGGCCTCGCGAAATCTGTCTTGCCCACATCAAATTTAGGTGTTGCCCCGCCACTGGTTATGGAATCGTACTTTGGGGGAACTCAACCGATGTTCAGGCAGTATTTATTTTACAACAGCGCTGCATTAGGGTGATCGCCAACCTGTCATCTCTGCAACCATGTAGACCGTTGTTTGTAAGCCTAAAGATTCTTACGGTCAGTAGTGTGTACATTTACATTTACATTTATACTCCACTCATGGATGTTTAATATGTATTTCTATATAAATATACTTATATATGTACAGTACATGTATTCTATTCATTACCCTAGTATCCCATAACACAAGACTTACAGTGCTTACTTTGGGGCTAGGCTAATTGGTGTGAGTGTTGGAAATATTATTATTATTTACGAGTTTTGTAGATTAGTGCGCCAGCTCACATTATTTTAAAAAAGTAACTGACTCTCGTACTCGGCGCTACGTTTCTCGTTGAGAAAACAACGTCTTTAAGTCAACACACCCACACCTTGACCTAATTAATAAATTTAAAAAATCAAAAAACCCGACTGCTTTATTATACTTCAAATAAAAACTGAAAAGAAAAAAACAAGTCCAGTAGTCTATAATTCTGTTAATAAGGAACAAAGCTACTTTAACAGTCGGGACCCATTAGATATTCAAGAATACATAATATTTTTCAACAGTGGGTCCCGACTGTTAAAGTAGCTTTGTTCCTTATTAACAGAATTATAGACTACTGGACTTGTTTTTTTCTTTTCAGTTTTTATTTGAAGTATAATAAAGCAGTCGGGTTTTTTGATTTTTTAAATTTACCTTTTTTATTTCACACTTTTTAGTCAGTTAGTATTTTAAGACGGTATATACCGTAGTCTTGTTACTTCAGTAAGGGAATTAATGTCGCGGGAATTATTAAGTACCTTGCGTCGGTCTAAAAGATTGATTTATTAAGACATATAGAGACTTTACCAGCGGGGTCAAGGCTACAGATGGGCCTCAATTTTCGCAAAAATGTGTGAAGTTAAATCAAGTCGTTAAATAAATATCTCTAATGTATGTAAATTTTATAGTAAACTAGCTGACCCAGCGAACTTCGTACCGCCGTAAAAAAAATTAATTAAAAAAACATTGTCCAGCGGACAAAATTGTGAATCTAAACCATTCTCAGATCCCCTTGAACACACACAAAAAATTTCATCAAAATCGGTCCTTTCGTTTAAAAGAACTTCAGTGACATACACACTCACAGAAGAATTATATATATAAAGACTAGCACTTACTCAAAAAGTCATCTTTTGTATTTTTTATGTATTTTTTAATAGTTTAGCAGTAAATATAAAATTCATTTACCTTTATTCGTCGACTATTTAAAATTGGCAGTGGCTGCATTCTCATGTCAATGCCGGACGTCTAAGATTGTGATATACACAAATGCAGTGTCAGTCCCTAGTCTCATAATTTGATATACCTACATAATTCACAGAAACCCAATATGTAGATGCCAGAAGTTAACTTCAAATGTTTTTAATCAACCTATATACAATACCAAACAATGACGTTTATGTCGCAGGTTGAAGAAAGCAGTAATTCCCGTTTGTTGTTTTGGACAATGGTGGCAACTGCCTTAGATCACTAAATTAAATAATTATGCAATCACCGAAGCAAAGTTTATAATATTTGATTAAACTAAAGGCGCATAATAAAATTTTCTTAACGTTAGGTAGAACACCATAGCAATCTCATTTATTATCAATTTATAGTTCTCTTTGTAGTTTTCTTTTAAAGCGTTCACATATAACAGGTCAAAGACTTTGTGATCGACCCTTTTTATTGGTAGTGTAAAGCTCGAATGAAGAGTACTCCCAGTAGTGCAATCATGGCAATTATTTTCCAAATTTTTTTTGTTTAAAAAAATACCGAAAAACCTATCACTGTTAAGCACAAATGCTAAGTAACTTTTACAAATATAATCAAATAAACCTATTACTTACTTTATTTTTAAATCTTTTTCATCAATTAAATACTTATCTTATCCTAACTATCTATACTAATATTATAAAGAGGCAAGATTTGTATGTTTGTAACAAATAATCTGTCAAACTAATGAACCGGTTTCAAATATTAATTCATCATAAGGTAGCTTCATTATTTATTATTACATTTTTCTTTATTTAAATATGTATTTAATGTATTTACATTTATACATTTTTTCCGAGTGACATAGGCTATATTTTATCCCGATAAATAAATTTCGCCCGTACAATGCCTGGGTGGATCACTAGTAAGTATAATATAATATTATAGATGCGAAATTGAGTTTGTTTGTTGCGCTTCCGTGCCCTAATAGCTAAGTCGAATATAATGAATTCCCATATAGAAATAGATGGGAACTTGGTTCTTAGCTACAACATCGCAATACTTATAGGCGTAGGGTGATGAAAGGGGTTATTTACCTATAAAAATCTACATTATTTACTTTGAATTTTACAGAGTTATTAAAAAACCAATATTAATACTAGCAAAAAATGGGTTATTTGTCATTACATTAAGTAAACCTTTTTTGTAACATTAAGTAATATCGTTAAAAAAATGAAAAACAGTAAAATTCTGAGTTTTTCATTGAAATTCAATAATCATAAATACCTATTATCTCTTATCTATTAGACAAGTCCGTCCGTCCGTCCGTGGTGCTGTTTCAGCGGCCAAACCGTAAGAGATAGATAAAGAGAATGTTTAAGTTATAAGTTGAGAATAGTCTGATAAGACTACAAACCGGATGTGAGTAACGTAGCACTTCCGGTTTTCGAGAAATCACGTGATTTCTATTTCAAACGAAACCACACAAAATCTCGGAAGTTCTCAATTAATTAAATACATTTTTTTTTTGGTGAACATTTGTGGTGGTTCACTGGTTTGCTAGTGATAATATATTTTTCATCATTTAATAAGAAGGAACTGTATCACAGTTTTATTGTTAGTACTTCGTATAGGATCAGATACTGCGAATAGCCCATTTTTTTTTCTTTTACATAGTACACCGCGCTATCACTTATTCATCGTTGTAACTTTTTAAATATTTGTCGAAATGACATAGTGTATAAAGCAAAGTTTATCGTCTTTAAATATCAAAAGCGATAAAAGTATTTGTTTGGATAAAAAATGATTTGTTAATACAAAATGTGCATTTTGGAAATAGATATCAAATAATATTTTAGTTTTGATTCACTATTTAAGCGGTAATGACTTACACATTAAAAATAGATATATGGTGTCACGGACTTTTGTTTAGAACTATTTAAGAGATACATTTTCACTCTACATTACATTCATGTAACTTTTATTGTTTTTTTCAGTGCAGGCCAAAATAGCTCGCAGATGGGAGATTTTTTTCCGTCTTATGTGACACTTATTGTCATATATTGGTAATTATCATATATGAGCTATATTACTGTTAAGTTTCATTAAAATCCATTCGGTATTTTTAGGTGAAAGAGTAACAAAGATCCATACAAACGTAAGATTGAAATTAAAAGCGTAAGTGGTTAATATACAACTTTAAAGCGTTGTAGATCCTAAACAATCATATAAAATGAAAAATAGTGTTAGGAACCTAAATATGATTTTTGATTATCTAGACAGTGATAGCCCACTCGACATATTTTGTCAACTTATTTTTTTTACTTCGTCACAATATGGCGCCTAATATTGCCCATATTGAATTTTGATTACTATCATATCTTTAGTAGCACTCCCATGATTGAGACGAATCGATTGATGTATGAATCATCAAAATCGGTCCAGGCGTTTGGTCTCTAGTGTGCCACAAAGGAACAAACATACATATATAGACTGTTAAACACATAACCCTGCCTGCGCGTCGCGCTTCGCGCTCTTGCATTGCGCAGCCGGGTAAAAAAGGACCTTTGTTTATGGCAGTCAAGTTATGTAACCACTTAGCCAACTTCTCAAAAGCACTCCAGGAAAGTAAATTTCATAATAATCTAAAACAATTTCTAATCAATAAGGCTTACTATTTTGTAAACGAATATATTGACAAAAAATTAGGTAAATAAACATGACATAAACCCATAATATAAATATATACTACAAAGCTACTTTTATATTTAGATGTTACTATTAATTAATTTATGAGCAGTTTAACTTAAAATATATTATATATATATTCAAAATATATTGCATGCTGTGGTCTTTTAAATAAAATGTACACTGTTTCTTAACAATTTCGCATCATAAAACTATAAAATACACTAACTATAAACAAATAAGTCTCTATCTAATTACATAATTACTATATATAAGTAAAATATAAATACTAGAACAATAAAACTAAAAACCTTAAAACATAAAATTAATAACTAAAATATATTACTATTAATTTATAAATAATATCAATAAGATATGTGATTTTATTTTGTATCAAATACTTTATTATAATAATAATGTCTACATCTATTAAATTTGCCGCGCCCTTACAGGGCTCTTGTTTGCAACCTAACCATACTTGTAACACCTATGTATACAACAAGATGCAATAAACGAAATATGAATATGAAAAAAAAGAACAAATTTTTCACACAAATTATCGCAATGTTTTGTACTATTACGCAACAGCGCGATGTTTTCAAATTAAGGCAAATACGCTTAGACGCAGAACGAAGTTACACAATGTTTTGAGCAATTGTATTTTTTTATGATTTATTTACTATATTAAAAGAAATACATTATAAGCCTAAGTGTATAACAGTGTATCATAAGCCCGTATTTGTTTTCCCGGACACTGCCGTTCGCCATTGAGATCCGCAATAAGACTACTCAATCAAGAAATTTAAATAAAACCATTCGTTCATCAGACATTAATCGGTAAGGTAATGTTATTAATATTATGTTATCTTAAATCCTTAAATAAAAAGCTAGGTAGCTATCGGCCAAACATCGACCCGAGTAATACACCAAAAAGAGTGGAAACAGACGGGCTGATTTCGTGTTTCATATTTTTCGTTTTAGTTTTATATCATGTCGATGTTGGTTTTTGTTATTAAAAGGGATAGAAAATATGTATTTATGTATGAAAGTAGCATACACAATTTTGCGATACCGGGACAGGAGCACAAATCTTTATAGCAATAGTATGAAAGTAGCATAAAACTACAATAGTTACCGAGGAAGATTCTCTTCTGGTCGTAATCGTTGGCGTGCAAATTATCCCATATGACTGGCGGGCGGCGGAGCACTTGAGTGATCTCTTCTATGCACTCTGACGTCAAAGTTTTCGATATCACTTTCGGACCTGCAATGTCAAATGGGAATTAAAATTGCAGTAGTAGTTATCGTTGTTGTATCCGTACCGCAATAGAATCACTCAATATCTCTTACGGGATAAAAGTTCCGGGTCAAATTTCACAAGATTGAAGAGACCAAAAGCATTTTATCATCTACTGTTTAAAAATTTTATTAATTAGAAGCATGAATCAAGGAATGGGTACAGTAATTCGTAAGATATTTAACATAAATATTATTATAACTACCTACAAAAATGTTCAACCTTAGTAGTCGGGTTCAAAGTTCAAAATCGATTGCCGATTTTCACATTGTCTAATTAGTGTGTCATTACTGCATACACAACTCATTGAACAAAAAATTTCAACATAGCAATCACTGGAACTTCGATTATAAACACTTGTTTCAGTTAATCGTGGTATTGAATCTTTTTCTGGCATGATTCTTTAGCTTGACCTAATGCTAAATGTTGGCAATAGTATATCCTTATTTAGTTATACAGGGTGTGACAAAAGTCCGAAATAAAACTCAAGGGTGTGATTTCGTTTCTTGTGAAGAATTACATATGAAAGTTTGGCGCCTGATGGTCCACTTATACTTTCTGATTAAATTAATAAAAATAATGTTTAACACCTGCATATGGCAACCCAAAAAAAAAATACGTACGATTACAAACTATGCCAAGTAAACAAAAACAGTTTCAGGTATTATCAGAATTAACCAAGCTGTTTCAGGTATTATCAAAATTCGCTAAAGCACGCCACAGAACAAAAACAGTTTTACATAAAACAAAACATCACTTTGCACTACCAACTTAGGTACTTAATTTACCAAAAAAGTTCAAAACTGCGCCACCTTTTTCTACTCACAAGTCACCTGGGTCCTGCTAAAGTGAAACGGATCCTGACCTTTACTCCGCAATGTCGACCACACTGACGAATGATTGAAGCTTAAAACTTTCTTCAAAATGATTCAATATCTGAGTCTCTATTTCGGGGTCACAAATACTTTTTCTATGTCTCGAAAATGCCTTACGCATCCTTCGCCAACTGGGGAGGCCATACGAAGATATCTGCGGACTCCCTTTCTCCCAGCTCTGAAGCTCGATGAAATGAGCAGGCTCCTGCCCTCAGTGACAACCAGACAATACTCCTGCATCGGTCAACCGGCATGCTCTATGAGAACCGCAGACCCCTAATGCGTGTCCACTCTCTGCTAATGATTGTTCATGAACGGACCTACCCTGAGGGTCACGAGTACTACAGGGCCGCAGGAACGAGGTAGAATGTTTCGACATTCCGTAAGAGAGCTTCGGCTCTCTTTGCTCTGGAGCCGCAAATACATTACGGAGGCAGGTATAAGACAGAAGCCGCACCTCTCCCTATTCAGTACCCTTAGCACGAACCAACATCGAATTATAATAGTTGAATTCGATCTCGATACGCGTAAAATGTCAAGAAGTTTTCTATGGCAATTTAAGCAGCGGCGCAAAGGTGGTAACGAGAATTAAAAATCTTCTATACAAAACTTCTTGACACGTCAAGTAGGTATCGAGATCGAATTATAGTTTGCGAATGCAAAATGTCATTGTCAAATTTTTTATTTAAACTTGAACAGCGGCGCCACAACGGACGTAACGAGAACTAAAAATCACATTGACGTAGAATACATAAAATTAAACTACTCTAATTCTATAATGGTTCGTACTAGGGGTACAGATCACGAGCACGCTTAATATTTGCATCGGCGGCAACACCAACACATAAAATCATTTCATAAAACTTGCTGTTTGAATAAGATCTCATTTGAGATTTGCAATGTCACATCACCTTATGACGGCTCGTATGCTAAGACATGTTGTAAATAATAAAAATAACAAAAAAAACAAATTTTGCAATTCCGCTATGCACTACCTCTCTCATGATGTTGTTTTCTAATGAGCTTTTCAAGATATGACACCTCTGTAAACTCCTCATCTATGTTTGTTGAATTTAAAGGTTGCCACATATAAGTTTTTGACAGAGACATACCTATAAATTTTATTTCTAAATTATGTAACACCCGGTAGAAATAATGAAAAGGATAGATTGTTGTAAAATTTAGTTTTAAGTCTAGAGAATTCTTTCAGAATCACTTACATTGTCTGTACAAACTATACATTTCCCTTAGAACAAGATCTTAAGCATAAAAAGAGTTTAAATTCAACACATAAAGTCAACTTGCAAAGCTTATCTTACTTATAGAACAAAAAAGGAACAAATATTATGATGCTATGAATGAACCATACTATGAATAGCGTGCGTACCGCTAAACAAAACTCAATCGAAATCAAATCATCGATTCAAAAAGCGATGTAATGTCAAATGCAAACTGCCAACACGCCAGAAATACTTTTTGGTTGGATAATACGTTGTTTAGAAATCTTTTCGTAAATCTATAGTCTATGGGAGTACATGCTCATAAGTCATAGCATTACTTTTATGCTTTAGTTCTTGTTCTGAGACATTTACAAACCTGTCCACATAATGTCGATCTGCTGCGAGAGCTTTGTGCCCAGGGTGTTGAGATACTCGGAACTATTGACTGTTGGCACAGCCCTAGTGGAACAATACTGGGTGGGGCACAGCAGGAATCGGGGGCAGCCGAGGTGCTGGTGTATCTCATTAGTCACGGAGACCTGTTAATGATTCCCACACTTACATTCACAATATATTGTACTTAAATTAAGTTAATATAACATTCTCGGGTACATATTTGACTAGAAAATATGTAAAGGAAAACTGTAAGTCAACATATTAAAAAAAACAAATTTCGCTTTTATTACTTTCATGATTCAATAAATCCAGTAAGAGATTAAATATTTACAGCCATACCAATATATATGAATTTAATGCTTTATTAAGGCACATGTTGTCTCATTTTATTGTTATCACATATTTGACTAGAAAATATGTAAAGGAAAACTGAAAGTCAACAATACATTGTACATATTAAAAAAAAAAAAAATCGCTTTTATTACTTTCATGATTCAATAAAATCCAGTAAGAGATTAAATATTTACAGCCATACCGATATATATGAATTTAATGCTTTATTAAGGCACATGTTGTCTCATTTTATTGTTATCACAATTTCATTGTTATTTATTGTAATCACAAAGAAAGTGACAACGGGTCTCTGAGTATGGCCATTACACACTTTGTAGGTAATTTATAAGTTTACAGTTTTATAAGGAATCTCATAATAATTTAATTTCTTTAATAACTTAAATTGGTTCTATAATTATATTAAAAATTATTGTACTTACCTGAGCATGAGCAAAACTTTGAAATATCTGCTTGTCAGCTTCACTCATTTCTGGTTCTATATCATCGAAGAGCAATGCAAAGCATGTACATCCAAATTGAGATACCTAAAAAAACAAGATAAAATTCCTAATAATAATGAAATATTTAAAGACCAATAGATATTGAGTGTCCTCTTTTAACAGGAGGGTTGGCAGACTGTACATATAATAATGATATAGTTAGCATAGCACGTCAGAACAAGATCAAGAAAGCACTTATTAACACAGCTCATCAGTTCTTTGTTAAAAGAAAGTGAAATAGAACTGAAAGGGAGAATATTTGGGGGTGCTAACATTTATTCAATTGACCAAATAACTGTTGACTTGCATCTGATGCCTATTTAATTGTAAAAAAATAACTGCTGGCTTACACCTAATTTGGGATAATGTACTATATTTTATCCAACTTCTTTATCCCTTCTTTTGAATAAGATGTTTGGATGTTCCCAAGGCCAGTAAATCTACTCAGAATTGATGAAGCACCAAAAAGGTAGAAAAATATACAAACCTGCTCCAATTTCCTCTTTAAAGTTGTGATTTCCTTCTGACTGCTATAAGTAATATCAAGTCCTGGTGATAAAGCATAACAGAAGATTATTCCCTGTGACTTTGCAGCCGAAATGAGAGATGTCAGGTGCTCCGCCTCCTCTACCGTGTAGAGCTCCCTCCAATAAGCTCGATGTTTGTAATCATCCTTAGGGGCATATACATATACATCCATGTTCCATTTTTTTAATCTGAAAAATCAAATAAACATTTATAGCTCATGACCTCTACATGTTACTGCAAAGCCTGAACTATTGTAAATCCTAAGACTCCAGTAAAACCCATGACTTAACAACTGTTAATGGTAAAAGTCTGACAGTTTGAAGAACATTCACTATATATAACATAAAACTGAAAAGAAAACTTTTTATTGCATGCATCCTGCCAATACTCACATACGGTTGTCAAACATGGGCCATGATACAAGTGCTACAAAATTCAATAACAAGAAGAGGACGCATCCTGGGGTGTCGCCGGAAAGATAAGAAGAGGGCCACTGACATTAGGGAAAGTCACTAAATTCGAAGATGTAGTATTGAAAATCAGACATCTAAAATTGTGGTGGGTAGGCCACATAAAAAAAGAAAAAAGAGAGAAATTCAGACAGACAGAGAACAGACCCCAAGGTTCAATACTAAAAGTAAATGTGGAAGACATTTACTTTTAGTATTGAACTAAAAGTAAATGTGGAAGACCACTCAAAAGGTGGTCAGATGACATAAGAACAGTAGCAGTAATCCTATGGCTTGGAGTGGCTAGAGACAGATCTGACTGGAAGAAGCAGGTGGGGGCCCATGTCGGCATGACATGCTGTTATGGTTAATGATGTGTATTAGCTTTTAAATATTTAAAATGTATGTATATTAGCAATAAAGGCATTTGAATGGTAAAAGTCAGATTTGCGATTCAAACTTTTGCCACTATTCACATGATAAATTTTAGGATATCAAAGGCAGTGTAAATATTGGAAAAGACATGACAACAATAAATTGATTAATTGTCTTTTATTTAATTTGTTTGTTAAAAACCAAACAGGAAAATACTGAATGAGTTAGATTAGTCAGAGTTACTGTTATGTCTATGTGAAGATAATTTTACTTATGTTATTGTTTACTATTTAAGAAAGGGGTATTTTCAAGCAGCTTTAATATGACTAATAACAACAAATCTATACATATAATAAAATGGTATGAAAGTCAAAACTGGACATTGAAAATGTTTTTAAAAGAATACTTGAGGTGTGATCTACAATCAATACCGAAACCAAAAATATAGTTTTTAGAATTTTTGTCTGTTTGTCTGTATGTATGTGCGGGATAAACTCAAAAAGTACTGCATAGACTAACTTAAAATTTGGCACGAATATAATTAAGAAGTCGGGTCAACATATAGGCTACATATTATCGCGAAAGAGCAGTGAACATTTATTTCTAACTAATTCCACGCATACGGTGTCGCGGGTGGCCACTAGTTAATAAATAAAAATATGACGAAAACAATTTAAAATAGGTAAGGATTTGAATAATAGGCTAGTTGACTCATGTCGAATTGTATTAAATAAATGTTTATTTCTTAAAGTATTTCGTCTAAGGAACCTAAATATATCGATTTCACTTCATAAAAGCAGAAGATTGCTGTAGAAATTTAATTTAAAAAAAAAATTTTTAGTCTATATTTTATAAACACTAAAAACGCTATTCGCCACATCCGCCATGATTGTGACGTCTCTTATGGTAAACAACTAAATGTCATTCGCGTGTTACTGTGGGTGGATTCTTTCGTCTGACTAAATTTATCTTAAAACACTTTTAACTTTAGAAAAGTTTCTGTTTACTGTTTTTTTTTGAAAAAACTAATTATGGATGCCGGCTTTGTGAAAACAGAAAGCACAAATCTGCCAAGAATTGACGCATTCATGGTTGGTGAATTTATTGCACTAAACTCCGATTTCTGCTCTGCGGAGCAGAGAAACGACAAGGCATCTATGTAAGTACAGTGTATTTAGTATTACAATGTAGTAATAAACATAAAACTGATACAACATATGAATAAGTGTAATAAAGTTGCGTAGGTTAATTTCTTTCGGCACTTTTAATCCAAAACTTTCCTGGAGTCTTCAAGGATGTGTTTTTATATTCTCGTACAATACAATAATGATAATTACTTTATTTTTCAGGGTTTTTATTAGAAATCATCTCTTGATTATTATAAAGTCAGTTGTTATTTTCTACGTGCTTACGAGTTTTTGTTATATTCTCGTACAATACAATAATGATAATTACTTTATTTTTCAGGGTTTTTATTAGAAATCATCTTTTGATTATTATAAAGTCAGTTAAGTTATTTTCTACGTGCTTACGAGTTTTTGTTTATTTACCTTTCCTATGTGTTTACTGCAGTTAACGTCATAGCATAGATAATCTATAGACTAAAATGACCGTCAGCGTTTTTGTATATCCATGAAAAATCTATTTTAAAATTAAAGATTTGTAGCTTTTTAGGTCTCAAAAAAATACAATACATTTTTTTTCGGTCTAATAGAACATTTATTAACCATTTAAAAACTTTTTCCAAAAAGGGTCAACTAGCCTATTAGCAATATAAATGTTAATTGCTCTCATATGATACCTACATAAAAATATGCTAGCTTCTGACTAATACTTATGTAATTGAAATAAAGGATCAAACATTACAAATTGTTAACTTCAGTGGTAAAACCTAGTGTTTACAAAATTCTAATAGGAAATTACTGAAAAAATCACCCCATTTTATAAATCTATTAAATCCACCAACTCATGTTGGTAATTCCAAAGATTTACTGGTAAAACCTTAGATTTTTCAATATCCAAACTTTTACAGTAACAAATACACTCAACAATATTAAACAATGTGTCACAATCAAGAAGTACTTAAACACCACTCAATTACTTGTTCCTTAGCAACCCACATAAAATTTTGTTGTGGTCATGTCAATGTTTGAGATTTCCATAGCAGAAACTACTATAATAATTCTACTTGTAGTGGAAGAGGTATAAATATCATTTATTGTATCTAGTAACAACTTCATAATCTTAACACTCTGTAGTGAACAACCAAACCAAATTATAACAATTGCTATTGTGATGCTATTAAACAACATCCAGGAATATATACATCCTAGAACTTTTATATTTTAACAGTACTTACTTTTGAAACAAGTCTTTCCTTTGTTCCGTTGTCCACGGACGACCGTAAAAGCCTGCAATAATAAAGCCTAGGTCATTCACATGTCTAAGGCATTTCATACATAACTAGAATATAAAAGTACGCATGTAACATAACACGTTGCATTAAAATCACATTTACCTTCAACGACACCGCAGATGAAATCCTTACGTTTAGGACTGGGCTCGTCTGGTGAACTCTCAGACATTTTCGGTGAAAGCTAAAGATAAATTCGAATAGGAATATGCGGTTAACGACTGATTTTAGTTACAGCACAGTAGCTAACACTTTCTTTACTAATGGCGTCTCGTAACTATTAACTAACAATACAAATAAATGTGATATCAATCACTGAGCTTCGAAAGCACCGGTTGACCCGTACTGTAATTGACGATAAATTCAAGCGATTTCCACAAGAATTCCCGTCAGAGCAGAGCAAACATGATGTGTCAAAATATCGGAGTTGCCATATAAACGTCAATATTTTTTTAAAGTTCTCCCTTTTCTGGGAATGCAAAGGGAATAAGGCACATACAGCCGAGTCTTAAATTTATTTTATTTTACTTATTTGAATTTTATTTATAGAGGTTATGAAGCATTTTTTATTAGTTATTTTCCTAATATATAATGTGCGTTTGTTATTTTGCTTTTTTTTTAATACAGTACATTTGTTTAATGTCGAAAAGAAAAAAAGAGCGAGCCTTACAATAGTCGCGTATGATGTGTAAGATTTGAAATCTCACCTTAAATAAGTGAAAAAAAAACCTACTACAAAAGGAAAAAGCCATTTGAACATTATGTTCTAAAATCAAATCAAATAGGGCGCGCTTTCGCGACTTCCTGTTACACACTTCCGTCCCATTTCACGAAATCTCCCACAAATTGCAGGAAAGCGAGAGAAAAGATGTTACAAAAAAAACCTACTACAAAAGGAAAAAGCCATTTGAACATTATGTTCTAAAATCAAATCAAATAGGGCGCGCTTTCGCGACTTCCTGTTACACACTTCCGTCCCATTTCACGAAATCTCCCACAAATTGCAGGAAAGCGAGAGAAAAGATGTTACACATTAATAAAAAGGCTGTCAAAAAGCAAAATAGAAATTTAACTTTTTACGTAAAACCGCAGTATGAAGCACAATAAATATCTTCCCATAAACGAAAATGACCAACATCAACAAACAAAGAGAAACAACAAAAGCATATTATGGTAATTTGTCTAAGTCTCAGAATACAGAACAAACGTCTAAGTCTATTAATGGTGAATATTGGACAATCGGTCAAAAGATGAAGAGGATCTTGAGGCGTCTGAGTGTCACACAGACATACGCTAGATGCAGCAATGTGAAAGCGGTATAAATAAGAAAGGTGCGCACCATGTCCTCTTAAAAATTTACTAAGAAAGAATAAAGAAGAAGAGACGATTAAGAAAAAATTGTGAATCATTGTTATAGAGGGGAATAAATCTCGGGTGTGGGAGCCTTGAGCAACCTCTTGGTATCGCGTCTCGCATTCTTTGCGAATGTGAAGCCTAGAAAGGCGCTTCACATATGATAATAAGAATCGTTCGTAATCAGGAGCCCTTCTCGAAGCTGCTGCGTGGCCGGCCGCAGCATCCGCAGCCTCGTTACCTGCAATCCCTACATGCCCGCTAATCCCCGATGCCCCGTTTTTGGCGAATGAGTTTGTAGGTAAGTGACACGAGAGGAGTGGCGTTGTTGCGCTGACTGAGTGCGTCCAGAGACGATAATGAGTCAGTGAGAATAAGGGTATCTTCGTATTTTCTCTCTACAGCGAGGTAGCAAGCTTTGTAGATAGCATAAAGTTCAGCCAGGAACACATTGCAGGTTTTGAGTAATTAAAGTCTTTTACAAGTGAAAGAGACGGCAAGTCCGGTTCTTTGCAAATATAGGCAGCCCCAACGGATTCATTCTCTTAAAATTTGCACGGTATTGGGAAGGCAAGTTTCGTCCTCTTTTTGTTGTACTTCATCAAAAGAATATTGACCAGTGACGCGATGTGCAAGGTGCAGAAGATTGGAAATGGGTGTAGGGTATTCCCACATGACATCATCCGGCAGGAATTCAGTGGTTTGAGTTAATCTACTTCTTTCAATTTCGCGCACATGTAGAACCTCCAAATCAAGGGGTGTGAATTGTGCCTGGGCTAAAGCAGCTTAGCTGAAACCGTGCGACAGGCCCTAATGACTCGGATAGCAAATACACGCTGTAGCGATTTGCAACTTGACCCCAAATACCTGCAGCGTAAGTAACTGTGGGCACAATTACGTACCCGTAAATTATTTTGATATTTTTAGGATGAAAGCCCCAAGAAGGCCGAACGAACAAACACATTCGCGTAAACAAACTTTGTGCTTTATCAATGACATGGTTCCCATGTTTGTGAAAACGAAGGCAATGATCTATGACAACTCCCAGTAAAGTTAATTTAGTATTATAAGGAATAATGGCATTAAGTCCGCCACTTGTACACACATTTGTGCAATGAAGTATAAATAAATAATAGTGTTTAATATTGATAAACTTGCCCTAGCTGCCTTGGAAGTAAAAGCCAAGGCTTTTGTTTTATCTGATCCACACGTTAATTTGACATCTAGTCCCCAATTTGCAACCATGTCTATAGTTTGTCGAGCATTTCTTTCGAATGTGATGGGATCCTTGGCAGATACTATTACAAAAACGTCATCTGCATAAGCTTGCATACGGCTACCGGCGGGAAAGGACAGGCTGTGAAGACAATCAAGGATAATATTCCACAATGCTGGCCCACAAGCAGATCCCTGGACGCAGCCTCGCTGGGTGGTAGTGGTAGCAGTGACACCCGCGACAGATGAAGCCACCGTACGTTCACGGAGTACTTTAACCGGGATAAAATAGAGGGCTACCAAGCCTGATCAAATGCCGATTTGATGTCTAATGAAATGGATACGGTGGGTCGTTATGCGCCTAAATTGTCTTTAATATAGGATATGGCATCATTCAGGCATGGATAGTCGAAGAATGTCGTCTGAACCCATATTGGAGAGGGTTAAGAGTTCCGCTGGTGGCTGATTGGTGCAAAATTCGCTCAATAAATATTTTTTCAAGAGATTTTCCGAAAGCCCCTGGGATGAGCCCAATGGGTCGATGGGCTTTCAAAGATGAACGGTCTACGTTTCTTGATTTTGGGATGATTTTAAGTATGGCAAGTTTCTAAATTTGGGGGAAGAATCCTGTAGGATACTATTTCTAAATAGACAGCGATTGAATAGTCCTGTTAGGAGGTTGGGAAAGTTTGCAGCGACTGTATGACAAATATGCGATGTTAATCCAGCGTGTCCCGGTGCCTTTTTCGGGGAGAAAGATTTTAGTACATCTAGCACTTCCACTACTGTAAAGTATGGATCATCGCTTCTTTTAGCTGCCCGAGCGGGTGAATCCATATAAAGAGGATCAGCTGGTTAAAAATGTTTTAAGAGGGCATCAGCTGTCTCTTGACTACCAGCAGTATACCACCCAAAAGCAAGAACTGAGGACGGAGGCCTCATAGTAGTTTCGGTTCGGAGGATGGGGTTGGTTACTGTCCACATTTGTTCCAATGTCTGCGACTCGCGAATTTTTTTATGGGACATTGAGTAGAAATCGCTATGTAGCTACCCCGACAGTTAACGCACGTCGGAGTGTCATTGTTTTGTTCACACTTTTTGAAATTATGAGTACCGGTGCATATAGAGCAAACTTCATTGTTTTTGCAGAACTTTGCAATATGTCCAAATCTTAGACGTCGTAAACATTGCTTCAAAGATGGAAAATATGCACTGACCTCGTGGCGCCCCGTGAGTCTAAATACAGAGGCGTCTCTAGCCCATGTGGCGCCCGTGTGCAAAATTACCCTAGCGCTTCCCAATAAGCGTGTGGTCACAATGGAATGGTACAAAGTACAAGACAGAGCGCAACAAATTACAGCAAACTGTCAAATTTCAAAAATGTTATATAAATTCAATTGTTTGGAAATAAAATTTGAAGAAGAAAGTCACATGGCCATCGTATTCGCCAAGTGGGGCTTCGTAGCGTCTTCGTAGGGCTATCATCCCTTACTCGTCGTCTGAAGCGCCTCACCTGAGAAACATTTCACGGAATACCTATTAATGAAAAAAAAAACTATTAGACAAATCTATAGGTACATATTTCAGCAAAGCAGTTATATCGGTGTCGGATGCCGGAATTGTTGCGAAGAGATCTAGTTCTTCAGGAAGTTTTTTGAAGTTATACTTCTTTAGCCGCGTTATGAAAAAATTATGAGAGTGAAATTTTAAGATGCGCGCGCATCATTGTAACACAAAAGTAACATAATGAAGATAGCCGCGGGCGCGTTATGAAAAAATCATGTGAGTGAAATTTCGAGATGCGCGCGCATCACTGTAACACAATAGTAACACCATGAAGTTGGCCGCGGGCGCGTTATGAATGTTAGTGTCTAATAATGGTGGATTATTAACCACTTAGTGGTTAATAATCCACCATTATTAGACATCTGTTCGAAAGGTACTTTGAACGATCCACGGAGCTCCATAAGATGATCGCGTTGTCAAAAACAATGTTGGCACGCTCGTCGCCTCTGATCACTGTTTTCATATTTATAATATTTATCCACATGTTTCTAGTTTCTATATATACACAACGTGTTTTAGTTACTTACAAGTGCTAATTACATATGGGCTAATAACTTAAATTCAGTAGTGATTTAAATTGAATATTTTGATTATTTATTAAATTTTTCAAATTAAAACTGAACTTTATTGACTGCGTTGACTATCCTTTTCCAATCCTTTTATTATCTTATTGTAATTAATTATCTGCATGCAATTAAAAACTATTTTTTAATAATTCCAAAAAGAAGTATAACTTCTCACGCGCGTACTTATAAGTACACGCACCCATATTTTTCTATTGTTACTGAGGAACATTTGCATTGTTGGACAGATCGAAAGTTATTCCAATATTATATTTGTTAATGGGTCTCAGGTGTTAAACTCCCGAGACACAATGCTTTCTGCATGCATGCATTAGAGAGCGCTAAACGATCCCTATCAGAAAACGGCGTAGAGTCATCATTAACAAGAAACACTATAAACTTATTTTCGTTTTATTCATATTCCGAATCCGAAGAGGAGCACGTAGAAATTATTTTCAGCGCTTTTTAACCTTAACCACTACCACTTAAAAACTACCACTAAGTATTTATGTACAAAAATAAGAACTATTATACAAGTTATATACTCGTATACTATAAAAGTATAATTTTTAAAAACAATATTACAATTTATTAAAAGTAAGCCTTCTCTTTACAGCTTTTCGTGCGAAAAAATTACTTTTTTTATTATTCATGACCTTATACAAGTCCTTCAGTCGTATACATGTCTTAATCTTCTTTTTTCACATTAGAATGTCGGTGTGACGCATTCTAATGTTTCTTGGAGTGTTTGGCACGAAATGTATCGAGTTGGTTTTTTCGATAAGCTTCTGTGAGGTAGTCAACACTACAGTAAAGTTCTCACGTCCTCCTGACCGGAATACAGTATATTTTAAAGATTCCACTAATTCTTCAGTTGCGCAGATGGTTGTAACACAAAATCACACCAATTTTATTTCACAATATCCACTATGAACGAATTTAAGAATAATTAAGGCGCCAACCATACTCGATGAATTCCACCAAACACGGCCCACGCACGCGCCGCAATCGCAATCCATTGGTCCGTGCGTGTGTTTAAAGATGATTTCATCAATCTCAATCTCAGATCCTCTATCTATTTTGATGAACATATTAACTAGTATTGTGATAGGTTATTTTTACAAACATTTATATAGTGAAAATCGCTAAAGTGTTCCTCTATAGGGCACACCACCCGACAAATGGACAAATCCACACGCATCCGTCTCTGTTGTGGGGTGGGGACGGAGTCATACAAAATCCCCCTTGGTCCAAATCTTTGAGATTTATATTAGAAACTTTATTTCTGTACTTATATTTAATTAGTACCAGGAATATTGTAGTAGGTATGTTGCAATAAGTGCGATTTTTGTATCCATTGTCATCAGAGATGTGCAAAATAGGTTATAAAATGTATTTAAATGTAAAATACAAATACTTTTTCTATTTTGTTATTTCAAATACAAAATACAAAATAGTTTTTCATTTTATATTTAAAATACTAAATGCAAAATACGTATTTACAAAGTGCTTTATTAAAATAAAATACTTTTAGTTTTAAATTATCTTTATTCTGTTGAAAAGTATATTTATTTAACCAGCTAACAGGCTGGTAAATTTACTTTGATAACTTACTTAAATTAAATTTACTTAACAGTTTTTAATAAAATAATTTTCTCAAATACCTACACTGTGACGCATCACACAGTTAAATCAGTTTCATACATTTAGTAGTACGGTTAGAGTCAAGGGCGGATCCAGGGGGGGGGGGGTCATGGGGGTCATGACCCCCCCCCCCCCCTGGGCTGGGTACAGATGGACCAAACCCAGGGCGATTTTATTTAAGTACTTTCAATATTTAATATACCACGACTATATGACCCCCCCCCCCTGGCGCCAAAGCTGGATCCGCCCTTGGTTAGAGTGAGAACGGTGTCGACACTTCGCGACACACAAGTATAGTTCTAAATATGAAACCGATACCTCTCTGTCCTCGCGTCACAACACAAACCGACAGATAAGTGTAGTTCTGATATAAAAAAATAATAGAGGGGTTTGCCGAGGCCATAAATTATCGGCAGTAGTGTTATAATGACATAAATGAAAAAGCGCCAGATCATCCACTAGGTGCTAACATTTTGAAATAGGCGCTAACCACACCAAAAAAGCGCTAGATCTAGCGCGCAAAGCGCTAAAATGGCAGCACTGGAACGAAAACTCACCGCACGGTAAGGTGACCAAATAATCCCTAATTCATACGAAAAGAGTCAATAATAAACGAAGCTGATGAGACCAAGTTACATAGTTTACTGTAACAAGATTGTAATTGAAGATTGTATTTAGAAAACATTAATTATTAATTCTACGATGTTTACAAAACTTAGCAAAAAGTATTTTGCATTTTGCAAATACAAAATATGTCCTAAAAGGTATTTCAAATAAAATATAAAATGCCTTTTAAAAAAATGGAAATAGGTATTTTCCATTTTGTATTTTAAATACTTTTATTTTAAAAATGTCACATCTCTGATTGTCATGACCTTAATTTTTAGATTAAAACAAAAGCCTTAACTACGTGTTAGTAGGTGCCCAGCAAGTAGGCACATAGCTATTTTTTTTTATTAACATTCGTAGTGGAACTTCTACCAAAAAGCTCGACGGCCATATTGAAATCGATTGGAATTTGTGAGGCTTCATACGGCTTCAGCATTCGGTGGCAAATTAAAAACCTTCTCTAGGGCTGCCAATAGGGGCATGATTATATCAATTACGGTTATGATTTATTTATCACCAGACAATTGCATTTTCAATGACTTAAAAGTATTAAAATCTCCAGAATAAAAACTTCTCCGCTTGTTACACAATGAATGGAGGGTACAAAACGACGCGATCCTGGATTAAGAAGTTTTATCTAGAAACAGCATCTGTCTAATTAGGGTAGCTACAGAATGTCTTTTTACCTCAAGTATTTTATAATTTTTGTGGTAAGCAATGCTGCTTGGGAATTTGGGAAATTGGTCACTTTCGATGAGACCAAATTACAAAAATTTAAAGGTAAATAATGCTATCTACTAGACAGGAACAGAACTTTTACCATATAAATTGTTTAAAGAAATCTTTTTTAGTTTAATCTAACTGATCTTCTTAGTAACTTTCCCACCTGAAATTAAGACAGTAAACATGTGTAACATAAATGATTGGTCTCCCTTCAGTCGACTTAAAACAACTTTATTTATAGTTTGTCATGACAATTTGTAAAGATGCTATTGTGTGTGAAGAATTGTGTAGAACTGTTACCCAATTAGCAGGAAAAATATTTACTAGAACAAAATAATGTTAATGTAATAAACATGGCATGTTTCCTATTTTGCATAATAACGTAATTTATTATTTGTCGTTATTTTAATAATTCATAAAACCTTCGTATTGTTCATAAAACATCCGTAGTGTTTATAAACTAACTTTGGTGGTTTGATGAATATTTCACATTTGTAAACTTTACTATTTAAATAATCAAAGATGGTGCTGACACTTTTTTAAAATACCTAAAGACATAGATATAAGATTGAGAACCTCCTCCTTTTTGAAGTCGGTTACAAAGCATAAAATTTTATTGACGCTTCTTAATGCAACCATTACTAAATTAAATTAATCAGGCACTACGGCCTTAACAAAATTAACTAAGTATTTATTTTCTGTGTTTTTGACAACCTTGTTTGGTGGTATTGTTAAGCATTTTGCCGCCGAGCTTCCAAAACTTTCAGGGCGGAGTGATTCGACGGGATTGCGAACCTTACTGCATAGACTAATACACACAATTTATTTTACAGTGTTAATAATATGAGGTAACCTCCATACTTTCTTGCCAATTAACCGTGGTCAAAGTATTACTTAATGGGTAATTAGAAACATTTTACGAGGTATATTAATTATGTAATTTTTAGGATTCCGTACCTCAATCGGCCAAAACGGAATCCTTAATATATTTATTATTTTTTATTTTATTAAATAAGTTAACGCCGTTTTTTTCTAAGTATATTATGAAAATGAAATGAATTATTGCCAAAGAAATGGTAGCTTATGCCCTTTTTGAAAAGGTCTGCTGGACGGGAGGCATTTTGTACTGCCTCTCGATTATTGAATTTTTTCGCCGCTAAGAAGTTATCCCAATTCTAGAAAAGTAGAAGTCTGTAGGGGCTAGGTCTGGTAAGTACGATGGATGACGGAGAACATCCAACCCCAGCTCCTGTAACCTATAGACCGTCTGCTGTTCAGCGGAGCCGAACGACTGAAAAAAACTTGTTGGAGATGTGCGAGCTTTTCCATCATTGTGTTCAGTTCTTCCCAATATACATCTGCAGTAATGCTCATCCAGTTTGGTAAGAAGCTATGGTGAATGACTCCGGCGCTAGACAACCAAACATTGACCATCGCTTTTTTAGGGGTCCGTTTTCGTTTGAGGCATTGTTTAGGTGCAGAACCGGGATCTAACTAACTTGCTGATTGCTTGCGATGGTCGAACAGAATCCATTTTTCGTCGCAAGTAACAATGCGATTTAATATGCCTTCGTTTGTGTCCCTATTGAGCAGTACAAGGCTTGACACGACGCGTACTTCGCACTCATTCAATTCGTGGGGCACCCATTTGTCAAGCTTTTTTACCTAGCCAATTTGCCGCTAATCGACCAATATAATTTAGCTATAGATTGAGAATCATCAGCTTCCACGATCGCCTTTAATTCGTCATTGTCGAATAGAGTTTTCGGTCGACAACGGGGTTCATTTCTGAGGTCGAAATTTCGGGGAAAATGACGGGTGGTGCGATCATCGTTAGTAGTGTACGCTGCGTATATGTCGTTGATGCCGCTTCTGCCGCTTTGCTGCCACGACGGTAACTAACTAACTGTGAAAAACGCAGAAATGCGCTGAAAACAGAACGCTAAAATTTAAACAAATGACTAATTTACAAAAAAGAATTGCATATTTAAAAAAAAAACTTGGACTTATTATCTATCCTCACGTATTTCCTCACCTCTTTGTTTGTTAAGTTTTCACGTCTAAACTGCAAATTGATGATTTTTGTTTTGACGTGACAACGTCTTAAATTAGGTTGCGGCTGGGAGTCACTTATGAAAAAGTGTAACGCTCGGTAACGTTACGATGAGTCTCTCGTGTTAAGTTTAAGTTTACATGTACAATGTTTTAGTAAACAAAATATATTTCTATAGTTAAAATTTGTGCAATTCTTATTTTCATTCAATTCCTTGTTCCTATTGTGCAATTTAATTATATTCATATCAATAAATATTCTACCGAGAAAAAGACGTTGTCACGTAAAATCTTCGCCCGTAAAACCGACTTTACAGGCAACCATTTTTTTTTAAACAACAATACTGTTAAAATTATTATGGAACTTTTAAATAAATTTGATCAGTAAATCATTTAATTTAAACAGTAAGTAATTTTATTATTATATACCACCGAAACGGATTTTAGTGATGGAAAAAAACATCGTAAATGTTTATTAGAATAATTAATTTTATTAAAATGACACTTATTTTTTTGTGTAAAATTTTACTTACATATACCTACGAGAATATTGATTATTAAATTCAATTATTATCATTTAGAATAAAAATTAACTCCACAAATTTGCAAGTGTTTTGACAGTGACCCATTTTTCTTCCGCTCTCGGTCTATCAAAAGGTCCTACCTACCGTTTATCTATTTATATTCAACCAGCATATTTTTATCCTATAATCGTGAGAAAATTTAGAGACAAACGTTTAAAGCATCGTATAGAGCTTTAAGCACATAATACAAGACGTGGAGTATTATTTTCTAGGCTTAAATCCCGTAACTACAACTCTTGGGCAACATTTAGTAAAATGACAATAATTATGATATTGCGGTGATTTTGGTACTAAATACTACATGTAGTTACTGTGAAAAAAAATGAATGAATAGATGCGCCCGTTTATCTAGAGACACGTGACTGCCACGCGTGGTTTTCAACCCCATTGTCGATTTTACTTAATACAATTTGATGCTAGTTTAACCAGCATTCTCCCTAAAGCTCTATAGAGTTGTATAGATATTAGGGTTGTATTCGACCGCAAATATAACTTTGTTTTGATCCTAAAGTCCCAACCATTACATTCGTATCATTGCAGGAATCTATAAACGCAGCTAAGTTGAGGATCCGTAAACGAAATATTGAATTTCAAGTTACTTATTGTTATCTTTTATTTACGTTTCCTATTGGCTAGTATCGTTTTACAATCGTTGATTAAACGGTTTAAATGTTATTGTTTTCTCTGGGAATCCTTCCCTAGGTTAGGGTAACGTTTTTCTTCTAATACATGATCATTTCGTTTGTGATTTGTGATCGAATAATCAACCTCTATACTATAGTTTGACTGATTGATGTGGCTAAGTGGTTAGTGAATGTTAAAGATTCAAATTTTATTACAATACCGCAAATTTTTGCAGTTAAACTTATTTTCGTACTGGGTGTAAATGGAAAAATCATATGGAAAAGATGAGACGGAAATGCGACACGAGCGTCATACGACACAGGCACACACACACACATATATATATAGTGTGTGTGTGTGTGGGGGATGCGTGCGTAGCTCTTTCAGACGAGCATAAAAGTTGGAGGGTAACTCGCGGCTGAAACGCTACGAGCGTCACACGCGACATTATATACATATATGAGTGATGCGGGCGCTGCTCCATGATGCTATACCTAATGTTAGAGGAGCTCGAAGGCGCAGGTGGTTAGCGCGTTCGGCTGCGATGGTTGAAGTTAAGCAACTTTCGCAGTGGTCGGTCGTTGGATGGGTGACCAAAAACATCTATCTCGAGTTCCTCCGTGCTTCGGAAGGCACGTTAAGCCGTTGGTCCCGGCTGCATCTGCAGTCTTTAGCACCCGCCAATCCGCACTGGGCCCGCGTGGTGGGTCATGGCCCAATCTCCCTATTCCATCCATAGGGAAGGCCTGTGCCCCAGCAGTGGGGACATTAATAGGTTGATGATGATGATGTTAGGTTAGTTAAGAAAAAAAGTTTCACTTCAGATGTGTGTTCCGTGCACATTAATTTGTTCGTTTATATTTAACATATCGCATTAAATTATTAATCTTTATATATATAATTCTTCTGTGAGTGTATATGTCACTGAACTTCTCTTAAACGACTGGACCGATTTTGATGAAATTTTTTGAGTGTGTTCAAGGGGATCTGAGAATGGTTTAGATTCACAATTTTGTCCGCTGGACAACCCCTATTTTTTAGGGCGGTACGAAGTTCGCTGGGTCAGCTAGTTGTTATTATAAAGTTCAGATCTTATCAACAAGCATCCGTAGTTCAAAGGTAGAAAGCTCCTCTACCACGTGGGCGGTCCGGGCTTGATTCCCAGCCGAGGAAGGACTTTTTATTTTCCACTTTCCTATAATTTCCTTTTATGTCGGATCAATGACTGAAAAAAATGCCTACGATATAGAACACTTTAATAGTTTCACTTGCATAGCGGTTTTATTTTTTTTTAATTTGGCATTTGGTAAGTTTTGTAACATCTCCGAAATGCCAAAATGAAGTGTAATATTTAATGATAGGATTGAAACAGTGCCGGGGCCCTAGCCCTTGATCAGGTACATTGATCATTCTTCGATCAACAAATTGTTGATCTTGTTTGTGATTGTTTTATTTCTGTTAATCATAAGTTAAGCAAATAACTACTCAGGTTAAAAAACGAAAGTTCTGAAGATTCCCACGATATTATCGCTCTATACAAATTAAACTGATAAACGATCTTCATTTTTCTAACCATAACAACATCCGTTACGTAAGCTTGTTAACAAAATAAAGATAGCAACCAAAGTATAATCCCTATCGTTAAAAAGCTGCTGGACCATGAAATCACTAAACACAATTTGCCCCTATTCACACCTGTGTTTGCCCTTAGGCTAAAATCAGCAAGTGATGTTGCTCACCAGCGCGTAAAGAGGGTAATTGCTTTGTTGGGATTTTGGAAACAAGTGGTAGCCCATATTGTCGTGACGATTGTCTGATGTTTTTTAACCAGCGGAACATGATTTGAGAAGGGCGTCACCATGGCGAAATTGGAGACGTGTTTTTTGTTATTAAAGTTTATTTAGGTTACTGTTACTGAAGTTAAACAACTTTTGCTGTAATCGATCATGGATGGGTGACAAGTGATATTTAGAACTCCTCCGTTCTACTTAAGGGATTTTAGTCATTGATTTTGGCTACATCTGCAGTCTCAAGAAGTTATCCACCTATCCTTGCGTAGTGGGGGTTGCTTGTCCATTCTCCGTTCTCTTCATAGTGTTCATAGAGAAGGTCTTTCACAGCAGAGAAATTATGATAACTTTTCCTAAAATTTAATGAGAAGGAAATATAAGTTAGTGTAAACATTCTTTAGAGTTTTCCCTTATCAATCACACTAAATTATATAAAATGAAGTCTCCCGCTTTTTCTTTCTGTAGGTTTGTTTGCGATGATATATTTTTCCTCTCAGATGTGCAATAGGGTTGATGACGGGGTATAGTAAACGAAATTCTATTTAGTCCGTCAGTTAGATGATCAAAAAATAATGGACACGTATTTTTTCTTTGGGCAATCAACCAAAACATTACAAAGTTATAGAAGTTTGGGAGTAGGGGCTCGTGACGTCACTTTTGAGTGAATTTTCACTTATAAGTGTACTCAAACGTGACGTCATGCGACTTTTCAAATCAATATACTCTGCAATGTTTATATTATGTAAAAAAAGAAAAAATACGTGTCCAATACTTTTTGATAATCTACCTGATAAACGAAGAAAAAAAAATTGTCATCATCCCTATTTAAACGCGCTTTACAATCAGCGTATAGGTTGTACTTTGCATCAAAAAAAAATATGACTATTATTTGGTTTGTTATTTTCTTGGGACTATTTTGAGTTTTAATTAGTTAATTGTTTTAGTGTTATTAGTTTTATAACTACTTGTTAAAATCAGATTTTGCACCACCATTTATTTTTACAGTTTAGTGCCATAGAATTACATTTCAATGACTATTATAAGTGCCTAGTTAATCTGTTGTTGCTTAGCATCTCACCATAAATTGTTAAGACTTATTGTGAAAGCTGTGGATAGTTCATTTGACTGCATGTTTGTGATTGAAATCAACAGTAATACTATTTTACATATTGTAAATGTGTAGTTGTTAACCATTCTCAATAAATAAAAAAAAATATTCCAAAAAAGCTACTGAACGGATTGGTATAAATACAAGCCCTATAGAAAAACTTGTCTACTCTATTAGGGCTTTATAGTAATGTTCTAATTCATCACCACATTATGTTCTTACTATTTCTGATTTCAGTTGATAATACATAAGTGGTACTTACCATACAAAATAATACCGCTTTCTTAAATTCGTATCGTATCAATTTTTTTTTTCGACTGTTTAAGTACTTACTTACGTATTTATTTATTTTAGTTTTAGGCTGTATGTATTTACTGGCGGGTTGACCAGAGAAGTCCAGGATCATGGAGGTTAGAGAGAAGGAGAACGATCGCTACGTACTAAAGCATTAGCCCGCCAGACCCTGAAGATTTGTAGAATTTATAGTTCATTTTCAACCACCAGCCGCGCTGCCGTCGGTAAGTAGTATCTGTGAAGTTAGCTGTTTAGGCGTTGAGCAGACGACGGGGCGGGGCGGGCATTTTGTTTCGATAGTTAAGGCTGCGTGGTTTGATACGTAATAAGTAGTTAATTTAAAATATAGGAGTTGATGTCGATTTTGAAATTATTCTCTTAACTTAACTTTTAACATCATCTCGTCTTTTCGTTCTGTATAGAGAATGACAAGGATACACTGTTGTGCAAAAGCATGCCATAATCGACACAGACCGTTGTCGCGCTAAATACATACCTAGTAAACTATATATTGAACAACGCGGTTATATTGAAATAAAGTTTTCATCCAATATTAAGTTCTCGTTAGCTTAGCATCCTTCCGATATCCGATATCAAATGCCCATTCTTAATGCAGTACCTACGCCCGACATTTCCGTCCGCAACGCGATTCGAAATTCGTATTAGCATTTACCTACCTATCTATAACCTCTGGTGGAAGGACCGGCGACCGGCGTTCACTTGTTCGCGGCTGATCGCTGGTGACGTGACGTCACAGCTCATCCACCGTATCCTGTGACCGGACACCCGACACTTCCGTTTCCGAACGATCGACTTTCAGACAGGTGGCTCGCCGGGTTGCCGGTATCGATCCGTCCGACCAACGGCATGTGAAAGGGCTTACTTACATAATATTTAATTAATCATTAATCCGTACGTATTATTTCATATGGAGCTAAGTAATATACTTATGTGGGTATACCTACCTACAGCTCTCTTTTAAGTCTCGCTCGGTGGTGTCGTGTTGATAGGTTGGTACTGCCAGTGGAGTTGAGACCGCTCTGCTACTTAATTTATTTTATAACGAACTTTTTCTTCTTCAAATAATAAAATTATTTAAGTTTATTTTGCATTCTATATGAAAGGGTAATAACAACACATAGATATATAAATACATTTAAGCAAAATTCTATCTTATTGTTTTGAAATGGTTTTAACAAAATGCGCTAATGGTGGGTCAGGAATTAAATTGGCTGATCGTACAACTTACATTCTGTTGTTGTACTTGCCCGCTTCTATCTTCTGTAATGTGTTTAAAATAATATCAACAAATTATTAGTAAAGCGAATTTTCAGCTGGACATTAAATTCGGCCTATAGACGACGAAAAAAAGTCTTCTCCATATTATTTTCTCCAAGAGAACAAATGACCACGGGGAACAGTCTAGTTTCGTGTCCAAAATTAACATGTTTCATAAAATTACATTTTATATCATAGCGTAGAAGAACTTATAAAAGTTAATACCTGTGGTTTCCTTACACTCCTAGCCCATCATGGGAGTATTATACAGGATGCCCAAAACTTTGCTACATGGAAGTACCTGAGTTATGCTGAAGCAAGACTTCATTATTATTTAAAAAAAGCCTACACATTTTAGTTATTTCAGTTATTTTTCCTCTTTGTGGCAAAGTTTTGACACAGCCTGTATACAGATTCCATTACAAACAGGCAGTGTAGGAAAAACGCAGATTATATGGGATGAAAATCGTTTCTCAGTTGTAATACGTTAACTTGTTGCAGATTCGAGATCCGAGACCACACCCGTCGCTTGAGCAGACCACCTACGCGCAGGCTTCACTGCTCAATGAGTCGCGATGGGTATGCGGTGCAGCCGGGGTGCCTGCCTGCACATGAATCGCGTTGGCCACGGACAAACCCGTGTGAAACAAAAGAAAAATCACTTTCGCACGGTGACCGGTGCTCGAGTTTTTTGAGAAGAAGCCATTTGGCCTTCCCGAACTAACGGGACGAAAGTTGTAATTTTTTTTATGTTTAACCTGGAGATGTCAGATGTGGTAGCAAAATCGCGAGGAAAACTTTGAAGTGCTATATGCAAAAAGCTTTAGCGGCAATTAAGCAGCGAATGGCTCAGGGCTGCGTTCCAACCCTACGCTCCCAGTGCAACTTTTCACTATGGCATTTCAATTTTGACATAAAATGTATAAATCTCATGTGAAATTTGAATTTTGTTGTTGTGTTGTCAATGTAGTTAGTAGGTAATTCTTTCAAAAGCGTTCATCGCGCAACTTTTGTGGCGAAATTTCATATTAAATTTTTAGAAAATATAAAATCATTACTTCAAAGTAGACGCAATAATAAGATATAATATTTATGAAACATGTAAGCTGATACATAATTTACCGAGATATTTGAGTAAGAATTTTTTGTGTCCCCAAAAAGTTACAAAACGAATTTGAACTTGCCGCTATCAAAGTTAACACAGCTAAAATCATATGCTCAGATTAACTGCAAATACTGCAAACAGGGCCAAAAAATTTTTTTAAGATTAAATAATTACCGAAAGTCTCTGTGTTTATTAGTTTCTTTCTTTCGCCAATCAAAATTATTTTAAAGCTAAAATTAATCTTCGCCATACCATGTTGTGCCACGAAAATAACTATATTCAACATATTATAACACACTATAAACGTGTGACAATGTGTGCAGTGCCTTTAGTTCATATTTGGCATTATTAAACATTGGTTAAATACCATTATTTTGACATACAAGATATAAGTACGTAAAGCTTTGCAGATCAAGAAGTTGTTAAAGGCTTTTCCAAGATCGTATACAGTGTGACACACGATGAACAACGGTTTTGATTCCCGATTCCGAATTTAAAAATTTATCATTTTAAATATCACCACCTTTTTTATCATAATTGTTTACAGATATAAATAAGAATAATTTGGTATTGATTCTAAGACTATATTTACAATAGGTTAATAATTAGGAATAATAAGCGTGTGACAGCCAAAAGGGAACTACCCAGTAGATACTTAGCCAACTTACATATTATTAGAATCGGACATTCAGTAATTATTGTTTACCGTCTTTTGATTTGTACTTTTATTAAATAATAGGTCATCTGCTGTATATAAATATCGAATGCCACATATAAGGATGGGATAACTTTATTTGAATACAGCGATTTGTATTTTTGTTTCTGCTTGTAATATTTATTTGAGGTAGAGGTTTAATAAAAAAAATCGTTTGGAAAATCCACTATTATATAATCTAACAGACAAATTGTAAATTGGTTTAGTGATTTTGTACATAATTACTGTATCTATCGTCGTAATCGTCTTTGTCTTTAATATAATTCAAAGACGTTGCAGTTATATAAGTATATAATAAACCTGTCGATATTAAAAGTTACGAAACGTAATTTACTTTGTTTAACTTGTTGTTCTTTAAAATACAGAGTAACAATTGGCACATTGTGTAATGCAATTGTACTTGCCTACATTGTGTGAGAAATAAAAGAGAGTTAGGTGGTGAATTTTCATTGTATTACCCATAAAAAAGGCTGAAAGGGAATTTGTTTGCCTTTTTTCCTGAATGAGCTCGGAGGGTTATGCTGTTTAGGGTTCCGTAGCCAAATGGCAAAAAACGGAACCCTTGTGGATTCGTTATGTCTGTCTTTCTGTCTGTCCATCCGTATGCCACAGCCACTTTTTTTTCGAATCTATAAGAACTATACTGTTAAAACTTGGTAAGTAGATGTATTCTGTGAATCGCGCTGATATTTTCACACAAAAATAAAAAAACAATAAATTTTGGGGTTTCCCCATACTTAGAACTGAAACTCAAAAAAATTTTTTCACCAAACCCAATAATAAATCCTCAAAAATGATATTGAGGTTACCAATATTTTTTTTGAAGTTATACTTCTTTAGGCGCGTTATGAAAAAACGATGAGAGTGAAATTTTTAGATGCGCGCGCAACACTGTAACCCTAAAGTAACAGCATGAAGTTGGCCGCGGGCGCGTTATGAAAAAATCATGTGAGTGAAATTTCAAGATGCGCGCGCATCACTGTAACACAATAGTAACACCATGAAGTTGACCGCGGGGCAATGAGTGTTGTTCGAAAGGTACTTTGAACGATCCACGGAGCTCCATAAGATGATCGCGTTGTCAAAAACAATGTTGGCACGCTCGTCGCCTCTGATCACTGTTTTCATATTTATAATATTTATCCACATGTTTCTAGTTTCTATATAGACACAACGTGTTTTAGTTACTTACAAGTGCTAATTACATATGGACTAATAACTTAAATTCAGTAGTGATTTTAATTGAATATTTTGAATATTTATTTAATTTTTCAAATTAAAACTGAACTTAATTGACTGTGTTAACTATCCTTTTCCAGTCCTTATATTATTTTATTGTAATTATTAATTATTTGTATGCAATTAAAAAATATTTTTAATGATGCTAAAGAAGTATAACTTCTCACGCGCGTACACATAAGTTACACGCATCCATTTTTTTCCAAACTGAATAGTCCCCCCCCCCTTTATACGTCATAAATCACCGCAATTTACCTTAAAACATCTAAAAAAAACATCGATCAAAGTTACAACGAGCTACAAGAACTTTTATATTATGTTACTTGCTGCTACGGAACCCTTCATGGGAGAGTCCGACTCGCACGTGGCCGCTTTTTATCATCACAGAACACAGAAAGCGGTTAGGTAAGAGCCTTGTGTTACGCCACAGAGAGCAAAAACTCATAACTTGACTTGCTGCGATCGTTGAAGTTAAGTAACTTTCGCAGTGGTCGGTCATTGGATGGGTGACCAAAAATTTACTATCTCGAGCTACTCCGTGCTTCGGAAGGTACGTTAAGCCGTTGGTCCCGGCTGCATTTGCAGTCGTTAACACCCGCCAATCCGCACTGGGCCCGCGTGGTGGGTCATGGCCCAACCTCCCTATTCCATCCATAGGGAAGGCCTGTGCCCCAGCAGTGGGGACATTAAGCTGATGATGATGATGATGTCTATACCATACTTATAAAAAAGGCATATTTTTGACGGCATCTTAAATTGTTAACACTGTTTCCTTTCGTGCTGGAAAAAAATCAATGTTCCCTTGTTCATGTATCTATTTTCTATTTTCTCGTGTGTGCGCAGAATGCACCAGCTGACTTTACCATTGCGTAAGTATAAATAAAATCTATCAAAGAATAGCCACCAGTAGGTAATTATAGTATCTGGACGATATTTTTGATCCAACCCCATCTAATACAAAATCTGGCACCGATGAGGGAGATTTTTTTTTGTCTTGGAGTAGTAAGGGAAATAATTTTGGATTACTAAAAGAAAAACTCGGTATGACTATGGGAGTTCCTCACGTCAAAGCAGTTTAACTCACAAGCTGCAACTTTGATGATCTGCCAAAGTCAGAAATATGGCATTAAGATTTGTATGCAAGTATGTATAATGTTCTTATATCTATAATGTTCTTTGATGCTCTGCTAAACCTGACTGCTAACTGCACCTATCCATACTAACATTATAAATGCAACAGTGTGTCTGTCTGTCTGTTAACTCTTCACGGTTAAACCGCTGAATCGATTTAGATGAATTTTGACGTAGACATAGTTTGAGTCCCAGAAATGTACGTAGGATAGTTTTTATATTTATCCTAGAATTCACCCTTCAAAAGAAAGGGGGTGTAAAGGGGGATTGAAGTTTGTATGGGATACCATTTTTTCCCCATAGACGAAGTCGCGGGAACTCACTAGTAATTTCCATTCACAATCACAACACAACATCCGCACTGGCCAGACGGTTGGTCTCGATGCGTGCGCGCATGAGTGAGCGCTACCTGGGAGGGCCGCCATCGATACAGCGCGCGTGCTCATTCATCCCAACCCTACCTGTCACAACGCGCCATGTAACGATCTGTGAATGGTGAATAAGACAAATATTTAGTTTTAAATACCTACCTACTTCGCCCGAACTTTTTTCTATGAAATAAAGTTACCTTTAAAAATACAGTCGGTTACAAAAAACATAGTATGTAGTTAGAATTTTTCCTTTTTTTTTCAACGAATATTCCTAGCTGATCTGCGAAATGGTAAATAATTATTTTTATTTATAGGAAAGATTTTACTGGTAAAAGTCGGCTTTACGCAAAATAAAATAGTTTGGCCTTTTCAGGAATATAGTATTTGACCCTCTAATATAGTAGATTACTATTTTATATAGTAGGGCTGGCAACCCTAGCTCGAACCCCGTCTGAAAGCTGGAGCGAATAATTTTTTTTCTAGTAATATTTTCTTTAGATTTAAACATTTAGAAGTTAAATGTGTAAAAATAAAGATGTAGTAATATACCTTCAGTGTGTATATTGTCATATTATTATTTTAGAAATCCACTCAGTCAGGTAGGATTGACCTTACCCGAGTGAAAGTTTTTATCAATTAGATTAATAGAACAGATTTATGCTTAAAATAAAAAAAATAGTTTAAAAAACTAAAAACACGCTTTATTTACTGCACTAAGCCAAATATAAACAAAATATACCCTCAAATTACTTCATTAGGGCCTTAGAGTAAGTCATGTTTATAGTTGATTTTAACATTATATATTTAACTGAAAATGCGTAGGGCGCTATTCATTACAATATTTAACAAATCAATTAATATAATACGTGATTCATAATGCTTAACAATTCAGTTAAAATTTAATAATGAAGCGCCGAAAACGATACACAAACAGATCGACGCAGAAAAAAGTCTGATTCAAATGATCATCATCATCATCATCAGCCTATTAATGTCCCCACTGCTGGGGCACAGGCCTTCCCTATGGATGGAATAGGGAGATTGGGCCATGACCCACCACGCGGGCCCAGTGCGGATTGGTGGGTGCTAACGACTGCAGATGCAGCCGGGACCAACGGCTTAACGTGCCTTCCGAAGCACGGAGGAGCTCGAGATAGTAAATTTTTGGTCACCCATCCAATGACCGACCACTGCGAAAGTTGCTTAACTTCAACGATCGCAGCCGAACGCGCTAACCACTTGCGTCATCGAGCTCCTCATTGATTCAAATGATATCATTCATCAATAAGACATTTTCGACTAAAGTGGCGTTTAAGCTATTTTGGCTTTCCACTGTCGATATGATCTATCTGGTAGTCAGAAGCCACCATATCCTACGTTTACAGGACTGAATATGTACCCTTAGTACGAGTTTTACAATTACGAAAACTATGATAATTTTCGTGAGTGCAAGCTCGTACTAAGGGTATAATGAACATCCATGTGAAGTGCCAGTGCGAGCATGATTTTTATATATGAAAACCGGACAACGAGGGTTCCGTACAAATTTGTAGGCACACTTTACAGCATGAACAGCCGTATCTTTTTTTCCCGTTAACTTAGAAGTTTGCTTTTTTACAGCTTCAAGGAACCGTAGACCGTAATACTGAGTACATGGTTTAGATTTCAAGTCGATATCTCTACGTGTTTCCAAGGTAAAGGGTCTTGCTTCATTGACAAACAGATAGACGGACAGACGGGTCCTAAAGTGATCCTATAAGTGTTCCTTTTTTTCTTTTTAGGTACGGAACCCTAAAATTGTATCCTTATATTTCCTTTTATCACAGCATAACTTTAGAATGACTTTCAGTACGAAATCGGTACGTAATGTGTCTGTCTAGGATAGTCAAAGCGCCTGACTTTTCACCAAAAGATCCTGTCTATTATAAAAAAATCTTTCAAGCCAACTACAGAAACTAATATTAATAAATATTTCCAACACTCACACCAATTAGCCTAGCCCCTAAGTAAGCACTGTAAGGCTTGTGTTATGGGATGCTAGGGTAACGGATAGAATATAATATATACTGTACATATATAAGTATATTTATATAGAAATACATATTAAACATCTGAGTACTCATGACTTAAGTACAAATGCTCGTATTCATCACACAAACATCTGCCCCCACTCTGTATAAACCGCAAAATACCTATCAAATGCGGCAAAAAGCCCGTCAGATGGTAAACCCTAGCTGGGAAAGGCTTTTCTTATTAAACACTTTTTAATAAAAGTTAAAACAACAAAGGAGTTTTTGAACAACACACTAACTTTCCTGTAGGTACAAAAGTTACGTGCCCCTTACTGCGTGACATAATCATTCTTGCTAGTGCCTATGTCGCCGTCATCTGGTTGAATCTGCTATTTGATTGAATGACTAGCGCGTTCATGGAATGACGACATTTAACTGAATGACTAGGCCGAACGTTGATTGAACAAGCGTCACTCAACGTCCAACTAGTCAGCGGATTGTAACATAGCCCTTTGAACAGAGCGGACGTAAAATCAGTCAGGTGATTGAATTTTAGTTCCCACTGCGGCGCTAGTAGTCACCAAAGCAAATATGGCGTCAAACAGCAGGAAGAAAGAAAAAAAAACCTACAAATACCTATTTACTTATTTATCTATCTATCTATCAGGTGGCTGGCGCTTCACCAGCCGCACGGTTCGCGCTAAGCTCAGGTCACAACACTAACCTAACCTAACCCAACCCAATCTGTCGTAAATAATATGGTATTTTTCTTTTACTTACATAATTACAAAGACGACTATCCCATTCAACGACTATGGTAAATAACTTTCAGTCAAGACGTTGAACGTTACATTAAACAACCTGACGAGTTGCCCTTTAGTCATTCAATTAAATGTCGTTATTCAATGAACGCGCTAGTCATTCAATAAATTGCAGATTCAACCAGATGACTGCGATACCTACATTTTTCTTATAAATTAGGAACCATTTTCAGCTCCCTGCCTAGTGGCGTGTAAATGTATCTTTATTAGACGTAGTTGTCGCCTAGTATAGACACCTAGTAGTTAAGAATAAAAAAAAAGTATCTACCTAAAATGTTGAAAAGTCACACGCGTAGTAAAGTAATAATAAACTTACCGAACCGATACAGTGTTGACTCTATTAACTATTAAAATTAAGTTTAATAAAACTGAGTATAACCTCATTTCAAATTTATAAACGAATTTGAGAATATTTTTTTACAGTCCGCATTTTCAATCAAAACCACTTAAAATAGTGTTAAAATTAATAAATTAAAAATCAAAAGCTCACTGTAGGTATGTCATTCAGTTTTTTACTGCTCTTGTAAAAAATAATTTTATGTAATTATACCGTTTTGTTCGCCAGATTCTCATTTAAATCAAAATTTGAAATAGGTATTTCATTGAAACAAAATTAATACGAAACTAATTAAAACTTTATTGATATAAGTGGGATTAAAACAAACTTTGATTTTATCGATCCCATTACCTATCAAAATAGTATCGAATGCCACTAAACGATTCTCACCACAAAAACAAAAGCTGTTCAGCCACCATGTTGGCTTGATACGCGGTGACAGCTACTTTCCCGCGCACAATATGTCATGTTTTTTTTTCAGGCGACGAGGGGATGATACAAACAGCCAATTACGAGGGGGCGGCAGTGGAGTGTACTTAGCACTTTAGCGGATAGTTTAGTCACAATCAACAACCTGCAGGAGATTGTCCACTCCTAATTTATTCCTTTTTTTATTTTTTAAGTTTGCAACGCTATGGCGCATGCTTCGATCGACGCGCTTAATTCAATTAGTGAGGGGTGCTCGTGATTCTGTGATTTTGTGATGTGTTGTTTTATTAAAAGTTAAATTATTATAAACAGAAGCCGAATTTGGACTTTTAAGGGAATAAATAGGGTGAGTAGAGAGAGTTTAGTTTATATTCTTATAAGTTATTCGGCTGACGTATAAAGTTAATAATTCGATTAATATCAGTAGGTATGAAAGACAGACAACAAAACGTTCAATAAAAATGTCCTCCGTTAAATTTATTATAAATGCAGTAGTGGACTTTCCTTATTTAAAGTAAAGAAAATACTAACAGTATTTTCCACAGCCCAGACACCGGTTGAGACTAAGAAAAATTAATAGAAAAGCAGATCTGCGTATAACGGATAATTAACTTTTGATTTATAAAGGCTACTGAATTCTACCTTATTTTACAACTTTCTTCTTTCTTCCGAATCATTTATAAGTTAGGTAATTAGTAAAAATGTTGAAAAATATAAAATACAATATCTTTTTTAACAAAGTAAACGTTAGCTTAAAAAAGATTTCAACGCACTTTAGCACTAGATACTTCGAACGAACCGCAGGTACTTATTTATTTATTTTAAACTTTATTGACCAAAATACAAGAGAATGGTACAAAAGGCGGACTTAATGCTAATAGCATTCTCTCCCAGTCAACCTTAACTTACTTATCTAATGCTTACTCATTTACTTCCATTTTTTACTAAGAAACAATATATTTTAGTAATTAGTATTAAAAACTTTTATTTTGTAACGATGAATTAATATTGATTATGGGAAAGAGGTGTGTCCGGCACGACTTAACGAAGTGGATATTAAATTAAATATTACTAAAAATAAGCGTACCTACTCAGAGTAACTTTATGAAGGCTAGCATTCGGTGAATACTTAAATTAAAACAAAGTAAAGGTCCAGTCAAGGTTTAATTTTGTATAAAAAAACCGACGAATAGGAGTTACTATGTAATAATGGCACTTGTGCAACAGTGCTGAAATATCGAGAACTCCCAAAAGCAAGGTGCATGGTAGCCATCATATCCCACTAAGTACTTTATGTTAGTACTGACCATGAAAGTTTAAAACAATAAGTTGATATTTATACAAATTAAAAAAAGATGCAAATTATTAGTCCTTTAAGTCTGAACGGACGGAGGTGATAATAGAATTTTCATTACAAAATATTACATGAACACTATAATCGGCCACCTTTCAAGCAATAAGAATTAACAATTTAACAAAACAAAATCGTTTGAAAGTTTCGATTCTAAGTTCAAAAAAAAGATCACTTTTCAATGAAATGTAAATTTAGATATTTCGTAGGGAATACTTATATTATGTGCAGTATGATGTATTCTATCCGTTATCCTAGTATCCCAAAACACAAGCCTTACAGTGCTTACTTTGGGGCTAGGCTAATTTATGTGAGTATTAGAAATATTGATTTATTATTATTTGTTCCTGATGAGATTAACAAATTTCAGAATAATATTCACTAATAATATCACGGATCGTTGTGTCCCAAGAGATGTAAAAAAAAGTTTTCTTTAATACATGTGGATGAAGATAAAATAAGGTTTATTATAATGGTCAAAACGATAATCGAAATTCACCCCCTGTTGAAATTCCCTCTGTCTGGGTATACTTAGCTAGAGCCCGCCGCACTAGTAAACCTGATCTTTGGATGGACACATAGGCTCGGTAATAGGCTTCCGCTGCCTTTCACTATGTTTGTAGGAAATTCTAAGATATTAATAAATACACAAAATTTTGATTTTTATTACCGAACTCTGTATTGGGTCCTAGTAAACAATTTTTTGCTTATGAAGTAGGTAATTTTTAAGAAGTAACATTATTTTCCTCTATAATAAGCTCACAAACAATATTTAGGAAGAAAATTACCTTGCATAAATTAAGATGTTGTTAAATCTTAAGTTTTTTTCCCCGCCTGTGCCCGATGTAATTTATAGTCAACTGTTACGCTCATTAAAACTGTTTTTTTTTTATATAACATACATAGGTATATTATTGAAATCATTGACAGTTAAGCAACAATACCGCAAACATAGGATCACTTGTAATTATTGTTGTATTTATTATATGATTGTAGTATTTTTGGCCGCTTTACTTCACAGATAAATAAGGTAAAAAATATGACGACCCAAAAGAGTTTTACTGAACATCCATCCAATTTGATTAAAATGAAAGTTTGACGACGACGCAACGGCTAAGGCTCAGGGCAACTTTGGTTATTGTTCTGAAGGTTGGGGCGCCGGTAATTATGAATTCAATTTAATTAAATTCAATTCATAACTCATTACAAATGTAAATGTTATATAAAAATTATGACTACAAAAAAACTGATTTAACAAAGTTTAGTTATGCCATGTCTTACTGTTTAGGCATAAAAAATAATGTACGATTAAAGTTAAATACAACGATGAATAGTACCCAATGTAACAAGAGCAGACTCATCTTCGCTGGCTGCACCCGTTCACGACCATTTTTAGGGAACGTAACGACCCGCCTCACACGACAACCCCGAAGAGATTTTTAAGAGAGCATGACCTAAGAGAGAACGCATTCGAATTACGAAGGTAATTAAAGCATACTTTGAGTTAGCGCGGGGACAAAGGATTGAACAATATATTGTAGAGAAGTGTGAGGATGTGAGTATTCTGACGCGCCGAATAGGTAGCCATTTGAGCTGTGATCGGAATTGAGACACACGGTCATATTTGCGTAAGCAGATTATGAACCGTATACAGAAATTTTGTAGTCGCTCAAGCTTGTTAAGCTGATCAGCGTAATCAAGAATAGGAAGTAGCAGAAACTATGCTAGGGCAATTTTAGTGGAAATAGGAAGGAAATTACGGAGTCTCTTCAGAGAAGCTGATGTAGCAAACAATTTTCAGCTAACAGCTTGTAACTGTGGTACCCAACTGAAACGGTTATCGACAATTATTCCTAAATTTTTAACAGAAACTATAAATAGAATGCTGGTGCCAGCAAGAGTTATGTTAGAAAGTAATTGCAAATTCGCTAGGGCAATTTTGGTGGCAATAGGAAGGAAATTACGGAGTCTTCTCAGAGAAGCTGCTGTAGCAAAAAATTTTCGGCTAACAGCTTGTAACTGTGGTACCCAACTGAAACGATTATCACCAATTATTCCTAAATTTTTAACAGAAACTATAAATGGAATACTGGTGCCAGCAAGAGTTATGTTAGGAAGTAACTGCAAATTCACTTTTGCAATCAACCTTGAGCTACCTACAATAATGCATTGTATTTTGGAGAGGTTTACGTCTAGTCCAAAGGATTTGCTTAACTCTACAATTTGTCGCAAATCATTATTGGTGGCCATGGCCATTATGCTTCAGATAATTGACCGAGAGGGGTTTGTCTATAAATTTAAAGATCATCTGCATAGAGGTGGTAGGAAGAAGAAATATTTTTGGAAATAGAATTAATAAATAAACCGATAATTAATAAAGTGGAGATAGAACGCCGCCTTGAGGAACACCAGCAGAAGTGTCGCTCCATGAGAATCAGCAAAATTATTTTAAAGTAAAAATAACTTTGTACCAAACCATGGTTAATAATTTTTGAGAGCAAATCTCCACGAAGGTGGTGCCTCGTGCCTGTACTCGAGAGCAATTCAAAAATTCAAAATTCAATATCGTTTATTCAGTCTAGGCTGTTACAAGCACTTGTGAATGTCGAAAAGCTACGCCATCGGTTCGCAAATCTACGGCGGGAGACCTTGTACTGAGAAGAACCGGCAAGAAACTCAGCAAGGGCTGTTTTTTTCTCCCTGTATTATATACAGAATCGTCAAATTGAAAAATGACTTCAATATGAGGTAACTCATAAAGTCACTTTTCATTACAAACAAAAAAAATGCAAATAATATAAAAATTATGACTATAAAATAAAAAATAAAAATATGTAAAAAAAATGGTTTAACAAAGTTTAGGAGTGACGTGTCCTACCGTTTAGGCAAAAATAATAATAATAATAATAATGAATCCGGGTCACATAAAAAATCCTAAAAATCTCGCATACTAAGAACGCTAGCTTAATGGAATAAATTGTGTTAGACAATTAAATACTCCTTAAATGAAAGTAATAAAATTTATGAGTCACCACATTTTATTTCCAAAAAAACCTTCTTCGCCTTAAAACAAAAAATAGGAAACATGACATTTTTGAAGAACATTACGATTTTCTTGAATTTTAATACTTCGTATTGCCTCCTCGTGCTTCGATTACTGGTTTACCCGGTTGTTGTACACCAAGTTTCTTATACGATTTTGGGGAATATTCTCCAATTCCTCTTTGAGAGCAATTTTGAGCTCACGAAGCGTATTGGGGGAGGGTTTCGTTGTTTTACGCATCTCCCTAACTCATCCCAAGCATGCTCGATCAGGTTGATATCCGGGCTGCGTGCTGGCCACTCCATACGAGTAATATTCATCTCTTGAAGGTAGTAGTCATTCACAATCCAACCGGTATTGTCATGCAGAAAAATAGCACCCTCACCCAAATTGACCATAAATGGACCAACGTGTTCATTCAAAATATCTTCCATATACCTTTCGTAAGTTAAAGAGCCGTTTTATATGAATACCAGTTCTGTGCGACTCTCAGAAGAAATTCCGGCCCAAACAAGTACAGACCCACCACCGTAGGCTACTTTTTCTTCGATGCATGCTTGCTTGATTCTTTCCCAAGGTCTTCTATCGTGAGAAAGCGATTTCGAAGCATGGTGTTTACCAAGTATAGATCTTCTCGTACTGTGGTACACCTGGTTCTGCCTGTTCCTGGTCTACGTAGGTTAGAGCAAGTTTCCTCGTAACGTCGGGGAACTCTTTGTACAGTTCACAGCGACACACCGACAGTCCTGGCTGTATCGCGCTGACCCCGTCGGTTTCCAGAATTTTGAGAATTCTGGTTCATTCTTCAGGTGTAAACAACATGATTACAGCTTGAATAATTAATATTGAACACTATCGACATGGTTAATATGAATGATAAATGACAGATTAGAAACAAAAGTAAAAACAGATGCAGTAATAGGCTAGTTTACTCATCTCGAATTGTATTAAATAAATGTTTATTTCTTAAAGTGTTTAGTCTCTTGTGGTAAACAACTAAATGTCATTCGCGTGTTACTGTAGGTGGATTCTTTCGTCTGACTAAATTTATCTTAAAACACTTTTAACTTTAGGAAAGAAAAAAACAGTAAACTTAGTTTTTTTTGACTAAACAAATTATGGATGCCGGCTTTGTGAAAGCAGAAATCACAAATCTGCCAAGAATTGACGCATTGATGGTTGGTGAATTTGTTGCACTAAACCCCGATTTCTGCTCTGCGGAGCAGAGAAACGACAAGGCATCTATGTAAGTACAGTGCATTTAGTATTACAATGTAATAATAAACATAAAACTGATACAACATATGAATAAGTGTAATAAAGTTGCGTAGGTTAATTTCTTTAATCCACAACTTTCCTGGAGTCTTCAAGGATGTGTTTTTATATTCTCGTACAATACAGTAATGATAATTACTTTATTTTTCGTGGTATTTATTAGAAATCATGTTTTTTTTATTATAAACTCAGTTAAAAGTAGTTTTCTACGTGTTTACGAGTTTTTGTTTACCACAGTTCACGTCATAGCATAGACAATCTATAGACTAAAATGGCCGACAGTGTTTTTGTATGTCCATGAAAAGTCTACTTTAAAATTAAAGATTTGTAGCTTTCTAGGTTTAAAAAAAATACAATACATTTTTTTTCGGGCTAATAGAACATTTATTAACCATTTAAAACCTTTTTCCAAAAGGTAGTTCCATCTTCGAAAGTCTGTTTTTCAAAATTGTTTTTTTATTATATTACTTTACAATAACTAAGAAGTTTTAATATCTTCATATATGGAGTATTTACTTGTCTATTAATTAGGATTTATTTTATTAAACTAGCATTCTTATATTGCGAGATTTTTAAGATTCTTTAAGTGATCCGGAGTCGTTGCTCTCGAGTGTATAAAACATAAGTAAAGCTTTACAGACCAAGAAGATATAAAAGTTTTTTTCCATAGAGTGCGTATAGAATGCGACACCTGAAGAACAGTGTTTTTACTCCCGGTTCCGACATATATTTTTGTTTTAAAATCTAACGTTATCTCTATAATAAATATCCCTTATTATTTATTAAAATTGTGTACAGATATAAATAAAGAATAATTTGGTATTGATTCTAAGACTGTATTTACAATAGGTTAAGAATAACAAGGATGTGACCCCCAAAAAACGGTCCTTGAAGAATTACCTATTTGTAGTATGGGTAAATTTATCTCAGCACAAGGTTTCATGTAGGTGTAACCAATATCAGAGGCAAATGTTGCGTATGTAAAATTTACGCACATTTACGAAGTGTGGAACCCTTAAAATGATTTCTAAATCTGAGGCTCTATGTAATTTATAATTAAAGATGGTAGCCCAATTTGAAGTTTTTAATCTTTTAATATAGCAATTAATTTAAAAAGCTATTTTGAACATGCCATTCGCGCATTTATATTACAATACTTTTAATTTTCTAGACATTTCGGACCCTTTCCGCGCTTGAATGTACATAATCAAAAAGTGTTTTAATATCGCAATAAAGTCTTAGTGTGTCACTAACTAAGTCCATCCTTTTCAGCCATGCCAGCCCGTGATTACAAGCGGCGGAAACTGAGGGGCTGACAGATCAACGGAGATGAGAGGTCCCGCCCTTGCGCGGTAACGATGCGCGGCACCAGAGGGCGGGGCTATGGAGTGCTACGTTCCCAACAATCCGCAGTTCGGGCTCGCCGAGTACGCGGCCCACGGCGAATGCGACCCGCTGCATTGTACCTGCCTGCAGTTCAGGGACTTCCAGGACGATTGCTGCCAGGTGGGAAATAGTAGCATCAATATATATATATATCAACACAAAAATAATCCGCAGTTTGGGCTCGCCGATTACACGGCCCACGCTGACTGCGACCCGCTGCATTGTACCTGCCTGCAGTTCAGGGACTTCCAGGACGATTGCTGCCAGGTGGGAAATAGTAGCATCAATAAATATATATATATACTAGCTGACTCGGCGAACTTCGTACCGCCCAAAAGTAATAATTTGCAATAAATTAAAATTGCGACTATAATTTGAGATTTAAACTATCCTATCTCTCAAGTTGGATCGAACTGCACATGGTGTGCGAATTTTATTATAATCGGTTCAGTGGTTTAGGAGTCCATTGAGGACAAACATTGTGACACGAGATTTATATATATTAAGATATATCAACACAAAAATAATCCGCAGTTTGGGCTCGCCGATTACACGGCCCACGCTGACTGCGACCCGCTGCATAGCACCTACCTGCAGCTCAGGGACATCCAGGGCAATTGCTGCCAGGTGGGAGATAGATATACAGGATAAATATACAGGGTGTCCCACAGGTTTGCCACATGGAGGGAAATATATTATACTGAAAGAAGACATCATTATATTTTTAATAATAACCAGAACTGCCTTCACAGATTTTAGAAAATCGCCTGCTTATAACTGGAAATCAAACTCGTGAAATTTAAAAAAACACGACGTATTTTCTTATAACCACCCAAAAGGGGTAACCATAAGGGAAGCTCATGAAATTAAAATTTTGTTCAGGAAAGTTTCCTCTTTCCGTCACGTGCTTCCAACACGGGGAAAAGTAATACTTTAATTTCAATGTGTTTACTGACTAGTACCTGCGCACTTAATAATATAAGATTTATTTATTATAAATACGTGAAAAAATAATAAAACGATACTTATACAAACTGTAGTAGGTACTTGTATGCATTTCTTTGTAAGGTCACAATTACAATGCGACTGGCTATTTTGTGGGGTTCTGTAAAGGATTTAATTTACAAAAAACGGTACGACGATGTGCAGGATTTTAAAAAAACTAACACGCATTATTTCAAACATTCTCCACGCAAAGTTAAGTTAATCGACAGGCAGGGAAATTATTAAAAGATTGAGAATTTGTTTTCTACAGAATGGAGTACATTTTGGACATTTGATAAATTAAATAAAGAAAACCTACTGTTTGTTTTTATTGTAGTTTGTGTTCAATTATTAAAAAGTCAAAGTCGAATTTCGTGATTGTTCTTTCATTTAAAATGCTGTTATTTAGGAAATAATAAACCTTATGATTAACCCTCTCGACGGTCATCTTAAATTACTTAAGATTTTTTTGTTTCACATTTCACGAGTTTGATTCCCGGATGTGTGGGTGTGCGATTTTTTTAAATCTGTGAATTCAGTTCTACAAATTATAAAAATTAAAATGATATATTTTTAAGTAAAATATCCTATCTTCAACATTTAATATACTCTCCCTCCGTGTGGATTGACCGTGGGACGTCGTAAGTTGATATAAACTTAAAAATAATCCGAAATTTGAGCTCGCCAAGTACGCGGCCCACGGTGACTGCGACCCGCTGCATTGCACCTGCCTGCAGCTCAGGGACTTCTAGGACGATTGCTGCCAGGTGGGAGATAGTAACATCAATATATCATCATCAGCCTATTAATGTCCCCACTGCTGGAGCACAGGCCTTCCCTTTGGATGGAATAGGGAGATTAGCCATGACCAACCACGCGGGACCAGTGCGAATTGGTGGGTGCTAACGACTGCTGATGCAGCCGGGACTAACGGCTTAACGTGCCTTACGAAGAACGGAGCAGCTCGAGATATTAAATTTTTGGTCACCTATCCAATGACCAACCACTGCGAAAGTTGCTTAATTTCAAGGTGCAAGGTGATTATATAGTAGCTATATAGTATATAATCAACTTAAAACAATCCGCAGTTTGGGCTGGTCGTGTACGCGGCGTTCGTTTTGTAGGTAATTATAAGATTTACATCTTTTGAATTAACACTTTTCAGTTAGTTTAAAAAAAAAATGGTTGCCTGTAAAGTCGGTTTTACGGGCGAAGATTTTACGTGACAACGTCTTTTTCTCGGTAGAATATTTATTGATATGAATATAATTAAATTGCACAATAGGAACAAGGAATTGAATGAAAATAAGAATTGCACAAATTTTAACAATAGAAATATATTTTGTTTACTAAAACATTGTACATGTAAACTTAAACTCATCGTAACGTTACCGAGCGTTACACTTTTTCATAAGTGACTCCCAGCCGCAACCTAATTTAAGACGTTGTCACGTCAAAAACTAAAAAGTTGATTATTTTCATTTTTGGGAGCAATTTTTAGGATTATGTACTATTAATTAAAAACCAAAAAGTATTTGAAAAAATACTTTACTTAAAATATTTACTAAAAGGTTATGTGAAAAAAGTGTAAATACAGAAGTTGTAGAACTTTTGATTACCTATATACAAATTTGCCATTGATTTTTTTTCGATAACAGTTGTAGTTTTCCCGAAATCGCGATAAACCAACCGACTTGTCCCCGAACTCGTCCGTAATTTTTTTTTTCTTTTTCTTAATAAATGTTCTCTTCCTTTTGGTATGGGTTTCGACCTGTTCTAAATTCACTTTTTACCCATTTCTAAAGCATCCACCTTGGCCTATATGTAGACCAATTAACTGAGTCCTCGCCTGCAGGGTAAAGAGTGTGGATTAGTTAGGACGAAAACGGGGACCGCGAGAAGTGCGGGCGGCAGCCACATTCTTGTCAAATTTGCATTGTGGGGCTATACCCTAACTAAAAATGGGGCGGCACCCTACGAAGTGCGGCACGCCTCTACTTATGCCCTGTCTGTAGTTACCTCTGACCTATCTTTAATACAACTCTGGCTACGGCCTTGCCTGCCCTGTGATTTGCCAGCTATTATTACTTTTATATCGCTCCCAACCCAGCATGGGAAACAACATTGGATTAGTTAGTACTAATAAGTTTTCGTTCATCTTTGTAGCAAGAGAACGAAAACTGCTGTCAAGAAAATGGCGAAGAAATAAACGCCCTTGGGGAGAGCATCGCCCCGTGCGACGTGACCCTCGGCGAGGAGGCAGTGGAGACTGGCTGGGGCGAGGACATGGGATCATTCTCTCTGCCGCCCCTGGAGCTTGACCCGCTGCCTTCGCTGTTCCCTTTCTCGCCCTGCTCTGGGTACAAGTGAGTATAATTAGTGTATTTAGTAGCATAACGAACAAGCCGCTAACCGCGACTGATGGCGGTTGCGCGGATGTCATTTTCTATGGCGCACCCGCGCGGTTACGCGGATGCCCGTGCGTTGAACCTCTATGCATTGACAAATTCACATTCGCGCGACCACCATCCGCCGCGATTAACGGCTCGTGCGTTATTCACCTTAAGGTTCAGTCCGACGGCGTGTGTTGTCGCGGGTTTTAATTTTTTGGTACATGACACAAACAGTCAACATTGTTCAAATCTCATATCAAAGTGTACGAGATTTTTATTTACCTTGTATCATGTATAGAGACTGCTAAATCGCAAACGTCAGAGTTCTCATACGTTTGGCAATACTGCGCGGCACTGCCGCGAACGCGACATCGTACGCCATCGGATCGAACCTTTAGGCACTTGTGCCACCACGGCTGATGAATGAGAAGCGAGTATTCCTAGAAACTAGAAGCAAGGTAGCGAACAGCTGCAGCGGGAAACGAGTGTGTAGTTCCGATAGTTTTATCGCTGGACTATATAAGTGAGTATGCAAGTACCACGGGCGGTAACTCGCCTAAAATGGCAGCTACTGAAATCGAAAGGATATTTTATTTTACATAATCGCCCTACAGATAGTATTAATTACACTATGGCATAGTTTTTAATTTGCAATTTTTTGGTAGATTGTTTTGTTTTAATCACACTAATATTATAAAGGCGAAAGTTTGCGAGTGTGTGAGCGTGTGAGTGTGTATGTTTGTTACTTCTTCACGACTAAACGGCTGGAGCGATTTTAATAAAATTAGGTATGGAGTTAGCTGATACCCTAGATTAACACATAGGCTACGTTTTACTGTGGGAAAATATCCCTAACAAACCGCGGGTGACACCGCGGGGCACAGCTAGTTTATTTTATTGATAAGTTTTTTATATTATAATTTCTGCCTTGTATCTATCTGTCAGTGTATCCTCCCTCCAGCGTTGTAGCGGCAATCCATTTTACTGTTGCAACATTATGCCTAGTTGTCGATGTACTTCTGTCTCATGTTTATTGTGTGCTTACTGTTACCGTGTTAGTCAATGTATGTCGTGGTGTGTCGTCAATATTTTTATTTATTTCTTTCTTTCTTTTTCGCACGTCCGAATTTCGAATGTAGACGCGATGCCGCTCTGTATTCCGCAAAGCGATTTTTTTTATAGTTGTATAAAAATAAGTTATTTAGAAGTTGTAATATAGTTTTTGCTGCCATCTTTTTATTATTTCACCAGTGATTCGTTGAGTCGCCTTCACTTAGGAACTTTGTCTATTTCGGTGTAAGCAGTGGTGCTATTGTTTAATAACAAACTCACTTTCACCGCGGAATGAGCCGGCATGATATGAATATAGAAAATTCTTATTCAAACTATAAATCACTCCGCGGATTCCGAGGTGAAAAGTTATTTTGTTCCTACAGAAAAGCACTGTTGGAACCAGTGATTTGGTGGGTCGCCTATAGTTAGGAACTTGGTGTAAGTTTCTAACTATAGGCGACCCACATTTACGTTGCCGGTTTGAAAGAATTCTCTTGAATTTTTCTTCTTGAATTCTCAAGTAAATACCTCTAGGTCACGGCATACGAAGCTTAACATAATTTTTATAAACCATCTACAAATAGTTAATTATTGAATATCTAAAATAGGGAAATCTCATTGGGCGTACCCACAGACCCACAGCCCTAATAAATGAGCAATAGCAACTTGTGACCGCAACGCGACTGAGTTTCAGAACCATTTTATTTTTGTATAAAAACGTTATCAAGGCACAATATTTATAGTGATTACGTTTAGTGAGCGCGAAGATGTAACAGGCAGACACTTTCACATTTACAATATAAGTATGAATTTCCTAACGAAAAGCACGTGTAAATTCTGTTCCATTCGAATACTGCAGTTCTATTCTGTAAGAACAAACTCACTTTTCACCGCGGAACTTGGCGGTGTGAGTGTGATTTAAAATTAGAACTCAAATTTCATATAAATTTGTTTGAAATTCGTGTTCTAATTTTAAATCGCACCGCGGATTCTGAGCTGGAAAATTGAGTTTATTCTTACAGAATAAATCACAATATTATAGAATAAGATCCCAAGACTGCCAGACCTCACTTATTTTCTCGTGGACGAAATATGGATTTATCGAGTAGTATAAGTGTGTACAACGAACGTATACATACTCGCTAACTTGTGCTGTGGGCTATTTTTCACGAATCAGGTGGCACAGGCACGTAAAAATTTTACTCACTTTACTTACAGTGTGGGTACTGATTACTACGTATGTTATAGAGAATATTGTAAACAATTTGAAATTAATACTGCCTGACACATTCTGTTCGCAGTATTTATTGCCAGACACTTTTGACAAATAAGAATTGCAAATGTCTTTCGTTTACAGCAATGCAATTATTGTAAGGAGATTATGCTTTCAAGTATTGACATGTCTAAACACAGACTTATACACTCGACGTTAAAAAAATCGCACCTCTTAGAAAATCTCTTTCAAATGTCATTCACTCTTAATATGCACATGTCACCACATTATTTATTTTTTTAAAGTTTTTTTAAAAGGTTTTTATTTATAAGGTTACTTAATTGACTTAATAAAAAACATAACTTTTCATTATCAAATAATACCTAGTGCAAAAAATAAAGTGTCACAAAAAATCGATGCAAATTTTGCTACCGTGAGAGTCGCAAGTTGCGCTTCCTTGTGTGGGTATAAAACGGTCCACACTCAATGTTGGTGGTTGGGGTATCAATCAATGTGGGTCATTCGCTATTCAACCGTTGAAGAGGACACACGCACAGATTCTACTGAAGAAAAGAAGAAGAAACTCAATGAAGCCGCTGAAGTGGTTAAACTACTGCAATCAGGGTCGCGGCAGTGTGATGTTGCCCGGCAACTGAACCTGAGCTGTTTTCCCGTTCGAAGAGTATACCAGCGCTTCATAGAGACTGGTGGCTATATCCGGAGACATAGATCCGGTAGACGTCGCTGCACTTCAGAAAGAGGCGACCGATTCATTCCGTCGAACTCTTTGAGAAATCGTTTCTCTAACGCTGTTGAGTTGCAACAGCAGCTTCAGGCTGTTTGTAGACGCACCGCGAGCGTTTCTACGGTTAGAAGAAGACTCTTTTTTTGTGTTACCGCTTTCTGCGATCAGTCTTCACTATAAGCAGAACATTTCAATGTCTTTTCGGGCGTGCGAGATGGCTTTTTCAACAAAAAGCTCTTCTCTCATTGTTCCACACTGATCTTCAGTTAATGCCTGTTTTCCAGCTCACCGATAGTGCATCTTTTGAGTCTTTTGGTGTGTTTGCTAACATCAGTGAGAGTCACCACAAGTTAATTAACATGGTGAATAAGTCTGCCCTGGTAGCGCTTAGCTATAGCGGTTATTTCATCCTTGATAGTGTTGCTTTGCAAGTAGTCGTGCATTTCTGTGCTTTTCACAAACCATGGAGCATTCAGTATGGTGCGAAACACTGAGTTTTGGAATCGCTGCAGGATTTCTAGGTTCGAGTTACTCGCTGTACCCCAAAGTGCAATGCTGTAAGTCCAAATTGGTTTTAATACCGCGTTATAAATGAGAAGCTTGTTATTCAAACTGAGACGCGAGTGTCTTCCCATTATCCGAAGGAGTGAGTGAAAGCGAATATTTAGTTCATCCCTTTTCTTTTGAATATGGGTTTTCCATGTTTGCCTTCTGTCAAAATGTATCCCCAAGTATTGAGCAACATCACATTGTGGAAGCTGTTCTGTTCCAAGCTTAACTGGTGGACAATTTCTTGTCTTCAGCGTAAAAGTAACATGAGTGGATTTGGAGGTGCACTCGTCTTTATTTTCCATTTTTCCATTCACTGGTCAATGGTTGTGAGATGTGCTTGTAGCTTCTCAGAAGAAGACTGAAGGAGAAAAAGATAGCGGCCCACAGAGCTGCTACGGGTCCGAAATTGACAGCAGCGCATCGGCGAGCCTGCTTACGGTTTGCTCGTGACCACAACGATTAGACCCATGAGCATTGAGAGCTGTTCTCTTCTCAGACAAGACGCGAGTATGTCTTTTCTGCAACGATCGATGGAGAAGAGTATACCGGAGGCAGGGTGAAAATTTTGCGGAAGCCTACATCCAGGAGACGGTGGAATATGGGAGCGGGTCATGCATATTCGGGGCGGAATGTCGGCTGCCGGCAAAACCGACCTTGTCTGCGTCTCCTGGATTGGAAGTGCTCGCAGACAAGGGTCTAACTGCACGCCGTTTGCACCCATTTACCGAATCTTTTGGTGAGGGGTTCACATTAATGCATGACAACGCCCGCGCTCACAATGCAGCTATCGTGACTGACTTCTTACAGAGGTTCCAAATCTCTGCGATGCAGTGGCCAGCGAGAAGACCGGACCTGAATCCGATAGAGCACCTCTGGGATCATCTTAAACGCAAGGTTCGATCTCAAGATCCAGCTCCTTCGACTCTACAGGAGCTCCAAAACGTGGAATTATATAAGTTTTTTGGTAATAAATATTGGTTATCGTTTGGTGACCTGATAGGAATAAGGGACTTTGTATTTGATCTGAGAGGGGCCCCTATCGATCGCGGGGCCCTGGGCACTTCTCCAAAGTGCCCACTAGGAAAGAGGGGTCTGCTTGGTATAATTTAATGGATTCTTTTATAAGACGTTTCCTAAATATGTCTTGGCTCAGAAGAGCAATGATTAACATACCATCACTTACTGCACTCATGTTTGCAAATGAGACAAGAATTGAATACAAGAATTAATAAAGGAATTATTGTGTGTGCTGTTTACACTAAGAAAAGTTTTGAAGCAAAACAAGAATGTTATGTATTGTTTAAACCATGCAAGTCATATTTATCGTTCAATTTAATTGTATGCAACAGGCAAGAAACTTACATCGTGTAAATGACGCTTAATATTCTCAATTCGATCTGCAAACGATATTAAATTTATTACTTGCGATACAGGAACAATTATGTATATACTATTATAATATTTACTCTTATTTAATGAACCATTAAAGTCATCTTTTTTTACTGTAAAACAACAATTAAAATTTAAGTAAACAGGCCTGTACAAAACTAAAATAAAATACAGTATCAGTAAATTTGATTGACTAAAAATGATTTCGGTATCGGAAAACGTTTACTCGAACTGACCTTGACATTCATGTCGTTCAAAATAGAAAGGAAAATAGTATTACGTAGAAACATTGCCCTTTGTGCGGTTGTCGAGAAGTTATGAACTTTTATAACATCTAAAATTAACTTACGCAGAAACTTGTAACTTAACGGATTCGAGTAAGTAATGTGTTATTATATTAATAATTAGTCTAAAATTTTGAAATCAATAATTACCTTCGTACACTTGCTTAAATAAATTTTAATTTACAAATAAAATAAATATGTCACCCCAGCGTCGCCGTCAGGAATTGTGTCCGGAAGGCTGGCAGCATTGCCACGTGGCAAGACATGTCGGACATCTTTCGACAGATTTCCGTCATGTCAAAGAGATTCTCCTTTTTGTCATTCAAAATGCTTCTTAAACATTAAGCACTCCAATCACACTTACATAAAGTACCTACGGTCCTGAACCATGATAATAGCATTTGATGGAGTTTATACATAAAAAACTGAATCAGAAACTCAGTGCGCGGTGGTCGCAAGTTGCTTTTGCTTACGATTAATTTGTGCCACTCCCCCCCAGCCCCAGAATTAGTAAATCAAATCAAAATATAAGCCAGGAACGCATGCCTTGATATGGCTTCTGCCGCCCCTTGCAGCTCTTGCAGCCGCCCCTGGTTGTTGGTCTATCGATTTTCGTGCGGTTTTTATCATTGGTACTATTCTGTAAGAACCACAGTAAGAAGAAACCGCGGAATGATCTAAATCATAGTATATATTGTACTAGCTGTGCCCTGCGGTGTTACCCGCGGTTCATTAGGGATATTTTCCCGCAGTTAAGCGTAGCCTATGTGTTAATCCTGGGAACCAGCTAACTCCATACCAAATTTTATTAAAATCGCTCCAGCCGTTTAGACGCGAAGAAGTAACAAAGATACACACTCGCAAACTTTCGCGTTTATAATATTAGTGTGGTGAAGCGTGTGATTTAAAATTGGAATAGGTACAAATTTCAAATCCCACCGTGGATTCCGCGGTGAAAAGCACATGAGTAAAAAAACGTAGAGTCTGTGCGGAAAGAGAATGGGATTTATATTGGAGGGCGCTGTAGTGCTTTTCTACCGTATTTGTAAGGTTTTACCCCTTTTAGACATGATTAAATACAAAAAAACCGCAAGAAATCACAACAACAAACAAATCCGTATCAATACAAAACTTTGACGTTTTGCAGTTTGCTTGGTTTGATTGCCAAATAAAAATCTTAATGTTAGTTCCGTTTTTCGTCACGCCCATTCTCTTTCCGCACAGACTCTACTGTCCGTTATTCATGAGTTGAAAAGTGAGTTACGGAACATCAGTGCCTTGAAGCACGTATTGTGTCTTTGTACCGTTCTTTCACGGAAGGTTCAAATATGCATAGTACCTTTTTTATGTCATGGACCTATATGGTCCGACAAATTACTCCACCCCACCTGACGTTAAGAGACGATGAAGTCCAGACGCGAAGATAGCCACAGTTGCTGGGGCGTGAAAAAACGCAGCACCTTGTTCAGGAATCCGAGTTTGCGTGAGGCCGTTTTTACCACGCTTTCGATGTAATTTTTGGATAAAAGTCACAGCTATTCATACCGAGCATAGTAATACTGCTCTCTAGCTCCAGTGTTGTGTCCTAAAGGAAAGGAAACCTAATCCCTAGAACATAAACTACTTATAGTCTACCTAAACTGACTGAAGTATTACATTACCTGCCCATACTATGAATAATGTTTCTCTGTATGTGGTTTGTGGTGACTATTATAATGATTTAACTTAAGTTCACTGAGCAGACAGAAGTGGCCCAGTTAAGTTCACTGAGCAGACAGAAGTGGCCCGGTTGGGATAATCCAAGAGGTAGATGCGGGTAGTAATCATTTTAGGTGACTTTACTCTATAATTAACATGTAATGTGGTACACATGCTTTATCCTCTCCGACCACATTTAAAAAAATAAAGAAATCGCACATTTTGTAACTACATAAATATAAAAACACGCAAATTGTATTTTCTTTGTGTTACTCATAAATATATACTTTGGTATGATTTATCTAGGTACTCTCACTGAATGATAAAATTTCACTAATATAAAATGAGGATCTGGCGAATAAAACGGTATAATTACGCATCTGGTCAAACTACTTTTTTTTTACAGTCCGGAGGCTTCGGGCCCGTTGAATTTGAATCTCAAATAATTTTCAATCAAAACCACAGTGTACAACAGTGTTAAAATTACTGAATTTATAAATTAAATAAACCATGCGAAAACCTCACTGTAGGTATGTCATTCAGTTTTATACAGATCCTGTGAAATTTAATTTCATGTTATTATACCGTTTTGTTCGCCAGCTCCTCAAATATCTACTTCGGTATGATTTAACTAGGTACACTTATTGAATGGTGTAATTTCACTATTAAAAAATACGTTCATGCTAGTCAATTTCCCAGAGGTGGACGTAATAGACGAAGGTCTTATACCTGGAATGAAATTCAGCAGGAACAATGGAGGGGAGTACCGTGAAAGAGGCGGCGGGGAGGCTGCCGACGTCCTCCTCTCGCTCAAGCACGCCGTCGTTCACGGGGATTGCGCCGCCGATGCCGTACCACAGGTAACTATAGCTTGCTCTCTCACACCCGTACTAACCGCGCGCGACGCGACGGCGACAACCATACCCCACAAACACTGGCGCACGCCCCGTCCGCGTCACAACAAAATAAACTCTGTCCAATTAGCATATGACAGGTTTTTCGAAGAACAGCTTTTAATAAAGGGTGTTTACTTCTCAAGGGTGACGCCGAATATAATACTGCGAATTTTGTAGCGGTGAAATTATTTGAGTAATTAATACAGTTTCGTTGGAAGGCTTCTGCTCTGTGGGGGATGCTGGGTTTTTTTAATCTATTTGCGATGGGGATTTTAAGATATTAGTGTTCTTTGTCGGTTACTAAGGGTGGAATGAAATTTATTTGAGTGCGAATTTCTCACAAAATTAAGCTATATGTAAAGGATATTATAACCCACTCGGAAATGGTTTATAAATTACAAAACAAAATAAAGTGCGATTAATAATAATATTTAATTTAATAAAATAATTTACTTCTTTGAGGGAACTGGACGTGAATTGTGGAATGTGAAGTGATAGCGGAAGCACAGCTGTTCCTGAGACAGTAATTAAAGACATTTTCCCCGTACATCTGTTTAAGATGGGATTCGACTATTTTGACTTCAGGTTTGTAAAGTAACTGTCCATTTTACCAGTGTATCGCGACACACAAAACAACAACCTGACAGGCAAAAGCTGGTCATTTTGTGATAGAAACTATAAACATTAGATAAAACCCTACAATTAGTTCGCCAAAATTAGAAATATGTTTGAAAAGTCACAGTTTGAATAGTCTAAACCGAACTTAAATAAATAACATTTATAAACTGATTCAAATATTTATGTAAGTACTATATGATACATTTACATCAGATCATTTTCCTCTTGTTATTGTGTGTGACCTGGGTGTATTAAAATAGTCAAATAAAATTGAATGTAACACTAAAGCTGTAAATAAGGTAAATTGGGGTGTAAGAGAACATTATGATCAAATTTCAGAATACATATCATTTTTATATAAAAAATATCATTACATTTATAAATTTATGTAATATTGGTGCCGATTCTGGCATGATTCTCTAAACTTAAAACTAAATTTAACATCTGTCTCTCCTTTTCATTCGTATAGAGAATGACAAGGATACATTGTTGCGAAATTTAAGTTTAGGTTTAGAGAATCAAGCCAGAACTGACACTAATAGCAACCTTGATGATGAGCGTCTATGATAGCCTATAACCTAACTACGATACCACCCTAACAATACACTACAGTGTCACTCGCGGGGAGGTAACGCAACCCCGCCCAACGGTCATTGACTTTTACGGTGGTAAAAAGTGGAAATTACTTCCCCTGACGGGCGCTCCATTTTCTATTTAGTTGTTTCTTGATAACAAGAAAATTGTTATCCCTACAGTATTCTGCAGGCTGAATTATTCTTTTAAGTTCATCTTTACGACTTTACTCATAGAATGATTAGTATTTCAATCGACAAGCTGACCGGAATCCGAACTCGTCATCGCTTTCCATCAGGCGAGATTGTGGTCAATTTCTGAAGTGCTGTATTTAACAATCTATTAGACTTCCATAGTTAAAGTGGCATTCATAATGTAGATTCGTCTACCTACTTTAAAATGTAGCAAGTAACTTTATACATAGGATGGACTTTTCTAAACTTATAAGCGAGAATTCGATTTGGGTTAAGAACAGGTCTTACAAGCTGCAAATTTGTTTTTATCACATTTGTCCAAAAGAGCTAGTTTTTACTTTATTTACAGAGACCAAAATTGCGTTTTAATCCTTAAGGACTAACAGTGATTTAAATTAGGAATGAAATATAGATAATATTCTCCTTAAATCTACTGTTTTACACTAATGGTTAGCATCCTAACAACATATTAAAAATCAGTAAAGTGCAATTTATTGCACTCAAATGCGTTTTTTTTTTTGTCTACGGTCACTAGTGGACTAGCAATGGGCGTTGAATGTGCAACCGTCCTTTTTGAACCAACGTTTAGACGGTTCTTTGACCAAGTAGTTGAATCTATTGTCCAATATTATTGTATCGAGACTAAAACACATTCAAAGATTTTCCGCCGGCTCTAGGCACAGTTTTACACCGTGTCTACGGCCGGTCGCCAGTAGCGACACCCACGCTAGCGGAATGGTTTGTGGTCGGTACGAACGTACAAATCTTGCTCGTGAACAAGCTTAGCCCGCACCCGCCCGGGTAGAAACTGGGTATATATCGTCTCGTTAACTAACGCCCTTATACCTACATCATTCGGTCATTTCATTTTTAGCCGTGTTAATAAGAAAGTGTTTCCGTTGAAGCTGTGCGAATATGAGCCGTGCAGAGCCGAGCGAAGCTATGTGTATGTTTAAGTGGAGATGAGCGGAGTGGAGCAGTATGAAGACGAGCTGTGCAGAGCTGTGAATGCATTTTATTTACAGTCAGTTAAACATTTGATTAAGCAATGCAACAGCTCCGCTCGGCTCAACTCCACCCAGCGCCGTACCGCTCTCGTCATTGCCAACGCTCGTAACTCCGCGCGCTATTTACCTTTTAATGTTATTCTTCTCAACTCCACTAATTCTGTTTCCATTAAAGTGGAGTGGAGAAGAGAGATGTGTATTTTGAGCAATGCGATTGGTAATTTTATAGACATGTGTATATTGAGCAATGCGATTGGTAATTTTTTTTGGAATACTGCTTAGCTACGCGCAGCATTGCCTATGTAGCGGGCTTATTTGCTAAAGCACCTCTTTTAAAGTATCATTGTTGACATGGCTAATATGTTTCTTTGTTTGAAATGTTTGTGATTTCGGGTTTTTTGTTTGATCATATATGTTTAATTTAACTGTAGGTAACTTTGGCTATTACTAATATCCAAGTCACGCAGCCAGTTAGGAACCGCACAGTACACCTAGCTGCGGCTCCGTAAAGTTCCTTCAGGCCGCCCTCTGCGGTAGCGAAGATTTAGACATTTTGCGCGGCATAAGCTTAATATTTAATTGGCAGACGCTGTCAGAATGTCAAGCATCTTTTGTCCGTTGCCGTTGGCTCCATAGAGCAACACAGCCGACGCGGTTAGGAGGGGAGTAGCCATAATGACATAATACTGCTGAAATCATTCTGCCGCTTTATGTGGAGGGAGAAATATGCACACAAATGCAGTCCAACATACTTTCGCAAAAACGAATTTGTAATTACGACACTCACACATAAAAAATGACAGCGGTAAATCGGGCACAGATAGTTATAATCAAAGGATGAAACTTAAGATTTTTTATTGACAAATCTGAAATTTGTACTGACGAGACGATTGTTTTGTCAAACAAGTCCGACGATTGAATTTTAAAAAAAATATATGATTTTGTGTATAAAACTGGTTAAATAGAAATATTAAATTAATAATTTTACGTAAATGTGAAATCTAACACCATCTTTTTGTAAGTTTAATATTCCAGGTGTGTTTTACAGTAAATTACACTCGTGCCTCTTGACTCAGTCTAGTGAAAATCGGAGCGCAACTTAGTTTTGTTTTTGTGCTGCCCATTAGGGCGCGGCCAGGAAAGGAGTCAGCATTTACAGCGTTTTCCTCTGTCGATTTTCCCCCGCTAATAGGGGAAAACGCTGTAAATGCTGACTCCTCTCCTGGCCGCGTCGGCCGCGTTGCTCTATGTTGGCACTGACCGGCAGCTACTGTTGTCCCAAGCCAAGCCAGGTCGCTATATTATTTTTATCGTTATGGATGCGTTTGCGTTAGCTTAGCGTGGTTGTCGTTGCTGGTGTAGAGCTACTTAGGGGACCGCGTGTATAAATTTCAGCTTGATACCTTCACGCGTTCCTGAGAAAAAGGGTCTTGAAAGATGGACCGACGGACGGACGGACAACAAAGTAATCCAATAAAGGTTCCATTTTTCCTGTCGTGGTACGGAACCTTAAAAATTAAGGCATAATAGAATAAAATTAAACAAACGAACGGAAATAAAAGAAATCGTTAACCATACGGAAGGTAATTGCTGTCTTGTGTTATTTATTGCGACAGCGAAACACTAGACATCAACCGCTTCGGTTACTGACGCAGCACTACTGACGCATTCCGAAAAATAATACTTATTTAATGAGATATTAATAATATCTTAACCGTGACAGAATTGGATAAAATGAAAGGACTAAACTGATTAAACTGATGATATATTCTTAAAAACAAAATATATTAATCTTCTTTCAAAATATACAGAGAGTAATGTAAAATCACGACTTAGTTTTGGAACTATTAAAGGTAGAAAGTGTGATTCTGGTAACTGGACAGCTAATGGAGATTAGGAGAACAACTTAGAAAAAAATATTTTGGATAAGGTTTTACCAAATTAGGTGTATATATTTACATTTCTTCTCAAATAATTGCTATAACTAATCCCGAAAAAATTATCAACCCCAAAATATTACAGACTTAGTAGATATTTTTAAGTACGCCCAAAAATCAGATCAGCTGAGAGTGATTGGTATAACATAATACTAGTATAGTACCGAAATTTTGACATATTTTTATACGTGGTTGGCGATGCTCTAAAATACTTAATTACTAAGGCTCTACCAACAAATGAAAATTTGTGAATAAAAAATACGAAATCTTAAAATGAGGCATAAACCATCTAATCGTCTCTTTTAGATATTATTGGGGATTTAGTTGAAGCTAAGTTATAACCTAAAGCTCCGAGGGCTTTGACATTAATAAATTTAGGGAAACCTTCGCTGAAATACATATTTACTTGGATTTATGGTTATCACTTTATGGCTTTAGCAACGGAAATCATGTCAAGGAATTCATTTGTTATCGTATTTTTCTGATTATTGTTCGGTCTACAGTCGTGCAAGTTAAGCAGCTTTCTCAATGATTGGTCATAGGATGACTCCTTGCTTCCGTGAGCACCATCCAGTCCGTACTGGACGGGTGTTCATGATCCAATCTTCCTATTCCATCTACAAGTCTTTCAGCAGTACAGAAAATTCTCTGTTCTGTGTTGAGGACATTAGGCATAGGTATAACGATGACCTTTATCGCGGAAAGCATAGCGAAATGTCGCATACTATCAAACACTCGCTAAATTCATGCACATAGTATGAGGCTAAACACGGCGCGATTTTCTACCGCGCCCTCCGCGGCTGCAGGTCCGCAACTCGTGTAGAATGTGAGATCACCCTCAGGCGCGTCGGGTTTCGCCCGATCTCGCAGAAAACTGCGGTCTCGTAAGTCTTGAAAAAAAAACAGTTCTGTGTGAGTGTGTGGGTGTAGGGAAAAGCCGTTCCGTGAGTTCTTAGCCTTAGATTTGACTTTGTCCATGCTATGTAATGTCCAGATGATGGTGAACAGTGGCGGTGGTTACCCGTACTACGAACACTACAATGGCGGGCCCCTGTTCCCCACCATGAGCGTCAACGTGTCTATGAACATGACCATGCACGGATGCCCGCCTGACCAGCTCTGCTCTCAAGTGAGAAATTTATATTTTGAAAGATACTTATAGTTACAAAATTTAACAATAATTTTGGTTTTTATGATTTAAGCATTTAGGGCCACTTGCGCCAACATCCATTCAAACTACTTCATCCTTCTCAATAGGGAAAATGCATGTAATAAGACGTAAAAAAGAGATGGTTCAAATGTGGTAGTCGGTTTCCGGCAGCGATGAAACATATATTATTTGAAAGCTTGTTTTATATTGTAACATGAACAAATACTTTTATTTTTTGAAGTGGTTTTCACTTCAAAAAAGACTTTTCTTTAGATTTAAACATCTAGCAGTTAAATGCTTAAAAAATAATAAAAACATAACTATAATTGCTATTTCTTCCTTCAAATGTTTAATACTTGAAAAAGTATTCATTTGACATTGTGGGTTACCTACAATGCGAAGAGATGGCGCTGCCTTGCAGCTTAAGGCTAGGAAAATTTCGACGCGGCTAATAGGGCCGTGGTAGCAAAATGGTCAGTGCATTCGCCCGGATTGCGAAGTGTCCCGCACCGAGTCCCGTCCGCTGCCTGGTCCGCGTGGATTTTTTTCTAGTAAACTTTTCTTTAGATTTAAACATCTAGCAGTTAAATGCTTAAAAAATTAATAAAAACATTTAAATTTTTACCAAAAATGTATGAAACAATATGTCTATTTGATTGACGTAGGTTCCAACTGCCATCCGCAGTGGAGGTATGAAACGCAAAATGTAAGTATCTTTTAGGGTCATTGAAACACCTTGTTCCTCTTCAATTACGCCGTGACTTGGTGTCACTAAGCGCGTTCTATCGTCTGTTCTACGGCGAGAGTTCTGAGGAATTATTCTCTGTTATTCCATCCCCCCTTTCCTTCAGAGAACCACGCGCGCTGGCCTACATTGTCACCGTCTAACTGTGGCCACAATTCTAACGCGTATAAAGAAATTTGGTGACTCATTTCTTTGTTGCACTATCCGTAAATGGAATGCTCTGCCTGCTCACGTGTTCCCTCCTTCTTACAACCTGGGATTCTTTAAAAGAGGCGTGAATAAGCAACATGCAGGCCGGCAAAGCGAGGATGGCTGGTGTGGCAAATAGAACTGCTGAACAGCTATCTTCACGTCTTGATTTCACCGTCACTTAAAATAGGTGGGGTGGAGTCATTTGTAGGACCTACCTATAAAAAAATGGCGCGCGTTAAAAATTCGCCTGCAAAGCGGCTATTTTTGCCTTTCTTTAAACACTATAATATATTTTCGACGATGATTTTCTTATACTGTATAAAGGGAATGTAAACTACTAAATAAAAATAAACTTGAAATAAGTCATGCATATTCCCTATTACATACCTATTTCAATTCAAAAGAGAGGAAATAATGAGAATGCCAGGTAATGTAATTTAGGCTAAGTAAGTAGGTATTACTATCAACAGACGATGTTTAGTTTGATAAACGAAATTAATTACTTAGAGCATATTAATTTTTAGGATGGCGATTGCACTGATCGCTATGCTACAGATCCCGATCCCGCAATCTGAGTGAAGGACGCTGGTGCGATTCCAGCCTGATACTATCATTTTTAATACTATTCCTATTCTTCTTCTACGAATGTTCACGAATTCAATTTCTTCCAGGTCCAGTGGAATCAGAACGCTTCAACGCCTTCGGTGAACGTTGTATACCCACAATCCCAAAACATGATCAGCCCAAACTCCTATCCCTCTGCCACTTACTCATTCACGGCGGATTTTCGCGCCCCGAACCAATCAGACCCCCTCATCACGGCCACATCTACCTTCAAGCCGATCTTACAGAACACACCTAAACCAAACCCCAACTATTCGATATTCCAGCAGAAACCTAATTTCGCCGGGCAAAAAACGCCCGGTCAGAATTTAAAGAGAACCTCTTCCAAGATTTATATGCAGGAAAGTACGAAAGAACAGATGAGCGCAGGGTACACTATCCTGAATCATCAGGGACAGGTGCACTCTCAGGAGTACGGATACTCAGCTTGCGTCAACGCATCTGGTAAAGTGCAGGTAAACCTCTTATCTCTTGTCCGATTACTTCTTTCATTACTTCTACAAACTTAGTAGTACCCACAAGAAATATTAAACGATTGTACCGCCTCAAGTAATTTGCCTTAGTTGTTTAATTTTAAACCAACTTTTATAACACCAACATTAGATATATCAAATTCTAAAATTTTGGGACACCTAACTCCTTTTTAGCAAAATCCGAAAAGGTGGCAACCTATGCAAGTACTTATACTTGCGCTTTATGGACTTGCATCTTGGCTATGTCATTTGCTAATGCCTATACTTGCTGACGTTTCAGAAAAAATCTGGCTCCTTTTATATTTGTCTTTCACCCACAGCTCAATATAACTATACAGCCTGCTTAAACATACTTATAATTTATTCGACACATTCTATTCGTCAGAAGCTCAATCTATTCCGGATCTGTGTCAAAACGTAAGCCAACACCCCGGCATAGCTTTAATTTCATTCGATTCATTGTATTCTTAGATAGGAGCACTGAGCGGGTGCTCGGAAGACGACGAGCATAAGCCTAATCTATGTCGGATCTGCGGCAAAACGTACGCCAGGCCCAGCACGCTGAAAACTCACCTCCGCACGCATTCGGGGGAGCGGCCGTACCGCTGCAGGGACTGCAATAAAAGCTTCTCGCAGGCGGCCAACCTCACCGCACATGTCAGGACGCATACGGGTCAGAAACCCTTTAGGCAAGTCCACCAGAACAATAATAAATAATGTTTAGATAGTGATTACATGGAACCCTAGGTACATTAGAGGCTGCTAAATTATACACATTTACCTTTTGGAAACTAGTTATGTACTTAGAGTTTTTAATACTTGTGTGTATTTGTATTAGTGTATGGCGTGTATGTATGTGAAAGTCATTTTTATTATCAATAGTCTTGTGCTTCATTAGTGTTGCAAAAAATAATCGCACATCTTAAATATAAAATTCTCGTGTCACAATGTTAGTTACCATACTCCTATGAAACGGCCTGACCGATTTTTATGAAATTTTATATGCATATTCCGTGGGTCTGAGTATCGGCTTTTCATATCCTTAAGTGATAATGGTTGTCCACCTGTAACGTAGTGTTCTGACACCTACAATGCGCCTTCGCGCCAAAATTAAAACTATTGGGTATTGTTATCCCAGAAAATTGATAAAACACTACGTTACACACCCCTAAAATAACATTAATTTTTGTCCCCCAGATGTCCAATTTGCGACCGCCGGTTCAGCCAAAGTTCAAGCGTCACCACACACATGAGAACCCACTCCGGGGAGCGGCCTTATCAGTAAGTTCGTGGCTTCAAAAGACATCAAGATTCTTTGGACAAAATTGCTTTAAGAACATTACTACTGTAAAACTAATTATCACATTCTTAAAATTGCAATAACTTTTTAAACACACAAGACATACTTTGGACATAAAAAGGATTCAATATAGATTTTAATTTTTTACTACAGTTAGACACTTTTTAGATTAGACTTCAACTAGAGAAGGCTAAAAAAATGCTCTAAAACGTTTTTATTCTAAATCTCGAACTACTATAGTTTAGAAAAAAAATAGATAAGTACTTAGTTGTGCAGGCCAGTATAGTTTTAAACCTTTTTCAGAGGGGAATCCAAATCTCAGAGTCATAATCAAAACAATTATGATTGGAACAAAGAACTTAGCTTATAGGAAAAGCATCTTGGCCATAGATAAAAAGTTCCTAACAGATACGCCTCAAAAACCTATTAATGAGATTGCAAAGTCATAATCAATCATCATCAACCTTTAATGTTCCATCTGCTAGGCTCATTTCTTCTCTATGGATGGCAAACGGAGATTGACGCTCCAACCAAAGCGGATTAATGGGTGTTAATAGCTGCAGATGCAGCCGTCACACCTTAACGTGCCTTGCGAAGCACGGAGGCACTCGAGTTAATAAGTTTTTGGTCGTCCATGCAATGATTGCCGTTAAGAATGTTGCTTAACATCTACGAACGCAGTCCGAACGCACTAAACACTGTTGGTGTGGCGCGTGTAAACAGCCCACACCTGGGGTGGATTACACCAAAATAATAAATTATGTGGTTCAATACCTGGAAAAAAGAAGCACCCACTTACCTCCAGGACGATGGGTTGCGTGGGCTCCGACGGGCGTAATGTGAGGCGGCTGGACCCTGCTTTGCCGGCATCCCAGAAAGCGCACGTCAAAATTATAGTTTTTTCGATTGTCCCGAATATTTTAATAATAATTAAAGAAAAGTATAGACACACATCTTGACAGTTTTTTGAAGGAAGCGAGTTAGTCACTTTCTAACACGAAAGGCACCATAAACAATGTTTGTTCCGGTAACCAGCCAGTGCCCTCAGCCTCGGCGACATCAATCCCACAGATAAGTGGGCGCGAGAAGTTTTTCTGGTATATCGCCACACATAACAGAATAGAAATATAATTTTACCAATTAAACTAAAACCATCCTTATGGCGCTCGACCAACTGTGCAATCGAGCTCCTCATTTTTTCTTATTATTTGCCTATAGATTTCCCTGTGAAAATAAAAATTCATCTGCTTTCCTATCACCAGATGCCGGTCATGCAAGAAGGCGTTTTCCGACAGCTCCACTCTCACCAAACACCTCAGGATACACTCCGGAGAGAAGCCTTATCAGTGTAAATTGTGTTTACTCAGGTAATAGATCCAACTGGTCGTTTGGTTCTGACATAGATTGGTTTCCTATAGCTCTAGCGTTTAGGCAATAGGTTTCTAGGAATTAAATATTTCCAAGAAAATAAATTATGGTCGTGTGGCAGGTTAACTAGCGCACCAGCTATTGCGTCGGGACTCCGTCGTGACATAGACTCAGCGGGGGTGGAGTGATTTCTTCTGATCTATACACATAAAAAAGATACAGCCATGATACAGCTCAGTCAAATATCATCACATGAAACAAGATATATATATATATATATATATATTTGTTTTAAACGGGAATGCTCACTGTTCAAAAAATTGATCTAATGGGGGATTCTACTATATCAATTATACTCGTAATTATGTACTAGCAACTGCGCGGCCGAGACTGCCGTCCAAAAGCTTAATATCTTTGGAGACCATTTCTTTCTCAAATTTAACCGAAAGTAGACCTTAAATGCTTTTATTAGGGTTAACATTATTCCTAAATTAAATTGCAAGTCAACATTCCTATTACCGTGAGATATACGAGTATAACTTCTTTGATCACGCCTCATTCACTTGTCTCTCGCTTAAGATAGCTGAAATTTTTGTCGGCAGGTTTTCCCAGTCTGGCAACTTGAATCGTCACATGCGGGTCCACGGTAACACTTCGGGGGGAGTTCCGGGTTGACACTCGCATCGGTTCTATCTGCCAGTCATCTACCTCTAGTGTTCAGGAACAAACCGATGAAAGAACACATCTCTGTATCAGTGCATTGATATGTCGAAACTTGGGAGTTTTCTTAAGCGAACTATGTTTGACAACAAAAAGTCATGAGATTAATGCTACTGTAAGGAAGTTGTCTATCAAAATGAGGCAGTTCCGTAGAAGTGAGTCAAGTATTATAAACTATTTTATATAGCAAAATGTCATGAGACATTATTCGAAATGTATTCGTAGTAAAGAAATTGAAGGAGGCAAAGGAGCGGAAATGGAGATTCGAAGACGAGACCCTTGTGCATCATGAAGACTTGGTGAAAGACTGTAGGTTGTCCTTGTCAAGTGATCAATGGAGTCAGTGAAACAGAAAATGTGTTGCGTTGCGCTTGGGACATTTCAAAGTGCATCAAAGTGACAGTCGAGATGATAAAGATGCAGGTGAAATGTTAGTAGTGAGTGCATTGAGAAGCAATAAACAATAAAATAGGATCAATATGCTTATAGCACCTCTGTAATTTTGGATTGTCTTTCCTTTGAGTATAATTTCAACTGATGTATAACATAACATATTTATTTGTAACATAAAACCAATGTAATCATTGTATATGCGATTAAGATTGGTACCGCATAATTACCTATGACTTAAGCAAAATCGCACGTCGACCGTCCAGTACAAAAATCATTCAAATTCAATTCAAAAATTCAATTCTTAAATCATATTTATTCAGCTAAGCCTTTTTTAAGTACATGTCAAAGTCGAAAACTACGCCATTGGTTTGCAAAACTACGGCGGAAGACCTTGTGTTGGGAAGAACCGGCAAGAAACTCGGCAAGAGCTCCTTTTTTCCCATTGTTTCATTTCATACAGTATCGTCAAATTTATAATGTGAAATAGGTAACAATAGACAATCAACGAATTTACTGACAATAAGTGTAAAGACAAGTCCCAAAATAGCAAGAAACAATCTTCATAACCAATTGAACAAGTATATGAAAGAGAGTAAGTGCAAGGTTCTCTTCAAAACTCTTTTGAAGGCCCCCAGTTTTAATACGACTTTTGAAAAATAGCCCATCTCTTTTGCAAAAAAATACATTTACAATATCGGTTGCTGTTCCCCAGAGATAACTAAGTATATAGTTCTAGCAGTAGCTCCATCAGTAAGTTGTCTTATTTTACGTGTGTATTTTACGAGTGATTGTTTTTCCTTAATACAATTCATAAAGTTTATTTCTGCTCTTATAAATACCATCAGGACGTAGACCAGTCACAGAATTTTAACTTTTGAGTTAATTTCAAAGTTTTAAGCGGAAAAGCCTTATCAAATTCTTTCTTCTAAGTTCTTAACTAAATGGAACAGTTTTCAGTAAAGAATATTAGGATCCTCATGTGTCCATGGCGGCATTGAAAATGGCATGGCATTTGAAACATTTTATCATCAATATTGTTTTGTAAATTTTCTAAACGTTTATTTGTTACTGGCCTTAATTCAACGAATTGGGGCTAATTAACTAACTTTAGAGTCCATGAAGTAAATATGCCTCGTGTACCACATACGGTACATGGACTTGGCATAACTGCTCTGCGTGGAACTTAAACACACTAAACTTTCATCGTATTGAATAGAACCTTTTTTTACACTTATTATACCGTATTACTTACTGTCTTCTGTTACCTCCGTAAAAACGAATGCACATAGAATTTAGTACTTTTATGACTCAATACGAGCATGTGTTTAAATCATTGACATTTTACTGGAATTCTTGATGTTGATTTCGAGAAAGCAGAAAATATCTGATTGTGACGTTCCTATGACCTTTGTGATCTCACCGAGTACCTATTGTCCGTTTTAAACGTTTTGAGAGTAAAAGTAAACAAAGAAGTAGATTTTAGAAAGTTTAGTGGTTATACGGAGATCCTTACAAATAAGTCAATCAACTGAATTTTCGGGTTGCAAGTTAAAAAGTTAGACAATAAGCAACCCGATCATTAGTTTATAGTAGGTAACTGTTGCTGCTGCTGCTGTCGCCATCCGCTTTAAGTGTTTTATTTTCCGAGTCGTCAGCAACTCAATTAAAGCACCAATGTGACAAATTATTCCCCATCTCAAAAAAATTATGTGTGTAAAAAAACATTAATTCAGTCTAGGCCTGCTACAAGCACTTGTGAATGTCGTAAAGCTACGCCATCCGTTCGCAAACCTAACAATAGGGTATTTGTTAGCATCTGTATTTAGAATGAATATTGGTAGGAGTATTTACTATTTTTACAGAAAATATATTCATAATTTTACTAAAAACCTACGATAAAGATAATAGTTTTCTTGTCTATTTTCACTTGACCCAAAACGCTTGGGATTGGTGGAGCCTAAAATGACGTCACACGCAAGTAAACTTCCGGTTAAAGTGACATTAGATTGTATGGTATGAGGTTTTAATGACAGTCGTGTGACGTCACACACCAGTGAGACGCCAGTTTTTTTACCGAAATACACAACATAATGCTGAATGTCCACTTTTTATTGACTCGATAAACATTAGTAAATAACGTGAGGTCGTTTTCTAAAACTTGTCAAATACCCTATTCCTAAGTCTCGTTATCACTCTTCTTTAGATACTTATTTTGTTTCGTATGATTTCACGTTCACGCACATTCACCAATCATATAATAAAACTCAGAAAAGTTAATAAATGAATTGGGCATAATAACCGTTCAAAAAAAGTTTTATCATACTTTTCTTCAGCTAAAAAATAGAAAAAAGCGCAAGAGATAAAGTTCAGGGTACGGTAAGACAATAAGTCCCTGGATAAAATAAAATATACAGCAACATCGAATTGAAGGATAACGTTTTCTTTACATAATACGCCCTCTAAACGTTTATAAACACACATAATAGTAATAGCACTTGCGGGGATGGTAGAGCATCAAGATTTATTCAATAGCCAAACCTCAATGACGCTAATTTTAAAAATAAAAATATTTGATAGAGGTTCTGTGGAAATACGAGAAATATCATCGGTTACTAGGATGGGTAAGATTTATTCTACCTACTCATACTCAAAACATAATAGGAGGGGAGTTCAAGCTGAGATTTTGGGATTTACTCGAGCGCGGCAGAATAACATAGAGGACAACCTTCTACCTTATGAAGTACTCTTCCTAGGTCCTATTCGAAAGACTGACGATTTGGACGCGACCAAAAGTCATGGTCGATTGTTGAAATGATTTTTTTGGCTGCCCTATGCATCCGACCCTATATAAATGATTCGGGTATGGTAAGAGTACTTGACCTGGTGCAAGGTTGTCCTATGTCCCCCTTATGTTATTCTGCCGCGCTTTGTACTTCCAACTTCAAACTCTTTATTGGGTTCTTACATTAATTTATTATAAATATAATACATATGTATATATCTACTTAGTCACCTTGTATAAAAAAAACAAATAACGGATGGTACTTACTTAAATCATAATAATGACAATATTTGATAAGAAAAAAAATGGATTTATTGGTTCAAACAAAACATAGAAATGTGTTCTGTGGATTCAAAGCTTCAAATCGCCAAACTTTAACAAATGTGTGTACACGAAACTAATTAACAGTTCGGGGTTGCCAGCGGCATTCTTTCCCCATATGCCCTGAGTGGTTGAAATGGCTGCGATAAAAATCTTTGCTCTCCACCCCAAGGGGGTACAGCTAGATATTATAAGGGACATCTTTCGCGCACAGATATAATTGACACATCGAATTAATAATTCATTGTTTATACTTAGGTACTTACATATTCGACAAAACAATTTTATAAAATGCTCATCCAAATTTTAAAATATGAAAATTATTATGTAAATAGGATTAAATGTACTTGTAAATATCTATTTTATATATGTTCCTACTTTAATAAACATACCAGATCAAAGTACCATTAAATATTACGCGTTTATATTTACTTGTATCTACTATCTAGTCACTTAATCTAAACAAAACTGCTTATAGATAGATAATTATTGTTAAAATGTAAAGATAGTTTTCTTAAAGCAGTATTCTAACCGGCCAGTATTATTGTAGTAATTAAGATTTAAATGGGAAATTAATAAAATGTGGAAATTATAAAGCAAGTTTTTGTCTAACTTTGATTTCACCTTCATTATACACATATTAAAACGTAAAAGGTAAGTTCTTACTAAGAATATATTTAGTCTACATAAACTTTACTTATTCTGCATCGTTTCATGCAGTATGTATGATAGCTTGCTACATATATAGGGATCTGTGATGTATGACGACCTATTTATGCTAGCTACCTAGAGTCTGTGCGGAAAGAGAATGGAATTTAGATTGGAGGGCGCTGTAGTGCTTTTCTACCGTTGTTGTAAGGTTTTACCCCTTTTAGACATGATTAAATACAAAAAAAACTGCAAGAAATCACAACAACAAACAAATCTGTATTCAATACAAAAAATTTGACGTTTTACAGATTACTGGGTTTGATTGCCAAATAAAAATCATAATGTTAGTTCCGTTTTTCGCCACGCCCATTCTCTTTCCGCACAGACTCTACCTACTTACCAGCTGCTATTCTGCTATTAATTATTTTTTAATTTAATGTGAGTTTGTTACACAATTGACCTAAAACGGCTGAACGGATTTTGGTAAAATCGATACACATACTATTTTATAACCTGGATTGAGTGAGACATAATAATACTTATATTTTTTTTATAATGATACTTTTTATTCCAGTAAAATGCTAGCTTCCTGAGGAATGGTACTCAAAAAAACAAAACGTTTTTCGTCCCAGATTGGTTTTCACGCCTATGTTAACCCTTTACCAGGCCTCAGACAAATCCTGGCAACAGACATATAAAGATGCTATCATACGATCTGTGTTGTCACGGGCGAGGCTGCGCTGCGCAGGGTTGCCAAACGTATGGGAACTAACATTCAAGATTTAACAGTCTCTATATATGATACGAGGTAAATAGAAATCTCGTACATTTTGATATGAGATTTGAACATCTCACAAACAGTCAATGTTTGTGAGATGTACACAAACGAAAAATATTATCAGAATGTAAATAAATATCCAGTCCACAAAGGATCGATCGTCTCAGTAAGTACAGTTTCATTAAACCATCACTTAATGCATCCCTATTCGTTAGCCGGGGTAATTGGGCAATCCTTGCCAGATTTATATTGACGCCTAACGTGATAAAGCAAAATCGGGACATTACACTTTCTTCCATGTCTTGCACCTATTTATTATGAAAAGTAAAAAATTCAATAGTTTTTTTCTAAGAAAGTACCAATGCATAAGTGTGAACACTTTGTTAAATAATGTGGTTAACAGAAACCTTTTCAATAAAAAAAATTTGTGTGTGTCAGCTCCGACGCACGACTGGAGTTTACTCCTTAAGTTTGATAGTCTAACCTCTAACCAGACGCAAAAAGAGTTTATTTAACTTAAAAAAGATTAATACTGTATGAAAGGGTAAATTAACAAATTAATGAAAATAATATACATATATAAATATATATTTATTCATTTCATATACATTTATTATAACTAATCGACGAAATATTTTACATTAAACTTTTTACGATAGTCAATTTCAGATGTGCATAAATATATCATTAGGAATGTTGATAAATTATGTAATTATTATTATCAGACTATTATCATTTTTTTAAATATTAATTAAATTAACATTGTCTGCATTATTAATTACGTTAGGCGAAAGGCCCCCAGGGGGCCAATCGCCTAACGGAAATGCTTTGGGAAACGCTAACGCTTACGATTTTATATTGTTATTTCTAGCCGCCTGAGGTTTTCGAATACCTCACGCTCATTTTTTTTAATATTGTTATTACCAATGCAAAAGAAAAAGAAAGAGCGCGAGGCATTTGAATACCTCAGGCGGCTAGGAATAACAAAATAAAATCGTAAGCGTTAGCGTTTTCCAAAGCATTTCCGTAAGGCGATTGGCCCCCAGTTCTGCGCTCACGCTGTACGCAATAACAGCATTCGTTGCTATGTGGATGACAGCACTGACACTTTTTACACTGGTCGGTCAAACATCCCTCGGATGGAAGAAGAATGGTATGAAGACTTGTGTCCGAGATTGAGATGTTACTGGATCAAGTCTCAAATTGAAGCCAACATAACTTGATTGGATTAACCCAGCAAAGACACAAGTTTGTGTGAAAAAGCTTGGGTGCTTAATAGACCTAGTAAGTACCTCAAGCCTAAATATCGGGTGTTACTTTACAAAGCACTGGTCCTCTGGGCTGCACCACCCCAATACCAGCTCCTTCCTCTTGACCGGATACAAAAGCGGACAGTTTGATTTATCGATGATCCTGAGCTCACTGACGCGTTGCAACCCCTTAGCATGCGCAGACGGTACAACACGCACAAGAACGCAACTGCTTATACGTGTTGTACCGTCTATACAACGGAGAGTGTTCCGAGGAATTATTCAAACGGATGCCAGTGGGCAAGTTTCTCCACAGCACCACACACCGCAGAGAAGTTTAACGCCCACCATGTGGACGCCTAGCGTTCGAGCACCATGTGTTCCTTTCTTTTGCGTACCAGTAAGATCTGGAACGAACTTGCCTCAGTATTTTTTTAATAGCTATGATATGGTAATCTTAAAGAGGCGGATGAACCTTTTCGTTCAGAGCCATGGCAACACTGAGTGGCCCTTGTTGCTGCAAGTGTCCATGGACAGCAGTGACCACTTATTATGAGGTGGACTTCTAGCTGTTTTGCCTACATCAACATAAAAAAAGTTGATTTGTGATATTTTTAACTGTTTTTTATTGGTCTGTCCGGGTTTTGGGCTCCAAAATCCGGGGTTATCACGCATCTTGTCCTGGTTGCCACATCTTAGAGATGGCAGCCCTAGGTAAAAGGTACTTGTTGATTCTAACCTCAAAAGTATTAGTGGCGATATTTTAATAAATCGTGCCTATTTATATAAGATTTTCAAACGGGATAGTATTTACAACATAATAACAAACCATACTCACTATAGTTTATTAAGGGACATCAAAAATAAAAGTCAAGTCCAGCTCATATAGAAATCTGGCCATTGTTCTAATGTTTTAATAGTGTAGTGATTTCGATTCTGGCTTGATTCTCTAAAGCTAAACTTAAATTTGACAACAGTGCAGTCCTTCTCTATACAGAATGAAAAGGTGAGACTGGTGTCAATTCTGGCGTGTTTCTCTAAACTTAAAACTAAATTTAACATCAGTCTCTCCTTTTCATTCCGTATAGAGAATGACAGGGATGCACTGTTGCCAAATTTAAGTTTAGCTTTAGAGAATCATGCCAGAATCGACATCACTGACCTTAAATTTAGTTTAGAGAATCACGCCAGCTGACTCCTTTATTTGGTTACATGGAACATTGTGGTACCTACTGAGAACTTAGTTGTAATACTGACTACCTCAATAATAGAAGCTCATTGAGAAAGCCGTTTTGATATTATTCGTGTGTAACTAAAAGTTCAAGAGATATTTAGCTAGCAAAACCAAAAATTCCATAGAAAATATTTATTTAAAAAAACTGAAGACAAGTCAGTGTATACTATGTATCCTTGGTCTTTGAAAAATGTGTAATTTAAAAAAAAACAAAAAAATTAGGAGCAATTCTATTTTTATTTGGCAACCCAAAATTCATATTGTCAAGTTTTTATTGTCGCAAAAATTTCAGTCATTCATTAATTTCGTATTAAATATTACGTGATTATAATAACCCACCAAAAAATCAAAATTGATCTAAAAATATACTGTAGTTCAAGCGCCAAGTATCCATTATTTCGGACGTGGTGGTGAAAATTGAGAGTGCTAACGTGTGCAAAGGACTGCATAAATGAATAATGTCTTTGAGGTCGAAAGCCTTGGCTCTGGTGGAGGTGCTGTTGAGGGTGCCTCCGCTGTTTGTGGTGGATGAGTTCCTGAAAATTAGCTTGGGACTGCCGGTATCGAGCGGCGAGGAGTTACCGGTCCTCAGCAACCTGACTGCTGACCACATTGACGTCACTGACTCGGACGTGAACTACTATGATGCCAATTTCTACAACGCTTTCTTCTTCACATTCCTCAAATTCCTGATTTGTTGCTTAGGTGAGTATTGGTTTAGCTAGTTGCAACACCTCACACCCAGTTGCCATTTACTTACTTGCTCAATATTATTGCGAAAGATCACAATCTCTGACTGTGCTAGTTGATTATTTTGTGGCCAATATGCTTAAAGCCTAATTTTAATAATTTGTGTATGTATGTTCAAATTTTATTTAACTTATTCTAGAATAGAATTTATCAACATTGATTAAACCATTGAAACCAATATTGATAAATTCTATTTTATATTTTATGCATTGAACTGCTACATGTTGAAATCTAAAGATATAATATAAATGTAATAAACTGCAATGCTATTTCTTCTTTCGAATGTTTAATACTTGTAAAAGTATTTCATTTGACATTGTGGGTTTCCTACAATGTAGAGAGATGGTGCTGCCTTGCAGTCTAAGAAAGACTAGAAAGAATTTGACAGCCATTAACCTCACAGTAACATAATTGGTAAGTGCATCCATTTGGATAGGGGAGGATGCGGGTTCGAGCCCCGTCTGCTACCTGGACAAGGTGGAATTCTTTGTAGTATAATTTCTTTAGATTTAGTTTTGATATATATATATATGTATTTAAACATTGAACATCTTATCCAAAGCTAATTTGTATACCTAACCTATTAGATAGGGAAATAGATTGATTTCTTGATATATCTCCAGTATTTTTTTGCATACAATCCTTACTTTTGTTGTTATGTGTAAGTTTTCAGACTATTAACTGGTCTGATATAATATTGTATTCTTAAATATGCCAAATTAACAATTAATGAGCATTGCTATACAAATCTATAATGTCTCTTGTAATTATCTATTGATTATTTATCTAACTGTTGACATTTGTAAAATTTATTGAACTCATAATGATAATAGCTTTTTATAACAGATAAGGTCTTTATTAATATGATTTTAATTAGGCAAAACTGGACAAATCAGTAATTTTAACAAGTGCTGTGCAGAGGGAATGTTGAGATTGTCAAAGAATCAAAAGTGCAATTTCAGTTCAGTTAAGAAATAATTAATGTTAAACCTCACTTTACATAACAACATCTCAATAGATTATTACGTTAGGTTCGACTTTTACCAAAGTTTTTAAAAGAATTGAAAGAAAATATATGTATATTATATATCAGTACATAAAAATATAATGTTAAAATGATAATGGTGTTGATTCTGGTTTGAATCTGTAAACCTAAACTTAAATTTGTCAATGGTGTATCCTTGTCATTCTCTATACAGAATGAAAAGGAGAGACTGATGTTAATTTTAGTTTTAAGTTTAGAAAACCATGCCAAAATCGTCACTATTAATATTCTAAATAAACTATGAAATACAGAACATATACCAAATCAGTGGCCTTGTTGTAAGACAGCAATCTCTTTCGGGCAAACCCATAATAGAAAGCTAAATAAATAGGAAAGAGTCGTCCCAGTAATAGTTGATAATAATAAACATTAAAAATAAAAAATAAATCATCTAGATTTCTAGACTAAGAGAAAGAAAAGAAAATTTTAAGGAATATGGAATAACAGTGAACTTATTCAGTAAATGAGTTTAGAGTGTAAGCCTATCAAATAGTATCCGGCAGTGAATTCTATAGATATACACATGACAATCCAAGCCACTTAAATGGTTAGAAACCACAGAACACAGAAAGAGGTTAGAAGGGCCATGTGGGCGGAGCAGGCGCGCCACAGTTGTGTGAGCAAATGCTCATAACTTGACCAAATCTTGGTTCTGATTGAGTCATTGTTCTTGGGGTGTGATCACTGATCCGTTAGATTGCTTGATGTCGCGTCGTTTGATTGGCTATTATCTATTAGGTGGAAGTGTAGAGAGGGCGAGTCGGCGACATCAGTTCCCCATACAATTGGTCTACGATCACCCTTCTAACCTCTTCCGTTGATCTGTGTTAGCAACCCAATGTTTTAGAATCCGACTGCCCAAGCTTCATACATTTATAGCCTCATTTTATATCCATTGACTTCAAGTCTTTTTGTTAATGACTGATGTTTTAAGCTTAATATAATTTAAGGATTTGCAAGTGAAGCGAGTGAACTCAATAATGCCTTGAAGGTATAAGGTTATTTCATGTAACATGGGATTCAAGAATATTTACTAAGGCACTATACTGCAATGTTGATTCTTAGAAATGGTATTAAGAATCATAAAACACTGTACAACCTGAAAAAGCTACAGTTCATGATCTTGAATGTTTTTTCTAACAGTAAATAATTCTGTTACCTACAATATTGTTACTAATTCTAACCTTATCTTAAAGTCAATGTGGTTTAATATTTTATAATTGTGTACTATATTTTCAAAGATTAACTTTGATTCTTTCTTGCAACAATTCCCGTTGAAATTAGCAAATGGTCTCATAAGTGTCACAATTAATCCATTACATTTCTATGATATCAAATTAATGACGCGTGTATGAGTGAGCACTGACTGCCTGTCACGCAGTGTTGCCAACTCAACGTCTTTTTACGTAGATCTAAGTATTTTAGGCCTTTTCTGCAAACCTACTAACTTCAGTCCCAGAATCTACGTATTTTCTTCAATTTTCTCAAATTTGTAAAATAACTTAATTCCCTAGAATAAAGAAGAATATTTTCCGTTACTTTACTTATAAACTATACAAATGTTTATTTCTCATAAAGATGTATCTAAAAACTCTTGTTTCTTGTAGAAAAGGTTCCCGTTATTGGATTTGTTGACTAAATGAATGCTGGACCCAGGATTTGTGAAAGCAGAAACGACAAAACTTTTTGATATAGTAGGTTAAAATGATTATTTTTAAACTTTAAATCTTATTCAATGAGTACTTGCATTGAATTGATCTTGGCAAAAAGAAATGACTTTCAGTCGATAAAGTTACAGGATTTAGCAAGTTTTAAACATGATTGTGTTCATCTGTAAGTATGTTTATTTCTCTTGGCAATTTAAACCACAACTTTTCTAGAGTCTTTTACCAAGTGTATCATGATAACTACTATATTTTTCATGTGATCTATTAAAAATCATGGTTTTGTAATATTAACTCAGAAAGTTTATTTCCTACATGCTTGCGAGTGTTTGTTTACAAATGTTTTGACGTCATAGTATAGATAAGTCTATAGATAAATAGCGTTTTTGTATGTCTTCTAGGTAAAAAAAAATCATTTTTTTCGGTCTGATAGAACAATTATTAACAATTTAAAACATAATTGCAAAAAGTGTCAACTAGCCTATTTAACAACATTGCATCCTTGTCATTCTCTATACAGAATGAAAAGGAGAGACTGATGTTAAATTTAGTTTGAAATTTAGAGAATCATGCCAGAATCGATACCTACCAGTGTCTGTCTGATGGTAAATGTCTACCACAGCATGGTTAATGCTTCCAATGCAGCGACTTCTCCACAGAATGAAAAGGAGAGACTGATGTTAAATTTAGTTTGAAATTTAGAGAATCATGCCAGAATCGATACCTACCAGTGTCTGTGTCTGATGGTAAATGTCTACCACAGCATGGTTAATGCTTCCAATGCAGCGACTTCTCCAAGAACTCTTTGTTCTATCTCCCGTTTTTAAATAAATTGTCCAAATACTCGTTTTATTCGGTTTCTCCTAACTTCTTCATTTCACTCAGAAAAAAGTACGTAGATCTACGTACTTTTCATATGCAAATTTTACCAATTCTACGTAATTTTCTCATCGTCTGTCTGTGTGTGCTGTGCTGTCACGTTCGAATGTCAGTGTGACGATAGTGCCAGTGCTCAAATGCAGGGCACGCGGAACACTTGCGTCGTATTTATTTTCTTTCACATTTTGAAATAATAAATAGTGTTAAAAAAATAAGGTAAATATGGTTGACTGTACTGTGCTTATGAAAAATAATAGAGAGAGAGAGAGATTTTTTAATAGGATTAATATGAATTTAAATAAAGAAAATTTTGCTAGTAAAAAGTTTTTCTACTAAAAATATCTTTAGATTTAAACATCTAGCAGTTAAATACTTAAAAAAAATATATAAGTAATAAAGAACATATATTTTTTTGAATAATTATAAGGACTACGTAAGTTGTAACATTGCTATGTCATATTTATGTTTTTTTATGTGGTTAATCCACCTGCATAGACAGAGAACCTTTTACATATACTTCAACATCGAAAGTATTTTTTTTTTGTTATTGATTATTTTGCAGAATAGGTAGGCAATGGTTTACTTACATATCTCGTAAAACGATGCGTAACAAAAAAAAGTAAAGGGTCTCACAGACAGAGACGGCCTGCGGCCGCCTCTCGTCTTTATCGATCACTCGTATTTGAACACTCGCTTACTTTGCAAGAGCATACAACTGGCCGCAGGCTGCTTCTGTCTGTAAGATACTTAATTCATTTCCCATCCCAAAAAAATAAAAGCTTTTATTTATACAGTGTGTTACAAAAATCCCCGATAAACTTGATATGGCATCGACTATCTACATGAAAAACTAAAATAACTGTCGTTGCTCTTTTGTTTGTAGACATAGTTGTTTCAGAAAAAAACAATTGACGACCTTAAACAGCTGATTTAGCGTTGCGATTCTGATGACTCATCAGCATCGAAAATCAAAGAGATATTTTTCAGACAGGTCGACTGTATCGGTCTAAGGGTACGGCCAGAGTGCACTCAGATTCAGATTCAGACTCAGAAAACAAGCGCGAGAAATATACAGTGTAGTTTAAGCAGGTTGCCTGCTGCCACTATGGCCACCCTGCTTTAACTACACTGTTTATTTCTCGCGCTTGTTTTCTGAGTCTGAATCTGAATCTGAGTGCACTCTGGCCGTACCCTTAGAGCCCATTTAGTGCCGACCATGCCAACGTATCGGTGTCTTGACATAATTTAACTAGTTACGGTAAGGTAGGGTTATTGAATTGACAAGTAAGTACAAGGAATGCACCAATAATGTAACACAGACAGACTATGGCAAAGAAAAGAAAATTATTTTATTTCCGTTTATTTTGTTATTAAGAGAGAATCATGAGAAGCCCTATTTGATGCCGGCATTTCACTCGGCTATCCGTGTTTGCTATTTGTAAAATTCACATCAGTCTGTCCTTGTCATGCTATGATACGATCACAGCGCGGTTGAAGCGTGTATCTGTACAGATTGTGCATTACTTTACTCATGTGCTTTTTGACAAAATCATAGTATTCATACATTTCGAGAGAGAGTGAAACAAAAACACATGAATAAAAAACGTATATTAAGCTAGCAGACCATAGATGCAACGCGCACATCTAACCTACTGGGTATTTAGTTGCTCATTTGTTGCTGATTAGTTACACTATTCCCGATTTAATTGCTCAATACCTGTAAAAGATGCAGGCGATCTACTAGATTAAGTCTTAACCTAGCAGACCACAATACTGTATCTTCGTTTCTCGTAAAGATATTGAAGTTCTGCAAACGGCATATTTAGTTGCTGAAGGACAGCATTGTTTGTATTATCCCCCCATCATCCCCTTATTGCCGAATCAATCCTCACACTACCCCCGAAATACGATAAAATTAAAAAGAGCTCAGAGAATATAAACTAAGGCATATTTTGTTGCTAATTAGTTGCTGCAAAATAGCGTTGCTTATAATATTCCACTATTAACCAAGAGAAGAGGAGGACTATCTGAGGTGAATGGATACGACAAGTAGGAGATGCTGGGAGGATAATACAAACATTACTGTCCTTCAGCAACTAAATATGCCGTTTGCAGAACTTCGATATCTTTATGAGAACCGAAGATACAGTAGGTATTGTGGTCTGCAAGGTTAAGACTTAACCTAGCAGATCGCTTGCATCTTTTACAGGTATTGAGCAACTAAATCGGGAATAGTGTAACTAATCAGCAACTAAATACCCAGTAGGTTAGATGTGCGCGTCGCGACCATGGTCTGCTTGCAATATACGTGAATAAAAAGCCCTCTGCTAGAAGTATGTCTCTCCAAGTGAACACCACTGAACATCGGGTTCAGATTCCTTGGCTGCACTCAACCTGTTCTAGGCTGGTTGGCTAGTTAATCATCCATAAATATATCTTTATTGAAATTGGATGTATATTCAAATTTACATCCAATTTGAATAAAGTTATTTTTCTATCAATGGTCAACAATTCGTTTGATTATTATAAATGCTTTTTTATTATTTATTATGTGAGTTCTTTGCCTGATCAATGACCTGGATTGATGACGAGAGTAGTGTGATGACTAGTACCTATGGCCTAGGATTATTTTTCTGTTTTAAGCACATTTCTTCATATTTTTATTAGCATTATCCAATTCATTATTCATGGCCCAATCTCCCTATTCCATCCACAGGGAAGGCCTGTGCTCCAGCAGTGGAGACATTAATAGGCTGATGATGATGATGATGATTGTTCAATGAAACACTTGTTTTAAAACTTTTTTTTTGTAGTTCTATACCACAGAACACTTAATAGTACAAGTATCTATGCTAGGTAATATAAGAGATAATTAAGGTTAGATGTACAGTCGGATTTGTAAAATTCGTTCACCAAATAAAAGCAAGAAATCCCTTTTCGCGGTCCGCCAATCGATGAGTATATAAAAATAATAACGAAATGGAATTATTTACAATTCCCTTGCTTGATGGCGGAAGTCGCAAAACTTGTTGTACACATAATTTTCAAGACTTGTCTCGTGTGCGGAATTGGAACTCGTTTTTTTACGAGTGTTGCTAAGTACTTGTGTTAATACTAATCAAAAGTCGTATCGATTGTTCTCGTGCCTACATCGAATATCTCGCCGCTGACTCGCTATGTCAAGAATTCATCGTTAAATTGTAAAAAGAGAATTTTGTAAAATACTAATAGAAAGAACCAGAAATCATGGTCATAAAGTTGGCACCCCCACTTTCGAAAAAAAAAGTAAAACGGTGAAAATTTCGAACTAATTAAGGACAATTTAGGACTGCAAGAAAAAAAATTCCGACCACCCCCTAGTTCGAGATATTCGAAATTTTCAATGGGGGTGCTAACTGGAAATTAAGTTAGCACCCCCACTGCGTTTTAATGTTTAAACACATCGTTTATATACATCAAAATTTCGAGCTAATTAAGGACAACAAAATTAACAACATCCCAACCCCGATTTTCAACCCTCTTGTGTTCATATTTTCATAGTTTGACGGATGAGGGATGAAATTAAAGGTGATTTTAAGTTGCACATTACTCTAAAATTTAAAAGTAAGTTGCATTATATTTTTTATTGACAACGACATTACTATTTCATTTTTAAAATCCTTTCTATTCATGTTTTTGTCGATAAAGGGGTAGGGGGTTGAAAATCGGGGTTGAAATGTTGTTAATTTTGTTGTCTTTAATTAGCTCGAAATTTTGATGTATATAAACAATGTGTTTTAAACATGAAAACACAGTGGGGGTGCTAACTCAATTCCCAGTTAGCACCCTCATTGAAAATTTCGAATATCTCGAACTAGGGGGTGCACAGTGGTCCGGATTTTGAATATAGTGGTCTTAGGAACCAAGGTTAATATTTCGCGCTGAAAAAATTCATGCGGACAGATAAGTGAACGCTCATCAACTTTTGTTCTAGCAATTTCCATGTAATCGTATATTTTCGCGAAAAAAAAATAATTAAGAAAAAAATGTATGGAGCAAAATTGAATTTTTTTTTTCTCGAAATGTTTCTCAAAGTGTTAGCAATGAAATCATTTGTAAATTATTGTATTACATTTATTTATTAATTTCACCAACAAATCTTTTGCATGCACTTGCAGCTTTGGTGTTTATGAACAGATTAACTTAAAATATATTATATATAAAAAAATACATGGAATCAATACTTTTTTAGTCTGTTAAGTGGTTTTGGGAAAGTACAATACTAATATATAATTGTCTATATCAACACAGACATCAAATTACAAAATAAAATAATTATTAAAAATTGTTTATTGCATAATTCTTACAATAGAATGTAATAATCGAAGGTGGTTTATACTTTAAATTTCAAAAAATATGAATTAGTACACTTAAACAAGAATAATAAAAATATAATAAAATGGTACAAGTTAACTAAACATACAAAATAATACAAAGTAATAAATTAATATAAGAAAACTTAAAAATCATTCCAAAGGATCTGGCTCAATTTGTGGAGCTTCTATTTCTTCATCTTCAACTTCTATTATTTCTTCAGTTATTAATAACTGCAACGCTTCTGGAAACATACTTGATGATTTAAAATTGGCGTTTTTAGGTTTCAGATGAGATATATATGGATCCGAAGATATTAAAAAATTGTGTATAATATCTTCATTATTTTGAAATCTTCCTGTTTTTCTCGTGTGGCGCTCTCTGGTATTTCGGAAGTCCCTATTTCTTGCTTCTGCTGCTTCTTCTGACAAAATTCCTATAGGAAGACAAGAAAAATGTTTGCATATGTCTGCGCCATGTATCAGCATTTTGTGTACGCTGGAAGGCATGTTGTACCAAGGGTAGTGATGTACAAAGAGTTCAGCAGTCTCCTTGCAGTATCCACGGAATCGATCGATATTGACAGCCTTTCCAGAAGATAACACTTGCAATATGACTGCGAAGTGTTTTATCAAATCAACATCAATCTTCGTTATTTGAGCTGTCTTTTCGTATTCTCGGAAAAATCTTCTGGCCGTGTTCCCATCATTTGTAGTTCCAAAGCCCTGCTTCACAAGATCAATCAAAAGTCCCATCTGTTGTTTGAACTCCGATTGCACCATGTTCTTTCGAAACTTCTTAAGGTTCTTGTTTTCGCCTCTTGCACTCCACATTTCAAAATCTAAATTATACGAAATGTGTAAAAGACACTCCATGCTTCGAATCCACATATGGAGTGTTGACAATCCATATTGATATACATCTTCCCGCACAGGTCTTGAAAACATTTGAGAAAGATTATTCATTTCGCTTGGTTTTGCAAGACAAATATTGCAAGTAGCTACAGAGGGAGTATTTGTAATTATTGTCGTCACTTTCCCATCAATCATTGTCATGTGTAGCTCATGAGTAACTTCCAAGTTTCCGCAACTTGAAACAGTCAAATTTTGTATTTCTTCCTCCATTGCCGCTTGTTCTTGCTTAACAAAGTCAGTTGTTTCCTTCGCAAACTGAAATTTAATAGGTCTGCAATAAAACGTTGAAGATGGCTTTGGATTATCCCAAATAACAATATTTTCGGCCTCTAGCTTCAGGGCAACGAGGCTGGTCATGAACACAAAGGAGTCGTCGAATTCTGCCATTTCACTTCTTTGCTTGTAGTTGCTCTGTGCTGAAGAACCATCAAATCCCCATTTACTGGTCAGCTTCAAGCTTCCACTGGAAATATTTAAATCATCACCCAACACTTGCAAAATCCTTCGCGTTGTGACATCTAAAAGTGCTTGTAGTTTCACCTTCGCTCCATCTTCTGATATTATTATATCTCTGGCATCTGGATAACACCTTTTCTTAGCTTCTAACAACTTGTGGTAAGACGGAAGCTTCAACTGTTGTGACAATGCAGACCATAAAGTGCGGTACTTCCACTTTGAAAGATCCAATGAAGTAGTTAGGGCCAAAACTTGATCTTCCTGCATAGTCTCTTTCTTTTCGTTCATAAATAAAAATGATTCGACAACTCCAACCTTTTCAGGCTTCTTCATAAGATGATCGATGATGCGAGCAAGAACTTCTTTTCCATTAGACTTTAGTTTGATGATAAAAGCAAAAGTCAGTTCCTCTTCCGGATAGTCAAGTAATCTACCCGATCGCCTTTTCTTCTGCTTGTTTCCTAGGTCTTCAAATGGCTTTCTTGATACGATGTCTGTACAAGTGCTCATATCAATAGTCGCCTTCGAAGTAGATGCAAAGGCTAAAACAGCTGCTTCTTCTTCTGTGGAACGATGATCGAAATTTTCGGCCTCTTCAAAAATTTCGGAGAGATTCACGGATTCGCATTCAGGCCACTTAATTCTTGTTTCTAACCAGCTCGTATGCTTTTTCATGAATGTTTTTTGCACCCTGTGTGCTTCGGTCCATCTACGATTTAAGTTGACAGTGAGAGATCTTGCAAAATTCAAAATTTTTTCAGAATCTTCTTGCGAAATATCAAGCAAAATGCAGTCCAAAATTGCTTGATGCAGTCCTTTGTAGTCCTTGAGGTCCCCTTTTTGTAGAAACACGTAAATGTCCAGGTAAGTACCAAATCCAGCCATGATTATGTTTTCTTCAGGTTAAAATTTCCAGGTATGTTGACTCTTCAAGATTTGAATGTCTATTGACGCTCTAGCCGGACCTCCCATCTGTTTTATTTTATTTACAAGCACGCAACTAGCAAGGGTCTTAACGAGAAAAAGAGAGCAATAGAGAAAGAGATAGCATTAGTAGAAAATGAAAGAGATAGCAATATTAGGCAATGGGAGGGGGAAATTAGCCGCCAATACGTCATTCGGTCACTAACTGCGCTTTGGGTAACAGCCATAACCACTAAGAAGTAAAATATGAAAACAATTTGTATCTATTTTTCCAAATCATTTTAATTTAGGAAATAATGCAATTTAAAGTTTATAATATTGAAAATATACGAAAATTATGTGACTATAAACGATTAAAAACCTTTAAATGACACAAATAGTTAGAATTAAAAAAATGAAACTTCTGATGCCTATTTCGGCCAAGGCTGCAAGTGCATGCAAAAGATTTGATGGTGAAATTAATAAATATATGTAATACAATAATTTACAAATGGTTTCATTGCTAACACTTTTAAACATTTCGAGAAAAGAAAATATTTCAGTTTTGCTCCATACATTTTTTTCTTAAATATTTTTTTTTCGCGAAAATATACGATCACATGAAAACTGCTAGAACAAAAGTTGATAAGCGTTCACTTATCTGTCCGCATGAATTTTTTCAGCGCGAAATATTAACCTTGGGTCCTAAGACCACTATATTCAAAATCCGGACCACTGTGGGGTGGTCTGAAATTATTTTCTTGCAGTCCTAAATTGTCCTTAATTGATTGTTGATTTTCAACCCTCTACCCCTCTATCCGCGGAAATATAAAAATAAAATTTCAAAAATAAAATGGTTATGTAATTTTTAATAAAAAATAATAAGTCAATAAAAAACAATTTCACTTTACTGATATTTAAAAATTAAAATCAGCACTTATAATTTTCGATTCAAATTTTCTGCCAATTCTTTGTACCACGTGATTATTGTTGTGTTAGTGTGTTGTCAACCGAAGTGAGGTTATAACTGGTGCCGCTGCACAGTGTTTTATGGAACCAAAAAAATTTACATGTTCAGGTTTTTACATAAATAGATTATTTATAACCTAAAAAAGGCATGAGTTCAATTCCCAGAAGTCTAACTCAAATACTTTTTGAGAAAAAAAATCATGAACTTATCGTGACCTTTGACCTATGAAATCTAGAATCTTTTTTTATAAAGTGAATATTAACAATATATTTTTTTAATAAATATGTGTCAATCGGGCATAATCAGAGGCGTATAAACGCGTTTCTTTAGCTTAAAAAAATGCATTGGTTTGGGAGCAGCAATTTTTTTTTGTATTTCGTATTTATTGTTTTTTCTCCCTAAAAACAAAAAAGTGGAACCTAGAATTTCGATAGAAATAAACCTACCGATGTGGTCTTTCATACATAAATAAGCCACGTGTCACTTTTGCGGCGATTAGAAGATATTCATTTTTAAATTTTTATGCTAGGGTTGACACCGAACCTGACCTCGAACGAAAATTTTTAAAATATAAATTTGTGTATTAGTTTTGAACGAGTTTACAATAATGTAGATTTTAGGAACTTACTACAGTACCTTTAACATATTTTTATGGGCTCCAAGCTCTATTTGCAAAAAAGGAACGCTTATGGTGATTCCCAGTCAAGGCGGAAGTCATCATAATGAATATCGATTTTCGTTTTCGGGTCTGAGTATTAACTATTAATTGTTTGTTTTGTGTGTGTTTTGGATACCCAATTAGACACAAGTTCATGCCTGCTTACCTCTACGTTTTTTTTTGTAACAATAATAGTTACACCTACTAACTGATTTGTGCCCAAGATTTGTTTTTATTTTCTGATCGAATGCCTGAATGATTCTGTATGAATTTTGAAATTTTTTTCAAGCAACATAGTTCATTTTTTCGTTACCGTTTAGCGTGTAAGGTACAAAGTTAAAATGTGGTCGAACAAACATAAAGTATTCCTACATTATCACATCTACATTAGGTAGGTACCTAGTATATGTAAGTATATTGTATTCGTCCACAAGTGTTGTTAATTTATTCAATTGATTGACGGTATTAATTAACAAACAAAAAATTTAACATTTTCATTTAACTCATAGTTGACCTTTGTGACAATCCTAGATCATGAAAGTTGACCTTTATCTAAATTCTGTCATAACTTCTTAAAACCGCAAAAGTGAAACCTGATTTTTTTATGGGTGATAGAACTTGGCTTATAGAACCTTTCTGTACTAAATCCAGGTTCAGTTAGGCTAAACTGGTTTATCCTGTCGCGCTTAGGATAAATTAGTTTGGACTAGGCTATACTAGTTAATCCTATCGCGTATAGGAAGAACCAGTTTAGCCTAGGCAAAACTAGATTGTCCTGAAATCGGGTTTGGCCGGTAACATTTACAAACTTCCTTAGTGAAGTTTCAATAAAAACATTAGCATTACGAACACATCCTTTTTTCAACAAATACTTTTGTTGTTGTTTTTTTTAGTTATTAGTGTGTTAATAGTGTGTTAAATAAAGACGTCATTTTGTGCTCAAATTCCCAATTCAAATTCGACTCTTCGACCTATCATGACGCTGAAGAGGGTTGAAAATCGGGGTTGGGGTGTTGTTAATTTTGTTGTCCTTAATTAGCTCGAAATTTTGATGTATATAAACAATGTGTTTTAAACATTAAAACGCAGTGGGGGTGCTAACTTAATTCCCAGTTAGCACCCCCATTGAAAATTTCGAATATCTCGGACTGGGGGGTGGTCGGATTTTTTTTTATTGCAGTCCTAAACTGTCCCTAATTAGTTCGAAATTATCACCGTTTAACTTTTTTTTTTTTAAAGTGGGGGTGCCAACTTTATAATCATCCAGAAATCCATCTTATTTACCTTGGGTGGATGTCATGCGACCTTCGAGAATTTAAACGAAAGTTTAAGAAATTAATTTTCTCTTTTTTTGTGTTCCTGCTCCTGTCGGTGCGTGATGATTGAACATTTATTTGAAAGACTTGGTGAATGCTTGAGACAATTTTATTACATGCAATATATATGGCTAAGCAAGACAGACAGAACCTACAGGACGAGAGGTCCTTCCGGGTATAGATAAAAACTAAATTGTAGAATAACCACAGACAATTAAGAGCGAGAAATAGGTATTTGAAAAAACTATTGCTGTCACGCATTGGCAAGTACCGTGCGAAAAGGACAATAGTAGTTAACGCTGAAAATTGCGTTTAAAAATATTCAATATTCGAGGTTTCCTTCTCGAAATTAGATATGTAAGAGAAATTTTAAGCAAAGGATAATAAGTTGTTATGTTACTATGTCTCTGTGATTTGATTTTTTTGTCCCAGAATTGACGTCTTAGGTGTTCATAAAAATTTGTTTACTTTTGGCCTTTTTGTGGGCTTCTATATTCTTAGAAACACAAGCTATGAAACAAAGGAATACATAGAAGCATAGAATGAGTAAAATTATATTTTGTGTATGAAAAATAATGAAAGTCAATTCGTTTGTGGTAAAATTCAAGGAGAAATCAGTTGAGAACGTTTGTATGGAATAAAACATTGCCCGCCTCCCTCCCCTCTAATGTTTCAGCAGTCCCTGATGTCACCTCGGGTCTAAGAGCAAACGTATATTAAGCCGCTAGTACCTAAGTAGCCACCAATAGAACGCTTAGTTTGCGTCGATACAACTATAAAGTAATATGTGCCGATACCATACAAAATGTATGAAAAAACCATAGATAAATGATGGGTCTCCCAGTGGTTGACTAGCCGGCGCGTACATGTCAAATGCAAATACTACACCAAGGTCGGCAATTCTGTATGAAGTGTACATGCCGAATGTTTTATTAAAATTTTGCTATAATCGAAAGAAAAATACCTTTCAAAAATTAAGCTGTATCCTTTTTACTTTAAGAAGATCACGCTGTTTGTACATGTTTCGTAGAGGGATAGACTAGACATAGAAAATTTAGTCATTCACTCGGATTGGTCGTGTGAAAAGATTTTTTGCCATGTTGGTTTCCTTCCAGCGTTAAAAGTTCGTATTCAATGACCTAGTGGATTGTAGCCTGAAGGTCATTGCTCCTATTATTTAAAGCCATCTGCTTTTAACACTTTTCACGCGACCACTCATCATAACCAAATTATTCTATGAGCATGCTCTGCGGATGTCCTCTGCCAACACTTCCAGACAAATCCAGACACAACAAGATTTACATACAATACCTAACGACGGTTGTATGCGTCAGTTAAATGTAGTGTGATTAGATTAATGTGTTGTTCTAAGGTCGCTCGGTATTATATATCGCTGACCCACAGAGTACCCCCACTACAGTCCTCGTTACTTAATTTTTGTTTAAAATCGAAATAGCCAAAGTTGGTGGGGCGCGGGGGTAAGACGCGTTTCTATTGGACATGTCAGGGTGACGTCACGGTCGGGTGACTTTGGTGAAACGATGTATCGTCGGTGCTCGTCGTCTGGGGACGTGCCACAAGCATATGTAGTAATATTACCTAGGCTTGGCGCCAGCCGGCTCCCCGTGTGTGCGGTCTCTTGTGGCGGTGCTCTGTGCGCCGACCTTACGGTCGAAGGGTGAATGACACCATCCGATTGAATCTAATAAAGTCACGAATATGTATTACCTCCGAGACACTTATTTTAAAAATTGGGACTCAACTCCAATTACGTCTTAAAATCCGCTCTGCCCATGCTGTGTATCTCAAAAACCATTAAACTTAAATTTGATTCTTTGTTATAACGTGATGTGTTGCAGATTATACAATTCTAAACAAGATAACATTAATCGATTATAATTATTCTAATATCCTATTCGTTAGCGAGCTCAATGTCGAACCGAAATTATGCGTATGACCTTCCGAGCTGTTCATATTTTATACTCTATTAGCTACTGCCAGAAAACCTTGCATTAATTGTAATCTAACATCGAATCGTATTATGGACAAAACTTTAATGAAATAGCCATGTGTGAAAACTGCACGAAGTTGTTACTATATTTCTTACTTATTAGAACAGCCCACACTGCTGTGAACTGAGGAGGAATCACACTGCGTTACAAAAATACTTAAAATGCGAGACATGTTGACTCACATTTTTATACTACAAAACAAATGTTCTACTATATATTCCACGCATTCTCGCTGACATTTTGCAGTCAATAATATTATAGGCTGCTAAACAAATTTATGATTCTAACTTTCCCTTTCAATGGGCTAAGAATCTGTATTAAGAAGTTGTGTTGGAAAGTAACAAAGTTTAGCTGAGGTTCAACCAAATAATTCCTTATGTTAGGTCCTTAACATGTCACCTAAGCGATGATATCAGTACACATTTTCCTCCCATGCTATTGCACGTTTGATGATATATATCATAATATATATCGTTATATATCATGAAACACTGCAAACCAGTCTCTCCTTTTTATTCCTGATAGAGCATAAGGATTTACTGCTGCCACGTTTACAATCAGCAAATTCGAATAGCCATGTGAAGTACTTGCAACAGTATGAATAACTGACACAAAAATTATATCATGTTTATTTATCTATTTAAATTTAAGTGCCACAATTATTACAAAAATGGACAAAAGGCGACCTTAAAGCTCAAAGGATTCTCTGCCAGTCAACCTTTAGGCATAATGAAATCCACGAATGCGGCGATAATAAATATTGTTAATAAAAATGAGAGAAAGTGATTTACTATAAACATACACCAGTAAAATTAACTACAGAAACATTTATTTAAAATAAAAACTAAATATACATGTTTCCTCAACTTCAGTTTTACTCTTAAGTACAGGCAGAGCCATAGCAGTGCTAATACTTGTAAAATATCATTCTTATTTGCACGTAATAAAAATGCTGTTCATCCTAAATGGTAACCTACTATTAAATACTAACGAGCCCAATCACTGTACCAAACACTCAAGTTTTTATTATTCAAACATATTTTTTTTTGCTCGCATGTATTTTTTTCTCATTAAGCAAACATTATTCAGCTTGTCATGTTGAGGCAAACCGTTATGTTTACACAACATCTCTATTCTTACCGTGAGTGATAATTATTGATTTAATCAATAATCAGAACATGACTCATGATTAATGCGCACTATATCGGTAGTGAGAAAAAGCGAATTTTCCACACGAATTCTAGCACAATAGCTGTCCTATAAGGTACAACCTAAGAGGAGGGTGGGCTCTCATTAAACATTAGTTGGGAATTTGGGATTTCTTCCTTTGCCTGGCAGATTAAAAAAATATCATTTTCGACTATAATGTTAACACAGTAAAGTCACGAACGGAGATTGATTCCATTCGAACACTTGCAAGGTTCATCAAAATTAAGTCCGCAAAAAAGTGCCTAAGAAACTTGGTCGGGGAAAACCAAGTCAAGGCCAAAAGTCTTGTTCATAATTAGTGCTTCCAATCGATAGTTCGAATAATAAATTGGATCGAATATTCGAAAATTAACATTCCAATATTCGAAACAAAAAAAAAACAATAAAAATTTAGAACGTGGTGTCAAAATGTCTGTTTTTGACGGTCTTTTATTAAGCCATTTCTCTACCTCTGAATTATTAAAAAGGTCTTTGGAAAAAGTGGCTACGCTACGAATAATTTACAGTAGTCACCGAACATTGCCACTACAGCTTTGCGATCCGCTGCACCAGGTCGGTTATTCTAGCTCTACTACGGACATCATCATTTCTGATTCGATTACGTAGAGAAACACCGAGCATAGCTCTCTCCATCGCTCGCTGTGCGACTCTGGGCCTTCTTATGAGGCCCGTAGCCAACGACCACGTGCACGACACTCAGCTCCGTTTCATCACTGGCACCACGCACTGTTCGAAGACCTTGGTCTTCAGGCACTGAGTGATTTCGGACGAGAAGACATCATTTGAAGTCGTTGAGCATTGCATGGAGATCCTCCAAAGTGTCTGCCATAACGACTATATCATCGGCAAATCAAAGGTGAGTGACATACTTGACGTTGATGCCAAGTCCGCTCCAATCCAGAAGCTTAAAGACATCTTCCAACGCAGCGCTAAACAGTTTTGAGGAGATCACATCTCCCTGTCGCACTCCTTCCTACAGTTGGAGAGGTCTCGAAGTCTGATCTTGTATGTATACGGACTGCCATGGTGCGTTTTCGTACAAACTCTTTAGCTCTTGGATGTAATGATAGTCGATACGGCACCTCTGTAAATTTAACAACACAGCCCATGTCTTACCGATTCAAAGGCCTTCTCATAGTCCACAAACGCTAAGCATAGTGGCATTCATCGGTCTTTTGTATAATCTGCCGCAGCATGTGTGGTCTATAACGCTGAAGCCTTTCCGGAATCAGGCTTGTTCGGGCTGGAAGTTGTCTAACCTATTAACAAGACGATTCGTAATGACTCTCGAAAACAACATGTAGACGTGGCTCAGCAGCGAGATTGGTCTGTTGTTCGTAGAAAGGGTGTTATCGCCTTTTTTGAAGAAAAGCACCACCACGTCCTGCTATTGATACTACGCTATTACATTAAGAATATTACTTTAAAGATAGCTGTATGTGTTGTTAAATAAATAAGTAAATATATACGTCCAATTTCGGTATCATTCAGGCCCGTATTATTGAAAGATTCTCAGTGATTGATCTAGTCTTGAGCATAGTTAGAAAGATATGTCTCGCTATATATAGCACATAGCGACATCCCTTTCTAACTGTACTCAAGTAAAGATCAACACTTAGTTATCATTCTGTAATACGGGCCTTAGAGGGCAAATCCAAATTGGCCTACTTTGTCACCAACTTACTGTGGCCACTATTCCAACACGATCAAAAAGATCTGGCGGCTCCTATTTTTGTCATACTATTCGCAAGTGGAATTCTTTGCCCGCTCCCGTGTCTTCTATGATCTGGTGTCATCTAAAAGAGGCGTGAAGAAACATTCGTGCAGGCTGGCAAGATGAGGATGGTTGGCGTAGTAGTTCATAACTGCTGCACCAACTATCTTCGCGTCTGGACTTTACCATCACTTAACATCAGGTGGGGTAGAGTCATTTGCCTACCGGGCTATAAAAAACACTTAGACTTTTAAAAACACGATTAATAAAACGGTTTTCACTCTTTAATTTATATATTCGAAAACCAATTTTTTTCGAATTATTGCAAGCTCTACTCATAATCTTAACAGAAATCCGATTGTATAATTGTGAGGTGCATTTCATAATTTTTAATATCATCGTAATACATAACTTAACAGCAAAACAATACTACTATGTAGTGTAGTTTATTTATAGCGTGGTATGGCTGTCAGTGCTGCTGTATTATCACACCTTTTTTAAAAACAATATGCTATCTTAAACTCTGATAATTTAATGCATAACGTTTTAATTATTATGCCTCCTATACATGTCGAAAGATGTGTCCGCAGACGTCGACAGATGCATCAGCAGATGGATCACGGCTGACGACGTTTATATGTGTTCATTCTCGACAGACGCAAATCGTACGACCATTTACAACATTTTAAAAAAATGTTGAGATCGTAGCTGCCGCAGATATTTATTTATTTATGATTACTTTTAACTACTACATCACAGTAGAATTATTAAAAAGAAATGGAACAAAAGAAAGTGGCGGCTGCTAGCTATTTTTCGGATTCCACAGGTAGTTCTAGTTTAGTTCTAGGTAGTCCTGCTTGAATTCAAGGAATTTAAATGTTTCATTGGTGCTCATAATATTAGCCATTTCGGAGAACGATAGTAACAAACGAGCAAAAATAATTGCAAGCACACGTCCACTCTCATTCGCAACTCCAGTACTACTGATGCGTCGTGAGACGTTTGGATAGACACGCAGGACGCTTGCGCTGAAGCCCTTTCTTGGGTGCCACAAAAACTGACAACTAACGGATTGATGGTAGACGAATCTGCCGACGTTAAATACCTACCACAGACGCGCAAACTACCCCGTCTACAAGTCGATGGTCGCATCCGAAGATGGAATCTACAGATGCATCTGTCGACGTGTAGAGGAGGCATTAGACATAATGAAGAACATCTTTTAGGTATTACAAGCTTTATTATTTTTGCATTTCCCTCTAAATTATATTTATGATGAGATTCTTATTTGAACGCATATAATAAGATATAATGATTTGTCAATGCAAATTTTGCGTACGAAAATTTTCCGTTCAGAAGTACCTATTTGATGTAATAAATATGGTGTTTTCCGAAACATGAAACTTTTATGATTCACTCACGATGATTTACTCACTATGTAATAAAAGATCTTGCTTTGCTCTAAACATAACTGTGTGATTTTCTTGGTTCGGTGTAAATATTTGCCGTCGGAATGTCATTTTGATAAGACGTTCAGTAGTGACAATTTTACATACTTAATTCTTTAATCTGAATTTCGGTGGGCTAGGCAGGGACAACAGAGCACCACTAGGAAACATCCTTACCCACCAGTTTTTTTTACCAATCATACAATTAAACATGATAGAAAATGTATTTTTATTTTTTTTATAATACACCAATCGCGATATTTAATTTCGATATATTTTATTCGATAGATACCAATAGATTATAACGTTTCGTCCAATCAGTCCAAATTCAAACTGCATTTTCAATTAGTTAAGTTACCTATTGACATTACGCATACGCATAGTAATTATGCGGTCAACAACTCCGATAGAACTTCATCTATATGTAATGGTATTTTTTCTCTTTCAATTTCAGGATGCATGTCGGCACTCTGCATATTCGTGTTGTACACGAAACACCTTATCATAGTATACCTGTACCTGATGTCAGTGGGTATAGTGTTCGTCTCCTACTGGACTAATGTTTCGGCCGTCAAACAGATCCAATTGACTCAATTGGCGACCGACCAGCCCGGCGGCAGCGTCCTGGAAGACATCCTAAACCTCAACATGAATAGCCTCCTCGACCTCGACGGCCCCGGCGTACTAGTCATGCAGAACTTCGCCATACAATTCGTCCTAGCTATTCTATTCAGAAACGTGCATTTCGGCCCACGACACTCTACCGTGCAGAAGATGCTACCTATCAGCTTCATGGCACCGTCCTTCTTAGCCATGCTGCCCATACACACGAATCTACTAAATCACTCGCCAGTATTCTCCACACTATTACCGCTATGCCTCATATTATACGTCCTTTCATCGTCGGCCTACAACGTGATCCAAGTTATTTACGCTGGCTACCAGCACGGACGACTCTTCGTCAGCAATTATGGATTATCAGCCTTAGTTGAAACTGAGTGGATGAGACTCAACATACCGTGCGTGCTGAGAGTCTTCTGGGTGATGAGAGTCGCGGAACACGCGATATTACTTCTTATGGACAATTACGACGATGATACTGAAGAAGTTCTGAAAGTATCCACTTTACTAGCCGTCCAGTCTTTAGCTTCTATGGCAAAATCGCTGCTTGTGACAGGATGCGAAACGATTACAGCCGTGCTGGGCATGACTTCAGTTATCTCGTTCTTCTGTCATTACATTGGCAACTTCTTCCAATGGATTTTACTGACAGACGAGGACGAGGACAAGAGTATAGGCGCCGTGTCCGCCATTTTATTTTATATACTCGCATTGCAAACCGGCCTAACTTCACTCAATCCAGAAAAGAGATTCGTCCGATTGTGTAGAAACTTTTGTCTGCTGTTCACCGCACTTTTGCACTTTTTACACAACATTGTGAATCCTATGCTGATGTCGCTCAGCGCTTCGCACAACCCCAGCACTCATCGACACGTGAGGGCGCTCGGCGTTTGTGCTTTCCTCATAATCTTTCCAATGTCACTTCTCGTGTACCTATGGTCGCAATACTCGATCTCAACTTGGCTGCTAGCGGTCAGCGCGTTCAGTATAGAAGTCATAGTGAAGGTGATCGTGAGCCTAATGATCTACTCACTGTTCCTAATCGACGCCTACAGAAGCACATTTTGGGAGCAACTAGACGATTACGTGTATTACATAAGAGCTTTCGGGAACACTATAGAGTTTTGTTTTGGAATTTTCTTATTCTTCAACGGGGCATGGATTCTGTTGTTCGAGTCCGGTGGTGCTATCCGGGCAGTCATGATGTGTATACACGCTTACTTCAACATTTGGTGTGAAGCGAGAGCCGGCTGGTCCGTGTTCATGAAACGGCGAACTGCTGTCAATAAGATCAACTCTCTGAGAGAAGCGTCGGCCGATCAGCTGGACCAGCTGGACGATGTGTGCGCCATATGCTACCAGGAGATGCATTCGGCGAAGATCACGCGGTGTAATCACTTCTTCCACGGCGTGTGCCTACGGAAATGGCTTTACGTCCAGGACAGATGTCCGCTGTGTCACGATATACTCTATAAGATAGACAGCGACGGTGTCAACAAGGACAATAACTCAGAAGCTGGGAATGAGGAGAACAGCAACAATCAGAACCTTCTACTAGAAGAGGAGCCGGGTCTCCTGCTCGGCGAAGGGGTCAGGTGACTGCTCGACGAAGACATATACCACTTAGATTGAAACAATGGCAAGTTCAGTGACCCGACTAGTTTGAGTGGTATCAACCAATCTGTATAGTTCATGTGTTTTTTTTTTAATTTTATATATGATATATATAAACCAGATATAGCTGTGATGAAGTGGACGGTTCAATTTGTGCGTGATGTAGTTGCGCTCTTGTGAGTACCGTGTCGTGCTTGTGTGGTGAACGGACCCTTGTTCGTTAAGACATTAAAATAAATGTTAAAAGTATTTGAATTTATTGAAAATGAAAATGAGTTCATCTCTATTTAAGCAAGAAATTGTCAATATAAAAGAAAAAAATTAATCGAAGTTTAAAAAAACTGTTATAGATGATGATAAAGACAAAGCTATTTGTAAATAGTTAAGGTGTTTAGAAATAGCTTTTTAATATTTTTAAATGTAACATGACGACAACAAAGTTATAAAAATAGTAATTTTTTTCTCATAATGACTGTAAATAAACTATTATTTTAGTAGAAATGGCACTTCTTTTTTCTTTTATTATTTAACTACTTTATTAATTAATAAAATGAAATAACATATCGAGAAATGATACACGAAGACTATACTTAAACTATTTTATTAACATAACAAAATCATACAAATAAATATTTATTACAATAGCTCTCGTAAAAATATACAGGTTCTGTCTTAAATTTTATTAGTTTAAAGAATCATATTAGCGCCACGATAAAAGTCACGTTTCCCATTTTCAATAATAAAAACAAGCGAAATAGGAAACAGAAACAAAGAAACAAAATTGAAATTTTGAAATCGTATCCTGAAGTAAAAGTTTACATATGTTTTCGTTGTCTGTCACTATGAGGGTTGCCAACTCTACTATATAATATAGTGTCCTACTATATTACGGAATCAAACACTAGGTATATTTCAAAAGAAAATATATAGTAAGCGAAACTATGTTCTATATTTTGCTTTTAAGCAAACTTTTGCCAGTAAAAGCTTTCTTAAAATTAAAACTGAATTATTGAGCTATAGAGCAGCAAAAATATTCTCATTTCAAAAAGTAAGTGAATATTTTAACCACGTACTTTTTTTTTTTTGTCATATACATACTATATATTTACAGGTAACAGCTTCGAAAATACTATATTTGATAGAAAAAAGTTGTTAACCCCAGTCACTATTTTGGTGTGGTAGATACGTACTTTCATCTAATATTTAAGAATAAGTGTAGGAAGCTCCTAATATAGGCCATTACAAATATGACTATATGATGGCCATTGCACAATATGATGACAATATTTATATTAACATCAAATCATTCTTAATTAAAAAATATACACCGTGAATTTTGAGTTACCTGAGAAACTTGACCATCAACTTTAGAAAAAGATTTTGTTTATATTTCCACAAAGAAAAAAGATTTAGGTTATATTTCCACAAAACATTTTTTTTTCTTAAACGTCCACGTTAAATCCCTAATTTGTGCAATTATGATACTTCAACAATTTTAACTATCATAAATTGATTTAACAAATCTACTCTTATGATCTACGTACTTTAAACAAATTATAATTACATAATAGGTATGTTATATAGAAATTCGCGCCGTTTTTGGATATTTTGTAAACGATATAAATCGATATTTTTGTATCGAGGTGTAGTACTTTTACTCTTTATTACTACTACTAACACGATTTTAAAGTTTCTCATGTCACTCAAAATTCACGGTGTATTAATAATATAATTTTTATTATTAGACTAGTTTTTTTTCGTAATTGCACAATCATCTCTAAAATATTTTAAATATTTAATAATATAATACAATTTAAAATATTTTTATTTTTCTATGTTAATGTAAACAAAAAATAGAATACAAAATATTGGAAAAGAGAAGGAAAATATGAATAATTATAAAGATTTTTACTAGTTATTGTGAAGTGTGTGTGGTTTTGTATTCAAAATCGAACAATCTAATTCCTTAATAGCTAGATTCCTATAATAAAGATAAGACAGCATCTCATGAAAAAAAATTGGCATGAGTATTTTACATGTAAAATAATTACAGTTTCAGTGTGATGTATCATAAAATATATTTTTATTAAAATAATAATATTCACATAACATAGAAAAAGTCTCGAGTTTCTTGAGAATTTTGCTTCCTTTTCCCATAGAGGGCGCTGCACATATTTTTACTATATGCTTATACTTTGTAGTATACAGTGCCTTAAGTTGTAGTTTTACACAATCGTATCTAATAATATTAAAAACAGCATTGGCACTACAATATGGCAGTAAAGAAATTAATTACTTATATATCTTTAAAAAAAACCTGAATTTCTGTTAAGAAATCCGGTATAGCGCTGACCTTGTACTAGAAAACAGGCCAAGTAAGATCATTTGATTTTTGATAGGACCACAGAAGAAATAATTGTACAAGCAATCGTCAAGACGTTGCAAGGGGCGGATTTATCTAAAATTGCTCCGTTAATATTAAAAAGTACTTGGTAAGTATAAATTATATTTGGGAGCGAAATGTCTTTAGAGTCTGTGCGGAAAGAGAATGGGCGTGGCGAGAAACGGAACTAACATTAAGATTTTTATTTGGCAATCAAACCCAGCAATCTGTAAAACGTCAAAGTTTTGTATTGATACGGATTTGTTTGTTGTTGTGATTTCTTGCGGTTTTTTGTATTTAATCATGTCTAAAAGGGGTAAAACCTAACAAATACGGTAGAAAGCACTACAGCGCCCTCCAATCTAAATCCCATTCTTTTTCCGCATAGACTAGAATGGTTGTAGTTTTACACTTGTACCATTATGTGCTCTGTGGTTTTACTCCGTTGCAGTGTTTGACAGACAAAAGTTTGTCATTATGCTACTTAGGCGTAGGGTTTCCAACCCTACTATATAATATAGTATCCTAATATAATAGAGGATGAAATACTAAATTTGGAAAAAAAAATAGTGGGCAGAAGTACTTTTGCTTAAAGCAGAATTTTGCCAGTGAAAGCTTTCCTAAATAATAAAAACTGAATTATTACGGTATAGTGCAGCAAGAATATACTAATTATAAAAAATAAGTAAATATTTTAACCACATACTATATTTTTTTCATTTATTTTGCAACAGCTTCGAAAATACTATGTCTATTTGATAGAAAAAAGTTGGTGACCCTAATTGGGCGACAATTGATGCTCAATTTCTATGAAAGTATACAGTTTAAACCCACATTTTGTAAACACAATACATTCGTTAGTTGAATATGAGCTCCTTGTAGTTAGAGAGCAGGTAGTAGTTGGAGACGCGGCAGTTGGTGGAGGTGCGAACGACCGTGGTGCGGTCCGCGCGCTCGAAGTTCGCCTTCACTATCTCGTAGTAACGGCCGTCGCTGCAGGGACCAAATGAACGGGTAAGATTGTTTGGGAGTTTCTCATTGATCATCGTAAAGCTGCGTATACGCTAGACGAGCCGAGCACGAGCGGAGCGCAAGCCGAGCCGCTCGCTCGCAGTGTCAAGTGTTGACGTGCAACTAGCCTACATCAATCACTCTCCTCGAGCGCACTGCGAGTGCTACGAAAATCCCTTTGTGTTCGTCAAAAAACCGACAACCGCCGAGCACGGTTGAGCACGAGCCGAATGCTCGAAGCGCGCTCGTTCGAGGCTCGTAAGCCGGTCCACACTACACGAATTTCGGCTCCCCTAGTGCTCGGCTCGTCCAGCGTATACGCAGCTGATGTATGCAAATTAAACTATTCATCGGGTAGCAGCAGATGGATATTGAATAAAAATATCAAATGAACATTTTTGAAAATCGAAGAATTTCAGAAGTGACAAACGGCCAGTTTTAATAATCGAATTCCAGTAAGAATTAGGCCATAGACTTATTGTTAATATATAACCTACTACCTACTTATTATATTAAGTAGGCCTAGTCGAGCTTTGTTGCTAAGTTTTTTTTTTAACAATTGTTGCTATGACACGAAGCCAGATTATCCTTACCATTTTTTTTATATTGGAATAAGGATTATAAAACTAGCCAGGTACCAAATGAATCAAATTTCCTTGAGAAAAATATATATGAAGTTATCCAGAAGATGCAGTTGACAAAACAGCTGAGCAAAAAAAAAACATATAGGTACTACGTCTAGTTACACTGAATTAAAAGTTATTTATTGACGGATACTTAACCAACTGGCGACACACCTGAAAGCTGACAATAAAACATCTACATTAACACAAAATAGGTAGAGTTGAATCAACTGACCTGAGCACCAAACACTAGTTTGAGACACTTGACGATGGCCTTCTAACTCTTGTTGTCATGAAGCAGAGGTCTCCTTCCTAGCGCCGCTCCAAATTAGTAAGAACCTGTAGTTTTATTCCACCACCACATCTTACCAAATAGTTTAGTTTGAGACACTACGCGCAGTTTCATTGATTTGTCGCACTATCCGTAAATGGACTGCTTTGCCTGCTCACGCGTTCCCTCCCTCTTACAACCGGGATCCTTTAAAAGAGGCGCAAAGAAGCAACATGCAGACTGGCAGGGTATGAATGGCTGGTGTGGCAGGTAGAACTGCTTTACCAACTATCCTCGCGTCTGGAATTCACCGTCACTTAACAACAGGTGGTGTGGAGACATTTGCCGGACCTATCTATAAAAAATAAAGTTTCTCCTTCCCTCCTGATCCAAAAGAGTAAGAATAGGTAGTTTTATTCCACCGCCACATCTAACACTTTCTGGCTCTTGTCGCCGAAGCGTAGGTTCTTCTTGTCTCAGTTTCAGCCATCTAAAGTAGTGAAAACCTATTGTTTTACTATACCACCAGAACACAACGTTTTACACTAGTGTATCCACTGACCTGAGCACCAAGCACTTTAGTTTGAGACACTTGACGCGCAAGATGTCTATGGCCTTCTGGCTCTTGTCGCTGAAGCGCAGGTTCTCCGGGTCCCAGCGTAACTCCAATCGCTCCAGGTTGGGGCAGCTGTTCGCTATGCCGTCCATCAACTGAATGAATGGTGGTTTTATTAATACTTATTTATCTTATGGCAAGAAACAACAAAGGGGTTATTTAAGAGAACTTAATAAGTCAAAGGTCAATTTGATAAAAGTATAATTTCGTTTCTTCCATTCGAGATATTGCTGCTACAAAATGAAAAGGCGCTTTATATTATATTTAGAGGCTCATAAATTATTCAGTTCAAGATTCAGAGTTTCTGAGTTTACCGACACGGAACAATATTATGTAAATATGTTTCACCATCACTATATATGTTTGTTTCAAAAATTCAATCACTTATATATAATTAAAATTATAGTCTTAAAAAATAACTTTAACATAAAAAGTTAACCACCGTAAAGTAAAAAATAATAAACAATTTTATATTTAGTCAAATTTATATTTGGAGTCGGTGCCATGCCAACCCAAGTAATAAATGGGAACTCCGATCTATCAGACATGCATAGCACAGACTCCCAAACATTAATTTAGTGACTATAATTTTTGTTATATACCTACGCCTCGACATTCACCCCTATTTTCCCACCCTTAGGGAAGGATTTTTGTTTCCAAATTCATATGGGACCACTTCCCTTTCCAATAAAAAAAGAATTATCAAAATCGGATTACTTTGTAAAAAGTTAAGCGTGGTCACACATAAGAAAAATATATATACGCGTCGAATTGAGAACCTCTGTATATTTCGTCGGTTCAAAATAATACCAATGCGTACCTGATCAACGTGAATGTTTACTCCGAGTCTCTCTTGCGTTCCCATGATAAGAATTCTGGAAATGAAAATTACCCACTTCAGAAATTATCTATTACTATTGGCCCGCCCTCGCTTCACTTCGGGGTAGAATTGATCAAAATCCTTTCTTAGCGGATGCCTACGTCATAACATCTACCTGCATGCCAAATTTCAGCCCGATCCGTCCAGTGGTTTGGGCTGTGCGTTGATGGATCACTATGTCAGTCAGTCACCTTTAAGTTTTATATACACAGTCAGGTCATAAGTATTGTCACACAGTAAAAACTTTTCTTTTAAAATGCTGGCCACAAAAAAGTTTATTGAATTCGAATTTCGAATTGTTCATGAAAAAAAATGTATACATTTTTATATTACAAGATATGGCAACACTTGGAGGAAAAGGCGTGCTCAGGCTAAAGGACAAAGTATCCACGGCCAGAATAAATTTAAAAAAAAAAAAAAAAAAAAGGCGTGCTCAAAGCCTCATCCCAATTTGGAGTCACTCAAGACATCCTTGATTAAGGCAGCCGCCGATATTGACATGGACCTCGTTCGTGCTGCGATACGACTGGCCGCGCAGATTGAAGGCCTGTATTCAAAATCACGGAGGTCATTTTGAATAAACTTTATTGTCATAAGAATCTATGTTTTATTAAGTTCATTTTTTTATATAAGTAAATGGTTACATAATGAATAAACTTGTTTCAATTATTTTATATTCAACATGTGATAAAATTTATGACCTGACTAGGTATATGGAAGTTAGGTGCTGGTATCGATTCTGGTAGGATTCTCTAAACTTAAAACTAAATTTAAGATCCGTCTGTCCTTTTCATTCTGTATAGAGAATGACAGGGATACACTGTTGTCAAATTTAAGTTTAGATTGAGAGAATCATGCCAGAATCGATACCACTATTTCTATTGAACTTCATATTGTGATGTGTGTGATAGCTGAAAATAGTTCTTATCAATGATGAAGCGATCACTCTGGCTAGGAGCCAGGTGGAAAATTAAAAAACATATTTTTCTATTTAAATATTTACAATTTGTCTCATAACTAGGTACTATTATTATTCATGTTTCCAACGTGTTTAATAATATTCTGCCCGTACTCGAATCTGCTATTCGATTAAACCCAGGGGCGCGCGAAGATTTCGGAAAGAGAAAGATATTTTGGCAAGGGCGACATCCATTCTTAGGTACTTATGTCTGTCCAGAAATCCGTGATTGGGTCGGTGGTGCGCGAGCGAGACGGATAGAGGGTGCGGTCGCTCACTTGGTGTTGTGCAGTAGAGGCATGAGAGTCTGCCACAGTTGGTCGGTGATGTGCGGCATTCCTGAGAGCGCGAGTCCCGCCAGAGAGACGCCGAGTCGGGACACGAACCGATGAAGAGCCTCGTCTGATAGATTGTCCGAAGCATCAACGTCTAGAGCCATCAGGGTCCTGGCGAGGAAAGCGACGATAGGGTATTTGACAGTATTAAAAAATAAAATGCCAATTGTTAGCATTTGTATTCAGAAGGAATATTAGTAGGGTTTTTTTACTATTTTTACAGAAAAAAATATTCATACTTTTACTAAAAACCCACGAAAATGATAACAGTTTTCTTATCTATTGTCACGCGACGCAAAACGCTTGGGGTTGACGGAGTGTAAAATGATGTCGCATGCTAATAAACTTTCGGTTGAAGTGGCATTACATTGTATCGTTTCACGTTTTAATGACATCCGTGTGACGTACCAGTAAGACGCCATATTGTCTAGAGAAAAGTTTTCGCGGCAACTTGAAAATGGCGCTTTTGATTTAGTTTATATACTGAAATACACAAGATGATGAATATCCACTTTTTCTGACTCCATAAACGTCAGATCGTTTTCTTAAACTTGTCAAATACCCTATTAACACGAGAAAAAGTTTTATTTGTGTTAAAATTCCGAAAAAAAAAATTAACTAGCTATAGTAAAGGCATTGAGTACCTCAGATTATAAAAATTAAGGCAGATGGAACGCACGGAAAACGTTTTGCGTGCCACCTTAGCAAATACAAAATCAAAAGCGAATACCAACTCGCCAGTACGCTAGTAGAAATAAGGTAGAACAAGTGTTCCGTGCGTACCGGCCTGCCTTTAGTTGTAATCTAAGTTTTTGGTCTTATGCCGGTAACAGTAAGTAAATACATACATTCGCACGAATCCACAAAGTAAAGACTGGAAAACAACGATTTTGGAAACTTATTAATATCTATGGCAAAATTCAAATTTTAAAGAACCATGCCCTTCGATGTTACGAGTACCTTCTTTTTAAAGAACTTAAAGAGGCACTTAGTGTCTAACGAAGCATGTGATATATATTTTCTTTCTAATTAAAAACAAAACTTCTTGGTAGGAGTTCTTTCTTGCCTAGTAGTTCCAGATTCCAACCAAGCCTTCAGAACTGAGTCGTTGAAGCCGTTGATCTGGCCGGCGCTCAGGAACCTCAGGTTGGGGATCCTGGTCAGCATGTCTATCAGGCACTCCGTGGACAGATCAGTCGCCGTCACGTCCAACTCCTGTATGGAAGACTTCTCCCATTCCACTTGCATCACGTGATCTGAGTGGAGACCTGGTGGGAACAGGTATTGTTTGTGTTTTTCACATTAACACTAAAGGAATGGATACAATAGATATACAATAAATTGGTGACAAAACTAATATGCGAAAACTGCAAACAGGCTTCTCATACACATATACAAAGATAGCATATCCAGAATAGTCGATCATTCAATATAAGTGTGAGAACCTAAAATAATAGCATTCATTGTTGACCTATATCTTGATTTGATTTAGTACTAACACAAAGGGTTGTAAATCGTTAGTGGCCTTAGGCGCCAGATTGTACGCCCCTGGACTGGCAGGATTACTTAATGTAATATGGTAAAGCCATTTTGTGAAAAACACAGAAATCATTTAATTTTCTGCAAAAGTTCAACAATACAAAGTTAATCATCATAAATCTCACTGCATCCATTCATAAGCAGACAGGTGAGCCGCCGCGATCGCTGGAACAACGTCTTCATGGTGGAGCCTGTCACTTTGTTGCAGTAGTTCACAGCGAGGCATTCCAACTGCGAGCAACGAGATAGCACAATGTATTATTATGCAAGGGCGGATCCATCTTTGGCGCCAGGGAGGGTCATATAGTCGTACTTAATTAAATATTGAAAGTACTTAAATAAAATCCCCCTGGGCTGTCTACAGATGGGGGGGTCATCGGGAACGGCGGCCCCCTCTTGCAGTTCTGTCTGCAAAGGGGGGGCGGCGGAAGGAGCTACAAGGGTATGTCCAAGTAGCCGTCCGCAGCGGACGGGGTGCGGTACGGTGGGCACTAGGCCGCGTATTCAGCCGTGGGGGCCCCGCAATTATTCGGGTGACCCCTGCTTTGGAACCCCGGCTAGGCCGGGAAGCTGCTGGGTGCGGAGTCGTGGAAGAATCCCTAAATGGGGATCTCGCGGCTTCGCATTAGGCAGCGTAGAAGGTATTCGCAGAGTTTTTTAGCGGATATTATGCCGTAAAGCGCCCGTGAGAGTTGCGGGGTCCTCGGTGGGCAGCCACTGGGGGGTTCGTAAGACTTCGGGAGCCAGGTGTGAGGTCCGTTCGGCGGAGTGCCTCTTAAAGGTGTCGTTGTCTGCAAACAGTATTTTTTGCCTGCGTAACAAAAAAAAGGGGGGTCATGACCCCCCCATCTGGATCCGCCCTTGTTATTATGGTATTTTATTCTCGATGGCGCCATAGTGAAAGTTAAGCAACTTTTGCGATAGATGGATGACAAAAAATATATCTCGTGCTCCTCCGTGCTTCTAAAGGCGCGTTAGGCCGCTGCATCCTACGTACTGGGCCTGCTTTATAATGAGCCATGGCTCATTCTCTCTATTCCTCAGGTTTAAACGTGCCATAGCAGGGGGGACATTAACAGGCTGATGATGATGATTTGCATTGGGGGATGAGAAATGAGAACATAATGGAAACCTCAGTCTTCAGAATGTGTGCTGTACCCCTAGCACGAACCATTATCGAATTCGAATAGCAAACCGAAATGTCAATGTCAAATTTTGTATGGAAACTTGCACAGCAGCGGCACAAAGTACGTAAACAGAACTAAAAATCAATACACATTGGACAATGACATTTCGGACTCGATTTCGATTCGAATTCGATATTGATTCTTGCTAAGGGTACTGTTCTGAGGTAAGAGAGTAAGATGGTTTTTGCGGGTTTTGAGTTGATGGGATAACAGAGGAGGAGTCTAGCCCCATCTGATTCTCTCATTGGTCGAGATTGCATCAAGCATTTTTCCCAAACATAAAAAAATATGCCAATCAAGGAGTAAATTAGAAAGTCAGTAAGTATAACTATGATAGGCCGAACGATAGACCAATGAGGATGATCATACCTGGATACAATTAGAGCTAAACGCGTCGATGTGCGAGTCGTCGACGAAGTTGATGCCATACAAGTTTATGACGCGCAGGTTGGGCGTGGCCGACTTCAGCTTGTGGACGTTGATCACCTCGTATATCTCCTCCTCTTCTTCCTCTATCTTCTCGTACGTGCCTGCGTGAATAGATAATTTTAATAAAAGTCCACATCCCAAAGAGTAATTCAATAACGAAGAGATAAAGTTGCTTCTATTAACCGCGACTTTAAATGTGCACCATCAAATTAAAACTCCTGTCCACCCAACATGAGCATTGCTTCTCTCCTCGTCAAGATAACAAAACAGCATCATAGCAATTAAAAGACACAATCTAAAGAAAAAACAAAAACAAAGCAGAAATACCTGGAACACCGTAATTTGATAAACATCACTGTTATTATCACACGAGTTGACGTTGGAAAGTTGTTTTTGGTTTTGGTTTTATACTGAAAGGTTAAAAATCTTGCAATTCCCCATATGCCCAAAAGTTATTTGCTGTCATTAATCACTCACCAATGAGATGCAGGATCTCTAGGCCGTTGATGAAGTTGTATATCTTGCGCATGAAGCCCTCCATGAAGATGACCTCGGATAGGCAGATGCACAGGTACCGCAGCTTCGTGGGGAACGCCTGCATCTCCGAGAAGTCGTGCAGCTGCATAGCTACAACAAAATGTCAGGTCAATATTATACTCGTTCGAAAATTGTTGCTTTAAATTATTTATAATAATTATTATCTATGTAAATAAAAAATCTGTTTTTCGGGGTGTCCTGCGATGATCCGGATAATTTCTATGAGTCCTGGGTTTATACCCCTGATTGTTACTCTGTGTTACTGCGTTCTGTTTATAAAACGAATACTTAGTCCTAGTTTTTTTCAACTTCAATCCTAGTTTTTTTCCAGAGGCGTCTTTACCACGGTAATATTATATATAATATCACCGTGTCTTTACCTAAGGTGCAGGGTGTGAGTTGCACACGGGCGCAAAGTCCTAGGGGGCGCCGAGCGCCGACGCCGCTCGCTACGAAGCCCCACTTGCCGCACACGACGGCCGTGTGACTTTCTTCCTTTCTTCTTCAAATTTAATTTCCAAACAATAGAAGTTTTTATTCAGTTTTGAAATTTGACAGTTTGATTGATGTGTTTTTACTTGTTCTTTTTACCCATTCCATTGTGATCACACGCTTACTAGGGGGCGCTAGGATAATTTTGCACACGGGCGCCACATGGGCTAGAGACGCCTCTGTTTATTTCAATAGCGGTTGGCGACACTAACTTTGACTGAGCTGATTTCGATCTTTATTAAGAAAAATAAAGCGGAGTAGAGGTTGATGGAGTGTATCGCATTTCTCACCAGTACTGAAGTCCAGCAGCATGTGCGTCAGGTTGGGGCACTTGGCCGCTAACTCGTGCAGCACGTTGTGCGTGATCAGCTCAATGGGCAGCTCTATGTACCTCAGCGAGGGCCCGAACCGTATCGATATCAACGCCAGCAGAGACTCCAGAGAACCTAGTGCCAAAGAAAATATGGTAACGGTCTATAATTCAACGTTTTCTCAAATACCTTAATATATACTAACTGCACAGCAATAAAATACTATTGTCATCAACTAAACTTTACGCACATGTAGTAACGAAAAACTGTGAAAATTACAATTAAATCAATAGGGATGATGACTAACTTTTTTTTCTTCGTCTATCAGGCAGGTATATTATGAAAGGGTATGGGACACGTACCTATTTTTTCTTTTTTTCACCTTGCTTTAAGTTTTAATTCTAAGAAACGAAACATAACAAAGATATATTGATTTGAAATGTCGCATGACGTCACGCCTTGGTTCAATTTTTACTTAGAAGTGACGTCAATAACCCCCTCTCCCAAAGTATGACGCGTTTTTCTTTGTCATTTTTTTGATGATTAACATAAGAAAAATATGTGACCATTCTTTTTTTAAATGTAATGGCTCGGTTTCACTTGATCGTTAGCCCGTATTCGGGTGCTCGAACGATATTACTTGAATTCAGGCACCCGAAGAAATATTTACACTGAAAGACGGTATCGGCACGGTAATATTATCTATGATATTATTACCGTGGTATCGGGTAACTAAAACGTAATTACCCGAATACGGGCGTACTCGATTCCATTCATTTGCAGTTAGTCATTTATCCGAATTCCATTGGCACTTGTATTCGGGATAATGACCAAATGTAATTGAGCCATAACTGGCGGACTAAATTGAATTTCGTTCACTTCAATTACCCCGTTATCACCCATATTGCGAGTTGGATTAGAAGACGACAAATTCCATCGTCCGTACCAACTTCTAAACAAATAATATTGATTGCAACACCTTGACTTACAGCCATTGCTAATGTCAACATTTCAGGTATTTTTATTTTATTTTGTTAACATATATTTTTAGTGAACATTTTTGGTATTCAAGGTTTTTAATATATTTTTTTGACCAAGTACCTATTTGTTTCGGTTTATGGGATAACGAAACTGCGAAAATCTGAGAATAAGAATAATCATTTAGTAACTGAAACCTAAAGAACATAACAGAAAATGTCTTAGGTACGGCAAGGGCAAAACTCCTGCCTTCTGTTTCAAAGATCCTCCCGGTGGATCCACTTTGAAAGACCTATCTGCAAATGAAAAATAGCAGGTGGTGCAATCTAATATAATTATGTTCCTGGTCCATCTTAAAACATAACCACGTATTTATTATTATATTATAATTACCTACTTATATAATAAATATTATTCATGATTATTCATGAATATTTAAATCTGGGAACAGACTACAAAATATAATTTGTAGTACAAAATAAAACAAAGGAAATGTCGGTCACTCCAAGAAAAGTTTTTTTCTTATTATGTAATTTTCTCAATGAACAACCAAATAATTAAAAAGAGCACATCTCTTTCCGTTTTTAATATGAATGCATTGCAAAGTTATTGTATTAAAGTAGATTTTAACTCGAATCTTTATTTTAAAGAGTCAATCAAAAATATAACTTTTTAAACGAAAGCTATTGGAAAGGCGCGAACCGGAAACGGAAATAATGAAGACCGAATGATTACATTTATTAATTTACTACGTTCCTTGGTACTCCACTCAGGTATCCAAAAAATGATACCAGCCTACAGATTTCCACTAGATATAGTTTAAAAAGAATCATTGAATTACCGACGTGCAGTCCAGATATTTCCGGTCGTAAACTGACGTGAGTCCACAGGCGGGTGTCGTATGCAACCATTCTCCATCGTTTGCACACCGTTGCCATTCGACATATTTCTCGATGAGTCAAATATGAAAATATATTTAGTAGTACTTTATCCGGTAATTTTTCTATAGTCTGAAAGAAAAAAGAAAAAACTATGTTTAAGTATAGTATATTAATGTAGGTGAATAGTAACTACTCGTATATGTGCGTTTTTTGTTTTACTTTAAAGTTTACTTATCTGTTTCATTTCTAAAATCTAAGAGATTTATATACAAATGACATAAATAGCTATGTTAAATTAACTATCGTCCTGAGGATTGTTATTGTGAAACAATCCTCCTCAGTTTGTTAAATTTTATCTTTTGATTCCTACCAGTTACTCAATAAAGAGTACCTACATATATCTAAATCTTGGCTTAGACAAATTTGGCAGTTTTATATGCATAGTGTTAGTGTTACTCATGATGATTAATGATTTGTATAGATGCAATGGTTTGTCACATTACCGTGTTAGCGAATGGACTTCTCATTTGACCTCCTTCGGTCAGATAGACTTGACTAGCTTCCAAAGCAAGTTGACCCCACACATCAGTTGGTATATCCATTGTTGTGTATTATAATTTGTCACAAGTAACACAGAAAAATAAGAGCGCAATGTGTTTTTGTTTAAAAAAATACACTATTGAAAAGAGTTTACTTTAAGCGCGTGGAAAGTGTACAGCGTACGGATGATTTGGAACGCTGTGGTTAATTTTGGAAGCGTCTGGGAACGTGCGAGTAAGCCAGCGGTGGTATAATTAAATTTTCGTGAAACAATCATTTATTTACTATAATCTAAATAAGATATAAAATACTGATAAATAATTAATGAATTCATAATTTATGTTACTACAACATATACTGCGTTACATAAGTATTAAAACATACTAATTTTTATGTTTTATTTTAAACCTACATATACATTCCAGTATTCTGTATAATTTGGCGGGAAGTTCAAAACCAATTTAACGCTAAGAAGAAGATTGAAATCAAAATTACCATTTATATTTAACTTTCAGTTTATATAGCTATTTTCTATTCGTGATAATAATTTCGGGTCCATGCATTATAAGTTATTTTTTTTTTAGCATTTTAGTGCAATCCAGTTGTTCATATGATAGTTTCAAACAAAAAACATTAATAATTTACTCGAATGCGTACAGTTTGATATTAAGTATTGATGTTTAAAATACATTTACATAGATTTGTCGTGTGAATGAAATAGCAGCATTATATACATAGCCTCATGTCATACACCCCCAGCGGGATTGGTAGAGTATTGTTGGTGCAGTACAATTACATTGCTAAAACCACTTTAATATAAATACCACTCTATGCTCTCATAGTGAATAAATCAGTGATGCTTCTTTGACATTGTTTGGGTTTATATTAAGATTTTGTTTGCAAAATACAAATAGCTACTTACTGACATATCACCTACAACAGTTTCCGAAATTATGCTTTGAATAACTAAATGATGATATTTTTGAGTTTCAATTAAAATTTGTAGGCAAAATAATATCATATAATGAACATTTATCCAAAAGGAGCTGCATATTTGACATAAAAAATGCGTCTCCTAAATACTGTCTGCGCAACAGACATAACTTGGCACACGATGAGGTATTTCCTGAATATATGAGTCATTCGCAAAATCAGGGATGCTTTCCTTACACCAAGTTATTATTGCTTTATGGCTATTTGCTTCACATTTTTGTTTCGGTAAATTTCAGTGCGTACCATCAATATTATTAATTAAAAGATAGCTTTTGATGCATTTATTTACTTATTACTGATAATAAAAAAACGAGCGAGCATTACAGTAGTCGCGTATGATGTGTAACATTTGAAAACTCACCTTATATTAGTAAAAAAAAGAAATAAACCCTACAAGAAAAGGAATAAGCCATTTGAACATTATGTTCTAAAATCAAATCAAATAGCGCGCGCTCTCGCGACTTCCTGTTACACATTTCCGTCCCATTTCACGAAATCTCTCCCACAAATTGCAGGAAAGTGAGAGGAAAGATTTTACACATCAAAAAAATTGTTTAGTTAACAAATTTTAACAAAAATAAAATACGTTTCAATCACCTTAAATAATATGCACCTGTACCTACGTAGCTCCATGGGACAGTTATTTACTGTATTTAAAATCAATGTTTTTAGGGTTCCGTACCTCAATTGGCAAAAACGGAAGCAGTCTATTTGCTCGGAATATACTGGACCGATCAAGTTGAAATTAGGTACTTACATACATTCATATCTATGTCGCAAAGACGGACATAAAGAGAAGTAAATCAATAAATTAAGAATATTGAGCTTTTTTTGGGGGATAAATTTTAAAATTTTAAATGAAAATTTAGCTAACTATAGCGTGTATCAAATGAAAGGGCTCAATTGGAAGGTTTTAAACATTTTGATTTCACAAATGTAAAATTAATAGATTAAAAATTATTTAAGAAAATTGAAGAATTTTGACCTCGTCCTGTACGTAACATATACGTCCGAAATTATACTGCGTCTAAAATTTTGAAAAAAATATGCATTGTAGCTCTTCTTAGATTACAAGATCAGTTTTAAAAAGATGTGTCCCATATAACAGATGTGCTTTTTGACGTTTTTTGCTCGATATTATAATATAGTGCCTAATGTTGTACATATGGTAATATATATGTTGTCTAATGGTACCAAACCTTTATGCGTGAGTTCGATTCGCACTTGGTCAGTTTTTTATGTTAAATGACAAAAAAGAGGGTCCCAGATCATGCACAATCGTCCACTTAAGGGACTAAGTGGGGAAACCTATACCTAACATAGAAGAACATACAGAGTCCCAGTTTTAGTTTATAATATATTCGTACTATATTGATAATCCCATTTTATTATCCTTAAGTGATGAGAATAATGAACTACAAAATTCTATGAAATGTTATTACAAACATCTCTAATCTAGTAGCTTGCTTAAATCAATTTAGGTATTAATAAAAATACCATGTCTGGTATGTATTGCTAGCTACTACTTCCACGAATTTACAATTAAATGTGAATATTTTTCCACGAAGAAAGATTGAACTCACAACCGTTATCGTCAAACTAATTATTTGTATAAACTAATTACAATAAATGCTGTAGATTTAGAATAATGTTATGCCAACACGTCGGCAATATATTATGATAGTTAGAGGTCAGGTCAGAGACTGTTTCTTTTTAATTGAATTCCTAGTCATGTTTTAAACTTCAGAAATTCAAACATACTCAATCTTAAAGAATTATAATTTTAAAAAATAAATATTGGCTATTGAATCATAGAAATAGTATACCTATAGCTATAAGATATGTATATTTATTAACTTATTTGATTTATCTATAAACCATTCAGCTTAATAAGAACACTATTCATCTGCATTATTACCATCACTTGCTTCCGTCGGAAACTAGATGACATGTCATCCCTTGATATTGCGGCTGCCGCGCTGTCCACATTCAGTATACCCCACGAATCCATATTGCTTATAAACACTTAAACAACCACAAACTGGAGCTTCCTATTCACTACCACTTCAACAATTCATTAACAAACTTTTGGCGCGAAATCACATTCAATTCACCAGATTTTCATTATCTTTGAATGTTCACAAGTGTGATCGAAAACGTTAGTTCTGCACCTATAGCAGTACGTATAATGCCGTCTGATATTTAAATTGGCAAGCCAAAATAAGTCCGGCATTTTGCTTCAACTGGGCTACGATGTAGTTGCCAAGAGGATTCGTGTTGCATTCGTGTCACAGTTAGTAGATAGACGTAATGTCCATCTAGTATGTGTCGTTATATCTGCGTCGAGTTAATTATAGGATATTGACATTACTCATCAAATCATGGCAGATCAGATATTCGCTCTTTGGTCACCAAGCCTGTCACTAAAGTTTGTTATGAAAACATATTTCAATAAATAAGTTTCTTTTTTTCTTAAACCTTGATCAGTGTAAGCGGGTTAAGATATAAAAAAGATTTCTGCGTAATAAACGCTCATAAATAACATAGTAATGTAGTATTCAACACATAACATATTGCGGCGCAAAATAGAGCATGTAAATATAGATGTAATTAAACACTCTAGGAGGTGACAGGGATCAGTACCACTTGTGCGTAGCCTACCCCTGATCCCACCCACTATCCCTTGAAGCTCTAGTTAGGTAGGTAGACCTTACAGCAAGAGTACAATACTACAGAATAATGCTTTTATGTTGCATCGGCTGTGCATCCGGACGTTCTAGTTAAAGTGAATTTGTGAATTACCTACCTATTGTGCTATGTTAGCTTAAATTTTTGCTTATGAGGGGAAGTGGACAATGTTTTCTCCCTGCAAACATTCTCGATCGATTCTTTCTTGATTTTGTTCACTAAAAAATTGTATTTTCATACATAAAATATAATTTGAGTCATTCTATGCTTTTGTCTTCCTTATTTCGATAACTAGTGTTTTAAAGAAACTATAACCATTCGGAAAGGACAATAATAATCATTTTTTTATCACAACTAATGACTTCTAATGTGTAAATTTAATTAGCATTTACAAAAAAAATAACAAAGAGGTTTAGTATTAATACTTATTTATTATTTGTGTAAAATTTCTTTTATATATATCGAAATTTCGCGGAGGAAATCGGCGAGTGCCAATGCCCGATTTTTGCAATTTTTATACGCTGATTCCACGGTATCGCACGGTATTTTCCAAAGTTTTTCATATACCTATTTCTCAGATATCTCTTAGTTCGCGTCCGCTCATAAAGATGAAAAATACATACACTCTTATTAGGGCATTTAAAGCAGCGTGGGCAGACCTACTACATGCATGCATGCTCTATAGATAGTATTAGCGGAAACCATACTGTAACCAATTTAACCACATTGATTGCGATATGATATGAGTATTTTTAAATGTTTTTGGCTGCACAAAATAACACACAATAACAGGTACCTACACACATCAAAAGTGTCTAGGGATCAAGCATTTTTATGCGGATTTCTTGAGTTTGAGATGTGGCTTTGTAATAAATTTATGATTTTATAAATTTATATGGATCCTTTTTGGTGCATTTCATAATTTGAATCAGGAACTGTGAATCAAATTCGAGTAAAAGATGAAAATCAGCTGTCAATATTTTCCCTATAAAAACATACAACGCATTGAAGACATTATTAGTGCTACTGTTTCCCTACTACTGATTAAAACCAACGTTATTATGGAGCGGCGACGTCATTTAAGCAGGGAAGAAATGCTCAGAGCCGTGGGAATGATAGAAGCTGGTTCCCGGCAACGTACTGTGGCTTTAGCTCTGAATACAAGTCAGAGTGTTATCAGTCGACTTTGGACACGATACCGAAGCACTGGTACCGTGGCTGAGCGCCATGGAGGACGGTATCGCTGCACCACACGGAGACAAGACCGATACATTCAAATCTTAACTCGAAGAGCTCCAACAATAACCGCCATGATGTTAGCCGTGAGGCTTCATCACTCTTCAGGGAACTTAATTAGCGACCAAACAGTCAGAAACCACTTGCATGAAGTGAACCTTCTTTCCCGAAGACCGCTACGGGTACCACCTATAGCAATGCACAATCGTAGGATTCGATATCAATGGGCTCTTGAACACAGAAATTGGGCAGAAGAACAATGGCGTTTCGTGTGCTTTTCTGATGAGTCTCGTTTTGGTATGAGACCGGATACAAGACGTATACGACACTGGAGAACCCCTGGACGCCAACAGCGATTAAAATCCTGCCAGGAAGTCCATCCTTATAGTGGTGGAACCATCATGGTATGGGCGGGTATTTGGATCGGCGGAAGAACTGAGTTGATTTGGATCAGAGGCAACCTCAACGCTCAAATTTATGCTGAGACGATTGTATCAGACGTCATCGTTCCTCTACAAGTGCAAATCGGTCCCTTATTTCAGTTAATGCATGATAATGCACGACCGCACACCGCAAGAGTTGTAAGACAGACTCTCGCCGCAGCTAACATCAATGTCCTGCCCTGGCCTGCTCAGTCGCCAGACTTGAACCCGATTGAGCATGCATGGGATATGCTACAGAGAAGAGCTCTGCCGAATATGGAGGGTATCCAGTCGCAAGAAGACCTTTTTTTGTTGTTGCAACGAACATGGGCGGCCATTCCACAGCGTGATTTGGATGAACTCATTTTGAGTATGCCAAACCGATGTTCTTGTGTTGTTAGTGTTCGCGGTAGAAATACGGATTATTAATTGTTTAAGTTACCCAATAAAATTTTAGAGAAAACTGTTATTTCAGTCTTTTTTTCGAACTTTTGTGTTAGTGGTTCAAATGTCAAAAATCCCTTTATTAGGAAAATGGCAAATTTCTTTATTAATGCAAAGGTGACTTGGTTTATCGTTACTGTGACAAACGAAAACACTTTATTTGATGAATCCTTAAAGAAAATTTTAATTAATATCAATCAGGAGAAAAGTTATTGCAAAAATATATGTTGATCCCTAGACACTTTTGATGTGTGTATTATTCCCTTTATTTCTGAAGTGAAGTTGCTATACCAGGGGGCTATTCGCCTAACGGAAATACGTTGGAAAACGCTAACGCTTTCGATTTTATTTTGTTATTTCTGACCGCGGAAGGTTTTCAAATATCTCACGCTATTTTTTTTAAATATTGTTATTACCAATACAAAAGAAAAAAAAAGAGCGCGAGGCATTTGAAAACCTCAGGCGGCTAGAAATAACAAAATGAAATCGTAAGCGTTAGTGTTTTCCAAAGCATTTCCGTTAGGCGAATGGCCCCCTGTGCTTAATCGAGTATAGGGATTGGATCAGGCTGAACAATGAGAGATTAATCTATTTTTCCTGTTATCGCAAACGTTTATAGACTGCAGTGGTCTTTTATTGATATAAGTATATTGATCATACTTATATTAATCTCTATAATAATATGTATTATTATTTACTATTAAGCACAATAGTGGTGTCAATTTCTGGTATGATTCTTTAAACGTAAAACTCAATTTAACATCGGGCTCTCCTTTTCATCCTGTTTAGAGAATGATAAAGATATACTGTTGTCGATTCTGGCCTGATTATCTAAACCTAAACTTAAAGACAACAGTGGTGTCGATTGTGGAGTGATTCTCTAAACTTAAAACTAAATTTAACATCAGTCTCTCCTTTTCATTCTGTATAGAGAATGACAAAGATATACTGCTGTCAAATTTAAGTTTAGGTTTAGAGAATCATGCTAGAATCGGCACCAGTATATCTTTATCATTCTCTATACAGAATGAAAAGGAGAGCCTAATGTTAAATTTTGTTTTAAGTTTAGAGAATCATGTCAGAATTGACACCACTGTTGTGAATTTTAAGTATAGGTTTAGATAGTCATGCCAGAATCAACACCAATATATAATAATACAAACAAAATAAAATTTTATTCGTCGTTCTATCTAAATGTACGTTCGGAACTTGTGAAAAATTTTACTTTGGCAACACTCTATAGTTTTTCATTCAAATTCTCACTCATCATGATTTGTCCATTCACTCCACTCATTCAACCGATGTCATTTGTTTTGTTTTTGCTGTGTTGCTGTGCCTCATAAAAATTGAGTTTTTCCGCGCATTTATATAAATGTGCTGGTTAGCGGTGATAAAAATACTTGGATAGACTTTTAAAATATAATCTTCAATTGTGCTTAATAAACAACGAGACACTTCAGAAGGCGGTCGCTCCTAATCCTAAATGGTATCAGTCAGTGTAGATTGGTTCGTCTCAAATAAAGAGAACTTATCTCAGAAATGCAGAATCTCCTGTTTACTGATTGATTAGCCGTCGCTTGCTTTATTAGTTCGTTGCGCGGAGTGATATTGAATGGACGACAGTGCCTCCTAGAAATATGGACAGTTAATTTCTTCCAGATCTCGAGGTATATCGTAAATAAAGTGTCCCTTTTTATTACTAAAAGGTTATCCACGGATAAAAAGAACGCTTTTTAAAACTCAAAAATGAGCGCAACAAGTTCAGTGTTCCCGGGATCGGGATACTTCCCTGAATATATTTGGACGTTCGTTGAAGAGTTGGATGAGCATCCTTGGTTATTCTCTGCTCTTGCATCGGTTTTAGTGGGTTTAAGCGGCATATTGCCGCTGTTAATAATCCCTATAGATGAAACTGCATCATTTAAAGACGGAGGTAAGTTTGAATTTTATATTGTTTACATTACATTAGGTGCTTACAAAAGAAAACTATTTTTAGGAACGCATGTCATTCACACGCGCCAACAATCAAGCGGCATTAATGAGCTCCTTTGTTCAAAATTATCATATTTATCTTAGTTTGTAAATTGTAAGAAGTGATGAAAATTAAAAGAAAATAATGGCTTAACTGTTACAAACTCTGTTTTATCATAACATTTAGGTAATTGTAATTTAGCACACCTTATTATTTAGTTCTGATTTGATATTATTTAAATCTTACATAGTTTTTGAATAAAGTAAAAGAAGTAAGTAGCTATGTTTATTATGAATAAATTTTAAAGTTTAACAATAAAATGTGCCGAGTTCAATAAGTGGGACATAGATAGAGATGTAATTATTAAAAAAAACTTTTCTTGATACATAAACATTAAGATATTTTTGATGAAAGCTTATTTAAAGCTTGCTAAATAATTTAGTAAAAACATATTTTTTTTTATTATGACCATTGTTTATTTATCACATGTTTTCACGCACACACACACATTAAATAAAACTATTTTACAACTAAGTATGTCTTTTATAATACTTTTATACATATCTCTACTTTTAGCTGCATTCTCAAGAGTATGACTTTTTATTACTTTTAATCAGCTATCTATGCTATAAAAAGTATATAGATATATATTTAATAACCATTGTTGTGAGAAAAGAAAATGATACAACATCAACATTCAGTCATCTATTGATATGAAACATGGTACAGTTGTTTTGCAGTTGTTGTAGACATTCAGATCTGTTGATATGTAACAAGCAATCTCTTTTTGCAGTTTTTATTGATATTGGCACCCTTGTCATTTCCCACATTAATATTTTTTTATTTACATAATAACACAGGCATCCGCTAATTTAGTACAATTCCATGTGTGGGAAACTAGCAAATCTTTTCATATTTTTTCTAAGCATTTCATAAAATCTTTAGGGCTTGCCTGCACTGCGATTATTCACCTCATGATTTTCATTCTCACATAATTATTAAATTCCATGAATGGAGTTACACCTATTATGCATTGCGATTAAGAGGACATAAAATTTTTGACATTTCAATGTGGTTCCCGGCTGTGACGAAGGTCTTAAATAAACAACCACATAAAATCAAAATCCATATCCACTTCGCATCCAATTTCCATCAAATCACAGGTTTTAATGCTGCGCGAATTTTATACTGCCAGTACTGCTACTCTTATAAAGATTTAATATGTAACATAATTGCAATATTCCCAGTAATATTTGCTTTTGATTGGTTAATGGACATGTGAGCTTTAGGATATTTGACAAGTCTTAGAAAACAATCTGACGTTATTTACTCATGTTTATGGAGTCCATAAAAAGAATGAATGAATGAATATTCATCATTCTCTTGTGTATTTTTAGTAAAAAAACAATCAAAAATTCAAGTTGCCATGAAAATGTTTCTCTATACATTATGGCATCTCACTAGTGTGTGATGTCACATGACTGTCATTAAAACAGCAAAAGATACAAATGTAATGTCACTCTAACTGGAAGTTTACTAGCGCGTGACATCATTTTAGTCTTCGCCAATCCCAGGCGTATCGGTCACATAAGCATGGAATAAAAAAACATTTCTTTTGAATATTTTTCTAGAATATTTATTAATTATTTGTTTTCTCAGAATCACTGCTTAAAATCAAATTAAATACAGATGATGACAGATGCCAAAAAATAGCCTATTCTTATTGTTTTGCTTAAAGGTAAATAAGCTCTAATGATGGATATGTTACTTTAAGCTCAAGTTTTGCTTTATGAGACTATCAGTAGCCAGTTGTAAGAATTATAAAAACACAAAAAGTACCAATCAAACGGATTTAAAAATCATTGTTTATACAATTGAAGTGGGCGTCTTTAGTGCATTTTTACTTTTTGGAAACGGTATAAATATTGCTTTTTGATTTATTGTTATTTTTTATATCTAGTCATTTACCAAAATTTTTTTGTTCTTGTGTTTGTGTAATTTTTTGTGTAATTACACAATTATATTTGGTGAATCAATATGTACTACTTCATTTGTTCAATACCTACTTCTGTAATTTTTAGTTATTTCTTTGAGGACCAAATATCAGTTGCTAGTTACAGGTGCCACTTGTTCATTGAAATTGCACTACCTTGCGAAACTGTTAAGTTAGGAAATTAACAATACAGAGTTGACATTGGGTAATCTGTGTCTCGATGAAACAGTTGACTAATATCTTTGCTTTTACCCAAAGTTAGGTTTTGCTATTTGCTAAACATTGAGACAAATTATTCTTCCTGGAAGATTTTTAAGATATTAATGGGCTGATGATGGTTGCTTTTGGGGATATCATCCAAAGAACTGAACACCCCGTCCGCCACTCTGCATAGGACTTACCAAGATCAAATGAGTAAATTTATAAAAAGACCTGTGTGACGAGCTAAAAAAATCGACTGTACATTTTTTGAGATTATGGCTGCTTCTTGATATGCCAATGTCTGGGTTAAAAGGGACAAGGTATTAGCTGAGCCTGTACGGTTTTGTGGATGTTGGTCCGTATTCCAGCTGCAGACTCGTTAAGTATCTGTAACAACACATAGACAGACATTTATGATGGCACCAATGAATTAAATATGGGTGTATTCATGTTATATACCTAACTAGGGTTAGAGGAGGAATTTTATTGTGGTACTAGAATTATATCATTTGACTGGTGTCATGACCCATTGCAGATTAGTGGGTGGTAATGACCAACGGCTCGAAGTCGCAGCAGACATATCCACTCGGAAAGGGATCGTCACCGTATTAACGAGCCGTTCAGTATTCTTTCTATGAAACTCTCTACTGCAACGCACACTAATCGGAATCGTAACGTAATCGCCTCGCCTCGGGACAAGCTCGTGTTGACATTTATTCTAAAAGAGCTTTACAGCAAGTGAGACGTTCCTTGCGATCGTTGGATTAAGTGACGCTGACGCCTACGTACTATTTCATTCCTTCAGCTGGTTATGACGTCATTCGCCAGATCTTATTTCATAGCTCAGTGAGCTTTATTGGAAAAACAGCTGCGCTGCTTTAGCTGATAACGTTCTGTTATTGATATCCTATCATGTATTATTTTAATAATTTTCTTTTAGGCGTTCTCAGTAACTTAAAGTCCTGTGTTGTCTGTGAATTTTATTGACTCCTCTGACTGTTATATAAACAGTATATAAAAGGGTGATTTTTGCAAGCGCATAGAAACTGCAGTGATATCTTTTACTTAACTTCATTTTTTTTAATCTCGATCTGCAGTTCATGTACATATCTAAAAAATAATCTACGACTTGTTATTTCAGCTAATAATACACACGTAGTTGATAAACATCTTATCTCGTACGTTTTGGATAAACCATCATGATTACATCTTCAAAATATACCTACTACAAGTAGCATCATACTTTAGGCCCTGTGCGCACTGCGCGGCATTAAATGCAAGAGATCTTCATAATATTCGGAGACAATGGACACTGGTAAACACAGTAAAGCAAAGCATCTCCGAGTTTACACAAAATAAAAAATAACCGAATTAAATCATGTCATGTTTTTACTTCCAAATGTGTAGCTGAATCATTATAGAATACATAGTAAACAATGATTGGTTATGACCACACACAACCCATCCACCCAGACTCAAATGAATAAAGCAAACCAGAGTTCAATACAGAATTCTGGAAAAAATCAATTCCAAGACCTCAGGATGGAGACGCCGCGAGGCAAGCAGTATTTCGGCTACTTACAGACTATTTTATCAAGTATTTGGTCATGAGTCATGATGAAATCAGTTACGGTTGCTACCTAACATTTCAGCATCAATAATTTCAATTGCGAGTGACGTAACGTGCGCCAGTTTATGTTCAAACGTTTTCTATGCTATGGCTGCAACGAAATTATTGGATGAGTCTGATGAACCTAGTCAGTACTGCAGGGTTGTCTGGACTTTTAAACTGAGTTTACAACGGTTCGGTATATCCAATCGACAAGATTTTGCTTCGGCTATATCGTACTAATCTTGCTCTAAGAAATGTACGTCATCATTTTCATTAGAGACCAAGCCACATCTCTTAAATTTACCAGATATGCAGAAGTATATTCAATTATAATATATATTGGTTACAAAGAATTGCAGCCCTTTGATTTACAGTCAAATATAACAAAAATCAATGAAACAAAACTAGTCGTAGAGTTTTTCGTATGTGAAATACTGTGGCGAACAAAGTGCATGTCGGTAGTGACATGTGTCGTACGAACTGGGTAAAGATTACCCCTTGGAAGCTAAGTAAGAGTTCCTAGTTTTCGTAGCTATTGGATAGCACCATGTTAGACATCGATGTCTGTTGTCAAGTACTGAGGGGCTACCGTCTATCGGGATTGCTTTTCCTGCTGCTATGGCTTATGATTTCATTTTGATATTTCTGACCGTCGAAGGTTTTCGAATGCAATAACAATATTAAAGAAACTGAGAGCGATGTATTTCAAACCTGCAGCATTCTGGAATAACAAAATGAAATCATAACCTATAGCAATAGCCAAACCAATCCTGTAAGGCGGTAGGCCCACTCATTTTCATAGTAGTCTTGTCAATCTTCAGACACCTCAAAAGCGGTGCCGACAACCAATTTGCCTTCTGCAACTATTGCTAACAGTTTTAAGGGTTTTCTTTTTATCAGAAGTTCACGCTTTCTTTTTTGTCAAAAGACCAGATCTCTACTAAAAGTTACCGCAAGCTATTTCCATACCGATAAAAAATAATAAAATAAATAAATAATTCCAACACTCACACCAATTAGCCTAGCCCCAAAGTAAGCAATGGTAGGCTGTGTAACGATGTGGATGTGGGATGCTAGGGTAACGGATATAATACATATACTTTACATATATAAGTATATCATATTAAACATCCATGACTGGAGTACAAATGCTCGTATTCATCACACAAACATCTGCCTCCACCGGGATTCGAACCCGGGACCTCTCGAGTCGCCGACATCATGAAACCCGGCGTACAATCCACTCGGCCACGGAGGTCGTCAACCGATAGAACAATGTCCGTCCTATCACGTCAAAATTAAGAGTTAGCTCTGCCAATATGTTTTTACTTACTAAAATAACTTTCTTAGATTTCTAATTATGGTTTGCGATCATGCGTGATGATGCTGACTGCCGATATGACTCGAACAAATCACAATAACATTGTATATTATTAAAATTTGATTAGTATTGACTACATAATACAGTGCATCCAAAGGGACGATGGATAACCTACTTATAGTGTAGTCGAATCGATTGACATTTTAGTACTTTTAAGTAACAAAATGCACTCGATTTAACTGCTCTCGTCCTTGAGTGTAAGACACATAGCCGATGCGGAAACTAGCTCGTTTCCTGCGTTAACTGGTTTCCTGGTTGTTTGGTAATACAGTAATCAATATTCTTTTTCAAGGACTTTGTAAGGATAGCTAAGAAATAAAAAATTACTGCCAAGGTGTTCTCAAAAACGAAGCTTACCGTACTATTTTTAAAAAAATATAGGCTACGTTTTACTGTTGGAAACTATCCCTAATAAACCGCGAGTAACACCGCGGGGCACGCAGCTAGTGTTATCATTACATTAGAGTGCCACAAGTTTGTATGTTCATTCTTTAAATCTGTCTGAAGTTGCCGTTCCAGCCAGTTGCGAGCTGCTTTTGACAGCAGCTCCAGAATAGGACATATTGTATTACTACTTAGAATAGCAAATGGAGCTTTGACGTTCAAAAATTAATAACCAAATGAAAACATTTCAAACGGCTAAGTTTGAAATATTTTTTTGAAGTTATACTTCTTTAGGCGCGTTATGAAAAAATGATGAGAGTGAAATTTTAAGATGCGCGCGCATCACTGTAACACAAAATTTTAACATAATGAAGTTGGTCGCGTTGCGTTACTTTTGTGTTTACCGCACATTAAGAAAATCTACCAACAAAATAGAAATAGAATCTCTATTTAGTGGGTGCTAACGACTGCATTGTGAAGGCCTATCAAAAGTATTTATTAATCTGGAACAACGGAACCAAAGCGCGATTCAGGAGACTACAGCGCCATCTCTTGACCATTGGTGTAGTAGAACCAAAAACCACATCTTTATTTTTTGTAATAAAGTAACAAAAAGTATTTATTAATCTGGAACAACGGAACCAAAGCGCGATTCAGGAGACTACAGCGCCATCTCTTGACCATTGGTGTAGTAGAACCAAAAACCACATCTTTATTTTTTGTAATAAAGTAACAGTTATAGGTATTCATATTTATAATATTTATCCACATGTTTCTAGTTTGTATATTCGGAATACGTGTTTGAGTTTCATACAAGTGCAAATCACATATGTTCTAATAAATTATATTCAGTAGCGATTTTAATTGAATATTTTGATTATTTATTTATTTCTTCAAATTAAAACTGAACTTTATTGACTGTGTCCTTTTCCAGACTTTTTATTAATTTATTGTAATTAATTATTTGCATGCAATTAAAAACTAATTTTAAACGATGCCAAAGAAGGATAACTTCTCACGCGCCTACATAAGTACACGCACCCATTTTTTTTGTTTATCAAACCTACCTTCACATATAACATACTAGCGGCCCGCCCTCGCTTCGCTTCGGTGTAGAGCTGAAGTGTAGACTACAGTTTTTGTTCTCAGGCTTGTATTATACACAATGACATTCATCTATGATTCTTCTTATACCTTCATGCAGTCTCAGCCCGATCGGTTTAAAATTGACAAAGTTTCATACAAACTTTCATTCCCTATTTTATCCCCTTGGGGGTAGAATTGATCAAAATCCTTTCTTAGCGGATGCCTACGTCGTAACATCTACCTGCATGCCAAATTTCAGCCCGATCCGTCCAGTGGTTTGGGCTGTGCGTTGATAGATCACTATGTCAGTCAGTTAGTTTTATATATATAGATTGAGGGGGTATTCAACCTTATTCCATACCACTCGGAGACACAGTGCCACTGTCCTCCCTTTTATCGCATTAAGCACTTTATCAGTATACGTGAGCCGAGTTACATCTGTGTCCTAACAGATAACAATTGAACTCCGCGACATTGCAACAATGTCGCATGTTTTGATGTCTCATTGACAGGATTGCTGCCTATTGGCTTCTCCTTAAAGATGGTGTTACTGATATGGGTAAATCGTGAATTGCATCAAGTCAAGTGTAATGATAATGAAACATGCAGCTATATCATACGGTATTTCGTTTGACGGTAAATATCGTTTTCCGGAAGTACCTACTGCTAGTTTAAAATAAATAAATTTCCCTGATGGTAGAGACAGACTCGCTTTACTAAGGATTCTACTCTGGAATGTTTCGCTGCATGCTATCGGGATCCAACTTAGATCCGTATAAAATTCCCTTTTTTCAATTGATATTTAGTCTACTAGTTACTATTATAACGACATTATAACTATGGGAAAAGTCTGATTTCTGTGCTTGGTGCAAATACTTTAAAACTATTATTAATCGTTACATTGCGATTCATCTGAATGCAATTATAATTTTTTCGTAGAACTGTCAGAATCCAATTAATCACCCGAAAAAATGTAGATCACCAGGATTTCTTCTGAGCGCCAATCACGAGCACTAGATTAAAGCCCGTATTACAGAATGACAACTAAGTGTCGATCTTTACTTGAGTACAGTTATATATAGCACATAGCGATATCCCTTTCTAACTATGCTCAAGACTAGATCAATCACTGAGAATCTTTCTATAATACGGGCCGAAAACTGATTGAAATCCAGCACTTGGTGATAATAACTGATTGCTACTCAATGATTTATTTAATTTGGAAAATAAACTGCATTGCAATGCAGTGTCGCGTCTTACCTACATCTTACTATGTATTTAGTCTGTTCGTCTATTACTGACAAGCGATGATGCGTGGTGCGATCTGTGCCATATGTCTTCCATAAGAAATGAGACAGATTTACTAAAACAGTTATTTTTAAGACACGTTATGAAGTTAGAGCAGTGCAGTGCGGCAGTGCCGGACTTCCGAGCAGTCATTGCTCCAAAAGCCTATTATACCGAGGTAATAATTCACTCCAAAATCAATAATTTTATATTAAGAGAAAAATATATTCTAATACACTCAGCTGGGCCGCTTTTCGGAACATACACGATGTCTTCTTGTCAGAAATACCTCAGTGCCTGAAGACGGAGGTCTTCGAACAGTGCGTTTTGCCAGTGATGACATATACGGACATGAAGCCTGATCGATGTTGACTATTAGTTCAGTCAATGAAGGCAAAAATCAGCTACAACCTCCGATTTCGTTGAACCTTAAAAACCTTATTTAACAAATTTTGCTTAGAATTTCTTTCTCTATCGATTCCTGGAGTTATTTTTATTAAAATAATTTTCACCCCCGGGAAGGGGTGGCATCTACCCCCAGGGCAAAAGCGCAAGTTGGCACCATATCACTTTTGTTTCTTAAGGTATCCTTCACCTACTCACCAATTTTCATGAAAATCGATGGAGATTCAACGAAATCGGAGGTGAAAACCTTCATTGACTGGACTATATGAGCCTCATAGAAAGGCTCAGATTCGCACAGCGAGTGATGGAGAGAGCTATGCTCGATGTTTCTACATGATCGAATAAGAAATGAGAAAATCCGCTGAAGAACTAGAATAACCGCCCTAGGTCAGCGGATCGCAAAACAGAAGTGGCAATTCGTGGGGCACATAGTTCGGCGGACAGACGGCGGTGGGGGTCCCAAGGTACTTCAAAGGCGATCTCGTACCGAAAACCGCAGTGTAGTTCCTACTAGGTGCGGAGAGTGCAGGACCATAGTATATGGGAATCCCTTGAGGGGGTCCTTGATGCCCAGCAGTGTCCAATGTCCACTGCATCGACTGATGATGATGATGAATAAAATTAAAATAATTCAGCTAAATCGATCACGAGCAGTTCATATGTGTTGTTTCGTCATCATGTCTGATACGAAGTGAGTGTTACCTAAAATCAAAATCAATATTAATTTATTCAGTTTAGGCTTTAACAAGCACTGTGAAAGTCAAAAGCTACCCCCCCCCCCCCCCCAAATCTAAGGTCAAATTGAAAAGTCTCAAAAATTTGCCATATAATCTATCTCCTCACAGCGATAAATTTTGCTGGCATCTAGTGGTGTTTTTATGAACTACGTACGATGGCCAAAATAACTTGTAAATGACATCTAGTACTAGTTTAGAAACAAGGAACCGAACTACGTAGTTTTAGTAATCAAAACCTACAGGGTACTTCCCGTGAACTTAGAATCTTGAAATTTGGTACAAAGTAACGTCTTATAGTACAGATAAAGGAAAAATTGCGAATTACAATTTTTCCTTTACATCATTTAATAAAAAATGTTTTTGAAAATTCAGGTGTGTACGGAACCCTCGGTGCGCGAGTTTGACTCGCACTTGGCCGGTTTTTTTGTTAGTGTAGTGAGTGACCCCCTCCAAAATTTCAGGCTGCGACCGCGCCTGCAGTGCCGTCAAATTAAAAGCTGACAAACTTATAAAACAACTTACAGTACAAAAGTTATCCTTGTTAACCGCAATGTCAACTGTTACATAATGAAAAAAAAAATAATAAAACAACTTATGTACGTAATGTCAAAAACGTAACAAATAAATATACACAAGCTCCGAAATATCCAGTAAACAATTTTCAAAATACATAGGCAAGTTTAAAAAAGACACTAAGTGTAGGGTTCTCTTCAATACTTCTCTTGAAGAGTATGAAAATTTTCTGAAGGTAACAATTACGACCAATGCCAATGACGCCAATCGCCTAGCGGGATTACAATGCTATCGCTATCGCTAACGATTTCATTTTGTTATTTCAGACTTCGCCGAAGGTTTTCAAATGCCTCGCGCTCTTGTTTTCTTTGGCATTGGTAATAACCATATTAAATAAAATAAGCGTGAGGTATTCGAAAACCTTCGGCGGTCAGAAATAACAAAACGAAATTGTAAGCGATAGCCATAGCAATTCCGTTAGACGATTGCCCCACAGGCAGTATTATCATTCACATATTTTTTAACAGTATAATCTATGTCAGATTAACGTGTAACCCATCGTGTTGATAAAATATAGTTTAAATAAAATTTTAGTAGCTGATGAAGACTTGATGTTGTGTTTGAGACTTCTAATAAAGAGCCCACATTCTCATAATCGGCGACGAGATGTTTAAGACAGAATGGCCAGCTAGGAGGATGGAATGTCAAACCAGCTAGGAGGATGGAATGTCTAACATACCCTATCGAAACGACTACGTCAATCTGACTTGATTTTCTCATCATCATAAAAAACGAAGAAACAACACAAAGCATCAAGTTTCGAGGTTGCAAATACCGATGTTACGCAACTATTTCTAACAAAATCTTATTAGATAACGTTTAAACCAAACACCAATAGTTTTTATCGGGCAATCACTACAGACGGTACATTAAAGATATGCCTAGGTGTTATCCTCATGATTACAACCAATGCCACGATAATAGAAATGATGTTTATGAGTGAAATGACACTTTGTAACTTGTTAAACTTTGATAACATCTAAATCTACGAACTCGGACATTGATTGAACGAATACATTTGATTAAAATTAAGTATTATTTGTTTTAAGATGTTATTAGAAAAGGCTATATCAGTTCCACTGAACATATTTTTAGTACAGATGTACTGTGGAATGGACATTTTATTGAAAATGATAATTTAGATAAATGAAATATAAAAATATGTAATAAATGATAATTTAGATAAATTATCATTTTCAATAAATTGTCCATTTATTTGGGTTAATTTTGATATGCGCCCACCATAATCTATACCAGTGTTTCCTAACCTTTCCAATACTGCTACCCCTGTAACCTATTAAGAAAACAGATTTTACCCGGACTTTAAAATGTTATCATCAGCCCAAGAAATTCCAATTTGGCCGCTACATCTTCGTCTTCAATAATATCATAATCAGGAAAATATCTCGCCCCGCTTCCCACACTCAGCACCCCGCGGGCTCGCTAGCAAGAAGGAGCGCATGCTCTATTTAGTAGTATTATTATATAGTATTTTCTTATTATTTAGATTTAACCATGTAATTAGGTTCTTTGTTACCCCCGAAGTATGGTTGATTTACCCCCGGAGGGGTAATTACCCCCAGGTTCGGAACCCAGGATCTATACTGTCTCGATCTTTTGTATGTAATGAAAAAAAATGTATATCGTAATAACAGTCATATCATATACAAAATAAACCATTAGACTAAATCCGAGTCTCGATCGCGTGTTTTGCCCTACACAATCAACTAAAACATATCAACATTCAACAAAACCGTCTACGTAAAATAGGTGTTTTTGTTGAAGGTTTTCAAAAATCTTTTGCTAAATACCCGGCTTAACATAGACAAAGAAGCTTAAAATTTAAAAGCTTTACTCAGCAATAGGAATTAACAACAAAGAAAATTAGACAGACAGACGACTCCGTTTGTCCCAATTTTTACAACTAAAATTGAAACATAATCCCCAAAAAAACCCTTTTTATTTTATTAAATACTAGCAAACCCGGCGAACTCCGTTTCGCCACCAGATGGCTTCGTTTTATGTAACATTTCGTTTGGTGATTAAAAGAAGTTTTTTTTTAATTTTTCCTGAATTTTCTTTGCTATAAACCTCACGGAGCCCGAGACCTTTCCAATGAATGCAAAACCGTGGAAATCGGTTCGTGCGTTCTGGAGTTACAGCGTCAGGAAGGAAAACCCGACTTATTTTTATATAGTAGATTATATAAATTATTTGCTAAACTAAAAAAGGTTTTATTTTTAAATATTATAATATATTATATTATTATTATGTATACTCATGTGGGAAAAAAAGCTTTGGACTAAGTAAAACAAATCATTTGACGTTGAGCGGACCCATATCGTGAGGCCCTGGTTACGTCCCTGCACGATAAAACACAGATTGTAATCATAAAATTCACACTCGATAAACTTGATTTGATAAACTGTATTAACTAACAGTTTTATTAATTTATGTTACTAAGTTTACAAAGACTACTGTTTAATTGTATGAAACAAAAAGATTTTTATGACATTAAACAATCTAATTGTTTTAATAAATACATAATATTGAGTATTATGACATTACGGTTATATAATTGATTACTACCAGTTTATTAGCACACGAGTAAATAGTATCACCACTGCTGGAGGGTAGAATCAAATAGGAAGATCGGGCCGTAACCCACTACTTGCGTGGGCCTAGTGTAAATAGTGGGGATGCTTCACTATTCACTTGCCTTCCGCAAGCACAAAGAAGTTTCGAGTTAATTAATTTTTAGTTATCCAACTACATCATAGCCTACACTATAGGCGTCATGAAATGAAAAGTGAGCAGCTGGATTTTTTAAAGTTACTATCACTCCCTGTACTCAGTACCCAGTGATTGAATGATTTTATGGCATGAAAGTCTGCACAGCATTATAGTAGCGCTATTTAAAATTATTCTCTGTGTATAAATATACTGCCAAAATCGTGGTTTTTGCTCCCCCCAGTTAAACACTCGCTGCCTGACGGAGCTAGTTGTTGCCCCCCATGTAACATATATATTTACACCACTGCAAATGAAAAGGGTTATAGTAAATGTTTTTTTTTGTTGCAGCTGGCGCGGGGACGCTGCGTGTGCTGCTGAGCTTTGCAGTGGGCGGTCTATTGGGCGATGTGTTCTTGCATCTGCTGCCGGAGGCCTGGGCGCATGACTTGGCCAGCAGAAAAGGTAAGGATTGATAAAAGGCTCTGACAGACGGACTGCAGTTCAACGGCATTTCGACTGCAAAGTTAAAGCTCAACTGCAGTTGGCAGTTATGACCAGTAACATCATCATCAGCCTATTAATGTCCCCATTGCTGGGGCACAGGCCTTCCCTATGGATGGAATAGGAAGATTGGGCCATGACCCACCACGGGAGCCCAGTGCGGATTGGTGGGTGCTAACGACTGCAGATGCAGCCGGGACCAACGGCTTAACGTGCCGAAGCACGGAGGAGCTCGAGATAGTAATTCTTTGGTCACCCATCCAAAACCGACCACTGCGAAAGTTGCTTAAGTTCAACGATCGCAGCCGAACGCGCTAACCACTTGCGCCATCGAACTAACTCCTCTGACCAGTAACAAATCTGCCAATTGTTAGAATGAGTATTTGGCAGTTTATTGCAGTCTAGAGCTTCATAAAGCACTTACAATCTTGGCCAGCGGGCCTAGACATTGACATCGGGAAGGAAGAGTTATTTTAATAAGTTATATCGTACTTTGAATTAGAGTCGATGAGAATATCAGCAGCAGATCATCATCAGCAACCATATTGGTTGGAATTCGAATCTGTTCAGACAGAAATGCGAAGGTGGAGTGAAAAGGTATAAATGAATCTAACGAGAAGGCAAACCAAAGCTTTAGAAATTACAGTCGCTTCGGTCCGAGCGGCATATTTCTTCCATGTCGAAGTAAAATTTCACAAGCACTCCTTACATTGTTGCAGACAAATCTACCTAAATAACCCAAAAGTAATATATTTTACAATTATTTAAACTTTGAGATAAAAAATGCATTTTTATTATTTTATTGCGATAAATTTCCAGTAACTTCATTTTTTATTATAAACACGCGAAATAATCTATTTCTGTAAATATTTAAGCTTCCGTTTATGATATATAAACGCATTTTAATTACCTAGCATAATATTAGGGTAAACCTTGCATACTCAATGGAAAATATTTATTTATTATGCAATATGCGGAGATTATATTTATTTTATTTATAACTTGATATAAGACGTTCAAGTTCACCCCTGTCGGTTATCTAACTTCAACTGAATTACTCGTTGTTCAAATAGTCACATAAAAAATCTCCTCTTGTATAATTCCACAGCGATGGATTGTCATTGGGAATACCGTACTTATTGTTGTATTGATGAAGACGCTGTAACTTTTAAACAAACGTTAAATTGTGTACATCCTGACAACCGGTCGGTATAACGACAGTGCTCTTGTGACTTCTGCTGAAAAGGTCCTGGGTTCGAATCTTAGTAGGGGCATTTATTGCTAGCTGGGTGATCAAATAATTCAAAACCGATGGTCATATTCACAAATATCATTATGCTTCTGAGTCATGATTTTTGGATTCTTCATAACTTATATATAAAATTCTCGTGTCACGGTGTGCGTAATTGAACTACTCCGGAACGGCTCGACCGATTTTCGTGAAATTTTGATTACGTGATGGTCGACCAAAAATTTCTATCTCGTGTTCCTCCGTGCTTCGGAAGGCACGTTAAGCCGTTGGTCCCGGTTGCATCTGCAATCGTTAGCACCCGCCAATCCGCACTGGGCACGCGTGGTGGGTCATGGCCCAATCTCCTTCTTCCATCCATAGGGAAGGCCTGTGCCCCAGCAGTGGGGACATAAAGAGGCTGATGATGATGATGATGATGAAATGTTAAGGGTCCAACCTTTTTTTTTGACAAAATTTTTTGTTTTTGTTTTTTTATGATACATAATACAAAATTACATACAACCCTACATTGTCACCTTTCTACCATCAACCCCTATTTTTTATGGCGGTACAAGGTTCACTGGGACAAGCTAGTAATCCTATATTATATTCCTTAATTAGATTCCATAGCATAGTTTAACATTGACCACAGAGTTGTAGAGTTTTGTCCGGATTTCATTGTTATTATTTAAACGTGGCCCCGATATTACACTTAAATTTATTTTTCAGATTTCTTTTTAAATTTAGCATTTCTACCGTATCTTTATGGCCTTGACCTGAGCGCAGTAGACAAAGGGAATTGCAAGCCTTTTTATCAAACTTGATACCGAATTTGAGTGCCGAAAAGACCGGCGCGGCGAGGCGCTTATAAAAGTAAAGAATGCCACATAGTTTTATGTCTTGGAACGCCACACATAGCTCCGTTAATCTCTTGTTCTTTTTTAAATGAAAAGGAGTAGGGAGCTGGAAGCAATTTAGGCATATGATTTCATCGTCGTTGTGACACCACGTAGTGTAGCCTGCGCCTATGTTAACTAGAAAAAAAAGTATAAGTGTGCCCAAGATTTCAGTTGCACACACATGACAGTATTTCTGATCCAGTCCCACACACAACGGAAATACCTATCCGTTTTATCGAATCGAAACCACGCGAAGCTTGACACGGGGGTGCACGGGGTGCGGTCTGCACACAGGCGCCAATGTAAATATTACGTTATATTTCCTCTAGTAGCGTCGGGTCCCTCAAAAACCGGTCCTGCAAATGCTGTGTGAATATTAAGTTCAGTAACGACTGATCCGTGAAAAAAGGATCTTGTAGAAACTTACGTTCTATGTGTACGCGCCCTAAGTTGCGCCGACTCACTATAATGTGTCAACAACTTAAAACTAAGGCGTGAACAATAAGATTTGCAAATGCAATTCGACCTTAAGCCGCCTACGCATGCCAATGTCTCGTCATATTAATAACAGCGAGAAGGTCAGAGATAAGTCTGATTAAAAAGATATTTGTATGTTTTTTTGAGCGCAGTATACGCAAACGGTGGCTACGGAACGTCATCAATAATTGTACTCCTGTACGAACAATTAGCGTGAGAGCATTTGAATCGCCATCATTGAAACTTACCAAACAGAAGAACAAAGCCCTTTGAAAGTTTGACGATGACGATATGAAACCTTTCTCGATATTGTTCGTACATGGGATAAAGCAGTGCTAATACAAATCCTCCGCTGTTCGCCCGTTCGTTCGTCGGCGTTTGGTGAAGCTCATGAACAGTGAACGGACACCCTCTTAGGGATGCAACATCGTTTTGAAAAACATCGATGTTCAAAAATATCGTTGATAAGAGCGATATATCGATGTTATTGCTGATGTTTTTTTTTATTTTTAATAGGATGCTTCATTGAAACAACAATACCGCTCTATTCGGTATAAGTATGCTCGATGCATAAAGGTTAATAAAAATGAGAATAACATGATGGTAAATTAAATTATAACAAAATGATTCTCATCATTCAATTAGGCAAATAAACAAATTAATATGAACTATCAGTTCACAAGCTGCTTCAATCAACAAGCTATTCGTTTTGTTTTTTTTTAACCTTAAAATTATACGCTTAATTTTCACGTACCCGCCAACAAAAACCTAAAGAAAAAACAAACCATCAAAACCTAACTCCTTTATAAATTAATTCAACAAGTACATTACTCACCCAATCAAGAAATCTAATATGTGTATAGGTATGTGGTCAAAGAATCAAATTATATTTAATCAAATTCATCTACGCTTTACGTGTCAGCACAACCATCTAATGCGAGCGAACGTCATAGAGATTCCGAAAATCCGACCAGACAAGAACGATGTCGATGTTTGTAAATGTAGTGAACGATGTATCGACGATATATCGCTCATCAAAACATCGATGTTAACATCGATGTTTATGACCGATACATCGATGTTTTACAATCATCGATGTATCGTTTGCATCCCTACACCCTCTTCGCTTTGAAATAACATATCAATGAAACAATGACAAGCAATTGTATTTTTTTTTATTCTTGTCTGGATCGGATACAATGGGTCGCCTGCCCATCGCATATAATAATTTCCGATAGTAATTTAATTTTAAACTCGCCTGACTTTGTTTATCATATAAGCGTGCTTGGACATTAGCCTCAGTAATTAGGTACTATTTTTCATCTACTCCTAATACCTAATCCAGCAAAGTAAGATAAGATAATTTTATTTTTATATTTAAGCATATATATGTTTAAATCTAAAGAAAATTTTACTATAAAAAAATGCACTGTTCCACAAACCACGTTCCACGGGACGTCTGAATCCTCGACCCAGAGAAGATATTAGATTGGCTACTGGAAATGGAAATTATCTTACTATAATTAAAAAGTGGTATACTTTATTCATTATACGTTTAATGTGGTCATGCGTGTGGCGTCAGAACCACCTTATCATCATCCTTTTAATGTCCCTCTTGTTGGGGCACAGGCTTTACCTATGGATGGAATACGGAGAGTGTGCCCAGTGCGAATAAGTGGGTGCTAATGACTGCATTCTAGCGTAAATGATTGTTCTCGCTCTGCAAAACATCGAGCTGCATGGCAACGCATCGCGATTGCATCAGTGGCACAAGAATCGACCGAGACATGACCACGACTACTCTGTCAAGAGTGCACGACTAGTAAGAAGAATGACTGCAGATGCAGCAGGGACCAACGGCTTTACTAAGCTTAAATCGAGATAGAAAATTTGTGGTCACCCATCCGAAGACTAACCACTGCGAAAGTTGCTTAAATTCAACGATCGCAACCGGACACGCTAACCAATTGCGCTATTGAGCTCCGCAGAACTACCTATTACGGACGCACGGTTACTAGGGAAGTAAAATACACTTGTATATTTTTTCACTAACCTTTCCGGAACTGAATGAGTTTGTTTGCTTGTTTTTATTTATAATCTTCAACTTTTTTTTTAAATAATGGCGGCGCACCCTATACAAGTTGTTGTAAAACATTGAATTTCCTTTGAATACCTACTACATTGGAGTTTTGTTTTGTTAACTTCTTTTTTGTATTTTAATTTTTTTTTCAAACAGCTCGCTAAGTAAGTTGTTGTTCAAATTGAACTAAACTTCCTAAATAAATTAAGATCAATCGAATGGAATTGCCAACAATGCCTTTTTCTTTTAAAGTTATTTTTTCTTTAATTATTTTTTTTCAACTCTATCGCGCTTAGCTATCTCGCTCGAGCGGTGTTTCAATATGAACCACAGATATAAACAATAACAATTCCATTGTCAAGTGTGTACTGTCGCAACTATGTATACCAAATGACACACGCGCCACAGTAGTTTTTCCGCGAACCAGCTAGCGTCTCATTTCTAATGCCGAGGTTTTGTGTTCACAAGTACCAGCATTTATAAATTAGCACCATGTGCCGTAGTAGATAAGGCTCACTATTTAATTTAGTTTGTAGTTTATAGGTTTTGCGTTCCAAGCTATCTGGCGTCTGTCTGCTGTAGTGGCTTCAATAGTGAATCAGTTGTGTTTACATAATTATTGTAATGTGTGTGAGTGAACCCGTTTGTAAATAACGCCGACCTCGGGGATCTGGTTTTGATAACGGGTTTGCCATCTTCGAGGTCCAATTTAATTCTCGGTAAATATAGATTGAGCTTGGGGAACTCGATGGAGCGGTGGTTAGCGCTATCAGTCTGCAATTGTAGAAATTATGCGACTTTCTCAAAGGACGGATGACCAAAAGTTTACTATCTTTTATGTTGTAAGTTTACCAGCAGTGTTTCCGGACCAATACGACCCAAAAACCTTCAAAAAAAGAGCTTAATCCTTCCTTAAAGGCCGGCATCGCATTTGTGATACTCCTGGTTTGCAAGTGTCCATGGGCGACGGTGATCACTTACCATCAGGTGAGCCGTCTGCTCGTATGCCCCCTACAACGTAAAAAAAAAACTGAAGTTCCGTGTTTTGGAAGGAATGTTAAGTCGTTGGTCCCGGCTGGGTCTGCAGTCGTTAGCACTGCGCTGGATCTAGGTGTGTTAGGGCCCGTTTTTCCGGTTCAGCCCGTAGCCTGTGACCTAAAAAGATATTCTGAATGATAGTCTGAATAGTGATGATAATGAATTGTAAATCTGTTGTTTCTGATTTCCATCACACTAATAAAAATTATTGATATTAATAGATAGATGTTTTGGTATTAGGCTGAATGTATAATATAATTGCAATAGTAAATTAATAATCCAGTCAGACACTGTTAGACGCGATAATCGCCGATGACCTAACATTATTGTTTTCGGATCGACCGATTGTTTGGACAACCTGACACCTCGGCCGAGTGGACTTTTGTGTAGTAATATTTCATGTATATTTATAAATCTAACAGTTTAATACATAAAATAAATATCATATTAACAATATTAAGGTTTCGACCTTCATCTTTTTCAGAAGGCGAACACGTTTCCCTAAAATGTGGTCTTTGGTGTCTCTTCGGCATGCTAATGTTCATAATAGTGGAGAAACTCTTCGCCACCACCGAAGAAGAAGATGAAGAGGAGGAGGAGTCGCCGGACAAGAAGCAGAACGGGAATATAAAGCAGATAGAGATAGAGGAGATTGAGAAGCTTCTACAAGTGGAGAGGAAACAGAGGGGCGTTAAGGGGCCAGGCCTCTGCAATGGGAGCGTGACCGCTGAGCAACTGTACGACACGTGTGTGTTCAATAATAATACTAAAGGTGAGAATTGTGTTTATAAGAAGCTAAATGAAATATTTTGGTGGATTGAATCATCATCATCAGCCTATTAATGTACCCACTGCTAGGGTACAGGCCTTCCTTATGGATGGAATAGGAAGATTAGGCCATAACCCACCACGCGAGCCCAGTGCGGATTAGCGGGTGCTAACGACTACAAATGCAGCCGGAATCAAGGGCTTAACGTGCCTTCCGAAGCACGGAGGAACTCGAGATAGAAGATTTTTGGTCATCCATCCAGTGACCGACTACCCGCGCATCGAGCTCCTATTATCCATATTCGGTGGATTGAATAAGGAACGAAAATAATGCATCGGATGAGTCGTCATAGGATGAAAACAGAACAACCCAAGCTTTTCTCTGCATCATTATAATTTGATTTCTTACTAAGCTTGTACGAATTTGGATCAGAGAAAAATTAATTAACCAGGGGTTACGTTACAACTATACCAATTATGGAAAGGTTTTATTTATTACACAGTTACTGGTATTTCACGTAGGTGTCATGTAAGGTAGAAGTTACTTCTTCAAACGGACGCGGGCGTTCCAATTCGATCCCCTATTTCGTCTCATTGTTTTTTTTTTACCACAAAATATGTTCATGTCCTTCTCCAAGACCCCCATTATCTCCATAACAAAATTCTGGCTTAAGCTTAGATGTGAATTAAAATTAATCATATAGAGTAAATTTCGTATTTGTAATAAAATAAGTACATGTGGCACTTATATTATAATACCAGACTGATTAGTTAGTACTTAGGTCAACGTTGAGTAAGATACACAGGCTTGTGTCGGCACCATTTTTTGTATACCTACTGTACGTCTAAAATATCAAAGTTAGGTGTCATTGACGCAGCAATATAAAAGCAATAAATAGCATACTGTAGATGGTTTTAGCACAATCTTTTGTCCTAAATACTATTAAGTCAGTATTCCATTAAGCGTGCGATATTATTATGTCTATTGAAATAAGAGTATAAGTCGCGGCACGAAACTCTAGCGCTGACCGTTATTGCATAGAAGTAAAAATTAAGATGTCTTGGGGGGAACCGAGGTGCGCGGGCGGGCATACGTTGCGCCGATTGGCTCTTCAGTCGTACCCATGCGCAGCTATCCCCTCCGCGTTTTGTTCAGCGCTAGAGTTACGTGCCGCGACCTGGAAGCCTACTTTATTTCAACGAAAAACGAAATTTCGATCGAAATATCGCACGCTCCTTACTCTGTTTCTATTTCATTTCGAAAATTCGTTCGTCCGAAAATAGTTTGACATTTAAATTCTCTAAGCCTACTCTAATTCACAAAATTTTTGAACTAAAAGTTATATTTGACAGATAATTGTTCGAAATTTTACCTCAAATTGACGAAATGAAAAGTGTTACCTTTTCATTTTCGTTTTGGGCTTTTTGTTTAAATTAAACCTAAAATTACTACTAGAGTATTTTTAATTAAGGCTGCTTAGTGTGAGGAACATTTTTTAGTATGAAAAATTTACAAATAAATCTAATTTTTGTTTATTGTTATTTTGCCAATACTTCAAAGTGCTACACGACAAGTTTAGGTTGACATACATGCGATTGCATCAAATCTACAAATTAGTCGGCTAACACTGTCAAAAGAGATTGTTTTAATGTAATCAAAAATGTTGTCATAAAGTAATATTGTTTTGAAGTAAAAAACGTTATCTAAAAAGTGTAGACAAAAAGAACTCACAAACATAACTCATTCCATTCGTTCACGATAATTGTCTGTGATTCAGAACTTTATGTGCGTGTTCGAAGATGAAATAGAGTAGAGTCACTGGCGAAATTTCGTTTAAAATACGTTCGTTGCCGAAATTTCGTTTCGGAGAAAGAGAGTAGAGCTCCTGTAATGTGTCATTGCTTTTAGGCGAAGGTGGATGTTGTAGCAGTACATCTGATACTAGAGAGGGGAGATGCGGCGCTGGTGGAAGGTGGATGGGTCGCTGCCTATTGAGGGAGGCTCGGGATAAAGCCACGCGAGCCAAGAAGGAGAAGAGCGATAAGAAAGATGTGAGTATACGGATAGCATACTACAGCTTTGATAGGTCTTGTAGGTAGGTATGTAGTACAGATTAGGGCGGAAAGATATTGAACTGGTGAAAGCTGTGTGGGATGATAGTGGGGTCTAAAGATACAGGGCTGATTGAAGCTAAATGGGTCTCTGTCTGTTAAGGGTAGCTCAGGATATAGCCACGCAAACCAAGAACGATAAGAGCGGCAAAAAATATATATAGCTGATGCAAGGGTCAAATCCCACCAACCACCCATGGCCTGACGAACCTTCTTGGTTATGCAGGCCGAAGCAACGGGAGATACGCCCGGAATGGCCTCTACCGCGCGTACTTTCTTGACTCCCTACAAATTATTCTTTATCTATCTCCTTGTCCCTATGGTCCCTCGCCCCTTTCTGGGGCGGACGAACACGAAACGCCTTCGTCGCCATCCCAGCCGTCCCGTGCCCACTCTGAAGTGGTACCGCTGGCTCCAAATTGAATAGTCCTCTTCTTTCTTCGCCTCGGGTCTTCTTTCTTCACCTCTCGAGTCCACTCCGTAGGGGTGTCCACTCTGAAAAAACATCGATGTATTTTTTGATTCGATACATCGCAACTATACATCGATGTTAATCGATGTATCGGATGAAAACATCGATGTATTTCAAACATCGATTACTTTTTCTTAAATTTAAAAAATTTTTGCTGTCTGGCAATAGAATATTAGAAATATATGTACTTAAATCTTAGTTTGTTTCACAAAACCAAAGGTTATTAAATGTTTATAAACATAGAAACTCGTAGTTATTTTTTATTGTCACTGCACTGACTCTTGCGCAGTGCTGCCAACATCGGAGCCATATCAGAGAATTCGGAATGCTTTCATAACAGTAATAAGTAAAATTTTAGTAGTCAAACTTAAGTTTTTCTTTACTGAGGTTAAACCAAAAAGAGGATATTATCACTACGTGGTCAAACTGTATTACCAATTCGATGTTTTTTTAAACATCGATGCATCGAGTATATTGAAAGCTTTTTAAAACATCGGATCGATTCGATGTTTTTCATTGCAATCATCGATGTTTTCGATGCATCGATGTATATCGAATATCCCTACCACTCCGAATCTTGTGCCATCTACGCGCGAAATCCCGCAGCCGCCTGAAGTTCGTCTCCGATCCCACAAGGTCGCGATAGTAGACCGGCCCAACCTCGAGCACCTTCACACAGTCCAGAAGTTGTCTACGCGCCTCCCCGTAGAGCTTACACTCCCACAGAGCGTGGTATGCGTCTTCTACTTCTCCCTCCCCGCAGTAGCATAACCCCACCTCCGCGAGCTTCATTCTGTGAAGCCTACCCCTGAAACAGCCGTGTCCCGTCAACAGTTGCGAAGTTTCATAGTCAGGCTCGACCCAATTATACTTGAGTCGGGCCGGGAAAAACCGATATAGTTCCCTCCCCTGTTCCGATGTGTCCCAACGTCTCTGCCATTCGGCATTGACAGACTCAGTGATTCTGAGTTTGGCGCTCCGAAGCTCCTCGATGGTAACCGCGGCCTCGCGTGCATCGCCTAGTCTGCCTACCCCAGTTACCTCGAGGTCGGCCGGTAAAACGCCAGCCAAGACCGGCAGAGCGACAGAACTCGTCGACCGGTACGCCTTGGTCAGAAGGATCAAAGCGGGTCTCTAGGTGCGCAAAAGCGCACTACGCACAACGTGAAGGGACGCGCGCTCGTACCAACATGCCGCAGCATACGTCACCGTGGCGATGTAAGTGCCTCGGTACAGAACCTTCAAGGCCTTGTACCGAACTCCCCAAGAAGCCGCCGATACTATCGACATATTGCCGAAGCAATTTGCCGCCCTATCGACGCCGCATGCTGCGCGAACGAGAGACTCGAGTCCACCGCCACACCCAACACGGTGGTCGACGTCACGCTCCTGATTTAATTCCCCCGAACCGGATGATGGGTGACCGCTGGAATTTCCCCCTGATCGTCATAGTTACAGACTTTGCAGGAGAGAAGTCCAGCCTATTACAGGCCCCCCATTCACCGACGAGCTGCAAAACCGTAGAGGCCGTGGCCTCTATGCTCGCCCGGGCTCCGGATTCAATCAGGATCGTGACGTCGTCGGCGTACGCCACCATGCTTACCCCCCCGGGTAGTGGCAGTCGAAGCAAGTCGTCCATCAGCACGTTCCAAAGCGTAGGTCCCAACACCGATCCCTACGGGCAACCCATCGTCGCCGCCTTCCACACTACCCGATCACCCACGAACAAGCCCACACGGCGATTGACGAAGTAATCCGCCAACATCCTAAAGATGTTAGGCGGACATCCCCGCGTTTCACCTTGAGCAGGATCATGGGCTACCAAGCATTATCAAAGGCCCCAGAGATATTCAAAAATACCGCTTGAACATACTTCGACGAGCTCTCTCTGGCCACCCTAAAGATTTCCTTCAGGGCGGACACCGTCGACCGACCCCGAGTGAACCCGTGCTGGCAGTCTGATAAACCTCTGGGTATTTGCGGTGCACACCGTAACATTACACGTTCTAAAATTTTACCAAAGATCGGCAACAAAGTGACGGGGCGATACGCTTTTGGGTCGGAAAGCTGCCTGTCGTTCCCTTTCGGGAGAACAATCAACCTGCCGTCCTTCCACGTATCAGGAAATCGTCCCTCTTGGACACATCGCCTATACACTTCTGTAAATTCAATCCCATCGATCCCATCGATACCCGGTGCAGTGTTCGGCAAGTCCTTGACTATCTCTGCAACTACGCTGTCGGTTGGAGGCCGCGCATCTTCTCCTGAGGGTATGAGCGAGGCTACTAACCGCTCTTGCCTGTGGTACTCGCTGTCCTTAGACACATCGTCGTCCGGACAGAGAGCATACATGAGGCTGTGCATAGCCTCGCTCACACTCCCAGCATATCCTTCGGCGAACTTCGTGCCATTAATTACGTTACGGGGAGGCCTAGACCTCCCACTTGCGGCTCGGTAGGCCTGTCCCCAAGGGTTCAGGTTTCCGGAATCTGCGATCTTTCTAAAATGCAAAAGTTGCGCCTCCTCCATGGCCGCCCTATACCTACGCCTATGCACGTGGAAGCGCCCCCTGGCCTCCTCCTCAACATGGCCACCGGCACGGCGAGTCGACTGCCAGACTCGTCTCAACTTGTTGTTGAGATGACGCAGCCGATCAAGCTCAGGCGTCCACCAATCATGTCCTGTGTCCGAATTCCTATTTTTCGCCAACCCCAGCGTCTGCTTCGCGGTGCTCAAAACAAGAGCTGCGAACTGAGCACAGATCGCCGAGGCGGGCCGCTTCCACTTCAAATTACCCACTCTCCCGTGGGTCCGGCGCTCGAAGAGAGGCCAGTCCACACCGCGGTCCCTGAGTCTCGGAAGCTCTTCTGGCAGCTCAGCGCGTGGAGTGCTCGTACTTGCCAACTCGAACGCAAAGGCCAATAGAAGGGGGTCGCTGTCTCTGGGTCTGGTTGAAGTTGTATAGGCCACTATCTGATGAGAAAATTTTGGGATAAAGCCACGCGAGCCAAGAAGATGAAGACCGATGCAAGCATACTGCTGACATATTTAATTGATACGTTCTTTATCACGCAAAATGCTTACAAAAGGAAAGGATGGAAAACTGCATCACACGAGAAAGAAGATTTTACCTGGCCTGGAGTTCCACCGGTCAGTTACAGCCGCTTTCCTGAAATGACAGAAGTCAGTACCTGCTTACTTTTTTCCGTGAACAGGGTTGGTAAACTGACATAGTTATTTTTCAATGTAATTTAAATATATAACTTTTACACCATCTTACTTGTTATTAATGGAGTCTGAAATTGTTTGTACTACATGAATCTTTACTGGCACTTATTGACAGGTTTTTATAAGACAATGTCAGTCGGGTCCGCTTGTAGAAAATAATAAAAAAATCATATCACATCCTAACCATGTATCCTAAGCAGTCCCCGTAGCATGATCACCACAATTTCTTATATATCACGATTTTTATCGCGTCTTACTGTCAAGCTCCATAGTAATTTAACAATTGAGCGTGATAAAAACGTGTCATCATATCGCAGTGCTCATGCACGGGGCAGGTACATTTACTCAGCCATAATATCTCAACTTTGTAATAATTCTTCTACTAATAATAAATGACTACCTATTTTTCTACATTTTTTTTTTAAATTTAGTCTGTCAGTACCTACAACGCGCAATGCATTCGCAATCGATGACCTCCGACCTTTGTGGCCGAGTGGTTTGTAAGCCGGGTTTCATGGTGTCGCCGACTCGAGATATCCCGGTTGGGGCAGATGTTTGTGTGATGAATACGAGCATTTGTACTCCAGTCATGGATGTTTAATATGTATTTCTATATAAATATAGTTATCTATGTACAGTATATGTATTCTATCCGTTACCACAGCATCCCATAACACAAGCCTTACAGTGTTTACTTTGGGGCTAATCTAATTGGTGTGAGTGTTGGAAATATCTAATATATAAAATTCTCGTGTCACGGTGTCTGAGAATCGGACAATATCTATTTTTCATCCCCCTAAATGTTAAAGATGGTCCATCCTTAATTTAATTTTGGACTAAATTTTTTGTTTTTATTTTTTATGTTACATAATACAAAGAAACATACAACCCTACATTTTCACCCTTCTACCACCAAACCCCTATTTTTTTATGGCGGTACGAAGTTCGCTGGGACAGCTACTTTATTTATTTATATTTATTTAATTGTATGGTTATTTGGTTCAGGTCGCCGGCTACCTGAACCTGATGGCCAACTCGATCGACAACTTCACGCACGGGCTGGCCGTCGGCGGCTCCTTCCTGGTCGGCTTCAGGGTGGGGGTGCTCACCACCTTCGCCATACTCGGTGAGGGAATGCATTCCACAGAAATAGGGGTGATGACGGGGTACAGTAAACGAAATTCTAATAAGTCCGTCAGTTAGGTGATCAAAAAATAATAGACACGTATTTTTTTTTGGGCAATCAACCAAAAAATGACAAAGTTATAGCGCGTCAAAGTTTGGGAGTAGGGGCTCGTGACGTCACTGTTGAGTGAAAATTGTACTTGTTTAATTGTAAAACAAGACGTCATGCGAATTTTCAAATCAATATATCTCTGCAATGTTTATATTATGTGAAAAAAAGAAAAAGTACGTGTCCAATACTTTTCGATAATCTACCTGATAAACGAAGAAAAAAAATAGTCATCATCCCTATCGTTTGATTGGCTTCTGAGAGTAACTGAAAATGGGATGATACGGGGTACGCTCGTACTTGCGTCAAATACGACTTGATCCGACTCGACTACATAAGTAACTCTCTTACACACACACATCTAAACATTCAATTGAGCGAGCGAGACAGAAAAGTAGACTTCTACGCATCGCGAGTGTATAGCGGACTACGTTTTGTTTTCTCTCTCTGCAAACGGCTGAATTGTTTTGTTGTCTTTTGCTTGATAACAAATTACGAATATAAGCAAACAGCAAAATAGTGATTTTCGAGAAAAAAAAAAGTGTTACTTGAGGTAAAAAAAGATTTTAAATTATTCTAAATGTGTGTGTTTTTCTTTTTGTATTGTTGTTTTGTCTTTTTGTATTTTGGTGTGTTAACAAAATATTTCTCTCTCTAAAATTTTTAAGTAAAATTTCAACATAAAAGTATAAACACAATATCCTCCAATTTTCTCTGGTTTTAACGTCCTTGTAGGCTTCCAGCCCACACAAAGATGTTACGCCCACTTTGGAAAAAACCTTACAGTCTGGTGTAAACATTGGACCATCATGTTGGTATACATTATAAGGTCACTGTTTAAAGTGGTCACGTTGAAAATTTTCACCGATTCTTTTCATGCCAACATCATCATCACCAGCTGCCAACATCACGCCAGCATCTTTATTACGTTGGAATAATAGTGATATTCGTAGTGTGCGTCACTTCAGATAATCAACTGTCTCAAATTTAAGGAATGTACGGCCATATTGGATTTTCTGATCAAAGCGGGGAGCCCGTCTTGGGAAGTAACCTCCACCTTACCCTACAGACTTCACAGTAAAATAACACTACCTTTTGGTCGTGTTGTGTTTCTGTCGCTGTGTAAGGCCCTTTTCACATGCACACGGTCAGTGCACGGCCGCCATGCCGTGCAACCGTTCTAGCTCTTTCACATGTATACGGCTTACACACGGTCGCCGGCTATGGATGTTGCAGTATTATCGAGAATTTTGGGGAACGACGACGTCTTTTATTAGGAACAAAAAAAGATTCTTTTCATTATCATCTAATTCTTCAAAACTACTATTTAATCCTATACATACTTCTTTCCACGCTTCTTTTGTCTCGTTCCTGTTTTTAAAAGACACGATGGTTTTATCCCATAAAGTAGGACGCGCTTTAACTAGCGAAATCAACACATCAACATCGATTTCGACAGACATTCTGCAACAATCGTCCGTCCGTTCCCTTAGACTTTAGCTGGCGAATGGTATTTGCGCTCACCGTGCCGTACCGCGCTCGTGTTCATGTGAACGCGTCTATACAAGTCCATACAAGACTATAAAGACGGTTGCCGCGTCAAAACCGTGCATATAGTGGATAAGGACGGCTGACACGCGGTCACGGCACGGTCGCCGTGCAATGTGAAAGCTCTCATTGTTGTTCATACATTACTATTTTGTATGTGAAAAGGCACTAAGGCTCCACGGGGTAGGGGATTGGGTGAGAATAGGTAACGGCGAGGAGCTCGATGGTGCAAGTGGTTAGCGCGTTCGGCTGCGATCGTTGAAATTAAGCAACTTTCGCAGTGGTCGGTCATTGGATGGGTGACCAAAAAATTACTATCTCGAGCTCCTCCGTGCTTGGGAAGGCACGTTAAGCCGTTGGTCCCGGCTGCATCTGCAGTCGTTAGCACACACCAATCCGCACTGTGCCCGCGTCGGGTCGTCGCCCAATCTCCCTATTCCATCCATAGGGAAGGCCTGTGCCCCAGCAGTGGGGACATTAATAGGCTGATGATGATGATGATGAAGGTAACGGCGCGGCGCGAGTAATATTTTTTGTATCGATAAGGTGACCGCTAATCATTAGGCGAGCCATATGCTTGTGTTCTCTTTTAACATAAAAAAAAACATGTAATATTTTCTGTTTGCAGTTCATGAAATACCTCACGAAGTTGGGGACTTTGCCATATTATTGAAGAGCGGGTTCTCTAGGTGGGAAGCTGCTAAAGCGCAATTGGTAAGTACAGCTTTGGGGCCGTTCAAGTATTACGTAAGCACTATAGGGGGGCAGGGGGGTCTTCGCTTTGCTTATTGATGACATGGGGGGTGGGGGGTCAAGATAGTCATTACGTCAGCATCATGGATTCGCCATGGACTGAAGACTGTTAATTGGAATTAATATGTATACCAAAATTCGAAAAAAGTGTGTTTAGTTCGTAATAGTACTTATAATATTTGTACCTTTCTCTATGTTGAATACTGTGTCAATAAAGTTTATTTAAATTAATATTATGTGCGATAAAGTGCTCTAACCTAAGCTTATTTAAATACTGCTGCTCATGAAAGCTTATGAAAGCTCATGAAATAATAAAAAAAAACAGAATACATTAAAGGAAAATTGCATATAGGTACCAATGTTTACGTAAGCTAGGGGGGGGGAAGAGCTTTGCTTACTTTTGCTGACAAGGGGAGGGGGGCGGTAAATAATTGTAATAAATCTGATCTGGTTACGTAATACTTGAACGGCCCCTTTTCCTGTTCTAACAAACCGAATATTTTTTTTTTAATAAAGACATTTTGAAATTCGTCATTAATTATACTGCTGTATAGAGGTGGGTCGTCGACGTATTTTTCGTCGACAAAACGAAACCGTCCATCGACTAGTCGATCAACTAGTTGAATTCTTCGACTAGTTGACGTGATAACGGCAGGCTTTAAAGGGTTTATATCAACTACGCGGTGACTGGTCTGCGGGCGCGACGCAACGACGACGACGGGGTCTTTATTTAGTTTACATTATAGTCATTTAAATGTTTACAAAATAAATTACAAATTAAACTCATAACATAAACATTCAATTTAAACGAACTTTGCACTAAATTCGCATTCACGTGTCCCTTGACCTTGACCTCGCAACACACTAATTTCAAATTTCAATAAACAAAACTGCAACTACTTGAGGAAAACCATTATTATAAACCCGTTCATCCTGCACTGCATCGTTTAGCCAGATCCATCGACGTACTCTTTCACGCAATATAAAAATACTCTTACCTTTTCACTTTAACAACTCTAGTTTTAAAAATGAACAAATATCAACTCCCACGCCATATACTTAAGTTTCAAATTGCTTTATTTCAACGAATGGACGAACGTATGGACTTGTAACGGGTAAACCAGATACGTTTACGCGTCGTCGACGCTTTGTCAGTAGATATGAAAGCTGTGGACTCTCAGTTTAGCCGTCTATGAATTCAACTAGTTAACGAATTAACTGTAGACCGTCTATTTAAACCATTCGTTAATTCAACGCCCATCGCTACTGCTGTACATATGTCGTATAATAGGGAATATGTATGATTATTTTTTATATTTTTATTTCTTAGTTTACATTCCCTTAATATACATAGTCAAACTAGTATAAAAAATTTCAACATCGAAAAAATAGTGTAGTGTCTTACAAAAAAATTCAAATAGCTACGTTGCACAGCTATTTATTCGCTCGCTATTTTGGAACTCTTGGTGTGACGTCACAGTCTATAGCAACCTTCAACTTCCTCTGAGACAAACTAAACAAATAAATGTTCGTAAACATTTTTATTAAGATTAAACATGGCCAGTGTAACCAGACTGAATTCAAAATTTCACATTTGAACGTAAAGTATTTTCTTGATCAATACTCTTCAATTTAGTAGTGTTATAATGCGTTCAAAGTTAATAGCTACAGTTTTAGGTCTAAAGTGACTCTTTTTTTTTAGTTATTGTTTCTTATGCGTATAAAATTTTACCTATTAAAAACCATTTATTTTTTGGTTTTGTTTTATGTATCTATGTTTATATATGTATGATGTGATGAAATATATGTATATATATTTTATTTATTTTATGGTTTGTTTACGTTTTTGCTCTGAGCAAGATGAATAGAGTATAGCAACAAAACAGACAAGGATCAAAAAAGTTAGGTGCGCGCGCACATCTCTCTCACTAAGTCTCGTTGGCTTTGACATATCCTGTGATCATGGCGCTTCTTTGTTGATAAGTAAGTCTATGTTACAACCGCTCTCTCGCGTTTCTGATATTTGAATTTCCCACAAGTTTCTCGCACCTTTCAATATTTAATTTCTTGCTCAAAAATGCAAAAAAAATGAGCCTTATTTTAATTACAAGCATATTCCCTATGATACTGTTTTATATGAGGTAGGCTGGTTCTCTAATAGTGACAATAAATACACACGCACACACACATTCCAAGTATTTTAATATACTTGTACTATTGATATTTAAGTTTTTTTCCTGTTATTGTATTATTCTTGTTTTTGTAAGGTTGGATGTAATATTTACTAGTATGTACTCTCGCTTATAATCAAGGGTAGTTCACGATAAAATTGTTTTGTGTAAAATATTCTGCAATAAGCTGTCATTCATACCCTTTTTCTAATTTTTATCATTCATTCATTTTCTCGCTCCCCCTTCTCAAATACACTAGCGGACCTAGTCGTCTTTTAATTTTTCTGATTAATCTCACAAATAACGTGGCTTTATAACAGAATTTACAAAATCGGCTTAGTAGACCCAGAGAGGAGGGTATCCCTACAAGGGTATCACTAACTTAATTCATATTATTAGTATTGATATCGAATCGAAGTGAAATAATAACGATTTGCATGTAGTGTCCCACGTAATTGTAACAACAATTAATAAATTTAGAACCGACTTTAAAAAAAACTGCAAGGGAAAATAATAAGATTTTACCGACTGATATATTTGAAGTAGATACCAAACTTTTATCTATTTTCAATATTAGTATAGATATTGGATCGAAGGATTTGCATATTTGTTTGATTTCCTTCATTTAATAAACGTTTAACATAATGTAATTAAATGTTAATTTAACACATGGGCTATTTTGTGCCCGACATCATAATTTATTGGTTTTGTGTTAAGGCGACTGCGTCTGCTGGGCTGATTGGTGCCATGACAGCTGTAATATTCAGTGGGGCGAGAAATGCCATAGGTAAGTTAATACAAATACGGTATGTATTCGGTATAGCATCATCGATATTCCCATTGCTGGGGCACAGGCACTATGGGTGGAATAGGAAGACTTGGCCATGACCCACCACGTGGGCCCAGTGCTGATATGTGGATCCAAACAGAGGCCCGAGCACGGATTTTTGACAGCCCCGTAATTTATCGTCATACTCAAACTTTGTATGGAAAAAGCTAATTTGCTCTTACGTCCGATATGACGCACCTCCGCGGTGCGACACTGTCACTTATGCACAAAACTTTTTTTTTCAGGATGAGCGTTTAAAACTTTAACATCCCAAAACATACAATATTTAAAGATATTTACGTGATGAAAAGCTTATACAGCTTTAGCTATTCCTTCAAAAAAAAATAAAAAAAAATGGGTGCGTGTACTTATGTAGGCGCGTGAGAAGTTATCCTTCTTTGGCATCGTTTAAAATTAGTTTTTAATTGCTTGCAAATAATTAATTACAATAAATTAATAAAAAGTCTGGAAAAGGACACAGTCAATAAAGTTCAGTTTTAATTTGAAAAAATAATCAAAATATTCAATTAAAATCGCTACTGAATATAATTTATTAGAACATATGTGATTTGCACTTGTATGAAACTCAAACACGTATTCCGAATATACAAACTAGAAACATGTGGATAAATATTATAAATATGAATACCTATAACTGTTACTTTATTACAAAAAATAAAGATGTGGTTTTTGGTTCTACTACACCAATGGTCAAGAGATGGCGCTGTAGTCTCCTGAATCGCGCTTTGGTTCCGTTGTTCCAGATTAATAAATACTTTTGATAGGCCTTCACAATGCAGTCGTTAGCACCCACTACATAGAGATTCTATTTCTATTTTGTTGGTAGATTTTCTTAATGTGCGGTAAACACAAAAGTAACAGCATGAAGTTGGTCGCTAAAGCGACCAACTTCATGCTGTTAAAATTTTGTGTTACAGTGATGCGCGCGCATCTTAAAATTTCACTCTCATCATTTTTTCATAACGCGCCTAAAGAAGTATAACTTCAAAAACTTTAAACATTGTATGTTTTGGGATGTTAAAGTTTTAAACGCTTCTCCTGAAAAAATGATTTTTTTGCATAAGTGACAGTGTTGGAGGGCAATGCTTTGTTTTCACAGAGTATAGAAAGAGGTTGAAGGGCCTTGAGGGCGGGGCACGCGCTACACATGTTTGTGTGAGCAAATGCTCATAACTTGACCAAAAATTGGTTCTGATTGCGTCGTTGCTCTCGGGTGTGAGCGCTTATTGGGTTGATTGTTTGATGTCGCTTCGTTTGATTGGCTATTATATATTAGTTGGAAGTGAATAGGGGGCGAGCCGGCGACATCGCTCCCCTTACAAACGGTATACGAGCACCCTTATAACCTCTTCCTGTGTTCTGTGTTAGGTTTCATAGAAATTTTGATGAAACGATACGTTCAAAAATTCGTTCTTAGGCCTCAGATGCAGCCGGGACCGACGGCTGAACGCGCCTTCCGAAATACTGAGGAGTTTAAGATGATTAATTTTGGTAACCCATCATCATAAGCCTATTAATGTCCCCACTGCTTGAGCACAGGCCTTCCCTATGGATGGAATAGGGAGATTGGGCCATAACCCACCACGCGGGCCCAGTGCGGATTGGTGGGTGCTAACGACTGCAGATGCAGCCGGGACCAACGGCTGAACGTGCCTTCCGAAGCACTGAGGAACACGAGATAGAAGATTTCTGGTCACCCATCTATATATGTTACTTCTAAGTTGCTTAATTCCCACGATTACCGATGCGCTACCATTTGCGTATCGTCGAGAGCTCATCAATGTTGTTTATATTTGTATCTTCATTTAAGTACACATTTCTTCTGTCCGTATTATGTAATGCGGAACTCCTAAACGGCTACACCGATTTTGATGAAATTTTAGTTGTTTCAGGCCTCTGGATGGTTTAGAAAATTCAGACTCACTTTTTAACCCTTTGGGCAGGAGAACTTCTGTCGTGTCTCCTCTCTTCTAGTTTCTTACAAAATATTACATAGTCCAGTCGAATAAGCCAAAAAAGGGCTCAACCTCGGTATTTCCGTTTACAACCTGTGATGCGTCTTTATTTGACTGGAGCTGGACTAATATATATATTTCATCATCATGATCATCATCAGCCTATTAACGTCCCCACTGCTGAATAGGGAGATTGGGCGATGACCCACCACGAGGGCCCAGTGCGGATTGGTGGGTGCTAACGCCTGCAGATGCAGCCGGGACCAACAGCTTATCGTGCCTTCGGAAGCATGAAGGAACTCGAGATATAAGATTTTTGGTCACCCATCCAATGACCGACCACTGCGAAAGTTGCTTAACTTCAACGATCACAACCGAACGCGCTAACCACCTGCGCCATCGAGCTCCTCGTTTATAGGATAAATTTAATATCTATTTATTTTTACATCATAGAGGCTAAAACCTCATGGATAGTGCCTTTCACCGCGGGCGGGTTCCTGCACATAGCCCTAGTGACTGTATTGCCGGACTTATTGCGCGAGAGGGATCGTCGCCAGTCTGCCAGACATTTGGCCGCGCTGCTGGCCGGCATAGCAGTCATGGCGGTCATGACTCATTACTTCGCATAATCATTATAAATTAAATATTGAAATTTGTTAAAAACGTCATAATTTAGTCTTGGACACGGGGGTAGGGGAAAACAAGTATTGGATAATTTTAAAGTTGTGATATTTTACAAATTCGATTTTTTTTCTTTTTTTTTCATTGCGTTATGTTGCCAACGCAAATACGTAGGGATCACCATTTGAAAAGTCGTAAAAAATTCGGACATTTTAACAGCAGCCTAGATCGGGATAAATACGGCATTTTGCGGTAACCACTACTCTAAGAATGAATAATAATTTATTTTCATGCACATCACTCATTAAATAAAACTAGTTTTAACGAATTAATGCACGAGACTTTATTTATTTATTGCCGTTTCGCGGCCTTTTCAGGTCTGCATCGTCAGAATAATGATTTTTTATTTAATTTTGTCGAGCTACCTTCGAAAGAGTTTTATTGAGCGTTCGGTTATTAAAAAGTCTTTCGAAGGTAGCTCGACAAAATTAAATAAAAAATCATTATTCTGACGATGCAGACCTGAAAAGGCTGCGTAACGTCAATAAATAAATAGAACAATAATTTAGCAAAATTGTAATACTTTACCGCATAAATCCATTGTATTCCTTTTCCCTATTTAATAAATGCAAAATTCCGATGGAATCCGTGTAAATGGTTATCCCTATGATGCGATGACGTATTTGATGTATAAGAATTAAATTGTTGCTCAAAACTTGTCGCTTTGTTTTCCCTTTCACCCTGTACAGGGAGGTTGATGCTGACGACCTCTTGTTATTAGAAATGCTATGCGATGGAAAAAGATAACGTGATTTAGGTCCATATCGATTTAAGTAAACCTAGATTTAGCCCATACAATAGTATCAAATTGACGTTTTGTCATTTTTCTATGGGTTAAAGTTAGTTTTAGTTGCATCGAGATTTAGCAATTTTGCTACGAGTGGGCCTTCGTATAAACCTTCGAGGAACACGCTTCATGTTTATTTTACGGTCGCGCTTAAGGGCCTATCCGCCATAAGAGATGATGAGCACCACATTATACATTTTTTATCGCGTCTAACTGTCAAACTCCATAGTAATTTGACAATTAAGCGTGATAAAAACGAGATATAAATATATATATATATCATATCTCGGTGCTCATAATTATGTTAATTTTATTATTTAGGTTTATCTGAAAACACAAAAGGCAATGGAACCAATGAAATAGTGTATCTACGTGTATAGGGTAACCCTATCTCTTACTGCGGATAGGATATCCGGGATATGTTATTAAGAACGACTGCGAATAAACAAATTCTGTTCTACAATGTGTAAACCTCGAATATACGAAGTTTACAAAGAGACGACCGTCGTCCGTACTTCAATTCAGCGAACAGATGAATTTGTAATTTGTTTATATAGCTTTAAGATCTAGTTTGATATGTAAGTCAATTGTTATCCTGTTTATAAAGCATTTTTTTTGTTATTTTATCAATATTGTAACCATCATGTTGTCGCATTGAAGACAAATCTTAATGTCTCAAAGCTTTCGTTTTGGTAGCTATAAGTGCAACGTTTTTCTGTAAGGCAGTATTTTTCAGTGCAACGTTTTATTGTGTTTAATTTAATGCAGAAATATACAAAAAAAAATACTGTGCAGAAAAGTTGATGAGATTATTACAATTATGAACAGTACTCTCGCAAACTGAGACCTATCGTAATAATTTTAAGAATCAATTTATTACAAAACAGAATACATTAAGGGTTCAAGTAATGCATGTAGTAATTGCCTTGAATTCATTTCCCAACAAATAATTTGTTGTTTTTTTTATTTCTTTTTTCTTGGCTTTGCAAGACTTGTGCGTTAAGCCACAGTCAATAACAAAAAAAAATAGGGAATCGGAAGGATTTTAAAGCAAAAGGATACGGAATACTAAAGAGTAAGGATTGGGGAAGTAGGAAGAATGTTATTTACAGAGAATATACATATTATTCAAAATTTGCAAATAATTTGTTGAGTTTTGTGGAATTGGTCTCACTTTGCATGAATACATTACGTTCGTAGCTACTTTCATATTTCTATAAAAAAGTTTATCATGTTTTATTATTAGTTTCAATATGGCCCATCACATACTAAAGTCAATGGTATCCTTTATTGTTAAGAATGTAAGGTTAAATTTGTATGCTCATAATAAATCCAAAAACAAAACCTATTTTAATCTGTCATCAATCGTGCTACTAATCTGATCTGATGGGACACAGGTTTTTGTTAATGGGCGTTACACAGTCCCAATGCAATTTTGGTGCGAGACTATTTTAATTATAAATATGATGTGATGAGCCGAAATACTGAAAAATAAAAAACAAATTATAATACATAGGTACAATCAACAGCAAGTTTTGTTAAAACAAAGTTTCAAGATTATTGAGTACTAAATGTCAACACGACGTGTTCGGTGATTAGCTACTATGCTATGATTTTAATAGACTTAACTGATTTTTTGTTTTGTGGTTTTGTGTATTCCTACCAGATTTGAATAGGTAAATGTTTCTGTGTCGGTATAGATTCAATTCAAAAATACCTTATAGTTTGTTAAACATTGTTTTTTTCATGAAATATTTACTATACTGTCTTATACCTACGCTGTAGGGCTTGTTTACCGGTTAATTTACAAACCTAAATCAGTATCAAGTACATTAGGAGCGTTTTACTTAGGTTTGGCTCTACCTTAACCTTAAAAAACCGGTTTTACTAAAAAGCGAAATCAAATAGGTTTTGAATCAATTTAGCGGTTTTTAAAGGGTTTCATTTCGCTCTTTCTGACTGCTGAAATATATACACAAATACAAAATGAATAACTTGACTCACTAGACGCTAGCAAACGTGTCAATAAATGCATCAATCTCTGAACGTTAACAAGTTGTGACTTGATTAGTTCAAACAAAACAAACTTCAAGCGATGCCGACGCGTGCACGTGTCGCTCTGGATTAAACCGGTTTATTAATGTTTTAGGTACCGCTTTCATTTCGGACGCGCTCCGCACGAAACCTTTACTAAAAAACCGGTATTAACCTTTATTTACCGGTATTTTTGGTTCCAAGCTTTTGGCACTTTTGTACACACTAAATATGCTGTTGCTTGTACATACTTTTGATTAATAATCACATTGTTTCCGATCGATAACATAGGGATCGTGTTGTAAATAAACGAATACGAGTCTGAGGCTCTTTAAATATCATACTCAATTATAATATTGTATATTTTTTTAATATGGAGATTAAATCCAATAATTTATGCAAAATCACCTTAGAGCATAGTGCTAATAAGTTTAACACCTTAAGGCCGTTCACGAAAGTTTATCCTTCCTAAGTAATAGAATACTAGATATATGCTTTTGCCAATTTATTGGTGAATAATAATGGTTCACTTAGCAACATAACTATGGTTATACCTGCTTGTTACTGATGATAGCATTTGAGAACGGCAGATAGTCAATAGTACAAACGATGCCACTATTAAATTGTTATAGATAATACAGTGTTACGTTCTGTTGTAAATATAAGTTAATTTGAAAATAATTGTACATAATATTCAGTAATCGTCGTTGAAAAAATACAAGCAAGTATTATTTTTTATTCTGTAACTGCTTGAAAAAGATGTTATCGTTGTACACCACAAGTGCCGGCTACTCCGATAAATCTGCCATTCATTTAAATGCATTATTGCATACTGTTAAAATTTAAATTTGTAAAATAAATATTTGGAATTTAAGTTTTTAAATTTATACTAAACCAAATTTTTAAGAATTGTGTTACTTTAGAGTTAAAATTAGGCATCCCTGGTTAGGAGATGGCCAATCTTTTAATATACTTGCGCAATGCCCGATATCCATCGGTTTGAAGAATCAAAAGTCTAAGAGCTCGTTCCCACTTGTCGGGTGTCGGATCCGTATATTAATCGGAGGCTCCAGTGGCAGAGCAATATGTATGAAGCTATTCACACTTATCGGAAACAGATTTTGTGTCGGCTCCGACAAGAAGTGTCGGGTGTTTTGCCAGCCCTCTACACCCGGAAAAAATCGTGTCGTATCTGGCTCGCCTATGATTTAGAATAGCGCTGGTTCATATTTGTGGGGTATCGGGGCTAACTATGCTCCCCCGCTAACCTTGTTCCGTCTGTAACGCAACTCTTCCTCACTACAAATGCAGTCTCTAAGTCCTGTATTTTGGTAGTTTATGTTCACAAATATTTGAGTCAGTTGATCGTTGAATGTGAATATTGACATCCTACAGTAATAGAAACACTAAATTTCGTCACTTCTCAATTCTGTTATTAAGTTCTGAGATGTACCCAATACAATCTTTCCCTCAGGATTATGTGCACCCAATATTTACTTTCCTTGGCTCTCTTTCTTTGTTTTCTTAAATAATAATAGGTACATCACATCAAGAACTTCGTCGAAATCCGCAACCCGACAAGTGGGAACCAGCAGTTAGTCATGCGATGATTTCAAACATACCGATTTCTTCCGAAGTACCCTAATACAGTTCGTAAGCCATCGCACGAGCACATTTACATTATAACCATAAAACTTATTTCTTCTTTAAAATTTTTAATACTTGTAAAGGTATTCATTCGACATTGTGGGTTACCTACAATTCGAAGAAATGGCGCCGCCTTGCAGCTTAAGTAAGGCGAGGAAGAATTCGAGACGGCCATCAGGGCCGCGGTAGCATAATGGTCAGTGCATTCGCCCGGATAGCGTAGGGTGCGGGTTCGAGTCCCGTCTGCTGCCTGGTCCGCGTGGATTTTTTTCTTGTAATATTTTCTTTAGATTTAAACATCGAGCATTTACATGCTTAATAAAATAAAAAATTATAACAATTACATTATTTTTATCGCACGATAAGATCGTGTCGTGTCATCGTGCGATCGTTACCAATTAGGACGACGCCTTACCGGATAAATATACCGGATACCGGACTTAATGGATTAAGTACCACTTTTCTGTCCATCTTTACTTTCAAATATAATGTAAATGAGAATGAGAACTTTCAATTACAGACTATGAAAAAATACCCACTCTGTAGATTCGTTCCAAGAAACTCCATGAAAAAAGACATGTCACAGTGTCATGACAACAATGGTGGAGTAAATCCTATAAACTATAAACTAACTAACTCTAACTCTAATCCTATAACTATTAAAAGAAGTCTTTTGGTATTCTTCTATTAAATAAATTAATATATTTTTTTGTGATTCTTTAACATATATCGAGTTTACGCAATGCTTCCATTTCTTTGATAGCATTTTAGCACAGTGTGTCACTAGTTGTCATATCTTGCTAGTTAAGAAATTATGCTTTATAATATCACAACTATTGTTCATACAAATACAAATATAAAATTCCCTTTCAAAAATTGAGAGTTATTTTGTTAGATTTAAGTAATTTTATGTGATAAATAATGCCATTTACGAGTATTCTATGTCGATAGTAATCGATATTGCATAAAAAATTACAAATATATGGATTTATGTACAAACTACTGTTTTTTTTTTACCAAACTGCATGTATGAAATCCTTGTCTTTTATCTGCGCTTTGACTTCAGAATTTGTCATGATTTTTTTATAGAGATAAAATTCCTATCCATGAATCACCATTATAGTCATCAGCATATTAATGGCCTCACTGTTGGGGCACAGGCTACCCTATGGATGGAATAGAGAGATTGGACCACGACCCACCACGCGGGCCCACTGCGTATTGGTAGTGCTAACGACTGCAGATGCAGCCGGGACCAACGGCTTAACGTGCCTTCCCAAGCACGGAGGAGCTCGAGATGCTGTCGGACTGTTGTACCCCCTGACAGCTTCCATAGGGGAGACAGCAGGATTTCTAAAGTATTGGATGTCTCCCCAATCTAGGGGAGACATCAGTACCTCTAGCACGAACCATTATCGAATTCGAATAGTTTGCAAACCGAAATGTCAATGTCAAATTTTGTATGGAAACCTGAACAGCAGCGCCACTTTGGACGTAACGGGAACTAAAAATCAGTACACATTTGACAATGACATTTCGGACTCGCAAACGTTACTAATTCGATTTTGGTTTGTGCTAGGGGTACAGGACTTCTTTTAATAGTGTATCTATAATCCTCGAGGATAAGCTCGATGGCGCAAGAGGTTAGCGTGTTCGGCTGCTATCGATAAAATGAATTAAAATGATGTTTTACAATTACTGAATAACCGGTATTTGTAGTCTTTATAAACAAAGGCTCGTCTTATTTTAATTAAACATTTGACTGAATTTTCTCGAGTTAAATTTCATAAGATCGCCATATAATATGGGAGTATTGCAGAACTTGGTCCCGGCTTCATCTGCAGTCGTTAGCACCCAGCCACCCGCACTGGGCCGGCGTGGTGGGTCATGGCTCAATCTCCCTTTTCCATACATAGGGAAGGTATGTGCCCCAGTTGTGGGGACATTAATAGGCTGATGATGATCTATAATCCCGATTCTCCCACCAGTCCCCGTAGCATGAGCACCACAATTTACATTATATCACATTTTTTATCGCGTCAAACTCCATAGTAATTTGACAATTGCGCGTGATAAAAACGCGTTATATATCATATCGCGGTGCACAAGCTAGAGGGGCTAGACTAGATACAATTTTAACAACAACAGACACCACAATAGTCTCACGTAGGGGGTAATCAGGGGAGACGACAGTCCGACATCCTCGACATAGTAAATTTTTTGTCCACCCATTCAATGACCGGCCGCTGTGAAATTTGCTTAACTTTAACTATCGCAGCCGAATGCGCTAACCACTAGCACTAATGTTTAATTCTTGATATATAATGAGTCTAGTGAATTTATTGTTTTTTTATTGTATATTTTTTTTTCTATTTACCAAAACTAAATATGTCCAGCTGGAGATGCCCATCGGCATGACGATGTGTTTTTATTATTTTTTATTATAGATTGATTGAAACTGCAGATTGGCGATAAACTTACAATATATGGTGGGTAACCAAATGAGCTAAGAAAAGTAACAAACATCATTTCGATTTGCATATATTTCTCAATTTCACGTGGTCGTGGGTATGATACAATGAGATTCCACATTGCTTAAACAAGTTGCGTATATTATTCATATTAAAGTACAGTACATACACGATTAGGTCTCAAAATAGTAAAAAGGTAGATATTTAACACATAAAATACAAATATACTTTGCTATTCTGCAATCTGCAAAATTCAACATCATATAATTCAGTCTACACTATTACAAAATCAATCAATAAATAACTATCCTCTTCGAATTGTCAACGTTCTGTATAGTCCCAAAGGCACAGCTTTTCGAGAGAGAGAGAGATCGATGGAAAACTATTATGTGGCATATTTCATTAACATTGGCTTCATATAAAAATATATTCTTGGGATTAACCGAAATCATTCGAACTTCGTATCGCCAATTCAATTTAATAAGCACATTGTAACAACCGGACCCCTCTTTCCCAGTGGGCACTTTGGGCAAGTGCCCAGGGCCCCGTGATCGATCGATTTCCTCAGATCAAATACAAAGTTCCTGTTAAATCACCAAACGGGGGTATTGGGGCCTCATTATCCTAATATGCTCAGGGCCTCCAACACCTCCAACAGTTCAAAGACGGCACTGGTAACAACTTTAAGAAAGAAGTAAGAAGAAAATAAACTTGATGTGTGCCCCAGGGAACTTAGCAGATATGAAGTAAATCTACTCTATAAACAGACACAAAACTGGATACAGCAAAGTATTTTTAACTTGAAACATCTTCAAATTAATAGATTTAAAACACTTACAGTTGAAATCACAGCATATTACAGATTTTGCATTGCAATAACATTAAAAAGTGATTGCCCAGGCTAATTTTTTTAATTGAAGATACGAAGTGAAATTGAAATTTACAGAATAGCACTGCATTAATCAACATTTGAACACTGGTTAATTTAGAGTCCAATTTCTCATTTCTCTACATGCGAAAAATTGTATGGCAGTACATGAAAATAAGCCCTAAATCAAAGCGAATCAAACTTACATAATATCGTGTGACTCAAACGCTTAAGAATCCTATGTGTAACTCACAACACTTTTTTATATTCATAAAAGCCGATAAATCAATAAAAACCTTTAAAATGTAGGTACTAGATAATTACTGGAAAAGAAATAAAACACTACAATTTTAGAGTAATACCGTTATACTAGACCTTGCCCAATAAATATTATCTGAGGACGGATTTGCTAACCGTACTCGACGTAGAAAGCGCGGAGAACCAAAACTTATTTTTCACAGGAGCACCTTTTTACGCGCGTCTATATCCCGTTAGGCGTTTTGAATTTTGATACATACGTCCAAAGGATGCGTCGCCCGATAAGAAAAGGCTAAGGTGTGAATGCGAACACGAACAAACAAGAAAAATCATAGTTGATTCGAAGTGTTAATAAAGACGAGAAAAAGAGCTCCTGCGAACGATATCTTAATTTTTGTACATAATAATAGGTTGGTACCTACAAAGTACGACCGCGCTTTCAATGTGAATGAGCTGTAAGATACATATTGGGCGAGATCTCATTTCATTTCGTCTAAAATCGTGAAGTCACTAAAATAAAAAAATTAAATAAATACAGTACACCGCTTTAACAGTGGGTACGAAAAGAAAACAATCACTCACTTTAAAAACACAATGGCAGATCTTAAAAGCTATTTTGGATAACATACTCTGTTTATTGGCACATTCGGTTGAACGTTATTCAACAAGAGAATTATCAATCTTATTTATTCTTCATCACGTACTAAATCGCGTTATGTATGATTTTGCAACCACCTCTAAAATATTAAGTCACATGGAAGTTAGATTCACCAACTACCCTCAACTATTAATCACATGAGCAAATAATGCACAGCTTTACACGTCATACGCCAGTACTCACACACACACGCAATAGGGTATTCGACAACGTTACGTTATTAGTGTTTTATTTTTCTAAATGGCTTCGCACGGCCTGTGCATTTAGCCAACGTCAAGCGTTAAAATGCTTACAAATTCTATAGCACTCGTGGTCAAAGTAGGTAATAAATAAAGTCAAAGTAAGTGGCAGTCAAGTCAAACGCCCTTTCCCTATGTTTCAGTAAATGTAAAGGGGATTTACTGGAACCTCCCTGTGGACTTCTTGAGGGAACGTCGAAAGACACTTTCCGCTATTTTGTTTCACTTGCCAACACTTGTGCATGTTCCCGAACACTTAGTGGTTAATAATCCACCATTATTAGACACTAACATCCGCCACTACACAATTTTTAACAAGAAAAACAAAACTGCTAAAGTGACGCTTCCGGATCCCGCCAAAAAGTCCCGTTATTAGTGTTTATGGACACAAAATATATTATTAAAAAACTACCCTCTTCGAATTGTCAACATTCTATATAGTCGCAAAAGCACAGGCTTTTCGAGAGTCGTCACCCGCATACCCCTTAACAGTCCGAAAGTAGCGCGCGTTATGAAAACCGGTCTCACCCGCCGGGGACTTGGATAAAAATGCCATTTTCTAGCTAGATAATGAAGTTAGGACCAAACAAAAAATACTACGGTAAAGCTGATTGAATAATATGGACACCACAGAAAATATGGATCTCTGTAACTCAAAAATCGATTAACTGTAGCGGGTAGAACTGACGACAAAGTTAATTTTAAATAATTCTATTAACACATCTTCAGGTTAAGTTTATTAGTTTACAGATCATTTTTTTCGTGCGAATCTTTTTAAAATATGAAAGCCTGTATTATCACAATAGGGGTGATGACGGGGTACAGTAAACGAAATTCTATTTAGTCCGTCAGTTAGGTGATCAAAAAATAATGGACACGAATTTTTCTTTGGGCAATCAACCAAAAAATGACAAAGATATAGCGCGTCAAAGTTTGGGAGTAGGGGCTCTTGACGTCACTTTTGAGTGAAAATTGTACTTGTTTATTTGTAAATCGTGACGTCATGCAAATTTTCAAATCAATATATCTCTGCAATGTTTATATTATGTGAAAAAAGAAAAAATACGTGTCTAATACTTTTTCATAATGTACCTGATAAACGAAGAAAAAAAAATAGTCATCATCCCTATTATCTGGGTATATAAAATAGCAAGAAATATAACGCATTTTTTAGGATGTCGCTTTGACCGGAAGTTTACCTTTGTGTGACATCATTTTAGGTTCCGCCACAATCTCAGGCGTTTTCGGTCATGAGACAATATATAAAAAACTATTTTCTTTTTCGTGGTATTTTAAGTAGAATTACCAATATTTTTTAATGTAAAAATAGTAAAAACCTCTGTCTATATTCGTCCTAAATACAGATGCTAACAATTGACAGATTTTTTAAAATATATTTTTATAATACCCTCTTGTATGAAGCTTTATCTCTGCGCCTTAATTACTCATGTGATTTGATTTAATATTAGTCACATTGTTTCGAACGATCACAATGTAATATCAGTGTTAATAAACAGAGTGCGTACCCTTACTAATAATAAGCATATAGAGTATATTATATTTACATAGATTATGGTTCACATGACGTAAACTTTCTCGACGCTCTTCAAGGAGAACACCTCCTTTGTCTTTGGACAAACGATGGAGCCAAGTTTGACCATCTCCTTGATTGCCTGCGAATTAATAAAAAGATTTATTTTTTTTGGATTAATCTCTTAAACGGATTTTGCTCTATGACTAAGGCCGAAAAGCAGCTATTAAAAATTTGACCCTGTAGTTGTTTCTACTTGTCGTCGACCAAAATTCCGTCTTGTTCATAAGTGGGTGGCGTCTTTAAAGCAACGTCCCGACTTTATCACCATTTAACATCAGGTGGGAAAGCCATTTACCTACCTAGCTATAAAAAAACGTCCAATCGTTTCTCTTCTCCCGTAGACCTGTTCGACAGTACTATGGGATGGATCGTGACATTCTGAAATGTTTATTAAGTACATATGTTATATACATCTTATCCCCGCAGAGTTGTCCATTGGGCAACACCAATGGTTGATTGTGTTCGTTCAGACAAAAGGAATTTTCTAGAATGCTTATCTGCTTTCCGAAGACTCTCTTTGTACTAGGCCGAACTTTACTTCCCGTAGACCTGTCCTTTGGTTGGGCAACAACCAGACCCGTCTTTCCCAGTGGGCACTTTGGGCAAGTGCCCAGAGCCCCGCGATCGATAGGGGCCCCCCCCCTCAGATCAGGTGGGGAAATACAAAGTCCCTAGTTCCTGTTAAATCACCAAACGGAAGTCATAGGGGCCCCATTATCCTAATATGCCCAGGGCCTCCAATAGGTCAAAGACGGCACTGGCAACAACACTATGAGATTGATGGAGATTACCTTTTCTCACCTTTCTGACATTTATCAGCGGCGCCGGAACTCTAGACGCTAGTAATATTACAAAAGGGAGTTTCTAGAAAGCTAACCAGCTTTCCGAAGACAATTTTACTTCTTCCCGTAGACCTGTCCTTTGGTTACCAAACTATGGAAATTGATCAAAAAACTTGTGATTTGTGTGACCTTGTGTGCACTGCTGTTTCTGAAAGGACAATGGGCAAAACACACCCAGCTCCGCCAACAATGTAATTAGTATGAATCGATACATCTACGAAAACCTAGCCTTTTTTATTATGACACCGAAAAAAAATATCCCGGTGGTCAAAAGATACGACACCGTAAATAAATATCCTGGTAGACAAAAGATATAACACATGGACATATTTAAGTAGCTAATTAACCTATTATTACTTTTTATTATTATTACTTATTATTTATTAGTACCTTCATTTTATATTGTTAGTAACCATAATAATATGCCATATCGTACTATACAACCAGATATACGACAAAGTCTGCCAACCATCCTGCGCTTGAACTTACTGAGACACCTCAAAACGGTTTACGGGGGATGAAGGACTTGCAGTTACAAATTGTCGACACGTCTTACTTCTAGATTTACTCTAGCGCGGCAGAATAGCATAAGGGCCCCCTATGTAGAGTCGAACTATCTAACTAAATTAATTCCCTTTGTTTCATTAATGTACGTTCGTTATAGTACTTGTACCTATTTAACTTAAAATAACTAAAGACCCCCGGGATGGAATTTCATGCGCTTTGGCACAGATGTACATGACTATAATACCTTTCAAATAAATGTAGTTTAAGCCGTGGCGGACGTGGGTGTAGCGTCCATACATTTTAGCCCAATGTCCTTTCTAAAGTGCATTTATCTATCTCACTTTCTCCTCGTAGACTTGTCCATTAGGCAGCATCATGGACTGGTTGTACTCATTGATGGGTTGGAAGATGATATTTAAGAAAACGAATTTTCCAGAAAGCTAACCTGCTTTCCGAAGATTATCTTTGTACTCGAGCGAACTTCCTTTCCTAAACGGGTAGCATCTATAAATCAACGACTAAAGACGTTTATCTTCTTCCCGTTGACCTGTACTTTGGTATACAAGACCTTTTGTTTTCTGCAATTCAAAAAGTACATTAATCCAGCTCACCTTCTCCCCGTAGACTTGTGCAGTAGGCAGCCGACTAAAGACGTTTATCTTCTTCCCGTTGACCTGCACTTTGGCATACAAGAACTTTTGTTTTCTGCAATTCAAAAAGTACATTAATCCAGCTCACCTTCTCCCCGTAGATTTGTCCAGTAGGCAGCCGACTAAAGACGTTTATCTTCTTCCCGTTGACCTGCACTTTGGCATACAAGACCTTTTGTTTTCTGCAATTCAAAAAGTACATTAATCCAGCTCACCTTCTCCCCGTAGACTTGTCCATTAGGCAGCCGACTAAAAACGTTTATCTTCTTCCTTTTGACCTGCGCTTTGGTATACAAGACCTTTTGTTTTCTGCAATTCAAAAAGTACATTTATCCATCTCACCTTCTCCCCGTAGACTTGTCCATTGGGCAGCACCATGGGCTGGTTGTGCTCGTTGATGGGTTGTTTGGTGATGCGGTACACGAGGCGCGAGGTCGAACAGTGCGCGTGAGGCAAAGCTCTTTCCAAGCGGTTCAGAGTCGCCGGCATTAAAGACCAATCTGGACGCTAGTAATATTTGAGAAAACAGTTTTTCTCAGAAAGCTTACCTGCTTTCCGAAGATTTTCTTTGTACTCGAGCGAACTTACTTTCCTGAACAGGTAGCATCTCTAAATCAACGACTAAAAACGTTTATATTCTTTCCGTTGACCTGTAAGAGCTTTTATTTTCTGAAATTCCAAAAAGTACATGTATCCATCTCACCTTCTCCCCGTAGACTTGTCCATTGGGCAGCACCATGGGCTGGTTGTGCTCGTTGAGGGGTTGGTTGGTGATGCGGCACACGAGGCGCGAGTGCGAACAGTGCGCGTGAGGCAAAGCTCTTGCCAAGCGGTTCAGAGGCGGTTGGCATACTGGACACGCTGATACTTTAGTGCTCTCCTTGTAGCACTGAGTGAGCTCAATGTTAAGGAGATACATTGTCAATTAGACACAGTGAGGTACGGTAGATTTAAAGTTTTTAAAAGATTTTTTTTTTGAAGTGAAAACATCTTTAGCGGCGTTGTATCCTTTTTTTTGTATGGCTAAAAAATGTTAAACTCGCGTCAGGTTAAACACGTGGGCTGATCGCATCATGACACACAATAAAATTGGAAAGGTTGTTGACTTTCATTATATTGGACGAAACATAGTAATATTTTATTTTATCGTATTATAATAATAAGTCTCTATCTAGGATGTCCACGTGGCAGCTTTATTGCGAAGAAAATGCATTTTTTTTACAATAGATGTCGCTAGGTGCGCTTAAATGTGATTTATGTAAGTTGATTTCTTACCAATAGATGTCGCTAAGTGCGCTTAAACGTGATTCATGTAAGTAGATTTTTCTGAGAGATAAACTTTTTTAATGTAATATAAATTGTCATGTTTGAGTACGATAGCGCAATAAATAAATATTGTATTCTACTACATACATGATAGTACTTTTATACTGATCATCATCATCATCATTTATACTGATAATTAAAGCAATTCGTGCAAAATAATTAGTTTTATTAGTTACAAAATATCAAAAATGCACAACGTTAATATTCAAGTTTTCACTTCTGCCGGCACTCCCGGAGTGCAACCCGTCTTTTTTTTTTATAGCGAGGTAGGCAAATGACTCTACCCCACCTGATGTTAAGTGGTGATAAAGTCCAAACGCAAAGATATCTGGTATAGTAGTTATAAACTGCCACACCAGCCATCCTCACCATGCCGGCATGCAAAAATGCTTCTACACGCCTTACTTACAAGGACCCCAGATTGTTGGAAGGAGGGAACACGTGCGCAGGCAATAGTACGACAAAAAAATGAGTCACCACAGTAAGTCGGTGGCGACGTAGGCCAACGGGCGTGGTCTTCTGAAGAAAACGTGATGGAGGGATAAGGGAGAATAACTCCTCAGAACACTCGCCGTGGTATAGTCGTAATAGGATAATGTTCGATGGCCCCCTGGTTTTTTAAAGGCCTTATTCAGACGACAGCGAGACGCGCGTTAGCGTGACGTGCAGTTCGCAAACCATTAATGGTTGATACCTGATATCTATAGTCTATTCACATTGAAATGGCACAAGTCGACGTAGTCACTGTCGTAACGGAGTACGATACGATGGATGTTTTAGACAACAATTCCATGCTTGCATGCTTCGCTACAAGTTTGAGGATTCGCCGCGGAAGCAGCGGGGGTCACCGCTCAACGATATTAAATACGCTAGAAACACCACGTGTGCTCAAAATGTGTCCCATTCGCGAAGTGCTTGAACACGACTCAAGCACTTCATGGTTCACAGTGACGAGTGGACCGTAGAAAAGTCAACATGCCGCAGAGGTCCGTGAAAATTTGCGAAATAAATACTTATAGCACATAAAGAGTCGTTTTTTGGACAGATATCTAATCAATGTTTGTTAATTTACGCATTTGAAGCAAATTTTGTTCTAATACTATAAACTGGTTTAATAGAAAATATTAGTGATATTCAAATGCATGGTCGGTTGTATGGCCGTCTCTTCCTCGCGGTCCGTACCTGCTATATTGCTAACAGCGCATTCAGAATTGCGCGTAGAATCAAAGAAATAAGGTCTATATTCTTCCGCATATTTAAAATTTTACGAGCTTGCATTTCTTACTGACATAACTCTTTGGCGCATTTGTTTTAATTGAAATCTTATAAGTTAGCATTAAAGGTGACTTTCAATGTTTTAACTTATATTGTTTTTGACTACGAGATCATCTTACGGTGCTCCTTGGATCGTCAGCACTGATGCCAGATTGAGGGGATTCCCCCCAAATTTCTTTTCCCTTTGAATAAATTTAGTTTGGGGGAAATGGGGGTTTTTAATTAGATTTTTCATATAAATATAAAACCGCTTCATAAACTTTTAGTCTGTAAAAAGTCGCGATCAACAGTCTCTCTTTCTCATTTTGTATAGAGCATGACATGGATAGACTGTTAGAGATCATGCCGGATTCGGAGCTCTAAGTCCAAAGCCCATTTAAAACGAGCGAGCCTTATGGTAGCCATACACACTACGAGAAATCGTTAAATCGTAGCGTGTATGTTATAAAACTGCACAGTTTCCTACGATTTTTGAAGACTGTGCAGTCGAACGGAGCAATACGAAAATTTCAATTGATTGACACAAACAATTGAACAAATTGACATAAGAATGAACTCTTCTTTTCATTAGCCATTCTTTGCACCAGATGCTACGATTTTTTTGCTTCACTTTATTTTCCTTCAGGGCGAATATTAATCCAACAACTGCTAAAACGTCGTCCGTCGAAGCCATCGCTGACACGTGTGCGTCGGCGCTGTTTATTGTACTGTCTGATCGTAACGATTTCTCGTAGCGTGTACGACTTATATGCCATGTACGATAAACTGTTCCGTTCGAACTGTACAGTCTGATCGTAACGATTTCTGGTAGTGTGTATGGCTACCATTACAGTAGCGTATGATGTGTAACGTTTGAAACCTCACCTTATATTAGTAAAAAAACAAATAAAACCTACTACAAAAGGAATAAGCCATTTGAACATTATGTTCTAAAATCAAATCAAATAGCGCGCGCTTTCGCGACTTCCTGTTACACACTTGCGTCCCATTTCACGAGATCACTCCCACAAATTGCAGGAAAGCGAGAGGAAAGATGTTACACATCAAAAAGTACTCTTCGGTCTATTCCGTCTCGCTCAGTTGCATGTTCAGCCAAGTCATTGTCAGATCAAGCTAGTCAGTCAGTCGTTAATAATGGTCGTTAGCGTAAACTGCAAATCGATTCGACACTATCTATCATCTTTTGTCTGCTGAATCGAAATTTGTGAATTTGTCCTTTTAATTGTTTGCACCTTGGTAAGATAATGGCATTACCATAACGAAGTAATGTAAGACGATTTAGAAAGGAGTGAGAAAGACAACGCGTGCGAAGATGATGATCCAGTAATGGATGCTACTGCAGAAATACTTAATATGTAGTAAATATTGTATTTTTAATAAATATTTTTCATGTTGGGGGGTTATTTCTTTAAAATCCTAAAATGTTTTTTCCTTTCGCGGGCCTGCTGGAAGAAATTTCAATATGAAATAAGCAGTGCCCTTGTGCAATTTCCTGTTCTTATCTGTTTTATTGTGTGTGTACTTCATTATTAAATAAATAAATAAAACCTGTATATTGGGGGAATACGAGATGACGAGCTCGATGGCGCCAGTGGTAAGCGCGTTCGGCTGCGGTCGTTAAACTTTCGCAGTGGTCGGTCATTGGATGGGTGACCAAAAATTTACTATCTCGAGCTCCTCCGCGCTTCGGAAGGCACGTGAAGCCGTTGTTCCCGGCTGCATCTGCAGTCGTTAGCACCCACCAACCCGCATTGGGTCCGCATGGTGAGTCATAGCCCAATCTCTCTAATCCTTCAATAGGGAAGGCCTGTGCCCCAGCAGTGGGGACATTAATAGGCTGATTATGACGGGTAAGATGAAGACATGGCTTTCTGGTAAAACTGAGTTATACCCGCCATACACACTACGATAAATCGTTACGATTAGACTGTACAGTCCGAACGGTACAGTTTATACGATTTCGTTAAGTATAGGAAACTGTGCAGTTTTATAACATACATGTTATAAAACTGCAGTTGAAAGCAGTTATACTTAACGAAATCGTATAAACTGTACCGTTCGAACTGTACAGTCTGATCGTAACGATTTCTCGTAGTGTATATGGCGGGTATTACGTGCCGCGTCTTGTGTAAAGGCGTATTGAAAAGGATATGGTGTGTTGAGTGCGGCGAGTCCCAGTTGCAATGCGACCGGCAACGCGGGCAGACGGGCCGGGTGCAGCAACCTGGCGTGCTCCCAACGGAACTGTGCCACTAGAGCCGACCACCGGCCCTCCGCCAGCAGCGAACGGTACGGCTGCACCTCTATAAATTAATAAATAAATATTTTATAAGTCACCATCATCAACCCATGTTCGTCCACTGCTGGACATAGGTCTCCCGGCCCTCCGCCAGCAGCGAACGGTACGGCTGCACCTCTATAAATTAATAAATAAATATTTTATAAGTCATCATCATCAACCCATGTTCGTCCACTGCTGGACATAGGTCTCCCGGCCCTCCGCCAGCAGCGAACGGTACGGCTGCACCTCTATAAATTAATAAATAAATATTTTATAAGTCACCATCATCAACCCATGTTCGTCCACTGCTGGACATAGGTCTCCCGGCCCTCCGCCAGCAGCGAACGGTACGGCTGCACCTCTATAAATTAATAAATAAATATTTTATAAGTCACCAATCATCAACCCATGTTCGTCCACTGCTGGACATAGGTCTCCCCTAAGGGCGCTTTCGAGGAGCTCGATGGCGCAAGTGGTTAGCGCTTTCGACTGAACTTAAGCAACTTTCGCAGTGGTCGGTCATTGGATGGGTGACCAAAAATCTTCTATCCCGAGATAGAAGTATGTCCCGGCTGTATCTGCAGTCGTTAGCACCCGCCAATCCACACTGGGCCCGCGTGGTGGGTCATGGTGCCCAAATCTCCCTATTCCATCCATAGGGAAGGCCTGTGCCCCAGCAGTGGGGACATTAATAGGCTGATGATGATGATGATGAAGGGAGCTTTCAATTTATGCGTTTCTTGACGGCCTGCTGCGGTGCCGAAGCGGTGCGTTTGTCGTACAGAGTGCGGACGATCCTATTTTTTTCATACAAAACGCGCGGTGCGGCAACAGTCCTGTTGCCACGCGTTCGCGGTACCGGCGCCGCACTGTTTCCGCACCGCGCGTTTTGTATGAAAAAAAAAATGGGTGCGTGTACTTATGTAGGCGCGTGAGAAGTTATCCTTCTTTGGCATCGTTTAAAATTAGTTTTTAATTGCATGCAAATAATTAATTACAATAAATTAATAAAAAGTCTGGAAAAGGACACAGTCAATAAAGTTCAGTTTTAATTTGAAAAAATAAATAAATAATCAAAATATTCAATTAAAATCGCTACTGAATATAATTTATTAGAACATATGTGATTTGCACTTGTATGAAACTCAAACACGTATTCCGAATATACAAACTAGAAACATGTGGATAAATATTATAAATATGAATACCTATAACTGTTACTTTATTACAAAAATTAAAGATGTGGTTTTTGGTTAAACACAAAAGTAACAGCATGAAGTTGGTCGCTAAAGCGACCTAAATTTTGTGTTACAGTGATGCGCGCGCATCTTAAAATTTCACTCTCATCATTTTTTCATAACGCGCCTAAAGAAGGTATAACTTCAATAAATATTTTATAAGTCATCATCATCAACCCATGTTCGTCCACTACTGGACATAGGTCTCCCCTAAGGGCGCTTTCAATTTATGCGTTTCTTGACGGCCTGCTGCGGTGCCGTAGCGGTGCGTTTGTCGTACAGAGTGCGGACGATCCTTTTTTTTTCATACAAAACGCGCGGTGCGGCAACAGTCCTGTTGTCGAGCGTTCGCGGCACCGCCGCACTGTTTCCGCACCGCGCGTTTTGTATGAAAAGAAAGTTGTGGAGTTGTACCCGTTCGGAAGATTGAAGGTACAATCGATCAATGGCAATATAAAAATATCTTAGAGCATGTAACCTGGATCTTTCAGCATGACAATGACCCTAAACACACGGCCAATAGCATAAAATGTTTCCTTAGCGAACAGCGTATATCCGTTTCAGACTGGCCAGCAAATAGTCAGGAATTAGACCCTTTAGAAAATCTCTGGCACGGTAATAATATCTATACAGTATTCTATCTTCATACAAAGCATACATACATACACGGAAAGCGAGTCATACCTACGCCACTCGAGTTCGATGGGCTTTCGGCGGGCACCCAGTCGCGAATGCGTCGCCGCGCCGCGACGACGAAAGAACGGTCTGAATTGTTTTTATGCAGTTAGCCGTGCTTAAACGTGCGCTTTGTATTGTAAATATTTGATTGAATTAATTAGATACCTACATAATTTACTATGGTACTCTTCAATAACACACCCAGAAAATTAAATTTTCGTATATGTATTGTGATGCTACTGTCATTATGCCAAATTCTTTAAACTTTTCTCTTAAGGATTCTTTAACTTTAAGATTATAAATTGATCGAATAGCTCTCTTCTGCAGTACAAAAATAGTAGTTGACACTACGTCCATGATTAAATAAACTATAAACTTCTCGCAACACGTCAGCACCTTTCAACTTTTGTTTATAAACTTAATGTTTCGTCTAGCTCTCCACGTGGAGCACACGGCCACATGTATCTGAAACAATGTGTCATCGCCTTTTTTTATAAACAATTTCTAAATTGTATATGGAGGAGATGCAACATTGTCAAATACTGTTTATAAAAAGTGTTTATACACCAATGTTGCCTAATGAATACGCAGCTTCACTGACGGGCACGTGTGCTGTCAACGGAAGTGGCCAGTACAATTAGCACAAATAAATATCGGATTCCAATAGTTTTTATGAAATAGTTTTTAATCTCGTTACGTCTTTTCAGCAAAAAAAAACAAAATCGTTCTGGGCTCGCAAATCTACGGCGGGAGACCTTGTACTGAGAAGTACCGGCAAGAAACTCAACAAAGGGCAAGGGCTGCCTTTTTCTCCCTGCTTTATTTCATAGTGTCGTCATAGTATAGTGAGTGACTGACGGGCTCGCGTGCTGTCAGCGGATCCTGACAGGTCGTGTCAATTCCTTATGGCACAACAAATCAATATTATTTTTAATTAACAAATCGTAATTTGTTCGGAGTTATCTCAATTAGTGATGAGAATACAGCAATCGAGAAATCGACTTCTACTTTCGAAGTTTTGTGGTGGAGATAGAGCTCGAATCATAATGTCTACAACGAGATTTATTCAATTGAAACTTACTTCAACAGAAACTTATAAACATTCGTCAAGAGCTTGGGCTGGGCTCGCAACCAACACCATCTGTCACGATCGCATTCTTACTTTAGCAGCAATAATAGTATAGTTATGTTTTTATTTATTTTTAAGCATTTAACTGCTAGATGTTTAAATCTAAAGAAAAGTTTACTAGAAAAAAAATCCACGCGGGCCAGGCAGCGGACGGGACTCGAACCCGCACCCTTCGCAATCCGGGCGAATGCACTGACCATTATGCTACCACTGCCCTATTTGCCGCGTCGAAATTTTCCTAGCCTTAAGCTGCAAGGCAGCGCCATCTCTTCGCATTGTAGGTATATCTAAATAGAATACCGACTATCCATAAGCACAGGCGGATTATCCTAAAGGCAAACTAGGCATGTGCCTATGGGCGCGAGGGTACAAAGGGGCCCGCGGACGGAATTGTAAAATAAAGAAAAAAAATATGGCATAAAATTAATTGGGCCAGTAAGTAAGCCACCTACTTATTTTTTTTTATTCTGGACAACAAACAGTCATGTACATCGATACAATTATTCTTTACAGTAAATAAAGTTATGGACCTTGAGTGCCAACACATAAGTCTAAATATACTTAAGAGGAACAAGAAAAAAACTTAAGGATTTAAGTGCTAATGTTACTAGACAGTTATTTCTTCAATATTACACGGAACGCTAAGATTATATAATGATATGAAATACAAAATTCTAAATTGACATTGCTTTTGATTCTCACAATTCACAATAGCTATAGTTCGCAGTAAGTAAAAATATACCTAAATTATAGAGAACAAACAATTAAATTACTTATACAATAAAAACTATTATTTTTGCTTAAAACCTCAATTTACTACAATTTAATACAAATGATTTTAACGGATGGGACTGACTAATACTTACGCCTACAAACAACCTTGTCGATCATACATGATCTTTGCTTAAAGCTGGAAAGATACAATTGCGATGTTTGTCGTATCGACCGGATCGGTTTCGGTCAAAACTATAGTACGAGTTATTTTTAATATACAGGGCGTCCCACGGCTACCTCACACGGAGGGAAAGTATAATAAATATTGAAGATAGGGAATTTTACTGAAAGAAGACATCATTTTATCTTTAATAATAACAAGAACTGCATTCACATTTTTTTAAAAAATAGCATGCTAGAACTGGGAATCAAACTCGTGAAATTTCGAAAAATAAATCACAACATATTTTATGATAACCATCGAAAGGGTTAATAAACATTAGGATTATTTTTTGCTAAATAACATAGCATTTCAAATGATTTTCGTTTATTTGCATTTTTTTGTTAATTTACTTACCATGGCGTATAAAAATAAAATGGATTTAATGGAAGATAACTTTATGAACCACAAAGACATATTAGCTTTGCGGTAGTACCGCGAAAGATATCCTGATAGAGACATACCTTCTCGATATGTGTTTATCTTATGTGGTTAGTGGATACTTTAAGAAATTTAAGGAGTTTTGATATGCCCTTACAGAAACCACAGCAGCGAATGATAAACGTCTACGATGATGAACTCAACATTTTAACTTACATTGAGGCGTATCCGCTTTTATATTAGTTTGTGTTCAATAATTTTAAACAAAATGTTAAATTTAATAGCAAAAAATAATCCTTATGATTAACCCTTTCGATGGCTATCAAAAAATATGTCGTTTTTTTTTTCGAAATTTCACGAGTTCGATTCCCAGTTGTAGCAGACGATTTTCAAAAAAAAATCGGTGAATGCAGTTCTAGTTATTATTCAAAATAAAATGATGTCTTCTTTCAGTAAAATATCCTATTTTCAATTTTTAATATACTTTCCGGAGAAGGGAAAGTATATTAAAAATTGAACACGGCTACCTAGCCGTGGGACGCCCTGTAGAGGGACCGATGAGATGCTTGCCTACGGCGTTCTCAACGTTTAATCTGCCACTGTCCATAAGAACTCACCAGTGTCTTTCGGGAACGCCAGCATGCCCATACAATGTTGTATATCTTCCAACTGCCCCTCCTCATATGTGGAGAAGTGTTTTTTGGCGTAGCGCACTGCTTCCAAACGTTTGTCCTCGCGTACTAGCTCGATGAATTCCTGTTAAAACACAACAAATCGTCTTAAGAGGGGAGGTGGGCAATGTTTTTTCCATATAAAAGTTCTCGACTTATTCCTCCATGATTTTGATCATTAACTAGTGGCCCGCCCTCGCTTCGCTTCGGTGTAAAGCTGAAGTGTAAGACTATAGTTTTTGTTCTAAGGCTTGTATTATACACAATGACATTCTTCTTATACCTAATTACAATAGGCACGCGCCGCCCGGTAGCGTCGGAACCACTAAGTCCCTGCATTTTAAAATACCTAATATCTAAAGAAAATATAACTAGAAAAAATTACACGCGGACCAGGCAGCAGACGAGACTCGAACCCGCACCCTTCGCAATCCGGGCGAATGCACTGACCAATTATGCTACCGCGTGGAATTTTTTCTAGTTATATTTTCTTTAGATTTAAACATCAAGCAGTTACATGCTTTAAAAAATAAAAATTATAACTATAATTGCTATTTCTTCTTTCAAATGTTTAATACTTGTAAAAGTATTCATTTGGCATTGTGGGTTACCTATAATGCGAAGAGATGGCGCTGCCTTGCAGCTTAAGAATGGCTAGAAGAATTTCGACGCGGTCCGTTAGGGCCGCGGTAGCATAATTGGTCAGTGAATTCACCCGGATTGCGAAGGGTGCGGGTTCGAGTCCCGTCTGCTGCCTGGTCCGCGTGGAATTTTTTCTAGTTATATTTTCTTTAGATTAAAACATCAAGCATTTACATGCTTTAAAAAAATAAAAATTATAACTACATAATATCTTCGAAAATATTAATTTAAATTACATGCTTTAAAGGGCCAAATTGATGTATTAAGTACACAATGTGTTTAAGGTACTTAATTGGTTAAGGATGAATGTTATATTGCTGAAAATCGCTTCGTAAATAAGCTATATTTCTCGTAAAAGGAATAGAATAAAAATGGTTATTGTGGGTTATCCCTAAGAGATAAACATATACCATCGCGGACTTTTTTGTAGACCTTTTTAAGGTGTACAATACTGTAGTACATTATTTTGATCTATCTCGTAGGGTTCAGCTAGCGTTTGCAATGTGAGCGCAAAAAATGAGTTTATTTACGACCATACATTAAAAACCTCTTAAATTATCAGTATTTCTCTACTATATTATCCATGTATTATACATATAAACCTTCCTCTTGAATCACTCTATCTATTAAAAAAAACCACATCACAATCCATAGCAATCAGCAGCCATAGCAATCGCGTTAAGCGATTGGCCCCCAGGACAGCGGTTTAACATGCCTTCCTAAGCATGGGAAATCCCGAGATACTGTTTACGGTCACCCATCCAATGGCAGAATGGCAAATATCCTTTGTAGACGTTTCTGTATGTGAAATGGCTATCAAGAAGGTATCGTTGTTTACGATTTATGTTCGCCGGCATATATACCTGTATCCGTATCTTGAACTCCATGCTGGAGTTAAGTTTCCTCAGTTTAGACTTGTTATCAGCACACCATTGGAGGCATCGAGCCGTCCGCTGCTGGCATAATTCTGCCTCCACTTCGGCTGCGGCCGCGTAAATATCTGGACCGCGGAATTTTTCAAGTTATTTATGGAAAACAGTAAATCCAATGACTTTTAATACTAGTAGACAGGCCTCGCAGTCTATAAATTGGTCAATAATTATACATTCATTTATATAATAGGTACTGCAGTACTCCAACCACTCCAAACTGAATTTATTTGTAGTGCAATATGTCGAGGAATATACAGGGCGTCCTACAACTGGGAATCTAACTGGTGAGTTTTTCAAACTCCACGCGTTTGATACACAGTTGAAGCAGGCGATTTTTAAAAATCTGTGAATGTAGGTCTGGATATCACACTAATATTATAAAGGCGAAAGTTTGTGAGTGTGTATGTTTTGTTACTTCTTTACGTCTAAACGGCTGGAGCGATTTTAATAAAATTTGGTATGTAATTAGCTGACACCCTGGATTAAAAAATAGGCTACGTTTTACTGCTGGAAAATATCCCTAATAAACCGCGGGTAACACCGTGGGGCACAGCTTTAGTTTAAAAATAAAATGATGTCTTATTTCAGTAAAATATCCTATCTTCAATATTTAATATACTTTACCCTACGCGTGACAAACCCTTGGCCCTGTATATATATTTGGGACAAGTGATAATACCTAAACTACAAATGCAGAAGGAAATACAGCGAAGAGTCAACAATACATGGTCAAGGTATTGGTCACTAAAAGTAATTATGAAGTGCAATTCAATACCCATTTCGAATTTCAAAAAAGGAAGTGTGTGATACCTGCATTCTCTCAGTACCTAGCTATGGATGTCAAACATGATCATTTTCAAACCACACAACATAGTGGCTCGACTAAATATTGCAACAAAAGATTTAAGTCAAAATTTCTTTTTTCAAGTTGGAAGCATAATAAGATTCTTGAAAAAAGCGCTGTAGTGCTTTTCTACCGTATTCAGTATTTGTAAGGTTTTACCCCTTTTAGACATGACTAAATAAAGATATATAATAAAAAAATAAAGTATGTCAACATGGGATAGAGCGGAGTTCACTAGGTGTTAAACTTAGGGACAGGATGGGGCTTGACAAAATAAGGATTAGAACGTAAGTAGTTGATGTAACCCGTAGAGCATGAACACTAAAGTGGAAATGGACTGGGCAAAGGTTCGGGTCAGGGAAACGGACAAAATATATTATGGAGTGGTATCCTCGAGATGGAAGACGAAGAAGAGGCAGACAAGTGAAGCAATGGGAGGACAACCTACCCAAATGTTGGCGTAAAACAGTCAGCAGGGACAGGACAGAATAAGCCAAACTGGAGGAAGCCTTTATCTTAAGACAACTCGACATTCAGGTGCCGATGTCGACGAATAAGAGTTACATTTATAAGTTTGTTTAACTTTGGATAATAAAGGCTAATTTTTTTATTCATCATCAGCCTATTAATGTCTCCACTGCTGGAGCACTCGCCTTCCCTTTGAATGGAATAGGGAGATTGGGCCATGACCCACCACGCGGGCCCAGTGCGGATTGGCGTGTGCTAACAACTGCAGATGCAGCCAGGATGCTAACAGTTTAACGTGCCTTCCGAAGCACGGAGGAACTCGAGATAGAAGATTTTTGCTCACCCATCCAATGACCGACCACTGCGAAAGTTGTTTTACTTCAACGATCGCAGCCGAACGCGCTAACTACCTGAGCCATCGAGCTCCTCATTATTTTATTATTTAACACTAAATGAGTTTTATAAAGCAGCTGCGCTACGCCATTTCAATTTAGTTATTAGCTTTACATAGTTATGTATCTCATTTTAAGTGAACTGTCTGTTTAAGTATGTATGAGAAATTAAAGTTCTTTAAACCTAAATGTTAATGTATACTGCTAGACAGGCTGTGCTATGCGGTGCTCTTTATAAAGAAATTGATCAGTTATTGAGCAGTCTGCAACATTTGATGTGCCGTGAATTTCACCGCAAAAATGATACGTATGATAGACAGATGAACGAAAATTGGTGTTTGGACCTATATATTTGCTCACTTTCTTGCTACTCAACTAGAATACTGGCAAACCGGGTTCATTCATTTACTAAAGCACTCGTACCCAATCCTGGTGTTAAGTTCCTAAACTACTTCTACTTGAGACACAAGGACAGACAGGTGAACGAAAATATGTATAAACAAATAAAAACAATCTGGGGTCCTTTAAGAGGCATGAAGAAGCATTTTTGCAGGCCGGCAAGGAGAGAATGGTTGGTGTGGCAGTTTATAACTGCTGTACCAGCTATCATCGCATTTGGTTTTTATCACCACTTAACATCAGGTGGGGTAGAGTCATTTGCCTACCTGGCTATATAAAAAAAAATGTTGTTCGGACATATCCATTTGCTAAAGTATTCGATACTACTTGCTTTAGGTTAAAAAGCTTTTGAAAACAGAGAGTACTGACCGACATTAGTAAGCTCCCTCAGAGATCGCGCGTCTGCCAGCTTGTTCGCAGACTCGTAGTAACCATTCCTGAGGAAGTAGTCTACCAACATGCGATCCAGTCGGACTTTACGCCATTGGTTCATTGAAGTCTGAAACAATATGGGTTTTTTAAAAAAATATATTAAAAACAGACATCTTTCGACTAAGGACCCTGTAAACGGTCTCAAATGTGTGAGAAAAATTAAAAGAATAAATAAATAAAGCTTTATACTAGTTCAGTGTTTTATTAAATTATTTGTGTGTGCAAATATCGTAACTAATATTATAATTGTGTAGGGCGATAAGTGTGTTGGTTTGTTTGGTATTATCTATGGATCTTCATCTTCTGAGCATCAAAACAGAGGATGCAATTATAGGTAACCTCTATGCATTGGAGCACTTACTCTGGTTTGTGGTGTGCTGGGTTCGTTGAGTACGGTGGCTTGCTCCTTCAAGTGTTCCAAACGCTTCTTGCACACATACGCAGCCTGCAACTCTTCGTTTATAGCTTCAGAAGCTTTTCGTTTCATTGTGGTTAGTTTCTCAACCTGTGGTAAGTAAAATATATAGTTTTAATCAATTCTAAAATCCATTGACTTCCATGCTAGACTGAGAGACAAAGAAAAACATAGAATACTCAAATTTAAAATGCATATAGTAGGAAAAGCCTATCAACGGTTGGATGGACGGATGCACTATTTATAAAATAAATAAATATCAGTTTACTTATTATTATTATATAAATACATTTTTATAATAATATTAAATATATTAAATTTAGTATTGCAGTATAATTATATTTTTTTATATTATTTGTTTAAACTTTATTGCCATACATATGAAACAGCAGACTCAATGCCATTGGCATTCTCTACCAGTGAACCTGAACGAGTATTAGAGACAAATGGCAATGGGGCAAAATGCTTTATTATAGACATTTTATCGTCGTCCTTATCTAATGACGGATATGTATGGCATTAAAGTTTAAACAAATAATATAAAAAAAACAAAATAAGTACCCTAAATAAGCTTCTTATTCTATCACTACCCCTCCTTACTTAACTACAGATCATATTGTGCTAAAAATGACAACAATTATGACATTACATATGTTAAAATGCAATCTCACCATTCCTCCCAGCAGTGTGTCTATCTCCCCGGTGGTGACAGCAGTATTTTTGGTAGCAGTATCTATCTCCCCACTGGCACTGGCCACTTGCCGTGCCTCAACGTCCAACACACGCTGGGCGTTACGGTAACGCTTATTGAAAACTTCATATGGAACCTATAACATAACTATTTTAAGGAATATGTTTTCATATCATAATTTTACCTTCCATCCCTCGAGGTAGCATAGCAGATAGCGTAGGTATAACGGTCAGTGAATTATATTTAATAGTGAAAGGGGTTGGTTACATTCCAACCTAATACACGGCACAAAGAGATATATTTCTAGTAATTTTTTTCTTTATTTTATTTATTTTGACAATAAGACTTAAAACCATGATGCTTGTTTGAAGTGTGAAAAAAACATAAGCAGAAGCAATTCTAACATTGACCATTCCACTCATTCAAATAAATTGGACAAACATTTAAAATATGGATTTAATATTTATCCAGCAATTGGACAAATCTATATAAATTTTATAATGTAACTGTTGTATTTTTAACAATTGTTGGCTATTGTTAGTTTATATTGTATGCAAGACATTTATTTAGTAAAAATATTTGCTTCATTAAACATATTGCAAATTTGATGCTATGCCACAATGGATATGGAGACAAACTATGTGTCAACAACATGTATGATATGGTCTATTATAGTATACAGTATTACAAGACAAAAATCTAAAGACTTACGGAGAAATAACTTAAAATTGTCCATGACATTTTAAAAATAAGCGTGGTTTTGAAATATGTGTTTAAGCAGCTAAGATTAAGTGATTGATTGATGTGGCCGATGGAGTGACGATCTGCACAAGGTGGCTGGCAGGAGCAGGATGCGAGTAGCCCAAGATCGATCTGAGTGGTGTGCAATTGGAGAGGGCTAAGTCCAGCAGTGGACTAAGATAGGCTGTTGATGATTGATGAAGCAGCTACTGAGCGTTTATACCAACTTAGATGATAAAAGCTGTGGGTCTGAGCTGCCTTAAATATTTTGTGTATCTAAAGGACAACATGGATGTCAGGAAGTTACAGCATTACACCAAATTGAATATTAAGTAATAAATTATTAACAAATAAATAGCATTAAAAGGTCTGGCAAATTTATCCAGCCCACCTGATGTTAAGTGTCAGTGAAGTCCAGCCCATGAAAAGTAGCTGATGCGAAAGAGAAACGTGCAATCAGCCACCATCATATTGTTACCTGACCCAAATTTAATTATCCCAAGGAACTCCGTAAGGACACAGAAACAATAATATAGTCCACATGGAACAAGTTAGTTACTGTAAAACTTTTTAGTTATGGTTAATTAATTTTACACGATAAATCTTCACAAGACACATCAAAAGAGCCATTCAAAGTTTTGAATAATTTTAGAATGTTAATTTCTATTTTTCATTCAAGCATAATGGAAGGAAGGTACAATGTCAACATATTTTAAAACCACTGCTACCAATCAGTGAGATAACTTACCTTCAATGTAGGATGTTCCAAGCATTTCAGTTCATTCATTTTTGCTGTTCGTATTTCTTAGTATAACTTTGAAATGGTATGCTACGCTGTAATTAAATTTCTGAAAAGAAAACAAACTCAGCTGATTGAGACATCCAAGACGTGCTTGGTCATAGAGTCTAAACACAAAGGACATTAGGCGATTATTTCTTAACTAATGAAAATGGTTCAATGATTGTTCTGTAGCTTCGATTGTAAGGTATGTACTTTGATAAATTAAATTACTCACCAAAAATTTTTAATCGATAGATTATAATTTAGGATTATTTGCGCACTCCTGCCTTGCTGGAAAGAAAAGAAAACACAGACCATGATAGTGATGTCAACCGGTTTCATACAAACCTAAAAACGGTTCACATTTAAAAACCGATTATTAGGTAATAGTTTAATAGGTATCGGTTTCATACATTAGTGCCTTTGGGTATCTATGGTAGCTTTCCAATTACAGCATTATAGCGCATTATGCGGCATAATGCTTAACGTTGAGTGTTCCAACTACAGCAACGCTTCGCACAATTGAGCACACGCAAAAGTAATGCTTTCGTGTGATGCGTGCAATCGTACCAACTCAGAGACAGAAAATTAACAAGTGTTTTTTCTTTAAGTTGGCATTGAATGAAATGTTTTATTTATATATTATCGTTAGTAATATTATTTATTGTTGAAAAAATATTAAAACTCGTTTCATCATAGTTTTTTTTAAATAATCAAAGTTAATTCAAACTGTGTTAAAAATTAAATATAAATATGGATGAAGGTACAAACATTGACTTTTTTTTCAACACTGAACTTAGCGCACTCTGCTGGTGCATTTGAAAACTAATTCATGTTCCAATTAAGCATCAGCATAATTCGGCATTCTGCGCCACTGAGTCGCATTATGCTCTGTAATTGGAAAATCACCTATGGTAGCTTTCCAATTACAGCATTATAGCGCATTATGCGGCATAATGCTTAACGTTGAGTGTTTCAACTACAGCAACGCTTCGCACAATAGAGCACTCTCAAAAGTAATGTTTTCTTGTGATGCTTGCAATCGATACCAACTCAGTGACAGAAAATTAATAAGTGATTTTTCTTAAAGTTGGCATTGAGCTAAATGTTTTATATAAATATTATCGTTAGTAATATTATTTACTGAAGAAATATTTTAACAGCTTTCGTATCATTGTAGTTTTTTATTAAAATTATCAAAGTAAATTCAAACTGTGTTAAAAAAATATAAGTATGGATGAAGGTACAAACATTGACTTTTCTTTTATATTCCACATTTAAAATGTGAATAAAATTTTAATTCACGTTCCAATTAAGCAGCAGCATAATTCGGAATTGTGCGTCACTGAATCGCATTATGCTCTGTAATTAGAAAACTACCGGCATTACCACAATGAACTTACCACTTTTTAATTTTTATGTTTGTCAATCGGTTTATTTCTTAATACAAAGATACAAAAATCTTTATTATACTTCTACATCAAATTTGACTTGGTGTGGGTCTTCTTCTTTCAAGTAAAGTTACCTGTATTAGAAAAAGACCGCTCCTTCATTCCGGTCTTGATAAATAATAATACAGCTAAAACTATAATTTAAATTATACTAATTACACATGTGCGTTTGATGTGTAAGTTTGTGTGTGTTAGTGTGTCCGTGTGTGTTTGCGTGCGTGTGGGGATGTGTGATGCGTTTGTATGTATGGTACATTGCATATGCGTGTATGTGCTAGAATGTGAATACTGAATATGGCAGTAAAAATGCATGTGTATTATTTTATTATTCAAGGAGTTAATTTATATATTATATGATTTTTTTTATTAGACATCCATATGTACTTTATCGATGCAATATTTGTTACGTGTGTTCGTAATCCTAAAGGGACTGGATTACCAGTCCGTTAGAATCTTCTTACACTGAGTAACTGTTAATGGGCAATAAATTGAGTAAATCAAATTAAGTAGTTAGTTGTAACTCTGCTGTCGAGCGGCTTTTAAAACCTTGGCAATTGGTATAGTTGAATTACAACTTTTTTTAATAGCTATAAAATGTCAAATTGAGGGGTAAAATTGTAAATACGCGAGATCCTAGATTTTATTTTGTTGAACTTTTACAATACACTCGTGAACGCTTATTCATGGGTGTTACAGTATAAATATACGTATTATTTGTATAATTTTAATTACTTTTGCTGAATCATATTTTAAAAACCTGCACACCATTTTTTTTATTGGTTTTATTAAAAAAGGCGATTTTGCTATCAATACATCTTTTTTCTTAATTCAATTGACTATACTATTGTTTAATGTTTATGCGGGAGGTTGTTTTTTATTTAGAAACAGTAACGTTATTGCATAAGATGATTTCTTCACACCTCAAAAAAATGACAATTTTGTTATGTGTTGGAACAAGAATATTATAATAGTTAAATATCTACAAATGCTCAAAAATGCTAAATATATGATAGATATTGTGGGACAGAGGGAGGTCATTCTTGTCTTTTTTCCAAATAATATGCTCAATGCATCACCATCATCAGCCTATTAATGTCCCTGCTGCTGGGGCACAGTCCTTCCCTATTAATGGTATAAGGAGATTGGGTCATGACCCACCACGCAGACCCAGTGTGGATTATTGGGTGCTAACGACTGCAGATACAGCCGGACCCAACCGCATAAAGTGTCTTCCGAAGCACGGAGGAGTTCAAGATAATAAGCTTTTGGTCATCCATCTAATGACCGACCATTGCGAATGTAGCTTAACCTCCACGATCACAGACCAAACGCGCTCATCATACGTCTGTGCTCTATACGTTCTTTTTTTGAAATATTTAGTTTTTTATCATTTTGGATCAGACGTGCGCTAGCATAGCACTTGTTGAGAGAATGGGATTGATCTTTGCCGAAAGCTTGAATCACTAAGTATTTTCAAATTTATAACACACAATAAAATTGATTACTTCTTAAAGCATCGAAGAAAACAATATCAGGAAAACTAACAACCTCAATTCACTGAAGTCAATGAATTCGCTATCCCTCTGATAATAAACAACAAATAGATAAACTCGAAGTTAATCTTGGGTCAGTTACGCAGTTTTTTGACAACACACATTTAATACCTTAATACGTAACGATAGCAAACGCAGTATTCTGTAAAAAAAGACTGCTTTTGCTGTTATTCAGGGGAAGTAAACAGCAACTCACCTTTGGCAGCCGCACTGACCCGGCACTACCTGGATAATGCTCCTGCAGACTTCTTCTTCTTCCTCAACATTCCTCGAAGGTGGGGCGGGATAACTCAAGAACCACTGGCATTAGCCAGGACAGGTCAATAACGACTACAATGGTTCACTTTACACTTCACAATGGTTCAAAACACTAAGATACAGCACTACACTTTCGACACGGTGACAGCGCAAGCGATGGGAATTCTTCCAGGTATTGAAGATTCCAGAAGCGGATAAAAACCGGAATCAGTGAATATACATCCGGTCGAGTCACCGTTAATTCGAAGACTGTAGAATGCAGCTTTATGTAAAGTGATACGGTTTTTAAACAAAAAAGGTGGGTACATTCGAAGTTTCAAATAAATGCGGAATGTAATCTTGGACAGCTATAGGATGTAAAGATAACCAGACAGAATATCCTTTGCAAGTATTCCAAAAAAAAATGTGCAAGTGTACGCATTGGTGTTTGACTGCGAGTGATTGTGATGTTTTGTTAGGATATGCTTTAAACACAGGATGCCATAACACAAACTGAATTGTATGAGCACAATTGTTTTCTTATTTTCATAGAATTTCATATTTAACTTTATCCCAATACATCATCACAGGACGCCGTAGCTCTTACCATAGAGTACATTATATACGCTCTTACTTTATTGGAACAAAGGTACACCATGTTGCGTCTCTTTCCACCCTTTAGAATTGTCGTAAGGGCATGATATCTCTTTCCCTCACCCTGCCAGTTTTAAATACTAAGTCTATGGTTTCAATGTATTATATATATATGACGACCTCCGTGGCCGAGTGGCCTGTACGCCGGGTTTTATGGTGTCGCCGACTCGAGAGGTCCCGGGTTCGAATCCCGGTGGGTGTTAGTGCGATGAATACGAGCATTTGTACTCCAGTCATGGGATGCATAATATGTATTTCTTTATAATTATACTTTTATATGTACAGTATATGTATTCTATCCATTACCCTAGTATCCCATAACACAAGCCTAACAGTGCTTACTTTGGGGCTAGGCTAATTGGTGTGAGTGTTGGAAATATTTATTTATTTCTCACATAATGTATTTTGTAAATAACTGTAATTATCTTCTCCATCAGACCAACATTTATACTACACATAATTCTTAGACAACACTCTTTAAATTATGAGCCTAAATTGTTTAAAGACAGAAGAAGAAAATTCAACGTATTTCCTATAGTCGGCAGAACAACCGTCCACCACATTTTTTTACTTCTTAAATCCTGAACTTTATAATAAATTAACAATTCTAATACATTATTATTATTTCTACCATAAATAAACCACTTCGAGCTTATTGTTGGGAGCTTATAAATTATTATTACAGTTTTTAAATGTATCAAACCCCCTTTACTGTCAAATTAGTAATTACACCCATTAAAAAACTGGACAAGTAATAATAGAAGAGTTAAAGAGCAGATGATCACAATTTTCCCTATCAACCCCTTTTCTACTGAAGTTATACGAAAGTGGGCACAGTGGAAGCTTAGTGGTCCTGTAACTAATACCAGATAAACCTTTGAAATATAGTATAGGAAATATCTTTTCTTTAAAACAATCCTGAATTCGAAACTTAAAACTGATGAAAATATGGTTTTTGTGTTTTCGTCAATGTATTGACAATTCATTCAATAAAACAGGACAGCTATATGAACTACACAAGAGATATATCGAAACGAGTTTGACCAAACTCTTAATTTATATTAGTTGTTGTTTACAAGTTATAGTCGAAAGCTCAGTCGGTGTCTAAGCGTCCTCCTACATGAAATCACAAATTGCCCCCAAACCCAAATACAAAGCCCCCATTTTTTTCTGGATCTCTTACCGCTAAGGCCTGCAGCGCCCACAAGGGTTGTTATCGCCTACTTTGGGAAAGGCTCGTAAACTCTCTTCGAAGATGTGTAATAAATAATATTTGTATGTCTTGTCATTCAAACTTGTCAAGATCTTCTAGGCATAATACGGTTCGATCAGAGTACAAATCGTATTTATTCCAAAATAAGCTAAGAAAACCGTTTTTTGTTAAGTAATCAGTATATGTCGGTTTTAAAATCCTAATCAGTGTACATCACTAAACCACGAATGAAGACGAAGATCTATCCATAGAGAAAAAGACATCACAGATTAGGAACAGTGTGACAAGATTCTTTATTTGGACCAAGAATCTCGCTAAGCTTTATATTAGCTGTTTGTATTTATAATTTGAAAAAGGAAATTGAATAATTAACCAGATAAATGTTTAAGTGATAAACGATTAAAATGTTTTTATATAAATTCATAATTTAGGTTAGTATAATATGAAAGATATATTGCTATGTTGAAAAACAAACCATAGACAACCATTTCCTTTCCACCAATGCGTTTTGTCGGCGCGTCAGCGAGCGCGTCACTTTCGTTACGCAAATCCGCCATTTTGTACGTAGCTGGCGGTGCTTCAGGGTTTACTGTAACGGTATAGTGATTTTAATCACGAAAAACTGTAAACTTCACCAAAATATTACTATTGACACTGTATGTGGGCCCTGCCAACTTACTGTGAAGTAATTTCTCCACTGCTACTTGTGGTTTCGTGATTAGTGAGTGTACTTTAATTGGAGCGCGTGGCTCGTGACTCTTTGTTGTTGGATTCGGCATATTTACGGTGAGTTTTTACATAATAATACAATAAAAGCTTCGTTTTCGCAACCCCTTAGTGTATGGTGGTAGTTTAGTCTCTTTAGACATAGCTGGGTATGTATAATTTACGTGAATGTGATAGCGTCACTTGAGCGGCACTCTCTAGCGGCGCGGCGATTGCCGTGGCGATGCCTGATGGCCGACGACATTATTCCCGCAGCGGCGACGCCGACGCGTCACAAGTTGGGCGCGGAAACGTGTTGGTCGTGAATTGACTTTCTAGAAGGCTCTTTGTAGATTTTAACCCCTATAAAACTATACCAACAGCAACTGACCTATTTTTGATTATTAGAAAGTGATTAACACTTGTGCCATTCGACCAGTGATGTGTGTGATTTCATATTTATATTAACTGCTAATGCTAGACTCTGCTTCAGTTATTGATAAATTGGTAAGCAAACTACAGAAGTTATTCCTAATTATGTCTAAACATCAATTAAGTATGGGTTCATAAATCCTAATATTACTCTTGTGGCTGTAGATATTTACTACATCTATAGTGGAACTGTTTACAGTTATGTTAAAATATTTGTTTAGGAACCTAGAAATTTGTTGATGAGTTAATTTACCAAGAAACCCATTTCAATCTTTTCCTTGGCATAAATGAAAGAATTCAATCAAACCAAGTAACCTCTAAGTACCAATGATGCTTTGTTCTTGTCTTGGAAAGTTAAATTACGGCTGACTTATCAGTAAGAAACTTGAAATTGCATATAAAGTTTTAATGGTTTTCGTTTGGAAGTTACGTTATTTACTTATTAAGTATTTGTTTATTTTTGCGAAATTCTTTGCGAATTTTATTAACTTTACCGTAACATAAACATTTATAGATTACTAACCCTGAAAAATCATTTTGTAAGCTATGCTCTTACTTACAAATACTTTATATATGATTAAGACGTTATTAAAATCATAGATACAAAATGATTTTAACTATATTATCTTAGTTATAAATTTTTATGTTATAAACCTTCTTTGTGTCTATTATTTATTATTATATTGGTAGATAATTCTTGAAATCTACCTGATCTCGCAAACTTGGTACCGTTTACAATTTTGTTTTCATATTTTCTTACTGTTCAAATCTTCCCTGGACTTGCAAATATTTTAAAACCAAAAACAGCTTAATGGACCCAGCTGCTCTCTAGTTTTAGTGAGACAAACGAACAGCAATGGATTTTATATATATCTTTATATATATAATTCTTCTGTGAGTGTGTATGTCACTGAACTTCTCTTAAACGACTGGACCGATTTTGATGAAATTTTTTGTGTGTGTTCAAGGGGATCTGAGAATGGTTTAGATTCACAATTTTGTCCGCTGGACAACCCCTATTTTTTAGGGCGGTACGAAGTTCGCTGGGTCAGCTAGTTTAGATATAAAATATGTCATTTTTTGAAAATATGTTAGATCAGATAATTTCATTGGCTAAAAACTTTTCAAAATTGTGTGTTCAGATAGAACTGTATTTTCTGGGCCCACAAGTTAATACTTCACACTAGGTTAGTCTTCCGAACATAACGCGCGAGCCGAGCGAGCGAAGCGGGCGTGCGCGGCAGCAGCCGTCAAAGGGCCAGAAAAAAAAATTCGTTACTGGATAGATTTTTAAAAAAAAAATGTGAAGTGTCACCTCCTCGGTGCAAAAAGTACAGTTTTACCTTATTGCTGCATGCTGCAAACATAGACCACTAGACTCAGATTGCCTCAACCTATCTTCCTAATAGTTATGTATAGATGTATAAATGCTTGTATGTATGCTTGTATTGCTCGTTCGTACTTACCTAACTATAGCATAGATTGCGAAGCGTAATTCGCTCCGAGGTAGGGTTACCAACCAATTAGCTAAATTACTGTTTTTAAAGACTTTTACTTTTGCGTTTTTAATTAATGAATTGATTGTATAGTATCGTTACAAAAGATATGACAGTGAAACTAAAGCACACATTAACGTAATTTGGAAATATACATCAAAGTAATTAAGTTTTTAGTATTATCCAGGTATACATACATTGAGCAATAAAAAATATTTATAATAATTTGACGTTTTTGAAAAAGAAAGTGTAGTTTGGCGTTGTATTTACGATTTCACCTAGATTGCTGTCTTAGTCCAGTGGTAAACAAATTCGCTACCAGCAAGGAACTTCTTTTTCACAAATATTTTTTTATTACATATTTTTAACCAAGTAAATTTTCGCAAATGTTAAGTGTACACCTGCGTTCTACTAACCTATCGATTTATTTTGTTAATTTAAAATAATGTCTGCGATCATTTGTTGAAATTCAAATAAACGTATACTTTTTTATCGGAATGCCAACCCTTGTGTGGAGACGACATCCGCTCGCTGTCGGCCCGTGAGACACACACTACCACGCTCAACCGGCTCGGTGATCGACTATCGATCGCTGCGTGCCTTTTAAATATACGCGCCTACAATCATAATATCGCCGCCCCGCTCAACTTCGCAACTTCAAGGTCCACAGTCTCCTTTTATTTTGACTTTATCTAAACTTATTGTAGACTGGGTTAATCGAGTGTTTTGTTGCTACCAAAGGCGTTTTAAAAGGGAAAGGAAACGATGTTAGTGTTCTTACTTGTGTAAGTTTTTTATCTTTAAATGTATGTATATTATTTCATTATTCTTATAAGTCGTTGAGATGCCGCTTAATAGCGCTATTAGAGGACTACACAAACCGGTCTTATTAGATCAGTTTCTCGTTGCAATTATTATTATAAGGGGAATGTTCCAAGATTAAATCTTCGGTTATAAATATGGCTTAGGTGTAAAATTATAGCCAATAAGAAATGCAGTACACATTCCAGGAGACAATGTTCCCGACGTGACGTAACGTACTTCAATTTTGCATCATCATAATCTCCTTTGAATTTTGCATGACTCATAGGCATCCCAGCCGCTACTGTTTTTCGTTATAGCGAAGCTTCTCACTTATATAATTTTGTATGCGTTTTAACAGGGCTCAAGCCCCCATTTTCCAGTTCATTTAAGTTTAGATATTTTCCCATACAAAGTCTAAACATGCAAGAATTTCTACCTATCTTCCACAACTTTACAATGTTACCGCTATATCTACTGCTATATAGTAGGTACGTAATAAGCTCTCTTCTTACTATAATTGTGTCCGTTTCGCGCTGACTCTGGTAATTTATGCGCATACATTTAAGTATGCCGGTGACATCAACTGGTACCCAACTTTTATGGTTGCGACTCGAATCGTGTATTGGCTTCGTATGTCGATTTACATACGTGTTTTCCTGTCTAAACGCAAATATGTCTGTCTAAAATAACACGCGAGAACTTATTTTCCTGCCTATTGATTAAGGCAAATAATATCGTGTTCATGACTTTTTAAAACATTACAGCGTCCTTAAAGCTTATTATATTATATCTTTTACGCGTTTATAATATTTTTGATAAACTACTACAATTATACATATAAAAATCATTCAGTGAAATTAATGAAATGAAAAGGTCCTCCTTTTCATTTCACAAAAATGTTATCCATTTTTGTTTAAAAAAAACAAAATCGCTACCTAAACTTATATGAAAATAATAATTCACATGTTTTCAAATTATGGATTTACTTTACTACAATAAATAACCTTAATAAATCGTAAAGACAACCCCAAAACTTTTTAAAGACTAAAATAATAAAATTGAAACCAAATAGAGATTTCAAACAATTCCGATAATAGAGCTTGCACTGAAATCACCAGTTCAATAGCATTATCAAAAGCGATATAATTTGAGTTAGGTACAGCTCTATTGTGCCGGCCGTTATTGCCCCCCTAGTGGGGGCGGCCTCCCTCGCTGACCGACCTATTAAAATTGTAATTAACCAACGAGCTTTGTGTATTATTGTCGAAACGATGTCGTATCGATTGTTCTGGGCGCTCTGCTAACTTAATGTTGCTCGTTTTCCTTCCATGTTGAAGTTCATTTCATGTCGTTTATGATGTCTTATAAAACTGTAATTGGCTTTAGATTTAGAAAGTTTTGTATTAATAGCTAGGCGGTACTGATTTTATCGTCTTCTATTGTCTATCGATCTATTGACCAGTACGGTTAATGTTGTTAATCTGGTAAAAGGCAATAATAACACTGGAATCTTGTTATTTACCTCTGAAGTACATACTAAAGTGATGTCCATAGCTATAACTTAGATCTTGGTCTTCGGTTTTGTCCTCAATAATAACCGGAAAGTACTCTTGAACAAAAGTAGATGTGAATTTAGCACAAGGGAGAGGAGGGGGTCCCTTCGAGGGACTCGCTTGGCTGTCCTTTGAATGTTTGAAGATTCTAGATATGACCTCATTCCGTCCCTTCGTGGAACGAAACCAACATATATTGTATTATTACTTTTCGAAGTACATCAGTCGCCTTAAGTGTAGCCAGTTTGATAAGTTATATTATATGAACAACTTATAAATAACTCCATCAGAATGGAGTAAGCACTGTGTTTGGTCAAATCTGAATGCGGTAAAGCGGAGGCGTCAGTGGCGCGCAATATTTATCTAAAAATAAAAATCTTGCGTGTACAAACCACGCAAGTACATGTTTTTTTTTACGTTACGAAGTTTTTTTCGTCGGCGTTAGTATAGATGTTGTTTTGATAATTCGTAAAGCGAGACCGTGTTAGGGAAGTAAGATGGATCATGAGAAACAGCCTATTAGTTATACTCATGATCCCTGTTTTTGAAAACTAATTGTCAGTTATTGACACAATGATTACTCATAGTCTTCCTTTTGATATTTTCTCTAAAGACGTTAACGCGGATGAAATTAAGTATTTATTTAAGGATTTTATAGGGTCATGGTTCCAAGTTTATTATCCTCAATAACTTCTTTCCAAGCAATCAAAGTTGACACTGTTGTGTATTTACTTAAATAAGTGAACAACTTAACCTTCGAAAACAACTATCAGTAAAACAAAGAACCAAATATTACTCAAACAAAGCACAGTAGAAGAACGCGGACAAAACACGTTTTTTCTTCTTCTTTCTTTTATATATATTCTAGCTACACAAGATTTTTTGAGTTCTTAAGTACCTCTATGGTCTTTTGGGTATTATAGTCATACTATACATTAACATAGCTATTGATAGACTCCTACAAGTCTTCTTTATTGATCTTAATTTGCTCGTTTCTCCGAATCGGTGTATTACTTAATATTTGAGTAGAGTACAGTACTTCTCACCTAGCAACCTGAGTCGTGCTATATATTCGAAGCGATGTTGAGATGTTTTATTGCCGGTCGGAGGTAATTAAACGCTCGCCACATTCGTGGATCGTTAAAATGTATTTAATGGCATCTTGTGTAAGCCATTTTAGCGAAGCCAGTTTTCCCGGCTGCGTTTTTTTAGGGTTTCCGCTTATTCGACGAGTTAATGAAAGCCGCCGAGATGGGATAGCTAATTGGATTCCGTTTGTATCGGAAACCGGCATGGCTACGTTTCCAACGGTGTAGCTCGCCTTCTACGATCTTTTTTGTGTCTAAATACATTAGAAACCTTATAACATGTTGTTTGGTAACTGAATTAAGTTATTGAAAATATGAAATTATAGGTGTACTTTCATTTTTACGATCTTGGTTAATTAGATCGAAATAATAAACATAATTTGTTATCTGCCAAGTGTACCAGGATCATTGTAATACAACTTTCTATAATTATTAATTTCTCTTAAAATAAGATCTGACCTTTAAGTTTATAATAGCTGACAGCATGTCAATTAGCCAACCGTGTTTTATCGGCCACTAATGACTAAATATAAAGTGGCGCGTTAAGAAAAAAAACAGGCGGCTAAAGTCGCAATTTCGAATTTGATCCGTTGTCTGCTGCTGAGTCACGTAAGTGGCAGTCGAGGGGCGTCGGAGAGCAAAGAGAGGTGAGGGAGGGAGGGGGAGGAGGGGGGTTCTCTCAGCCACCTATTGTAAGTATTGTGGAGGCACGTTGTTTTTGCGGAGTAGCTTGTCGTTGGCAGGACGCAAGTCTTGTCCCTATAGCGAGCGAGCGCACTATGCTCAAGTCTTATTTGTTTAGACATCACAAACAGAAATTTTAATGTAGTACTTCCTGCCTTTCAGACAATCTTCATAAAAAAATATCAAAATGAATGATTTACTGTGAATAACCTGGATTAAATAGATATTCAAAAGTGATTCATACTACACTACTGTTCAATCTTAATCTTTCTTTATCACATCGTACTGCGAATAAGTCTTAATGGAAAACCACTAATTAAATATATATATATGTAACTGTAGCTTTCTGAAATTATTATTTATGTCTAAAAAATGCTGATCTACGCTGTATGGTTTTATAGTGTCAAGGACGGGGTATAGACAACGTGGTGTTCCACATAAAATGGAGTTTTATGTTTCTCTGTAGACGCGGGATGAGTCAGCGAGTTCGCTCGCGCGGCCCGTAAATGGCAATTACTTAGCCTACACTGAGTTTCCACGACTCTCATGGGAACCGTCGCCGCTCGGAATGTGTATTTTTATCACCAACGATACTGCACTACCACTTTTTCATATTTTTAATTATAATTACAGAACTGTGGCGTCAGCTTAGTTTTAAAAGTGGCACTAGCCACCGAAAAGAAAAATAACCTACTACATGCATAGTATGGATATTACTGAGAAGAAATGATAATCATGTTAGAAAAAATAGGCATGCATGAGTAAGCCTCGCAGGCGACAGTTTCCGTGCTGTCGTCCAAGATTAAATATAACTAATTATTTCTTATTACTTGTTATATCTGTTACAGTTCATGGGTTACAGCCCACTACTATTAGTTTGCTGTAGCCATAAATATGAAACTCGATACAGATCGGTGATGAATATGGATACAGATCGGTGATGAATATGGATACAGGAAGAGAAAGACTTAAGAATAGAGGGGTTGACCTTTGAAAGATCACTAAAAAAGATAAGTTTTATGTCAATAACTCGATACTATCTATCATCTGGCTGGTTTTCACTTATATGTACTTGACATCAGGCGGGGTACGGCTATCTGCTTAGTCAGTTGCCTTGCATAAAAAAGATTGACTGATTGTGAAGTATTAAGAGACTTAGCGCCGACATCAGATAAAACTGGTTTATTTGTTATTTGGTTAATTTAGTTTTGCGTCGTTAGAATGTTGTAACACTGATAGTGAGTCGGTCAATAAATAAAACTTATATCCTGATAGAATTTATCATTTATCACAATGTCACTAGGTTATCTAAGCGCTGCGCCGACTCGAAAAAATTTAAGTGGAATTTCTTATCAACAATGACTTGTATACTCTAATAACCATCCTCCACGTTACAAACTTTGTTCACATTGTTAATTAATCTACTTTTATTATTAACTTTCCAACACTCGTTTATCGCTACTTTATATATTTTTATTAATATTATTTTGTAGAGCTGTTTGTAATGTAAGTTTTTGGTTAGGTATTTAAGCAAATGATAAGCATCATTTTTATAAAATACGTTCATGATAAATTTCCTTGAATGAGACCAAATTATTTTGATAAATTGTAATAGAATAACAAGCTACTCGGTTGACAGGTTTGGTATCAAGCGAAACGGACCAGTTTCGCAAAACACCAATTTATTACGAATTTGGGCCTACTTGTAATACAATCGTGTTTAGTTTTTTGTGCGTGTGAACGGGAATATTAATGATGTGTTTGAGGTAAAAGATAAAAAAATTTTACTCCTCTAAGATAACTGCCATTCGCCTACGCTAAACCTTTTTTTTTTTTTTAAATTACATTCGATAGAAAACACGTAAACAGGATTTTTTCAAAATGTATTAAACGAATGGCACCCCTGACTTGAATCACAAAGGCAGAGAGAAAAGCGTAATTTTTCTGCTGTTGGGAGAGCAATGCTGACGCAAGTGGAATGATTTGCGATCCAGTTTCTGCGAATTGTTTTCCGAATCGGGTCGCTTAGGCGCGGAACACACAAAGGCCGCAGACGGGACGCGGGCAAAGTCAGTTTCGTACAAAATATAGAAGCGTCGTGTCCGCGCCCTGCCTTTACTATTTGTTTTGCTATGCGACGCTTCTGTACGTTTGTATGAAAAGGACGCAGAAAAAAATAATATGACCGCGCCCCATCTGCGTCTTACGTTTTTTCTGTGTGTCCCGCGCCTTAGGCAGGGCAGGGAGTTTCGTTACACGTTTTTAGGGCTGCTCCCTCGAACAAATTGACTGAACAAAGAATTATACTTTTCCAGGAAAGTGTAACTTTTATGGTTTTAATTCTATGAACATTTATATAACGGTAGGAAAGCCGCTAACGTTTCGTTACACAACACCGCAAAAATATTTTATTTTACAACACTGGTTTTTTTTAATTTATGGTCATTTCATCAACTCAATATAAAACGTCCGCCTATTATTTTTAAGAATCGTGACACCACCCTTTATGCTAATTCAATTATAATACACGACACATTTGAATAATCACTGCTACGGCGACATCGAAAAATGTCATTAAAATGATTAATCCGGCATCGTAAATGGAATAATTTAGAATGCAAACGACTGATATCGATTCGTAGTAATTAATATTGAATCGTTTACGTCTCGAAACTGAGATTAATCACTTATAATGGATCAATCCTTGCCTTTCGATAGTCCCTATTCTTGTAATGGGCCCGTTCGATACTACATATATCTATGAAGGCAGGCATTTGGAAAATCATTTTCAATCACTAACTCATGAATATTTAAACGATAATCTCTTGAAAAGGTTACTTGATCACTCTTGATATTATGCTAGAAGTGAATTATTATCTGGCACTTCATTAATCTGTTTGTCGATGAACACAAGTCGATTCTAATAGCGAAGCGTCTATAAACATACGATTTCTTATAATGTGAAGAAGCAGAAGAATTCTCGGAAGCTAGATGTACTGTCCATTTGAATAGCTTTGATGATACAAGTTGTATGTTTTTTTGTCTAATTGGCATTGACAAGGTTCGCGGCTTGTTCCAAGCAGCTGGCGTTTAGCTCCAAACCAGTTTGCGAAGATGCGTCGCGTTCACTCTGTATTTCTCCAACAAACCTTCGTTCTTTTTATTGATCCGATACTTTTAGAAATGTTGTGTTTTCATATATAAATCAATTATCGGTTGCTCTGCAGCCTTAAAAAATCATGAGAGCAGTTAAATGATGCATCATGTTATACATATTTTAACCAGTGCGTAGTTCTAGTTTGATTAATATGGTTCTCCGTAACCCCTTAAAATAGTTTCAGTATAATTTGTAATGTTAAAAATTTAATCAACCATTTCCAACAAATGAAGCGCCTCGTATACAATATTGTTCTACGCAAACGAAAAGCGATCAAAATAGATATTGTTGAATGTGAAACTTTATATTCCTTGCACAAATCACTATTGTTGTCACCATTTTTCTATTTTGAAATGATATTCGCCTTTTATTTAACAGTGAATGAGCGTCTAGGAGCAATACTTATTCAAAAGTCAAGTTGTTACAGTTGTCACTCAAAATATCACTTTGTGACTGAATCATTTTAACTCCGAAACGTACACGATTACCCTAGCTAATAACTATAAATAAAAGGTCACCACAATTGCTGACCATCTGTGCTGATGTAAATAAAAGATAAGAAAGCCAACAGAACTGCCGTCGTAACACGTGCATGGGATTTCTAGGAATTTGTTACAAATTATTCATTAAGAACTGTCGCTACACCCGAACTCGGCGTTACATCCAAAGTCGCTATAGCCACATGAGTTTTGTACTAAAGTATGTTTTAAATTCAAGGGACCTACGAGTTAACGTCGCTATAGGTAAATGGTCGCTGCTACAACCAAGGTCGTAATAAGTGAAATCCACTATACATCAAATTGCAATCAAACTAATATGTAATGTTGTCGGCATTTAATACGCAGTAGGCGTCGCCATGACTAACACTAAACGTGGTTTAATTTTAAATACATATACCTATATAAATATTGATATGAATCACTTTTATCGCGCTTACGTCGCATACGTTTATGTGACTGAATATTTAGGTTGATTAAAATCATAATGCTTAGATAGCGCATAGTTCTTTTAGTAGGGGCAGTGCATTACATCACGTGCCGATCATAACCAATAAATAACAAGTCAAAGTAATGTTTTTCTTTTTATATACATTTTTGTCCTCAATAGCTGAAAAACAAAGAAAAGGACATTTAAAATTGAAATTTAGTCTTCAATGAAAGCTTTTTTGATGGATTTTATTTAAATTATAAGTTTCAGTTTAAAAGAAAACTTTAAGAGGTTGGCTTTCATATACTTACTCGAATTTTCGTATTTCCTCTATTAAATTATATCAGCTAGATAATAAATGTATATATACTAAATCCGCGATCGGTTCATATCGATTTGTTTTCTTCTTCGCGAGTACCTACTTGAGTCGTATCATTCAATATTAATCGTTAAAGCGAGCCGTGCCCCGGCGACATAGCTAGGTCGTAGTTAGGCTACGTAGGCAAGGGCGGTGACCTTGGGCTCACCCGCCCATCCTCCTCCCTCCCCACATCGCCTGCACACCCCACTGGGACGAGATGCGAGCTGACTTTTGAGAACCTATTCCTTTGTAGATATATATGTGCCTATCAAAGCGAAGAGATAATACGCCCACATATAATATATCAATTTCACTTCTATTTTTTTACATTGTTGTCTAAAGAATATGTGTGTGATAGAATATCTCGATGTCAACAATCAAACTAAATCAAATCAAACTATTGGTTGGGATATGTTGGACATGTTGTGTTACCGCCCACAGTGTCGGTATAGAATAGAATAACAACTTTCTACGATTCTAATTAGCCACTAGCAGCACACCTGCCCTATATTTTGTTGTTTTGTCCCTAAGAAAAATACGGTATGACGCCGATCACGAACAACAATATTTTTAGAATATCTACCTACACGTGCAAGCTATATGATTTATAACTCCTGACCTAATGCTAGAAGTGGGCTGTTGATGAGAGGTATAGCAGGTTTCCCACTGGAATTGGAGCGCCCTCTGGGGAAGTATCCTCAACCTTACAAAAGACCACAGTGAACATTTTTTTAGGTAAGTTTATCTATTAATCGCATATTAATATCAATCACACAAATAAATAGTACTAACTTAGTAAAGTAGTAACTTTTTGGTGGTGTTGTGTGTGTTGGTTGGTAAGTAAGGTTCTATTTCAATGAATCGCATCATACCGGGTGAGGTGACTTCCTGAGACGTGTATCATATCGGATAGGGATACTTCTGCCCGATCATTCTCAGTAGATCAATTGGCCAGATCCATAATGGATCTAGTGAGAATTTATTTTCTCTTCATCCTGATTTCAAGCTATGATGAGATGAGATCCATTAGATCTAGATCCATACAGGATACGTGTTTGTTCTTGTTCTTGCTTGTGATAAAATATTTTATGATAAATAGATTGAATGTGGTTTCACCATGTTTCTATATCTATTCAAAGTTAGGTTTTATTATATTTTCATTGAGAAATGAAACGCTTATGGTTTGTTTAACAAGTGTTCTCATTTAAATTTCCACATAAATAAAATCATTTTCTGGGAAAAGTACCAGGAGGCCATACAACCGGTTTCAGTAAGAAAAAGTAAAGGAAAACAACTTGTTGCGAAAAAGTTTTTTTTTTCACTGTTTCACAACCGGTACCTTTTGCTTGGTCTCCCAATACTTTTTCCAGAATCATGATTTTGTAAATGGAATCTTAGTTAAAATAAAAACAGTTCTCGTTAGATCCATTTTTTATTTATCAAAATTGATCTAATTAGAAAAAAAATCTCACTAGATCCGTCATGGATCTAGCCTAGCCTACTGAGTATGAACCCTTCTGTCGAATCCTCGAGTAGTTCATTAAAAATAGTAAACGAAAATTATGATCGTGAAAAATCTTTTGTGACATTTATTTTTTACAACACGCATTTGAGATGAAATATCCACTAATGTCACGTAATGAAAGGCCACTTTTGTTAGATATGACGGATGTTGCAGTCAATATTTTTTTTGATCTCGCTTTTTCTTGTTTAGTGTCGCTACGAAGTTATCTGTTAAGGATAATATTTAATACTATGAAAAATCTTGTTCTAGAAAACTGTAAATCCACGCGTGGACTATGTAGTGATACACCTAAACGATTTCGAATTTCGAGTTTTCTCTAAAGTGCTTTTAAGTGATTGTATACTGTACTGGTCTGGATAGAATTTCTGTACCACATGCAGAGCACACATACAGCTTTACGAGAACAAGTTTCACTCAAGAGGTAGAACTTGTGGTAAGTAAACTAAAGAAGAAACTTAAACGGAAAGTTCGCAAGTTGGCTTTACTACGTTACCTTCCGATGTTTATTTATTCACTAACTTCAGTCCTCAAATCAGTCACTTTCACTTTATTTATTAAAAATTATAAAAATAGTATTACTACTACCTGCAGTAGGTAGTTACTATGAGCACAATTTATCAAAGCTAATCATTAGATGTGAAGTATATAGTTAACGCTAACATAATAATATCATTTCACTCCTTTGTAAACTTTATAAAAGAATAAGACAAAATATTATTATGACTGTCAACTTTTTGTTATTGTAAATTAATGTGCGAAAGTTTATTTGAAATTGTGTTTTCATTACGACAAGCGTAGCCAGGAAATAAGTGGAATGCAGGGTGCAGGTGAATTATCACGAACCCAATTCCCCTACCTATTGGTGGTTGGTTCCGCTCGCTTGAATTTACGTTGAACCATATTTTAGTGCAACCAAGCGAGTTACTAGGCGGACGCACAACTTAACACTTCCATTGGAAACTTAACGCAAGACTGCAAATGTGAACATTTACGTTCACCCACGAGTTCTTCACTGAAGCGTATTATGTAACTCTTTATCTGTCTCGAAACCTTGCCAACTCTCTATTACGGAATAGTTTTATACACACTTGCATTGAAGTTTTTTGCGCGTGGCTGCAAGTTTGGAATATGATTTTTCACAACATTAATTTTTCATGGAGTCGTAACATTGTTTGTTTAGAATCAAAGCAATAGCATACATTACAGCACGTGGTTCTTTGTGATTTAAATGACTTTGTACGTTAATAGCTTCATTAGCATTAAAAAAGCAAACAAATTACTTAAAATAGGAAATGAATAATAGCCGAATAAAAGAGAAAGTTAAACAGCGGAATTTTAAAGAAGTTTCCTTTACCTTGATGAATTGTTCTGTAGTGTGGCACTGCTGCAATGGTAAGATAGATTAGAGGTCGCCTTGGAACAAGATTCAGTCGCAGACACCTACTTTTTGCGAATTTACACATCAAACACGCTTATTATAAGTATAAAAAGGTCCGATTCTTGTAGTTAAACAAAGGAATCTAAAGAAGTTTCCTTTACCTTGATGAATTGTTCTGTAGTGTGGCACTGCTGCAATGATAAGATAGATTAGAGGTCGCCTTGGAACAAGATTCAGTCGCAGACACCTACTTTTTGCGAATTTACACATCAATCACGCTTATTATAAGTATAAAAAGGTCCGATTCTTGTTACGAGGCGTGAAGTTTTGTTGAATAATCATTATCTCTGTTGTTTGTACTAGTCTGTTTTGTTTGAACAAATCGCTAGTCGCGTGTATTGCTAAGAGGAAAACGCATCTCGAAATAGCGCAATTGTGCGACGAGCTGGCCTGCCATTATTCATTTTTTGCATCGACCGCTAGTTCGGCAGACGGACGGCCGCTCTGTTGACGTGGACGTTTTTGTGCCGTTCTCAGCTTGAATAATCGGCCCCTTTGTCATTTTGGACGAACGTTCTGATTTCCGGGATAGTTTAAGTAGCGCGCGAATGCCAATACAGTGTAAACTCACGTATATTAAGCTAGCAGACCATGGTCGCAACGCGCACATCTAACCTACTGGGTATTTAGTTGCTAATTAGTTACACTATTCCCGATTTAGTTGCTCAACACCTGTAAAAGATACATGCGATCTGCTAGATTAAGTCTTAACCTAGCAGACCACAATACTGTATCTTCGGTTCTCGTAAAGATATCGAAGTTCTGCAAATGGCATATTTAGTTGCTAATTAGTTACACTTTTCCCGATTTAGTTGCTCAACACCTGTAAAAGATACATGCGATCTGCTAGATTAAGTCTTAACCTAGCAGACCACAATACTGTATCTTCGGTTCTCGTAAAGATATCGAAGTTCTGCAAATGGCATATTTAGTTGCTAATTAGTTACATTATTCCCGATTTAGTTACTCAACACCTGTGAAAGATACATGCGATCTGCTAGATTAAGTCTTAACCTAGCAGACCACAATACTGTATCTTCGGTTCTCGTAAAGATATCGAAGTTCTGCAAATGGCAAATTTAGTTGCTAATTAGTTACACTATTCACGATTTAGTTGCTCAACACCTGTAAAAGATACATGCGATCTGCTAGATAAAGTCTTAACCTAGCAGACCACAATACTGTATCTTCGGTTCTCGAAAAGATATCGAAGTTCTGCAAACGGCATATTTAGTTGCTAATTAGTTACACTATTCACGATTTAGTTGCTCAACACCTGTGAAAGATACATGCGATCTGCTAGATTAAGTCTTAACCTAGCAGACCACAATACTGTATCTTCGGTTCTCGAAAAGATATCGAAGTTCTGCAAACGGCATATTTAGTTGCTAATTAGTTGCTGTAGGACAGCATTATTTGTAATATCCCCCCCATCATCCCTTCTGAGGGATCTGAGGTTAGGGGATGATTGTAGGATACTCTTATCTGCGTTTTTGGCGAGCAACTAATTAGCAACAGAACATCCAGCAGTTTTTAACATCTGCGTGCGAATTCCAACCATCTACTGTTTCTAAGTGAGTAGAGGGGTTGCATCTGAGGTTAGGGGATGTTTGTAGAATACTCTTATCTGCGTTTTTGACGAGCAACTAATTAGCAACTAAATATCCCGCGTCTATTTTCCACCTACGAGAATTTTCCGATATCTACCTATTCTGAGGTGGTTGCAGCGATGATCTGGAGTTAAGGGTTGATAATTAAATACTATAAGCAACGCTATTTTGCAGCAACTAATTAGCAACGAAATACGCCGTAGTTATATTCTTTGATGAGCTCTTTTTAATTTTATCGTATTTCGGGGGTAGTGTGGGTGCTGGTGCGGCAATTAAGGGATGATGGGGGGATATTACAAATAATGCTATCCTACAGCAACTAATTAGCAACTAAATATGCCGTTTGCAGAACTTCGATATCTTTTCGAGAACCGAAGATATAGTATTGTGGTCTGCTAGGTTAAGACTTTATCTAGCAGATCGCATGTATCTTTTACAGGTGTTGAGCAACTAAATCGTGAATAGTGTAACTAATTAGCAACTAAATTTGCCATTTGCAGAACTTCGATATCTTTACGAGAACCGAAGATACAGTATTGTGGTCTGCTAGGTTAAGACTTAATCTAGCAGATCGCATGTATCTTTTACAGGTGTTGAGCAATTAAATCGGGAATAGTGTAACTAATTAGCAACTAAAATACCCAGTAGGTTAGATGTGCGCGTTGCGACCATGGTCTGCTAGCTTATATACGTTGTAAACTCCTTTTAACGTCGCTCGATTTAACGGCAAACTCCTTAAAACATCGAAATTGCTTGTCTTTGGTTGGTTGACCTTATTTTCTATACAATAATACACTCTGTATAAAGAGATTCAACATTAAACTTTCAATGGTCGTTTTTTTTTAATTTGTAATATAAGGTTTACATTAAAATTGAAATATTTTAGTTATTATTGCTTTATAATTCCGTTATTTCTGTTTCATTCTCGACTATAAATCAAATAACTAGATTCGGGTGCCACGATAGCTTTCTGTGCACAAGCCTAAGTTGACAATGCTAGCGCGACTGCTGAGCGTAGGTATGCAAAGCGAAGTACATACATAAGATTACATTCTGTACTATCTACACACATCAAAAACGTATAAGCAACATGCATGCATCTTTCACGGAAACTGCAAGTTTTATCAATTGATATTTAAGATTAACGTTATTAAAAGTTGTTTGCTTTAGTCACCAATAAATCAAATAGGTTATTATTAACAACGGAATATCAGTTTTGAAAATATCAAAAATCGGTTTTAAGTTCAAAAAAGTCCATGTTGCTTAGACCCTTTTGATGTGTATAATTTGTGTCATTAAGCAGTATTTTAAGTTACCGAAATTGGTGAGAACCGCAGCTGTGTACATTCTTTTGTTTGCAGCTTTGTTATTTTATTATCTAGTACGTGTTTATTTCGACTGATTTACCGGAGATTATAAGAATATTTGTCTTGTTTTTGTATGATGAACATGCACATGCTTACCTGAGTCACTGGACTTCTGTCAAGTTGTTACACGTTATCGCAGTCATAATCGCAGTTGCTTACAGAGTGTAAACATGACGAGGAAACGAAAATCTTTGTGTATTGACTAAAAAGTTTTATTAATACGCTCGACCAAAATAATGTTTTATATTTCCCTCCATTTAACGACACTATATCTCCGAAAATTACTTATCCGTTAAGGGTCGTTATATCGAGTTTACACTGTTAAAATAAAAACAAATCGCTTTTAATTCGGTGCGTTTTCCAGCTCCATTTTGATGTTTTTATCTTTGATTTTAAAACTCGAAAGATTAAATGCAGCTTTTGTCGTCTAATAATAACGTTCCATCTGTACATATTGAGGTTATCTATGTGTTTTGTGTGTTCATTGACGGCCCCACTCTACTGCGAAATAACAGTACCTAGATATATGTATTGCTAGTTACAAAATCAAATCTATTCGTCTTAACCCAAGCCAATATGGACAACACGATTAATTGCTTGAGTGGTACAATCGAAGGTAGCAGATTGAGCTTTGTTTTCTTTTAAAATCTTTTAGTGTAAGTTTTAAAAGCAAGCCAAAGTCATATTATTGATATGGATAATTGGATTTGCAGCCAAAGTTCCGAATAAAAAAACAAGTTACGATAACAGTAATTGGCACAGGGGCGTTCCCCAATTAGTTAAATTACAAATGGTGCGGCCAACACTAAATTGGACTATACTATACATACATGCCCACTAAAATATTATATTGCAACTGAACATGCGACTTCGTTTCACCTCTTTGGATACAAGATTACAATTTTAAACGATTCTTGTTATCTTTGTGTTGCGCAATTGCCGCCTTTAATAAATACACGTGTTATCTCGGCATTCTAGAAGCTTCGTACGTCAGCATGGCATTTCGCCCGCGTCCGATAGCATGCGCGACGTCGAACACAGACAAATCGTGTTCAATTCTATTCGCTCAAAAGCTGTTGGACTGTCTGCTCATGCAACGAACGTAAATTGCGTTTTCGCTGCGCCGTGAAAGGCGACCGTCGCAATGGCAACGGTGCATTAACCGCTCGCTGTATCGAATTTATCACGAGATCGATATATGAACACAGTGCGCAGCTCTCATACTTACCTGCGCCTAACAGGCGACACGTCATCGGTCGCCACACGTGGCGCGCGCGCGCGCGGCTGGGTGACTGTCCGTGTGTGAGTGCCGCCACGATTACATGGAATTCAGCAATTGTGCCACCTACCTGCATACGTTAATACATCGATACCTGTATTTTAAATTGACAAAAATGAGCTATGAATGCCAATCTTACTTCGTTTTTTTATTGTTCCCTGAACCCTTATAGTTTCGTCATGTCCGTCTTCTGGCAACGGCTTCTGAGTCCGGCTAACGTAACGTTTTTATAAACTTGAAAAGATTGGCGGTTATACCGCGTCATCCCCTTCTCAGGGGAAGCAAGCAGCAAAGCAGTATATTTCAGACTCCTTTGCCAAAAAAACATTATTTGGGTAAATTCTCTTGGTTGCCTAGAACATATTGATTGAAGGCTCCTCAGTTCCCTACTGAATCAATTGACCAATTTAGATATATGAACATAAGAAACCTTATTATTTTGTTAAATGTTGACTTTCTCTTCATTGAAGGCTTCACATCTAAAGGTAATGCCTTTCCTGAAATGCCTTTACCGAGACGGTGACAAGGTCTCTCCATTCCACTCTATTTTCGGTTTTTGTTAGGGCAGTCGGTAGACCGAATTCGGTTATGTCTTTTATTTGGTATAACCAACAGACAGGTGAACGGCCTCTTCGTCTTTTACCATTTACTTTTCGCTTAACAACCATATTGTCTAAGTTAGGGCTTTCTCCGGGCGATATGACCAAAGTAACCTGCTGAAGCTGATGTTTCCTTTTCTATTAATCTTAAACATAATATATTTTAAACTAAAAAATGCCGATTTATTCTTTAGACTATTCTTTTATTTCTTATTTATCTATTTTAAACCTATTAAGAAGGCTATGTATGCTTCACCACCTAATCAACAAATAAAGTTAGTTCTTTAATACAAAATATAAGATTATATAGCTTTTTATTAGCTTTACACGTGCGTACTATGTCCATATAAACACTCTTAAACATTTCTTTTTGGAGCGTAGAGAAAGGACATTGTAATGATTTTTTTAGATTGCATATAATGAAATGCACATTTATTTGCTAAAATAACAAACTAGACTAAAAACTAGTGTCCGACCGAAAGTTCGGTTTCGGTTTCGGCCGAGTATCGGCGGCAGTTTCGGTTTCGGGCAAAATTGGCCGAAACCGAAACTGATTTCGGAAGTTGTCGGGCAGGCTCGCCTTACTTCGTTTCTAGCACAGCAGTCCATATCCTATATTGAGATAAAGGAGATTGATGATTCTTCTAAGTACAAATACAAACCAAAGTATTAATTAATAAGATTTCAAAATATCAGTGGGTATTTAATGAAACAGTAACAATTTGTGAATTGATTATTGATAACTGATAAAAATTTTGCTATTAGAATTGAATTTGAAAAAATAATAAAAATATTATTAATATTTTTTTTATATTATATTTAATAAATGATTACATACAACAAAATTAATATACTGTGTTTCCATTTCATGTCCTAATTAATGTTGAATAATGGGTAAAATGCATCAAATTTCAGTATTTTAAGGAATTTTAATCTTGACCACGTGAGTTTCGGTTTCGGCCGGAAAACCAGTTTCGGTCGGACTCTACTAAAAACTAAATAATTCAAGATTTTAGGTATATTCAGCCTACATCTCTTTTATATAACTTTAAAAATAAAAACGTAATGAATTTAAAAAAAACTTCTTTTGGCTCTCCTGAAATGTCGGGTTTTGTGCTTTGCGTCAATTGAAATTACAAGTATGTATAAATGGCAAGCGAGTGTGGTCCTAGTGCGTATTTTCATCCATAGTAACAATAATTAACCATTTAATAATTCCTAATCTAGGGACACGAAAAAAGTATCGATACTTTGTGGTATCGAGTACTTTCCTTTCGATACCGATACTTTTACTAAATGAGTACTTTTTGGCAAGTATCGATACCTTTAAAAATTTGGATAAGCGCCTCATATTGATGGCAACGCCATCTTGTTAACAAACTTACCTTCTAAAACGTTCCACAGGGTATTTGACAAGTTTTACGCGACGATCTCACGATATTGACTAATGTTTATGGAGTCCGTAAAAAGGATATTCATCATTCTGTCGTGTATTTCAGTATAATAACCAAATCAAAAACCCCATTTTCAAGTTGCCGCGAAAACATTTCTCTGGACAATATGGCGTCTTACTAGTGTGTGACGTCACACGACTGTTATTAAAACGTCAAACGATACAATGTAATGTCACTTTGACCGGAAGTTTACTTGCGTGTGACGTCATTTTAGGCTCCGCCAATCCCAAGCGTTTCGGATCACGTGACAATAGATAAGAAAACTAATATCTTTTTCGTCATTTTGGCACTTTATTTTTAATACTGTCAAATGCCCTACTGCATTGTTATAAAGTCAGTAACTAACATATTCAAATTCTTTCCAATCTGTGACTGTGTTTATTTTGCGCCTTGTTTTGTTTCATAGTTATTTATTTAGCGACCATATTGTTCTCTATTGCTCATCAGGCCACAGAGGCTCCGATAAGGTCCTATGAAATGTACTCGATACTTTGAAGTATCGATACTTTTGTTTCGATACTTTTACGAGTACGATACTTTTTTACCGATACTACTCATGAGTACAGTATCGATACTTTCTATTCGATATCGTGTCCCTATTCACGATGCCCAGCACAACTCAGCGTTTACCGATTATATGTCACCGGCAGATAACATTGACCAGCAATGGTTCTATTTTAAAACCATTCGTTACGCGTCCGCCGTGCGCTCGATTTTATTCTAATTATTATTCGATATCAATTATTTTGTGTTTCTGGTTTTCTCGATTGCGACCAGTGTCTAGAGTAATCGTCGCTGGTGACGAGCAAAAAATAAACTGGCAAGTGTGTAAATAATTTAAATTCGGCGTTTTTGCTTTCAAAAGATAATATTTTATTTTTATACAGAGAAAAATATTCAAGGATTTCAATAGTTGTTCATCTATATCGGAGATTTGCGATGCTAAAATATATAATTCTAGAACGGTATTTTATTTTGTTCAAGTCGCATACGGTGTAAATACTGTCACTGACGCCTAGCAGCCGGCTCGTGGAGTTCTTCGTTGCCATTGTTACTATTGTTATCTAACAAAGAAGAACTCTTTGTGTGACTACCAGATTGCATTGGCAGGTTTGTTTGACTCGATACCTACCCAGAGTTTCATCAGGTACGTTCGCTGCATAAACTTTGTAAAGTAAACAATCGCACGGTTCCTGATAACAGTTCCGACTATTGTAAATATAATGGCGATGATTTGTCACCCTTCATTTTCGGAAACAGTGTCCTTGAAATAAGACTCCTTTCAATTGTTGAATGAGAGGATATGTGTCTGCGTTTCGTTTGGTTAGTCTTGCCTCTTTATATTATGGTTTTGTGATGTTAATAAAAAGTCTGTTAACATAGTATTCATATGATTGCTTTTAGAGTCTTTTGGCTCAATGATGCGTTAACTTTGTGTATTTGTTTGCACGCGTGCAGTCACAGAGATACACAATGAAGTTGACATCGTTTTGAATATGTATTGGAGTGAGTACAAATATATTGTAACTCCATTCGATTGCTTCATCAGAATTCACCGAAGCCACGTTGGAAGGCAATAAAAATAAAGTGTGAGCCTAAAGCTAAAACGTGTACGCGTATTTCACGTGGAGTTGTGTCGGTGGCGTGATCGAAGCGGACGCAAAGCGCGTCTGACTGACATTAATCCTCGGTAGTTGCTGCCAGGGATCCAGGGCTGCGGCGCCCCACGCTGTCTGGGAACATGAATTCTGAAATATTGATTAAAATATTTGCTAGGACAATTTTGGAAAGGGGAAAAAGCACTGACCTCGCGTGACTATCTCGCTCAGAAATATATTAAAGAGAATATGTATTATATGACAACAATCGTGCTTTTTCATGTAAAACAAAGGAGAATGGGCAAATCCGCCTAGATTGCGCTTGACGCATTTATGTATCAAAAATCTTCTTCTGAATTATCATTTCATATGTGTGTTTATTATGTAAATATTATGCGGATATTTAAAATAATAAATAAATGGCTATTAAACTGAGTAAATAACCAATAACCATAGATAAAAGTTGTATCACCTGGTCGATACTATCGTAGGAAAAAAAATCGATTATATTTCTTTATTTAAATATTCTTAACATAAAAAAACGAGTGTGCTTATGACTAGACAACTGAAGTGAAACTTCTTTCATTTACTAGCTGTAAGAGAAAAAGAGAAAGAAAATGCGTGCGCGCGCTCTTGCTCCTACACTGTGATACAGACAATAGGCTTGCACTGTGCTTAGATATACGGAACGTATTTGGCTATGAGAGGAAGAGAGAAAGAAAATGTGCACGCGCACTGCTTTCTCATGCTTACATCCCCCACTCAACTCCCGTTCGCCTCGCCCGATCACACTTTTCTTAACGCTTACGTTCGCTAGCTTACTCCCCAAGTCAAGAGTGCGTAAAGAAGTTTCACTTCAAAAAGAAAAAATAAAACGTTTATTATAATTGAAAGCATAGAACAATTAATAGCCTGAAACATTTTTACCAAACACCGTAAATGACTACGAAATAATGATCATTCGTTAATTCGTAGTCATTTTTTATTTTGAGGTTTTCGATGCGAGTTGTTTGATTTTTGTATGGATCGATGGATAGATTATTTTCCCCAAATCGCCTATTCAGAGGGCCTGGTTTCGAATTCCGGTGAGGCAAATGTTTGTATGATGGATACGAGCATTTTTACCAATATTATATCATGATAAATAACATTAAATTCATAAAGTTATCATTTGTAAGACCTGTGTTGTGACTATCTCACTGTACCTACCAGGGATTGCTCTCTTTCATTGCATCTAAAAACTAAAAGGAACTTAATGGGCTGCGCAAAAAAGGATTTTTTGCCTGCGGACTATTTTGTTCATCAAACAGTAGATCGCATACAAAAACTTTTATATGTGTACTACATATTCACATCTTAGATTAAAAAAGGGAATATATTTTTGTTTAAATTATCAGTTATGTTATATATAATTACTTAATCATATATAAATTAACTCATGGTTTGAACATTTTAAGCATTTGCATTGAAAATAAAACATTTATTAATCGATTGTGTAGGAATCGATTCCTATATCAAATCGAAATATATACCATAGGCAAGTGAAGTAGGTAGCTGTCAACTTGTTGTCAACGTGTTTGTTGTTTGTTCCGAGTGACTAACTACTTATGTACAGTTTTCAATTTTGAATTGAATTTGTGTTTTCAGTGGTCTATTGTGGCAGAATAGTTTTAATGTTGAGTTGAGTAATCCTCCGTTAATAACTTTTTTTTGGGAAAGAGAGCATTGGACTCGTTGATTTAGTGTTAAGTTACCTTTAGTGATTCTGACAGAGATATTTGGACTCTTAGTTTATTGTAATTATTTTTGTTTACAATGGCATCTGGTGTTACACAAGAAAACGCAGGCAGTATGCAACGACGTTGTATTAACTGTTGTATATCAGTGCCACGACGACAGCCAGTACATTCTTTGGACATGCTATCCAATTCAATGCTTAATGTTTTAAGCTCATGGATCGCACCTGATTCTGTAAGTAATTATTTACTTATATTACTAAAAATATATCGTTATACAATCGCAACCGTGAGATAATGTTTTAATTTCATTCACATGTTCAAATAAATATAAATATTTTTGACTTGTTATAGATATTGAATGGGGGCATAGTGTGCAACGAATGCTTTATGCTACTACAAGCTAGTGACACCACAGAAGAAGTACCTGCACCACAATATGGCCATCAACAAGTCTGTTTTGGTTGTGGAAAATCCATATTAAGAAGTCAATCGTACAGGGTTTCACTACACTGTCCAGAAAGATGATATTCTTAGATGGAGTCCAGCACATCAGGTATGGTATAAGATATTATTATCAATAATAAATTATTAAAATTGATTTCAATGCTAATTAAAACATGACTGTGACATTATTATTATTTTTGCATTGCATGATTGAAATGTTATATTAATAATAATTTATTTAAATTGATTTCAATACTAACTGAAACATGACTGACATTTTTTTTACATTGCACAATTGTCATGTAGTATATTAATGAAATTGATTATATAATAACTAACTCAATCATGACTATGGTATATAAATAATATATATAGTTTTTAAAGATTGAGTTCTGGATAATACTGCAACTACCTATAAATATTTGCACGTCGATAAAAGCGACAGGTCATGTTGGTTATATTTTTGAGATCTGTATAATTTACCATATCTTGTCAGATAAATGATTTATTATTATTATTATAAGAAATATATTTCTATTGCATAAAATAGTTGTAGATGGTTTTTCATTAAATTCAAGTTCACTTATCTTTTTTTTTATAGGTGTCAAGAATTTCAAGAGTTTGTGCTGCCTGTTGGCGAGCAGCTAATAGAAGACAGAGATGAATCGGTCATCAATTGAACAAATTGATGTAGAACCAACAGAGTCTGTACCAGTGATCCCAGTACCACCACCATTTCCCGCTGGTCTATTACCTGTTCAGCCTTCAAGACCTGTTATACCTAAGATACAGTCATCAGTATATAAGCGTGCTGTAGCCACTTCATTGAGTTGTCTGTTTTCAGGATGCCGGGAACAACAATGTTTATTAGTACCCAGAGTAATAAGAGAAATGTTATTAATACATAATAAATTCTATGTTCCCACATGTTGTAGAATATGTCAACATCACTTGAATAATGGGCGTTGGAGTGATTTAACATCAAATCTGCAAGATTTTACTGGTGTACAGTTTGATGCAATTTTGAATATAATGCAGAGAGCAGTTTCCCATTGTTTCGACTTTGAAAATATTTCTGCAATGGCTCCTTTCTTATGCCATTATTGGCTGGGAATGAATGCTGAACAGTTTGATGAACTCTTGGCATGTGTACCAAGCTTATTACAGAGTGTCAAAAATCCCCGTTTAGCACTCTGTATTTACATAGTCAAGTTAAGAACTGGGGACAGCAATGAACGATTAAGTTCCCTCTTTCAAATGTCTCGTAGGACCTTGGAGAGAAAAATGAATATAGCTAGAAGTTGTTTAGTTGAAGATTTTGTGTCAAGACATTTGGGCTTTAGTCATGTAAATGTGGAGCAAGTGGCCAGCAGAAATAAAATAATCCCGGAGGGATTGTTTGGTAATCCAATCTTACCAAATGATATTAAACCCGCTATTGTTATGTGTGACGCAACTTATATATATGTCCAGATTTGTTCTTTTTTAAAAAAAGGCAATATATAAACCAGGATTAGAGCACGCTTAATGTATAAACTGCTGTGTTAATTGAACTTAGCAGAGCTTTAACTGGATATTTCAAACTCAACAGGACATGGTGGCGAGTTACAAAAGATATTTTAGGCGAAGTCACTACAGTTCCACTGGATACGGCATAACCTAAAAAATATAAAATAAAAATATCACATTAATAATGTCGATTTGGATAAATGTGTTATCAATAAATGATTATCATTATTAAAATATTTTGTCTTATTTATTTTTGATTCCTAAACCTTAAATAATATTAGATCCATTGTTGGGTTAACAGAGCATCAAAGGTGCAGCTTGAGCGTAAAGAGAATAAGTATAAATAGCACTAATATAACCGCACCTCAACAACGCCACATTTATTAAATCTGAGATGTTTGGAATAAATAGAGATAGATAGCAGCTCACCAACGCAACAGTTTACAAATATACGCTTGATAAGATTTTACGCAGCGTGTGCATTCAATTTTTGTTTCACTCCCAGTCCAAAATAGAAGACAAAAGGTCACAACCTAATTAAATACAGTTTAAAGTAGTATACCTAGTAATAATTAAGTATGGTATAAATATCGAATTTAATCGAATCTACATATGACATAACCTTAAAATGCTTACGTAATTTAATATTTTCTTTAAACCACTACTTAAGTTTCTAATGATATTTTTCCTACGCAATATACACCTGATTCCCTATTGTTGTACACTTATTCCAATAAGACGCAATGAAAAAAACTTAGCCCAACTCCCAAAGTAAAATGACCATTCTCCTTTATTACGTTGCGTTTTCATTTCTGGTATGCAGTCTTACGGCTGACAGCTGTCTAACATTTTGTATGTTTCGCTTTATGAGATTGTATTATACTGCTAATTTAATGCTAAATTAGTTGAGTACCGAGGTTAGTCTTTTATTTTTAAACAATACTCAATGAAAAGTGTTTTTGATATCGTGAATAAATAAAACTATTCCAGGATCTTAAATATATTTATACGAGTACATTTTCATTATCACAAATGGAGCATAGCGCGATAGCTCTATAAATTCCTTAAGCGGCACGCAACCCTGGTCTGCCTCCACGCGGGATAAAAACGTCCACTCGCGTCCGCAATTTATGAAACGGCTCTTTGTGATATCGCAGAGGGCCGCTCGCTTGGCTACGGTACGGGCGTTTTTCCTTTTCCAATCCGGAATGTCTCTCTAATTAAAGCCGACGCGCGAACCTGAACGAAAAATAATTGTGCACACAATATAATAACAGTTGTGTCCGGTCGCAATAAAATATTCTGCTAATTTGACAAATTGGCGAACATGTTTCGTGAACATTAAATATTTTGTATTTAAATCGAAATCAAGTTTTGATGATTTAAACATTACATTTAAAAAATACGTTCGGTTTTTATTTCTAGATTATTCTCATGTTGAGGTTTAATGTTTTTAAAAAATAAAACTGGGCATTAACTTACAAAGGCACATGAATCTTAAACTCATAAGTGAATTGCAAAATAAAACTAAAATACTTTAAGGTAACTGACTATAATAAGTAAGTACATATATCCTTATCAGATGTGAGTAAGTAGATATTTTGGTCTAGTACCCATTGGACCCTCCTAATTGGACCTTACCTACAAAAAAGTGCCCGTTCGACCTCCTATCAAGAACATGGTGCCCATTGGACCCTCAAAGACGTACTTAATGACACAATAGGAGCTATTGGAGCTCTTAACTATTTGGCTAATTCTTTTGGAACGGTAAAGTACAGTCGTGTAGTAAAGTAACATTGTAAAAGACAAAAAACACTAAGGTTATAAATCTAAGTATTCAATCAACATATTTATAAAAATCAAAACACTAATCATCAGTAACAAACCAATATAAATATTTACATAAAATATAATAATCAAATGACAGATTTTTTACTTTACTTTTAAAGCCAATAGAAATTATTTTTTATCAAATAGCATAACTAAATTATAAATATGGTTTGTTATATCACACAGATTAAGCACAATTATTATATATTCTTAATATTGATAAAATGAATAAAAGCACAAAGGTTATAAATGTAAGTATTGAAAATCAACATATTTATAAAATTTGAATAATCAATCATCAGCAACAAACCATATAATATAATAATCAAATCATAGATTTTGTTATTTTACTTTTAAATAGAAATGTTTTTTTATCAGATATCTTAACTAAATTATACATACAGTTTTTAAATCACTCAGATTAACTATTGAAGCACAATTATTATGTATTCTAAATATTCATAAAATATATCAATGTAATATTTTCATATTACATTTTATAAAAAAATGTTTTTTAATCATATTTTTACATTAACGAGAAATTGCTTATTATAAAAACATACTTTAACTAAAGGATATGGTTCAAAAGCGGTAGTCGGTTTCCGGCAGGAACGAAATATATATAATTTGAAAGTTTGTATAACATGAATAGATACTTTGATTTTTTTATTCATTACCGATTACTTTAAAATAGTGTTTAATAATTAAACAATTCTGTAAGTATGACGTCAACTCAATCACTATGGCAAAAGTCAATCAGTCCAGTCATGGATTATTATCAGAATTATTATCACTGCTTTTGTTACACATTGAACATATAATATATTTGATGCTTGGCAACAAAAATAGACAAATAAACTTGCCATTTGCAAATCAATTATTAGATAGATTTATGTTATTTTAATATAAAAAACCGTGATAAAATAGAATTCTAGTTTTTTGTCAAACGATTCACAATTAAGTGCGCTGCATCTCATAAAAACTTGGAGTCTGCCGAAAGACCGAGGTTGGTAGTGACGAACCTCCATAAAAAAATTAACAGTCTTCTTTTGTAAAATATTATAAATTACCAAATTAAATATTTAAGACACATATGTGAGTAATTTTCCTAAGCAATGACCTACGGTTGTAAGATTATTTTCTAGCTGCAACATAGGTCATAAATCGGAACGAGACAGCAATATTTCTCTCTCTCTCCCACATATGAGATCGGCGCCATCCTTTTGTTTAAGCGCAGAGATTGCTTGGGCTTGGAATCTATAACCTTCCTTTCATCAGGTGCTTAAGAGGAGTATAACTGCCAATAAAAACACTCAATCTCCCTCACAATTTCAGTCTTAGATCAAAAGATGATGTCTTTGCAAAATCCACCGTCATGTTGCTTAGATTGTCTAGATCCAAGCTGTTTTAAGGAACTTTGAATTTGGTCTTGTGGATTTGGTGTTGCGCTGTAAGGGTATTTATTGGTCAGTGTACGATCGCATTTTTACATTAATGATCATTAATGTAATTAAATTTAAAATTAATGTAATTAATGATCATTCCTTTCAACCTAAAGCACAAACATATATAATGTCCTTTGAAGAAAAAAAAGGTTTTACAATATTTACGAAAATAAAAAGATATTGAAGTATTATCATTGTCACTTGCGCCCTTATGACCCATAGAACAAAATACATGTCAGTAGTGCAATATTTGGTTTTGGCTCCTTGTCAATATGAATAAAATAAAAATAAACATTATACAAATTAAATTTTGATTACTTTTGATTCACTTTTTATTTTCTAAATATCTCCCTTATCTATTATACGAGTATCTTATTGTACGAGTACCTTACTAAAAAATCCAAATGTGTTAAAAATTAGCTTTTCTTAAAGGTTACTATCATCTGTCTGCGTCCAGTATTTATAGAGCAATAGACAAAAAACAGTTATTTTTATTTTTCCTGAAAACTTACATTTTTGTAGTTATCTTTTTATTCTCTGGGGACGGCGAAATATCGTTAATTCGAAAAAAAAGGGAACCTGATTTCTTTATAATTTGTTTAGGACTACTTACTGTTTGGAGTCAGTACTTATACAGTATTTAGTTAGTAGCTTTATAATACCTACTATTAATATTATTTTTGTCTACAATTTTCTACATGACTGTACTGTGCTTAACAAAACTGTTAATAAGGTCCAACTGGCAGTAGGGTATAATCTTGAAGGTCCAATGGGCACTTAAAAAGAGGTCCAATGGGCACATTGAATATAAAATGTTTTAAGAAGGTCCAATGGATACCAAAAAAGAGGTCCAATGGGCACTTTTTGCTTTTGGGTCGAATCTTGAGGGTCCAATGGGCACTAGACCGATATTTTGATGAACTGCAAAACGTGATAACAATGTATCAATAATATTTCATAATTGTCATTTTTCCTGCAGTTTTTTACGTTTATTTATTGACATTTGATTTTTTATTAAAATGCCAGGCACTTCTCATGGCTATTAGTGTTTGCTATTTATAAATTTGACAGCAGTATACATTATTATCATGTTCTATAGGGAATAAAAAGGACACAAAACATGTTGTCAACAAATAGCAAATACGAATACACATGTGAAGTTAAAAAACCAAGAAGGTATTTCCGTTTAAATATACCCTTACGATGTTCATAAATGACACGATTCGTGTATGAATAAAGTAAGTGCGGATATTAATTCCATTACCAAACCCCTATTGGATACATTTTTAGTTTTTGTTATCTACTGTTGACTTATCATTTGATGGTGTACTAATGGCCTTTAAAATATGTTATGGGTTATTATTTTTGTGACTCATACGATACAATGATTTTTTTTTTGATTCGAGCTGTTAAAAAGATGATTTGATAAAAAATAAATTTATTCTCATTTTAATTAAATTTCCAGTTAATCTAATTTTTCACTTTAATTTGAAGTCCGGGATCTTTTCTAACTCCCGTTGACACATGACTGAAATTGTAGCTTTTACAGGTGAATAACAAAAAATATTTATTTATTAAATTTTAATATGTTCCAAGTCATATAAATCGCAAGTAAATCAAATATTGGGTATTAGAAATAGGCTGATAAGTAACAAAAATAGCGCTTTGACGATTAATTTGTTAGCGATTAAAAAAAATAGCATAGGTCTGGACCCAGAGACCTATGCTATTTTTTTTAATGCCTCCGTCACATTAGCGTATGTATATCGTCATATGTGATAACGTTATACGAACTTACCATTAAGTTTCGACAAGCTACAATAATTTTATATTCTTCTTTACTTTTTAGGGTTCCGTGCCCAACAGGTAAAATACGGAACTCTATTGATGTCACTTTGTCGAAATTACTAAATAAAGGAATAGGTATTCAACAACATCATGAGTTATCAAATACCCTACGCTTAGAAGTTTTCTTTACAATTTAGTCTTTGGTCGTATGTCGTAAAATTAATGTTATTATTATTATTTAAAAAAATATTACAAAGAACGTTCTTATTATAAAGTTTATAAAATCTTAGGTATCTGTCTACAATTCAAGTTTTGTACAATTAAACGAGTTATATTATTATAATTAATAATATCTTATACCATAAAAATAATCAGCCAAAATATGTGGCTTGGGCGTTTCGTTACTACATGAACTATTGTATAACAGAGAAGTAATGAACAGTGGATAAATTTTTCATGTAGCAAAATTGCCAAGCCACATATTTTGACTAAGTTATAGAGTTTGTGAAGTTACGCCTTGTACAGTTAGGGCATGTAGTAAGTAAAGTAAGAAGCTTGGCTCTTGATAACTTTTTGACAATACGAGTCATATGCATATATGGTCTCGTCTTGGCAAGACTTTACATAAAATTGTTTTTGGTAGAATTATTTTAACAAAACATGATTAGATATTCGGAAGGCAGACTAAAATGGAAAACTGTGTAAGTTTTAAGTTTTGTTTAAGAGCCCTTTCACATTTTTTGCAAAAACTCGTAATTTTTGAGCGCCTCGTTTACCTCCTTAGCAAAGATTTTGACTATTTCCGATAGAAGTAAACAGTAGATTTATTCTTCCTATTGTAAGTTAATGTATAATATTTGCAAATATGATTTTCCTTTTTTTGTACTGATTGTTCTACTGCAGCTAGTTTACGGAAAAAACGATAATATGCTCAACTTCAAACGCCGTAATCTCTCAATAATGATCAATAAATTAGATCAAATTAATTACTACGACATCAATATGTTTTTGTTGTAACATAATGTAATAGAATTTTGATTTTCCATCTCATTAATTATCAAAAAAACATCTAACCTCCCCCGTGAGTTTTCCAAAGAAATAATGCAGGTTTACCTCGTATTCTGATATTGAATTAAATAGAATTAGTATCAAAAACTTTCATAAAACTAATCTACTATCATTGAACTATTGAAATATGTATATATTTTTAGAATTAGTTAATTAATAATCTAATATATAAAATTCTCGTGTCGCAGTGTTTGTGGTTAAACTCCTCCGAAACGGCTTTCCCGATTCTCATGAAATTTTGTGTGCATATTGGGTAGGTCTGATAATCGGACAACATCTATTTTTCATCCCCCTAAATGTTAAGGGTAATTTTTTTTTTCAATTTTAGATAAATTTTTTATGATACATCATACAAAAGTACATACATCCCTAAATTTTCAACTTTCTACCACCAACCCCTATTTTTTTATGGCGGTACGAAGTTCGCTGGGTCAGCTAGTTATTTTATAAGACTCGAAAGATCACCCTTAAAATGCAATATATACTAGTGCAAATCTACCTACACGCCAAGTACGGCAGCGGCCCAATTTGTAAAAGGGCTCTTAAATGTCTAAGGATTTCTAAAGGCATCACAAAATAATAGGCCCATTTTGACATTTGCCACCGTTTTTTTTTAATTCATGTTTTACGGCCGTAGTTTTCACCATTTCAGCCTTTCATTAGTATCTCTAGCTTCTTTGTTTTATTTATATATCTTCAAAGGTGTTAATCACGTAATTATATAGGGTAGGGTATGTATTTGTGTTTTTTAAGATAGATGGCAATTGGCTGGGTATGCTGCAGTTTTGGTAGATCTGAATTAAGCCATCTATCAGTAACATCCTCTGTATATGAAAAGCAGGGCAGTCCAAGATAAGATGTTGCAAGCATTCAACTTTATTTGTATTACAGTATCTGCGTCTGTTTGAATCTTCTAGTTTGATTCTGTGTAAATGTTCACGAAATCTTCCATGACCAATTCTCATTCGGTTTATCGTAGTAATGTACTTTCTTGTTGGGTTTTTTAATTTATAATACCACGATTTTTTCGGGATTGAATCTTGGATTTCCGCATGCCATGTTCCTTTAGTTTTCCTTGTTTCTTGCCAATATTGATTCCATATCGAATACATCCTGTCTTTTATGGTACCATAAAAATCCGTAAAAGGTATTTGAGCAGATTTATGGCCAGGTATAGTATTTTTTTTAAATTTCATTAACGAATCAGCAATTTCGTTTCCTGTGATCCCAGAATGAATTGAACATTTTTTCCACAATCAGTTAGTTCTTTCAAAAGTGATTTTATGTAATAGATATAAATGTTCTTTTTGTACGATAGTTTGGAGTTTTCTAAACTTTTCAGCAACAAATTCTTCACATATTTTAAAGCTTCATATATAGCATAAGCTTCTGCCGTCAAAATAGAGGAGTTATTATGCAAACGGAAACATCGGCCAATTTTAATCTTAGAGTCGTAGAATGCTGCTTTTACATCTTGATCAGATTTAGATCCATCTGTGTATATTTTACAATGGTCCTGCTTTTCTGTAGAGTTTATAAAATTCAAAAATTCATTATTATTTCGAATTCTAGAGTCATAGCAGATATAAGGCTTTACCATCTCAATGCTTAAGGAATAGTAATCCCACTTGTCAACTTTGTGTGTGAACTTGCATAATTCCGTTAATTCTTCTTTTTCGGGTTTTTCTAAATATACATTATTCTCTATATACTGTTATTATATTGTATGTTACTGTACATTTTAACAAAGAATTTTTCTGCGATGTATTTTGCTCTAATGTGTATGGGAGGTATACCCGCTTCTATTTCAAGAGCATTGATGGGGGATGAACACATTGCGCCCATGATGAGTCTTAATCCCTTATTTTGAACAACCTCTAATTTACGCATTAAACTGTTATTAATGAATTTATTATAAACTATAATACCATAATCATAATGACTCCTTACTATTGCATTAAAAATCATGTACAATGCTTTAGGTCCATTCCCCAACTAACGCTAGCTAGACATTTCATAATATTTACAGAGTTTTGCATTTTCCTTATTACACTATATACATGAGAATTGAAAGTCATTTTACAATCAAAAATAAGTATTTGCCACCGCGACGCAACTAGTGATGTAACCATACGACTAGGTATACGATTAATCGATTCAAGCTTGTATTAGTGTTTGATTATATATTGTAAAGTGCATTGGATTTAAGTTCTGATAAGAAAATTTAACCTGAATTTGAATATTGTAGGTTATTTAAAATGATACAATAGTAAGAAAGGTCAATTTGTCTTTAATTTAAAAATATATAGTTACAATATAATTCGCCCAATCACAAAAAAAATCAAGAAAAACGAAAGTTTTTGAATCTTAATCAATAGTGTTCTTCTGACTTCTGATGAACCAAAAATCGTAAGATGAGCTATCGTCGCTATATATAATTATTTCATTTTCTGTAATATTGTCAATGTTGACGTCCTTGTCATAATCTTCCCTTATTATTTTTCGTGTCTTTTCTACCACTTTTGCCCAGTCTTCTTTCAGGAATGTTATAATTTTCTTAGTGGAGAATGGCGGCTTTGTATTATGGCGTGCTGCGTATCCTTTGACCTGAGCCCAGATCAACTCAATAGCATTGTACTGACAATGGTACGGCGGCGTTCTTATCTCTTTGTGTCCGTGCCTGAAGTGCCAATTCATCAATTTTATATTTTAATTTCACAGGTTTATTTTCTTTTACCAGTTCCAGCAGTTTTGTTGAGCTTTCAACAAATTCATGTCAGCTTTAAAGCCACGCCACTAAATCATTTTTTGCTTGCTTGATTTGGTGCTTTATCAATTTGAACTGAGTGGTAAGGTGCATTGTCCATAATGATTATACACTGTTCGGAGAGGTATGTTAGTCAGTTATAGTTCATTCGCGTTAAGAAAATAGTGACTCATCACCGACTGCCGGCCAAGCCACGCCCCCTAGCCAATTAAAACGCTAGAAATTAGTAAGGCGAGTTCACAGTGCTCAGTTGAAGTCAGACCTTCGAACTGATCGGTTGTGTATTTTGCGTACTACTTGTTTAAAATTAAATTTGGAAAATGGATATCTCACCTATTAAAAAAAATAAAAGTGGATCAATTATACATAGCGGAGAGAGACGCGTAATTTACAATGTTTATAAATATTTCAAACAGATTGATTTAAATGAGACTGTGGAGAGCATAGTAATTAAAACTGCAAGTGCATGCGGTGTGTCCGAAAACACTGTTTATAAAATTATAAAAGAACAAAAAGAAACGAATACATTGAAATCACCTGTGAAAAAAAGAGCTCGACTATCCACGGTCGATAAATTAGATGAACTAGACAAATGTGCAATAAGGAGAAAAGTACACTCTATATATTTAAATAACGAGTATCCAACATTGGACAAAATAATAACACTTTGCGAAGCTGATGAAGATATTCCTGTTTTCAAACGTACAACACTTCACAAAATACTGCACGAGCTTGGTTTTGACTTCAATAAACAAGATAGTAGAAAATTGTTAGTGGAAAGAGAAGATATTGTTTTATGGAGGCGAAAATATTTAAGACAAATAAAAGAATATAGAAACGCTAATAAAACCATTTACTATCTCGACGAAACGTGGGTAAACGCCGGACACGTAAAAACAAAAGTGTGGTTGGATACAACAATCAAGAATAAAAGACAAGCTTTCCAAGATGGCTTATCAACCGGCCCAAAAGCTCCGACAGGGAAAGGGAAAAGGTTAATTATATTGCACATTGGCAGCGAAAAAGGATTCCTGGAAGATGGTTTACTAGTCTTTGAATCTAAATCTACAAAAGATTATCATGAAGAAATGGATGGTGAAAGATTCCTTAATTGGTTCAATGGTATAATACCGAAGCTTGAACCAGGAAGTGTGGTTGTCATGGATAACGCTCCCTACCATTCGGTAAAAGTTGAAAAAATACCCACGGCCAGTTGGAATAAGCAGCAAATACTAGAGTGGTTGCAAAACAAAGACATATCTATGGATATGAGTTATTTGAAAAAAGAATTATTATTGAAAGTCGCCGAAATCGCCCCACAATATAATAAATATTTAGTAGATGAGACTGCTAAAAACAATGGCATTACAATTCTTCGTCTGCCGCCTTACCATTGTAAATTAAATCCGATTGAAATGGTGTGGGCCCAAATAAAAAATTATATTGCTGCGAATAATACTACATTCAAAATGAGTGACGTAAAAAAAAAATTTTATGACGCAATCGCGTTAGTAGACGCCAATCGGTGGAAGAAATGCTGCGACCACGTGATACGCGAAGAAAATACCATGTGGGGTTTGGATGACGTCATGGAACATGCAGAACAAAATTCATTCGTAATAAATGTAACGGGAGAATCTAGCGATACTGATTAGCGATTTAAGTACTTAGTTTTAAGACAATTTTGTATTTTTTTATTTTAGTACTTATTACGATTAATCCAAATATGTGTTACTCTACTAATATAGCGTTTAAGTTGACATTAAAAATTACCTTAATAGGAATATTTTAACATGTTTAAAATCATTGATACTTTATTATTTTTCTATTAAACTTATTTAATGTTTTGAAAAAAAATGTTTAATTTTTTCTCCATTATGAATACACCCTTACCCTGCAGTTGCACTGATGAGTCACTATTTTCTTAACGCGAATGAACTATAGTAAACCACTCTGTGAATTTATTTGCTTTCATTTCTTCGTGATATTCTTTTGTACTTTTAGGTTCGAATGCGAGTAGAGCATCACGCACAAAACCTACGCCGGCAGATCCGGCGTGGCAGATTATTAGGTGTCCACGTTTTCCCATTGGCACTTTTGAGCAAGATGCCTTGGTATCGTCGGTCCATGCTGCGGCACGGTACAATTCGAGTTCAGTCAAGTCTCATTGTTAAATATGACAGTGTCCCAATTTGTGATTTTGTTCTTTTGCCTTAACAATAATAATAATAAATAAATTCTTTATTTATTTCTTTACATAAGAAACATTTACAATCAAGTGCTTAATTACAATATTTCATTACTTAATGTGAAGACTGGTGCTTGCAATAGGATAAACCTGTTCTACAAGACACCAGATCCTACAATGATGATACTCTGTGCAAAATCTGTTTGTCTGACTGTGTAAAAATGTTTTGTAAACTTAATTGTTTTTTGCACTGTTCCAATAAAAAATAAAAATTAATTGAATTGTTTTATTACGTTTCTTTAATGGGCTTTCAAATGACACCAATATATGTGGGCTAAATGCGTATGTTAAGGGTTATGATAATGCTTGAAAGTTATTATCGCGTAGGTTCGTTTTTTTTACACCGAGTGTATTTTGTGATGATTTTAGTACTGTAGAATACAAGCAATGTGATTTGAAAGGAAGGAGTGAGAGGAGATGTACCTACTCTAGACTAGGCGTAGTTGACCTATACACTCGTGACATTTCTCTAGCTAGGGAATCTTGTACGTTCACTATAAGATGTCGCTTGGGAAAGTTGTTATTTAAACATGCGATTGCGAGTATGTACATTATGTCTCTGAAATATCGTTAAAACAAACATCGCATCATATTTGCGGAAACATCATTATATATAAAATTCTCGTGTCACAATGTTAGTTACCATACTCCTCCGAAACGGCTTGACCGATTTTTAGGAAATTTTATATGCTTAATCAGTGAGGCTGAGAATCGGCTACTATCTATTTTTCAAACCCCCTAAGTAATAAAGGTTGTCTACCCCTAACTATTATTTTTTGGATTTTTTTTATAATGTGGCATTAAAAAATCCTAAATCTGACTCTCTTGCCACGAACCCCTATCTTTATGGCGGTACCAAGTTCGCTGGTTGACCTATGCACTCGTGACATTTCTCTAGCTAGGGAATCTGGTACGTTCACTTTTAGAAGATGTCGCTTGGGAAAGTTGTGATTTGAATATGCGCTTGAGAGTATGTACACTATGTCTCTGAAACATCGTTAAACCAAACATCACATCATATTTGCGGAAACATAATTACATAATGTGGAACTGTATGTAGGTACTCTCGATATTAGTCATACCTAGAAATAAATAAAATTAAAACACTAACAATAGGCTGTATTTTCTTTTGAGGTAAGGTTTCACAAGAACCTGTTTACGCTCTGTCCCAACAACTGAAACCTTTCAGTCACCTTACCCGAGTTGTTTGTTTTTGTAATTTGTATGTTTGCCCAATCCATCCTATTTCCGTCACAACGCTTAGAAGCCCCCGGGAGGTACCGTTTATTTAATTTCATAGTCTGCAGTTTCTCTCATTCCATCGTAAGGTTAATATTGACCGGGCATGTGCAAACGCTGCAGAGTTGATTTATAGCCGTTTGTTTTCGTCGCATACACAACACGCGAGACGAATTTAGTGATTACGCCCCACACAAAATTGCTCTGTCACTCTCCTATCTAAAAATATTGCACTTGGCACTGAATATAACGGCGTTAACTCTTTGAACTGTAGCCAAATTCTATACTTTATAATCGCGCACTCTTATCTCCGATACTTTATTGCACCTTGATAAAAATCCAAGGTGAAATCGAATTGAAAAAAATTTCGTACAGCAACCAAACCCAAGAATTTTAAGAATTGTTTACGGTTTATAGGTGCAGCTACTTTTAAGTGATAAGCACGTAAACTCAATATCGACAGCAAGCTGTAAATACCAAAATGGAAGTATGTCTTGTAGTAATTTGTAAATGAGAGCGATATTATTAATACGTTTAATTTATAACATTCTTTAAGTGACAGGCCACCACATTCTTTGACATAGTTACTATGCCCCACATAAATCATCACATCTTCAAAGTCTACTCCAAAAGTAAAACTAAGATTGGTGGAGAACTGTATACTAACAAAGTGTAGTTGTTAACAAGTTCTCTCTGCGGTTCCGACACGCGGCTGGCGGGCAGCCGGTCGGACAGGCCGACCTTCGCGGAGGCCGTTCCCGGCATTATTGATTTTTTATGCGCATTGTCCGTGCTGGCCGCCGCCGCCGCGACGCCCTCGCCTCGCGCGGACCTCGGTGACACGCCGCGCAAGATACTCGAACCTACCGATCTCTGATATCGATGGGATTCAATAGCCAAAGATCGCATTTTGTTTTTTTTGCTGCCCACAATGACGTCATTAGCTATAACAAAGGTCATCATATCTTTAGCCGACGGAGCCAGTAATTCTATTGTAGTATTTAATTAATCTTGTAACTTTACCACATCGATTGCCGATCTAAATAATAATGACTGATTGCCAGTCAATTGACACTTGCATAGTTTTACAAGATACATCCAGCCGTAGAAAGACGTTAAACATTTTGATTCTCATTGAATGAATTGTTCGCTGATATCGAGTGAAACGAAACCGACGAATCGTTCCGTGCTGATCCAAGATGTTATGCATGAACAAATTCTGTGAAAGGCACCAGTTCAGCATTTGCATTCTCTGGCCACAAACTGTAACGAACATTTTTGTTATACTGATTCTTATTTTGGGTTTAATCAAACACTTGAGTTGCTTAGACGGGGGAGCTAATTGTGTAGCCTTAACTCTTGCCACAATCCGTTTCAAAGCTAAAGATAAGTGTGTATGTGACGTAACTGATTTCTTACCCAATTATAAAATGAAGGGAATCGCGTTAGAATAAAAGTTATACAGTTTGACCCCGGTATGTGGATTCTGTTTTGGTATTTTTTTACCATGTTATAGATTTAATAATTTTGTTTTGCCAATTATACAATAATTAAAGCGGTGAGTTTGTAAACTGATTAAAAGATGTACTATATTTTACTGCTTTTAAAGAAAGGAACGGCCAATTCAGCACTACGTAGGCGAACCAAGTACAATCATTACCTGGTCATGAACTTATAGATTTTCCATGGTTTTGTTCCAGGTCAAAGGAGTGTTGGGGCGATTTGGACTTTTGTAAGTTTATTTTCTTCTACTTTTATGCGAGGAAATTAGTGAAACCTTAAATAATTATAATAATTGAGCCGATGGAGAAATCAATGTGTTCTGCTATAAATAAACTCTGTAAATAATGGATTAGTCATATTGGAGCCAATATTAATTGTAGAGATTGAGCTATTTTCCCCTGACGTCGGTATCACAGTTCGTTTATTGTGCACGAATTCTATTGTTGTTTTTGTGTGTCTGCCGGCAAATTAATTACCAATTTGCTGTGCTAACTATGCCGTGAATTACGTGATAAATGTACTATCGAGTCATGAGCTAACACAAAATAACGTTTTACTCCACATACCATTTTGTAAATATTAATAATGAAAGTTTTAAATTATCTTTAAAATGAGCAACTTCACGTTCGTGGCGGGCAAACATTTTTATAGTCTAATTTTGTTTGTATACCCGGTATATCTATGTGTTTGTTCACAAGAATGCTTGGTATTTCGCGCGCGGGTGGTATTGTCCGCGGTCGCAGTCGCTACACACTGCGCATACATATTCGTCTGTTCATTCTCTGTGTTCGTCACGCGGTGACACGTCGCTTTCATATCGACTGTTATAGCGATATTTGTTCGCATGAGTTATGCCCGGTGTCTCGGCAGTCCGCTAGATGAACGTTAACCGCGCTACAAATCATCGAGTCTGCTAACTCACTCCGCAAGAACTAGGCCCCCTCTGCCCCCTCCTACCCACTCCGCATACTCCCGACGGCAGGGCGTCTTCTCGCTAATTCCCACCCTGAAACGACACACTCACCGCCTTACTCTAAGCGATTTTCACACGAACGCCGCAATGATGTAAACACTACAATCGCGCGCGCTGACGACGTTAAAATTACATCGAGCTGTTTGAAGCGCGGCACACACGATCATTAAACGTATATCTGTTAATAATAATTGCGATTGTCTGGTTGTACGTGCGCGGCGAGTTATGGCGCAGTTGCCGGGCGGCTTGTGGTCCCCTCTCCCCGCCTACTCGTGACCCCCCGATCTGTGGCGAGAGCCGCATCTTGAGATGAAATGGCATTCAGTTTCGTTTTGTGACGGCTCAATGGGCGCCCGGTCTCGCAAATGCATGTGAATAACGTGGCGACACAACGCATTGAGACTCGCGTCTTCCACGGATACGCATCGATTCACTTCACTTCACACATACACACTTGAATGTCACATTCATTATTGTAATCTTATCAAACGTAAGCTTAACAAAGACAATAACAGCCGCACATGTACAGATAATTGCTGGCGGGTAGGTATGTGCGTTGTCGTCATGTACGCGCAGAACGGAATTGCTCATTAACGGAAAAATCCGTAGTGAGTTATGTAGGTATGTTACAGTTGACAGATTCGATAACATAATAATTATTTAAATCGTAATGTGATAGATAATGCAGTCATTTACGAAATACAATAATTAAAAATAGAGAAGAGCAGTAAAACTCCTGCTGACACATTACAAAAAGATAAATTCGCTTAGTAAGATGCAAAGGGTGAAACACCACCAAGTTGACGTTGCAAAGAAAGTCTAGAATCAGCATTTGGTCCCTCGGATCTTTTCGCCGGCGTGGTACAGTTTTTCCGTTAGCTTGCACATTTTTACGATCACGATCGTGTAGCGGGCCGAATGGCGGTAATTTAACACAGCGAGGCGGAGTCGAGCTCTCACGACGACCGGTCCCCTACGTGATCTCCGACGCGGCGACGGACGCTTGCCGACTCGATAATAACTCCGCGTTCAAAAGTGCTGCGAATCGAACGGATCCGTTCGACGGACACATTAATATTGGCCGCTTTCATTCGCATGCGCTTCGTTGCATCGCTGCTATAATGGGCCTCGAGCTCAATCAGTCTTGAATGCGTTATAGCGCAATTTTGGAGTTCGTAATTATCGGATTTCGTTTCGACAATGAGATGAGGCTATTTATGTTTGAACAGCTCTTTGGAAATGTTCACTCTATCCATTTCGTGTGGTTTCATCTGCATTATTCATTCATTGCACTTTACAGAGGAAGCGTTTGTTTGTGTCGTTGTCGGAAAAAAGAATTAGAAGTTTTTGTATCCATCGGATATTGAGACCAAAGTGTTGCGTCCCTAATGCCACTCTTGAAACGTGTATACAGCGCTGTTTTATGCTTATGTCGATTTCGCAGTGTCAGCTCTGTGGACATCGTTATATCGTTTAACTAAGTAATTGCTGAGTAAACATGAGCGCTCTATTTTGATCCGCTTCTGTATAGACGCAAAGTTTAATGCTTGGCAAAGACAGCCACATCGTCTATAAATTATTCTTATTTCAAGGAATTCAACTTACTCTCTATGTTTGTTTTACTTTAAACAAAATATAACATATAATCTTTCTAGTAGATCTAAGGTCTAACGTAATGCAGAACTTAAAATCTCCCCAATTCATATCATTTTAATAGCGTAGTCATAATATGAAATCAAGGACTCGCAACCATTTTTATCGGAACAAATAAAGGGCACGAAACTATACACGTATTATGTTAACGCGTGGGGTGGGATTCTCGGCGCCCTTACGCCTCGATTCACGCGGTGTTGTGTTACCCGCTTTGTATACCTATGTCTACCTACGTTGCACCGTATACAGACTGCGACATAAGAGGCAGCCTTGTCGCTATCCTTCGTTCATTCCAAGAAAATATCTACGGGGACTTTATGAGCTTCCACCTCAGCGCTACTCTGAGTATTCGCAATTTATACATTCAAAAGATGTTTGTAGTATTGATGACGTATCCATGCAACTGAAAAGCTACCGGTCGGGTTTTGCGAATAGTACTTGCAGAAAAGGTGCAATAGAAATAGATTTATATGTATCCAAATTATAATACTGGAAACCAACAATATGCCGACTCGTTTCACCGGTTAGTTTCTAACAAGCGGAGGCTCGTTCGATATCGATCGATCGGTGAACTCGCTCGTTCCAAAGTATTCGAAGCAGAAAGTTATGTAGATCAAATAATAAATTACTTTCCCAGCAACAACTAACAAATGAAACAAGCCAGGGTTACGGTGCGAAGTTTTAGTTGGGAAACTGGATGTAATAACTGAGCGAATCAATTAAAAACTATCTCGTAGTGCGAAGTTTTGTCGCGCGCCGGTCGCGTGATTTACGCGCCTAGGTGCAACTAACTGGCAGAGTTGAAATAGTTGTCGCAACTGGCAACTTTATGTTGGATACCTAGTGTGTGTGTGTTTTCATAACTCGGTTTTTCGTTGAAACTGAAATATTCTCCGTGGGTGGGAAGGGAAGTTTGTAAGTTGCACCAACTTGTGTTTCATAAGAGATTGTATTTGGAATATGTTTGTAACGTGGTAAACTTTTATTAAAAAGTGTAGCAGTTTGAAGCTATTATACTTATTGTTTATGCTGTTGGATCAGTTATGTAAATATCATTTCAATATATAAATATAGTATTGATTGTAAGAATGCGTCTATAAGATATTTATTGCGTTAATGTATTACATCTATTTTAACACATTTACAATATCTTGAACAAGCCTGTACGTCACGAACGCTGCAAACTACAAGAATATACTTTGATGTTCAGTGCTCCGTTGAAGGTCATTCGTTGTTTGTTGGTAATTGTGCCGCTGCGTCATTTGTATGGGCAGACACTTGGAAATGGAGATGTACGCAGCTCAATCAGAAACAAACAAACGCAGGAAACTACTTCCCGTCAATCGTGTCTGAGGGTATATGTCAGCTCTTCCGACGCCATCGATTGTATGAAGACAGCGCGCACTAAAACGCTTCCTTTCAAACACAAATATTATATATAATATTTTAAACTAGAGGCTGTAGCCAATAGAGATATCTCATTTGAATACTCGTCTCCTGTTGCTAACGTCCTCTTACAAAAAAATCATTGGGTTTATTCTATTTTATAAAAATAGGTTTACTTTTAATGGAGGTCCAATTAAATTCACAATAATAAAAAGCTACGATATAAAAAAAATGTTTAATAGACGAAACTATGTTATTTGAGCTTTACTTGACTCTTATTTTACAAGAATGAAAAATATCTACAAAGAAAATAATAAGAACTGTTATCATAGGAGAAATGATTACTTATAAGAAATACTTGATCTGTTTTTCTTTATAGGTATATCGGTAAAAAGAATCCAGTTAAATAATTGAGTCTGTTTGGCAGAACGTTTCGTTTTATTTCGTCTATCGAAATCTCACAACGAAAAATAAGACAAATAAAATGTCTTACTACAAAAATACTAAATTAACTAATTTGCGGATCAATTGCTCATTGTAATCGATTTCTTTTCTCTGAAAATGCTATGAAAAAGCATAGCTAAAAGAGATTCGAAATGAAACCGAATCTTAGCTACCTACTTAACCTACTTAAGATTTTATGCGAATTCGCATTGTAAATATAATCGTAGCAAAGTAACAAAACAAATACTGAAAATGTGTGGCGGCCAAGAAAAGTTTATTTGCCAATACAGTTGATCATAATGTTATTATTACTACCACCTCTTGTTGTAGTATCAGAGGCTCAATCTAGTTTAAAACTAAACTTGTGGGTTTTTTCCCTCGTCTCTGACGCAATCCAGTTGAATAAACGGCTTACCTACAACAAGCGGTAGCAAAAACATAGTTTACTTTGCCATAGCATTGAACATCAAACTCACCTTTTTAGTAATCCGAAATACAATGTTATTAATGCAAAAGAGATTGTAACTTTTGTGTACGTTTAACGACTCGAGTTAACTGTTTATTGTGCTATTTGCGGAATTATCTAGTCGCACATTCACATCTTGAAAGTCATGGAAAATACTGGTGTTCTTGTGACGTCATTCAATTTTATCGACATGCGTATCAGCAGAGCGCGGGGACATGTCGAAATATGTAAAGTAATTCAACGAAGTGGGAACCGGGTCGTTGAACTATACAAAAGTGTTTATGCGAGTGACCTAACAAAGCTAGCCGGCGAGTCTCATGCAATATCCCCTTTATTATTATCTATGCTTTTGCTTAGTCAACGCGCAAACTATAATACTGGTATGTATGTACCTATTTATAAGCTGAAATATCAAGTTATTCAGTTAAGTAGAATCAAAATGCAAGTCGAGTGGGCTAAAAATATAAACTATATAATACATTAGTTATTTATAAAACTGTTGTATAATGGAAGGTATTAAAACACGAATGTGAATATTTTACACCATGAAAGATTATCTACGAAAAATATTAGGCAATGTTCGTTTTTTAGAAATTCATACAAATATCACGCATTGAGTAAGAATATGGCTGTCCAGTGAGTAAACTCTTTGCGCGGAAGGGATCGAAAAACCAAAGGTGTGATATAATGAAATATAGTACAACATTACAATATCATACACATATTATGATTACTAGGACGTTGCTTGTTTTATTGTAGGTAATAATTTTGGAATCTTTTATGGAGAATTTAAAGCATGCGTGTAGATAAATCTATGACTACACCTAGAACCCTAGACATAATAATTGTCGTTCTCTAAACATTCTGAGAGTTCGTCCAGTCATCACATCATTATAATAATAACTTTGTTATCAAAGCGTGTCCATTGTTCTTACGTGATTTGTGACAATGGTCATAAAATGTACTTTAGACTTAGAAATTCATATTAAAAGTAATAATAAATTGTTGATGTAGATATCTGTAATAAATATATTATGAAAGAAAGTTCTGTAAAGTCCAATCAGCCAACTATCATTATAGTACAATAACAAAACAAAAGGCGATGATTTATTTACCAATTCCTTTAACCTCCATTTCCCCGAAGTGTTTACCTGTGCGATTACCGTAACAAATATCATGATAAATATAATCGCAGCCCCGAGTATATAATACACGCGCACCGACCAACACCATGCTCGCCGCTGTCATTTGTGATCGACGCGATAGGCTGGTTATCGGCGCTATTCATCTCTGTTTCCGAGCGAGCGTAACGGTTGTGTCGCAACAACAAAACCCAAAGTGGAAATCGAGCCCCGCGGTCGCTTTCTCGACTCGACGCGCGCCTAGCAACAACCGCATTGTCCGATGCCTAAATAACGAAGCGTACGTACTTATTGCAGAACACGTAACGCAACGTGTAATTGTTCCAGCTACTCAATGACACCTGTCACGAAATTAGCTTGTTCTGTATTGACTGTCCTGTCCTTACCTACTTAAAGTATTCGTTATCAACACTGATCATGACAAATGACTATCGCTTTGAAGCTGGCTAAGCTACCTTTACTTGAACTAATCTTCAGATCTTAAGTATGCAGCGTAGATAAGTCGTACAAAGAAACTTGAGTTAACAATCGGCCGTCTGCAGAAAGTGCACGGACCGACTAACTTCCTATGTAGCATCACGAACTTTCCGCATTTCGCCTGCAAAATGTAGTGCTTGTTTTATAATATAATGTGCTGTGTTTAGAATGTTTGCGTGACCCCGCCGGCTGACCCCGAGTAGGGCTACCATTATGCCAGTAGTTTTTTTTAATCATGTCGAACTATTGCTACGTGATGGACTGGCAATGTTATTTCTGGAAACCAACTTGAACAACCATGGCCATTATATGTTACGAAATGTTACATTGTTTTTCGTGTTCGTTAAAGGAGTAATATTTTTTTTATCTGGGCTTTTATAGCTTTATTTTACCTAAGGGAATATGCGTATATATTATTTCAGTTAATGATCCCACATTTGCTATGAAATTATGTATAGCGTTTTTGCTTCATTAAATCCTTCTGTGATGTGTTTCCTTTTCATATTATTATGGTTACCCTAACCGCGCGTCTCTCGAGTTGTGAGTGTGTGCGATCTTTGCACCTCCACAGTTGTTTCAGGTTTTCTTATACGCCTCATTATTGACGCGAACTTGTTTTTGTTGCATATTTTAAGTAGACTAACTACTTTTATCTACTTGTGTCTGGTATTAATAAGATAACAAATAACATTGTCTTTGTATCAGGGCACAGACGCGTGAGAAAGGATAGGCACTGATATTAGTGAGACTATATATTTATGTATGGGAACGTTGTGAATATTGGAATACTTGCAGAAGATTGAAGCCTAATTACACATTTTAATGTTTGGTCCTGTATTGATTCAGGTTGCATGGCTTTTAGCAGGTTCCACGAGGTATGGACGTCACGATGAGAGTGGCTGGAGAGCGGAACATTAATATATAGGAAAAAAGCCATAAACATTATCAATAATGAAATAAATAAAAAATCTTTCATGGTACTATTTATTTTTTTGTTATTTTAAGAAACAAAATGTCAGTAGTATATGAAGGAAAACCCACTAGATAACCGACACTTACCTTATGGTGATTAAGGAAGGAAAAAATTGTAGCAAAAAAACCATGGTTCATTGGATTTAGAGTATTTAAAGCAAGCGTTAGTAGTATACATTTTCAGTTTTCAGTAGTTATAGTTTCCGGTAAAGTTTTAGTTAAATGAAATTTATAAATATAATTTTCGATCAATGCCGAGTGACTTGACTATCGCTTTGCGGAAATATTATAACAGTAAACTACGTTACATATTATAATAATATTACAGTGAAATCTGTTAAATTGGAATCTCAAGGGACTAAGAAATTTGTACCATAAGGAGGTTTTCATTTATCCAGTATGTTTAAAATTTAGTTGTCTCATTTACAGAGGCCTCCGCTTATAGAGGACGAAATGTACTGTTTTCCCATTTATAAAGGTAAAACATGATAATAAAAATGCGTGTTTTTGGTGTTATGAATTAAGTGTAGGTATTTATTATAAAAAAAAACAATACAATTCAGTAAAGTTTATGACTTAAAGTAATCGGTTGTGTTTGTTTGTATTTGATTGCTTGTTGTTTGAACCTTTTTCAACCTCAAAGTAATAAAATTGACCAAAATACTAGAATTATCAATATTTGGTATCTCAAATTACTTAATACTTATTATATTCTGATAGAAGCTTTAATTTTTCAGATGCTGATAATGTGTTATATTTACGTTTGGACATTTTGTGAACTTTTATTCTCTTGTTTGTAGAAATCTGAGACAGTATTGACAAACATAGAACGTGCGAAAGAAATTCAAATGTTTGTAAACAATTGTGTTGAAACCGGTCTGAACTTATAAAGGGAATTGAGCATCAATTATAGAGGTAAACATCGAAAAATTCCTAGAAATCAAATCTCATTTAACCAGGTTCGAAAATGTCCCATTAACAGAGGTAACTCGATGAAAAAGCGCCGGGACCTCATTCTAGTTCTCAATAATAGAGGTTTCTCACTTATCCAGGTTGTTTAATAACGCTATGATAATAGGCGATGTAGTTTTTTTTACAAAACCTTTTTTCGAAATTAAAAATTGGTTTAATATAATATTATCAAATGTTTTATTTATTTGCTTTAATAAAACATTTGATAATATTATATTAAACCGATAAAGCGTGATTAATGACATCAATCGTATGAAATACGAAAACAAACGCATATATGTGTGTCACTTACGTAGCACATTCTTGCGAATCACGTAAGCTAAAAATAATAAGAGTCTATATTTCAGTAGCAAGGAGCCGGCTCAGCTATTCATAGTGACTACGCGGAATGGCAAGCGGTGCAGTTTCCAAGCAGCAATAATAATATTGAAAGACAGTTGGCTCGCTTCCGCTTAGTTTGCGGAAAACGAACGCTGCTGACTCGCAACGGCAAACGCGAGTTCTGTTATACCACCGAATCGATTTATCAAGGATTCGCCTACATACACGGTCAACATTCTTGCTATTTGTTTAATTTCGCTTACGTAGGTAGTTCTATTTGCCCAGCTATACTCTAAGTGTGTTCCGCGGAACCCTAGGGTTCCGTGATACCTCTGTCGGGGTTCCGCAAGAATTTAGAAATAAAAAAATCAAAACACCTCTCTCTGGTCGCTCCGCGGCTGTGCGGACTCCGCGGCCGCGCGGAGACAAAACGCTATGAATGTTATTTATTTATTTATTTGTATTTGTATAAGCTTGTGTTACATTAGCTGGTACAATATCTCATAAGTTTGGTCTCAACAATTTTATACTTGTACAACGCGTTCGCTCTAAGTTTGCCGGTCTGTGGAATGCGCGTACCCTCCCCCACGTGCCAACAAAACTTATAATGTGTCATAGTTTTACCCAAATATCTAACGTACACAATTTTTATTGTTACAATTAAATAAAAAATTTCGAACGTCATACACTCATACCTATCGCCAGCGGCAAACTTAAAACGAGCGGGTAGTATACTTGTAAGCGCTCAGTCTCTTTGATAAAAGCCGCCTCTGAATTAGACGCTATAGTTGTCAACTAGCGACTTTCGTCTCTAACTTCAAAGGATAAAGTCGATATTGTTTACAACGCTATTTTTAAATTTCTGTTTTTATTTTTGCTTTTTGTTTATCAAAGGTGCCGACTCGAGTATTTTCGAGAATATTTGAGATCGAGTCTAGGACTAAGTATAAAAGCGGCGATCGCGCGTTGGCGTCGTCAGTTGATGATTAGCGTTCGGAGCGATAAGTTACTACCTACTTACAAGCTCGCTAGCGAGAAACTGGTGTTCATTGTTTTACTGCCTGCTGTATTCTGTTGTCTCAGTTTTATACATTTCTTCCCTGTAGGTTCTAAATTTAGTCTCTTATACGCAGTAACGATTGTGCATTATTTAAACCCCACTATCCTGACTTGTAACATTATAAATAAAGAAGAATGGAACGTTGGCTTAAAGGTGTTAAACGTGTTCCAACAACATCTTCTAATGACGCTGAATGTTCAAAAGCAATGCGCGCGGAGAATTTAGCAATCACCGATCCAGAAGATGATGCCACGAGTGCCACGACGTCAAGCTCGACGGTTTCAAAGACGAAAAAAAGGAAGTATGATGAATCTTATATCAGTTTCGGATTTGTTGATTCCAACGGCTCACCTCTCTGCATGCTCTGTAGTAAACTGCTTCCTAATAGTTCCATGGCACCTGCCAAATTGCGTCGACATTTAGAAACCGTACACCCCGAGACTAAAGACAAGAATAAAGAATTTTTTGTTCGCAAAAAAGATCAGTTATTAGAAAGTCAAAAAAATATGATGCATGTAACACAAACTACCAACGAAAAGGCCACGGAGGCATCATACTTAGTTAGCTATCGCATTGCACAAGCAGGTGAAGCGCACACTATCGCTGAGAAATTAATAAAACCATGTGTATTAGACATAACAAAATGTATGCTTGATGAAAAATCTGCAAAGCATCTTTCTACTGTTCCGCTATCAAACGATACTGTTTCACGACGAATCCATGATCTGGCAAGCTACGTCAAACAAGAACTAGTTACACGTCTACAAAATACACGATTCGCTTTGCAAATGGACGAGTCGACTGATGTCGCTGGTTTGGCTATCCTGCTGGTTATTGTGAGATATCCATATAAAAGTTCTTTTGAAGAAGACATGCTTATGTGTTCATCGCTGCTTACAAACACTACCGGGGAAGAAATTTTTAATAAAATAAATATATTTTTTGAAGAACATAATCTCAGTTGGAACAATTGCATTGACATTTGTACAGATGGGGCCAAGGCGATGACAGGTAAAACAGCAGGAGCAGTGTCACGAATGAAAAATAAAGCGCCTAATTGTAGTTCCAGTCATTGTATTCTGCATAGACAAGCACTTGCGATGAAGCAAATGCCGTCTAATCTAAAATTAGTTATGGATGAAGCGGTAAAAATAATTAATTTTATCAAATCACGACCACTACAATCCCGATTGTTCTCATTATTGTGTGAAGATTATGGCAGCAAACATAAAACACTGCTGCTCCATACAGAAGTGCGATGGCTGTCTCGGGGAAAAACTTTAACAAGGCTATTTGAACTTAGAGCCGAGTTACAAATGTTTCTTTCAGCAGATACTTCTTTTAATTTGAAGGACCGTTTGTATGATAAAACTTGGTTGTTCCGATTGTCTTTTATGGCGGATATCTTTCAAAAACTTAACGAATTAAATTTATCATTGCAAGGTAAACAGACAACAGTGTTTCAGGCCTATAATAAAATAACTACTTTTAAAAGAAAATTAGATTTTTGGATCATTTGCATTGGTAAGAAAGAAATAGAAAGTTTTACGTTACTCACTGAGTTTGTTAGCGAAAACGACTCAGAAATGTTTGAAGATAATGTGTTTGAAGAATTGGTCCAATATCTCAGTTCGATGCGCGCATCTTTTGAAAAGTATTTTCCCGAAGAACACAATACAAAAATTAAAGTGAACTCCTGGATTCATAATCCTTTTTTACCCAACTTGGAAAAGCCTGAAAACATGTCAAATGAGATATATGAATCTCTTTTAGAAATGTCATCAGACACAAGTATGGAGTCATTGTTCAAAACGACGCCTCTTAATGATTTTTGGTGCAGAATCCAAGATGAATATGCAATGCTTGGCCAAATGGCTCTGGATATTCTTCTCCCGTTCCCAACTACATATTTGTGCGAAACAGGATTCTCTACCTACGCAGCCACGAAAACAAAATATCGCAATAGACTGGACGCCGAAGCTGATATGAGACTCCAACTTTCTTCCATCAAACCTGATATCAAGCAATTGATGAAAAATAAAAAACAGTTTCATACCTCCCACTAGTTAGATTTTTTCTTTTTTAATGTTTTCTATTATTGTCCTTACCAAGTGGTGAAGTAAATAATAATTAGTAACGGATACATTGTACTTTTATTATGCTGATTAATATAGAATACACTTATAAAAATAATTGTTTTATTGTAGGGTTCCATCAAGTATTTTGCTTCCCAAAAGGGTTCCGTCATTTAAAAAGTTTGAGAACCACTGCCCTACGAAATCGAATATCGCTCATTGTTTCATCTGGATTTTTGGATGTTATTGTAAGGTTTTATGTCTCTAGTACACGCATGTATGTTTTCTATCGTCGGAAGAAGTCGTCGAATGTTACGACGGTGTTAGAAAAAAGTTGAATATGTAACGAGTAAAATATTACTTACAGCCACATACTATATATATAAAAAACGTAAGGTCTGTTACCTTGTATCGTGAGTTACTACGAATAAGGAATAATACCAATGGTGCGACAGGTAAGATCAGCAAAGGGTTGTATGAAGTGGAGATAAATACTCTCCCCCTCTGGAAAACATTATTACATAAAGTTGAAAGCCAACATTTCACCAAGCTCAGAATTCCGAACAAAATTAATTATGAGTCAGGTATTTTTCATTATTACAAAATACTTCTACCCACAGAGGAGGGTTTCTGATGCCGTTGCTATTATTCTTTATCGGTTAACAATTCTTGTGAAATTGCTTACAAATATTTTTTTCCCGCACCTTTAGAAAACAATTTAACATGAGCAAGTCTGAACCTTATCCATATTGGCAATAGTCACGCGATTGAAATTCTCTGAATGTGAACATTTGTCACAAAGAATGATCAATTATATAGACTCGTGAGAAACAATTAGGCCATTTGTAAGACAAAAGGTATTCATGGACGCGTATCATTAGGACGTCCTTTGTCAGGTAAAATACACGTTGTTAACAAAAAGTGAATAAACGACTGACTAATTTCGTTCCCTCTCCAAACTTTTGTGAAGAGAAACGTTTATTAAGAAACATCTCGAAGAAGCCAATGGAGTTCGTTGTTCCGTTATGTGAGTTTTTAGCATATTTTTTTCGCATATATATTTAATATTCTTTCATTGAATGAAGAAATTATTTTATCTTGAATGTTATAGTACCTATGTTATGTGGAAGATAGAATCATGAGAAATGGGAAAGTCGTTCGTTTATAATGAATTTAATCTAACTCCACAGCACTGGTGACGTCATAAGTTGTTGTCAGATGAAGGCACATAAAATTAAAACAATTCCTTCTTTGGCAAACGGGACTTTACTAAGCCTAAGTAGGCATGACCTAATTGTGAATCATTTTATTGATAAACACGGCAGTGTTTTCTTCAAATATCTCATTTGAACCAAGTTCTCTCAGACTTGATTCGCGTAATGGGATCGATCTAGAAAGTTCCCTAGCGGTCGAGCCTCTCCCCCCCTCGCACACCTGTCTGGCGATCCTGGAGCCGCTTGTGACCCGCTTTCATTGTGTGAACACTCCATGGTTTTGCGGTCGGTGCACGCAGCGCACATAGGCGGTATTTCGGGTGGTTATCGTTCAAGTAGCGTCTTTGTTACTCGGGTTCTCGAGGGGCTTTCTCTCCCGCGATTTTGTTTATTATGAAACTTGACATCATTAAATTCTCTGTTAGCATATAAATTGTTACTCTTCTGAACGGTAAAGCAGCTGTCCACTTATAAACAACCTTTTTTAATTGTAAATGTACAGAAGTAAAGTGATAAGGCAATGATGCAACACTGAAATAATTTGCATCTTTTAATTAAACGAATGACTTACTTCTTTTTCGACTCTAGTATATTGTTGTCACGCAAAACTTGTGTAAAAATCTACGATACTTAAGTTCATTTTAGTTTCAGTTTTCGCTAGCACTAGGTATATGACATAATACTCACATTATCTAGGTACACAGCAATACCCCTATTAATATCGGTAGGTAGGATTTGGCCAAAGTTGTTGCTTGGAAACTAGTTAATGACAAGCCTATTGGCTGTGAGTTTCTAAATTACTCGGTACGTTGTCAGATTTTCAGTAAAATAACTTAAAGGTTTCTTAAGTTTGATTGAAAATAGAAAATAATTTTTGCCAATATTCTTTGCGATAGAAAAAGATAACACGAGACCCAATGAAGCATTGAATTCAAATGCTGTCTGCGCGTCGTTTTACTCTTAACTTAACTGTGTTTGGTTTGTGCTAGTACTTCATATCACTATTTTCGTTTTTCTTTAATATTTTTTTGTGAAAGGCCTTTTTGATATAATCTTATCAGCTAACGATGTAGAAATTTTGATCATTTCATTTATGGTAGCTTTTAAAAGTTAATTCGAAATGATTGATAAATTGAGGACGTGTCAAGAGAATAATTAATAGTTAGCTATTCAAAAACTGTCAAGTGTCTCATCAGTATGATCGTACAATTAATTATGCATGAGATGTTCATCTTGATAATAAGGTATTATTATTATATGCTAAAGTCTTATTTTCCTTGGTCTATTATGTTTTGTATTCATTTATATTATATTATCCTTGTCTATACAAAGTAAGGATGATTTTTTTTTCAGTACAGTCGAATAGTTGCGCAATCTGTTTATACAAATCAAACGCTATGATCTAAAAACCCGCCAAGTGCGAGTCATTATCTAATTCACTCCTAAAGTAACCCTCCCCATATTAGGCATTCATTTATTTACTTTATTCGTCCGTGTTTGAGTGACAGACATAAATGTATATAATACCAAATGTCGTATGTACTTGATCGGTCCAGTAAGTAGATTTCGAGCGAATTAACTGTGACAGATAAACAGACTACCGGGTGATTCTATAAGATTGAGGTACGGAAAACTAAAAATAATTTAGTGTGCAAGGGCCATTTTTACTATGTTTGCATTTAAAATAAAACGTTCCGACTTTACACAATAATTAATAACGGCAGAGTCTATATAGGATCTGTGATCTTATAAACCGGCCCTGAATAGAAGATAGACTGTATGAAAATGATAATAAACAAGTTATATCAATGCTGGTTACTCCAAAACAGGCATGTTATCGATTAGTCATATAAGACATCCGTAACGACATGGAGCGTCTTCGTAAAGCTCAGTTATAATGTTAACTACGAATGCCACTTGGCAGCTGCGGTGAACACCCTCGCATTCATTACAAGGGTTACCAGATGTCATAATTTGTCTTAACATCAAACACTTAACATTTTAATATAGTAGGTTTGGTATTTTTTTAGCAATTACATAGCAAATTGATGGCATTCATTTTCTCTTTCGCTCAGACGCAGGTTGTTGGTAAGTAAGTTTTCAGTAGAAAATTATGGGCTTATTGTGCTAATCTCTGTACAAGGCGCAACAACTTGCTTGCCAAATAACTTTGCATTGACAAAATTACAAGTTTAGGTAAAAACATAATGCTTTGATTAACTAATGACATTTATTTTTACTATATAAATTAATCCTTAAAGCTTCAACAATGTGGCTGTTGGGTTTGGAATACTTATTATACGCTTGTTGACATTAAAACAAAATAGGGCTCACCGGAACTTTGTCTCGAATGACGATTTACTGTAAAAGTGTATTTTTGGGTGTGCTAACTACAAAATAAAAAAAATACATTATTTTGTGTTTACATAGCATCAAATAGCCTAATCTTACCTAATCAATTCGTAAAAAAAACATGTATATAATATAAACTATGGAATAAAAACAAGGTCGGTCCTATTTTGTTTTGAGTATTTTAGCTGAGAAGAATGCAACTTAGAAATGTATTCAAGGATATCTAATAAGAGTTCACGCGTTTAGGAAACCACTGTTTCTGAAAAGTTTTCAAAGTCTCAACATCTGGTAATCCTACAATGGGTATACGGTTGGCGCGAGGCGTTGGGTCCGGCCGCGCGGGGTGAATGACCGCTGCGCGTCGCGCGATCGAACGCGCCGCTCCGCTCCGCGCCCGCCCGCGATCCCTCACCACACCGCACCGCTCACCCTGTCCCACTTGCACGGCTCGGCTCGACTCGACTCGATAAATTGCTGCATTCGCACCGCCAACCGACGACCAGTGTCGTGCCGTGTGTGCGAACTGCGATTGTTGCGCTTTTACGATGACGCTTTCGTACTGAAAAGCTCACGCATGGCCGGCCTTTGTTGGTTGGATTGGAAACCACCGGGTACTTAGCAACTTTTTAACGCTTTATTATTATTATTGCACTATTTGGTGTTGAAAAAGCAATGTTAGATAATCGATTGTAAACTATGAACTATGAATTTTACTAAGAGGGGATTTTGAGCATCGTTTAATTTCAAATGATATCATAGATAAGGTAACGCCAGTTTCTCAGAATCAATGGAATGTGCCTACTTAAAAAACAGGTAAGTAAATGTAGTAAACAACAACTTGTGGTTAAAAAATGATTGAACTAAGAGAACACTCATAATACCCGATTTTTGTTCGTGCATAACCGGCACTGAGTGATTTATACGCTCCAAATGAGATACGCAGAACAATGTCACAGTATAACAATGTTTACACGTGTCACATTCACAAATGCACCCGTTGTGTCGAGATTCTAAATTTCTATTTGGACAGCACAGCAGATTGCGCTGTGTCGATAACACCGTAGGCCACGTTGACACAGATTACGGATTTTATCTTAATTAAAGATCGCCATCCGCAGTGTTCGAACAGTAATTAGGTACCTAACAAACTTTCCGGTGAGCAAAAGAAAACCCACAGGCTTAAATACGCCAATTTATTTCTATTTTCATCGCGTACGTTAGCAGATAACGATGTTATACGTGTTCTCGAAATACTTATTTAATAAGAAGATCTGGGTTTGATCATAATTTGGCGTTATTTATAGCAAATATCATTTTATGGCAAGGCTTTTGTTAGCAATTGTTTAACTCTTTTTAGGGTTCTGTACCTCAATAGGAAAAACATACAGGATCACTTTGTTGTCTGTCTGTCCTTCCGCCTGTCTGTCTGTCAAGACGTTTTATCTCAGGCACACGTGGAGGTATCGAGATGAAATTTTAACCGTATACAAGTAGGGCCTCGTTAATTCGGGGAAAAAGAAGGCTCTTTCCGAACTATCGAGGCCTCCGGATTATAAACTTCCGGTCATAAGTTTCAACGATCTGTAGCAAAGCAAAAATATGTTTATGGTTAAGCAATAATTTGAGGAGCTCGATGGCGCAAGTGGTTAGCGCGTTCGGCTGCGATCGTTGAACTTAAGCAACTTTCGCAGTGGTCGGTCATTGGATGGGTGACCAAAAATTACTATCTCGAGCTTCTCCGTGCTTCGGAAGGCACGTTAAGCCGTTGGTCCCGGCTGCATATGCAGTCGTTAGCACCTACCAATCCGCACTGGGCCCGCGTGGTGGGTCATGGCCCAATCTCCCTATTCCATCCATAGGGAAGGCCTGTGCCCCAGCAGTGGGGACATTAATAGGCTGATGATGATAATAAATAATTTTAAAAATTCACGAAAAGATGGTTGATATATCAGCTTTAATACTGCGTAGGTTTATAACTTTTTCCTCAGTATAACCTTTTTTTTAGCTAGGGACCGTCAAATATTAATATATTAGGTGGGCCGTTGGTGTGTCCGGGAGTGTAGTATGCAATATTTTAACAGGAATAAAACAAACAACTTGCCATTTTTACTTGGGTTTCACTTACAAATTAAAAATTTAGGGTCAACTTAGATAGGAATATACGTGCAAGTGTGTATTAAAACTGAAAATGTAAGAAATTTGCGCACTTAAGATGAAATAAAAAACTAGAACGTTAATTCTGCTTGAAAACATCTGTAATATACTCGTATGCGATCTTCTCGCCTGTCAAGATTACAGCATGCACTGAAGTAATTGGTGTGTCCGTATTAGCTAGGCTATACTATATTCATGTCTATGGTCCCTTGAGGATGAGAAAAAATCTAACTTCTACGTTAACGCGGAAAAACGGAAGTTAATGTTGCAAATCTATGAAAAAATTTATACGGACCCCTCGATGGCTGAGTCCATACCGTTGGAAAAGGTGATGCCGAAAGATCATATCACACTCTTTTTGTAACCTATTAGTTACTTCACGTATCCCACCTTCCCCTTTCCTTCAGAGGACCACGCGCGCTGGCCTACGTTGTCACCGTTTTACTGTGGCCACAATTCCAACGCGTACAAAGAAATTTGGTGACTCATTTCTTTGTCGCACTATCCGTAAATGGAATGCTCTGCCCGCTCACGTGTTCCCTCCCTCTTACAACCTGGGATCCTTTAAAAGAGGCGTGAAGAAGCAACATGCAGGCCGGCAGGGTGAGGATGGCTGGTGTGGCAGGTAGAACTGCTGTATCAGCTATCTTCGCGTCTGGACTTCACCTTCACTTAACATCAGGTGGTGTGAAGTCATTTGTCGGACCTATCTATAAAAAAAAAAGTCCACTACAAGTTACGAGTAACTATTTGACAGGAATGCCGAATTACTCATTTCCTAAACACCGTAATAAAGCCTCGATGAAACGCGGCTAGTTTACAAACTACAAGCCAGCGAGTTCGCTTGCAGCTTTTAACTCGCCCCTTGTCATCGAGGCTTTAAAGACTCCCGCCCTCTCTGAAATGAAACCATACTTTATTCGAATTGTTTGGAAAGCATTTTTGGAGCTTCCGTTATTTGTTTCTACAACCCATTCACAGGCCGTCTTTTAGCGCAAAATTTGGTCGCTTTCAATGTAAAAGCAATCGTAAAAAGTTATTTAATTCACAGTTACATAATCAAAGATCACGCAAAGACGAAGTTACCGTACGCCGTATACATTATTTCCGCGTAATAGCAGTCAAGTTATATTGGCTAGTTTAACCTCTGCACTGCACGGATTCCAAGCTTAGCGCCGCAGGGGTGCCAAATTGTTACTTCTACAGCTTTTGTACACAAGCGAATGTGCATTAAAATGTGAGTGCGCTTTCTCTAACTGCCGTTACTGAACATTTTTGCTAGACTAATCCAACTATAACCACAGTTTGGAATGGAACCATCGTCTTTCGCAGTATGAGCAAATGCTACTATCCACTTGCTACATATATTTTAAACGGACGTCCACATTTTTTGCTAGTAGATCTTAGATTGGGAAATCCTGGTTGCATAGTCGTCCAATAGATAAAATCACTGAAAGTTTCAAGTGTATACGTATGCCTACGGTTCTTTAAATACAGCCCGCGCACATTCTTAAGTAAGGAATATTTTAATATTCACGGCTCAGCCCTATCATGTATATAATCCATCAAAAACACCGTACACGTACCAGTTGTGATCTAACTTTTAAGCAAGTTGGTTAAGTTGCTCAGTTCCGACCGTGTAACATGGTGCTCGTGGTTTCAGTATTCGAACAACTACTGCGTTGTTTCCACAATGTTACTCGGTTGAAACTTATTAGAACACACGGTGGAATAATTTGAATATTTAGGTATGTGGTATGTACGTAGGCAGGGATCTAAAACATTGCACAGTAAATTAATATTAGTTGCAGTACACGGCCCGAACGAGGATTAGTTTACACACATGAATTAATAGAGGTATTAATCTGAACTTGGAGAGCCCGCCTGGAAACTTATTATGAATATTCGATGGATAGTATCGCGATAGTCAATAACACTGAGTTACTATGTAAATAATTTGTTGCAGTCATAATCATTTCCCACGTAAAATCAAATTGTATAAGTAAATTTACATAATTATCATTGCCGGTGTTAACAAAATCGTTTATTAGATTGACATTAAACGTGTAGTACTGTCGTCATCGATTACGACAATATTGACACTTATTTTGCTACATTGCCTACATAATTACTTTCGACAAGAGAGTAAAGTCAATATGTAAAACAACAGGATAATGAAAATATAAACTTAACAATTTAAAAGATCGTGAGATGAATTCGAAGTGAGTCGGAGACTGCTTGTACTGCGCTGGGTGGTATATAAATTAAAAATTTCCGCCACGTCTCCTTCGGAATTTATTTTACAAAGTTGTAGAATTTGTGTTGGTAGATAGAAAGATAAAGTAAGTACAGACAGGAGTCAGCGGGGACGCGAAACTTAGTTGCAAAAGATTTAATGGAAGTTAGTCTCTCTTTGTCTAAGTTTGGCACTCGTCTGGCCGCGCTCCGCTCCTGTTTCATAACTTGACGCCGGGCAGGGCTGTCACATGATGCTCCTAACTCTGCAACCCTAAATCCGATGAAATAGTAAACATACCCACTAATCATAATGTTTGTCAGCATGCTCAAACTTCCCTCTCGGCAACTTTTCCCGGCAGTGTTGTAACACTGTTCATTCTCTTAGCAAGTGTAGGTCTGTTTACAATGTGTAAAACATTGTTTCTATTTTTCATCATTTTACCGGAATTACCCATGATGCAGTTACTACATATATGCAATGCACTTCTTTGTTTTTATCACAACTACAAGCTGAAGAATAATACTGCAACTTAATAATACAAATTTCTGAAATATAGTTATAAATAATAAATATTTTTAAGACTTACACCAATTAGCCTAGCCCCAAAGTAAGCAATGTAGGCTTGTGTTATGGGATACTAGGGGTAAAAGTTAGAATACACACACTGATACTATATAAGTATATTTATATAGAAATACATATTGAACACCCATGACTGGAGTACAAATGCTCTTATTTATCACACAAGCGTCTGCGACCCCACTGGGATTCTAACCCGGGACCATTCGAGTAGGCTGCACCTTCAAACCCGGCGTATATACCACTCGGCCACGAAGGTCGTATATTATGATCTTAATTCGATTAGTGAATAGATTCAATCTTTGAAAAAGCCCTCCAACTTTAATGTCTATAGAACGTATAATTATGTATTCCATTCATTAGCTTATATATTTTCGCCATGCGTAACAAGTTTAACAACATTTCTTTCGATAAGGCAATTTTAATAGATTACCGGTCAGGTGTTAGCTATAGAGAAAAACAGATTATTTTTAGTATTCAACGATTCGCTCGAAAGTAAATAATATTGCTAATGAACGAATGTTTAGAAGACAAAGTTTCGCAGCACAGACTTTCGGCATCGCAAATTAATCGACAACCCTGCGTTCAAATGTATATCTGGGGGTTAGTCAAAAGGGAAGTTTTATTGCTAGTGAATTTCATTATAACTTTGCGAGGCTCTCTCCTCTTAATGTCTTTAAACGAGGATTGTTGTCTAATTTGTACGAATTATGTAGAAGTTTGCTCTCGGGACCGATGCAGGGGGTCGCAAACTCCCCATACTTGCGCGCGCGTGTGTGGAACGCACGTGACGTGTATGAATACAGAACAGTCGAAGAAGGTGCTCTGCCACTTAAAGGTCACAATCGCTTGTGCTCTGTCTATAGTAGTAAAGATCCTCTTTATATTTTTACGATCGCTTTTAATACGATTATTGCCTTTAAACGATTTCTTCGGACTGTGCTCAAAAATACTATTAGATTTATTATTACCTTATCTCTGTAGTTTATGGTCCCGCATGCGACTTAATAGCTGGAGTTTATAGATAGACGATTTTCTCCCTCGAGGAAACAGCATTTATATACGGAAAGACATTAGTACTAGTGAATCGCTTACGGCTAAGCTCAGCCTCTCGGATTGAGGAAGCTTTATCCTATGTTATGTATTAAATAGACAATTAAGTGCGGACGCGAGCTGAGAGACATTTGAGAAATAGGTATCTGAAAAACCTATTGCTATCGCGCATTGACAATATACTGTGCGATAAGGAAAACAGAAGATGACGCTGAAAACAGCTTATATTTTTTTTAAATTCCAATTTTGGCTCTCGACTATTTGGCCTCCTCGAAAATTATATATATATTATTTATGTAATTTTCGAAAACTTATTATTCTATGGGTAAAATTTATTTAGTAATAAGTAGTAAAATACTAGGCTTCTATATTTTCTTTTTTTGTAAATGCTTGTTGAATCTTCACACTAGACGTCTCTAGTGGTGATAAAAATTGTTTTGTTTTAGAGGCCGTCTAGTTGTTTTAAAACAAGTTATCGAAAAAAGGAAGACATAGGAGCAAAAAATTTATAAAATTATTTTTTATGTATGAAAATCATTTCTTTAGTGATAAAAACCATAGAGGAATCAGTCGAGAACGTTTGTTTGTAAAAAGCATTGCTCGCCTCCCCTCTTAATCGACTTGATAAAGAAAATTGAATTGTCACAATAACGCACGACTACTCGTGTAAATATAAAATTGTAAAAAATATGAACATAAAGAAATGCTACTGGAATCCCTACGCCACACTAAAGCCATGGAACGTGAGTACATATGGAAGATTATAACACGTCACAAGTTACCCGATGCCCTCCAGGAGAAAGTTTACTCGGGCGAGTTTGTTCTGCCGCCCCTCCCCCCTTTACCAAGCCCTACTCCCACCCAGGTCTGAACAGTTTCGCAAGTTCGCCCGCTCCACTCCGCGAAACTGTTTGGAAAGTATAGTCTTGCTGGATGTGGCTCACTTCCTAAGTTGAGTTTGCCGCGAAGTTTGGAGTTACTCATGAAGTTGTTATAATTTGTAGCGAACGACTAAAAATTTATGATTAATTTTATGGATGGAGCTGTATTGTGCTGTTTGTGTATTTAATTTAATTTCTTGAAATCTGTATAGCTCGCAAGTTTTTAAGCAACGCCTTATATATAGAAATGAGCCATGTACAATATTGCTCGGTACAATAAGTAATGTAACAATAGTGTACTTTGTTAGCATGTAATTGTTACTTTATATGAAAAACGAATTGAGTAAGATTCTTATATTTCAATATGAGATAATGCATGCAAAGCAGGACAATTTTTCTTTGCACCATTTGCAGAAAGGGTATGATTGTTTCCCACCCTTTTAAAATATAGTAATGTAACAATAGTGTACTCCGTTAGCATATAATTGTTACTTTATATGAAAAACGAATTGAGTAAGATTCTTATATTTCAATATGAGGTAGTGCATGCAAAGCAGGACAATTTTTCTTTGCACCATTTGCAGATTGTTTATGATTGTTTCCCACCCTTTTAAAATATAGTAATGTAACAATTGTGTACTCCGTTAGCATATAATTGTTACTTTATATAAAAACGAATTGAGTAAGATTCTTATATTGCAATATGAGATAATGTATGCAAAGCAGGACAATTTTTCTTTGCACCATTTGCAGACAGGGTATGATTGTTTCCCACCCTTTTAAAATATAAAAAAAATGTTATCAACGTTTCTCTTTAATTTATTGGATAAATTACACACTAGATTCACACACGCGCTATTGTTAAAGCCAATGCAAATAACATATATTAACATGCCGTAAACACAGTTATTGTTTGTTCGCGCACTGTGCTCGTAAGATGATTGGTTAACATTCTGTCGTTTCAACTGTCGGATTTAATCCATATTACTCTCAAACTTCAAGATCAAACATGCTTAAATTGCCGAGTTCGCATCTGCTAACTAGTTAGTCACAAGTTCGTCAGCGCCAGCACATCTGAGACTGGAAAGTTATATAGCCATATACCAAACTACATAATGTATGTCCGATGAATATTCAAACGATTGCCAACTTTACTTCGTGTATCGTAATTTTCATTCTGCAACGACGACGCGGCGGGCGGCTCGGCAGCTATGTAAATTGGGGATTACTGAAGCAATCAATAGTCTCAAAGGGATCGCTGTCTGTCAAAGATTATCGGGAGCTCGTAAATTACCATGTTTGCGTAATGTGCCAGACTCTGGCACGCCAGCCAACGTACCTACGGATGTTATCCTATACCATTTGAATAGATAACTGTAATTGCTGTTACTGACCGCTTCTTGTTCTATTATTTTTACGCAATAATGAGATTTAGGAGTATATCCGTTGTCGTCGCAGGTTTAACTTATTCTAGTTATCCTACTAAGATAAAAGCTTCGTTATCGTTAGTCATTCGTTTTGAAATAAATAAATGAAAATGAAAAACAAATAGTTTGGTTTATTGGTGGTAGCTTAACATACGCACAAGAACACAAAACTCTTAGTAATTTTTAAAAATTTACGCCGATATATTTTTTAGATCGGCCGTTGTACGGTTTTTTTAATATTTTAGTCTACATTATCGTAACAGTACATATATAAACGTACGCTATTTCGTCACGTTTTATGTGCACGCTGTCATGATTTTCCATTTCCGAGCGTAACGGAACCGAGTGACACCCGATCTGGGCTGTCTGCGCTGCGCTGCATCACACTATATAATATAATATCGCGTTCGCGGCATCTCCGGTGAAAGGGGCCGCGTACATAAGTCGTACTTAGTGTCGAACCACACACAGCTTATTTTGCCCGACGTATCTGTGATATGTTCGGAAACGGGTTGTAGAAAATCTATGAAAGCACGTAACGCGATTCAAGATGCGTTACAATAATAAATACTCTTGTGTGTGGTTCGACACGACGAGTACTTGCTGAGATAACGTTTACACACACAGTAACGGATTATTATTTAAAGTAACGTTGTTTTCTAACATACCGCGTTTTTGCATGTATTCTGGCGGTTTGTTAATTTTTAAGCTAGAGAACGAAAAAGAATCGGTTTATGTATTTGAACAGACTTAATTAAAAAAGTACCTGCTTATTTGTCATCGTATAAAATTTTGTGTCTATAGTCAGTACCATGAATTAATTGGACTCTTGTTGCTATATAATAAAGTCGCTGACCTAACTGCTCAATTTACCATCGTGGCCTCGTCTGAACCAAAGTTGTTTCGTTGAGCAGTTGTTTTTGCTTGGATCTGTCAATCGTACAAAAAGGGTAATCAAAGCTTTTAAAAAAGAACTAAGCTTCTTGGTTTTCCTAATGCCATTTAGATTTTATCTCCAAAAAAGATGGCGTTGATGTTAAAGATATCGTTGTACATAAACCCAATTGTCTGCGTGCTGCGCATCGACAGAGTTTTATCTTTTAATTGACCAAAATGTCTTTACAGTTACCAGCAACATTCGACATTGTGTTTATAACGGTGTTCTGAAGTCGTGTAGTCTGTATTTCTAGCCACTAATTGACCGTTTTGTTTCCTCAATTAGTTACAATCACGTCTGTGTTTCACTGTCGAAAAGTCCCGTGTTTAGCATTTCTTATCTATCATTGGTACCTGATAGTCTTTTCATGTTTTACTGCTTGGCATTTCCTATGGTTTATTCCAAATAGAATGGTGAGTGATTTCAAGTCATTTACAGGTCAACCTATATTATTTCCATTACATTAATTGCTATTTTTCATATGTATATGCAATTTAAAACAAAACTAATTTGTAGGTTATGAAATGAAATGTAATTATGCTTTATTCAAATTGGCTTAAAGAAAGCTCTTTTCAATCGTCTGAATATATTTTCCTACCACCCCATTCAGGACATTTATTAGCTGATAAGAAGAATGGGCGCAAGAAACTTATCAACATTAACAGAAGTAGCAACATTTACATAAAATCATGTCGCTATCAATACAATTAATTAGATACATTAATTAGTTGTGTGTTACATAGTTACAATAAGACTGCCTTACTTTAATGAGCGAAGTGTTCTTTATTCATTGACTAGCGGCCCTCCCTCGCTTCGCTGTTCCCTATTTTATCCCCTTGGCGGTAGAATTGATCAAAATCCTTTCTTAGCGGATGCCAACGTCATAACATCTACCTGCATGCCAAATTTCAGCCCGATCCGTCCAGTGGTTTGAGCTGTGCGTTGATAGATCACTATGTCAGTCAGTCAACTTTTAAGTTTCATATATTCCTTGATACTTCGATCATTTAAGTAAGGTTGGACTCGGTAATATACTTTGCTCATCAGAGTTTAATTGATGAATATAGTTTTTCTTTATAAAGTTGCTATAATGTTTATACACACATAAATTATATTTTCATAAATGTACTGTTCCGCCCAATGTTAAGCCAAGGGTGGTGGGAACTAGTGCCGAAAGTATACCTGGTGTTAAAAGTTCAGCAGGTCTCCTCGCCAAGGGAATTGGAGCTGGATGTAATACAAATATAATGAAATATTAATACATACAAACGAAACTAACTCTTACGTTTTCTCAGCTAAACTGTTCAACAAATTATGGTGTATTTTAATAAAGGGATAAAGGAGATTCTAACGAAGTATGCTTCTTCTTGACGAGATAATAAACTTGAAGGCCTTGAAATATACATATACAGAAAATGTTACTCCAGGCAAGCAGTAGCGACCGCGTTCAACAGCGAGTAAACAATAAACGTATACTTTACTTTTGAAAAACAAAGGCGATTCTCAACTTCATATAAATGAAGTTTAGAATCGGGGGAAAAGATCTAAAGAATTGGTACACCACTGTATACGGGCGGCCGGGTATTAATTCTTCGAGATTGGCTTCGGTGTCATTTGTTTTGGTCCGTCGGGCGGCGCGGCGCGTTGGGTCCCGGGCGCGATCAATGGCCCTTTCAATTAAAACTTTCCCCTGGCTACGTTTGTGGCACGCGCCCGCTGCGCCGTCCTCATATTGTTCCTTCGCGACTGAACAGAACGAACACTGCTTTTACTCCCATTTATCAAGGCTGCCGGCATAAATAATATTTTTTTAACAGTTGAAAAAGAATAATTCATGTTCTTATACTTATTTCAATGGACGGTGGAACTTTGTTGCGCAAACTTGCGAAATTCAAGGGGAGTGAAAACTCGAACCTTTGTTGTTTAGTAATTGTAATGCTTCTCCTACCTAATGCACTGCTATGGCCTCTATTGTACCGAATATTAATGGCTCGATTACACTTGGTCGTTTAGCCCGTATTGAGGTGCACGAAGCATTATTTACAATGGAATACGGGCTGGAAAGCGGTGTCGGGTAACCAAAACGAAAACTACCCGAGTACGAACGAACTCGAATGCGTTCATTTGCACTTAGACGTTTACCCGAATTTCATTAGCATTCGTATTCGGGCCAAGAACCAAGTAATTATACTGTCGAAACCATAAATAAAAATTCACAATGTCATTCGTGATCACGTTATTCTGTCTACTGCATACGCGATACGAAAGATTACTTATCATCATTACAATACAGTCATTTGGTAGTTTTATCTGGAAAGTTTTCCGGGAGTTTTGAAAATTGGTAATTTTATAGATTTTGAGGTGCTCGTTCCGAATTTCGAGTTTGCCGCTCGCGCCGCCATATGGAAAAAATGGCGCCTAAAAGCAGTTTTTTGACAATGTCTCCTTTCCGACTCAATTTACGATAAAAACAATTATATACAAAATGTAACTAGAGACAATTGCCAACAATTTATGTAACCACATTTTTTTTCATAAAGTCAATAGTTTCGGCGCGCCGCAAAGTGTACTCCAACGCGCATTTTGGCCAAAAAAAAACTAATTTCCACACCACCTTGAGGTAGAGTAAGTTACGCGTTTATTTTAATGTGGTATCCCCAATAGGCTTAATCCACATGCAATTCAATGTGCTAAAATTTAGCGTATTCTCCTTCGCTTTGTTGTTCACGATGGACCAGGTGTTGAAAATTCATCGTCTGTAGTACCAATCCGGTATAAAAGTACGAGGTGGCAAAATCGAAATTCGGAAAGAGCACCTCAAAATTTATAAAATTACCAATTTTCAAAACTCCCGGAAAACTTTCCAGGTAATCACTATATTACGCACCAAATGACTAAGTCTAGCCGCTTGAAATATGATGAAAAACATAATAATGTTTATATGACTCAAAACTTGAAAAACGTTTTGACGCTAAAGGGAATATCAGGAAAATTGTTTACTGTGCACCAACTTACACAGCTTCTCATGCAAAGTGGAAAGCTCTTGTAATTTAGACAAAATCCACCCCCCGCCGCCCGCCTCTCGAGTTCACGTACTTGTCTACACTGCGAGCGCCAGTCAGTTCGGGTATTATGAAAACAATGCAGGTAACTCTCAGCCATAAAGGCACAATGTTGCCAGCCGACGGTTCCGCGCTTTATGGACCGTAAAGCATTACGCCGATGTCTGCGACGAAAGATAACGTACTTAGTATGTTTATGCCACGTATTCCCGGCCCCGGCTTAATGCAAGTATGTTGTGCCACTAAATCTGCTCGCGGGGAAACAATGTTATCGGATTAGGGCTCTCGGGCTCAGGCGGCCGCTTCGACTTTTTTATATGTTTAAACTTCGACATAACCGCCGCAACAAAAGAATCATTACTGGTTTATAAATGGTTTAACAAAGAGCTTTTCCTTTTGTTAACTTATTAGGGGCAACTGAAATATTCTTTGATCACAGTTTAAATACAACTTGTAAAACATTTAAGATAGCTTTGTCTCGAAAATTATGAACATTTTGTGAAGTTTGCATTCTTCCTCGACTCTAACCAAGACGTTTTGTTTTGTTTCAGGTGGTGGTTTTTTTGTGAGTGACGGATCAGTGAGTGCTGTGAATGCATAGTGTGTTACCGTGATTGTTTTAAGTGCAGTGAGTTAACGCGTGCGTCCGCGGTGGCGGCGACGCGTGGTTCAAGTCAATGCCGGTGCGCCGATGGAGCGGTGATCAACGACTGACTACGTTAAAACAGCAGCGTTGGTGAGTTGCAACTATAAATCATTCACTAACAGCGCTCTTGTAAGACCAAATGCGTCCCAATTATTCGTTTTTACAGTGATCTGTTTGGTAAGAATTACGTTTTAACCCTCTTAAAAGACGATTTTGTAACATTTCCATCTCACCGTCGATTGTTTGATTGTTTGGATTTTATGAAATATGCTTTAAAAGTCATTGCTACACTTTTTTCCTATAGCTACGTAATGAATACATGTCATAAATGCGTAAGCTATTGAAATTGCAGTGCCAACCGGTGTGGTGCTGTAAATAAAGTAAACGAAACAGTACCATGTGATTAATATAAATATATTTGTTTGGGTTTGTATATTCTCGAAGTCAATTGTAGAGTTGTTCATATGGATGCTGGCACGTTTACATGTTTTGCCACTCCATAAGAAAGCGGATAATATAACGTAACATAATTAATGCAAAATGATTGTACATCCATTCCAGTGATGACATAGCATAGCATATGAAACTAATACAATACAAAAAAGTTTAAGTAATAAATATCGTATTCAGTCATACCTTAAGCACACTTAAATCTTCAATATAATTTGCTTTAAACCGGTGTTATCTTTCTTTAGTATAATATAAAAACTCGCGAAGTCAAATTGAAAAGTGTTATGCTTGAAGAAAAATTTAGACCTTTACCCCCAGTGTCTGTTATTATAGCGTTGATACCAACTCCATGGCTTGAAAATATTAAAGCAATATACAATTGATGGCGGATCGGAATACAATTTAAATGATTAAGCATAATTATGTCAAGACTGGTATAATTAAATTTGCTTCGCTTTATAAAAAGAACAAACGTTTAACTAGACTTATATTAATAAACTTTAACGTTATATATTTTTTATGAGATGTACAGTCAAAATCAGATTCATCCAGTTTCAGAATGTTGAGATTCACACGGTAATTGTTCTTACGTAGTCTATGTACGTAGATTTCCAAAAATATTGTCCAAATCTTGCTGAGATCATTGTTTGTTTAGTCCTCGCATACTCTGTCTGTTTGTTTTTACAATACACCCAGTGACCTACCGCATACCATGTTTATTTTGGTAAATACATTCTTTTCATCTACTTTGGAAACTATTTTTAACTTTTCTCCTTTCATATTGATGCAACTTTATAAAATTAATTCGTATTGCTAGTAAAAAACCACTAATTCAAAATTGTACATTAATTTTTCTATAGAATAATACCAATACAGTTACATAATGGACGACATTGTTGCCTGCTACAATAAGTAATATGACAGCGATGAGTTGACATAGTTGCATTATATGGCAAGGCAGTTTGCATGCTATAATGATTTTATGTCAAATTTAGCAATAGAAAGCAATCAAATCAGATTCCTTCGCTGTCGGCAATATTGAGTAACCAAATCGCTTTTAATGTACGGACCTGTAATGAGAAGAGATGAGAGACAAATGACAGAGAGGGTGATGAAGATAATTTTGACTGGTCCTAAAAGGAGAAAAAGAACGGTGTAAATGTGGATATTAAAGAAGATTGAAAGATAACAGAATTAGTTTAACAAATTTCAAACGTGTTGTTACGGAGGCGTGATTGTGAAAAAGTTAGTAACTACTTTATTTGTATTATTTTAAAATGATTCCAGAAGTTAATTTACACGTAGAAATATTAAAACTGTCTTGGAATTAAAATGGAAGGATTTTAAGAGTTTTTGTCCGATATTATTCAACCTTAGGTGGTATGTTAGAGCACGTGACCGTAGAATCCTATGAATAAGTCTTTCAACCAACTTTCATCTTCTATTACACGAATAATACGAGAATTGGAATCCTTGGTGTCTTAGAAGACAGGGTTCGACTGGCGTCCAGGTGGCACGGCGTTCTAAATAAAGAGATTTTTATAAATCACAAATAAGGCTCCACAAGGTGTGTTTGGTCGATTCCCATCCCATACCGTCACTGCTGGCACCCAAGAGTTTTAGTGGGTAGGCCTGCGGGAGAGTACCACATAAATAAGTCGCCTTACCCAGCGGTAGGGTATGAATCAAGTATTTCTATGGGTAAAAAAAGCCTTAACAGGGAGTATTGTTTATATTTGGGCTGGAGCATCTGGATACCCCTTGGAATGTGGTTTACAGACGCGCTGTGAGATTCTTAAGCTCAAGCGATTTTGAAACCTAGACTCGGGAGAGATTCTGCCTCCTTATCTATGTTCTACCGCTAATACCATGGAGAGAGTGCTCTGAGGAACTGTTATGATGTAATGGCCAGGGCCATCGTTTATCATCGTACAGCTCGCCATCGACAGAGAATTCATCCTTTCATCTTGGAACCGAGTTGGTCACGTTCTGCACTTATTCAGCGGTATTTTCTTCCGGTTACGGTTACAAAGCTAAGGAATGCTCCCTGCAGACATTTTTCCAAAGGAATACAGTATGGAATTACATTAAAAAAGAAATGATGTACAAAATCTATGAATACAGAAGAAGATTACAGTAAAATAACACTACCTTTTTGGTGGTCTTGTGTTTCTGTTGGTGATTAAGGTTCTAGGGCTCCATGATGTAGGGGATCGGGTCAGGGTAGGTAACGATGAGAGTGATTATTTTGGTATTGCAAGCCTCTTTAGGCTATGGTGGCCGCTTACCATCATGCTTTTTTGCCACTCTTTAAACATAGAAACAACCTAATATTACCCAAGTAATATTAGGTGAATATTAACAAAGATCGCAATTTTTTCTACTTGACGCTGTATGGATGTGGAGAATTTAACATATTTGCAATGCATATAATTTAAATTTAATTGAAACAATTACCTTTGTTAAGAGCCCTTTTACAAAATTGCTGATTTGAACTGCTGATCTGGACAAAATTGATTTGCACTAGTATATATTCCATTTTACGGGTGATGTTTCGAGTCTTATAGAATAATAATTAATGAACTTATTATAAAAAAAAAATATACAAATTTCAGTAGTTCAATGATTGTAGATTAGTTTTATGAAAGTTTTTGATAGTCATTCTATTGAATTCAATATCAAAATACGAGGTAAACCTGCATTATTTTTTGGGAAAACTCACGGAGGTTAGATGTCTTTTTAATAATTAATGAGATGGAAAATTAAAGATCTAATACATTATGTTACAACAAGAACATATTTCTGATGTCTTAGAAATTAATTTGATCTAATTTATTGATCATTATTGAGAGATTGAGGCCTTTACAGTTGTGCATATTATTATTTTTTTCTTAAACTAGCTGCGGTAGAACGATCAGTACAAATAAAGGAAAATAGTATATGTAAATATTCTACATTAACTTACAATAGGAAGAATAAATACACTGTTCACTTCGTCAAAAAAAAATCTAAGGGGGTAAACGAGGCGCTCAATAATTACGATTTTTTGCAAAAAATGTGAAAGGGCTCTTAAATGTTATTAAAATTGCACACAACGTTAATTTGATATTGTTGTCATATAATTAACATATTAAGGTATATAATTATCTTATCTCGTCTTTATTTTTTCAATGTTGGAATAATTTACGTTGGTAGGTACTATAGAGTTCTACCCAGAAGGGATAGGACCTGGGAGCGTAGACGTTAATTGAAAAATACTGATAGAGATAAATTATTTATTTTATTTTATCATTCAGGCGATTATAAAGAATTTTTATCTAAATACGAGAGGAAGTTCTTGGTGCCTGAAGATCTAATCTAGAATGGAACCTTCTATCAAAAGACAGACGATTCCTTATTTCAAATTAAAATCATAACATTAACTTTTTAATATAACTGCCAACCGTAGGCATTGCAAAAGCAAAGAGTTTACTTAAACAAGGAGGCTGTAACGTGTCGGACGTCACAGTACACTCAGTAGCAATGATGCCAAATACAATTGTCTAAAATGGCGTCTATTGCAAGGAAATCGTACAGTGAGGCGAAATGACGTCAGTATGTATGTGTATTCGTGTCAACGACTTCATTTATAATCGTACAAGATACCTTTTATCCAATATGTATCTGTTGAAATCAAACCCGTTCAAATTGGAAACTAGAAGATTTGAAATATACTTTACCACAAAAAAGATGGTCAGGCGTTCCAACACAAGTTTAATAAGAAAATGTCATAAAAATTTGCCTGTAAAACAGTGTCTAGCTTTTTGTGATCATGAGTCAATTTTGACTTTCATTATCGTTTAAGTCGTCTATTCTACACTCACATCGTTTTAAATACCGTAGAGTAGGGACACGATGCATCGAATTTTGATTTTAAAAATACGCTATCTGTGACATTCGACGATGTAGGAGCTTTCCAAATTATTCTCGGATGCAGCTAAACTTGTCTGTCTGTGACATCAATGCAATCAATCAAATCGTTGCGATAATTCACAGACATCAAAATCTGATGTGTGATTTTTTGGGTAATAATGACACTGCCGTTAGGGTATGTTTATTTAATGAAGATTTAAAAAAATATATTGAATAGGTTTTGTTTTGCAACAATACCCTAGTTTTTATTGTATATTATTGAAATGCCGTTAACACAAAGAAAATGGCTGAGTGAAAAATTTCTCTCTTTCTTCAGCCATTTTCTTAAATAATCACAATCCCAAATTGCATTAATTCTAATCTCAAGTAATTGAAGTAAGGATATACATCCTTACTTTTTAAATTAGTTTATTTGTTTTTACATACTAAGTGTGCCAAATTCGAACACAGTTTGTTGTCAGCAGTCTCCTTACAAATTATACATAACCTCTTTTTTTACACTAAGCTAATATTAGTTGCTTGCTGACCATATCTCAGAATAATGACTATATGCAACACATACGTATCGTACGTAATTGGCATTACAAAAACTTTTACTCAAGTATTTTTTATAGAGTCTTCTATAAACATCCTTCCAGTTTTGTAGAATTCTCTATCCAATATGATTTTGATCTATTATGATATTTACGAACTCGCAGTCTTTTGAAGTTGGGCGGGGGCGGTGAATGAGGGCGTGCCAGTGTGCGCGTCACGTTGCGATGTTACTCTCGACTATTTTGCTTATTTCTAGTTTATGGCTGGGTTTGGTTCGCTTGTTTGATGGCAATCACGTTGACGCAGTCCATGTGGCTCCCACCTGTCTTCAAAAACATTCTCAATAAGTAACTGAATAATTACAATCATTTGTTACTTTAACACGTTCTTCACCTAATCATAGTGATTTTAGAAATTCTTATATGCAATCTATTTTTTTTTATTTGACGGATGATGAAATGAAAGTAAGAGCTTGTACACAAGTATTAAAACTTTTTTAATAAATAGTTCGCAAATTATTACTTCATAGTATTTTTTTTAAAAGTGCAGATTCTATGTTGTTAATTACAAATCATATAGATAGGTAAACAAGTTACAAAACTTAAATACAAGTGAAATTATAAAATAAAATATTCGGAAAAAACTTACTGTTGGCATTATTAACTATCTCCATTAAATAAATTTTAACGTCCATTACTGGCTTCATTACCACTAATCCAGCACCACACTAACATTTAATGGGACCCGTAAAAAAAGTGTCTTTAATTATAATATAAAATAAAAATAAATAGGCACAAAAACTCACAAGTTATGTTTTTGCTCTAGGTAAAGCTATGCAACACTACACCTACCAGAGCTGTAGGCGAACGACATCACTAATGACATTACAATTGTGAGTAGCATACATATAATTATTTGACAATGCATAACATTTTAGGGTCTTCATGCTAAGAAACTGATACACATTCTTGTATGATACGAAAATTGTATACATATATACGATTTAACGGATCTAGAAACTAAGTAATTTTTTAATAAGATGTACATAAACGCTCGCCATGGATTTTAAATGAATTAAGTACATGGCAACAACAGATTTGGATGTAAAAATAAACAAATCCAAGATCCGTTAAAATACTATTCGAAATAACTGAATATCCAAATGCAACAAACGATTATGTAAACGGTTCCTCGATTTTGTTTTTAAGTAAAGGTAGTAATTTTTCAACTTTCCCTACCTTAGCTTTTGTATGTAGGTCACAGTTCAGTTACCCGAACTGGTAACCAGCTCGGTTCAATGGAAATGGGATGCAAATCGGCAACCTAGTACCGGTTAACGTGCACGCTGCGTCGTGTCTTTGGCTTTGTTAAATGTTAGGTAGGCTTTGTTAAATGGTAAATGAATATAACGACATAGTTTCTTTGAAAAGTATTTACGGGATAATTAATTTTCAATTTGTGACGGAATTGTTTATGGAAAGTTTAGTTAATTACGTAAACGTGTTTAAAACGAACATTATGTATAAATCATTCATTACTTGACAACCTTATTAAATACCGGGTTTTTAATATAATTGCTTGTAAATGAAATGATAACGTTTCGTAAATTAATGTTTAGAAATAATGTTTTGTCGAAAAATATGATATACCTACAACGTCGGTTACTTATCCAGAGTAAGTAGATAGGAAATACACATTTTTTAATGCCAAACTGAAAGTTGGAAGCAATTATTATTATTACTAAATTTAATAACGGATTTACTAAGGGGTTCCTATTTTGTCTTTGTGTTTTCGTATTGTATTATTCATTTGACATTGTATTGGATTTTTGATGCTACTAATAAATGATTACACAGCTCAACAAAAAACATATTTTCTTTGTTGCCCCTGGATATCTCTGCAGATTTATATATTTTATATACCCAGTTTGCGAATATATTCATAAAAAATATTTTATTGGCTCGCTTTTTTTTAATATTTGGTTTATCATAAATTTAAAACACAACAGTTTAGGTCGGCTGTTTAGAACACGGGTTATTAAAAATTTGTCTTCTGCGCATGTTTTCGCGCACACATGCGCATAAAGCAAATATTGTGTCACCACGCATTCATTCCTGCGTTTTTCTCAATTATTTGGCCTAAACATCGGAGGATACACGGTCCGCATTTAGTAAGTTTTTATCCGCATTTAGTAAGTTTTTAATTTGATAACTCAATACTTTGTTTAATTTCTTGAATTTTAATTCTAATATATGCGTCCGTAGAAATATGAGTTCATCGAATAGAAATTGCAAGTATAGTCTTGATGTGTTTTGTTATATTTGTGGTGTTTATATAACTACAAAAAAACAAGTACGGAATATAACAGTAATTGTCAAGAAAGTTTATGCCACTTACTTCGGACTATACATTGAAAAAACAAGATCAATCACGGGTTCCTCATATGGTTTGTAAATCCTGTGTTGTCTTTACGTTTATGGAAGAAAGGAGAACACCACGGGTTAGATTTCGGCATCCCTATGATCTGGATGGAGCTTAAAAGTCATTTCGATGATTGCTACTTCTGTGTCGTTGACGTTAAAGGTTTCAATCGAAATAAAACTTGTATATATATCTAGATTTACGGTCTACAATGCCTCCAGTCTTGCACAGTGAAGACCTTCCTCGACCTGTTTATGCTACAAAAATAGTTAACATTCCTTCAGAAACCATGATGTTACCAAACTCCCAGGATTTAATACAATCTACAAGTTGGAAGTGAATATGATGGTGGAGTTATTTTCTCAAAATGTACTTAGTGATTTAATACGACTGTTAGCTTCCAGATTAAAAGAAAAGTATTTATTGGCACCAAATGTAATAATTACAGCATACAGGAATAGGGAAAGTGAAATATTACCATTTTTTTGTGAAAATAAACAACTTGTTTACTGCAATAATATCGCGGAGTTACTTTAATACGTTATTAATTTTAAGTGAATACAAATTTACTGATTGGCGACGTTTACTGACTGATTGAAGTTTAAGTGAATACGAATCTACTGATTGGCGCCTTTTTATTGATAGCTGCAAAAGGAGTTTAAATGCGTTTTTTGCATAATGGAAATCAATTTGCATCAATCCCTATTGCCCATTCAACAAAACTTAATGAAGAATATCAGAATATTAAATTAGTTCTGAAAAAAATAATTACTCTGACCATCAATGGCCGGTTTGTGTAGATTTGAAGACGGTGAACTTTTTACTTCGTCAGCAAAGTGGATGTACACCAAATACCCTTGCTTTATTTGTTTATGGGACAGCAGAGCAAAACAAGTTCACTGGGAACGAAATGTTTGGCTTTTGAGAGAATCCTTAACTGTTGGTAAAGCCAATGTACAAGGAAGGAGAAGGTTTTAAATATATTTGTAAAATATTTCCTAAGCTGAGTATATTAAAGTTAAAAGCTGGAATATTTGATGGTCCTCAAATTCGAACATTGATGAAAGACGAAAATTTTACAAAATTTATGACTGATGCTGAACGTGAAGCATGGAAAGTTTTGTGTTGGTAGTAAAAACTTTTTACGTAACTATAAAGCACCAAATTATATAGAAATTGTGCAACAGATGTTGGAAAACTTCCAGAATTTAGGTGAAAATATGAGCATAAAGCTACACTTTCTCCACAGTCATCTGGATAGATTTCCCGACAATCTGGGAGATTACAGTGAAGAACAGGGAGAACGCTTCCACCAAGACCTAAAAGTGATGGAAGAAAGGTATCAGGTTAGATGGGATCGTCAAAAGATGGCAGATTACTGCTGGTCCTTGAAAAGAGATTGTCCCCAAATAACCTATAGACGAAAAACTTATAAAAGGCGTTTCTTTGAAGTATATCAAAAGCTTAAAAGATTTTTCCCTCTTTTTATTTCTATGTCCATAAAAATAGTGACACATTGGTAATAAATAAATGTTATTAAAATGTGAAAATTTCAGTAGTCATTTCAATTTTGTTAGCGATATTGTGTATCTTTTTACTTTATTGTAATATTATACGAAATCCTTCTAATCCTTATTTGTCTCAGTTGCCTTGTCTTAATCTTGTTGCTAATAATCTTGTCTTAGGAATTTACTATTAAGGATTAAGCAAATTCTTAGAATTTTTTTTTCAACATTAATCCTGATAACAAGATTTTTTATTAAGTAAATTGATAGGAAAATAAGTTATATAAGTATATAAAATTAAGTTGAAATGATATGTATTGAAATTGAAACTTTAATTGCAAAAATTTACTATCATAGGTTTCTCATTAATACAATGCCGATGTGTTGGGTATGTTGGCCTTGGCTTGATTTTTTTTATACAATGTCCGGCAAATTAGTATGTCTAACGTACGCACCCGTTACAGCTCATTAATTAGTGTGTAAAGTTTTCGTCATGACGTCTTTAACTTTTATAAATCATAGGTCAATTTATCATTCCCAACGTTTACTAATGACCAGGTCATAAGTATTTTTTCAAATCACCAGTGTGTCTACTATATACTAAACAGTACGTCCATTTAGTATATAATTAATAAGGTTACTTTACTTACGTAAAGAGATATGTCTAACATGGGCACTGCCACAATTACCGTTGATGGTTTAACCTATTAGCATTTATTATGCAGTTCTCAAGTGGGTTCTTGGGACAGTATGATCACGCTAATAGTTATTTTTTTATCTTCATGCAACGTTTTGCGAATGTACAAAAAATATTTATATCCAATAAATAAAAGTCTCGTGTCACCTCTGTGTTTGTGACGAAACTCCTCCGAAACGGCCTGACCGATTCTTATGAAATTTTGTGTGTATTTTCAATAGGTCTGAGAATAGGACGTAAACAATTATTCATATCCCTAAGCGATAAGGGTGATCCACACCAATTTTTATTATTTTTATTTATTTGGGTCAAAATTTTTTATTGTCCCAACCTTGTTATGATTCGGCATTAAAAATACGTACAACCCTTAAATTTTCATCGTACTACCCACCCCTTCTTTTATGGCGGCATGAAATTCGCTGGGTCAGCAAATTTATTTATGAAATGTATATTTTGTTTTCGTTCATATATTTTATGTATGCAATCAAAATAACAATTTACTCTTATTTTCCAGGTGACGCGCTGCGGAGCGGGGTATAAAGCGGCTCTGCCGCTTTAAATGGACAAACGCAAGATGCTGCCAAAGAGAGCGCGTATGGATAGCATGCGGGGTCCCATTGCTAACGGACCCCTGCAGTCGAGGTCAGTTCTTAGACGCTAATAAATCAACTATAACTTAAAATTGTTCACTTTTAACAAAATATACAACTAATATCGGATGCCTAATCTAAGTTGTTTCTGTTTCAACAATTAACAGAATGATGAGTTTCCTCAAAGTGTCGCTAACTTCCAAGTTAATAGGTTAGAAGTTTATTGCGCAGTACCCTCGACTCTATTGTCAACTAATAAACAGTTTACCGAGCCAAACCAAGCGAACCCTTCCGTCCGTAATTCGCATTCTGGCGGAGCCCGCAATACGCGGGTGGCGAGTTAACAAAGCGGCGACGTCCTTCGTCTATTTGATTCACTCCACTTATTCTTTTCTCGCGCTAATCCTATTTGGTTTCCATCAAAACTTGTCTGAAGGGGTTGCGTCCTCCACGTAAGATCCCCGCCCGCCCTCCGACACCGCGTCCCGCCCCGACGCCGCGGCCTCTTTGTTTGCTATCAAATCTGTTTTCGTCTGCCCCCGGAAAAGTTTGCGTATTGCTGAAAACTCCTTCTCCGTCCGGAATTACTTTCCCGTTTCGCTGCCGAAACTTTCGCTCGGCAATAATAATAATTTCGCTACGCTATGACGAAAGTTTAAATTATTAGTTTAATCGTACTGGCGGACTTTAATTATACCATTATAGGAAGGGTGGGCGAACCGGGCTGGGCTCCCGATTAGTTAAGTTGGCCGAACCACGGTCTTGTCGAAGGAGTCCCAAGTTACAGTATTTGGTTTGAAACTTAATTTGTCTATCAATTTAGGAATCTAGTATGCCCGTAATTGTTGTATCGATTAGCTGACCCGCCCCGTCGGATGGCTCTCTAATTGCTTTTATTATGCAATGTTTTACTGTACAATAGAGGTATGGTGACTAACTTTATTTCGATTCTTTCAAAACGAAACCTTAAATTTGTTCGTTTATTGTTCAAATTAAGTATACCCTTACATTAAACAAATGAAATTTCATTTGTACTTGTTAACGAAAGTTTTTATGGAGCATTGTTTCTCAACATGTTTTTCGAGATTGTTTGTTTGAGTTCGGGGGGTCGAGTTTGTTTTTAAAGGGTTTCGCAGTCTTTTGAAAAATAACAAATACTCCGTACACCGCAGGTAAAAAAACAAACCATTGAAAAATTGCGAAAAATAATTTTACAGTGACGGGGTTGCAAAACTTTTTACTTGTTTGGCTTCTTTGTGGGTCTCGACATCAGAATGGTTACGAAACGAAGGTTTAGAAAAAGAGAGTAGACCTGTGTTTTCTTAGCATTGAACTCAGTCTTGGTACATTCGGAAATATGGTCCTAAATCAGGGGCTTATAAATTATACGAGATTATATTACACACCTCAAAGAAATATAAGCAACACGCATCATTTTCATATGCAAACGGAAATTGTATGTTTTATTAATTGATATTTAATTTATTTCTTTAATAAGTAGATTGGTAAACAATCTTTTTTGTTCTCTGAAATATTATAATAGGCTGATTTAAAAAGTATAAATTTCCAGCTTGTGTTTATAGTAATACAGTATATATAAATATATTAACATAGTAAAATTCTTTCAAAAGCTCAAAACCGTACAACATGTTGCTTAGACTTTAAGAGAATCCTTTTGAAATTTTAACCAATATTGCAAGAAGAAGCTAATTAAAAAGATTGAATAAAACAAAAATATTTTTTTTTACGCTCAGCGATCCTGTTTGCAGCTATCTTATTGATATTAAAAAGGAAAAAGAATATCCCATAATATTATATGGTTATGACCTTGTTGAACTTGTTTATAAATGATATTACGAAATAACTGTTGAATATGTAATAAAACTGAATTTGCGAATTAATACAAAATTATACAGCAGCACGTTCGTCTGATGGTTGTCATTATTTAAATGTTTATTTAGGCTCGCGCGAATGTGTTATCTTATCGCTGTTTTAAAACTAAATATTCATGACAGACATGTAACAGACTTAGCTGTTATGAATGAATAAATTACTACAAGTTTTTGAAGATTTCGTAAGATTAATCTGCATTTTCCAAATAAATTTTACCTTTGTTTTTATGGTTCTCTGTATTTATTACTTGATATTGCTATTTATTACTTTATATATATATATAGTGGTAATGTAACGAATGTCATTTTTGCCTATTGCGAATGCGAATATCTGCTACAAAATTCAAATATTTGCTGTAAGCGATTGCTATTTTTCCTATGTTTTTTATTTGGTGCCAATAATACTTGTTTCTGCAGCTCATGTTTGTGCGAAATACGACGTTGCATTTGCTTCACAATCCAAGAATTGCCAAAGTTATGCGAAAAAAATATTTATATTTTAAAAACTGACTTCATATAAAAAAAAAGAACTCTTTTTTTAAGACTGTTAAAAAGCACTAAAAATAAAGAAATTATACATTTTCTTTACTTGAGTCTAAAAGAACATTTAAAGTCAAATTAATATTTTGTGTCGGTGCCATGCCAGCCCTTGTAGTAAATGGAAACTCAAATCTATTGGACATGAATAGCACCGACTCCAAATTATTACGTTGACTTTAAATGTTCTTTAGACTTAAGTAACGAAAATGTATCATTCCTCATATGTTTTGTTTTTATGAAGTCTGTTTTTATTATTGTTAAAAAGATTTTTATTTTCCGCTTTTTATAAGCTGGAACAATATCAACTTACCTAGTAAGTATAGGTGTGCCTGGCCTGCAATGTCTCTTTCGTAAATAAGCTGTACACAAAGTATCGTGAAACTTACATCGTCTAAGTAAAAATAGTCATAAAATGAAACCCACTGGGCTAAACTAAACTCTCATAAATTTTTATGAGACCAAATGGCAACCATTCCGCATCGGAAACGTAAATATGAATATTTACCAAATGTTAAAGTGAAGGTTTTGATGAGTGAAAGCTATTAAATAAAAATAAATAAATAAATAATAAAATAATAAATAAATAATAAAAATTTATTATTTTATTATTTATTCATTTATTTTTAATGCTAAGTTTAGTTTTTGAAAAGATAATAAATAATGAAGATGTGAATTTGGATTTTTTATCAACTTAATATTATCTTCAAATGAAATTTTGATGTTTATATTGTCAAAACATTCACTAGAACTTTGCGTATGCGATTGCGAATGTGCAAAAATATGTAAATATTCGCGCGAATGTAAGTTAAATCACTAATCCGTACAGTAGTACCCTTAGTACAAGTTTTACAATTACGAAAACTATGATAGTTTTCGTGAGCTCGCACTCTTACTCAGGGTACTGATTTTATTGTTTTCGTTTCAATACAAATAAACAGTGTTGAAATTCTATCATTAAATCATTTGCGTCTTCTTAAATTTCAAGTATATTTGATTACTTTTCACCAAAATGGACATTGAAACATAATTTACAATTCGAAAACTATGATAGTTCTCGTGGGCTCAAACTCTTACTAAGGTCGCGGCACGTAACTCTAGCGCTGAACAAAAAGGGGATAGCATGGGTACGACTGGAGCACGGTAATATTATTTATACAGTATTGTGACTCCGCCCTGTCCTTGAAAATAAATGCCTACACCGAACGCTGCGTTGGCACGCGGTAGGGCCGCCAGCCTACAGTATTTTATGTAGTTTTGTTTTTAACGCGAGTGTAGGTAGATTACTCGTTTGTCTCTATTTTCATCCTAACCACTTACTTATATATTATTCCAGATATTTATCCGATGGAAAAACCGAAATACCTAAATATTAGAAACAAATAACGTACTAGTAGATAGGTATATAAAAAATATTCTATAAAGGTAAGACACCTTTCCAATATTTCAGGTAATTTAAAAAATGATATCTCTGTGTGTGTTATTGAAGAGTTCAAGCAACCAAAAACAGCAATTGTGCTGTTGTACGATATTGTGCTGTTGTACGATATTGATCGTCGATTGTTCTTTTCCATACTAAATTATGTAGGTATCTACTAAATTAAATCAAATATTTACAATACAAAACGCATGTTTAAGCACGGCTAACTGCATAAAAAACAATTCAGACCGTTCGGTCGTCGTTGCGGCGCGGCGGCGCATTCGCGACTGGATGCACGCCGAGCGCACATCGAACTCGAGTGGCGTAGGTATGACTCGCTTTCCGACCGTTTGTATGAAGATAGAATACTGTATGATATTATTACCGTGACTGGAGCGCCAATCAGCGCAACGCACGCCTGCCCGCGCACCTCTGTTTCCACCCGAGACATCTTAATTTTTACTTCTGTGCAATAACGCTCAGTGCTAGTTTCGTGTCGTATCTTATACTACTATGCGAAAGTCTGTTACCTCTTCACGCTTAAACCGTTGAATGTTGAATAAAATTTGGCATAGAATTAGAGAGCTGGGAAAGGACTTTTTATCCTTGACATTACCCTTTAAGGGTGTGAAAATGACGCGAAAGTTTGTATGGGAAACCAATATTTCCACGCAGACGAAGTCGCGGGCACTCATTAGTTTAGTATTAATTGGAGTTAGCTACAGCGTACACTCTTTTCATTCAATAGAATTTCTGTAACTGGATCTACAGTACAGCGGTTGTATTTACTTTTATATTGATTGACATAAATATTAATGATGCATATTGAAGTGTGTCTTGTTATATGAATGCTAATTTATCTAGAACATGTACAATGGTCGTGTTGCTAAAAACTTAATACTGAATTCAAAAGGAATTCTGTGGGCCTGCATGTTACTATTTCATCCCTAACCAATAAGCTGAACCAATTTTGATGAAATTTTGGTATGGAAATAGAATGCTACTTTGTGTTACGAAAATAATACTTGAAGGGAGTGAAATAGAGGGTCAAACTTTGTATGGTACTAATTATTTATTATATCATACATAACGTACAAGGCACGTGTTAGTGACGTAACGAATATTCGCATTCGTATTCTCATCCGCAAAATATCTGCGAATGTTTTGCGAATATGAATATTAGAAAAAAACAATTTGAAGAATAGTATGTTCATTAGATCAAGATCCATCCATTTCTTATGTTTTTTATTGCCAGAAAATTTACTCAACCTCGTAATCACATTATTACTCTTGACTTCAGCATTTGGCATTATTTATTTATTTTCTTTACTTTGGACAATTAGAACCAATGTGAAAAAACAAAAACAAACTCTTCTAAGAATTTTTTGTCACTTATTACTTATATTTTAATGTTATATTAATCATCTTTTTTGACAAAACTAAAAAAAAAATCCTCCTTTTTATGCATTGCCTTCAAATTATTTCTTATAGCAGTTGTAGTTCTTCCTTTCCTTGAATATTCATTATAAGACAGCTTGCATTTAGCATCGCAAAGTGTGAAATAAGTCCATATTGCACTAGAATTTGATTTACTCATGTTAATAAATCACTATTGAAACTCTAACCTCAAATTTCACTTGTTTTGTTTACGAAAAGACCGACGCGAGCGGAATGACACTTCAGCCGGATGAGTTCATGTCAACTCGGCAATTCGAACGATCCTGCCACCATGCCATAGACAATTGTAACCAATTTTGAACAAGAACTAAATAACCGCATTCGCGAATTTCGGTACCAGATATTCGCATTCACATTCGCGAATGTTCAAAAAATGACATTCGTTACATCACTAGTACGTGTTGCATATTTTACCTACGCGCGACTAGCGATCAGTATGTATGTACGTCAACTCGCAGCGCCGCCTGTAGCCCATCTTAATACAGATTTCGTACCATGCGAGGACGGTTGCATTATCGATTATAAACTTGTCTATTATAAATGCAACCAATATCTTTTAGACAGAGCCGCATTTCGTTCTTTGCATATGTGATACATAATACCATGATGAGGCCCATCCAGATTTTTTCCTTATCATTGACAAACATTCAGATGCGTCTACAACGTAGCCCCAAAGAAAACCTTATATTCAAAAGTCTAAACTAAAATATAACAGTCCCAATTAAATCGCGTTAAGCTTTCGCAGTCACTTATCTTGGATTCTTATCACACAATGTAGTCGTGTGCTCTTAAGTATTTTAGTCTCGTGGGTTAAGGCTTTAAGGTCATAAAACAAAGGTACACGTGTGCGTTTTAACGATCGTCTCCATTCTGTTCTATCGCGAGCGCGTGAGTCATGTAACGATTTACAAGTTTTACTGGAGCGTTGTTATAAATAGTACCTCGTTTTTACGTGCCAATAATTAACTTCAATTATATATTGGCTCTAGCCAAGTTAGGTAATTGTGTTATGTATGGCTTCTTGGGAAATAAGGTAATTAAAGAACAGACAATTGTAATCACCTACAATATACCAAGTTTTTGTTTATTTTGTTTTTAGAAAGCAGAGATTGACAAAATTTATTCGATTACGAATAATTTTTCCCTTTGTTATTCACGAACAATAAGTATTTTCATTATTTATAGAAAAAATAGTCGATTGACGAATAAATATATTAATTCGTTATTTTCGATTCTTAAATAAGAAAAGGAATAAGTGTTTCTATCAATTAGCTTTTTCTTTATTGATCAAGTCATTATTTGCAAATGTTCGTTTTCATCACTACTCTTTCTTTCAACATATTGTAAGACGAGGAGTTCGATGGCGCAGGCAATATGAGCGTTCGGTTGGCGATCGTGAAAATTGTCGCGAATATTATATTACCACATTCTGGAAAGCTAGAGAAAAGTCAGGGAAGCTCAAAGTGGTCAGGGTAAGGCAGTGACATGGGCTACCTGGAAACTGAAAAATCTTAAGATTTTACACAACTTGTCTCACAAACTTTCCTAGTGAAAAATTAGAAAAATGAGACCATGTATTAATAATATTTTCGAGCAACATTATGACATAATTTTGATCATAGATTATTTTCAGATTTTTACAGTTTTAGAGTGAACTATATTATGTTTTTTGAAGTAATACTTCTTTAGGCGCGTTATGAAAAAATGATGAGAGTGAAATTTTAAGATGCGCGCACGCGCATCACTGTAACACAAAATTTTAACAGCATGAAGTTGGGCGCTTTAACGTCCAACTTCATGCGTTACTTTTGTGTTTACCGCACATTAAGAAAATCTACCAACAAAATAGAAATAGAATCTCTATTTTTTGTCATAAGTGTCTTTTTTTATAAATGAGCAAAATGACTTCACCCCAACTGAAATTAAGTGATGGTAGAATTCAGACGCGTATTTTATTTACCACACTAGCTAGCCATCCTCACCTTACCGGCCTAAATGTTCCTTCTTTACGCCTCTTTTAAAGGTGCCCATTGTATTAAGAGAAAGGAAACACGTGAGCGGGCAAAGTATTCCATTTGCGGATGGTGCGACAAAGAAATGAGTCACCGAATCTCTTTCTTGGAATAGTGCCCACAGTAAGTCGATGGCAATGTAAACCTGCGCGCGTTGTTCTCTGAAGTTAAGGGGAAGGTAAAACATAGATAGACGATAAAAACACGTTAAAATATGTCGACACCACACGGCGTAATTGCACAGTTGATCAGATGTGAATAAACGCCATACCTAGTTCAGGACCCCAGAGTTAGAATGAGGCAGTTTTTGTTTTACATGCTTTTCGATTTATGTCACAGCGTACTTTTGGAAGTTTACTGTGACTTTGATCGGTATGGACTGATCATTGTGATATTGCTCAGGAACGCCAGTGTAGTTCCTTTATGAAGGAAGGAAAGGCGACGTGCCCTAAAAGCGCGGACCTGTGTTTTCTTGGCGTTGTACTCAACCAAGTTTTCGGTACCCCATTCGGAAACGTGATCTAAAACCTAATTAAGCCTAATGATAAGATTCTGCCGTTTCTCCGTGGTTTCCACCAGGGATGTTGCAGATGCCGATGTTTTCACATCCGCGGATGCGGATGCGGATGTATAAGATATTATGTAAATAAAGTCTATTAATGAAGAATTAAAACAATGACAACGTAATTATTAACATTTTTATTGTAATCAAACATAATTAAGTACTTATTTTTTTGTTAAATAGAAGTAATGTAAAATGTAACAAATTTTTTAAACTTCACCTACTGTTTTTTATATCAGTAATTGAATTTAAAAATAGGAGCTATATACATGATGAAGAATAGTATTGCCGCCTTTTCTGATTCAAGACTGTTACGCAGAGGTTCGTAAATTAATCCCGCGCTACCACATAGTTGTTAGCTAGGAACACTGCCCGGTGGAGCAGATAAAAATCTTCGTACTATCGGCGATAATACCTTAAATTCCCTTCGATGTACACTCCACCAGTTTAAAGGATTTTCATTCTGGAAACTTTCCACCCGTCCGTTGCGTTGAGAGTTCGAAATACCTTGCATGCACTGAACTATTCTCTGCATAGCAATGATTTTTCACACAAAGAATTAAATTATTGAGATACAGCAGAAAAAGTCTATAAGTTAAAAGGGAACCCTGAGGCACGTTGGCATTTACTAACATAAACGGCATCAGTAAAAAAGTAATATTGTGGCTTGTATGGGATCTCTAAAGGCACACATTGACTCTAGCCTGGGGAACAGAGTCGACGTGTACCCCTAACATGAAGAAGGAGCGATTTTCAAGGCAGCGGAGTGAACGATGCCTCGACAGGATCGGGCAAATTAGGGAGGTTTGTTTCCCCGAGTCGTTGAAGAGGAGATGCGCTGACCCTATGTATAACAGGTCCACCTCACCGCCTGGACGGATCGGAATCCCAGAGACCTGGCATGTCCACTTGAGTTCTGGTTGTATGTTAGCAGACCCCAAAACGCACTCAACGAGAACTTCACGGGATTTACACCATGCGCACGTTGGTAAATAACTAGGCGGGCACTAAGCGCCCTACTACCAGAACGGATGAAAGCTCCGATTTCCCTAAGTCGACTCTTACTATACCCATGGCAATGATATTCATAATTTTAATGGGTTTCCTTTTTTTGATTTAGTACCTTAACTTACATTCTGATATCGATGTGGAAGAGCAGGCTGTCTTTTAAAAAGTTGCAAAAGATGACATGTTTTATTTTGTTTCTTAAGTTTTCAAGCACATCAATCATTAAAAAAAATTTTTTTTTTCAAAATTAATACTTTTTAACATAAATCTACGTTTGGCACCCTTTTTTAGGATGCGTCAAGTAGTATGCTTTTTATATACTGTTAACGAACTACAATCGAAAGACTTATGGAACGTTCGGATAGTGAAATTTCTCATTACTTGTTTAATAAAGTACCTTTACACAATACTCAGTATAAACTTTGTTCTTCATGAGATCTTTGTCATCCACGCTTTCAGCTGCGTTCATGGTCTCCATACAGCCCAGTTTTTGTATGCGATCATCAGGCAAAGGTCTCATTCCGGCTCACCTTGGCCAGTCCTTGGGCACGGACAAGGCACAGGCAGCTTCCCATTCTATTAAAATTTCGTACAAAATGCATGAAAATAAAGCACATGATGCCGCCAGTTCGACGTCTACAACACGCCTGTTAGTGATGTAAAAAATTCGTGTCGACATCGAATATAACATGCGATTTGTGAATTGATTGAAAACTATCCAGCGCTTTATGATCATAGTCGTTCCGATTATTGTAACAGAAATATTTAAGATAATTCGGTTAACAATTAAATTAGCGAAATAAGTGAAGAAGTAACTCTTCTGCACACGCAGGCATTCTACATTTTGTGCTCTTTTTCTGGCGTTTGTTTCTAGTTTTATTTAATAATATTGAAAACATTGCGGAGTCATTTTTTAAAAACGACCAGGATTGTGCCTCAAGTTTCGCATTGCTGTAAATAGTCTGGAGTCCTATCTATGCGTCTATGTTAATTGATTATGCGTCATGTCATTTCTGCATCATGACCGAGTCATTTCCGCGCCACGTCCACGCCGCGTCCTCGCCCAACTCCAGTTATGTGTGGCTTGCGCCTTCATCGCCGTACGGGAATGTTACGCGTTCACCGGCTGTCTTACCTCCTGCATGATTTAATTTGTCCATTTACATTTTAACCTGGTCACCACCACCTACGTCGGTTGAGTAACCGCTATCAGTGTAGTAGTAGCACTAGAGTGAGTGTCCTCTTAAAATTCCAAGTTTGGTATATTATTTATATTTTGATATTATATACGAATGGTCCATAATCAAAATACGTAGTCCACAGAATAACATTTGATATCGACTGGTGTTTAGCCAGTCTGAAAAGCGAAGACAACTGCCCTGCCACCCTCGCCTTGCCAGCTTGAAATTCCAAAATAATATAGCTGCTTTGTCTTTTCCAGGCCCTTGGTAGCGTTATTGGACGGTCGCGATTGCACTGTGGAGATGCCAATACTGAAGGACGTAGCGACGGTCGCCTTCTGCGACGCGCAGTCCACCTCCGAGATACACGAGAAGGTGCTCAATGAGGCGGTGGGCGCGCTCATGTGGCACACCATCATACTCACTAAGGAGGACCTGGAGAAGTTCAAGACGCTGAGGATCATAGTCCGCATCGGATCCGGCGTCGACAACATTGATGTCAAAGCGGCTGGTGAATTAGGTGAGCTTTATTTGTACCCTTTTATGGATTGTTTTTGAACATAATAACAGATTAAATAGTAATGGCGTATTGTTATGTGAATGCATGTATTACTATTATCTGATTAGTCTTAACAACCTGAATTTCAGTCACGATACAGTAAATAAAAATCATAAAATAAATAAATATTTCCAACACTCACACCAATAGGCTAGTTGACTCATGTCGAATTGTATTAAATAAATGTTTATTTCTTACAGTATTTGGTCTAAGGAACCTAAATATATCGATTTCACTTCATAAAAGCAGAAGATTGCTGTAGAAATTTAATTAAAAAAAATATTTTTTAGTCTATTTTTTTAAACACTAAAAACGCTGTTCGCTACATCCGCCACGATTGTGACGTCTCTTTCAGTAAACAACTAAATGTCATTCGCGTGTTGTTATGGGTGGATTCTTTAGTCTGAATAAATTTATCTTAAAACACTTTTAACTTTAGAAAAGTTTCCGTTTACTGTTTTTTTTGACAAAACTAATTATGGATGCCGGCTTTGTGAAAGCAGAAAGCACAAATCTGCCAAGAATTGACGCATTGATGGTTGGTGAATTTTTTGCACCAAACCCCGATTTCTGTTCTGCGGAGCAGAGAAACGACAAGGCATCTATGTAAGTAAAGCGCATTTAGTATTACAATGTAGTAATAAACATAACACTGATACAACATATGAATAAGTGTAATGAAGTTGCGTAGGTTAATTTCTTTCGGCACTTTAATCCACAACATTCCTGGAGTCTTCAAGGATGTGTTTTTATATTCTCGTACAATACAATAATGATAATTACTTTATTTTTCGTGGTATTTATTAGAAATCATGTTCTTTTTATTATAAACTCAGATAAGTTATTTTCTACGTGCTTACGAGTTTTTGTTTACTACAGTTGACATCATAGCATAGACAATCTATAGATTAAAATGGCCGACAGCGTTTTAGTATGTCCATGAAAATTCTGTTTTAAAATTAAAGATTTGTAGCTTTCTAGGTCTCAAAAAAATACAATACATTTTTTTTCGGTCTAATAGAACATTTATTAACCATTTAAAACCTTTTTCCAAAAAGGGTCAACTAGCCTATTAGCCGAGCCCCAAAGTAAGCACTATAAGGCTTGTGTTATGGGATACTAGGGTAACGGATAGAATACAATATACTGTACATATATGTGTAATTTTTTTTATAGAAATACATATTAAACATCCATGACTGAGTTGAGTACAAATGCTCGTATTCATCACACAAACATCTGCACCCACCGGGATTTGAACTCGGGACCTCTCGAATCGGCGACACCATGAAACCCGGCGTACTAATCACTCGGCCACGGAGGTCGTCAGCAAGCATAAGCAAAACCATACTGAAATCTAGTGATAAATCTGCTCGTAGTCCAAAGATCTCTTCGGATTTTTTCCCATATTACAAAGGACAGCTGAATAATGGTTTAGGTGTAGTAACTTACTTATGAATATTTATTACAAGATATTTTTTTAAAGTAATATACATAAACCCTTCGAAGGGAACAACAGTAATTTCTCTTGATATAGCAAGCACCTTTGATACTGATACAAGCGACATAAAAGGGATATTTTTTTACATACATATTGCGTATGTATGAAAACAAAAACAGAATGAGCCATGTGATAGATATTATATATCTACCCCATTTTTATCTTATTACAGCTTATAAATTAGTGATTCGGTACTTGTATACCGGCCGCAATTATAAAAGATTGTAGGATTGTAAACCGCTCGATAGCCCGATTTTCCGGCTGCTGATAACATTATTCACAGAAATAAAATCATATGTTGTTGTTGCTCTTTTATTATATCAGAGCCATATTCCATAATAATAATACATTCTGACCATGACTATTAAAATTCACTTTGTACACACACGCTATAAATCTGATTAGATTCTACGTTTCCGAACCAAGAGTCCTGTAACTACATTGAAATCAACCTGAAATGTTTATATTTTACACCTATTCTTATTGATTTGTTGTTACCTAAAGCTAACTATATTAGTAATTATTATGTAAACAGTAGCACCAAATATCAAATTTTCATATTAAGTTAATATCTTATCACATTGTATTTACTAGCGCTGTGTACACTTAAATCAAGTATCTTCAAGCCGCTAAAATCCAAGTGGGGTTGGCAGAGTATCAAAGGTGCAACCCTATTGGTAATATTTATAAATAAATATCTATACTGATATTATAAAGAGGAAAGAGCGTTGTTTTTGTTTGTTTCACCATAAGAATACTACATTATCCCTGATCCTAACTGTAGTTATAAAGAAGAGATCGCTGTAATTTAGATTCAAGTTAGGGAATCATACCAATATGCCCTGTTTTTGACAATGCATAGTGTGTAAACAGAGTTTGTTCCATTTCAGGCATAGCAGTATGTAATGTTCCGGGTTACGGCGTGGAGGAGGTAGCCGACACGACGATGTGTCTCATATTGAATTTATACCGGCGGACGTACTGGCTCGCTAACATGGTGCGGGAAGGCAAAAAGTTTACAGGTAAAACCTCAATAATTAATTAATGAGTTTCTTTGCCAAAAATATTACTCGATATAACTCTACCTTTTGGTGGTGTTGTATTTCTTTCGGTGATTAACGCTGCATGGATTAGGGAGGGGATAAAGTCAGGGTAGCCAACACGAGAGTGATACCCTGTTATCAGGCGCCTGTAGGGTTGTGACTACCGCTAATCGTCAAGCGGGCCATATGCTTGATATTAATTGACAAAAACTGTATCTTAACTCGAATATAGGATCTTTAGAGATAGAATGAGGCATGTCTGATAGATTATTCTTTCGTCAGCACCCCAATCCGCACTAGGACCGCGTGCTGGTTCACGGCCCAATTTCCCTATTCCACCCGTAGGGAAGGCCTGTGCCCCAGCAGTGGGTACATTAATAGGCTGATGATGATCTTCTTCCGAGTGCCTCTCCAACAAGTGAAGACTGACAGTCATCTCCGCATATTTCACCTGGCCTCCTTCTTCCGGCCTACATCTCTTTGCCCGGCAACCTTCCCGCGGTAATAATGATAATGAATAATATTTTTCGCGTCCAGGTCCGGAGCAAGTACGCGAGGCTGCGGCGGGATGCGCCCGCATCCGCGGCGACACGCTGGGCATCGTTGGACTGGGTCGCATCGGTTCTGCCGTGGCGCTGCGGGCCAAGGCGTTCGGCTTCAACGTCATCTTCTACGACCCATACCTGCCCGATGGCATCGAGAAGTCGCTCGGCCTTACCCGCGTCTACACGCTGCAGGTGACGTATATCTGCGTCCCCACTCTGTGCATCGTGGGGCTGGGCCGCAGAATTTTGTTTTTTACTACACTTGACAGTTAAGTTCCTTTATACCTTAATAATGAGGACGGAAAAAAGGATGCAATGAGTTAAAAAAGAACTCAACAGAAACCTAGCTGATTCGATTTATTTGCCCCCAACTGTGTGCTTACTGGCAAAAAATCTCAACGTAAGTTTATAATAGGGGGAGATCAAGCGGAGTTTGTGGGATTTACTCGAGAGCCGGCAGTATAACATAAGGGGGCAACCTTGCACCTTGTGAAGTACTTCCACCATACACCGAACGTCTAAGGCAGCAAAAAAATAATTTAACAATCGGTCATGACTTTTGGTTGCAATCCAAATCGTCAGTCTTTTGAATAGGAGCTGCTTCAAGAGAGTTCACGTAACGTTAAGCTGGAAACTGACTTGTACCGTTTGTTTGTAATGTATCATTTAAGGCGATCTTGTTACAATACGGCAACACAGACTTACAAGCTCTTGGCTCAAATGTACTACATTTATACTAAAGTGACAGACATAGAGGTGGTGCATTTAATTGATGGTTTACATGAGAAGGATCCCATAACATTGGTTTATTTCTGTATTAGTAAATAAATAAAATAGTTTTTTCCTTTTCTCACTGCATTTTCACTTAGGTATCGAAAATCGAGTGAAAAACGAGATGGCTTTCCCTTGCAACTTGCTCTCGACTCACGATGACGCAACCTGCACTGTACTTGTATTGTAACACTCAAAGCGATTTGAGAAAAAAGTCGACAGTCGAGTGGAGCACGCGGCGCTATACATTGCACACTACAATATTACAAGTACAGTTAGTCTTTGGTTTGATTTACAGAAACTCGATACATTATACCAAAATATTACAAGTCAGTCTCCAGCTTTATAAGCATCTTTGTCAGGAACTCAGTTTCGTAGCTTGTGTGATATGTATGGTGTTATACATAACATTTATCTATAATGGCGTTTCTTTCTTTCCAGGACCTCCTATTCCAGAGTGATTGTGTTTCATTGCACTGCAGCTTGAATGAGCACAATCACCATCTTATCAATGAGTTCACTATCAAACAGATGCGCCCAGGTAATAATCATTCTATACTTTTTGTTTTATTTGTAGGAAATATTACAATGATTTCAAAAAATCAGTTACTATCTGTATGATAAAGTAAATAATATGAAATGGACAAAATTGAATGAACAGTCTGTCTTATCCGATCAATCTACCGACAGTGGCACGAAGCACATATTTGTAACAATATACATACAAAATAATACTTACTGCTTGGGCAGATTCGTTGCGCAAGTCTTCGCGTCGTCGTGATAATATGGTCCCAGTATTGGACACTTTTCCATGGATGTTTGTTTCTCGTTGCGATGCGTTGTGCCGATTGGCTCTCCACTCAACCCATGCGCAGCTATCCCTTCGCGTTTTGTTCAGCGCTAGAGTTACGTACGTCCTGTATGTGTTGTAGTTGAATGTTTTTAAAAACCTTTTGCTGGATGCCCGGCTTAATAATAATAATAGGAAATAGGTTCTCATCACAACACTACAACATAACATAACACATGCTGCACTTACTTGGTTTCGGCCCGTAAATGTAGTAAAAAACAGCCCGAGCTGAGAAGAAAAAACACTACAAATAATAATAATAATTCATTTATTTGAACCACGAAGATTTTAGCATGCCAATTTATTTATTTATCTTGGTACACAGAGTGCAGTTATGCATGGTTAAAAAACATAAAACTGGTAAAAATCTAAACTGCCATCCACAACAGTATAGACTTACGGCAAAATAAAAACAAAATAAAACCATAAAACTAGGCTAAATCTTTATACAAAGTTAATAAAAAATTACAAAATAATAATAAATAGTTATAACTATCAACAGCTAATGCTGAGGCAGGGTCCTGGTTAGCCCTGAGGTTTTTTTTAATTTGTATCTGTATATCTGTAATATGAGGGTTAATAAAATATATTCTATTCTAACTATGATACATAAAATTAAATTACATCTCAACATACAATTACATTTAAAACAAAATAAATTTAAATTCAATTGATTTCATACCTATTAGCAGTTTCAAAATGTCAAACAACAAAAGCTTAAGAACCACTGGTACATTGTGACGTGTGTCTATGTAGGCGCATTTCTGGTGAACACGGCGCGCGGCGGACTGGTGGACGACGAGGGACTGGCGGCCGCGCTCAAGCAGGGCCGCATCCGGGCCGCCGCGCTCGATGTGCACGAGAACGAACCCTTCAACGTGTTCCAGGTACAACTATCTTTTCTAATTGTTGTATCAAGCGCAAGAAAAAACGTGAGACGGTAGATCCGTATGTGTGTCACGTCTAACTGCAAATTCTTCAGTAACTCCGTGATCTTGACGCTTGCAACAGTGCCGATATATGGGGGACTAACAAAAATGTAGAAACAAGGTACATGGTAGCGATTCGGGTTTCGCTCGCAAATTCGTCTGCGTTGTGTTTTGAGAATCCCACGGAACCCTGTAATTTTTTTCGATACAAAAAGTTTCCTGTCTTAATCTTAATACAGTTGATAAAACTATATGTGTACAAAATTTCATCCAAATCCGTTTAGCAGCATAGTACAATTATTTTTATGGAGCATGGAGTCGACGACATTCGCATGAAGTTGAAAACTCAGAGAGAGTGAAAATGATTGTGTAGTTCACTTTTGGCCGCAAGATCATTTCGTCTCTTCCATACTACTTTCTTTAATCTTTTTTTCAAATTGACATGGAATGGCTATAGCCTTCTCCCCAAAGGTGCTTTATTATCGGTCGATAATATAAGATGTGTTATTGCGATATCTGTCTTTAGTACATTATATTGTATTTATTGTATTAGAACGGATATGAAGTTAAACACTGTTGCGATAATAAAGGTGCAAGTTGGGTGCACTATCGCCATAATTATAACTATAGGGTTGAAGCCATATTTATTCTCTTTGTTTAGCAATTACTTTTGACTTAGTAAGTTGGAAAGTCGTCCCGTGACGGCATTTTTATTTAATAGCATTGTTATATATTCGCGACTGTTTGGTTAGTATTTCTAGGGTTCCCTGGTGTTTCTCGTTCTACATCATCATGAACCTATTAATCTCCCCACTGTTGGGGCACAGGCCTTCTCTATCGATGGAATAGGTCAGATTGGGCCATGACCCACCACGCGAGCCCAGTGCGATTTGGCGGGTGCTAACGATTGCAGATGCAGCCGGGACCAACGGCTTAACGTGCTTTCCGAAGCACGGAGGAACTCGAGATAGAGGATTTTTAGTCATCCATCCAATGATCGACCACTGCGAAAGTTGCTTAACTTCAACGATCGATCCTCGATCTGAAGTTTTGTCCTCCCGTTCTACAATAGTATAGTAATGTTTCCCGTCGCGCCAGGGTCCCCTGAAGGATGCACCGAATGTGCTGTGCACCCCGCACGCGGCGTTCTACTCGGACGCGTCCGCGCAGGAGTTGCGTGAGATGGCCGCGTCCGAGATACGGCGCGCCATCGTCGGCCGCATCCCCGATTGTCTGCGCAACTGCGTCAACAAGGTATATACACACACACACACATATATACATAAACTAATGGTGCGATGACACTTGGTCGTTAGCCTGAATACGAGTGCCATAGGAATTCGGATTTAACGTCAAATGTAAATAAACTACAGAACACAGAAAGAGTTAGAAGGGTGATTATAGACCGTTTGTACGGGAACCGATGTCCAGCTCGCCCCCTATACACTTCAGTCTAAAAATAGAGATTTTGGACTTCTGTCTCCCATAATTTTATAGCCTTAAGTCTGTTTTTTTATGTACCCACAATCTACATGGCTACCTGCTTGTAATAGACTAGCCTGAAAAATATTTTTTGGCAGAATGGCGAAAATAGAATTAGCAATTTAGGTCATTTGGGTAAATGTGTTTACAAGACTATAAAATTTCTCAAGCTTTAGTCACTTTCGTTTATATTTAGTGTATAAAAAAGAAATTAAGAGTATCAAATTTATTACGAGGTATTTTTTCACGTTTGAATATTTTTACAAATTCAGAGACGACAATAATGATATAACGGTGGTACAACGTCATTATCAGGGGCAGATTAAGTTTTAAGGTTAAGGTTAAAGGATTGAAAAATAGCCCTTATTTTATTTCATTATATATTACATACGATTTTTACCCCTCTGATTGGTTGAAATATTTTATTTGTTTTGTTTTTTTTTTTATCTTCTATGCTGTGGGCTCCTGGGCCATAGTCTGGTCATAGTTATCGTATGTGCCATTCATTAATGTATCGCCTTGTTAGGACTACTTCCTGCCGGGCTCCGCTCCGGTGCTGGCGCCTCCCGCGGCACTGCCCACCCCGCAGCCGCCGCCGGCCGGCTACAGCGAGGGCATGAACGGGGGCTACTACGCGGGAGCCGCCGCGCAGGCCGCGCACTCCACCACCGCTGTGCACGAGCCGCCCGCGCCCCCGCTGCCGCCGCAGCCTGCGCCCGTGCAGCCCTCGCCGCAGCCGCCCATCTCCCTGGTGAGTGACGTCACTGGCAGACAGCACATAGTGCGTCATGACCGGCCGCTACTATACTCCACCATCGCCGTGCACGAGCCGCCCGTCTTCCTGGTGAGTGACGTCACTGGCAGCGCAGCGCGCCGGCCGCTACTACACTCCACCATCGCCGTGCACAAGCCGCCCGTCTTCCTGGTGAGTGACGTCACTGGCAGACAGAAGACAACGTGTCATGACCGGCCGCTGCTACACTCCACCGCCGTGTACGAGCCGCCCATCTCTATGGTGAGTGACGTCACTGGCAACGTGTCATGATCGGCCGCTGCTACACCACCATCGCCGTGCACTAGCCCCCCATCTCTATGGTGAGTGACGTCACTGGCAGACATGGCAACGTGTCATGATCGGCCGCTGCTACACCACCATCGCCGTGCACTAGCCGCCCATCTCTATGGTGAGTGACGTCACTGGCAGACAGCGCGCCATGACCGGCCGCTACTACACACTACCACACCACCACCGCCGCGCTCTTGCAGCCCTCGCCTCTCCACAGAGGGCAGAGAAATTATGTTTCTATGTCCATTTTGGTGAAAAGTAACCAAATGTAGTTAAAATTTAAGAAGACGCAAATGATTTAATGATAGAATTTAAGCATTGTTTATTTGAATTGAAATGAAAACAATTCAATTAGTACCCTTAGTACGAATGCGAGCTCACGAATACTATTATAGTTTTTGTAATTGTAAAACTCGTACTAAGGGTACAGCGCAGATGTGTGAAGTAAACCCTATTTAACCTAATAGCAATTAACTGAACTGAAACAATTTATTGAATTAAAATTGAACAATATATCCTTATTAGAGATGACCGAAAGCCGACTATTCGGCATCGTATATATGATCGGCAATTTGAAAAGGGATCAGTCGATTAGTCGGTAAATACTATAGTCGGCCCATCTTAAATCCTTATGATTTTGTTTTGTTTCGCAGCCGATCAACACTTCGGACCCGGCTAATCACCAGTTGAAGCAGGAGAGCTCCGACGTCCACTAGGCGACGACGTACGCTACGTTACAGTACCGTGAAGGCGCCGAGCGACTAATCAAACTACAAACAAACAATAGTTTTATTGATTCCATCGCAATATGTCATAAGTACCTATGTCGTAAGCCAACGAGTGATAATTATGTGAGCAATGTTTGCATTGAGACGCGCCGCGAGTGGAGGATCAATGTTCCGAGCCCCTGGACAATATGTGGACTAGTGCCGAGGCGAGCGACACCTACCCAAGCGACACCTACCCAGCGGACATTGTGCGATGTGTATACACTTGTCGGCTCGACTACAGAACATTAGTGGTTTGCGGTTATACTGTACGAGTATACTTAAGGTACGATTTAAGACGTTCCAATTATATTAATATGAATAAAGGCAAGTCGTGGAAAGAAGCATGTGTGTGGTTTGTAGCGAAACGGCGTCTCAATGCAAGCGGCGCGTTAATTTGAGCGAATAGTTGATTCTGTGTTTGTAATCGGTAAGTTGGGACAGCTATATATAAATACTGTTATAAGTAAAATGCGTGTAGCGATCGCGGGTCGACGTGTGCTACGACGACGGAGTGTACTACTTAGATCCACTTCAGGTCACCGGGAGGGATAGAGATAAACGCATTTAACATTATAATGTAACCTCATCGGGTGTAGTCTGACGCGCGTGATTCCCTCTCAAACTTAACGTGAGACGATCGTCTCAACTATAGAGATATAGAAAAATATCTGTTTAGTGATTAGTACTTACGCGCGTTTGCCATCCGATGACCGCGGCGTCGCACGGCATCGCCCGCGCTGCTTCTCGCCCGCGCGTCTCCTTTCTAACTTCAATAACGAACGACATCTCCCCTACCTACCCTTCCTAAAATATCCACCGCCGTTTCTATTTGCAACTTGCCTTTAGCAATGCGTTTCTGCGCGGAAACCCTATGCGATTTCCCCGTAAGCGGCCGCCCCGTTATGAAGTTAGATAGAATGCCCGCCGGTACGAGCACCGAGCGCATGCGCACGAACTGTTATTTTATAAGTATCAACAAATGGACTGTAGATTCTATCATCACACTTAATGAGAAAACAGGAGGTCTTTTTTTTAATTATTTGAAATGTACAAAATCATGCTTTCATTTGATAATTATATATTTTTTTCTAAATAGTGTGTAAATGACGTATTTGTACATGAATGAACATCGTACGAGAGAGACCGATCGCAATAGTGGGGCCCTCCCCCCAAAATTCAGCCTGTTTGAAAATCGTGAGAATTGGTATTTAAAATTAGTATTTACTTACAGTTTAGTTTAATGACAAAAACAATGTGTATATTTTATGAGAAAGTGAAAAGTTCTTAAATAAAACTATTGTTTTCGGATTAATTACTCTCGTGTTTTATTTAACTCTTTCAATATTATCCCTTAACATTCTTAATAATATATTAACTTGAACATGTAAAAATTACAATAATACAAATGAAACACACTCTTGATTAGCAAATATGAGATCAGCTGGATCACAGAGATTAATTACGTAACAATCATTATTTTCATTTGTTATATTTCAAGCATTAAATACAATGCTTACACAAATACTGTTTTGATTGTACAAATGTACGAAATATTGGCACAAAACAAAGGGGCATGCGTTACGATTTGATTTAACTACATTGTAAACAATAATATAAAATTACGAAAGCTAAATAGTTGTCAACAATATTTTGCTATGTACAACATCATCAATTTCTATTTTTAGTTGCATAAAGTGCAACTTGCAAAAATGATTTCTGACTAGCTTAAACACCAAACAGATCAGCTAATATTGTAACAAGGATTGTTCCTATTCTGCAGTTCGTTGCTAACACGTTTCTGAAAGAAAGAATAATTTGAATAATAAACTGTTTTGATATATCCATGGGACGTCGTTTATAACACAACAATGTTTTTGTTTTACGCTATTGATCATAATGGCAAATTACATGATATTGATTGTACAAATATTATTAATGTGTATGTTTGTAGTGTTTGTTACTCAGTTACGTAAAAACGGCTGAACGGATTTGGATGAAATTTGGAACTATAGTGAACGCGGGCGAAGTCTAGGGCGGCCGCTAGTTAGTTGGTAATAAATGTCATGAAATGCATAAAATTGCACTTGTTGTTCTATATAAGACCTTTGGTATATTTTCTTAACTTTATTTCTTAACCTTAAAGTAAAGAAGAATTTTTATTATCTTTTTCCTAACCAGTTGAGAAATAAGAATATTTTATCCGTTCATAACTGGGTAACTAGTTAGGAAAATGGAAAAATACGGTACAGAAAAAGTGAATAAAAATTCCATGTTCGTAGTTATATTACTTAGTTGTATTTATAAATTTTGAAAAAAAAAAATAGTAGTGACTCTAGAATGAATAAAATGTATGTTTATCTATTTTCTTTGTTTTTCGGAAATAATTACTTAACACCTTTAATATATTATTTTAGCGGATTGCTAAAATCTATTTGGTCCATGTTTTTAACTGTTTCCTAACTAATATTTCACGCAAAAGTCATATTAATGTCTAATAATCATCACGTTCTTAATCTTGACCATCTATGGAAGAAGAATTCCAGTTATATTTTTATTTTTAAGCATTTACCTGCTTGATGTTTAAATGGAAAGAAATTTTTTGTGTGGTTGTGGGTTACCTGCAATGCGAAGATGGCGCTGAGTTGCAGCCTAAGAAATGCTAGAGAAAATTCGACACGGCCATCAGGGCCGCGGCAGCATAACGGTCAGTGTAATTAGCCCGGATAGCGAAGGGTACGCGTTCGAGTCCCGACAGCTGTTGGCCGCGTGGAATTTTCTCTAGTAAAATTTTCTTTAGAACAATTTCAGTAAAATTTTCTTTATAACAATTTCAGTTCACCTTTTTTTTAACTGGTTATGAAATAAGACTTTTTCCATTTTCCTAACAAGTTTTCTTAACTAGTTATGAAAACGGATAAAATATTCTTATTACATTACCAGTTACGAAAGAGAGAATTAAAATTAATCTTTCTTACATGGTTAAGAAAAACGGTTAAGAAAATGGACTAAAGTATATCCTGTCGGGTGTTTGTTCTTATAAATTTTATAAAGAATACATAGGTTCATATAGACATTAAACAGCTTTTAGCTACCCAAACTACGGGATCGCCAAAGCATCAGTGTTTACATTTGTTGAGAACGAAAGACGTGCTCAGCTTCCACCAACACAGCGTGCGGTTGCGGAGCGTTTGCGGGGCGGCTGCGGGGCGTTTGCAGGACGGTTGCGGGGCGGCTGCGGCGAGCACGACCGGAGGCTACGACGAGCGAACCCCACTTGCCTCCCACGACCAACGCGCACGCATAGCGAATATATATATACTTTTGCAGACAATTGAAATTGGTTGGGCGTATTATTGTAAATTGATATTAATTTGGTTCTATGTAGCGGCAAACTTCTTGAGCGAAACAGGCTCCCTTGTCTATTGTTGATGCCCAAGAAGTTTGCTGGGGTGTTTATCTTATATGTGGCTGTGCATACTAACCATAGAGAATGGGCTGAGCAAAAATGACATTGATTACCCTCTAGACTAGAAATAGAGAAAACGATGCTTTGCGAACAACGGGTAGAAAAGTGTGTATTGCGAATTTATCAGATATCTGGCTTACCCCTCGATTCCACCAAAAACAGTCGTATATTAGTTTTAATAAAAACTTGTAGAATACTTGTTGTGTGTGTTTAAAACATTATTTCGTTTACAATGCATAGACAACTAATATCTTACAAGTATAAATCACTTATTTACTTCCAACAAGTTTGATGCAAGTATTGTATATACTACATGTATATAAGTGTGAACAAAACATTAATTGTATAACATTTGTTAAATATATTTATTATATTTTGGTGTAAACGTGGGGAAAGGAATACACGATACATTCTCATGTACGGTACCCCTAGCACGAACCAATATCGAATTCGAATAGTTTGCGAGTGCGGAATGTCTTTGTCAAATGTGTACTGATTTTCAGTTCTCGTTACGTCCGTTATAACTCTGCTGTTCAAGTTTCCATACAAATTTTGACAATGACATTTCGGACTCGCAAACTATTCGAATGCGATAATGGTTCGCGCTAAGGGTACAGTACTCAGAACAAGAACTAAAGCATAGAAGTAATGCTATGACGTTTGAGCGTACACTTCCATAGACAGTAGATTAATGAAAATATTCCAAACGAAGTATTACCCAACCAAAACGTATTATTGGCAGGTTACATTTGACTTGAGATCGCTTTTTGATTCGGTAACGTTAAGGTATCCACAAGGCATACAAAGGTTTACAAATTTTGATGTTTATATAATGGTATGCGCGCTGTTCATTGTATGATTAATATATTTCACAATTCATCATTATCCCTTATTTGGTCTATACATAGATTAAAACAAAAAGGAAAGATACGGTGTGCTCATACTAGCTTCAAATAAAATACGATCTGATTCAACTACCTAAGCAACTCTCACATGTTGCCGTGAAATTTGTTATTTGACTTTGAACTATTTGTGTTCTTTATAGAAGCATCAAAGGCATATAAGGCAGGCATCTTTATAACACAGAATATACGCAATTTGTTATATACAGTGCACGTGCAGCGTGTTTGAATGTCCAATTGTGAGTAAAGCTAATTGTGGTCATGCACCACAATTTAAGCGGATTACTTTGAGCTGCGAGTGCCGTATCTTCCCTTTTTGTTTTAATCTAAGGGTCTATATGTAAAAATATGATAACTTTACGAGTGATTCAGCTTTAGTTCTTATTCTGTGGTACGGTACTAACCAATCCGTGTCTGATCACGGCGACGCGACGGAGACGCTGGTGACGGCATCCGCAGCCGCCTCGCCTCGTCCGCGTCGAGAGCGCGCTTCATCTCGTAATAGCGTCGTTTCAACGAGTGCAATTCCTTGCATATTCGTTGAATGAAAGCCTCCAAATAAAAAAGAACAAAAAAAAATGATACAGTTCTTGTTCTGTGGTACGGTACTAACCAATCCGTGTTTGATCACGGCGACGGAGACGCTGGCGACGGCACCCGCAGCCGCCTCGCCTCGTCCGCGTCGAGAGCGCGCTTCATCTCGTAATAGCGTTGCTTGAACGAGTGCAATTCCTCGTTCACTCGATCCAATTCTAAACGCAGATCCGCCACTTGCTTCTCACGCATGCTGACCTCTGACACGGTGACAAATGGATGTTACGGTTAGGGTTACCAACTCTTTTTCTATCAAATATAGTATTTTAGTAGCTATTACCTCTAAAAATATAGTAGATAGCAAAAAATGGAAAAAAAATATAGCATGTGGTTAATATATTTACTTTATTTTTGAAATAATTTTTTTTGCTGCTACATATATGCCTTACTAATTATTAAGTTTTTATTTTTAAGAAAGCTTTTACTGGCAGAAGTCTGTTTTAAGCAAAATATAGCAGTTTCGCCTACTTTATAGACTTATCAGAAATATAGTATTTGATTTCCTAATATATAGGACACTATATTATACAGCAGGTTGGCAACCCTAGTTACGGTAGCGATATGATTGCGCGAATGTTGAAAGTTTTGTATTGCATACCCTTGTGTCGGTTCGGAACTAGGCGGAAAAAGTGCACGCCAAAATGCTTCCCACGCGTAATAATGACGCAAAGATAGGTAGGTACTAAACTTGCGCAAGTATATCACTACGTGCATAGCTATTATTATGACATGGTATCAACAGAAATTAGAAAATAGCCAGAAGGCCTGGTCCAGCCATCCTCGAAAATAATTTTATTACTAATGCATACCGCTATTGATTTTGATTATACGTGTTGCTAATGGCGAATAAACTGCTTGCAACTGTGAAAAAATTTAACTTCAATGTTTGCGAAGCTATGCGACAGAAATGAAGCTTTGTTCTGAGCCGACTGAATGTGCGCGGCGTTTACGTACAGTGTGATAAGTGGTGAAATAAAGATTTCAAACTACGTGAAAATCTCACTAAAGGGAACTTTATCATTATTAGCCTATTAATGTCCCCACTGCTGGGGTTATGGCCTTCCCTATGGATGGAATAGGAGATGAATCTTCAAAAATTTATCAGAGTAAGAATTGTCAAAAATGAGAATTCTTATAACCAAACTTTTTGCTAAGTAACCATTTGTTTTATTGTAGAATTAAAGTGTAAAATAATGACTTGGTTACTACTTAGCAAAAAAGTTATTACTTGAACTTGTTTATATCGTAGGATGATAATAATATCATTAATCGGACATTTGCGAAAATCCTAGGGATTCTGCGAAAACTCGGATAAATTAGACGATGGCGCTGACATTGCCCAATCTTACTGTTAACGAATTTTATTCTGGCGCTTTACCGGTCGCTGTTGCAGCCCGCTCGCTACGCTCGCTCGGCTCCTAATAACACTAACCTAACCTAATGTGAACCTAAAAAACCCAATATTAATTTACACTAAGCCATTTATATTATTTCTTACGCTATCTTACTGTAGCGACTCGTGTTTTTGCAAACATCCTATCTTTTTTCAGTAAGCTTGAGAAATGCCAATGCCATTGTCTAATTATCCGCGTTTTCACAAAATCCCTAGGATTTTCGTGTACGCTCGATTTATAAAATAATCTGTTATGTTAGGTTTAATCAAATGATAGGTTTTTGAAAGTACATTTTTTTTAGAATTTAGAATGGAACATAATAAATAAAATATGTGCTTGAGAAAATGTTAAAAGAGAGTGTGTATATTTTTAACAAGTACTATAATAGTCTGTGTTGACCATTATATTTTCTATGCATACAACTTAAGATTTACAAATACCTAAACAATAGAATAATACAGATGTTGCAACGTTGTTAGATTGATAGTCCTCATACGAATACCAACGTCGCATCATTACTTCCAAGCAACAAAAACAAAAACCAGCAAGCAAAATACATCTCATAGTAAAGACCATAAAGCTGCTTAAAGCATATGTGTAGATAGTTATGAATTCTAAGTTGTACTAAATATATTGAAATAGAAGCATTTAGAAATTTTTGTTCAGAACAGTAGACATATATTATTGACCGCAACATATATATGAATAATTTATATGATAATATTTTTTTTATGTATAAAGGACAATGGGCAAAACGCACCCAGCTCCGCCACCAATGTAATTAGTATGAATCGATATATCTATGAAAAACTAGCCTTTTTTATTATGACATCAAAAATAAATATCCTGGGAGTCAAAAGATATGACACCGTAAAAATATCCTGGTAGTCAATAGATATGACACATGGGCATATTTAAGGAGCTAAATTAATATATTCATTTTATAGTACCTTCATTTTATATTATTAGTAATCATAATAATATGCCATATCGTACTATACAACCAGATATACGACAAAGCCTGCCGACCATCCTGCGCTTGCTCTTACTGAGACATTTCAAAACGGTTTACGGATGATGAAGGACTTGCAGTTGCAAATAGTCGGCTCGTCTTACTTCGTTGTGATTGTGCGCTCCCTGCTACTTGATTGATTTTTATCTAACACGCTTTGGATATTGGAACACGATTATCGGTTTTGTCAATTAGTATGGATGAACTGGAATCATGTGTTCTCCGAAGCGTGGACAAGTTTGTGTAATCTATGGTCGCTCCGTTTTACATAGAAGACAATTTACTATAACGAACAGAATGTTTAAAAAAAACCCAACCCAAGCGGGGATTTTTGGATTTACTCTAGTGCGGCAGAATAACATAAGGGGGCACCCTTGTACCTTGTGAAGTACTCCCATAATTCCTGAGCACCCTATGTAGGGTCGAATTAACTAACTAAATTAATTCCCTGGTTTCATTGATGTTCGTTCGTTATAGTACTTGTACCTATTTAACTTAAAATAACTAAAGACCCCCGGGATGGAATTTGATGCGCTTTGGCACAGATGATCTCGACTATAATACCTTTCAAACAAATGTAGTTTAAGCCATGGCGGACGTGGCTGCAGCGTCCATACATTTTTGCCCAATGTCCTTTGATTGAAATATATGATCATTATAACGTTTAAAATTAATAAAATTTGAAACATTGGCACTGCCAATATATTATTTAACTCAGCTGTACACTGGCCTAGGTATTGTATAGAATGCCGCATATATATTTTTTTAAACTTTCATGGTCACTAACATTATAGTAATATAAGTTATTTACGGGATTGTTACCATGTACCTTGTTTTTAGCAAGTTTCCGATATTTCGGCACTATACGATACGCAGAAATCAGCCATCGCGGAACATTTGATTGATTCTGGTCCTAACCACTGGATTGAGTTTCATAACCCACAGATTATCTCGACAGAACGCCACTACATATCAAGATTGGTCAGGGAAGCGACTGAAATAACAAAACATAAAAATTTCAATCGTGATGACTGGTTTAAATTGTCGAGTGTCTGAAATCCAATGGTTCGTATGTGTAAAACCGGAAATAACAAAAAAAGTGTCGTGTCGCAATCCGATACTGTAAGTGTTGTGTGGCGAGAACAGTTTCGAGTGAATAGTGAGAATGTGAATAGTGGTACGGGTATCGAACGCAATAAAAGACTTCGTCGGAGGGTAGACCGATATGTCAGCCAATAACAGCCTACCCGCAATTACTTCAGTTACTCCGTGATCATGGCGCTTGCAACAGTGCCGAAATATCGGAAACTCGCTAAAAACAAGGTACATGGTAACAATCCCGTAAATAACTTATATTACTAGAATGCCGGATTATACAGATTGCCGGTAACATATATACTTTGTATTATCAGTATGCCACATAACATAAAAAAAGGTGAACTATCTAGTGAAAGCCCTCGCGTACTTTTCCAATGTTACTGAATAAAGAACTACCCGAATTGTCTATCCGCCTTATTAATAAACAAGGAATAAGCTTAGCCTAGTTACGCCGTGTTTTTTTCATGTCACTCACATGCCTTTAGACAAAACATGGATTAACTAATCCAATCTTATTCTTCGTTTATTAATAAGGGGCCAAATGTATACCATTCAACGGATGCTCTTAGTACTTCAAACGTCAAACCACTATCTAGTTTATGCTGTATAATATTTAACGGGCAAAAACGCGCACTTCATTAAAGGTTTTCGTACCTTCATCAATTAACTTTAACGCCTTACGCATCCAATACACTACTTACTTTTTGTTTCTACTGGATACTTATTTGTGTAGTGTACAACATATTTTGCTTTTAGTATAGAAAAAGAATAATCTTAATATATATAAATCTCGTGTCACAATGTTTGTCCTCAATGGACTCCTAAACCACTGAACCGATTATAATAAAATTCGCACACCATGTGCAGTTCGATCCAACTTGAGAGATAGGATAGTTTAAATCTCAAATTATAGTCGCAATTTTAATTTATTGCAAATTATTACTTTTGGGCGGTACGAAGTTCGCCGAGTCAGCTAGTAGAAATATATATACAACAACAAAACAATCCTAGTATTAATCTGTGGATAATGTTGTTGGTTGTACAATAAGTATAACATAACTGTAAGCCTTTCACTTAAGTGCAGCGCCACAAAGTACGTAACTAGATATAAAAATCAGTACATATTTGACAATGGCATTTCGTTCTCGCAAAGCGTTACGAATTCGATATTGGTTCGTGCTAAGGCTATAGGATGCTGCTTCATTTACCGAGGTGGAGCAGTGCTCGAACAGATTGTTTTAAGGAATAATGGTCACTTATTCAGCGTCTGCAGAGCTCGAAGAACAGCATCTTGATAACAATTGTCTCAAGATTGTACAGCCCCATCCGAAAATAATGGATGGAAGTAGTATAGGATGTAGGTTATTTTAAATTTTATTTCAATATATACATTTACTAATAAAATGACTAACACAGTATCATAAGTAAAAATCGTTACTAACACAACTACAAACCAATTTGATATTTTATTTAAATGTATATTTTTGTATTATGGGCTGATGTTGCCTGATATAAAATAAATGAATTGATTTTAAAGTGCGCGCTTAACCGGTTAAATGTTATATTTATAAAGCAACGCGAAAGACTCGACGTGTACAAGTGTATTATGTTTAGGCTGAATTAAGATAAATACCAGCAATCAAACACTTCATCTTAGTCGTCCTCTGCGCAAGGGCCCGCTGTGTTTTAGTTAGCGTTTGCTGAAACAAGATTTTGAAGTGAGATACAGCTATAGAGCCAGTATGACTAGTTTGATTTATAAAGTGCAGATATGATTTATATAGTGAAGTCCCATCTTTCGACTCCGACAAACTAGTTGTGCCGAATGGAACTCGATTAAAGTATTTGCTCCAATGAAACCAAGTAATTGTTTAGATGCCTAATTATTATTATTTTTTTAGTTCCCAACGGTGGTACAACTGAACTTAATTAAAATTACCGACTTTAAATAAAATCACAGACATAACCAATCTTTATGTTGTGACAATTCGATTTTTCTAAATCGACTAATATAATTTTTTATATAAAACGTCCGACCACACCACGTCGAAAAAGTTCAGATTTCTATAGTAAGAAACCAGGACTTAGTATTAAAATTGTAAATGGAGTACTCGTCACAGCTCTGTTATGTTTAGCCATACTGGCCACTTTTATTACCAGAACCTCTTAGTCATGTAAGATCTAGTAGTACTTTATTCAAAATAATGATTTTATAAAATGTTAGTTGGAAGTTGCACTTCTGAGAACAAAAATTATTGAACATTAGGAAAGAATAAAAGTTGATCCGTTCTAGTTGATCGGTTCCGTTGGTCGGACTGGATAGAGTCATACAGTCATATAAGGCAAAAATCAAACTGTTCTGATTTTATTTCGTTTTAAACTATTTTCAAAGACATCCGCCCTGGCCCGTGGCCTATAGAGTAAACACGCCTTTGTTTATTGCACAATACACAATCAATTTTATTACACAATTCGGATGTCTTGGGGCTAACTCTGGAAGAATAATTAGAAGAGCTAAACCTGTCAGCCTGTTTTTAACATGTTTCCGCTCAACTAAGTTACACGTCTTAGCACAAAAAATGACAAATTCTATGCTGCTGCAGCTGTTCTAAATATTCGCTCTGCCTATAGAAAAGTGTTGCCAGAATTTTTAGCAAAGTATTTATATGGGTAGAGATGCTCGTTGCAAACTTCGATTGAAGAAACCACACACTTTATAGGTTGTTAAGGGCAGCGTTGTTTATAAAATCACCGTGATGCCAGCAGAACATAAAATGCATCGCGGCTAAGGGCAGAAATATACATACTTTCTTTTGTTTTGAAAATGATTGTTTTTAAATTAACGTGAACTATTTGGAGGGAGGGGGTCATTTCCCCGTAACCCCCCCTTAGGACCGCGCATGCGTTTGGCTCCTAATAGCAATTGATTAGCTTTTCGCTACATTTATGTGACCGGAAACCGGACACCTCTAAGTTAGAATTCAGCATGATAAGTTAGAATTCAGAATGTGTTTAAAAAAGAAAACTATTTATTTCTAGACAGGTTCATACCAACTTTTTTGTAACGCGTTTGCGTTTGTTTTAATTCGAACGAGGTTTTACCTGAATGTCAGGGCTGGGCTGCAGAGCCAGCATATCTTTGACGGCGGTGTACAGGTTCCGGGTTTCCTTCAGTTCGCGATCCTTCAGCACCAACATTTCGCTCTGAGCCAGGACCTTCCTGTATAACACACAGGATAAAGTACATACTTAAGTAAAAAAACACCACCAAATTTTACACCACGTTGCGCTAAAGCATCAACTTTACGAAATCAGAGCATTTACAAAAATGTCATGGTCAAATTGGTGTCCTCTCCGTCAGTTATTTGCAATAATTGCTGAAACTTGGCAGTAACAGCCTAGCTTTTGATTATACTAGAAGAAATGTACAGATATTATGAATTTGTAGCTGTTGTAAAGCGAACTCTACAACTCACTGAATTCGATTCACAACAGAAAAAAAATATCCTACTGGCTACAATTTTTTTAAAGGTCCCGCTAAACTTTATGTGTATCGACGGCAATCTGTATAATTCGGCATTTTAAAGAATGCCAAAAACATCAAGGCAATGTATGAAATATTATTCCTTTTATACTTTGCCAACGTATTTTATTATTATAGTTGGTAAATCTATTTACTATAATTATTTATCTATCAGATGGCTGGCGCTTTGCCGGTCGCTACTGCGGCACGCTCGCTTTGCTCGCTCAGCTCACGCTGTGTTTAGATCACAACACTGACTTAACCTAAACTACTGTGAATTGGCCAAACGTTCATTGGTCTGTAATTCATTGGGTGAGAATTATTAATTCCGTCCGTCATTTTATATGCAACTAGGTAGGTTAGGTTTAGTTAGAATAAATACAGGCTAAATCTGTTTATTTTACACACTGCCGGTGGGCCAGCAAACAGAACACAGAAAGAGGTTAGAAGGGTCTTGTGGGCGAGGCAGGCGCGCCACAGTAATGTGTGAGCAAATGCTCATAGCTTGACCAAAACTTGGTTCTGATTGCGTCGTTGCTCTTGGGTGTAAGCGCTGATTGGTTCGATTGTTTAATGTCGCGTCGTTTGATTGGTTATTATCTATTAGGTGGCAGTTCAGTGGGAGCGATCCGGCGACATCTATTCCCGTAAAACAGTCTGATCACCCTTCTAATGGTTTTCTGTGTTCCGTGGGCCTGCAGGTACTCTATACAATCTCTATCCTGACACCCACCGTCTGCGGGACGATTGCGCGACCGCAGCGCGCGCTCGACACGGTTTGTAATTTATTCAATAACTTGAATAAATTGTTCGGTCGACATGCACCTAAATATTTTATTTCAATTATAGTTAGTCAATGTACCTTATTTTTTAGTAATTTCCTAAATAAATTGTTTCAACCTTTTTATTTTTAACAGGAAACGTAGACAAAATTAATTTCGCGCCTAAGGTGGCATAAATGCGTTTGAATAAATTATACGAATACTTGTGCTTTTCATTGATAACCTTTTCAAAGTTGAATAACTAAACAATAGATTTTTGTAAAAAATATAATCTTTCAGGTATTTATTCATATAAATTTAAAAATTACTTTTTAGTTGCGAGCGGTGCTCGATTTTAAAATCGTCGTACTAAGGGTTGTTCGATCATAAGAACGACTTCACCACAATGAGTGAATGGTTTATTCATCTGGGTATAAAATTTAAAAGACTTTGAACTATATTGCATTATATTTATTCCGAAAATTGCAAAAAAAATAATGCGGTTGACGAGCGAGCAGATCTGCACTTCCGCAAACGGACTAAGAATACCTGCATTGAGATTGCCGGTGACATGTATACGAAACCTACGTTTTCTACACTGGCCTGTTGAAAGGCACGCACATGCGTGAGACAATATATTGATTTAGGCAGTGGTTAAAATTAAGCTTTAGGGACATATCAATCGCTTATCAGTGCATCAAGGTTTTCTTTTAAGTTAAAAATATACAGAACATTTTTTTACAACAACATAAAAGAATTCGTTTAAAAAGTACCTGGTAGGTTAATCTAATCTAAGTTGCGCGTTCGATTGTCGAGCAAAAAGGCGAAATGCATTTTTCTCATCAAAAAATCAAAATCAAAAATATATTTATTCACCAATACAACATTTTTAACTAAGCTTACAATTAAACACTAGTTTTTGCACTGAGCTGAGCTCGTAACGCAAAGACCTAATCTAATTCTATTCTAATCCTATTCTAATTCTATCTTCCAACAAGTTTTTCCGAGCATGCTTCGTATAATTATTATTAATCTATTAAATGTAATCCCATTCCTGACAGTAATTGCCCGCAGATCGACTGAGAGATAGTATTTAGTTTGGCGGTCAGATTTCGCTTGGGACGTCTTCTTCTAAACATTAATGGTCGGAGTACATTAACCACTCAAGGTGCACACCATTTAATTAGGTAGCGCATTTGCCCGAACCCACGTTGCAAGTTAGAATTTCAAAGTCTGTTACGTAAGGCAATTTAAATTTTTGTACTTGTTTTTGACCTCCCTTTTGTGATTACCAATTAGCGAGATGAGGGATGTAAGGGGTTCTAAATATACCTGCAAGAACCCAAGCCAACTTCACCTTCACGTGGTGCACCCTGTTGAGCAACAGACGAGGCCTGGCAAACCGACCGATGGCGGTATAACCATCTAACCGTCGGATAGCAGCGTCATCAGTGAATAAACCTACGTTCTGCGATCGCCAACCCGCCTGCCCAGCGCGGCGATTATGGGCAAAATCTTCTATGCATAAGAAACACAAGCCACGGCCCCCAGTTCCCGGCAGCCCCGCTATTCCTGGTCTCAGTGGCGAGCACGGTAACGGCGGGGCGGGGTGTGCCAAGAAGAATCTCCGGGATACGGGAGGCCACCACAATAGACTGACCCTGGCGACGTACAACGGATGCACGTTACGGCTTGACTCGCATCTGGCGCAACTCGAGGTAGAACTTGGGAAGATCACATCTTAGGGTTAAGTGAAGTCCGAAGAGAGGGGGCGGACACCATAACCCTCGAATCGACCCTTTGACAGCTCCGTAAAGTATCGTAATCGTGAAATTTTGCATGGATAAAGCTACTCGTAGTTTGTTCCTTTGTCCGATAGGGGTGCTACTTAGTTCTCTTAGAAATTATGATAATTCGATACGTTATGGAGCTGTTAAAAGCTCGTGCTTGGGCATCGGATCTAGTTCCGAGGAACGCGGTTAATGTACTGCGACCTTTAATCGAAAGAGCTATTAACTTTGGCAGGGCACGAGGCTCGATGATCACGCGACAAATAAAAGGCTGCAGGTAATTTTAATTATGTTTAGCCAAGAATAGTAAACTATTAAAGCAGTCGAGGAAAACAATTTGTTTGATTTGGTTCTCAGAGGCGTGACATTGAAGCCACAGAAGATAGACTATGAATTATAATTATTTTGTACTTCGTTTGAATGAAAAAGAGGGGTCTACTGCCCCTGTTGGAATTTTAAGGAGAAAAATTACAGACGAGGGACTTATGTCCGCGCAATTTTTGTCTGCCAAAATAGATCGCTTACAACTTAGGGTTTAAAAGTATCACGTACAAGAGGTCCCCCTAACAACCGAGGACACCGATAGACTGCACTGGACAAGTGTGACGAGAGTGTCCCCGAAAAAAAGAACCAATGTAACTATAGGTAGACTGTTTAACTGAGTTTTCGCCTGCGGGGTAAAGGGTGTGGGGGAGACGAGAACGGGGGCTGTGAGACGTGCAGGCGGCGGGCGCAATTTTGACAATAATGTGCCTGTCGCCCGCATCTCTTAATCAGAGAATATTTTCTTCCATAGCGTGCGTTTCGCTAAATATTCGAGCAAAAACCTGTGCGCTGAGTCCGTGGCAAATCCTCGGCGGACATTTTTTCATCATTCAGGGATTGTCCGCGATTATATAGTAGGGTTGCCAACCCTACTATATAATATAGTATCCCACTATATTAGGGAATCAAATACTACATTTCTGTATTAATATTGTTTGTTGGGAAAAGTCCTTTGCCAATGAGGGTCGGAATGCTTTGGGGCGAGTAGTGGTTATAATGCGATTCAAACAAAATGGCGGCTCCGATTTTAGCGCAAGTATTGCAGTAAACGAAATTAGTATAATATGTTTTAAGATGTAGGGTGCACGCAGAATGTTTAGAGACATAGTTAATAGACTGAGCAAAATCTGCATGAAATTATTTACTCTCTAGAAAGAGAGAAAGCGATATCGTGCGAGTACTCCGCGCAAAATTGTGAATAGTGATTGGGTGACCGGTTTAGTACGCGTTCGAATTTATCTAAACTCTGGCTAATATACTCGGTACATTATATGTCTATGTGGATGTAGATCCGGATATCACTGAGCTGAAATTTGCGAATAGTCGCGCTCGCTCCTAACTTCCTAACCACATCTAGTTCGAATGTCGGCGGAAAAGTTCTCCAGTGGCGACCACGCACCGGACGAGACTCAAGTGGGTAGGCGTGGCGCCATACCAAGTGGCCCGACGATGTTGAAGGTAGCGGTAAGTCGATAGATGCGGACAGCGCAGGACCGATAAACGTATAGATTTATCGGTCCTGCTTCGTCGTATGGTTGAGCGATGATGATGATAATTATATAATAATACTTCTGCGTGAGGCGCAGCTTGTGCGCAAGCGTGACGCGCGCGGGGTCGACGCCCTGCAGCTTGCGCCAGCGGTGCACGTTCAGCGGCGTCTCTAAGGCCTCCTCCAGCGCGCGCACGCGCAGACGCTCGCGACCCAACTCGCGCTCCAGGTTGAACACCTGAGAAGGTATTTATTTACGGTAACAGATAGACCTACGGAACTCGATAGCGCAGTCTTCACCCACCGTGTTCGGTATGACTCGATGGCGCACTACCGCACAAAATTCGTTTACGAATGGACAGCATAGTCGCACACTCGTGGTATATGAGCAGCTTTTGAAATGATCGGATGTAGAATGGGTGACTATTTATTTTCATCACAAGCTCCTCCGTGCTTCCCAAAGCATGTTAATAAGTTGGTCGCGGTTGCAATAATTACTTACTGGTGATATAGAGACGGCAGAATAAGGAAAATGGGCTGTATGGATGGCCCTGTATCTCAGAAGTGGGAATAATTAGAGGCAGATGATGATTTATTTACATTTTATTTTCATATAATGAATAGCAGATGCCTTAAGACGTTTTTATCAATCCACCATAGGACTAAACGGAAAATGGATTGGTAAAGTAAAAATAAAATAAACAATACAGAGAAAATAGATAGGCAATTTACTTAATTAATATGTATGAACTGTAAATAGAAACACTTGACGACTGAGTGACTGCTTCCATGCGGTTCCTTGAGGGACGAATGAGAGTCACAATCTTGTGTTATAGGATATATATTATTCCATTCTTCTTGTATAGCTGTTTTAGGTTGGCCAAGTGTCTCCGGAGCAGGATTTCTCACTCTGATTCGTCACTTCAACTCATTCCATAGCTGTGCTATGGGATTCACAACCGGCTTTCTTGCTGGCCAGCCCTTAACCGCAATATGGATTTCATTCAGGTATTCATTTACAATGCCTGCTGCATGAGCTCTCTCATTGTTTTAACTCGGTTTTTTCATCGGCGCTTATGCCTTCCCAAATCGTCTAATACCGTAACGTAACAGTGCAGCACTTGTGCAAAAAGGTCTCCCTTCCTTGTATGCACCTTCTTTTTTTCATCGTTACCATAAATCATGATCTTATTCTCGTCAGAAAACAGAACTTTGTTCCATTGGATGACAAATTTAAGTTCTCACGTGCAAAGTTAAGGTGCTCTCTTCGGTGGTCTACCGTCAATTTTGGGATATTAGCTGGTTTGTGGTTCATAAAGAAATTCAGCCTATGCCAATCATCTTCCAATGATAGAATCACAGTCAATTCTCGTACCTCACGGAATAGAGTTAAAATGACGATTTATTGAGGAACTGACGCAATATACCAGTCATCTTGCTCAGATGCAATGAACTTCTATATGATATATGGACGTATCATTTCACAGCTTAAACATGAAACATGTCTCAAAAGTCACCATAACAAGCTTCGACAGCTCTGTCGATACATTACGTACTTACCACTATTATTTCACTCTTGAAGAACATCTCCGTTTCTATGTAGTAATGTATATCGTCATTCGGTCGAAGTTATGTATGCTGATATTTAAATCCAGAGAGAGAGGTAATCTATTTAAACTAATCTATAAATCATGAAAAAATCGAAATCGGTTAAGAAACTCAGAGGCTGTATTTGTTTTCCTGTGTTATTGGTTTATACTGAGACGTTAACTTGAAAAATTACTTCATTAAAATATAATTCACGAAGTCGCCTTCCGTCATATAATAAAGGAAAGAAAGAAAAAGAAATATAAAGTTACTAGCTGACCCAGCGAACTTCGTACCGCCCTAAAAAAATAGGGGTTGTCCAGCGGACAAAATTGTGAATCAAAACCATTCTCAGATCCTCTTGAACACACACAAAAAATTTCATCAAAATCGGTCCAGTCGTTTAAGAGAAGTTCAGTGACATAGACACTCACAGAAGAATTATATATATAAAGATTATACAAAAACAGATCTGAACACATAGATTGAGAATATCGTGTCGAATAGTTCAGGCAGACAATGTGCAATTAATTTTAATTACTATAATAAATAGTAGAGTAGCACAGATCAGACTTATCTTACATGGACTTATCTCTCACTCGTTTACAAGCAATAGCAGTAGAAAACGATACACAACACCAATGCAGAAATTTTAAAGAGATTCACTACCACTTATACTATCAATTAACATATTTACTTATAAAATTAAAGTCATTTACCTGTAAGACACTGCAGAAAAATAAAGAAATATAGCAAATATGATCACGCCTTTTTGTCAATAATTTGTTGGCGTAGGAATTAATTGAATAAGGTAGATGTAGATGTCACCGAAATCCATTCCTCACTTACGTAGTGTATAATATGCATTTCGGTTTAAGCCCAAAAATAAGAAAACTACCAAATATATGATGATGATGATGAAACTACATCGTGTCGATCACTGGTAACTCTACTTAATTAAATGTATTTTAAATGTCTACCGAATCAGCAAATAAAATACGATAATTATTCTCTTGACAAATGAAATAAAAAAATATTAGCGACACTTGTAGGTTACTGGAAAAAGTGAGATTCTGAGAATTGGTCTACACCAGCATTCACCTTTATCAAATAATACCTAACCTTCAAACTTCAAACACAGCATAAAATTAAATAATTCCTATTATAGCCCGTGATAAACATCAAACTAAAGTGAATATCATAACATCAAAATAATGAAAAAAATTGGTACCTACTTACTTCCGTAATGACTCCTATTAAAAAGCCGTTATTATTAAAAAGCACTAGCTGCAACCAGCTCTGAGAGGCATTTTCAAAGAAAGCGGCGGACCTCATTTTTAGTTTAGACTCTTTTGTGAGTAAATGGTAAGATAGTAATAATTGTATTAAGGGTTGTAATTTTTATTGATTTACTAGCTGACCCAGCGAACTTCGTACCGCCCTAAAAAAATAGGGGTTGTCCAGCGGACAAAATTGTGAATCTAAACCATTCTCAGATCCCCTTGAACACACACAAAAAATTTCATTAAAATCGGTCCAGTCGATTAAGAGAAGTTCAGTGACATACACACTCACAGAAGAATTATATATATAAAGATATGTATTATGGAATACACGTCTCTGCATCTGGAGGTGGGCGCTAATAGCTGTAACACAGTTCTAGAAACTAAAAAAAGCTATTAACGAACCTAAATTATAAATGTAACTTTAATTAGTTCCAATAAATATATTTTTTCATTTTCATTTTCACTATTTTTTATAGATCACAGATAAAAATGTCGTTGAATAGTTCTAGTTGGACCTTGGTTAATTTGGCCGTGTATATGCGAATATACGTATTTATGTTATTATTGGTGTAAGGCTCCACTTGGTTGTAGCCCGAATAAGAGTGCCAATGGAATTCGGGTAAACGACTAAGTTTAGTGTAAATGGACGGAATCGAGTACGTCCGTAATCAGGTTCATTTCCTTTTGTTTACTCGACATCGTCTTTCAGCCCGTTTTCCAGTGTTGCTTTTGTAAATATTGCTTCGGGTGCCCGAATTCGAGTAATGTCTTTCGTGTAAATGTAATTGCGGCATAATTCTGTCGATTTATTTATTCTTATTACATATTTATGCCTTTTCTAGATTTTTTTTTTGTAGATTTAATATTCTGACAACTTAATTCGGTTATCTTATTTACTTTTTACCTACCTCAAGTCTAAGGTCAGTCATGTTCTCAATGCCCTTCGAAAGCAGGTTCTTCTCTTTGCGCAGTCTGATGATCTCCAGTCGCAGCAGACGGATGTCTTCCACTCGCTGCTCGTATTGTCGTTCTCCTGATCATGAAGTCATCACGTTTAGGATATGAGTATCGTTTAAAATGTAACTATTTCAGTCAGCCGGCTTAGAAGTGGCGAAGCCTTGCAGCCCAAGGACATTGGGGTGTAGTGCATCCGCCCGAATTCTATACCGTTAGTTTGATATTATCACAAATTTAGGAATGATGTACCTTTTCGGATCGTACGGACTAGGGCTAGGCGAAAAAAAGCGTAATGCCGCACTACACATGGCTATTCGTATTTGCTATTTGTCATTTTGAAAGCTGGTTAAGCAGGGAAAGCAGGGAATTCCATATAGAGAATGGATATATATATATAAGGAGAGACTTTTGTCAAGTTTACAAATAGTCGTCAGAAGTGTCAGCATAAGATTTTTCTACCTGGCTCAAAGTAGTTACTACCCAAAGAGTGCTTACAACTCATGCGTGCTACCTGCGTAAAGTCCTCAACGGTATAACTAGGGAACTCTCAATTTAACTGGATCTCTCTCGAATGCGTCATAGGCGATTACGGTGCAGTTACGAGTGTATAATAAGAATAAATATAAGGACTTGAACAGTGTACAGTAAGTGTAGTATTGTGTGCTGAATAAATTATTGTCAAGCGTGAACTGACATTATAATTTTGGACCCCATTCGAAGCGAGGACTTCAGTTAAGTAACTTTCGCAGTCGTCGGTCATTGGATGGGTGACCAAAAACTTATTAACTCGTACTCCTCCGTGCTTCGGAAGGCACGTTAAGGTGTTGGTACCGGCTGCATCTGCAGTCGTTAGCACCCACAAATCCGCACTGGGCCCGCGGAGTGAAACGTATCAATTTATTACAATTAGTAATATTATAGTAACTGTCTTCTACATAATATAACGTTACCTCTATGTAAAGTGACTTCCAAGATCCTGATCTTTTCGTACAGCAGGGCGATCTCGTCGTTGCGTCTGACTAGTTGAGCGCCTACAACGTCCCTCTCATTCATAAGTCCTTCCAGATCTTTCATAAGTTTCGCGCGAGCTGTGTCCCCTTCCTGTATTAGAAATCAAGATAGGTGAGGCAGCCTCGTGAATCTCTGATGAGTCTACATTCTGTTTTCGTCGCATATAAAGACGATATTGAGAATTTGTTTTAACGAATGTCTCCCCTAGTGTCGGACAGCTCTTGTATGCTAATGGCCAGCAGGAACAAATATATCTATTTAGGAGGAATATACAAACCGCTATAATCCTATTAAGCCTGGCTTCTTCCTGTCTCAGAGCTGCGATATCTCCCCTCGCATCAGACAGCTTGGCCAGCCCCGCCTGTATCTCCGCTCGGAGTTGTTCGCCCTTCTTATTGCACTTGGCGAGAGTTCCCTCACAAGACTTGAGCCCTGTTTCTTTGCCGCTGATGTCCTCTTTCAGCTGTTCGATTTGGTACGCCAGCATCTGAATAGCAGGTTAAATAAAACTTGTTTACTCAGAGTTAATGGTGGTAATCTATCGAAAGAAAAATTGCTGTCGAGGTTTGGTAAAAGTTTACAGATTCAAGCCGGTACACGCAGACAATACGCTAAAAATAATTGATGCGTGAAGGCAATGTGATGTTGGTAGAGGATTCGAAGTTCAATTAACTTTCTTCACGTCGTGTCACGGTTGAGGTAAATAGACACATCTTTCGCTTCATTCACATTCATGACTCTTTTCATACATACACGCTCATCGGTTTTTGCGGCTTCTGATGTCACCTACCTTCAAAATACAATCAATTTGATCGTGAAGGGCCAGTCTTGCCATAGCTTAGCCTCTACATCCTTCCTTTAGTGGCGGTACAATTTAAAAATAAAGATTTCTTCAGAACCCAAAATTTCGAATATTTCGTTAAAGAGATTAAGTAAAGTTTCTGCTTAAAGTCCTATATTTCGTTCCTCTCCGCCCGGTTTGACGTCTAAGGTTATGGATAGCTTGCGGGATTCAAGGTGTCCGCTGAGCGCCTTATTCAAGTCCAGAATGTCTGCAGTGCGGCGATATTCATTAAAATTACCTTCAGTTTTTGCTTCAAGTCCTGTATCTCGTCGAGTGATTCGGTGTAGTTCTTGTGCAGCATGTTCCTCTCCGCTCGGGTGGCATCCAGGGTGACGGAAAGCTTGCGGGTCTTCAGTGTTTCTTCTCTCAGCGCCTTGTTCAAGTCCAGGATGTCAGCAGTGCGGAGACGCACTTCCTCTGCATCAAAGCAATGAAGAATGAACAGAGCGATACTCGCATGAAAATGACAACTCTGTAGAAAGAGAGAAAAATACCCAATACATATACAAACTATGGACCGCCTAATCGCTTCGTCTTTCTCAAATTGAATATATAGTTGGAAAGGGATGTTCAATTATGTAGTAAAAGCCTATATCAATGGATAGGGCTAACTTTGGTCACTATTTGGTGCAACGGGGCGTAGAAATTAGCCATGGGTAAAAATAACTTTTCTAAACAACACATTAAAAGTCACGTCAAATTATGTCACATAATATAGTATAATAGTAGGAGAGCCCAAGCGGGGATTTTTGGATTTACTGGAGCATATGGGAGCAACCTTGCGCAACCTTGCACGTAGTTAAGTACTCCCACTATACCTGAACCGTCCATGTAGGGCCGAACGTCTAGGGTAGCAAAAACAAAATTTTAACAAACGGCCATGACTTTTGGTCTGGTCCAAATGGTCAGTCTTTTGAATAGGAGGGTTCACGTAACATCCCTTCTCAATGTCTGACGCGCTCGGTTATTTTTACCTATATTCTACCCCTTCGTACGGCCACCCCCATATCATGCAAACCGCGGCAGATCAATATTTTTTCCGTTCTTAGAAATGTTACATAAACCCTCTAGTAGATTATATTCAAAAGACTGACGATATGGGCGCGATCAAAAGTCATGACCGTTCGCTGAAATTTTGTTTTTGCTGCCCTAGACGTTCGGCCCTACATAGAGGGCTCAGGTATGGTAGGAGTACTTAACTAGGTGCAAAGTTGCTCCCCATATGTTATTCTGCCGCGCTCGTGTAAATCCAAAAATCCCCGCTTGGGCTCCCCTGCTATAAACAATGGGTATTTATCCGAGTCTGAACTCTAATCTCATCATCGTCATCAGAGTATCAATGTCCCCACTGCTGGGTAAGGTAGGTCCCTATAGAAGTAACAGGGAGAACGAGCCATGTTTTACCACGCGGGCCCACTGCGGATTGGTGGGTGCTTACGACCACAGATGAAGCCGTAACTGTAACTTCTTAAGGCCAGGCCATTCCCTAAACGGTGATCCCGCGGATTCGCACTAAGAAGCTTAGAGGGTATTCGCAGGGTTTTTAGCGGGTAGTACGCCGTTAAGCGTGCTCGTTAATGGCGCGGGTTACTTTGGGGGTTGGCCCCATCGTGCCCGTGACGTTTGCCAGTACAGGGTGTGAGGTCCGTTCGGCAATGTGCCTCTTAAAGGCGCCGTCGTCTGTAAACAGAGGTTTTGCCTGCGTCTCAAAAAAAAGACCATTCCTACAGATACAAATACAGCCTGCTGATGCTGGCAGTATAAATATATAAACTATACACCTTTTTGTTCTGCCGAGTAAGTAATGTCGGCTGCTACCTTAGCATGTTCTAAGGCCGCTACTATTTTATTTGTGTATTTTGAATGCTAAATAAGACAAGACATAACTTTATATAAAACTATTCATTTCGGATTGGAACCCACTAAATTACTTTGCCCAATTAAATTTAGATTCTACCTGGTTTTGATTGTGACATTGTATGGCAATGGCAAAGGATGTCAATTTAAAAATCACCCACCGGATATTTCGTCGATTTTCTCATTGAGGGCAATTGTCTCTTCAAGCATTCTGTAAAGCAAAACAGTGATTAACAATATGAGTGGGATAAAATTGGATGTAATTTGTGTTTTTTTTTGGTACTTGCTCCTTCTGTCTCTTTAATATACAGTTGAAGTACCTAAAGTTACCTGATTATTTTGTGTAAGGCAGATTTCTTTTGTAAGAGGATGGTAAACGCGTATTTTGGCCAATCTCATGGTAAGCGGCCTCCATAGTTTATAGATGCTACCAGACGATACCAGAGAATGCGCGTTGTCAATTCTGATCACACCTAATCGTAAGCCCTGGGGGCCAATCGCCTAACGGAAATGCTTTGGGAAACGCTAACGCTTACGATTTTATATTGTTATTTCTAGCCGCCTGAGGTTTTCGAATACCTCACGCTCATTTTTAGGGTTCCGTACCTCAAAAGGAAAAACGGAACCCTTATAGGATCACTTTGTTGTCCGTCTGTCCGTCCGTCCGTCTGTCAAGACCCTTTTTCTCAGGAACGCGTGGAGGTATGAAGCTGAAATTTATATCAATTACTCAGGTCTACTGTCCCTCAAAGCTGTGAAAAAATCAAACTTCTAAGCCAACGCAATCAAAAGATACAGCCGTTTATGCCGCAAATTTTCGACACTTGCAAGGGAATCAAAACCTACAGGGTGCTTCCCGTGAACTCAGAATCTTGAAATTTGGTACCAAGCAACGTCTTATAGCATAGATAAAGGAAAAACTACGAAAACCATAAATTTTTAGTTACATCACATAATATATTATTTTTAATAATTTTAACCTTACTACCCATTTCCTCATAAACGCATAGAGGTATTAAATTGAAATTCATACCAAATACTCAGGTCTATAATACCTTTAAGCTGTAACAAAATCAAACTTCTATGTCAACGCAATCAAAAGAAACAGCAATTTAAGCTGCATATTTTGAAACTCGCAAGTACTCGCAAGGGAATCAAAACCTAAAGGGTACTTCCAGTCGACCTAGAATCTTGAAATTTGGCATGAAGCAACGTTTTATAGCACACATAAAGGAAAAATTCCGAAAACCTTAAATTTTTAGTTACATTACAAAATATATATTTTTTAATAAATATAAACTTATTACTTTTTTCCTCATGAACGCGTAGAGCTATCAAGTTGAAATTCATATCAAATACTTAGATCTAATTGCCTTTAACCCGTGAAAAAAAAAAATCTAAGTCAACGCAAAAACGCAAAACGCAAAAGTACAACCATTGATACCGCATATTTTGAAACTCGCAACTACACGCAAGGGAATTAAAACCTAAAGACCACTTCCCGTTGACATAGAATCTCGAAATTTGGTAAGAAGCAATAGCTTACAGGACAGGTAACAGAAAAATTCCGAAAAGCTTAAAATTTTAAGTAGTTATACCACCAAAAAAATTGTGATTGTAAACATAATTGTAGTTACAGCAATGACCGCGAGTTATTATACTATGTATGGGGAGGGCAACATTTTTCAAACGGCAAAGACGACCTCACTCATCGTCATTTAATCCCGATGTTTTGGTGAATGTAGCTGTATAATCTAAATGCGTCCTAACTGCTTAAAGTGTTAATGTTGCAATATAATGTATAAATACAACAATATTCGGCAGCAACCTCAATATGTACACTTCATCTTCTCGTCTGATTGTTGTGGGAGACTTCAATATAGATTTTAGAATGAATCCCCAAAATGGAATTTCCACATATTTTTCATCCATAAACATGTTTCCGTTAATAAACAGTAGCACTACACGAAGTTGTACAACTATTGATAACGTTTTTTCGAACTTCAATGTTCAATGTGGTACTATTCATAACTTTTTCAGTCACCATTTACAGGTCTGGTTCAAATTTAATACTTAATTAATATTTTTGAACCAGATTTCTAAATAGTGACTAAAAAACTTAGTAAATAAATAACTTTAATAAAAGAACTTTCGCAAGTCTGCTGCAAGGCTAGTATAAGTGTTTCAGTTATATTATAGATAAATGATATGTGTTAATATAAAATAAAGGATTACTTAAACGATAAAGAGATCTTTGTCTTAAATTTATGCTCCTCCATCTTTCCCCATTGTAATGTTATGAATTTCATTTTGCAATAAAAATACCATAGTTATGACTCGATTGTCGTAATGAACGAACTTTGTAAACCTTGCAGGTTTGTACGGAACCCTCGGTGCGCGAGTCCGACTCGCACTTGGCCGGTTTTTTTTAATATTGTTATTACCAATGCAAAAGAAAAAGAAAGAGTGCGAGGCATTTGAATACCTCAGGCGGCTAGAAATAACAAAATAAAATCGTAAGCGTTAGCGTTTTCCAAAGCATTTCCGTTAGGCGATTGGCCCCCTGGAACCTAACTTGCCGACAGAAACACAACACAAAGAAGCGGTAGTGTGTTTTCACTTTGGTACGTATTCTGTATGATGGAGGTTAATTCCCTAGACGAGCGCTCCGATTCGAGCTGATAATTCGTAGTGTTTTTCTACTCAACTGTATCGATCACTGAAAACAAATCTTACACATACGACTGCAGATGCATCCGAGACCACGTCTTATCGTGCTTTCCAAAACACAGTGGAGATCGAGAAAATAGATTTATGCCTCCAATATTTCTTTGTTAAAAGTATATATCTGTCGTCCTTCTTGACCTGCGCGGCCTGGTCACCCATTCTGTGACTGGCTGTTGCGGAAGTTCCTTAACTTCCTGGATTGCAGACCAAACGTGCTAACCAATGCGCCATCGAGCTCCTCGAATATGGCTATGTCCAATGTAAATGTATAAAATAGTCTGCAATTTAATCTCCCCTCTCAATTCGGCTGCATTTGAAAATCAGCGCCACATCTCAGGATGGGGCACAGACTGAGATGAAGCCGTTGCAGTCAAATTGTTTTATTTTTGTTAAGATAGGTAAGTACTATAGTGAATAAATTTGGGTACATTTTCTTTCTTTTTCTCTAGTATATACCTGTCCTTGTCCTTCTCCAGCTGCCGTATGACGAGGCGTTGTTTGTTTACTTGCGCCGCGCTCAGCTCCAGCTCGTGCTCCATCTGCTTGAGGCGTTGTTCCGCTAGGTGCAGCATCTGCAGATTCTCCAAGGCCGCGTCTATAAAGTATTGAATCAGCATCGTATTAAAGTCCCTATTTCTGGGACACAGGCCTAACCTATGGATGGAATAGGAAGACTGGACACTCAGTACGCTAGCACAGTACGTTGGGTCCTTACTACTGCAGATGCAGCCGGGTACAACGACTTAACGTGCCTACCGAAGTACGGAGGAGCTCGAGATAATAAGTTTTTGTTATCCAATTGGAATGCGCTTCTTCGAACTCCTCAATTTGAATGTTTGGCATGATTCTTCTAGCAATGAAGTCCTTTCGAAAAAACTAACCACCGCCGCCTTTCCTCTTTAACCTTTTGGAGTAAACCTTTTGGAAAGGGTATAAAAATAAATACCGATTTGAATGATACTACAGGTCGCCTTGTGGTCAGAATTTAACAAAACCCTGCGGGTTGTATGTAAAGTTATACCAGAAGATTTCTCAGCACGGGGCTTACCTATTTTGGACTCCTGTCTCCTACAATAAAGCATAAAGTCTGTACTCTTGTTAAGTTTTGGGAGAAAATACTTAAATAAATATATAATTACAATTAATTAGACACTGTTTCATACCATAGTTTGGTTTGTATACCTTTTAGGTACAAAACCCTAAAAATCATGCATGATATACTTATGTTTATCGACACTTACTCTGGACCTTCTGCATGTTCTTGTTCAGGATCTCTTTCTCCCTATTGAGGTTTTCTATCTCCCTCTTATCAGCTTCAGCTTGCTTCTTCCCCAACATGATTTCTCTCTCCATCACACTGACTTGTTGCCGCAGACGTTCACTAATCATGAAGGTAAACGATTTTAAGATGGTTTACTGTGCTCTCAGGTGTTTTAGTAGTTACTTCCCCCAGTCCAATTCAAGTAAAAAAACTACTTTATACACTAATTCTCTTACCTACTTATAAAATCAGAGCAATGTGCTTATGTCTAAAACTTATTTATATATTTATTTGATGGTTAATTTATTCTTAGTCTGATAAGAATCTCTCATGCTTACCGTTCTGATTCGACTGTGAATTTGTTCTGCTCTAGAAGCGTATACTTCTTCATCTGCTGCATCCCTTGTTTGGTGAGCTTGCTCACCTCGTTGCGTAGTCTGTTACCGTCGTCGATCATGTTCTAGGGTACAATTAAATACTTTATTAATTGTATTAATTAATCTTTGATATCCTATATATAATTTTTAGTCAAAGATCAAGTAGACGCTATGGGATGCCATCGTTGTTTTTTTACAAATATAGCTATCCTCATTATTATTTAGCCATTATGTGAAGTTTTAATGAAAAGAAGCGAAAATCGCAATTATATCTGAACTTGGGTTTCGTTAGTTATTCAGTTCTTCTAACGATTGATAAACAAATACCAATCGTTACTAGGAGTAGTAATATGTTATTATTACGTGAATTATATTGAAGATTTTTAGTGGATTCGCCGTCTAGTTCCTTTGTTGTTCAAATCCACTTCAAGTTTAGTATTATTTAAACTCTCTGTACTCAAAATTAAAATTATAAACCATTTATTTAGTCTAGGCTGTAACAAGCACTTATGAAGATCAAGAAGCTACGCCATCGGTTGGTAAAACTACGACGGGAGACCTTGTACTGAGAAGAACCGGCAAGAAACTCAGCAAGGGCTGTTTTTTTCTCCCGTGTATTGTTACATACAGAGTCGTCAAGTTGAAGAATGACTTCAGATATACTTGTGAAATCACCTTTCATTACATCATTTAGCATATAGATATACACCGTGTTCCTGAGGATATACATTAACTTTGAATAATACTTCTATAGCTCTTGTTAAACATATCGTACAAGGAAAGTAGTAGTTTAAATAGCATAGTTTTTAAGTTATTGGTAATTTAAGTTTAACCAACTTAATTGTTTTGTGCAGTGAGAAAGAGTCTTTATCTGTGAGATGTTGCCACTTTGTGCAACCAAAAATATCAAACTATCAACTCTTTGTCAATGGTCATTAAGTCATAGTTTCAAAAGTTAAAATTTTAAAAAACATTGCTGACGTCAAGAAAAGTTTCAAAAAGTTTATGTGGACATGTGAACCAAAGTTTCAAATGCGACGTTGCCAGCTCAGGTAAAAAGTAATTCATATTAGATAAATTATATCTAAGCATTTAGTTTGTATGAAAATAAAAAAATATAAAGAAATTGGAATTCATAAAAGTATCCATAGTAAAAAAATATCAATTGAATAGTCTGAATAACATGCCAAAGTTAGTGTATAACCTCTGGAACACGGTGTATAGTCACCTTAAGCTCCTTACTGGTGTTGTTTAAAGTTTGTTTGGTCTGTTCGAATTTGGTGTTGGTCGCCTCCAGGGTCTCTCGAAAGTGCGTGGCCTTCTCGAGGGCGGCTGTTTCTTCCGCTTTGGCTGTCTCCAGTTTATTGGTCGTGTCCTTTAGCTGCCTGTCCCGACGCTCGATACTCTTCTCGGCTTTGCTTAGCTACGATTCAGATAGGTATATAGATAACCTTAGCATTATATTCCTTCCCGAGTTGGCTAAGCAACAAAAGTGGAGCTTGTTAAATCTTTTATGATCTGCCAATGCTGTTGGGGGTTTAAATGATATAAAAGTATATATTTATGTAAAATTTCGGAAGGATATTAGTGACTATACAATACAAGCTTAAAGTAACTAAATATCCATATAAAATTATACTATATTCTTGTATAGTAGGTAATATTTTGCGTCGAAGCTGTGCGCCTCTGGAACTCTCTTCCTGTCGAGATTAGACATGCGCAGACTATATGAAAGTTTGAACGTGAGGTAAAAGATTTTTTCCTTTCACAATAATTATTTGTGTTGTTCCCATGCTTGCATCATATTATTATTATTAAATTAATTAAAAAATGTAATGTAATTATTTGTATGTATATTTTTATTTGTTTATTATAATTTTATCAAAGTTTCTATTTTATAGTATGCAGAGTAATAAGGTAAATCATGGTTGTATTTTATTTATTTGATAATCGCACACCCCTTCTATAATTAAATTTCGTCTCTCCATTCTACGGCATGTTTGTCTGGAAGAAAATGTAGCCATAACACCGCTAGTTGTTCACTATTTGTAATTATTGTCCTAACTTTGTACTATATAATGCGGTGTGTTTAAAAAAGAATTATCATCTATCTGTCCATATAAAATTACTTACATGAGCTTTCGAATTTTTCACTACAAAAAAATCCAGTTGGTTCCTAGGTATTAGGCTGGATTTAAACCAGCGCCTTTCGCTACCCGGACTGAAATATACTAACCGCTATGGTAGCATAGCGGTTAGTATATTTCAGTCCAGTATAATTTTATATGGATATTTAGTTACTTTAAGCTTGTATTGTTTAGTCACTAATATCCTTCCGAAATTTTACATAAATATATACTTTTATATCATTTAAACCCCCAACAGCATTGGCAGATCATAAAAGATTTAACAAGCTCCACTTTTGTTGCTTAGCCAACTCGGGTAGCGAAACCATAATGGTCGTGTTCAAATTTCTTAAGCTGCAAGTTGTCTGCAAGACAAAAGTTTTTATGTTATAAGATCTTACCTTGTCGTTGAGGGTAGCTATGGTACTTCCTCTGCTGTCAACCTCAGCTCTCAAGGTGTCGCTCTCCCCTTTCAGGTGTTCAACCAATCGATTTTGTCTAACAGCATTATTGTCTGCTTCCTAAAATGGAATAGAGTAAATTTTAAATTCATTCGCCTAATTGTTTCCTACAGTCTTATAAAAGATCAGATAAAAGCTAAGCCAGTTTTTTTTACTTTTACAACAATCTCTAGTTCCAAACTAGGCTATAATATCTATTGAAGTATGTATTGACATACAATAGATTCTTATAACTTAAATGGCATAGGAAGGAAAATGTGCGTATTCATCAAACAAATATTCGCCATCTCCGGGATTGGAGCCATGGCCACTGTATTCGCAGTTAGATCAGTCGTGTTTTCAACTTGGCTGTTGGTATTGTTGATTATACTTACCTCCAACCTCTCCTCTAATTTGGCGATGGTCTCGTCAGCCGCAGTGTTCCGCTGTTCCATCTCCTCTATGTACCCGAGCGCGTTGGTGAGCCGCAGCTTCATGCCATCCAACTCTCCCTGGAGTCTCGCCTTCTCCTTTTCAAACTTCTCTTTCTCTTTCACAGCTGATGTTGCGCCACTACATTTAGATTTATAGATCGGTAAAATGATTAAAAAGATCGCTATAATAAAGTTTGTGCTGTTTAACTCAATAAAAGGATAAACAAAAAACCGGACAAGTGCTAGTTGGACTCGCCCACCGAGGGTTCCGTACACATTACAAATCTGGAACGCAACATAAACAGTAGGTACGCAAAAAAACGTATCTCTTTTTTACGTTAACTTACAAGTTTGATTTTTTCACAGCTTCAAGGGAGTATAAGAGAAGCTTTTTGTTTTTACTCGATGCCTCCACGCGTTTTCGACATACGGGGTCTTGACAGACGGGCAATAAAGTGATCTTATAAGGGTTCCGTTTTTTCCCCTTTTGGAGTACGAAACCCTAAAAATAACCAAATAACACCATTTTTGCATTTCTGGCAACGTTACTAACATTATTCAACACAACACTGAAGAATAGTGTTATTATCCTGCTGTCTTTTTGGAGGAAACTTATCCTTGAATTATCTTTCATGAGTAATATTCCCCATACACATCAAGACACCAACCCGCTAACCAATTTACGGGCGTGTATGGCAAACTAGCAAATATTCCTGTTTCCTTTGATAATTGCATAAGGTTAACTCACGCATCGTCTCCGGCGTCCTACTCATTCTCAATTCTGAGATACATCTCTGATCTTCTTCATGATCTCTAGGCTTTCCAGGTTAAGAAGCTCATGTGCGAAACTGATACCTGTCAGGGCCTCAACTGGATGTGTTACTTACTTTATTGGTAAGTTGACTCACGTGTAGCATTGTCTCCGGCGCACTTCCATTTTTTTCCAACCTGATGACTGTTTTCTTTAGTGTCACCAAAGTCTTCAAGCTGGGCAGCTGATGGGCGCTCCCTATGATTGATGCATTAAAACTATCACGACCGTCATACATAAGGTTAACGCACGCATCGTAATCTCCGGCACTCTTCCTGGGGTTTTATTTCTTCTCTAGCCTGATAACTGTTTTTTTCAAACTGTGCAGCTCTAGAGAGTCTGCTCTGATTGTTGCATAATTAACTATTCTGATTTTCAAAACTAAGGTAAACTCACGCGTCATCTTCTTCAGAATGCTTCCTGACGTCCAGCTCTGTCTACAGCCTGTGACCGTCTTCTTCTAATTTTTCCATGCTGTTTAGCTCACGAAAGTCTGTTTTGATTGTTCCATAATTAACTTTTACGATCGTGAAATAAAGGGTTAACTCACGCTGAAGCGTCTCCGTCACGCTGCCTGACGCCCAGATCCTTTTCCAGCCTGATGATTGTCTCTTATATACGAGCTTCAAGGTCTCCACGCCGTTCAGCTCACGGACATCTCTTTTGGTGCTACATAATGATTTTTTCTGATAATGAAACATAAGGTTATAGGCAGAACTCACGTGTCATCGTCTCCGTCTCCGCTCCTTGCCATCCAGTTACTTTTCCAGTCTAATGATTGCCTTCTTGATGGATCCAAGTTCACTATGCTCTTAAGCTAAGGAGACTCTCATCTGATTGTACCTATTCTGATTGTCAAACATTAACTCACGCATCATCGTCTCCGGCTCGTTTCCTGGCGTCTAGTTCCTTCTCCAGCCTGACGACTGTCTTTTTCATGGTCTCTAGGCTTTCCACGCTGGCAAGCTCGCGGGCGTGCATGGCGTCTGCCAGAGACCGCGCCTCCTCTGTTTGTTAATCAAAAGGTAAAAAATCTAGATTGCTTATTAGGTGCTTTAAAGAAAAAAAAAACGAAATAAAATAATATATCGTAAGAATAAGGAAAAGAACTAGACAATAACAAAAACAGTACATTATTCACTAAGTCAAAGTTCGTCGCTCGAGCTTTACAATGTACAGTTTAGACTCTTTTTTTATCACCTCTATGAGAATAAAAGGAAATGCTATTAAAAAATTTAGCGTCCGATACAATGTTCTTAGGAGTTAATATAATACTTTTATTTTCACTATCTATGAGAGTTATTCTTATTTTTGTATATGTTTTAACATTTTATTTTATTAGACAAGGACACAGTTACTGTATACAGCCTGTGACTTGATCATAACATGTTTGTGATTGATCTCTTTTTTTTGATGGGAACTTTTACTAATAAATTACCTTACCATTACCTAATTCAAATCACGAACCTAGCACGAACCATTATCGAATTCGTAATGTTTGCGAGTCCGAAATGTCATTTTCAAATGTGTACTGATTTTTAGTTCACGTTACGTACTTTGTGCCGCTGCTGTTCAATTTTCCATACAAAATTTGACATTGACATTTCGGTTTGCAAACTATTCGAATTCGATGATGGTTCGTGCTAGGGGTACAGTATTATACCCATACCTTAACTAATTCAAATCAATTTTAGTCCCTAGGGGTTCAAACGCTATTAGTTCCCGTATACAGAGAACAAACTAGCTCTTTTCGAATAGATGTGACAAAAAATATATTGTAGCATTAGAATCGAACTGAAATATGAGATAACCCGTTTCCTTACCAATGTCAGCTCTTAATTTGGTTATCGTTTTGTTGGCTTCAGCTATTTCCGCCTGGTAACTGGACACAGTCTCATCGACTTTTTTTAGCTTCGCCTGTAATATTAATTTATAAAGAAAATTTTAGTAGAAAAAAAACCACACAGTAGACAGGGACATCTATAACGGGAGTTTTAAGACATCTATAACCTCTAGCAGGTAAATGCTTAAAAAAATATAAATAATATTTTTTTATATTTTTTTTCAATTACTAATTTAGTGACCGAGTAAGAGCAATAAGTTATTTAAAATATATCATCATCGCTGCGGGTGAACACGGAAAGAGCAGTGGCGTAAGCCGAAAAGCAGGGCTTGCCCTAACTAAAATTCATTAGCACTACTATCAAATTATTACACAATAAGATTTTCCTCCTAAACGAAAATGTCCTTATGTCATCATTCAAATCAATATTTTGAAAAATACAAGCATTTCACTGTTTGGCTTCCCCTAAAAAAGCCGTTGGTCTCGGCTGCATCTGCAGTCGTCATCATTCTTAGGAAAATATTCTGCCGTAGTAGTAGGGACAGGACATTAACAAGCTGATCATGTGAACAGGGTAAAGTCTTTTTAATAATTGGAATATTCGATCGAGTATTTAACGAACGTGATTTAATTAGGCAACTATTTGTTTTTTTATGATATGTTATGAATAATGACAGCCCTTTGTCCTTGCCTTGAGTGTACAGGGCCGGCTTTATTGCTTTAGGAGCATTTCAGGGCAAGGAGGGCCTGCTCTGAGCACTCTAACATAGCTGTGGATAAGCATCATTTTCTTATTTGAAAAATTCTTAAAATCGTTCTCATTTCCTGCCAACGAAAGATTCCCTGGTTGTTTATTAAAATTAAGAGTATCCATTCAACCCTACTAATAATTTATCGTTATCGTATCTTCTGTTTATGTGATTTTATGCAAAATCAATACATATAAATAAAATCCTAGAAATTAAGTGACACCAAAAGAAAAGGAATCATAAACAAAGTGAATCTGTTTTATAAATTTTAATTAAAGACCGCATTACGACGTCAATTAACTTTAATGCTTGTGATAGTCACATAACATTAACTTTATTGAAACTCCAAAATTTATTAAGCCTTCCGCTATAGGCGCGTTATTATCGGCCATTGATATCGGATGCGTCATTGCGATATCTGCTTTTTGTACATTGTGTATTAGAACGGCTACGAAGTTACGCACTGCTTCAATTATAACGAAGCAATAGAAGGCGCATTATCGCAATAACGCATCCGATATTATCGACCGATAAAACGCACCTATAGGGTTGAGGCCTTAATGTCTTTGCTCTTAGTTCTGTCAAATGAAAAAAAAGACGTGTGTATATTTTTTTATATTAATTGGGATATGGTTTTAAGCTTACATTAATCTTTTCTTTTTTTTCTTTATTTATTTAGAGGCTTTCATTCTACGAATATGCCAGCCTCATCGTACCCTAACCAAAACATACTTAACTAATTTAATTTAAAACATTAGAGAGGGCGAGCTATTCTTACTAGCGAAAACCATATCAAACATCGACTTTGCTGCATCTGAGTTTGGTAGAGCTAATATTTCCACAAACGAACCTATATTTTCAAAGTTAAGTTGATATTGTTGTTTGAATAGCTCTCTCTCTCTTCTGTTCTTCACACATTCCATCAAAACGTGTTAAACATCGTCCAGTTTATTACATGCTTCACAATTGGGAGAATTAGCTTTCTTCATCAAATGTGCAAACTTCCTAGATAGATAGATAATTCCTGATCGTAATCTGTGAGCAAGGACGACATATGACCTATTTAATTTGGTTTCTATAAACCATGGTATCCAAAGAGGCTGACACTGTATTGTCTTATACCATAAACCTTTTTGTATAGTATAATAGAATAACCTCGAGCCCGCCCTGCGTGCAGCCAATGCATTCGCATGCTTCCTAGTTGTGAGGAAGCAGAACCGCCATAGGTAAAACCATTGTTATAAGCCCAAGTCAAGGTTCAATGCGCTTATAAAATCAAGATATTTTACATAATTCAATGTGATACAATTTTCATAATAAAGTACATAGATTTATCATTAGCGATTTATTTCTCGAAGCGAATGAAGGAAGGCCTTAGTCCAGTGTTTCCTAACCTTTCCAATACTGCTACCCCTGTAACCTATTAGGGAAACAGATTTTACTCCGATTTTAAAATGTTATCATCAGACCAAGAAATTCCAATTTGGCCATTACATCTTCGTCTCTAATAATGTCATCATCAGAAGATAATCTCGCCCCGCTTCCCAAACTCAGCACCCCGCGGCGCGGGCTCGCTAGCAAGAAGGATCGTATGCTCTATTTAGTAGTATTATTTAGATTTGACCAAATAATTAGGTTCTTTGTTACCCCCGAAGTATGGCTGATTTACCCTCGGAGAGGTAATTACCCCCAGGTTCGGAACACAGGCCTTAGTTGATTAGCCATTTCGCATCCGAATTAAAATGATAAATTCACAATTTCATAGTTTAAATGTTGTTATCAAACAAGTTCACTTACGGTGATTGTGTTGACCCGCTCGATGTTCTGTGAGTTTTCCTCCTTCATCTTGTAGTAAGAGTCATACAACTTGGTGTACACATCAGAGTAGAGCTTCAGGCCCTCCGCTTCACGCATGTCTTCCAGGACCTGACGACAAATGTTTATTTAATAAAACGTTTTAAATAAAGTTTCCTGTCCCACTTGCTTAGGACGCGGTATGCCGTGTGTTTTATACAAAGACATTAAATACCCTAGATACACCACGAGCGCTCAAAATGTGTCCCAATCAAGAAGTCACAGGTTGGTTCACAGTCACGCGCGGACCGTTACAAAGTCAAGATGCTACAGAGCTCCGCGAAAAATTGCGAAAATAACACTTAAATTACGAAAAGTGTCGTTTTTTCGACAGGTATCTTGTCAATGTTTGTTAATTTAACGTATTTGAAGCAAATTTTGATGTAATACTTACTATAAACTAATTTAATATAAAATATTTGTAATATTCAAATGAGTGGTCGGTTATACGTCGCTATTTGATATCGTGTCGGTATTTAATATCGTTGGTTTTATAAGACGCGACAGAAGATTTACCTACCCAATGTTTAAATGTTCGTTTAATGTTAAAAGGGTAGGAAACAGGCATACGGCCCGTCTGATGTTAACGACCACCATAGCCCATAGACGCTTGCGATACCAAAAATATCGTTGGCGCCCTTGCCTACCGCTACCCCGTGGAGCCCTGCAACCCTACTCACCGATAGAAACACAAAACCACCAAATTGTAGTAATACCTAATTTACTGTGATCTTCTGTAAGGTGGTGACAGTGTTGCCAGGTCCGAATCGGAAAAAAACAGTAGATGTATGGAAACAAAAACAGTAGATGCAGAGGTTAGCACCCCCCCCCCCCCCCCCTAGTATTGGTAACGAATGTGTTTCTGTGGCTTCTGCCTCCCTTAAAGCTATTTTTTCTTTAGACAATTACATTTATTTTATAATTATTAAGGTTATCTACATTATTAATGACGAAAAATGCAACTCAACATGCAATTTAAAAAAGAAAATCGTATTCTAAAAAAACAGGAGATTCATGTAGAAAAACAGTAGAACAGGAGAAATTTCAGAAAAACAGGAGATCTCCTGTAAAATCTGGAGACCTGGCAATACTGGTTGGTGATTACTTCCCCAGACTGGCGCTCCTATGTTACGCGACGGCGACGCGCGACTATGTTACGCCGGTGGCAAGCCGCGGTGCGCACTGCGGCTTTAACGCAGAAAGGAGACGCCGCCGCGCCGGCTTAGCCAGCCGGGTATGCGGGCGTCCAGCGCGTGCTGCTAGTACATTTCAGTGATGCTTAAGAGGTTTGTTCAAGTTCTGCGGCACGTGCTTTCGGCAAAGACGCGTAGCAATATCCGGCGGCACGTATCGCTCCGCAATTGCCGGCGGCTTTGTGTGCATAAGCCATTAAAAATATAAAGATTACAAAATCTGAATTACTAAGGCCCGCTTGCAGTAAATTTCGTATATCTCAATTCAACTAGAACTAGATTTAACCCATAGAAAAATGACAAAACGGCAATGTCAATTTGACCCATATACAGGCCTTATAGGTTTAATATTCAAATTTTCTGCGCAACTTCAGTTTTTTCATGTGGTCGGTGGGTGGGTCACTCCAGAGTTTCCCTATTCCATCCATACCTACTCGTGTGAAGTTTCAACTGGGGGGCCAGAAAGTACAGTTTAGCCCGTGTTTTCAAGTACTTTTCAATAAATCGCTCTTTCTAAAAAAAACTCTTTTTTTTTAGGTACCTTTCCAAATTCCTTCTCTGCCTCAGTTGTCTCGGAGGCGATGTTCATTGCACCCCCGAAGGGTTCCTCGTCCTCGTCGGGGTCCATACTCAGTCCTAATCAATCACTAGTGCGGCAAGAAAAATATAACAAACACTGCAAACTAGGATATGAAACAAAATATTGTAAAAAAATCCGTAGAAAGGGCGTTGTTTACGCGGTTGCCATGGTTACGGCGTCGGTGGCATTGTCAGATAAACAAGTGTCACAAAGATACCAAAAGTGTGGTTTGCTGTCTTTGTTTTGCACTTAAAAAGGTGTTTAGAAACAAAAAATAGTTTTAAGTTTAGTGAAACATGCCAGAATCGACACCAATGGCTGTATATAATCATGGGCCAAGGATTCGGCTATGCTTAAAATAAATTATGTTAAAAGTCGGAGCAAAATTTTTGGTCACCCATTCAATGACCGACGACTGCGAAAGTTACTTAACTTCAACTATCGTAGCTCACCACTTGCGCCATCGAGATCCTCCTTAGGAAACCGAGTATTAGGCATGTCTTGGAGATTGAATTAAGTGCATCGCAACGCTATGTAGAAAGATACAATATACTCGTATAAGTAGGTATGTAGGTATATCACAGGAAACAGAAAGAGGTTAGAAGGGCTTGTGGGTGGGGCAGGCACGCCACAGTTATGTGTGAGCAAATGCTCATAGCTTGATCACAACTTGGTTCTGATTGCGTCGTTGCTCTCCGGTGTGAGTGCTGATTGGTTCTTTTGTTTAAAGGGCCCCATATACGGAACGATTCGTCGTTGCGATCGATCTGAAGGAAATCGTTAAGGTCAATACAGACAATTGGTACAGATCAATCGTACCGTATATGGGACACTGACGATCGATCGTTTACGATATTCATGAATGCATGGATTTTTGTTGCGATCTCCGATATCGTCTGCGATTAAGTAAATCGTTAACGATCTTGACATACACTGTCGGTCCATCGTTTCGATCGGTCTAAAACGACGGATCGTACAGATCAATCGTTCCGTATATGGGCCCCTTTATGTCGCGTCGCTAATATCTATTAGGTAGTGGGGGCGAGCCGGCGACATCGGTTCTCGTACAAATGATCTAACCTCTTTCTGTGTTCTGTGATAAATATACATATAATAAAATGGTAGGAAAGTCAAAATTGTACATTGAATATTTTTTTTTAAAGAATACTTGGGGTGTGATCTAAAATCGATACGGAAGCCAAAAATATAGTTTTGAGAATTTTTGTCTGTATGTATCTCCGGGATAAACTCAAAAGGTACTGCATGGATTTACTTCACATTTGGCACGAATATTATTAAGAAGTCGGGTCAACATATAGGCTACATATTATCACGCTATCACCTACGAGGAACAAGCAGTGAACCTTTATTTCTTCAACGCATTCTGTAACAACGAATAACTAACTGCACGCGTACGAAGTCGCTGGCGGCCGCTAGTATAATATAGATACGTATACATTTCTTTATTGATAAAATAAAATCAAAAACTTTTCTACCGACGTTTAGATGCATACCTTATTCAAACTAGAAACTAGTTCGTCGTCTATTCGCAATTTTAGAGGACATGGACTGCCCCGTCCGGAAGACAACTTCGGGGATTGGTGTTTAGTTTTATCCATAGAGTTTTCGACTTCCGTATTACAATTAAAATATTTATGATGATGACTATTTAAAGGTGGCTAATTATTCATGTTTTTTGTTTTTTATTTATACTTGACATTCAAAATTGGCACGTGTAACAGGTTCAATCTGTTTATTCCAATTACACAGCCATGAAATCGATTTCGATTTGGCCGAAACTTTTTCTATATTGCTGTTTCCTTGTTCAAATTTTATTTTAAGAATCCATCAATGTCATCAGTCTTTTAATGTCTTTACTGCTGGGGCACAGGTTTTTATGGAATAGGGAGATTTGGCCGCGACTCACAACGCGGGCCCAGTTCGGATTGGTGGGTGCTAACGATTGCAGATACGCCGGGACCAACGACTTAGCGTTCCTTCCGAAGCAAGGAGGAGCTCGGGATAAAAGTTTTCGGTCATCTTTTCAATGACCCACAATCTCGTAGGTTGCTCAACCTCCACGATCGTAAGCCGAATTCGTTAGCTACCTGCGCGATCGAGCTCCTCAATAATCCTCGTAATAATTTAAAGAAGAGATCAGAGCAGCAGAACGAGCAACTAGCAGCAGAGTACAGGGAAGTTAGTTGGTGCTGCAGTATTACCTGCCATACCAGCCATTCTCACCTTGCCTGCCAGCAAAGTGTTTCTAGAGGCCTTTTTTAGGCCCGGCCCCGGGAAGTACGCAAGAATGGGATAGACTAACAAAGTAATATTTACATTTTTTGTTGATCTTCACGTTGGAAGTTAGAATATTATGTACATCCTACTAATCACACTAATATTATAAAGGAGAAAGTTTGTGAGTGTGTATGTTGGTTACTTCTTCACGTCTAAACGAGTGATTTTAATAAAAGTATGGAGTTAGCTGACACCCTGGATTAATACATAGGCTACGTTTTACAGCGGGAAAATATCCCTAATAAACCGCGCGTAACACCGCGGGGCACAGCTAGTATTTAATAAATGTGAAATTTAGTATGTTTGTGTGTGTTTTACTCAATAATGAAATTTGGTACGCATATGGTTTATGACTTAAATTGAGACATAGGATACTTTTTATCACATAAAAATGATAGGCTCCTGAAGGATTATCTCTCAAAAAACTAAAGCTGATGCTGATTAAGTCTTAATTATTATATTATGTACTCGTTGTTCAGCATGCTGACTTTTTTTTTATTATACCCCTATAACACAAAAACGAGCGGACAGCTCACCTGATGTTAAAGGATCACCGTCGCCCATAGGCACCTGCAACACCAGGAGTGTCACAAATGCGAGCCTTGTGGGACACCCGCGTTTACGGATTTGGATTCCAAGTATGCAACGTCAACTACGACCTGGATGCTCCTATCAGCAAGAAAGTTTGTGACCCAAATGCACAGTTTTTCGGGAAGCCCCTGAAGGAAGCTTCGAAAGAAGCGCTTTGTGTCAGACTCGATCAAAGGCCTTTGCGATATCTAGACTGACCGCTAATGCTTCTCTCTTGGTCTCGATCGTCTTTGCCCAACGATACGTCTAGTATACTAGAAGATCACCGGCCGAACGACATCTACGGAAAACGTACTGGTGGTCGCTGATCAACTGATGGTCCTCCAATTCTATCCAGGGGCATAAATGTGCAAAATTTCTCTTCGCTATCAATTTCACATCCTTAGTTGGTTTTCTGTAGCTTAGATGGCTTGAGCATTTAGGAAACATACCCATTTTTTCACCCCTCTCCCCCTCTGTGACCAACCGTAGTATATGCTAAGACCCCCCCCTTCCTTCCCCCTTCAGTATACACGTATCACAACAATTATATTTGTCTTTATTTATATCGCGCTTGGCGCTTGACGCCAAGAGTCATTATTAAAAAAAATATATGAGGAAGAAAATTTCCCTGGAGTCTTTTGGCTACTTAACGAAAACCAAATTTAATTCTAACTTGTATCATGAATTATCTGGTCATGTTTTTAAGAATTGAAATACATATAATGTAACATTAAAATATTAAACTTGCAATGTAGCTATTTAAAGGCAGACTTGTCACACGAAGAGTTTTGTATCATCATGCAAGATTCAACATTTCAAATAGGTAGGTAGGACAACAGAACTGTTAAGATCTAACAAAACTTACCCTTCAATTTCAGCTTTATATCACACTAGTGACCCGCCTTCGCTTCGCTTCGGTATTTGATCCCCTTGGGGGTAGAATTGATCAGAATCCTTTCTTAGCGGATGCCTACGTCATAACATCTACCTGCATGCAAAATTTCAGCCCGAACCGTCCAGTGGTTTCGGCTGTGAGTTCATAGATCACTATGTCAGTCAGTCACCTTTGAGTTTTATATATATAGACTAGCTGTGCCCCGTGGTGTTTACCCGCGGTTTATTAAGGATATTTTCCCGCAGTAAAACGTAGCTTATGTGTTAAGTCAGGGTGTCAGCTAACTCCAGACCTAATTTTATTAAAATCGCTCCAGCCGTTAAGACGTGAAGAAGTAACAAACATACACACTCACAAACTTTCGCCTTTATAATGTTAGCGTGATCACTATTACTGTTGTAATAGAATGACACTCTGTGATCACGCGTGTAATATTGTTTAGTTAAGAGATCTGTTACGGTATTATTATCCTTATTTTAGTATTTAGTTCATTTTTTATTGACTATAAGGCCTTCAACGGAGCGTGAAGAAGCAGGTCAGCGAGTTGAGGATGCTTAGTGAGGCACGTCTACCCTTCTATTTTAACAGCTATCTTCACATCTGCGATACAATCACCAATGCCGTCTAATCGTCTAACATAGAAGTTATTGCCAATTACTTTGAAACTTTTTAAGTGCACACGCTAGTAACTTGGAACGCTGATTCGATTGTCTCAAAAAGTATAAACTAATAACTTTCAAAGCTACCTACACTCTAGCATCATGGCCCGATTAAAACAATTGGAAGAAATGTCTTTTGGAAAATTTCTAATGAAAACTTAATACGTTGATTAATCTCAATAAGTTCTTTTTAATTTTAACCATCATGAAACGAACGCATATTAATAAATGTAAGCTTTATCCTTTTTAAGAAAATCAAATCAGAGTTCCATTGTAGCAAGTTACCCGGCTTATTTGCTGTCTAGAGCAGTTCCAGACCCAACTATTTGAGCTGTGTGTTGACCAGTCAATAAGTAAAAAAAATCTTTATTTGCATTAAAATTTTCTTCTAGAAATCTATAGCACAGTGCAAAATGAGATAGGGGAACATTATCTCATTTTGCTCTGTGCTCAACAAATAGTTGGGTCTGGAACTGCTCTAGCGGCCCGTACTAAGTAGATATATAACTATATATTTACTACTAGAGTAAATAGATATAAAACTATCAAATGAGATAAGATTCCTACTTGCAACGAACGCTTTTAGATATCTTAACTTATAACTTTTTCCCTTAACTTTAGTCAACGTATTATTATTTAGGATGTGTCAATAATATGACAGTTGGCCACCGGCCAAATTTCATATTTTTGAATTTTATTTTATACTAATTGTCATTTTTGTTTATTATAATTATTGTTCTATTTGTCGTGTTTAGTGTGTTGTGTGTTTACTTGTTTGTTTTATGTGTCTATTATATATTAAATGCATATTATAATTATCCAGTAAAAAGCATACTATTCATTTATGTTACCCACTAGTGCCTTCCCCTCCAATAAGGAGCAAACTTTTTTCTTTAAAATATCGTTGAAGATACTCCTTAAATAATCCATTTAAGAAGTTGTATGTTTCCCAATTTCAGAAATAAAAAAATATAGAAATAAAAACATATCAAGACTCTGTTCTTGCGTCAAGTTGAACAACTTGATATACGCACGTATCGCCTCAGGAGAGCGGAACAGGAAGGCACGCGATCCACGTGCCGCCAACACGACGAGCGCACGCGCAGATGTCCGAAATAATTAGAGCACTGAATCACATAAAAAAATTACAACGACGCTTTAATGATAGTCATAAATATAGGCAACGATAATATTATGACATGTATTGGTATTACGAACAGCAAGCATCGAAGAGGTGGGCCGCATGCCGCTGGTTACAAATGTCCTTTATCTTATAGAACAACAAGAACAACTTTGAGAAAAAACAATGGAGCGGTAGTTGAAACTTTACAGAATTTTCCTATATATAAACATATTTCATGTACTAGCTATAAGAGAAAGGGAGAAAGAAAATGTGTGCGCGCACTGCTTACTCTTGCTTATATATTATCCCCCACTCAACTCCCGTTCGCCTCGCCCGAACACACGTTTCGAAACGCGTAACGCATTCCCCAGCTTACCCCTCAAGTCAAGTGTGCCTAAAGAAGTTTCACGACAATTTCCAAGTTTTTTCTCGACTCAACCAGAATAAATGATTTTATTGTCCTTGCGTTGGTACGGAACCTTTCGTGTGAAAGTGCGACTTGCAAGTAGGTTACCATCCGTCCAGATTTTTTGCCTTTTGTCCGGACTTAGACCGGCTTTTTTTAATTCATGGAATATGAGTAAAGCTACACATTAAGTTATATCAAATAAGTCAAATAATCTATATAAAGTTCTCATTAATTTAAAACAAAATATAAATTATCTTTAAAAATCAACAACGAGACCCCCCTCGCGATGCGAGCGTCTGCTACGACGCGTATAATATCACTGTAACTAAAGGCCGCTGCATACGTGACGAGTTTTTATCCGGACGGGACGGGACGGGAAGTTTTGGAAACATCGTTTCATGCACAATGTCCCCGTCCCGTCACGCCCTGCGCGTGCTCTGTCCCGCTCGTGGTTTCGCTACGTATGCATAGCATCGATCTGTTCTGCTCATTCCGAACAGATCTGTTATGACACGTTGATCCAAGAATAAAAAAATACATTTCCAATCAATATAAAATCAACACTAGCACGTTAGATCCGAATCACTGTCACGGTGCGTATGCGTTTGCACCACGTTCCCGTTTTGAACGTGATAATCACATGCCCGAATACGGGCGTACTCAACTCCGTTCATTTACACATAGTCGTTTACCCGAATTCCATTGGCACTCGTATTCGGGCTAACGAAGAAGTGTGATTTTTTTTTATTTGGCTTACATAACTGGTTCCAAAAAGAATATCCATATAAATATATGCATACAAAAAAACATCAACTACTTTGCAACCTACTAGATGCAAGCACAACATGCATTTCTAAAACTACCTAACTACTAAGGATATATATACTAAAAGATAAATATAGCACATATAGGTTAAACTCTAGCTAAAAAATTTAAGTGAAAGTTAAAACTAAAAACTAATAAAACCTAATCAGAGAATATTGAATTTAAACATTTTCTGGTTGAGGCTTTAGAACCTTTAAATATGTCGAAATCATTTCGAATAGCATTATAGGTTGACAACATTCTATAAAGAGGAGAGTGACTCCCGAGTCTTGTCTTACAGCGTAATCGCGCCCTTAGTCTTTTAAAAAAGCCTCGAATGACATCTAGTACAAACAGCATAATTTCGACAGAGATTTCACGCCACTTTTACTAGGGTAGATAAACTGGAGCACTTTTTCTTCCAAACGTTCTAGTCTTTGTATAAATAAATAAATATTTCCAACACTCACGCCAATTAAGGTTGCTCCGTGCATCGCGATCGACCGCGCGCGGCCTGCGACTGTCGTCGGTCGCTCGCGATAATATTCATAGTATGAAAATTTATGGCACCGCTTCCGAGGCCAGCAGCAGACGCGCGCGACCGTTTCTCATAGTTAGTCGGTGTTGTCCAGCATATCCCTCTAGACGTGTCTACCGAAGTCAAAATCATGGTCGAAGTGCTAATTGACATTCTTGAAGAAGAAGAGGAGGAGGATGACGAGCTGCTGTTGTTACATTATGAAAAAAGAGAACCAATCGACCCTATTTTGAAAAGCAGAGATGAAGAAGGATACAACCAAATATTGATTCAAAAGCATTTGTATTGTTATGAAAAAAAGTTTCGGAAGTTTTCTCCTGCGTTCCTAGACATGTTTGCGCCTTGAAAGGCGATCGAGAGCCGCGCGCGGCTCTCTACAGTCGTCGGCCGCGCGCGTCTTTCGCTGGCCACGGAAGCGGTGCCATACATTTTCATACTATGACTATTGTCGCGAGCGACCGACGACAGTCGTAGGCCGCGCGCAGCCGCAATCGATCGCGATGCACGGAATAGTACCTTTACCCTAGCCCCAAAGTAAGCACTGTAGGCTTGTGTTGTGGGTTACTAGGGTAACGGATAGAATACTAATGCTGATACATATATAAGTATATATATTACATTATTTAATTAATAAACAAAGTATATTTATATAGAAATACATGTTATACATTCATGACTGAAGTACAAATGCTAGTATTCATCATAAAAACATGTGATTCGAACCCGGCACCTCTCAAGATGGCGACACCTTGAAACCCGGAGTACAAAGCACTCGGCCACTTAGGTCGTTAAAGTCAAGTATATATTATATACATAGCACGTTTGGGAGGGGAAGTTCTTCAGTGAAGACCAAGAACTGTATAAACACAGCGCGGGCAGCGACGATCGGACGATCCGCCCTTGTAATAGTGGCGGGAAATATTATTAGGGTATTTGACTAGTTTTAGAAAACTCTCTCACGTTATTTACTTATATTTATAGAGTACATATAAAGGATATTCATCATTATGTTGTGTATTTCGGTAAAAGAATCAAATCAAAAACTCTATTTTCAAGTTGCCGCGAAAAACGTATCTCTGGACAATATGGCGTCTCACTGGTGTTCGACGTCATACGACTGTCATTAAAACGTCAAACCATACAATCAATTGTCACTTTAACTGGAAGTTTACTTGCGTGTCACGTCATTTTAGGCTCCACCAATCCCAAGCGTTTTGGGTCACGTGACAATAGACAAGAAAACTATTATCTTTATCGTGGGTTTTTAGTAAAATTATGAATATTTTTTCTGTAAAAATAGTAAAAACTCCTGGCAATATTCATTCTAAATACAGATGCTAACAATTGGCACTTTATTTTTAATACTGTCAAATACCCTATTGTGCTGTAGCTGTACAAAATAGCATTCGAAGGAAGCTCTACAAAAATGCTCAGATTTGTTTAAAGCCTGAGAAAAACATGATAGCTTTTATACTTTTTTATATAACTATTCAGCTCTTTCGTTTTATTGTACACTAGCTTTTGCCCGCGACTTCGTCCGCGTTTTCGTCGTTTTTCGTAAAAAAGTAGCATATGTCCTTCCTCAGGGTTCCGTGGTTTTGATGTGACAGACAGATTAACTTCGTATTTTAGTAGGGAAATATAATATGTCAATCCACAATACTGTTAGAAATATCGCAATAAGGAACCGCAGAATATTATTATTATCACTGTGCCCCGAGATCATCAGCATGTAACTCCTTGTATGTTATTATGTTAATGTATTGGGAATATTGTTTAGATCGCTTTCACATGAGGCTTAAGTACATATAGAATGAAAATACTTCAGCGCAAAGCTTCCGGGTAAAGTACGTTAAAAGTTGACCCGTCCGGCACGTCAACATAAAAAATTCTAGGACTACTAACCCGGGCAAGAGCGACATAACTGACCATGTGAAAAACAACTGACACCGAGATCTACTCCAGCATTACGAAAAGTCTGCCCTTGAGCCTTATTTATTGTCATTGCATAACACACCGATACTGGGAATTGCGTTCTTTTAAATTAGAATGGAAAATTATTTGGTATCATGGGAATTCTGAGAGTAAAGATGGTTTCTCCTGCACCGCAACCTATTGAAATTTGAACCTCGATTACATTTTGTTGCAACTGGGTTACTTTAAGCCGAGTTCCATTGCAAAGTTGTGGTGGTCTTAAATTTCGGAGCAGAATAATCGGAATGCCAATTTTTAAACAAATTTCATGAGAAGGAAGTACGGGCATATTTAAAGAATTTAAAAATTCTATCGGGTAATTAGTGGCTTCTTGTTCATCGGCCATTCTATTTATTGAACTATAAACTTTGCTTTCCCCCTGGATATTCGACAGTATTTTATTATTAATCTCAGATGCCTGGTCATTGCGAAGAGTTAAAATGGACCTTTCGCGTAGCCAAGAATTGTCCTTATTTAATATATATTTGTTACGTCACTGTAAACTGACGATGTAAGATGTTGTTGGGATTGCACTATACAACATAACTCAGGCGTCAGAATAAGTTTTCCTTGGTGTAGCAGTGGATAGGTATCTTTGGTGAAGGTATTTTCTTTAATAATATATCAGAAAATTCACGATCATCCGGGTTATCTACAGTTCTCACTCGCATGTTTATAGTCAAATGCACCGATGTATATCACGCCACAAATAAGAGCTTTTCAGGCAAGCCTTAACCTTATCAGCTCGGGTTCCCCGTGGTATTACCGGTAAGGTTTGTCGGAAATCACCACAAAATAAAACTGTGATACCGCCCATTGCTCGATTATTTTGTCTTATATCCCTTTAAGTTCTGTCTACCGCTTCTACTCCTTTTCGATGGGCCATCGTACATTCATCCCATATGATTAAATTACACTTTGAACGAATATTTAAACACTACCAAAACAACTAATACGTGGTCCTAACTTTAGCTACCTAACACTTAAAATCTAAGTGACTATTTAAACTAAAATATTCTTATAGAATTATAACCAGAAATATATACAACTCACAACAAAAAAGAAATGAAAATAAAGCTAAAACGCCTGTGCAATACTATCTACCTATACCTACTTCACTTAAAAATAAATACTTATAACTATTTTAATTAATAAAAGTACCTACGCTTAATAATTTTTAATTTGAACGAATATTTCAACAGTACCAAAACAACTAATACCTATTTTACAAAATAACAACAAAAGAAATTCAAATATAATATTTAAAGACTAAAAGTCGCGCTGATAAGCACGGTTTCTCAATATTTCTCAATTATTGTCTGTCAATAAGGTCGAACGCTCTGAACTCATCAACAGCCAAATATTGAAGCTCGCTCGCTCTCTTTTTTTTATTTTTTTGTTTCTTGCCAGACGGGGGAGCAGGTGAGAAATCCTCATGGATACCCTACAGCCGGCTGCAAGGTTATGTCAGACTCGTACTGACTAAAAAACACCCGTAGGGGCTGCCTCTGGCCGGGAAGGCCTCTAAGGCTTCATCGGAAGCGATCGTCCCCCAGGGGGGGGGGGGGGGGAGCGACGCAGAAAACAGATTTAGACAGCTCGCTCTCGGACCTCCCGCCTTTTACACAAAAATAATCCTTATAGCATGATTCAGTATTCACGTGCGACGGCGCGTTCGACATTATTTCATGTATAAGTTTGGTGTTTCTATACCGATTTCTATGTTTTGTTTTTATTGAAAAGGTAATAATGTTAACTTTTTTAAATTAGGGATAAGTCAGAGTATTATAAACGTAAGAGTAAACAAATATGATCAGAATGCTCCGAACTGCTAAGCTATCGGGAGTTACACGTGTTATTGTGAGTCAACCATAAAAGATAGACATATGCTGTTGCGGTATATTTTTTAGACAATTTTATGTAGAATATTTTCGTCATACATGATTTCTATGTAACGTTAACCATTAAGGCTGCACACGCGACGGAAGCTTAAAAAATATAGTAATTTCTCCCGTTTTCCCAACATTTCCCTTCACTACTCTGCTCCTATTGATTGTAGCGTGATGAAAAGTATACTATAACCTGCCCAGGAGTATGAAGAATAATTGTACCAAGTTTCGTTAAAATCCGTCGAGTAGTTTTTGTTTCTATAAGGAACAAACACACAGACAGACAGACAAAAAATTTACTGATTGCATTTTTGGCATCAGTATCGATCACTAATCACCCCTTGATAGTTTTTTTAAAAATATATTTCATGTACAGAATTGACATCTCTACAGATTTATTATAAGTATAGATAGGAAGAAACAGATCATTTAGTTTTTACTAACTAACCTACCCAACTACAGCCAATTATGACCTCAACTTGTCTCTACCCAGGACTGGGGTCCCGGGCTATAAACCCGCGTTCTTCCTATTTGTGAATATGTTTGCAATTATTCAATTGTGGTTTCATTTTACAGGAAGTCCAATCTCTAAGCTATCGCTATATGGAAAAGTTTATAACGCAACTTCATTCGAAACTTTTTGTCTGAAAAATCTCGGCATTTTTTTTAATTTTTTTTCTATGCCGGTTACGATAAAAAAATTAACTGATATTTTTATTGTATTTTTTCTGTAATATATACTGATATTTTTTATTAACAGACAATTCTTTCTGCATTGTTAAATTTAAGTAGTTATGTTACGTGCAATCCAATTTTTATTCACAAAAATATTAAGGTAGATTATTAACCAGGGCAGTGTTAAATAGGGTATTTGACAGGTTTTGGAAAACGATCTCACGTTACTAACTTATGTTTATGGAGTCCATAAAAAGGATGGATATTCACCATTCTCTTGTGTATTTCAGTAAAAATAACTAAATCAAAAACTCAAATTTCAAGTTGCCGGGAAAACGTTTCTCTGGGCAATATGGCGTCTCATTGATGTGTGACGTTACACGACTGTCGTTAAAACGTCAAACGATACAATGTAATGTCAGTTTAACCGGAAGTTTACTAGTGTGTGACGTCATTTTAGTTGGAAGTTTTTAGTCCAGGCGTTTTCAACCACATGACAATAGATATGCAAACTATTATCTTTTTCGTGGGTTTTTAGTTAAATTATGAATATTTTTTCTGTAATAATAGTAAAAACCCCTGCTTATATTCATTCTAAATACAGATGCTAACATTTAGCACTTTATTTTTAATACTGTCAAATACCCTATTTCGGATACTAAAGATTTTCCATCTAGTAATGTCTTTCCTTCAGTTAAAACTTAGAACCTTAAAGGGTTTTTAATACAAAAAAAAGTTGTGCATGGATCAATGTTTTTTCATTACAAAAATCCTTGACATCATGAAACAAGAACTGTGATAAATAAGGAAAACCGATTCAATGGTTTGTAAAAACGATGCACTAAGACCACAGTACGCAGATTTAGATGTAATGAAAAACTAAACTTATCACTTTATTTTGTATCATTAAATAACCCGAGAGTGAGTTAGCTATTAGAGTTGAGTACAAAGTAAATCGATTTTTTATGCAATCATGACCTTTGCCATTTCTTAGGAAACAGGGTTGTCGCGATTCTACGTATCTTTCAGTCAAATAAAGTTTTTTTCTAGAGGTGTATATTATAATATGACTTACCTATTAAATAAAAAAAACGAGGGTGTTTATGACCACACGACTGAAGTAAAACTTCTTTAGCTTCTTTAGCTACATCTGTATGTATATATATATATGTGTGTACAATATATACATGTATGTACATAAACATATTTCATTTACTAGCTATAAGAGAAAGAGAGAAAGAGAATGTGCACTGCTTCCTCTTGCTTATATCCCCACTCAATTCCCGTTCGCCTCTCCCGAACACACTTTTCGCAATGCGTAACGCTTTCGCCAGCTTACCCCCCAAGTCAAGCGTGCGTAAAGAAGTTTTACTTCAAAAAACCAAAAGTATTGAGATTTCACTACAAAAACACCATCACAACAAGATAGAAAGATTTGTAGGGAATATAATTATATGGGAAGTATTGTAACGGTGCAGCGTAGCCGCAACCGTTCTCTTCGTTTAAGTATTTCCTCCATATTCGACCTTCTTGGCCACCACTATAATATTAAAATGTTCATTTTTGGTTTTTATTTACCTCGAGATCCCGTCAAGGCTGTCAAAAAATAATTTTATTATCAGTCCAGCAGAAACCTCGTAAAACATAGAACTATTATGTGATACCTTTTATAATTTATTCGATTTCAACCCAATATGGGGTAAGTAAAATTGTGTTTAATAAGCTTCAGCATAAGAGCGGGAGCACACGATGCGTTGCGGCGGCGCGGCGGTACGGGCGGCCGGAGCGGTGTCGCTGCGGCGTCTTACATAGAAATATCTGTGGCATGTCACATGATACGCTCCGACGCCGCACCGGACTTGCAACCACCGAGACGAGGCGGGAAGGGGTGAATGCGTTGCGACGTCGGAGCGGCACCGCTCAGTTGTCTAAAGAGAATGTATGTTGCCCGCGACGCCGCTGCGACGTAACAACGTTGCGGCGCCGCACCACTCGTGTGCCCACCGATGCGGCGAATTCTTAGCGGTGCGGCGCCGCAACGCTTCGTGTGCTCGCGCACTTAGTGTTTTATCTACTGGTGTACATATAACCTTATATGTATTTTGTTAAAGTTATATATTTACACTATAAAATAAATACTTATTTTTGCTTATTGTTGGCGAATTATTTAAACGAACCCTCTCTACGAACGGAAACCGTCGCTGTAGGCATCCATCCATCTAATCGCGGCATATAATATTCAGTTTATGTTTTTGAAGTTTTTTTGTACTGAGTTTTATTTTTCTGTTTACCACCTTTATTTAAATGTGCTGTTATTTATCGCCCTATTCCTTTAGTATCCTCATTCGCTGGATCAGTTCATCACGTGCCTTCCTAAACAAAAAGCAGCTCAAGATAGTAAAGTTCTCAACTCGGCCGGTATGTTATATTTTTTATGTATGTAACGTATTTTTTTTTGTTCGATGCGGAATAGTTGCCATTTGGTCCCATAAAACTTGGTTTCAGTCAGCTTGACTCCGTAGTTTTTATTTTATGAGCATTTTGTTAACTTGGACCGTGAGCTCTATTTCTGAATCACTCGCCTTGCATCAAACGCTCGACTTATACTAATTTTGATTCCACTCTATTGAATGATTTTTTTCTCAAGCTTTTTAAAATACAGATATGATGACAATTTGTTGCGGCGTTTTGATATTTTCTAACAAAAAGGCAAAAGATTAAAAAACTAGTTACTGAGAATGAGAATTACATGTTTATTTTCTACAGCGGTAATGACTGAAATATATTTATCCGTAAAATTAATATAACTAAATATTTTTTATTAAACTGGTAACAGTGTAGATGAACGATTCAAAAATTCGAAAAATCAGTATCATGCGACTTGAAGTCGAAAGTGACAGTTGCATTTGACGGTACTATGTCAGGCGAGCGAATCAAAAATAGAGCTGCATGTCATTTTCACGATACTTTTTGTACGGCTGTTTTTATACCTTTTTAATGTACCTATAGGACCATTTATTTATTTATTAAACTTTAATGGATGAAATAAAAAATATTTATTAACAAATCATGTTAGTACAAAGATCGACTTCAAAAACGAAAATGGAACAAAAAAGTGAAAAAATAATATTTTGAAAATGAAACTACAAAGCGAAAATAGTATATTTTTATTTATTTTTGCTTATAAACGGAACCAGATTATCCTTCCCATTTGCTAGAATTTAATTATTGAAACGACTCGCTAGCATAGATATACATTGCGGGTATATTGGAATGAAGTTCCTTATCGCAAGGTACTGTAACGTCCGTTACTTTACAGCCTTTGGGTAAAGTCTTTGTTTATGTAATGCCATGATTTGTAATATTTGAAATTAGGAATCCTCTGTCGTTTTGATAGAAGATTCCAAGACTTTAGGCACCAAACCATGCGTGCATGCATTTATTATATACGCCTGATTTAAAATATAAAAAATATCAAATAAAAGTTATTTCAATTATAAAGTTACGCCCCCAGGATCTACCCCTTCAGGGTAGATCGCCGCAGTACCGACTTGGCAGAAGGGGGCTAGGCGAAATAAAGTATAATTTCCGTCACGAGCGTCATCTGTTTCAAGCTTATGTTTACTTTTTAATTTCGTTCCGACCCAGTGCTCCACGATCTACGACACAGACGCACACGTTTTTCTCTCTGTTCGCAGTGGCACAGCCCTATAGCGTCGGACGGGCAGAGTAGGTCCCTCCACGCCTAATTGTGGAAGCTAATGAGGAAGTGCGCGGTTGTAGAATACCTACCCACTGTACCACCAGTATAGGGGCTTTGTGGTCATTGTTGATTAACTGATACAATGCATGGAAATCAAAGTCAACCTTGTGTGTAGTATTTAGTGCGCAGAATCTGAAAATAACAATGATACTGTTGGTAGATCATCATCATTAGCCTATTAATGTCCCCACTGCTGTGGCACAGGCCTTCCTTATGGATGGAATAGGGAGAATGGGCCATGACTCACCACGCCGCCCCAATGCGGATTGGCGGGTGCTAACGAAGATTATATCGTTGTATGCGTAATCCTGGAGGAGCTCGATGGCGCAAGTGGTTAGCGCGTTCGGCTGCGATCTTTGAACTTAAGCAACTTTCGCAGTGGTTGGTCATTGGATGGGTGACCAAAAGTTTACTATCTCGAGCTCCTCCGTGCTTCGGAAGGCACGTTAAGCCTTTGGTCCCGGCTGCATCTGCAGTCGTTAGCACCCACCAACCCGCACTGGGCCCTCGTGGTGGGTCATGGCCCAATCTCCCTAATCCATCCATAGGGAAGGCCTGTGCCCCAGCAGTGGGTACATTAATAGGCTGATGATGATGATGATCATATTTTTTAAAAAGCATGTTAAGCCGTTGGAATCTCCTACGTCTGCAGTCGTTAGCATCCACGCGCTGTGGCTGTGGGACATGGGCGTTTTCCTCTTTTTAATCTATAAGAAGGGCTTGTTGCCAAGCTACGTTAACTTATGATAGTTACGGCGATATCATCATCATCAGCCTTTAACATCCCCACTGCATGAATAAGGGGATTGGGCCATTATCTACCACGCTGCCAAGTGCGGATTGGTGGATGGCAACGACTGCAGATGCGGCCAGGATCAACGGCTTAACTTGCCTTCCGAAGCACGAAGGAGCTACAGATACTAATTTAATTTAATATAGTTCTCGATAACCTATCCAATGACCGACCATTGCGAAAGTTGCTTAACTTCCAAAATCGCAGACCTAACACACGCCATCGAGCTCCTCAACGATGATATACTTAATGCTAATAAGTGAGCATATGAATAACTTAAGCTAATTGCTTTTACATTACCGCTTTGTTCGGCCGTGATTGGAATATATTTATATACAAAAAAAACATTAATTGGCTTATATCTAGCGTTCTTAATAAATAAAGCCCAATAGCATAAGTAATTATGATTTCACGGTCTCCGCTGATTCAACTGATATTACATAAAAATAGTTAAAATGCATTCAATTGTAACAAGCGTTAACCTTAGCCGGGTAAACTGTTACTTTATTTTTTGTCACATCAAGGATTTTGTCTGCAGTTAAATAAGTGGTTTTAAATTTATAAAAATAATTGGTTTTGTTAGATATATATTTTTTTAACAGTCATTCCAATTAGCCTAGCACCAAGGTAAGCACTGTAAGGCTTGTGTTATGGGATACTAGGGTAACGGATAGAATACATATACTGTACATATATATATATATAAAACATCCATGACTGGAGTACAAACGCACGTATTCTCACACAAACATCTGCCCCCACCGGGATTCGAACCCGGGACCTGAAGTCGGCGACACCATGAAACCACTCGGCCACGGAGGTCGTCAAATAGCTCTGAACCACGAAAGAAGTCCAACTAATAAAAAAGGCCTCAAACTTAAACTCTTAGCAAGCTGAAAATCGCTAACGGAAATTGTATAACTACCGCGCCTACTAGCTACTCCTTGTTGAAGCCAACGATAATCGTTGGTTGAAGCACATAACCCCTTATGAATAAACGAAGAATAAGCTTAGATTAGTTACTCCATATTTTGTCTCTGTTGAATTACAAATAATATTTCATCATCATAAATAAATAAATATTTCCAACACACTCACCAATTAGCCTAGCCCCAAAGTAAGCACTATAAGGCTTGTATTATGGGATACTGGGGTAACGGATAGAATACATATACTGTACATACATAAGTATATTTACATAGAAATACATATTAAACATCCATGACTGGAGTACAAATGCACGTATTTATAACACAAACATCTACCCCCACCGGGATTCGAACCCGGGACCTGAAGTCGGCGACACCATGAAACCCGGCGAACAAACCACTCGGCCACGGAGGTCGTCAAATAGCTCTGAACCACGAAAGAAGTCCAACTAATAACAATTATGGGTAAAGGCTTTAAACTTAAACTCTTAGCAAGCTGAAAATCGCTAACCAAAATCGTATAACTACCGAGCCTACGAGCTACTCTTTGTTGAAGCCAACGATAATCGTTGGTTGAAGCACATAACCTCTTATGAATAAACGAAGAATAAGCTTGGATTAGTTACTCCATGTTTTGTCTCTGTTGAATTACAAATGGTATTTCATCATCATCATCAGCCTAGTAATGTCCCCACTGCTGGGGCACAGGCCTTCCTTATGGATGGAATATGGAGATTGGGCCATGACTCACCACGCGGGCCCCGTGCGGAATGGCGGGTGCTAACGACTGCAGATGCCGGGACCAACGGCTTAACGTGCCTTCCGAAGCACGGAGGAACTCGAGATAGAGGATTTTTGGTCACCCATCCAATGGCAGACTACTGCGGAAGTTGCTTAGTTTCAACGATCGGAGCCGAACGCGCTAAACACTTACGCCATCGAGCTCCTTAAACTAACGTAATTAGTCTAAGCTTATTCGTCGTTTATTAATAAGGGGGGAGGGGGGGGGGGGGGTAAGAAATCATAGGTACAAATGCTGGTATACATCATGTAAACATTTGTCCCACCGGCTTAAAGCCCGGGACCACTGAGTAAGCGACAACTTGAAAATAAATAAATAAATATTTCCAACACACACCAATTACCCTAGCCCCAAAGTAAGCACTGTAAGGCTTGTGTTTTGGGATGCTAGGGTAACGGATAGGATACATATACTATTATATAGAAATACATATTAAAAATCCATGACTGGAGTTCGAATACTCATATTCATCACACAAACATCTGACCCCACCGGGATTCGAACCCGGGACTTCTCGAGTCGGCGACACCATGAAACCCGGCATACAAACCATTCGGCCACGGAGGTCGTCATCATCAAGAGCTAATTTAGTGAACAAACCAATAGAATTACGAGAATGGTTTTGCCCAATTCATAAAATGTAAATCAAAGTTAAACAAAACGAAATAATTTTATTTGCCTTCGTGGCAAAGCTGTCGTTGATCTTACGATGACAAATATTTTTTAACGAGAAAAACAATACTTACAAGCAGGAAAGTACCCATTCCTAGTACTAGGTACCGTAACCGTTTAATAAATTATTTTATCATTATTAACTTCCGCGAGATCACAATCACGTTACAAATTATCATAAATAAATATGAAAAAAGAGTTTAATCATTAAGTTTGACGTCATTTTCAACTGGCAGCCAGACGTTGGGAAAATGCTTAGCGTAATGTTAAGTAAATATTCTAATATGGTAAGTTTAATTTGTCACCTAATGAATCCGCGCGTATGTTGTGTGTGTTAGTTAATCTAGTATAGTTTATTCATGAGTTTTAAAGCGGACCTTCTTGACCGCACACACAATCAAAAACTTTTCTTTTCCTTTTTCTGTGTCCTAGACCTTGCTTGTCAAAAAGACGTGTATATGAAAATAACTTTAAAAGTTTTTAAAAAGCGCACGCAATTTAATAGGGATGATGACTATTTTTTTTTCTTCGTTTATCAGGTAGATTATCAAAAAGTATTGGACACGTATTTTCTCTTTTTTCACATAATATAAACATTGCAGAGATATATTGATTTGAAAAGTCGCATGACGTCACGTTTTGATACAATTTTTACTTAAAAGTGACGTCACGAGCCCCTACCCCCAAACTTTGACGCGCTATAACTTTGACATTTTTTGGTTGATTGCCCAAAGAAAAAATACGTGTCCATTATTTTTGATCATCTAACTGACGGAATAAATAGAATTTAGTTTACTGTACCCCGTCATCACCCCTATTATCACAGTATAGTTTCTTCGTGAAATAGTGGTATGCTACACCGATTTTCAAGGTGCCACAGAGTCCTAGCAGAATTCGAAACCAGGGGATTTGAATTCATTGTTACCTTTATCTTGACAATTCTTCGCGAGTATGAGGTACAGTGGTAGAATATAAACGAGATTTGGACAGAATATTCTTTTATTACCTGTCGATTTATTCAATTATAGATAATAAGAGGCGATGACAGAAGCAAAATGTAGTGTTACCAGGACTTGCATCTAACTCAGTTTTAAATTATAAAAACATTGCCAGATTTAGAGTGTATCTACCAAATGATTTTAACAGCAACATTAATTCCATACAGCCAATATCAATGAAGGTTGGCTTTCGTTGGTAGTGCCTCCATCGTATTCTTATAGAAGCAAGAGTAAGTTGGTATATCAAAAAAAAAAATGCTTGTGTTTGAATTGCTCCAACCATTCCAACGACGATAGACGATACTTCTATTAAATGTAAAAGCTGTATTTAAAGTTGATTACTTAAGGAAGAATAATCAGACTATTTAAGCACATTTGAATGGCAAAACGGCGTGGTCATGATTTCCCCATTGTTTTTGCTTTGTAATTGTTTGCAGTGTCCTACAGATAAATTAACTTTAATTTTAAGAAAATATTTTGTGGTTGATATAGGTGGTTATGGGTAGTCATGCACTCTTAAAAGTCTCTTCGGTGGTATCGTGTGAGACGGGTCGTTACGTTCCCTAAAATTTGGTTGAGCGAATCGATGGCTGGTTCATGCGTCATGCTCGTGAACGGGTGTTGCCAGCGGATGTGAGTCTGCCCTAACTACTTTGATATGATGTAAATGTCTAGTTACACCTAGTATAAATAACACTATTTGTATTTATACTGTATGACACAACAATCATATGCAGGTGAACAATTAATGTATAATTTCATATTATGTAATGAAAGGTGACTTCATGAATCATCTCTGAAGTCATTTTTCTACTTGACGACTCTGTAAATAATGAAACAGGGAGAAAAAAGAGCCCTTGCTGAGTTTCTTGCCGGTTCTTCTCAGTACAAGGTTTCCCGCCGTAGATTTACAAACCGATGGCGTAGCTTCTAGACATTCATGTATGCTTGTAACAGCCTAAAATGAATTAATGATTTTGATTGATTGAAACATAGAAGACTGCGGCCAAATAGGTATATACCACTATTTTGGAATTTTGTGTTCCTAGCGCACGGGCCCAGTGCGGATTGGTGGACCAACACGCGGATTTTCCGTCAATCATTTTTTGTGTAACTTTAATCCTTTACGCAGCGCAGGCAACGGAATCTCCCAAATGGAATATTTTACAACATTTTACATCTATACTCCGCTCATACTGGTCGGTAACATAATATAGCCTGACGCCTTCCTCAACAAATGCACAATAAACAAAAAAAAAATGGATGCGTGTAACTTATGTACGCGCGTGAGAAGTTATACTTCTTTAGCATCATTAAAAATATTTTTTAATTGCATGCAAATAATTAATAATTACAATAAAATAATAAAAGTACTGGAAAAGGATAGTTAACACAGTCAATTAAGTTCAGTTTTAATTTGACAAATTAAATAAATATTCAATTAAAATCACTACTGAATTTAAGTTATTAGTCCATATGTAATTAGCACTTGTAAGTAACTAAAACACGTTGTGTCTATATAGAAACTAGAAACATGTGGATAAATATTATAAATATGAAAACAGTGATCAGAGGCGACGAGCGTGCCAACATTGTTTTTGACAACGCGATCATCTTATGGAGCTCCGTGGATCGTCCAAAGTACCTTTCGAACAGATGTCTAATAATGGTGGATTATTAACCACTAAGTGGTTAATAATCCACCATTATTAGACACTAACATTCATAACGCGCCCGCGGCCAACTTCATGCTGTTACTTTTGGGTTACAGTGATGCGCGCGCATCTAAAAATTTCACTCTCATCATTTTTTCATAACGCGCCTAAAGAAGTATAACTTCAAAAATATTTTTTCAAATCGGACCAATTGGTTCCTGAGATTTGCGCGTTCAACCAATAAAATGGTACATTCGGTACAACGGGTCCTAAACTACGCAACAAAATTTTCACTATCAGTTAAATAAAATTTCCTTGAAGGTTTATAATTAGATAAAGGAATTAATTGTGTATAATACAAGCCTGACAACAAAAACTATCGTCTACTCTACAGTTTTACACCGAAGCGAAGCGAGGGCGGGCCACTAGTCATATGTAAATCGAGCAATTAAATGCTTAAAATTAAAAATATACTAAACAGCGGTATAGATAAAAGAAGCTCACTTCTTTCAATGATATATATTTCACTATGAAAAGGGTCGAAAAAAGGCGAAAAGCGGTGACACTGCGGCAAATTAAGACTGTAATGGCCTTTTCATTAACAAGAAACTTTTTATCCATTCTACGAAGGATTCATTACCATATTGTACAAGACAAGAATTAACACGAGGTCAAGAGGTGCAAGAGTTCGCAAATATCAAGTAGCCTAAGGGGACGCTTTTAATTGGTATTTATTTATATTGTTATGTATTCCTAGTAGAAATAGAATAGTAATACGTATTTTGTGAACATTTAGCACACAGTGGCCGCACACGGGCCACCGACCACAACCACGAAACTCCGCCACCGGCATATTTCTTGTAGTTTTCATACATTTTATACGGACTCGCCACTCACGGTACGCCGGTGGCCGCCACACGCTTCAAATCGTCGTTGCTCGCTTCTTGTGGTCCGCAACCGCCACTTAATGCGCCTATACTAAACGCCGCCACACGTCACTCGCGCGATTCCCCACCCCTCTCTGCCTTACCTTAGTCGGCCGCTGTCGCGCGCTTCAGCCACTTTAGTAGCCGCTTCTAGCTTCGTGGCGGGGTTTGTGGCTGTGGCGTGTGTTTCTTGAGATGCAGCCTGCTGAGCTGACAAACGGAGACTTGGGTCAGAAACTCTTTCTCGGAAATCAGTTGGGCATGTACTAGCGGTGTTTCATTATGCTTTTGGAGTTTTCATATCGCTCTTTTGGAACAACGAAGAAAAAGTTTCATAGATTGAGCAAGACTTCTTGTTCCCAGCACCAAAATATACTGCCGTGGCCTACTTCTTTTAAATAAGGATAGAACTAAAAGCGTTTCGTTGCTCTTAGCTAATAATACTACAAGATTGTCCTTTGTGGACGCGAGTATATTATATCCGGCTGTTTTATTTTATTTATATTGTCCCGAACTCTTTATAGTAAAGGATGGGTGACGTCGGGAGCGAAAGGAGTTTTGCTTCGATCATTATAGTGACATCTAATTGAGGTTTGTCAACCAATGGGGCCTCTTATTTATAATACAACAGTTTTATACGTATTTATTGAAAAACAATTTTAAAAGCTTCTTATGTCTCTCTATTTAGTTACGAAAATGTTGGTTTAATTTGTATATCGTTAATATGAGTATAATTGTATATCGTAATAAGAGTCATTGAGCAACGCGAATGCGTTTAGTTGGTGAGTAAAGATCTAGGTTTCCACAGGGAATAGGATTGTATTCGTACCAACAGAACAGAAGCGACACAATTTTGTGGCTATCATCGCGACTGGACTACACTAAGGCCCATATTGTAGAAAGATTCTCAGTACTTGATCTAGTCTTGAGCATAGTTAGAAAGGGATGTCGCTATATATAGCGCATAGCGATATCCCTTTCTAACTGTACTCAAGTAAAGATCAACACTTAGTTGTCATTCTGTAATACGGGCCTTAGACTTAAAAAGAAGATTGATTAACATCAATTGGCAAACAAAGAATTCTATTACCGAATAGTATGACAGAGAATCTACTTCTTAGTCGAGTTGATATCAATACTTTATTAGCCACAGTAGGTGGCAATGTAGCAGTGCTCCCCTATCCTGACTAAAGGAAGATGGAGTGCTTATCAAATCAGATAATTATTGACATAATTATTTATGATTATTGCTATCAAAATTGTTATTGTGTGTTCTCATAGTTTTAATCTGTCATCTGCTTCAATATTATTTTGCGTATTATTTTAGAATAGTGTAAATAAACCCATTGCGTCCAAAATTCTAGCCTTCATTTTCCATCCCACTAGCTCTCCGCTTCACTTGCGATACATAAATATGACCCATTACCCTACCCCGTTGAGCCCTGGAACCTTATTAAATGTTACCTTATTGTGTGTGACTGTCTCCTGTAAGGCGTAGGATGCTTCCCCAGGCGGACGCTCCAATTTCTGCGGAAAATCAGCTATGCCCTATCTGTCTTAAAGTAATGCTATAGGTACATGGCATTTTATAGTCTAGTCGAGAATTTCATTCGATTTAGTGCAAAAATTTAATTGTCCTCGCCTATCTATTTTCCGACCCATTTAAAGGCGATAAATATAAAGAAAAAGTACACTTAAACCTATAGTGGTTGTGAATGGCGTTGTGTAGTTTGTGCTAGGACGAACGATTTAAGCGGTTCCACAAGGACTATATATAAATTGGTTGGCGGCAGTTGCACAGGCAGTGCGCGCTGTAGCCTTAGTGCGGCAATATTGCATTAAAAAAAATTACACAGCAATTGTCATTTGATTCGCGAGTGCGCGGCAAAAGTTTTGGTGCACGGTTGAATATATTTGACATCTTTGTGCTTGTGCTTCTTCATCTGTGAAGATTTTCGGAATTCGAATCGTGAGTCCCTTTTTTTAATTGTATAAAACGTTTCTTTTCTTTTTTTCTAAATAGGTTGAGGTTTATTTATATGAAATGAAATAATATTTATTTGGAATAACAAATGGTTTTGTTTTTATCTTGAATTGTTCATTATATTTATCTTAACTTTTAGGTACGCACACACCTGTAAAAAAATAAGAGTATTTCCATATTTTTTTGACGATCCTTATTTATCATGTAGGTGGTACGATACATGAAACAGTTAAAATATATTCTTAATATAAAATTGATTTGATTTTACATTTAAGATATTATTTAAATCACAATACACTACGTTTCAGCTTAGCGCTTTTTATTATTATATACTTTCAAAACTGAAGCATTTTACAGTCTTCAAAAAATATGATAATTTAATCATAAAAGATTTTTTTAATATTGCACTTAGGTGGTGATGTAAATATTCATTCAAAACAATGATTTCTTAATATATTATAAGTACTTCGCTTTCACCTTGCACTCATAAACCTTATAGACCAGTGATCTTCTTCACTGTAAGATAAATAATCAAAACAATAAATCAATAATTTAATAAACATACTATTATAATGTGTAATTGTCTTGATAAAGTTGTATAAAAAGATGATTGATGTTTGTTTTGATGATGGTCACATGTGATTGATTCAGAAAAATCAATTTCACTTACAATATTCATACTCCATGGGTACCATAAAAAAGTACATTCTAAATTTCCTTTGATCTAAACTCGCGCCTTAAAAGTCTATACATTGTAGAAACCTCTTTGCAGAGTCTACAAAGCGGCTGCGCCTATTTTTCCTTTAGCCACAATTACATTATATTCCTATATTCACGTAAATATAAGAAATAGGTATTGTAATTTCTATTTCATATATTATAACTGTTTAGGGCTTTGTAAATCTCATTTTGTGTATTATATTTGAAACGTTAATCTGTGCTAGGCTTTTATATGTACAAGAAATACTTAACAGAAAATTTTCTTAAGATTTTAAACATGTTCAAGTCATGAGAACATGAAAACGAACATGTAAAGAAAATTTTACTAGAAAAAAATCCACTCGGTCCTGGTCCAGAGTGTTTTTTTTTTCTCGTAATATTTTCTTTAGATATAAACATGCAGCAGTTAAATGCTTAACATAACAATATAATAATATGATCATGTCGTAAACAGAATTACATTTGTTAAGTTCATAATATTATTAAACCTTGTATTGCTTTGCATCAATCAGTCAGTTTTAATTTAGGTTTTCTTATGCTTTTCATTCACACATCAGTTACAATAATGTTTAACAGAAGAGACCTATTAATGATGCAAAGTCGACAGCAAAAAAAAAAAAATAGTATACAGCGAAGCGAAGCGAACGTAGCAATATGCACGGATGCGAGTTCTTTGTAAACATCACAAGTGAACGTGTAATAGGGGTGATGACGGGGTAAACGAAATTATATTTGGTCCGTCAGTTAGATGATCAAAAAATAATGGACACGTATTTTTTCTTTGGGCAATCGTTTAAAAAAATGACAAAGTTATAGCGCGTCTAAGTTTGGGAGTAGAGGCTCGTGACGTCACTTTTAAGTGAAAATTGTGCCAAAACGTGACGTCATGCGACTTTTCAAATCAATATATCTCTGCAATGTTTATATTATGTGAAAAAAGAAAAAATACGTGTCCAATACTTTTTGATAATCTACCTGATAAACGAAGAAAAAAAATAGTCATCATCCCTATTGTTTCTTAGGTTTTCAAGCAAATCACTCATTAAATAAAACTAGTTTTCTATAGCTTCTGACGATGCAGACCTGAAAAGGCTGCGAAACGTCAATAAATAAATTTATAAATTTCGTGCCCGTTAAAACTAGTTTTATATTAAACGTGTAATTGATTAATTTTTATGTAGAATATTTCGACATTGGCACTACCTATTCCTTTCTCTTAATTTAAAATAGATCACCACCTACCTAGATTGTACTTTTCTTAAATGATTAATTAAGCAATCGTGTTTTTCATGTTCGCACTTTTATAGCTTAATTTGACTTGACATTGTTAATTTAGAATGTATTTGAGTTTATTTAAAGATTAATTTTACTCATGTGCATTTTTTTAATATCAATTTTAGTAAAATTACATTACATTAGTTTAATATCAATTTTAGTAAAATTATTTATTGTACTGCATTTTAAAAAAAAGGTCTTATTATCTTGTATTATGTATCATATTATTTTGTTTAAAATCAATTAACGGATTTTTTAAGGGTTAAAATATTCTTTTTTTATTTATACCGTTACAGAAGTCAGTTCCATCAACCAAACTACTTTGATGATATCAAATATCCCAAAGAATATTTATAATTTTTTATTTACAAGGAACACTTAGTAATTTTTAAGTTAAATGCTTATTGAAGTTAGGTACTTAACTGCAGATTTCAAGGTACCTGCTTGTATCATTTGAAAAAATCGTTTGGCTTTGTATGCGCGGATGGAGGAGGCTACTGTAGCATCCGGCGTCCAGTATACGCCGTCTTTAGTAAGTAGCGGTTGGCAAACTTTTTGGCTGAACCACAGACAAATGAACTTAAGCAGTAGACATTTTTGTATGTAAAATTGCAAAACTTTTGGCGTAGTTTTCAAAATAAAACATCTTTCAGAAACCTTATCCTTAAATAACTCAGTTCATGTATTCTATTATAACGATATATTATAATACCATTTTGTAATTTTAGCTTTTATACTCTAGCAATATCGTACAGGCCCTGCCAGAATACCAGCGCTGTTACGGTGGGAATATTCCCGTCCCATTGTAACAGCATTAAGCTGAGGCAGGATCCTAATTGGCCTTTCTTCTTTCAGCATATTGTTTTTGTCTGTTTGTTTTTATTGGTTTAAAATTTCTTAATGTTACATACTTGTGTTTTAAGGCCAATAAATGATTTATCTTTCTTTCTTTCTTTCTTATCCTTAAAATAATCATTACAACTAAGAAAGAATATCACGATTTGGTGGTCTTTCAAAAGATATGTGTGTACATACAATACGGCGATTTATTTTTATTTCTTTTTATGGAAGATGGGTTGTTTTGTTCATTTATAATTTATCCTTGTCGGAGGCTGTAGTAGCGTCTGGTACGCCTGAGCGCCTCCGAGGGCTGACTTAAAAGTGTCAGGGTGAAGGCCGCACGCCGCCGGCCGTTCCAAATACGAGGCACGCAAACACAACAGTACTCAAGATTGCAGTTTTTTTTACGGATTGTTTAGTTTAGCCATGATTAAGTTTAGGTACTTGTTAAACGTCAAAGAAACTAGTCGTCTTGAACTGGTGATAGTGCCAGAGAAAGATGGAGAAAGAATGGTTGCTGATGTTTTTAGGGTTTTGGCTTTTTAATACTCTTGCAGTCATTCTGATCATCGGAGTCAAGCTCTTTTTTTCTCAGGAAAACGTGGAGCAATAAAGCTGAGATTATTACCAAATACTCAGGCTTGGCTTGCTTATTTATTTGGAAAATATGCAAGACACTATTTCCGTAATGAATATACTAGCTATTAATGTAAGTACAATTGAGTACGGATTCTGTATTCATTCTGATCATTTGAGTCAAGACCCCTTTTTCTCAGGCAAAACGTGGAGCTGAGAGTAATACCAAATACTGAGGCCTGTTATTGATAAGGAAAGTATTGAGACACGATTCCCGTGTTGAATATACTAGGTATTAATGTAAGTACAATTGAGTACGGATTCTGAATTCATTCTGATCATTTGAGTCTAGACCCCTTTTTCTCAGGCAAAACGTGGAGCTGAGATTAATACCAAATACTGAGGCCTGTTATTTTTATAAGGAAAGTATTGAGACACGATTCCCGTGATGAATATACTAGGTATTAATGTAACTACTGTTCATTACGGATTCATCCTTCACCATTTTTCTCAGAGCAATAAAGCTAAGATTATTATTATTATTATCAAATAGTGAGCCTGTTATTTATTAGGAAAATATTCGAGACATGATTGCCGTGATAAACATACTAAGTGTTAATGTAACTACAATTTAGTACGGAACCCATAGCGAGCGAGTCTGCCAAATTTTTGCATCACCTTTGCTGATATAAGACTAGAAACCAGAGTTGTGAATCATCATCAGCCTATTAAGGCCCACTGCTGGTGCACAGGCTTCCTATGGATGGAACGGTGGGTGGACCACGTCTCACCACGCGGGCCCAGTGCGAATTGTTGAAAGCTAGCTAACGAGTCCAGATGCAGATGGGCCCAACGGCTCCCTAAATTGTCTCTACATTATGGAATAATGTCCCTACATTATGAGAGTTAAGACCCACCAATCATTTAATAGTAAGTAGACTTGTTAGGTTCATTTCAGTTTTGCGACGACACAGGCCAAGGATATTGTAAATAAAATAAAAAACGCTCTATATATTACTTATCCATTGAAAGAGAGCTAAAGGTTTTCCTGTTTATATAATAATAATAAATATTTCCAACACTCACACCAATTAGCCTAGCTCCAAAGTAAGCACTGTAAGGCTTTTGTTATGGGATAATAGAATACATATACTGTACACATATAAGTATATTTATATAGAAATACATATTAAACATCCATGACTGGAGTACAAATGCTCGTATTCATCACACAAACATCTGCCCCCACCGGGATTCGAACACGGGACCTCTCGAGTCGGCTACACCATGAAAACCGGCGTACAAACCACTCGACCACGGAGGTCGTCAATATGATAATAAGACATAAGGAAAATTTATGTTGGATAAACTATTTAAAACAGTTTCCAATTTTAATAATTATGTTTTTTTATACGCAAACTGTAAAAACGAGACCCTATTACTAAGACTACACTGTCAATCTGTTTGTCATCAGGCTGTATCTCATGAATCGGGATAGCTAAACAGTTGAAATTGACACAGATTATATATTTTTGTAGAAACAGAATAATGGGACCCCCATACAATAAACGTGTTTTTTTGCTCTAAATTAATAATGGCTATAGGTAGACGCTTGAAATATTCAAGAATATTAACTTTTATAGTAGCCTGTAGCATAAAAAATAATTAAAATTAAATATTGATGAGGGCTTTCACACAACAGACGTGTGATTTGACGTTTTTTGTTCGATATTATAGAAAAGTGTCTATTGTTGTATAGATATTTGCACTTGAGTGGTTGTTTTATTACATTTTTCTAGCTCTTCACGGACTAGTTAATTATTTCTTTGAGGTATCCCCGACCTAAGATAATTTGCAGCGGAGTGAACTAGTTATGCGAGTGTCTCCGACCGTGAACTAGAGTAGCCTTGAGGAGGCATGTGTAATATGGTCAATGCCACTGGTTTGACTCGTTCTGTGTTACTTGCACTCGCGTACCTGCGCGGGAGAAAGAAGTGTGCGATAATGTTTGGATAAGTAATTTTATATAATACTAGCTGTGCCCCGCGGTGTTAGATGACATTTTCCCGCAGTAAAACGTAGCCTATGTGTTAATCCAGGGTGTCAGCTAACTCCATACCATATTTTATTTAAATCGCTCCCGCCGTTTAGACGTGAAGAAGTAACAAACATATACACTCACAAACTTTTGCCTTTATAATATTAGTGTGACTAGCTCATGCCTGCGGCTTCGTTCTCGTTAAATTCAGGATTACGTAGTTCTCAGGTAAATGGCTCGTCTGATGGAAAGCGGCTACCATAGAATGAAGACGGTTGCGATACAAGACATGTCACTCGCACCGTAGCCTACCCTTTTTTTATGACGCAGGCAAAAACTCTGTTTACAGACAACGGCGCCTTTAAGAGGCACACCGCCGAACAGATCTCACACCTGGCTCCCGCAAGCCTTACGAGCACCAGCAGTAGCTGCCCACTGAGGAGGACCCCGTACCTCTTACGGTCGCTTTACGGCATAATATCCGCTAAAAAACCCTGCGAATACCCTCTAAGCTGCTTAGCGCGAAGCCGCGGGATCCCCGTTTAGGGATTCTGCCGCGTCTTCGCACCTAGCAGCCCCCCGGCCTAGCCGGGGCTCCACGGCAGGGGTCCCGGGGTATCGCGGGGACCCCGCAGACGTGCGCAGGATGGCCCGCGCATGGGGGCTGAGTACGCGGCCTAGTGCCCACCGTACCGCCCCCCGTTCACTGCGGAGGGCTACTTGGGCGTGTCCATGTAGCTCCCTTCGCCGCCCCCCTCTTTGCAGGACAGAACTACAAGGGGGTCACGGTCCCCCCCTTGCCGTAACGGGGTCCGTCGGTGGCCGGCACAGCTAACGCCATGCCGGTCAGCGAGGGATCCCCCGGGTATGCCAAGGTACTTTAAGAGAGCTATCTCTTAAAGAGAGTATATTTTGTTTATTTTTGGCTTTTTAGTGCAGTAAATAAAAGCGTGTTTTTAGTTTTTTAAACTATTAATTTTTAATTTGACATTTGATACTTTTCCGAAGCTTCAAATCAAAAAGTCTATCAAATCTTGTTTCTCCTTAATAATCTTGGACCCTGTTTCATCCCCTTCTGTGAAATTTGGGTAACCCTTTTTAGCGGATGCCTTCTTACTTGACAAGTGGCCGGATCGGGGATCTGACGAAAACAATAAAATTGGAAAGGTAGTTAGTTGACTTTCAAAATATTGGACGAAAAATATTTTATTTTATAGTATTATAATATTAAGTCTATCTAGGACGTCCAGGTGGCAGCTTTATTGCGAAGAAATGCATTTTTTTACAATAGATGTCGCTAGGTGCGCTTAAGTGTTCTTAAACGTGATTCATGTAAGTTAACTTTTCTGAGATATAAACATTTTTAATGTATTATAAATTGTCATTTTTGTGTACGATAGCGCAATAACTAAATATTGTATTCTACCACATCAATGATAGTACTTTCATACTGATAATTAAAGGAATTCGTGCAAAATTATTCCCTAACCATTCCAAAATATCAAAAATGCACAACGTTAATATTCAAGTTTTCACTTTTGCCGGCACGCCCGGAGTGCAACCCGTCGTTTTTTTTTAATTTACGACTAATGACGATCTTTATAAACAAGCGAAAAAAATCGAGGCATATTTTGGTTATTTGTGGTACGAAACTGTTTCTTTTTGTATTAATAAAAATAATAGTGGGCGACTGTTATTGGCCTCACATGTAACTGTAAGCCAAAAATGTAAAACTTAATTGATGGCTGTTGTTATCCCAAATAAATAAATAAATGTAAAACAGCTACCTATCACTTCTCATTTGCTTCTATTTACTTCCTACAATATCCGATCAATTATCTAATTTTTCTCCAATTTGTTTACGGGGCCATCTACGGGGATATCACACTAATATTATAAAGGCGAAAGTTTGTGAGTGTGTCTGTTTGTTACTTCTTCACGTCCAAACGGCTGGAGCGATTTTAATAAAAATTGGTATGGGGTTAGCCGACACCCTGGATTAACACATAGGCTACGTTTTACTGCGGGAAAATATCCCTAATAAACCGCGGGTAACTCCGCGGGGCACAGCTATTCTAGAATAAATGGTAACTTCTTTGCGTTTTTGTATATTACAGTTCTTGTTGCTTTGAATAAAATAACATAATTAATATAAACTTAATAAGAAGCACTTAAACTTCCATTAATATGTCTTGTCATGAATGGCAGATTTGTATAGATATTTAATTTTATACAACATAATTTATTCTATGTAAGAATGATGTATGTTTCCGCGTCAATTAAATAAAAGCATTTAATGAGGTATTTAAATAGTTTAGTTATTCATCTTCGGTATTGCATAAAAATAAACGATTCGCCTAACTATAGGTCAATAGTTTAAATCACTTTATGCTGAGTGTTATTGATATTTAATAATAAAATTTGGTACTGCGACAACGACTTTTTTTTATATAATCTATCGTTAGGTTTTGAGAAATACTTTTAAGTTAATGAGTAGACAGAGGACCCTTTAAGCGCTCTCTAGTAAGCGCGTGATCACAATTTAATGGCGCGATTACACTTGGACGATAGCCCGAATACGAGTGCCAATGGAATTCGGGTAATCAACTAAGTATAAATGAACAGAGTCCAGTACGCCCATATTTGGGTAGATTTCCTTTTGTTTACCCGACACCGTCTTCCAGCCCGTCTTCCAGTGTAAATATTGCTTCGGGTGCCCGAATTCGAATAATGTCTTTCGTGCACTGGAAAATGGGCTAACGACCAAATGAAATTGCGGCATCATGGTGACAAGTGACGCTCGGCGCCCCCTGAGACTACTGCGGCCGTGTGCAGCGCACAACCTGTACAATGACACTCTGCACCATAGGTACATCGGGGCTATTCTGTAAAATTCTCATGCGCGGATCCAATGCGAATCCGCGCATCGGTAGGTTTACAGGTCTCGGTACGTAACTCTAAGACATCTTAATTTTAACTTCTGCGCAAACGGTCAGCGCTAGACAGGTGCGGTCGCAGCCTGAAATTTTGGAGGGGGTCACTCACTACACTAATAAAAAATAGGTATCTGGAATAAAATAAACATTATTCCACAAGACACTTTTTGACACAAGATTTTTCAATTTGACCTTAGATTTGGGGGGGGGGGGAGGGAGGTCATGTCCCCTGTGAGCCCCCCCTTCGGATCGCACCTGGCGCTAGAGTTTCGTGCTTAGACTGATAAAACCGCCTCTTATAAGATGGAATAACAAAAATGTATTAACTCGAACTCCTCTGTGCTTTGGAAGGTACGTTGGTCTTGAGAACATCTGCAGTCGTTAGCACCCACCAATGAGTCACCCGCGTGGTGGGTGATGGCCTATTCTCCCTATAGTATCCATGGGGAAAGCCTGTGCCCCAGAAGTGGAGACATTAATAGGTAAAATGAAAACGAAAAGGGACCAGATATTTGAGTCCGGTTTGCGTTGAAAACTTCCTCGCTACTGTAAGTCCTGTTCGAAATTTCGCACTAAAACGTGAAAAAAAAACAACTTCAAGCATACTGTGCTTTAACACAAACGTGATAAGGTTTTTTATAAAGTGGTCAGTTGTGAGCGACCCAAATATTATGGAACCTTGGTTTCCGCTCACTTCCGAATGCATTCAAGGCGAAGTTTATCTTGTTATGATAGTATTTTCATGTAGGGGGCTTGTATGGTTTTCGACAATGGAACTCTCATTGACAGCTCAATCAGCAATAATATTGTCACGATCTGTTTTCCTTGTTAAGATAACCGGCTTGTAAAATTCAGATAAAATCTCGACTAAATAAGTACATATTACAGTTCAGTATTTAATTCCACAGTAAAATATTTTACTGGTTGTATAAAGTTTAGAAGTATATTTGTTTCTCATTTTTTCACGCATACCACTTATTAAGTTAAAACGGATTTAAAGGGCGTTATTTAATACGTTTGAACATAACTCTACGTTTTATCCTTTAAGTTTTGAAGTAGGTAATGTTTAACATTTAATATAGTGAGATGAACATTGATGATAAAAAATAAATACACAGACGCATAGACACCAACGTCTTTCAATTGAAATTAATTAATTAATTCTTTCTCTATTTAATAACTACAAACATTAAACTACAGATACTGTTTTACTAACAAATATACTGGTACTGTTTTATTAACAAATATACAGGTACTTTTTTAAACTTAGTTATGCCTTTGATAACATACGCAGTTTTTTTTAATAAATGTAGTCTTTAAATTCCTCCAGCTCTTGGTTAACTAAATTTGAATGAGCAATCATTATTTTGTTAACTTAACGCAGGAATGCACTGTGATTGTAAAACTCTAGTTAATTTTTTGTTACTACGTTCGGCTGCATTAATAAAATAAGTTTAATTTGGGCAGCCAGATTGTAACATCATTGTTGAAACGTCTTCCGTGAATGTAAATTGACCACAGTTGCAGCAACATAATCAGAAATACGTGTGCACATTGCGATCTTTCATTACCGGTTACGTTCCAATATTGCCCAGCAAATATTTAATTGCTGGACAGTATTTTTTAATATTACTGACACATACCTTGACACCTTTATTTCCTTTTTCCTATATAAATACCGCTTTTGAGGTTGGCTAAGTTTTTTGAAGTGGAGTTGTAGGAGGGTAACTCGGCGAAGGCTGAAACGCTACAAACGTAACACGCGATAGTACATATGTTTACATATATATGAGTGATGCGTGCACTGCTCCATTCCCCTGACTTATGGTTACCTATTTAAGAAGAGAAGTTTCACTTCAGATGTGTGGTCCGTGCACACAAATTTTTCATTTTAGTTTATCAATAGCATAATTATCGATCACAATTTTAAAGATGCTTACGATAAGGCTCCTGGATTTCACCAGGTGCATGGTGGCCTCATATGTCGTATAACCTCTACTAACGTTATAAGAATGACCCTAGTATTTATGAAATTCTATGTTGTTCCTTATATTCTGAAGTAGCACTGACCTTAATCAAACTCCCACTTGATTAAAGCTTAATTAAAAGGTTAATTAGGATAACGCACTAAATTTAATTTTGCAAATCACGGTCACTGAAATTGGTCAACTTAGAGCATTTTTGTTATAAACGAGTAGTGATGAACCTTTAATAGGACTTGGCTTTCAATTTTTTAGATAATTTTTTTATTCAAAATTGTTTCCGGGTTGAAAGAGAATAAATTAAAGATGTATTATTTTCTCTACATATAATAAATGCCAGCAATGCTACTGGCTTACTGCTATGGTTTTTAAACTGTGTTCGTATACCACGTACCAATTACATACCAATATTTAAATTGTACTCAAAAAATACAGTTCAGTATGCAATCATTAGTATACGGATAAAGCGAAGGTTGATTATAATAGCACAGTGTGTGGTTCATTTATAATGGTTTGCGGAAGATTTTTAAGATAAAATTAACGAAATTCCTTCTTATATATTTAGACCACAAAGACATAATATAATGATATAATGATTCCAGAGCTCTAAGGGGTCGGGTATGCAATGCGCGTTACATCGTTAACATTATACGGGCTCCACATTCCTGACTAGAAGTCTTGGCAAAACGTTTTTTCAAGTACGGGCGTTGACGCAACTGACCGTCTTTTTACATAAATTCTTGGTCGACACAGTTGACTCTCGTACGGGATGGACAAAAAAATCGCACCCCCGCGAAAATAACTTTCAAGCGTTATTTTAACCCTTAACACACGCATGCATTTACCTCCACCAATATTGGAGTCAATTGAAAGCCCGTTAAAAACAAATTAAAAACAAAAAAAAAATACAAAAAAGTTCTTAAAACTAACCTAAAGCTTCCATACGCTCCCTCATAGATCTTTCCAATTTTAGGAGCTATACAAGCGGGCCAGAAACTTTTTGACGTGACAACGTCTTAAATTAGGTTGCGGCTGGGAGTCACTTATGAAAAAGTGTAACGCTCGGTAACGTTACGATGAGTCTCTCGTGTTAAGTTTAAGTTTACATGTACAATGTTTTAGTAAACAAAATATATTTCTATAGTTAAAATTTGTGCAATTCTTATTTTCATTCAATTCCTTGTTCCTATTGTGCAATTTAATTATATTCATATCAATAAATATTCTACCGAGAAAAAGACGTTGTCACGTAAAATCTTCGCCCGTAAAACCGACTTTACAGGCAACCATTTTTTCAGAAATTCACTGACAATGTTTGAATTTGTCGGATGAATTTCCAAAAAGTTTTCAAACTTTTGTCGTGCTATGAGCTCATGCATGCACTTATTGGCTGTTAATTTTCCCAAAATTGTATAATCCAAGTCCATGCAAAGACGCTAGCGGAGAGCTAGTATTTAATTAATACTACTGGATAACAATTACTCTGACCCCGTTCTGCTTTAAGTAAAGAGACTTAAAATTATCTGACGAAGTCCGGTCAATGTCGTATCATAGTTATATCATCATTAATAATATCGACATTATTTTGCAAGCAAAACAACCTTGGAATGTTATAATCACATCTTAATTATGGATGTATGAGACACGAATTTATCGTCATAATATCTGAAGAACAACGACCTCTGCGGCTATAAATAGGCATTAACGTAAATATTCTTCGTATGTGCCTATTTTTAAAAAAGTACGTAAACGAAATGCAATTGTGTTTTGTGTAGGAACTTGTTTGTTTGGGGAGGTCAGTCATGGCTCATGGTTTTTTAAATTTAGCTTTTTAAGCCAATTTCAAATAATAACTGTTTGGGAGAAATGATATTGTTTTTTCTCATATTCAGAAAATATTTTTACTTGATCCGAGAAACCGGTGGAAAATATTACGTCCGGGACAGGAAATAATCAGATGCTAATTCAGAAAAGTGAGTTATAAAAATGCAAAAAATCGGTAGTTCTTCTCAAGATAAGACGACAACAAGGGAAATGGGGATATTCATTTTGGTTTATACTTATACTCGTATATAGATGAACTACAGACACAGATAAACAAGAAAGTGGCTTAATATAAAAGTGAGAAAAAGTGTACGTGTTTATTGTTTTATGCTCAGATTATAGAACAGAAGGTTTTATTCTGTAGGTACCTAATCTGAGGTTTTTTCGACTTTAAATTAACCAATTAAATAGGAACGTACTGTCCCAAAAACCCGGAACACTTCCGCAAGGGCGTTCGATGACCATCAAGTGTTTAAAATGTCACGTATTTAAAGAAAATATCAGTTTTTTGTGAAGAAGGTTGTGACGTGTCACTTAATACTTCCTTTTCTCTCGTAGTTGCAGGACGTAAGCAACTTTCATTACGTTTCCTCCCAGGCAAAGGTTAATGATGCTAAATCCTCATGGATACTCTACGGCCAGCTGAAGGGTTATAGCTTCCTCATTCCCCCTTATTATTAAACGAGGAATAAACATAGACTAGTTACGCCGTGTTTTAGACTAGTTACGCCGTGTTTTATTCATATCACTCAAATGCCACTTGTCATTCGATGAACAGAGACAAAACATGAAGAGTAAATTAATCCAACTGACTAAAACGCATCAGTGGGGACGCCTTTTATGGCCATAGGGTCCTAGGAGGCTTCATCTGATGCGATATCCCCTGAGAGAAAAGAGGGACTATAAGAAAAAAACACATTCTCATACGATTTCTTATTTGCAAAAAGAAAGAAATTATTATTATATCAATAAACATAAAAACGTTATTTGTGTTCGATTGTACTTTTTTCATTTACTAACACTAGAATAAGATTTCGTCTGTTACTAACACTTTTATATGGATTTAAAGTCTGAAATAAATGTTTATTATTATTATTATTATTATTAAAAACACCAGGGTGATCAACAGAATAACGTTATTTTGGAGAAGTAGCCAACTATAGTTTAATGCCTTTTGAGGAACTCGATGGCGCAGGTGGTAAGCTCTTTCAGTCTGCGATCGTCGAAGTTAAGTAATTTTCGCAATGGCTGGTCATGGGATGGTTGACAATATTATATCGAGCTCCTCCGTGCTTCGAAAGGCACTTTAATGGTAGCCATACACACTACGAGAAATCGTTACGATTAGACTGTACCGTCCGAACGGTACCGATAAATCGTAGAGTGTATGTTATAAAACTGCACAGTTTCCTATACGTACGCCACGTACGATAAACTGTTCCGTTCGAACTGTACAGTCTGATCGTAACGATTTCTTGTAGTGTGTATGGCTACTATAAGCCGTTGGTCCCGGCTTCAACTGCAGTTGTGTGTGGGCTCGATTACCTATTCCATCCATAGGGAAGGCCTGTGCCCCAGCAGTCGGGATTGAGCTGTAGAAACTTCAATCAAACAAATAAAAAAATACATCACCAAATTTTGATTGTTTTACCCTTTAAGGGATAAAGTTTTAAAAATAAGTTACCCTTACTACGACTTAAATTTTATAATTGATCTGTTTAAATTTTTTAGAAATTACTTTCCTTGCTGTATAGATGGCAATTAGGATGAAAATATGTTTAATAAATTCAACATTTGATGAAGTTGTTAATATGGGAATTAGAAATTAGGCTTAATAGCAAGTGGTAGTATTTTTGAAACTTCTTCCCTTGAGTGATAAAAACGGGGGATGTTATTTATAGCTCACTCGAAAAGTTTAAATCTACCAGAATTCAGAAATAGGTAAGTCTGATTGTGTTATTATAAGGCAAATGCTTTGTTTAATACCTTCGGGTGTGAGATGTTCTGAATAGGTAATAAGTTTAGGAGGTAGGTTTACAATAGGCACTTGGTTATTCAAATCACGTAATGTTTAAAATTTAGGAGGCAGTCACTTAAGTACTCTTATCTCAATATTCGCAATAATATTATTATTTTGTGATTATAAAATACGTCAATAGTATAGTATGCTAAATTTACATTGCCTAAGGTAACATTTCATGCATTTTTATTTTAAAGAAATGTGTAATTATCAATAGGAAAATTTTAATAAGAAAATCATTTATTTCGGAGTTTACAATCCATAGAATTGATGAATTAAGAATGTGGGGTGGATTCTTGCTTTGATGTGACGACCTCCGTGGCCGAGTGGTTTGTACGCCGGGTTTCATGGTGTCGCCGACTCGAGAGGTCCCGGGTTCAAATCCCGATGGGGGCAGATGTTTGTGTGATGAACACAAGCATTTGTACTCCATTCATGCATATTTAATAAGTATTTCTATATAAATATACTTATATATGTACAGTATATGTATTCTATCCGTTACCCTAGTATCCCATAACACAAGCCTTACAGTGCTTACTTCGGGCTACAATAATTGGTGTGTGTTAAAAAAAAATTGGAGCATCCATTCGTAGCACTAGCTTTAGGTGGTTTTATTTTCCTCTGTCAGTCGTAGTATAGTGCCAGAGCATCATGGGATATGGTTCAGGCCATAGCAGATCACTAGGTCATTTAGATTTCAAAAAATGATACAGGACCAATTCCTGAATTATTGTCCATGTCCATTGTGGCGCGTCAATAGAACTCGCGACCAAAATGATCGCCTTGCTGTGCGCTGTCTCTGTAGCCTTACCTATAAATAGAATATGTGTATATGCAGTCAACAAATGTAATGCCGATTCGGGAGGATATAATTTTAACGTGAATTAATGTCAAGATTAAGTGAACGGTGGCTTCATTAGTGAAGCCAAGGTTTCATATTCATTGATTGCATACATGCTGTTACAAAAAAAAAATAATTCCAAACAAAAACCCAGTTAGGGTATTGTAATTATTCTTATAAACTGAATAGGTAAATCTACAGCCATAATTTATAAAACCTCCCAATATAACATATTGTTAAAAAAATAATTCAATTGCCAAAAAATAATACAAATGTCAAAATTAAAAAGGTTTCACTAAAATATTCATTAATTGTATAAAATGTCTTACATAGTAAAAAAATCTTTAGTGCAGGCTCAAACTTTTTGCCCTGGAGCGTCTTTAAGGAATTAGTCACATGATTATAATAAATAAATAAATATTTCCAACACTCACACCAATTAGTCTAGCCCCAAAGTAAGCACTGTAAGGCTAGTGTTATGGGATACTAGGGTAACGGATAGAATACATATATTGTATATATATAAGTAAATTCATAGAGTAATACATATTAAACATCCATAACTGGAGTACAAATGCTCGCATTCATCACACAAACATCTGCCCCCACCGGGATTCGAACCCGGGACCTCCCGAGTTGGCGACACCATGAAACCTGGCGTATAAACCACTCGGCCACGGAGGTCGTCAAAATATAAATACTTAATTTCCAAGTAGTAGGCGCCATTTTGAAAGACCATGAGATTCGGTGTGGTCAAGATGACATCGTTTCCGCGGCGCGAAACATAACGTTTTGACATATCACCGATGGGACAAAAATACTTAATATGTGTCCTTACAAATCGGCATAGATCAAATATATAAACGCAAGCAATGACGTATAATATGTAAACAGGTTATACGCCAACATTATTGCATTTTAAAATGGCACAAGCAGTTCCTGCCCCAACTTCCCTTGGCAACAGCCGCCAATAGAGCGCTTTAAAGTAGTCTCTTTTACTCTCATGCATAAAGCAGATTACATCTCGCTCTTTAGCTTCCACACGTCACGTCAAAGTAAGTAATCACTAAATATTATTGCATTAAAAAACAAGTTTCAACGGTATAGATGCACTGATTTATTTATTTATTGACGTTTTGCACCTTCTTCAGGATGTATCGTCTGAATTATCCTTTTCAGGATGCGAAATGCCAATAAATATATAAATCAGTGCATCTATATCGTTGAAACTTGTTTTATTTGATGAGTGGTGTACATGGAAACCTAAGATACAAATATATAATTACACTAGCTGACTCGGCGAACTTCGTACCGCCCAAAAGTAATAATTAGCAATAAATTAAAATTGCGACTATAATTTGAGATTTAAACTATCCTATCTCTCAAGTTGGATCGAACTGCACATGGTGTGCGAATTTTATTATAATCGGTTAAGTGGTTTAGGAGTCCATTGAGGACAAACATTGTGACACGAGATTTATATATATTAAGATTAATCTACACACAAACACATACACACTCACACACAGATACAAACACACACACATTTATTTATAACGTTTTTGTAATCATCCGGTGTCTCGAATCGAACCACTGCCTTTCATAACACAGGTCTTACCTAGCATGAAAGTCAGGGGTCCTACTTATAAGACTATAAGATAGCAAACCATTCCATGTTTATTATAAGATCATATTGTAGTAGTACTTGTAAGGTTTGTTGAATAAACATTATTATTATTATTATTTTTATTATTATTATTAATTTCTTTAAAACTGTACTAACGAATGAAACGACACGTTTTTCTTGTCACTAATAGTTCCCGTGTCTTTTGTGTACTATCTAAAAACACACATAGGACTTTTTGTCTGGAAAAGTGCAAAATATTTACACGATCTAGCGAAGTGAAGCCGCGGCGGAAGAGCGTGCCCTACTGAATGCAAGTCGGGCAATTACCTGTCTTTCGTATTCCGATATTAGGAGATTAGAAGAGTGTATGACATATCTAAAACTATAAAACATCATAGGACGCAAGTAAGTATACTAACAGTATAACCTGCCAAATAACATTCTATAGCAGTCTCTTGATGCTGTGATTGTTATTATTCTCAGACATCGTTTCTGTAAGGAACGGCGCGGCGCGTACATCAGTTGAGTTCTTCCATAATATCGTACCTTTAATAAAAAAAAAACACTTTTGTGGGAAAACGCAATTAAAGTTTTGCACATTTACACAGTGCACTTCAATATTTAATTAAAAATAAAGGAAAAGACTTAGATTTATTACAAATACAGGAATGAAAAGCACTAGAAATAGGCTATTCGTCTATGACCCACCCCGCGGGCCCAGTGCGGATTGGTGGGTGCTGACGCCTGCAGATACAGCCGGAACCAACGGCTTAATAGATGATGGATAGGCATGACTGTGGTACGCGGCGAGTGCACACTCCTCGTTCGTGTTTTTTCGCGTAGTCCGTATGTAAAACTATTCATCTTTTTTTATTAGTCTCCAGTTTCGGTGTTCCGTCATCTTTTAACTATTAAGTATATTATACATTGATGTCGGATAGCAACGTTATTAATTTATAAATAATGGCCATCTGTTCAGGGTTTTTTTTATAGATAATGCACAGCAAAAACTTGCATTCCGCTTCCTGGGTTAGCATTTGAGCATATATTCTTTGTATGAATACAAAGATACGAAAATATTTTTTGAATTTTGGTTTTGCATTATATTTGTTTCCATCGACAATGCAACTTTATAAGGCACAGGTTCGGCCTCACATGGAGTACTGCTCTCATCTTTGGGCGGGGGCACCCCAGTACCAGCTTCTCCCTTTGGTTCGCATCCAGGGCCGAATGGCTCGAATCGTCGACGACCAGGACCTTTCCGATCAGCTTGATCCTTTGGCTTTGCGTAGGGATGTAGCTTCGCTCTGCATCTTCTATCGCATTTATCACGGGGAGTGTTCTGAGGAATTGTTCGGACTAATTCCAGCTGCTGCATTTCACCATCTTACATCGCGACAAAAATTTCATCCCCATCATTTTGATGCGTGGCTATCCACAACCGTGCGTTTTTGTCGAAATTTTTTACCACGTACGACAAAACATATTATTGTCGCCAGCAGTGTTTCCGGACCAATACGACCCAAAAACCTTCAAAAAAAGAGCGTACTTCTTCCTTATAGGCCGGCATCGCATTTGTGATACTCCTGGTGTTGCAAGTGTCCATGGGCGACGGTGATTACTTACCATCAGGTAAACCGTCTGCTCGTATGCCCCCTATAACATAAAAATAAACATCAAGACAAACTTTTGCCGGGTTTCCGATGGTAATTGTTAATATGAATCATCTCGAAAATCTATAATCAGAGATCTAGGAGTAGAAGCCACTACGATCACATTATAAGAAAAATTGTTACTAACATATATGAGACCATGTCTTGAAATAAAAGCATTTTTATTTTATTTATTTATTATAAAAAATCATCTCAAATATTGCGATTCATGTGCTGAAACACTAAATCGTTTAAAAATATCTCATCGTATTTAGTACTATCTCCTTTATTTGTCACGCTACCCGCAAATGGAATGCTTTCCCGTGTTCCCTTTCGGGACAGTTACAATTCGGGGATCCTTTAAAAGAGCCATGAAGAAGCAACTTGTAGACCGGCAAGGTAAGAAAAGCTGGTATGGCAGGTAAAATTACTACTGCTAACGTGGAGAGTCACCAGGATCCCACGAAACCCGTTCCGGCAGGCGAGGAAGCACTGTTGGGTTTTTAGTGGGTAGGCACCCCTCCTCGTCCCGAGCAGCCGCTGAGCCAGTTTGGCTGAGCGGGTGGGGGATTTGGGGGAGGAGGAATCCCACATAACCCCGCCTCTCACCCAGGAGCTGGGTATGCGTTAAGCATTTTCCCAACAATAAAAAAAAGGTAAAATTACTGCTGCAACATCCATCTTCACGTCTGGACTCCACCGCCACTAATATCAATCATTTGTCGGACCTCAATATAAAGAAAACTCTTAAAAAGGCGCCATTCCAGTTATGTGACTAGGACGCCAAGAAGGCTCGGGTCGGCCCTGGCAGGCATCATCTATATGCTGCGGCATTTGTATTTAATATCAGACTGATCAGTTTTGTATGTTTCCAACCCTTCACCCTCGCAGCATAGAAGATATACAAGATGTTTTTAGACTTATTGATATAGTAACTTGGTTGCTATAGAAGGCCGCCGCGGTACCGCCGGAACAAGTGATTAAATCCAAGTCTGGTCGAAACGATGTCGCAACTACGAAGGCTGCCCGCGCCGAGTTAATAGCGCCTTGCGAAATTCTAAAGCGCTTACTATCGAAACTCACTCACGATTCAGTCTTTGTTTTGTGACGTGATTTGTTTGTTTGTTTATGTTAATGAACTCTCGAGTTCATTAACGTAAGGCGAGGCAAGTGCATTTGGTTTGCGGTTCAGATGGTTAGGCGACATTGTCATGTTATGACGTAAATTCGGAAATCACGTACGGCTATTGGTCAAGCTGCTGTAGGATTTTGCTAATCGCATTTTGAGATAAAGAAGACGGAGAATATTTGTCCAGGCGGGTGTTCCAATACTAGTGGAAAATCCTTTGCACTATCACCCCTCCTTTTTAGTTAGATTTAGAGCTTTCCATAAAATGTTGTAAACAGAGTAATTGCGATCAGGCGAATGATACCCAATGCAATTGTAATCGAGTTAACAGTGATATCTTATGGTAGTGAACTTTCAAGACTTTTGTTCAACACCAATATTAAAATAAATGTTTGTTTTAATACGCTCTCGTTAATTTAAACAAAGTCGTTTGGTGAACGCTACGGCGGCAGTTAAATTGGTCGCAAATATTTGCACTAAAGGCATAGTTGCTTTAGCTTCATGCATGACTTAATCAAGCAGCCTTTACGAGGTTGACCGATCAACGATGTGATAATTGAAAGAATTTAAAGTGAATTTAACTCTTAGTGTAAGTTGCACCACTGAGACAGTTTAATATTGTCCTCAATACACTGTCAAATTATGACCTCATTTTGACTATCATCAAATTGTACGACTTGGGTGCAACCCATTTTTTACCTAACCGGTACATTGACTTAACAGTTAAAAGTCAAAGTAAGTATGAGCAGCTCACGCTAAGTCATTTAATTAAAATGGATGCCATATTAGGCATTGCTTGGGTCTAAGATAATGGTCCTGAAACAATTAATTAAATAAATAAATATTTCCAACACTCACACCAATTAGCCTAGCCCCAAAGTAAGCACTGTAAGGCTTGTGTTCTGGGATACTAGGGTAACGGATAGAATACATATACAGTACATATATAAGTATATTTATATTAAACATCCATGACTGGAGTACAAATGCTCGTATTCATCACATAAACATCTGCCCCCACCGGGATTCGAACCCGGGACCTCTCGAATCGGCGACACCATGAAACCCGGCGTACAAACCACTCGACCACGGAGGTCGCCAAATTACTTGCACGTATAAATATTTAACAGCAAAATGTCTATGATTCGTTCATTCACTTCACACAGGATTTTTTGTATTATACAAAACTACATTATTTTTCGTTGGAACTCATTTTAGGTACTAGTGTCAGCTTAACGAGTTAGCTATTATTGCGTGTTCTTTAGAGACATTGAGACATTAACTGTATTAAATTTACGCCACAGCTCCAATAGAAAACTATTTAGCTAGAATCAGAATTAGATCGAAAGATCAATTTCTATTTATAATGGCACCAGAAAAAGCCTGCATTTAAAATGTACTCTTTGATTGACACGTCCACTGGTCACTTTGTATTAATATTTTTTATTCCTTTTTGATCTGACTTTGTAATTGTTTTTAAACTATTCAATCGTTTTTTTTTAATCTCAATAACTTTATGAGATTGACTAACATATTAGAAATTTTTGGTGCCCTAGCGGAACGAAAAAGTGCGCATCTTATTGTAATAAGATATACATAAGATTATTTTAAGAACTGTTCGATTTAAATATCGCAAAAATAAACTTTTAACATAATTATAATAAGGTAATAATCATCTTCTAGGCAGGCGTGTACCATTCTAGGCCTCATCATCGCTTTCCATCAGGCGAGATTTTGGTCAAACGCCTTGCCTGTTAAACATAAAAAAAAAATGTAGGTGTCAAGATTAATATAGGCTATACCTATTTCTCGACTCAAGACCAAGACCAGGACTTAATCAATTATCTAGGAGTAAGCATAAAGTAAGTAGCTAGCAGATGCGTATTTTGTAATAAGAAACTCCCTTCTCACTGCGGACTTCGCCAGTTTGATTTGAAATTTATTTGATTCGTGTTATAATTTTAAATCTCACCGCGGATTCCGAGGTGAAAACTGGATTTGTTATGACAAGTTTAACACTGCAGCATTCTTAGCACGAACCAAAACCGAATTCGAATAGTTTGCGAGTCCGAAATGTCATTGTAAAAAATTTGTATTAAAACTTGAACATTAGCGCCATAACGTACGTAACGAGAACTAAAAATCGGTATACATATGACAATGACATTTTGTACTCGCAAACGATACGAATTCGATATTGGTTCGAGCTACGGGTACAAAACTCAAAATAAAAGTATTCATTTTAAAGGTAAGCCGCGGTTACTGACCTAGGTTAACGCGGTTATAGTGAGCGGTGGAGTCGCTCAAAAGTAATTTGAATATTTTTATAGTTTTGAATATAGTAATATAACTATTTTGATTTTAATTCTGTTATAATTTATTTCATATTTAAAAAATATAAAATAGTGAGGATCATGATTAGATATTCGGTCAGATTTCTCTATTACGAAAAATATGGTAGGTACAATTAGATGTCATCAATTCGTCATTCATCTATGATCGGTGATTTTTTTTATAAAATAATATTTTTATATTCATTTATGGGCTTTAGAAATAATGCATGTTTACCTATCTAATTTATTTTAAATATAGTTAAAAGTCAAGTTAATACATTGACGACCTCCGTGGCCGAATGGTAAATACCCCGGGTTTTAAGGTGCCGCCTACTCGAGAGATCACGGGCTCGAATCCCGGTGGGTGCAGGTGTTTGTGTGATGAATACGAGCATATTTGTACCTTAGTCATGGATGTTTTTTATATGTATTTCTATACAACTATACTTATATATGTATAAGTAAATGTATTCTATCCGTTACCCTTAGTATCCCATAACACAAGCCTACAGTTGCTTACTTTGGGGCTGGGCTAATTCGTTTGAGTATTGGAAATATTTATTTATTTATTATTTGAGTCGTTGCAGAAATCTCATATGGATCAACTATTATATGAAATGCCTGTTATGATATATGAGGTATGGGCATGGCCATTCCTATATAGTCTCTAGATTTGTGAATCCAAGTGTAAGTAATTGATTACATAGCAAATCCATTATATAAGTGCTTTTTGTTCAGCTACTCTTGGAACTACATTATATAACTCTCTAAATATTCATAAAAAATAAGATAATGTTAGTGATCATAATGTCAACACACGTTCGAACTTCCAAATAACTTTGAAAACACATAAGTTAGATCTTTGTATTGAAAAGTAATCCCAGTATAATTCAAAATATCTATTAGTTAATATGAAAGTTAAAAGAAAGGTATAACTGTTTTGTAACATTTTATTTATACGGGCAAGTGCATATCGATAGTGGAAAAGCATAATCGCTTAATCGCCACTTCAGTAACTTTACAGAAACGAGGATCAAAGTTTTTTTCACAAAAAATCAACTCATTGTAAGTGAGAATTAGCGCCTAAAAATAAAGACATATTCATAAATAATATTTTCAAAATATCTTCCTTTTAAAAAGTTACATAGTGCGTCTACTCAACGAATTAGATGTCGCTTCAGCGAAAATCACTCGACATACCATACATTTTTTGTCAAGCAAACATCAAATCATACGCCATATAGTAGGGTGTAAGCGCCATTGGCTCAAATAACACCAAAATTTATGTCGCTACAGCGTTGTGGACAACAAAAAGCTTCATAAAATTGAGTTGCTTAAGCGCCAAAAAAGTACTCAAATTTTAACGAAACATAAACAAATCGCCTTTCCACTGTTAATATTATGAAGAAATTCATTTAAACTCCAACAACACCGCACGGAACCAACAATTAATTATACAAAGAAAAAAATATTTATGGACGACTCTACGAAATGTTTTGTTCCACTACCATTCATTACCGAATTTAAATTTAAATACCTATAGCTTTGTTTTTTTTCCACTCACGCGCAAAGAGGTCAGGTTCATTAGACGGCCTACATTTTTTCTAAGGTCTTTTAATATGTCCACTTCTTAAACGTTATTACGTTTGGGTGTATTGTTGTGTATTCATTACGTGATCAATGCCAAACATTTACAAGATTACGTGATCGGTGTAATGACTGTATTTGTATGTATTTATACAGCTACGATCGATCTTTATTGCTGTTCACACTTCTGTGATGATTCTTTGTCTTAGTGTTTCTTTAATTTTATAAAAAACAAGAATCGAATCTCATCTATAATAAATTGCATTATGAAGACAATGAGAACCTGTTGTTAAGATTTTAATATTTAACAATAAGATTTCAATTTATTGGAAGTCTGTTGGTTTTAGCATTAAATTTTCTTTTATACAGACGTCTTCATTAAATTGCGTATGTCAAACTCGAGACTCATAAATTTTATATGGAAGTTTAGCGAATATAATGTATATAAATTAGTGGTATAAAAAGCAAGGGATATAAGTTGATTTTACCCTTGAACCAATATTAAAGTTGTTTTAAAAGTAAAGTAGTTTTTACTGAAAAGTAGTAACTATACTAATTATAATTACTTATCTTTATCATAATCTCTTTCATAGAATGTACTAGTAGTTTGCGGGCTTAACATTGAGGATATATCCGATAAATTGTTATCTTATGCAATAAAAATCTGTTGAACATAATTTTTTAAATAAATTATATAAGGAACAAGTTTTTTCTTGTACATTTCCGTGAACAATATAAAAATAAATACCAACTTCCCGTGACCTCACAGCAGAAAGGGTCCGGAAGTTAATATGGCTTAAATTACATAATGAACACGCAAAAAATAACGCTACAATAATTATTTATCTTATCATTAAGGACGCTCGTATTCTTTTGTTAAATTATTTTATTTTAAACTTTTCGCTTAACGAAGTACAAGGTCTGCATTCTTTTCTATATAGGAAATATGTAATTGGTACTCATATGTTGCACATATGAGTTTGTGGTAGACTTAGCTTCTATACATTGGCGTTTTGGGACCAGCATCACTGCGTTTTGTAGCGAGCTATACCTCGCATCTGCCAAGAATTTTGTGACAATTTCTCCAATTCCTCTCTGTGTGTCAAATGGATACTTTCCATCCTCATTTGGAGAACAAAATATACGACCTTGTCCACTTGCACTATATCGTAGAATATAATCTTCTAGTTATGACTATTCTGTTAGTCCGTATTACACAAACTTCTGCAGTGCTATTCTGTAAGGTCAAACTCAGTGTTCATCGCGGAATCCGCCTTGTAATTTGAAATTAGAACACGAATTTCAAATAAATTTCAAATCACACCGGCGAATTCCACGGTGATGTGAAATGTGAGTTTGTTTTTACAGAATAGCAAGGCTGGCCTTATCCCTAGAGGGAGTAGGCACAGCGACGAAGAAGAAAGAATATCTTTTTCCATCTTCACCGTGCTTTCTGAAATGCATTCCTCCAGGGTCGGATTTAATGCAGGGCAGGAGGGGCTCGGGGCCAGGGTGGGGCAAATCGTAGGTGGGAGTCAGTTTTTAATTTGGGGGCTTTCGTTCCATCGTTGCCCCAGCAAATCCGGCCCTGCATGCAGGGCTCCATATATGGAGCACTACAAACTTACCTACTCACTGGTATCGATTCTGCCATAATTCTCTAAACCTAAAATTAAATTTGAATATAGTGTATCCTTGCCTTTCTCTATACAGAATGAAAAAGAGGGACTGATGTTAAATTTAGTTTTAAGTTCAGATAATCATGGCAGAATCGACACCGCTTACTCACGATGCCTATTAATCTGTGGCTATTTTCTTTTCGTTTACTTCCAATCAGAAACAATTTAAAGTGGTGCTGTAATAACGTCTTCGGTAATGAGGTCACTAACCACGCCCTTGTAAAAATGTTTGTAAATAATCGGTTCACAGAACCGTATGGCAATTTTTGTCGTGTCGCGTTTCTAGGACAAGGTATTAAATACATTGTTGCCGATGCAGCCGATCAATCAAAATTGTCATCGTTTTAAATGTAGCTTAGGGCAATTTTATATTTTACGCACAGCGTACAGCGTAAATATGGCGTTATTATTAACTTATAGATTTAAAGTAAATTGGCTTTACGTACAAAGCAAGCCGTAAGCTTGATTTCTAATAACATTTTATATCTACTATATAAAAATAAGTCGGGTTTTCCTTCCTGACGCTATAACTCCAGAATGCACGAACCGATTTCCACGGTTTTGCATTCGTTGGAAAGGTCTCGGGCTCCGTGAGGTTTATAGCAAAGAAAATTCAGGAAAAATTTAAAAAAAAAAAATCTTCTTTTAATCACCAAACGAAATGTTACATAAAACGAAGCCATCTGATGGCGAAACGGAGTTCGCCTGGTTTGCTAGTCTACTATATAAAAATAAGTCGGGTTTTCCTTCCTGACGCTATAACTCCAGAACGCACGAACCGATTTCCACGGTTTTGCATTCGTTGGAAAGGTCTCGGGCTCCGTGAGGTTTATAGCAAAGAAAATTCAGGAAAAATTAAAAAAAAAACTTCTTTTAATCACCAAACGAAATGTTACATAAAACGAAGCCATCTGGTGGCGAAACGGAGTTCGCCGGGTTTGCTAGTAATCTTATATTCTCTTGAGCTCTAATCTTGAGCTCCTTCATGTCATTAAGCCGTTGGTCCCAGCTGCATCTGCAGTTGTTATCACCCGTTAACTCCGCGTGGTGAGTCACGACCCAATCTCTCTATTCCATCCATAGGGAAGGCCTGTGCTTCAGCCGTGGTGACATTAATAGGCTGAAGATGGTAAAAACTACATTTTGGTGTGAGTGTTTTTCTCTCGAAGATTAAGGTTCCGACGGGGTTCCGTTTTGGTTTTCCAATGACTGGTATTCTAAAATTGTTTTATACACTTCACGACAAGGTAATTAGTATTTTTTTAATAGAAGGCCTTGCAAACCCTTTTTTTATACGCAGACAAAAAATACTATTTACAGACGACGGCGCCTTTAAGAGGCACACCGCCGAACGGACCTCACACCTGGCTTCCGCAAGTTTTACGAGCCCCAGCAGTAGCTGCCCACTGAGGTCCCCGTTACCCTTACGGGCGTTTTACGGCATAATATCCGCGAAAAACCCTGCGCATATCCTCTAAGCTGCTTAGCGCGAAGCCGCAGGATCCCCGTTTAGGGATTCTTTCGCGTCTCCGCACCTAGCAACCTCCCGGCCTTGCCGGGGCTCCGCGGCTGGGGTCTCCCGGGGTATCGCGGGGACCCCGCAGACGAGGCCTTGCATACCCTGGCCCATTATGTAAACTTATCTAACGTTGTCGGGGTAAAAAATAATCACAAGATTCAAATAAGATGACACAAAAGCTTTGTTTTTTTATTACAAAGAAGATAAATAATTAATTTTAATTATCACTCTTGAAAACTCAACCTCAACCAATTGAAAATTTATAATTGACAAATAGGTACTTAAGTTAGTAGGCAAGTAAATAAGCAAAAATGATTTACCCAAAGTTCGTGTAAAGATTAATAAATCATTTTTAGCAATAACCGCTAATGGGACTGGACTATAATTACGCATCATTCCGAACAATGACAGGCGAACGCACGCCAATGACGCCCGTTCTTCAAGAATTACAGACTTGGTGATTTAATCATCTTTAGAATCGAGGACAAACACCAAATTAGTGTTGCTTGATACAAACTTGAATTTATATTTGTACTATGAAATAAAGAGTATAGTTCCCGTAGAGTCTGTGCGGAAAGAGAATGGGCGTGGTGAAAAACGCAACTAACATTATGATTTTTATTTAGCAATCAAACCCAGCAATCTGTAAAACGTCAAAGTTTTGTATTGATACGGATCGCGTCGTCGGTCGCTATAGCGACCAACCTCATGCTGTTACTTTTGTGTTTACCGCACATTAAGAAAATCTATCCAACAAAATAGAAATAGAATCTCTATTTAGTGGGTGCTAACGACTGCATTGTGAAGGCCTATCAAAAGTATTTATTAATCTGGAACAACGGAACCAAAGCGCGTTTCAGGAGACTACAGCGCCATCTCTTGACCATTGGTGTAGTAGAACCAAAAACCACATCTTTATTTTTTGTAATAAAGTAACAGTTATAGGTATTCATATTTATCATATTTATCCACGTGTTTCTAGTTTGTATATTCGGAATACGTGTACTTCATGCTGTTACTTTTGTGTTTACCGCACATTAAGAAAATCTACCAACAAAATAGAAATAGAATCTCTATTTAGTGGGTGCTAACGACTGCATTGTGAAGGCCTATCAAAAGTATTTATTAATCTGGAACAACGGAACCAAAGCGCGATTCAGGAGACTACAGCGCCATCTCTTGACCATTGGTGTAGTAGAACCAAAAACCACATCTTTATTTTTTGTAATAAAGTAACAGTTATAGGTATTCATATTTATAATATTTATCCACGTGTTTCTAGTTTGTATATTCGGAATACGTGTTTTAGTTCCATACAAGCGCAAATCACATATGTTCTAATAAATTATATTCAGTAGCGATTTTAATTGTATATTTTGATTATTTATTTATTTTTTCAAATTAAAACTGAACTTTATTGACTGTGTCCTTTTCCAGACTTTTTATTAATTAATTGTAATTAATTATTTGCATGCATTTAAAAACTAATTTTAAACGATGCCAAAGAAGGATAACTTCTCACGCGCCTACATAAGTACACGCACCCATTTTTTTTATAGTACTTACGAATGAAAAGTGATGCCGTGGGTTTTACTTTTAGTTCTCGAGCAATTTGAGCACTTTTTAAAAACACACTTGAGCATTGTTTTATTATTTAAACACAAAATATTAGCAATATTTCTTTTTGGCGTTCACATATACGTCGTTTGCATGTCAAGTTGTGACTAAAGCGATTAGGGTCGTGGACCACAATTTATGCGGATCACTTTTGTGAGGCTAGTGCCGTATCTACCCTTTTTGTTTTAATCTAAGATTATATCACGTTTTATATCGCGTCAAACTGTCAAATTCCATACAAATTTGACACTGTCCTCCTAACATGAGCACCATGATATGATATATAACACGTTTTTATCACACTTAATTGTCAAATTAATATGGAGTTTGACAGTTAGGCGCGATAAAAAACGAGTTTTAATGTAAATTGTGGTGGTCATGCTACGGGGATTGGAGCGTGATAAAAACGCGTTACATATCATATCGCTGTGCTCATGCTGTGAGCGGCAGGAGCTCTATTTTGAATCGCCTGCTTTGCGTCGAACGCTCTATTTCTACAAATTTTCATTCGATTTAATCAATTCTGTATTTATTAATCGCTCGACTGCAACAAGCGGTGTCAACCACTTCGCGAATGGTGGAGACGAATGATAGAATAATTGGCAATTTTTTGTCAGATATTTTTAAGATTTTTGCGTAATCTTTTTAAAATACAGATAATATGGCGGTTTGTTGTAACCCTTCGAACTTTTCTAACATAAAAGGCAAATAATAATCGTATTAAACAACCATTTATTGGTTTCGTTTTCGTTGCAGTTATTACGATTTTAATTTTTAATATAGTCGTAACACTAGAGACGAACGATTCAAAAATACGGAAAATCAGTATCAGGCGACTTAGAAGTAGAAGGTGACATAAGTCACCGACAATACTATAATTAAAAGGCAAGCGAATCAAAAAAGGGTTGCTAACTTGGGTTACTAGCTATCCCCCTCCCGCCCCTGTAACGCATCGTAACGTTTTACAAGACCCCCCCCCCTCAAATTGCGTTACGTAAAACTTGAACGCACACTAATTAGCGCCCCTAACGGACGTAACGAGAACTAAGAATCAGTACACATTTAACAATGAAATTTCGCATTCGCAAACTATTTGCATTTGATATTGCTCCCTGCTAATGGTACCGTTGCAGTAGAGAGTTTCACAAAGAAAACTGAACGGATTTGATACGGTGACAATATCTTTCAGATTTGATATGTCTGCTACGAGCAGCGTAAAGTCGTATATTCTATCTGCAATCGTGAAAGTTAAGAATCTTCGCAACGGCCGGTGGATCACCGTGATTTGGTAGCACGTTTAGGAGTTGGTCCTACAATGGGCCTGCATGATGTATGGAACAGTGATGTTAAACTGCATTGAAAGGAAAGGCTTAATGACCCTGATGTGTTATATTTTGTTTGTGGGAAACATAGAAGTTCGCCTTGGAATTCGCTATTGCTACAAATAATTTTAAACATGTTTACGCCGGTTGTTCTCTGAGCAAATTGTGACAATTAATAATAATAAATTTATTTATTTGCCCCAACATATTCACATAGTTAAAACATAACAATTGTTTTCTTAATGCTTAATAGATGCGACAATACTACTTAAAACGTAAAATACAATAAAATAGCACTTACAATACACTAGTACCAGAACTAGGCCGAGCCTGTTTAATAGGTACTAGATCCTTCCTTTTTGACTAAATTAATATTGAAAGGATTTCATCTATAATATTTTTAATTTTGTGTTAAATTGATTGTCTATCCATCCCAATATTCAGCTTATGAGCAGTAATGGGTACACAACTAAAATAAATTACATATTTCAAATTCATTTAACCCTTTAGCGTGAAAGAGTAATATCCACATTTTCACACATACACCCATACAAACTTAGTTATTGAATATTCACAATAAAATCGTTTTGTCTGTACCCTTAGCGTTTGCGTGTACGAAATGTCATTGTCAAATTGTGAACAAAAAAAAACTGGACACATTTGACGTATAAAATAGATCGAATTCAACAAATCGAATTCGATAATGGTTCTTGCTAAGGGTACACAGCTCTTTGCTCAATTTTAGCAGTTTGACTTCAAATGTTAAAATTTAAAATAATATAAGGGTACCTTGTACGATGGTACGGAACTCTTCGTGTGTGCATCTGGCTCGTACTTGGCCCGTTTTTTTTTAAATTTGTTGTTGTTGTGCCCATGCGCAGTCACTCTACCCACATTAAAATAGTTTCCGAGTGACGTTACTGTTCTTGTATGTTGCATCATTTCCCAGCATCCAGAATCAAGATTGTGCCATGCATATGTATTGTAAACGGTACAGTTAAAATCACATCTAGTTTTACAAATAAAAATTCTCGAAATAGATTTTGATCCTTAACATGTTTCATGTTAAGTTTAAAATCTTTTGAGACATTAGCCAGTATATGTAGTATATGATGAACGGATGATTGTACATTAGGAATGCTGCAATAAGTATATGGATCTCAATTAGTATTTTTTATTGTTATTACCAGCTTCAATTCTCCGACCTTATTTTTCCTTTATGGCAATCCTGTTTTTAAATGTCACTTATTTATTTCGTTTTATTTTTTATTTAAGTACATAAACTAGAGTCCCACTTTCCTGTGACCTTATGTTGACGTTGGAAATAAATTATTTTAGGTAGCATGAGAATTCATTGATCTATTGCATTCCAATATATCTTTAAAGTATGTCTATCTATTAAGTCGGGAGAAATAATCCGCGTGTCATTAATTCCACATAAATAATTATCAACTATTGCATCGACAATTGAGACAAAGGGTTTGTCCATCACATACTCTTAAGCTGACTTTGTGAACATAAAAACGCTAATGAAATAAAAGTTTTTACATGGATTGTCATAAAATAAATTAATTCAAGCATTTTTAATAATACCGTACCAAGTCCCTTTTCGCATGGTATGGCGGATGGGCGCCAGGCGAAAAAACGTAAGGACTTTAAAAAACAACCTAGCGAGCCAGCTGACTAAGTTGTTGGGTGGCTTGCTGGGCGACTATTGAGGGATTTTTTTTATGGAATAGGAAGATTAGGCCATGACTCGCTACGCGGGCCCAATGCGGATTGGTGAGTGGCCTAAATATATATTTAACTTCGTTCTGACTGAGTGTTCCTTGACACTCAGTCAGATTTGCTTTATTTTCAATTTCTCTTGGAAATGTATGTTTTGCTTCTACAACATGATTTGCACTTTTGAACATCCTTGTGCAAACCATGTTGTTGCCATTTTATTAGGCCACTAATATCAATGTAAATTTATCTATGGCTACTAATAGATATTCATACAAATAACACTTACGCCTAAGGCAAGATTTAAATCAACAAACAAGCATTCCACGTGTAATTAATGTAATTAACGTTTAATTGACCATGCAGGTAACACATAATATTAATTATTGTGATTTGTTTTTAAACGATTCAATTAATCTTATTTGGTGTTGTTTTATATATTTGGCGTGTTCGCGGTTATGATTATGACACCTCAAAATTAGTCCATAGATTAATTATTTTGAATGTGCCAGGTGGATTTCTTTTTTTATTATATAGGTGGGTGGCGCTAAATATTACCCCACCAGTACCCCTAGCACGAACCAATATCGAATTCGTATCGTTTGCGAGTCCGAAATGTCATTGTCAAATGTATACTGATTTTTAGTTCCCGTTACGTACTTTGTGCCGCTGCTGTTCAAGTTTTCATACAAAGTTTGACAACATTTCGGTTTGCAAACTATTCGAATTCGATAATTGTTCGAGCTAGGGGTACTGATGTTAAGTATAAGAGCGGTCTTGTCGCGAAGATAGATAATGCAGCAGGTGTGCTGCTTCAGCCATCCTAACCTTGCTGGCCTAAAGCTATTCTGTAACAACAAACTGACTTTTCACCGCAGAATTCGCGTGCGATTTGAAATTAGAATACCAATTTCTAATTCTAAATTCTAATTTCAAATCTCACGCGGTTTTCAAAATTGAGTTTGTCCTTACAGAATAGGGATGATGACTAATTTTTTTTTCCTTTATCAGGTAGATTATCGAAAAGTATTGGACACGTATTTTTTCTTTTTTCACATAATATAAACATTGCAGAGATACATTGATTTGAAAAGTCGCATGACGTCACGTTTTGGTACAATTTTCACTTAAAAGTGACGTCAGGAGCCCCTACTCCCAAACTTTGACGCGCTATAACTTTGTCATTATTTGGTTGATTGCCCAAAGAAAAAAATACTATATAGAATTTCGTTTACTGTACCCCGTCATCACCCCTATTGCACTGCAGAACACATTCACCTGCGGAGTCCTGGAACCCTATTCACCAGCAGAAACACAACACCACGAAAATGTAGCGTTATTTTACTATGATGTTCTATAAGAAACAATTCTTGATGATATTTCATGATAATGACTATTTGTAAGAAGAGACTGAAAGCTACCACTGGGTCTATAATTTTCTTTACGTTTAAAGTTTTTGCTTAATTAGTCCTTTATTTCTGAGGTGTTTTAAGATATTTTAATATTATTTGTTGACGGATTAGGGCCGAAGCCGCTGGGTTAGAATCCCGACTGAGAAATTTATTGATGATGACGAACAAAAATAATCTGTCAATTACCTATCTGTATTTTACCTATTTGTAGATTGAGTGCGTAGCAAAATTGCTTATAGTTATAGGATTATCGCTGTCATGGTGCTCCATTCCTAACAAGCTTTGAAACCCCGATTTTCCAAAACGCACCCAGTTTTGGAAAATCCTTACTTAGTGCACGACTACAGCATAATTCCTCATCCACGGAGGACGTTCACCGTGGCTGAGTGGTTTGTACACCTGGTTTCATGGTGTCGCCGACTCGAGATGTCCCGGGTTCGAATCCCGTTGAGGGCAGATGTTTCTATGATGAATACGAACATTTGTACTCCAGTCCATGTTTAATATGTATTTCTATATAAATATACTTATATATGTACTGTTTATGTATTTTATCCGTTATCCTAGCATCCCATAACACAAGCCTTAACGTGCTTACTTTGGGGCTGGGCTAATTGGTGTGAGTGTTGGAAATATTTATTTATTATTATTAATTACCATAGGTTGTGCCATATTTCAGCGCAATCCGTGCAATGGTCTGAGCCGTGCGTTGATAGATCAGTCAGTCAGTAACGCTTGACTTTTTTTTTAAATGAGGGCGATTCTATTAAATAAAAACTCACTTCCGATTTCGGTAGCTGCCATTTTAGACATTAGTTTGATATGCATTACGCCATTACGCGACAAAATGTCGCTATGTCTCTAGAAGCAGTTGATTATTTGACATTTGTCAGAAATACAAATTAATGAGATCGTAAGTGAGATTGCATCTTACAGAATACCTATGCAGATTACATTATATGTGATTTGTATTCCCATAGCACAAATTCTGCTTAGTTATTCATAAAAAAATGTGAGCAGAGCCCTTTTTCCCAGTGGGCACTTTGGGCAAGTGGCCAGGACCCTGCGATCGATAGGGGCCCCCCTCAGATCAAATACAAAGTCCCTAGTTACTGTTAAATCACCAAACGGAGTTCGTAGGGGCCCCATTATCCTAATATGCCCAGGGCCTCCAATAGGTCAAAGACTGCACTGGTTGTGAGTTATCGGGAATTTATAGATCTAACTAGCTGTCCCAGCGAACTTCGTACCGAAATAAAAAAATAGGGGTTGATTGTAAAGGGTTGAAAATTCAGGGTTATATGTATTTACTAATGCTGTATCATAAAAAATTAAAAAAAATCTAACATTTAAAAAAAAATAGGGTTGGATTACCCTTAACATTTAGGGGGATGAAAAATAGACGTTGTCCGATTCTCAGACCTACCCAATATGCACACAAAATTTCATGAGAATCGGGAAAGCCGTTTCGGAGGAGTTTAACCACAAACACCGCGACACGAGAATTTTATATATTAGATTATTTTCTTTTATAATAGAGGTGATGACGGGGTACAGTAAACAAAATTCTATTTAGTCCGTCAGTTAGATGATCAAAATATAATGGACACGTATTTTTTCTTTGGGCAATCAACCAAAAAATGACAAAGTTATAGCGCGTCAAAGTTTGGGAGTAGGGGCTTGTCACGTCACTTTTGAGTGAATTTTCACTTATAAGTGTACTCAAACGTGACGTCATGCGACTTTTCAAATCAATATATCTCTGCAATGTTTATATTGTGTGAAAAAAGAAAAAATACGTGCCCAATACTTTTTGATAATCTACCTGATAAACGAAGAAAAAAAATGAATCATCATCCATATTGACGGCGGTATTATGCCTAGTTTCATTATGCATATAAGAAGAACCTTTTCAATATTTCTGTTCAAACGATGTTCATTGAAAAGCTGCACTGAACATCCCTAACTTACCTTTTCAAGTTACTCTTGAACTTCAGAGATGATGAGGAAAAAAATACTAATGATATAATGATCAATATTATTGTGCATAAACTTCCGCGCAGACTATTTATGTAATTAGACACAAACGGGTTATAAAACTTGTATGAATATTATTTCAAACCTAGAAGACAGATGGACATTGCATATAATTTTCTAATCAAACTTCAAAGTAGTTAGTGCTGTAATGAGTAAGTTCTTACTTGTAGGAAGTCGGATGTCTGTTTGTCTAATCTTTATATATATAATTCTTCTGTGAGTGTGTATGTCACTGAACTTCTCTTAAACGACTGGACCGATTTTGATGAAATTTTTTGTGTGTGTTCAAGGGGATCTGAGAATGGTTTAGATTCACAATTTTGTCCGCTGGACAATGTTTTTTTAATTAATTTTTAATTTATTAGTAGTTGTTGATTTTGGAATGTTTTACATTGGATCCGACAGACGGCGCTACCATCGCAGTATCAAATCTTTATATATATAATTCTTCTGTGAGTGTGTATGTCACTGAACTTCTCTTAAACGACTGGACCGATTTTGATGAAATTTTTTGTGTGTGTTCAAGGGGATCTGAGAATGGTAATTTTCATCCAAATGGTCCAGAATGTTTTAGCTTATTAAAAAAAGTTTGAAATTTTCAAATTAAAGACGTGTAGACAGGACAACGTCTGTCGGGTCCGCTAGTTTCTATATAATACGCCGTAAGGGTTTTTTTATAATTTAGAAAAAATTATATTGGACCATGAAATAACCCTTTGTCACTACATGGGAGTGAGGCTTCCATTCGTACACTCAACTCAACACATAACAAAGATGCATCGGGGACAGTAAGTGTAAATATGTACTAACTAGCTGTGCCCCGCGGTGTTACTCGCAGTTTATTAGGAATATTTTCCCGCAGTAAAACGTAGCCTATGTGTTAATACAGGGTGTCAGCTAACTCCATACCAAATTTTTTTACAATCGCTCCAGCCGTTTAGATGTGAAGAAGTAACAAACATACACACTCACAAACTTCGCCTTTATAATATTAAGTGTGATAAGGACAATTAAATCGGGTAAGAGAAAATTCTTCCTTTACGTAAAATTCAGGTACCTAAAGATTATAATTAATATAAGAGGACAATTATTACTGTATTTTGTATTATCATATAAATGAAAAAAAAAAAATTGGACCCAGCTTCTAAATTTAAGAAAAGCATTGGCAAATAGTTAGAAAGGAGATTGCTCAGCTTCCATACATGTTTGGCCTAAAGACCAATAATCATGAAAAATTGTTTCCTAGATTCAAAATTATATATAAATTACTGTAGAAACGAATATTATTAACGGACACCCCTGAGAACTTGTATAAACCATACACTGAACATATTAAAATAATAGAAAACAAATAAGTTATATAGTAAACTAGGGAAATCAAGCCAAGTACCGAAATTATGGATTAGATTCAGGTATATAGAGCATGTAGATTAACAGATAGTTGCCTGTTTTTAAAGTTAATGCATAAGAGTAACTTTTAAAATCAGGTGTCATTTCCGGTTATAATAAGGTACTCTGTGACAGAAACTGTGTGATGATTGTGAATGAGCCACAGATTAGAGAGAATTTTTAAACTCTCGTTACCCAAAGAAAGCTAAGAGATTTAGGTTGTATAGCCATATATTCAGTAGCTTCATTATTTTTGTTATGTTTTTAAGATAACCATATTTTAGATTTTTAGTGTATCACACCTTATTATTTTATTTATTTATTAATTTATAGTCAGAGAACGTAGGCCCATAGATAGATTATCCATGACTGGAGTACAAATGCTCGTATTCATCACACAAACATCTGCCCCCACCGGGATTCGAACCCGGGACCTCTCGAGTAGGCGACACCTGGAAACCCGGCGCATAAACCACTCGGCCACGGAGGTCCTCAAATTTAGATGCTTACAACCTGGATTGAGGCATAGGATACCTTTTATCCCGGAATAGTTTTAGGTTCCTGAGGGGTTCTCCAAAGACTAAATTTAACGCGGACGAAATCGCTTCATTGTGGGAAAGGTTACTTTCCCAGACGAGAGCTCCAGATCGAGCGGAAAATCTGCTATAAACCAAACTCTCAAAGATCTGGGATCCATTCGCCTAAAGGAAATTCTATGTAAAACGCTAACGCTTACGATTTCATTTTGTTATTTCTAGCCGCCTGAGGTTTTCAAATGCCGCGCGCTCTTTTTTTTCTTTTGCATTGGTAATAACAATATTTAAAAAAATGAGCGTGATGAGGTATTTGAAAACCTTCGGCGGTCAGAAATAACAAAACGAAATCGAAAACGTTAGCGTTTTCCAAAGCATTTCCGTTAGGCGAATAGTTCTTAAACATAGTTATTCATCGGCCCACGTCTCGCGTCGTTCGCATTCCGCTAACCCAATCTGTTGCTTTGTATCTGAATGAATGACTGGCCCTCAATTGACCAGTACTTTACGTAATAGTTCCACAGATTGGTGGTTAACCTATTTGGTTTTAACCAGGGCATATATCCCGTAGGTAGGTATAAATCACCAACAGAGCGGATGGTGAAGTAAATTCTCACTATTTATTTTTTTGTTTTCGCGCACTCCAATCCTGTTATAATATTACTAGCAAACCAGTGAACCAAATGTTCACCAAAACCTGATTTAAAAAAAAATGTATTTAATTAATTGAGAACTTCGGAGATTTTGTGTGGTTTCGTTTGAAATTCGTGATTTCTCGAAAACCGGAAGTGCTACGTTACTCAAATCCGGTTTGTAGTCTTATCAGACTATTCTTAACATATAACTTAAATATTCTCTTTATCTATCTCTTACGGTTTGGCCGCAGAAACAGCACCACAGACGGACGGACTTGTCTAATAGATAAGAGATAAATGCGAAAGTTTGTATGTTTTGTTACTCAATCACGCAAAGATTACTACAGTGCCCGGCACGTAAGTTGAACCCAAATTTTAGTTTTCAGCGCATTTTTACACAGAAAAACATCATAGCACTAAAGAATTATTAACAATAAAATATTTAATGAAACACAGCAACTGTTTTGTTAAAAAGACATTTAGTTTTGTGCCGTTTCTCTGTGAGAAAACATGCGCTGAAAACTAAAATTTGGGTTCAACTTACGTGCCGGGGGCACTTTAAACGGATTTGGATGAAATATGGTACGCGTGTAGTTTATGACCTGGATTGAGACATAGGTTACCTTTTAATCCGAAAATAATGTTAGATTCCTGTGAGATTCTTAACAAAACAAAACTAAGTGGCGCCACTAGCCATTATATAAAAGCTATTTAAAAACGGGACGGTATTTAATTTTTTGAAAACGGAAGCTGTTAAAGTTCCGAAAAGTTATCAATAAAATATTAAACTCGTTATATAACACGCTTCCCACCGAGCTTCGAAAGTTAAAATTTTAGTTAGTTAATATAATTTATTTATATTCATAACGTCGTTTACGGCAAAACGTCTACTATAGCAGCCAGTACCGGGAAATAAAACCACGATGCAACTGAAACTTTTTAAAGCATCAATTAAAAAAAATCCAAAAAATTCGCGTAGCAGACGAGCTTTCTTCCACTGAAGAACTACAATTTTACATACAACAATGTCTACTGCGCAAGTATATTGTCTGTGGTTTTGCCCAAGAAGTGTGCCGCGATGCTACCCATACCATAGAGAAAGTAATCATATTGTACCCGCTGAGCTGACTGAGGGTGTATTCCGAAATGTACATCAGTATACTGGCCAGTGGTAATGACGTCACGAATCCGACGCCATATTATGCTGGTATGCTACCATATTTTTACCGGGAAAACGAATATGGCGCATGACCGAGCGTGCGTGAGATGCATTCGAATTTTATTTCTTTTTTATTTAAAGAACAATAATGGCATCCGAACAAAAAGAATTCCTTTTAATTAATGAGGTGAATAAAAAAACCTTCTTTATTCGCACTATTTTTAATATTTCGTCGATTTATGACATCAATGCACTGGCCTGTATACTGGTATTTATTTTATTTATTTATCATCAACAAGTTTCAACAGCGTTTTACACAATATAATCCAATATAAAATTTTAAACGGTACTTTAGCCAATTACAGAAACTCACTTTGTATTCATATATTACATAATACACCCTGAGTGATGCTGGGCGCGGTGCCCGGAACGGAAATAGAGTATGCATGCACCTGGTGCACTGCACCGACTGCACGCATCACTGTGCAAGCGCAAATCATTTATATCACTGTCCCAAAGAAAGTGAGTGTATCCATTTTTATTAAACCTAAAAAGTAAGCGAGCGGCTGATCTCGGCCCATATGAGACCTGGAGCTCCAGTAAGAGTGCAACGAATGGGTGAGACCACTCGCTGCATGGCGAACGGTGGAGGCGAATGATAGAATAATTGTCAAATACTTTGTGCTATTAGACGACGATAATCTATCATTGTCATGCTTTATGTGAAACGACAACGAGAATTTTTTGATCGGTTTTCATTGCGGTAATTACCGGTTTTTATTTGTTCTGCGTGAAATCAGTAAAATTTCATATTTCGTATTAAACAGGTAACACCGGTGACGAATGATTCAAAAATACTGAAAATCAGTATTATGGGACTTGAAAGGCGTAGGTGACTTATGTCGCATTCGGCGATACTATGTCAGATGAGCGATAGAGCTCCAGGAGCTGTATTTTGAATCACTCGCCTTGCGTCGAACGCTCGATTTATACTAATTTTGATTCGACATAATTAATTCCGTAATTTTGAATCGCTCGACGTCAACGAGCGGTCTCGACCACTGGTTGCGAATTGGCGAATGACGGAGGCGAATGGTAAAATAATTGTCAAATATATGTCACATATTTTCAAGATTTTATCTCAATCTTTTTAAAATATAGATAAGATGACGATTTATTGCGACGTTTTGATCTTTTCTTACAAAAAAGGCAAAAGATTTATTAATCAGTTATTGTGAATTATACGTTTATTTTTAACAGCGGTAATGACTGCTTTTTATCTTTTTCCGTTAAATTAATAAAAACAAATATTTTCTATTAAACTGGTAATACTTTAGATGAACGATTAAAAAATACGGAAAACCAGTATCATGCGACTTGGAAGCCGAAAGGGACTCAAGTCGCTTACGATGATACTATGTTTGGCGAGCGAGACAAAAATAGAGCTCCTTGTAGCGGGCTTTCTTTTTATCTCAATTAACAAAAATAACAATAATAATTTCTTATAAAATTTGGGAATTAGAAATAAGTTACGTACCTAGTGAGTAACGAATTTATTTTGGTCACCGCGAAAACATACTGAATCCGTTATCATGAGCTTTAATTTACTTACTGTTTACAGTTATATGTACATACCTAACCTTAACGGGACTGTTGCCCTTAACACAGATTATTTTTTAATCTAGCTAGGGCTCAGTGTGACTATGTCAGAAAACTCTTATGCTTAAAAATGTTTTTACTAAGTATAACCTACTTTATAAGTTAAAAAGTATGTATTTTAGTAACTTAAAATATTGTACACTTTTTTGGCAAAATAAAAGATTATTCTTATACCTTTGTTTTGTTCGAGACGCAATTAAGGATCTATTTAAACGTAACTACACTATCATTATAACACCTTATAAACTACCTATAATTAAATTTCTACTGTATGAATACTTCATTATAAGACTCAGTAATGTGCGCGGAAACCTAAAGAACGATTAAGGACTTGTCTCAGTTAATAATTGCAATAATGCTTTTATAATAATTGTACTATTGTAAATGCAATATGTTCTACTAATGCGTAATAGTAAGGGGCAAATATGTGCTTCCCATTTACGTATGTCATAAATTATATGTATTTGCATAATGTATAACGCAACGTAAATCAGGAGGATGCATCAATTTAACTCAATTGCAATTGCGCAGGCGCATAACGCATACAGTTAAAAGTTATAAACAAAACGCATTAGTCTCTGTGATCGAAATTGTATACAGTGATTAGTGAAATCGCTAGAAAGCTACTAAATAAGTTTTTATTTTAGGCATTTAACTGCTAGGTGTTTAAGTCTAAAGAAAAGTTTACTAGAACTTCTAATCCCAGCCGGTCTGAAACCGGGTCTGGACCAGGTGGATTTTTTTTTCTCTTAGTAATATTTTCTTTACATTTAAACTAATAATAATTTGTTGAAAATAACGTGGGCCACAGCCCTTAATTAACCCTTGACTGTGTGATTAGTTACATATGAAAAGTGTTCCATTTATAAAATTTTTAATCAAATTCACAACTGCAAAAAATTTTGCAATGCAAATCCTAATTTTAGATTTTATATATAATATAAGTTAGCCTCAAAATTAATGTGCGAGTTCACAATATAAAAAGATTTCGGAGGATATAATAAGTAGTATGGAAGCCAATTAAAACTAAAAATGCTGAAAATAAATACGTTCGTTTGGGTAAGCAACCTGGAGCTCTAGTTTTGAATCACTCGTCTTGCGTCGAACGCTCGATTTCTACTAAATTTCATATTTCGACATAATTAATTCCGTATTTTTGAATCGCTCGAGTGCAACGAATGGGTGTGATCACTCGCTGCATGGCGAATGGAGAAGGCGAATGATAGAATAATTGTCAATTTTTTTGTGCTATTAGACGACGATAATCTATCATTGTCATGATTTATATGAAACGACAAAGAGTAGTAGTAATTACCGGTTTTTATTATTTCTGCGGGAAATGAGTCAAATTTCGTATTTCGTATCAAACAGGTAACACTGGTGACGAGTGATTCAAAAATACGGAAAATCAGTATTATGCGACTTGAAAGTCGAAGGTGAATTATGTCGCATTCGACGATACTATGTCAGACGAGTGATTCAAAAATAGAGCTCCTGCACTTTGCAGATTCACGCACTCTTGTTTTGCAGAAGTAAAGGTGTTCGATTATGAATAATTATAAGGTGAACGCAGACTTGGCCGCACCGCAGTCTCCGCAGTCCCCGCAGTCATCGCGTTTTGTTAATGGCCTCGCAGATCTATCCGCACCGCAGTCATTGCAATCGTTCCCGTCGCCGCACGCATCGCACTTGATTTATTACATTATACAGCTCATTGTATTTTTGAACCAACGTAATTAAACTATAATCGTCCATTATTGCAAGGACATAAATCAATCGCAGAAACACAAAGCTAACTATTTCAATTGCGCACGCACATTGCACATCCTCCTGCTCCGGTTTGGCTCGCGCCCTGGATGCGAATGACGTCATCCGCGCCGCGCTAGCTGCAGCGTCAGCCGTCAGCGTCGGGCCAGCGTCGGTGATGTCATCAGATGCGGCTTGGGGAGTTCGGCTGTTTCAGGGACTGCGGCAATTGCGACCAGGGTGGGTGTGCGAGGTTGCATAGAACTTCAAATAAAGAGTTTGAATGCGAAGACTGCGGCGCGTGCTGTGCAGCCAAGTCTGCGTTCACTTTTATACCAGCGGCCCTGACAGAATACTTATCACACCTGACCAATGCATTAACGTACATCGTGTTTGTTATCAGTGAGCATGGGTTCCCTGCCGCGGCTGTCTGTGGTGACCGGCGCCCGCACCATGGTGCCGGCCGCGCCGCTCACAGAACATCTCTCGCACTTGGCCAAAAGCGACAGGACCGCTTTGGTGTTTGCAGGTCAGTGTGATCACTTTTATATGAGAACCTTCGTGGTGTGAGTGGTGTGCATAAGCATAGCTGGGCACCGTTAATCAAATAGTTAACTTCGTTAATCGATAATCCGTTCCAGAATATACTTTGAGTACCTCTCCAGTCGGCGGCACTATAAAACTCGGCGTACAAACCACTCGGCCACGGAGGTCGTCAAAAGGAAAAGTACCTAATGAATTGAAAAGATCACACGCGACGCAATACATGCCTTCATAGTTTCGGCACGCCTTGTAGTTGTTCGCCGACCTGAGCGAACGTTCTTGTTAGAACGCGTTTTTCCGGTGCCTGCATACCGCAAGCACCGCGCTTTTTGGTAAATAGTAAATACTGGATTAACGATTACGGATTCGACGGATTAACACGTTAATACCCAGCTATGTGTATAAATCGCGGCACGAAACTCAAGCGCAGACCGTTTTTGCCCAGAAGTAAAAATTCAGATGTCTTGGGGGGAAACGAGGTGCGCGGGCGGGCGGGCGTTGCGCCGATTGGCTCTCTAGCCGTACCCATGCGTCAGCTATCCCCTCCGGGTTTTGTTCAGCGCTACAATTACGTGCCGCGACCAGTATGCCATAGGGTGATTAGATAAATCAAATCTTAGTGAAATTACGAAAATGCAGATAATTTAGATGTAGCGATGATATTTCTCAAACTTACTGAAAATCGATAGGATATTTGCGAAAACGCGAATCGCATAAAAATTCGTTGACAGTAAGATTGAGCATTGTCTATGTTTCAATGTGTATTTCTAATGGTTAACCTAGAATCCCTTACACAAGCTTTATGGGTTAGACTAAATGGTGTGAATGTAAGAAAAAAAAACCTTTTTAGATATCGTCTATAAGGTACAGTGCGTTAAGCTTAAGTTTCTTTGTTACTTTGTCCTCGGAAGCATCTTGTTATATAAAATAAAAGAATATAAATTTAATGACACCTGCCTCGTAAACGTTTGGATTATCTATAAAAATAATTACGAGGTGAACAAAACTAATAACAAAAACATTATTTCACAAGGTCCACTGCAACGAGCGGCAGTCGAAGCGATTGTCGCAAGGGCACTTATTCTAAATTGTAGATTGATCATTATTAGCCTATTAATGTCCCCACTGCTGGGGCACAGACCTTCCCTATTAATGGAATAGGGAAATTGGGCCATGACACACCACGCGGGCCCAGTGCGGATTGGTGGGTCTGTCCCGTATCTGCTGGACTGCAGATGCAGACGGGACCAATGGCTTAACGTGCCTCCTTCCTTATTAGTTCCATTCCTTATTAGTTTATTTTGTTACGAAACTAGCACATTATCGGAATCAGGGAAAATAAGGTCTAATTACGGGACACGGGACAAGACGCAAAAATCCGGGTCATCTGGCAAGCCTAGCGTGTGTTAGTTAAGCGCTAAAATTAGTGTTCGAACTTTGAATTAAGAAAGCTCCTTCAGCTACACAGCTGCACATTCAAATTTATCGACTTCCACAACCAGTTTTATCGTGTCAAATTATCGCCAATCAAGCTATCATGCATATGATTTATCGGGCTGCGTGTAGAGCGTGTACAGACGCTTATAGACACGGAGCCCAACAATTGATTACAACAGAATTATAGCGCATTTTATACCAAAGCCAGCGAAAGCTTCGTCGCGCAGGTCGGAGAAATATTAGGAAAAAACCGCATTGTCCCAGTAGTATAGAGATCAGTGCATTCGCCCGAATAACGAAGGAAGTTAGTTCGATTCCAGCCACCTGTCTGCGAGGAGTCGTATTTCTAATAACCCAGTTGAAAGGAGACCTTCGACTTCTGCCCAATTTTGTACCTTGGTACAAATTATGTCAAAAACATCTAAATTATACTTTTAGAGACTCGCTCTTCAAAATCTCAAATAAATTCAATAAATTTTGTAGAAAATCTGAATTGAAATAGGGAATCTGCGTATAAAGAAACGTTATTACTTAGACACAATTTTATTAGTCATTGGCTGGCAATGGCAGCTTATACAGGTCGCGGCTGATCGCGGCACGTAATTCTAGCGCTGAATAAAACGCGAAGGGGATAGCTGCGTAAGGGTACGACTGGAGAGCCAATCGGCGCGACGCACGCCAACCCGCGCACCTCGTTTCCCCCCAAGACATCTTACTTCTGCGCAATAACGGTCGGCGCTAGTTTCGTTCCGCGACTTAAAATATTGGTTATCATATGTTATATTAATATAAAGATGAACATTTACCATAAGATAATTATCTGTGTTGCCATCAATTTAATGTTTAAACGAAATTAGTATGTGGTACAAGTGGATAATAAACTTTCTATTTTAGCCTTTCTATTTTTGATGTATTTTGATTATTTTTCTACACATAAATGCATGATAATTCTTGAGGTACAAAATTGGGAAGATTTGTTTGGAGAAAAGTATGGATCCTTTGTCTAAGATACCTATTGAACTTCCATTTTTGAAAGCTAAGTGTTACGTAACTCGACATATAGATATTGCGTGAGTTCAGTTAGGATTAGAAAGTACAATGGCTATACAAGGTGTTTATGTGATTAAATCAGATTAAACTGTTTTATTTAATCCAATAACTTCTAAGAGTCTTCTAAAAATTTGACTCGATAAGTAATGGTCGTAGCAGACATCTCTCCGTAGGCTAACTTCCGTCTTTCCGTAGCCTAGCTTATGTCTCGCCGTAGCCTAGCTTACGTCTCGCCGAAGCCTAGCTGACTTTTCTCCGTAGCTTAGCTGAAGTCTCTGCGTAGCCTAGCTTACATATCTCTGTAGTAACCGATATACCGCCTAGCCATCAACCAGCGATGGGCGAGCCGTAAGTGTGGCATCGCGTCGCCTAGCCGCAGCCGCTCCTGCTCCCAACGTACTGGATCTGCTTAACCGTTTAAATTACATGTTTACGTTAGGTGGACTCTTGTTTGACGGCAAACCGAAAGACGAGTCGGTGTCAATCCCTTTCCGAGGTGATTTGTCCGCTATGCTATGACGCTTAATTGTAAATTCGTCCTTTTTCTAAGAACTAAACTAGTAACTTCAGCGATCGAAAGCCGATTATACGTAACGTACGTACTAAGTACATCAACGAACTTATCTATTACTATAGTAACTGAAATACCCGTTAGATTCATCTGTCTATACCTAGGTCATAGTTGCGTACGTCAGGCCAGTTTGATAGCTAACTCGATATCACGAAATAATTTCTGTCAGTCAAAGTCAAGTATATATGATTGGCAGAACACTAACTTGTTCATGTATGATTGTTTTTAATTGAACTGCATATAAGTGCTTCAAGTTTTTCCTTTATTTTTTTCCCCGACGAGGAAATGTCTGTTTGCATCAATTAATCATCAACATTAAGGATCTAAATCTTTAATGAAGATAGCGGTTAAAAAATTTGACCTCAAACGGTGGAACAGTCGAACATTTTTTTGATTTGTAAAAACTGCTTCTGCGGATAGCTCTATACCCTTAGTCACTGCAGTCACACACTGCAAGTCGGGGCCCAGAAAATAAAATAAGGGGAAATAAAAGGTTTCGCTTCAGTTAACCGAAATCTGTGCATAGTTGCGCGCGTTGCATAAATTCACAGCCGGCAAATGAGGCTTCACCTAATGGTGCAGGGTGTGCGTTGCACACGGGCACAGCGGTCTCAGGTGGCGCCGAGCGTCAGGGCAGCTACACACATAACCGTGCCGGCATAGTCGGGTCGGAAATGTTTGTTAAACAACAAAACTGACCCGAAGTATTTACCGCACTTGTTCGGCTTCATTCGGGTGGATACTGTATTCGAGTACTTGCGGAACGAAAAATCCGACCCGAGGCTATCACTACATACGCTCAGTTCCAATCGGTACCGTTTTCAATCTTCACTGTCAAATTTAAACTGAGTTGTGAATCCACAACATTCATCTTCACTACCCTCACTTGCCACCATTACATTTTGACCGCGCGCTTCCTAGAGGGCACTAGGTTAATGATTACTGAAGAGCGGTACAAGGGCTAGAGTCGCTTCTGACAGCCATCGTACAATTTGAATCGTACTGTATAGCTGCGTGTACGCTAGACGAGCCCAGCACGAGCGGAGCGGAAGCCGAGCCGCTCGCTCGGAGTGTCAAATGTGAACGTCCAACGAGCCTACATCAATCGCTCTCCTCGAACATAGGTTTCCGGTGTGCTCGTGGCTTACGACGGAGACGGACGAGTTGTTTGCAGCAACCGAAGCTGCTACAACGATTATTATAGTCGAAGTTAGTAAAACAGCTAGAAGGCCAAGACGATGGGGATCTACAAATTTATATAAAGACAGACAAATTATATTAATTAATTGCAAACAAACATCTTCACCCACCAATCCGCACTGGGCCCGCGTTGTAGGTAATGGCCCAATCTCCCTATTCCATCCATAGGGAAGGTCTGTGCCCCAGCAGTGGGAAAATTAATAGGCTGATGATGATGATGATCTTCTGTCCACGTTTCCATGATGCTCTGGCCAGCGAAACGAGCGTGTGTCAATTAATGCGTCCACGAGTGCACTGCGAGCGCTACGCAAATCCCTTTATGTTCGTCAAAAATCCGACAACGGGCGGAGTACGGTCGAGCACGAGCCGAACGTTCGAAGCGCGCTCGTTCGAGGCTCGTAAGCCGGTCCACAGTACACGAATTTCGGCTGCGCTCGTCTAGCGTATACGCAGCTTATGATTGCCGCTTGTTGTGCTGTATTATATTAATATTTGTCTATTATTAACAGATGAGTCGGGGACTGTTCGCATCAGTTATGCGGAACTGGAGGCGCGCACCAACGCTCTGTCCAGGGCCATCGCCAACAGAGCGAAGGCCACTGGCGCGAACAGGGACGGAGACTTCGTGATCGCAGTCTGTATGCAGCCTACCCACAAGTGAGTGCCTTAGGCTTCCGAATTAGGCCGCGATATTATCGGTCTAATGCTTTCAGGGTTCATGTATGTATGTATGGTACAATTCTTAATTTCATCACAACTTCTACGCCTGAGCCGATTTAAATATTATGTAGTATCGTTAGAATCGAGGAGCTCGATGGCGCAAGTAGTTGGTGCGTTCGGCTGCGATCGTTGAAATTTTCGTTTGTTTGAACTTTTGCAATGGTCGGTCATTAGATGGGTGACCAAAAATTTACTATCTCGAGCTCCTCCTAGCTTCGCAAGGTAAGTTAAGCCGTTGGTCCCGGCTGCATCTACTGTCCTTAGCACCCACCAATCCACACTGTGCCCGCGTGGTGGGTAATGGCCGATTCTCCCTATTCCATTCATTGGGGAGGCCTGTGCCCCAGCAGGGGGGCATTAATAGACTGATAATGATGATGATCGTTCTTACGCCATCCTGGGTGACATAGTATTTTTATATAATAAGTAATAAATAAAATGGGCCACTGATTTTAGGCAAAAGCCCGGGACCGACTTTAGAAGCCGTTGCTAATGATAATGTTATAAAAAAAAGCTTTTGCATTTACACGTAAAATTCCTTTAGTCGTGAAAAGTTAAGATCTCAGTAAAATAAGTTACTCGACTCTATGGGTACATATCACTTCTATTTATTTATAGCACAATAATGGCGTTGCTGGCCACATGGAAGGCTGGGGCTGCATACGTGCCCATGGAACCGAGCTTCCCTCAAGCCAGGATATCGCATATCCTGAAGGACGCAGAGCCAGCGCTGGTCATCTATGACGATACTGGTGAGACTATTCATGCTTTTTTTATGTTAAAAGAATGGCGAACAAGTCTATGGCCCTATGATAAGCGGCCATCATAACCCATAGACGCTCATGATACCAAAAATATCACTGGCACGTTGTCAACCCTGACTCTAGGGTCAACCCCTAGGGGTTGGCCCTAGCCCGTGGAGCCGTGGAACCTTAATCACTGACAGAAACAACACCACCAAAAGGTAGTGCTATTTTACTGTGTTCTTCTGTAAGATAGATAAGACTTTTTTAATTTGAATTTTTGACCACACCACATAATGACTAGACCGGATTGTATACAACATAAAAAGCTTGCGATATGCATGCAAATATGCATGAAAAATGCTTGAAATATGCACGAAAATTATCAGAATATGCCAAATTAAATGAAAAAATGTAGGAAAACTATTAACATTTTTTTATTTCAAAATCAGCATCAATGAGTATTTTTGTTAGACAGTAAAAGTACAGTAATATTACATTAAATTAAAATTATTTCTTATTTTTGTAAACGTTAACAATCAAGTATTTTTCCAAATTTTCAGTGGTTAAATTGTGTCTTCGATCATTCAGAATATTTTTGCAAGTTGAAAAGAATCGCGCCACATCGTCTGAGGTAACTGGGTAGAATTTAAACTTGGGTGCTATGTTAGCACTAACAGTTTCTGGCAAAGGTTCTGCCGTCCCATTAATAAAACTATCAATTTGACACAAACTTTTAAAGCCTGGATATATTGTTCAATATGTTTTCAAACTTTTTATATGCGTAATAGGTGGAACGAGTATAGTAGGCTAGCGCGACGCTCTTCAGTTTCTTTCATTTGATTATCGTAACTGTCAAAACAAAAGATGCGCGCAGCTACGGACTCCGCGGAATTCGCGATATTATATCACTTTTATCGCATTTCGGAAGAAAGGGTGAGTGCACTGCACTCGGAAGAATATTGTAAATGTAGCGATAATATGCATCATAAGTAGATCATAGGAAAATATGCTATTACAGTTTAGAATGGTTTAAACAAGCAAATGCATATGCAAATATTCATATAATCCGGTCTCTAGTAATGACAATAGACTAGCAATAGTTAATCAAATACCTTCACCCATGCTTTAAAACCTCTTTAGCCGATTCTGAATTGAAACAGCTAGTTGCCAACATTAAAACACAATCCGCCTCATTCCAAAACGTGGACTAAAGTTAGTCATGGTTTAATACTAATGTCGTCTCTGTTTTCTTTTTAACAAAAAAAGTGATGGTATCAGTTTTAGTCCAGGTTTAACTTTAATCTACGTTTTGTAATAAGGCGGAATGTGAATGTCCTAATTAAGAAAACATAATATCATCCAAACGGGTGTTACCATAGAACACAGAGGGCCTTGTGGGCGGAGCAGGCGAGTCACAGTTATGTGTGAGCAAATATTCATAACTTGACCAAAGCTTGGTTCTGATTGCGTCATTGCTCTCGGGTGTGAGCGCCGATTGGATCGATTGTTTGATGACGCGTCGTTGCATTGGCAATTATCTTTTAAGTAGAACTTTAGTGGGGGCGAACCGGCGACATCGGTTCCTGTACAAACGGTCTATTAGCATCATTCTAACCTCTCTGTATTCTGTGGATATTACTGTAGTAACGTAACCCCCCCGGTTAATGTTTGTGCAGCGAATCCGTCGATGTTTTCTTCGAGCGGGGTGCCGTTCGTCTCCTTCGAGGAGTTGTTCGTGGAAGCCAGCGGATTGCCAGCGGAGGCGCTGACTGACGGGGAGAGGCTGGCTGCCCTCAGGACCCACGGTATCGCCATCGTCCTATACACTTCTGGGAGCACGGGAATACCTAAAGGTAAATTTATTTCTGTTTTTTTTTGTTCTTGCATATGAAATCGAAGGTATTTTTTCGCTAATTTCATATTGTTAAAGTGAAACTGTTATTACATAAAACGCTTCACTTTTTTTCGTTCGTCTTTAAAATGACGCATTACATTATCGTAATTGTTAAATAAATTCAGACCCTATCAACAAGCAACAGTGGTTCAGTGGTAGGAGGCTCACCTACTACGCGGACGGCCCGTGTTTGAATTCCAGTCGAGGGATTAATAATGATTTTTTAAATTTCGCTTGCATCGTCTTTTTGTATTATTTTATCGTATAATACAGTAATTATTTCCGCATTCAGAGACATCGATTAATATTTTTTAAGTTGGATCAAAAAGTTTTGATATATCTCTTTCCTTACACGCACAATGGTCCAATAATTAGGACTAAGTGCGGAAACCGCCCTGAAGAACTAAACTAAACTATCTACCTTTCCTTAGGTGTTCGTCTAACCTACTCCGCCATTTGCAACCGTCTCTGGTGGCAGTTCCGTACGTTCCCATACTCCAACACGGAGGTGAACTGCGTTTGGAAGACTGCCTTGACCTTCGTGGACTCTGTGTGCGAGATATGGGGCCCCATGTTGCACGGCAGGACCCTCATCATACTGTCCAGGGAGACCACCAGGGACCCACAGAAATTAGTGCGAGTGTTCAGCGAGAATCAGGTGAGTAAGAAAATCTAATTATTGGCTATGCAAGTGAACTTTATTTTGAAGTTGCATTAGGCGCCTTGCTCACCTGGGTGTCTACTATCTTTCTCCGAAACCAACTTTCGATAACGAAGTTCAAACGAAAGCTTTCTTTGAGTAGGCTTAGAAAATATACACCTCAATCTATATTTGGACGACGAATATTATTAGAGTCTGTTCGGAAAGAGAATGGGAGTTAGATTGGAGGGCGCTGTAGTGCTTTTCTACCGTATTTGTAAGGTTTTAACCCCTTTAGACATGATTAAATACAAAAAATCGCAAGAAATCACAACAACAAACAAATCCGTATCAATACATAACTTTGACATTTTACAGATTGCTGGGTTTGATTGCCAAATAAAAATCTTAATGTTAGTTCCGTTTTTCGCCACGCCCATTCTCTTTCTGCACAGACTCTAGTTGATTTTTTATTTAAATTTGAGTATAAGGATTAGGTTGTTTCCGAATTTCAAGTTTTACATTCCACTATCTTAACGTATATATTTAATTTTTAAGCATGTAACTGCTAGATGTTTAAATCTAAAGAAAATTTAACTAGAAAAAATCCACGCGGACTACCGCGGTCGCTGTAGCGAATGGTCAGTGTATTCGCCCGGATAGCGAAGAGTCCCGTCTGCTGCTTGGTCCGCGTGAAATATTTTCTTAATGTTAACGCATATTAATATATTTCAGGTGCAACGTTTAGTTCTAGTGCCAACACTCCTGCGTTCGATCCTTATGTACCTGTCGTTGAATCCTTCACAAAGACCATTGGAGTGTCTCAAACTCTGGGTCTGTTCGGGAGAAACTTTGAGCAAGGAGTTAGCGTTGAAGTTTTTCCAATACTTTGGGGACCACAGCGGTTACAAGCTGGCAAACTTTTACGGCAGCACGGAGGTCATGGGAGACGTCACTTATTATGTGCTGGAGAAGAGTGATCAGCTGGATATACATAATACGATACCTATAGGTGAGTGAATAATGTGCTGATCTCCCGTTGTTGAGATCCTGGGGGTTTTAACTCAATCCCAGCAGCAAATCGTGATAATGAAAGCCAGATGCTTCTTATATTCATCTTATTCTTTCTTGATATCAATATTCTAAAATAATATAAATATATATATATATATACCTAGTCAGGTCATAATTTCTGTCACATGTTTAATATAAAATAATAGAAACAAGTTTATTCATTATGTAACCATTTATATACCAAAATGAACTTAACAAAACATAGATTCTTATGACAATAAAGTTTATTCAAAATGACATCCGTGATTTTGAATACAGGCCTTCAATCTGCGCGGCCAGTCGTCTATCGCAGCACGAACGAGGTCCATGTCAATATCATCGCCTGCCTTAATCAAGGATGTCTTGAGTGACTCCAAATTGGGATGACGCCTTTTCCTCCAAGTGTTACCATATCTTGTAATCTAACGGACTCAAATCTGGACTGGAGGAGGTCCAGTCTTCGTGCCGGATGAAGTCGATTTCACGCGCCGAAAGCCACCAGTCTTTTGTGCTCTTCGCTCTATGAGCTGGCGCTGAATCTTGTTGGAATACCCAGTGCCTGTTATTAAACATGGTATGAGAAACAGGTTCCACAAGGTTCGTCAGGATTGTATTTTGATACACAACTGCATTCGTTTTTACACCTTTCTCACAAAAATGTACCTCTGTTAAGCCCCAATAAGAAACTCCGAACCATACCATGAGCGAGGATGGAAAATGACCTCGTTGGACACGCGGAATACGGTTGCTCGCTTCTTCACTACTGTGTGCATACACCTTATCATTTTGTTTGTTGTAACTCTCTTCTACGGTAAAAATTTTTTCATCCGAAAAAAGAATTTCCCGATATTTTTTCCCCGCGTACCGCTTTAACAAAGCGCGGAATCTCTTCAGTCTCAGATCCATTAGACGAGCATTCAAACGATGTCCTGTTTTTCTTCGATATGCCCGAAGCCCTAAGTCTTCATTTAACACCCTTTTCACCGTGGTTCTGCTTAACCCCATCTGAAGGGCCAACAGTTTCTCCTTACGTTTGGGATTTTCTTTGAATTCGCGCCTTCACAGCTTTTATCACTGCTGGAGTCCTAACAGACCGAGGGTGACTACTTCTTGACCTGTCATCTACACTAGAGTCTTCATTGCATCGTTTGATGGTACGATAAACGAATCTTTTGGTTATATTCAAAATTTCCAGTATGTCAAAAATTTTTGGCGCGTAACCGCAACGATGCAACGCAATAACTGCAACACGGTCTTCTTTAAGCGTCCACTCCATATTCAAAAACGAGTAAAATTGTAAAATGTATACATTTTTATTTTCATGAACAATTCTGACTGTGACTGGCTGTGTATATATATATATATATATTATTGCGATCGTTGCGCAGACAGGTAGACAGCAGTCAAAAGATTGTCTCTTTTTAGCCTTAAGATTAATATTTTTTCAGGTCGAAAATTTCTGATATTCTCCGTTACCACCCCGTAGATCTCATCAGACTTGTTATTGTTAAAGAACTTGGCTTGAAACCTGTCTTAGGCCTTATAATAATAAAGTTTGCATCGAATAATATAAAGATGTTATTTTCTGTTTTTTGAAAAGTGATGTTTTCTGTGGTTTTCCTCTCTGAAAGCGCTAGATGATAAATACGTAACACCTAGGTGCGTGATTAATTAACGAAGCCATAAATTTTACACTTTACATTAATTTCTTCAGGATTTTCAGAGCGTGTTTTCTTTGTGTCTTTTATTTAGTAAGTGACAAGTAAATTCCATTATCGTAGGATATTTTTTCAATAATGATGACTAACATGCTTTAAAAACCAATTATTTCTGATCTTTGAAAATAAATTACAATAGATAAAATTACCTATATTCATAATATCATTATACAAAGGAATTGCATTAGTAACTTAAGCATAGCTTATTGTATTATTGAAAGTACTTAATACAAGACCAATAGACGGTAATGGTTGGTCTTATACCCCTTATCTTAAATACAAGTCAGTTATGCCAATAGTTTTCATTTACATAAACTTTAAAGAAATAATTGATGTTTTGAATAATTGTGAAAATACAATTAGATTGTATTCAAATGAGATTAAATGGTCCTGATTAAATGCTACTTTTGCCCCATTGTTTCGTTCTCGGAAACCTTTTTGTAACAATCAGATAAATAATATTTTGCAAGATAACATCAGTTACCAATACTATCAATTTAAAACTCATCAAAGAAAAATTTGGGTCGCTGTGTCCGGCCTTCTTCTTCTTCTTCTACTTGCTACGGGCGTTTCCGCAACTCGACGTCCTTATGGCGCCTGTTTTGCGTGAGGAGGGTGTATGGCCGGAGTCACTCCAGCCAGCCCAGCTCCGCCAGGAAGGCCCCCAGGGCCTTCATGTTGGTGACTGCCTCTTGAAGGTTTCCCGGTGAGCCGAGGTATTTCGCCCGGTATTCGGCCACTCCGTTGCATTCCAGCAGAACGTGAGTAGCTGTTTCTTCTGCCTCCATGCATCCTCTGCATAGGGGGCTGTCCGTGACACCTATGTTGAAAAGATGTCTGTTAAAATGTGCATGTCCAGTAATAGTACCTGTTACCATGCGCAATGTAGGTTTGCTTAGCTGTAGGAGAATTTTGGAGAAGGCAGCGTTCACCCGTGGCAAAGCGAGCTTAGTCTGACTGCACGTCTCCAGTTCGAGCCAGTGTTGCTGGTGTAGTGCGGCAGTGTGCTCGCGAATTTTATTGACGAGACAGCTTACCGGTATCGGGACGATTGGTTCGGGGCCTGTTGGGGTCGTATCGGATCCCTTCCGGGCCAGCCCATCCGCAGCGTCGTTTCCGCGTGATCCACTGTGTTCCTTGATCCATTGGATGGTAATAGAGTAGCTCGTCCCTACCGTGTTTAAGGTTTGGTGGCATTCTTGTAGTAAGCTCGATCTGACTAAACAGGCATCTAGAGCTTGTAGGACTGAAAAAAAAGTGTCCGGCCTTAAGCTCAGGGAATAATGTGAAAGTACTAGCGAACTGTTATTCGGCATGGACGGGTGTTGTTGGGATAGGACTATCGATAGAGGGTTTTTATGATAAAATTTCCACTTAGAAGTAAAAATTTAGTATAAAATATAATGAAAATGATCCAAATTAACAATTTTTATTAATAGCCTTATTGAATGATAATTTCACACCAATGTACAACAGAATGAAAGATTTATATAACGAACTCGCGGACACTTTTATATGGAAAAGTATTAAAGCCTCAGAAAATGGCTGTTTAGGAGAAGCCAGGCCGAAAAGAGCTTGTACGAGCGCACAGGTCTGCCATTAGGAATATCGCGTTGTGTCATTCAAAAAGTCTTATCACCTTTTCTACCTTGCAGGGTCACCTATCGACAACTGCGGAGTTTACCTCCTAGACGAGGACATGAACCCTGTTCGTGAACGCGAGCCAGGCGAGCTGTGGGTGGCCGGGCTGAACCTGGCCGCTGGATACGTGGGAGCGCAGGGAGCCGACAAGTTCTGCGACAATCCTCATGCGGAGCACACTGGTGAGCAAGAAACTATTCGAATCATCATCATTTTCCACCAGACAAGTGCGAAGTATACCACCTAGACGAGGACATGAACCCTGTTCGTGAACGCGAGCCGGGCGAGCTGTGGGTGGCCGGGCTGAACCTGGCCGCTGGATATGTGGGAGCGCAGGGAGCCGTCAAGTTCTGCGACAATCCTCATGCGGAGCACACTGGTGAGCAAGAAACTATTCGAATCATCATCATTTTCCACCTCGAGCCCTGAGGAGCTCGATGGCGCAAGTGGTTAGCGCGTTCGGCTGTGGTCGTTGAAGTTAAACAACTTACGCAGTGGTATCAATCTCCCTATTCCATCCATAGGGAAGGCCTGTGCCCCAGCAGTGGGGACATTAATAAGCTGATGATGATGAAGTGCGAAGTATACCACCTAGACGAGGACATGAACCTGGCGCGTAAGCACAAGCCGGGCGTGGTGGACGCGCAGGGTGCTGACAAGTTCTGCGATAGCCCTCACGCTGAGCACACTCGTGAGTAGGAAACTACTCGGATCATCATCATCTTCCATAAGACAAGTGCGGAGTATACCTCCAAGACGAGGACATGAACCCCGCACAAGCCGTGCGCGCTGGGTGCTGACAATTTCTGCGATCAAGCATTATCCTTACGCGGAACACATTGGTAAGTATGATAGACGTACGTAGGCAATGGACTGAGCGTTCAATGTCCAACTGAAAAGTAAAACTAACCAACAAACGTATTACCCCTTCCACTATTTCAATCTTGGTTCCTTTAAAAGAGGTGTCAAGAAGCATTTCTGCAGGCCGGCAAGGTGAGGATGGTTGTCACTGCTATCTTCGAGACTTTATCTCCACTTAACACCAGGTGGGATAGAATCTTTTGCCTACCTACATTTAAAGAAAACAGACACTTAAGTGTGAATGAGACGAAGAGATCATGCGGCCAATAAGATTGTATAGTTATTGCCCACACCATCGAATCAGTTCTCTCTTTTAAGAGAGTTGTCATTTTACTTTGAAACATTACTTGGTTGCTTTATTCTTTAAGACACGACCACGTTTCGTTCGATTTGAGGCTAACGACGGTGGGCGAGGTGACCATGATCCTATTTTCGTATTCCATCCCCATGGATCTATGATATAGGCTGATAATAATAACAATAAAGATATCTCAGTAGGGATTTAGTGTTTATACTTATCCTCAGTCAAATGGTTTTGTTGCAGATTTTAGTAGACTATACCGCACTGGTGACTTCGGTGTGCTGGAGAAAGGTGTGGTGCTGTATGCGGGCCGCACTGATGCGCAGGTCAAGATCCGTGGCCACAGGGTCGACCTGCTGGAGGTGGACCGGGCAGTCAGCGCCGTCGAAGGAATCGACAAATGTGAGTTAAACCTTTACTGTTTTACGTTTACGACGCAAAGGTCAAGATCTGCTATCATAGCTACTTTCTGGCAGAACAGCGAGTCAGCGCTCTCGAGGGGATCGACAGAAGTGAGTTTATAACTTCTTACATTATTTTAGCGATCTTCGGTAACATAAGGTCGCACTGATATGCAGGTCAAGGTCTGAGTGGACCGGGTAGTCAGCGTCCTTGAAGGGATCGACAAATGTGAATTCAAACTTGAATGATTAATTCTTAAACCCGGGAGGTCTCATCATATTTATGGCCCCGATATGCAGGTTAAGTTCCGTTCCCTCAGCCCTCTCATAATCCTGCAACCGAGGAGGTTGCATAAGGCCACCCCGACGCGCAGGTCTAATTTCGTACACTCAGCTCTAGAAGAGGTCAACAAATATGATTTTAAACTTGCTCACTCAAATAGCAGATGGTGCAGGATCGAAGCTTAAAATAATTCAAATTAGGTTATTGTTTTATCTAATTAAGTCGTGGGACGAGTAATGGACACTATTTTTTTGTCAAAAGAAGAATGAGTGGAGAATTAACTTCCTTCATTCTTCATCTTTTAGTTCCTCCTCCTCGAGGGGTTTCTCCTCTATATCCTTGTAGGACTTAAAGATATAATATCTAGATTATGTAAGGTCTACTTTAAGGCAGCTATATTAAACTTATAATTATTATTCGCATCTTGTGACGTTGTTTTTGTTTATTATATAAAAAATAAGCTTCCGTTTTACGAAAAATAGGTTTTCTTATTTTTGTTCTCTTTTCTCACCTATTTAACCGGTGGACTTAATTTAATACATTAATAGTCCAATGTACCCTTTGCGGTACACGCTGCTTGTACCGCATAGGGTACATGAATTTGTGTCACTTTATGGGTTATTTTGTCATGTACTCGGCAATTAGTAATAATCTTTGTATGTACACTACAATGTAAGTAATAATCTAATCCTCATGAATATAATATGTGAAGCTTAACCAGATAAAAGTAACTATTTTGATATTTTATAAAAAGGACTTGCAAAGGAGACCCGACACTTTTCATAGAAAAAATGCTAAACTTGTATACAGTTGAATTTGGTCTCAAAATAAAGCCAAAATTATTTGCGACATAAAACTACTTTTGCCTTATTTTTAATGAATCGTGGAAAGAAGTTATTTAATGATTAATATTTTTTGATATAGAAACCGTTTTGATGACAAACCTACGTATTTGACATTGACAGCTAGCTGCTGATGACAAATATTGCCAGACTACGTTACCCAATTATGGAACACAGATAAAAAAATTAAAAAAGTATACAACTTTGGCACAAAATGCCGGGTGTCCTTTATGTTTGGTGTCGAAAGTCTTTTTAATATATACCCACTGGTGCATCCTCTCAAATTATTTGATTTCTATTCTAAAAAAATTTAGGTATTATCATGCTTATATTTTTTTTATATGTTCGACTACTGTACTTATAAGGAGGCGGTGCAGTCGATCTAGGATTTTTATAAAATAAAACTCTGTATTCAATAACACAGTAAGAAAACAACTAGAAAAGTAATCCAACAGAACAACGGGCGGTCCTTTCGATAATCTGCGATTTCTTCCAAACAATTTGATGAACGGGAAATAAAAGAAGGTAAGCGAATAACGGAGAGTTGAGTGCATTACAAGGATACAGAGCTAAAAACTTTTTATTACTAGCACAAAAGTTTCCAGACATGACAGTGTTCAGTTATTCTAATTTCTTTATCAGGTGTGGTGTTATGCTACGGACTGGATGTTGGTAATCCTGAAATCCTGGCGTTTGTCACTACTTTACCAGAGGCGCGTCTATCTGCGCAACAAATTGAGGCTAAGCTGAAGACTTCGCTTACTCACTATATGATACCGCAAGTGAGTAATTCTATTTCAATTTACTTATTCAATTCAAGTCAAGCTCAGAAACTTTTGCGAAAATCTAAAAATATGTGCCTTAATTTCTCAAATCCGACTTGTACGAAATTGAACCGATCATACAAAAAACTTAAAACGGATTTTTAGTCGGAGGTAACAAGAAAAGTGCGCTTCACTTCGATGTTTTAGCAATGAATGTGAAATCTCTTAAAACAAATTCTTATTGTAATTCAAGAAGCTCCATGGTGTAACAGTTAGCAAGTTCGATTTGCGATTTTTTTAGTGAAATATTTCTTCCAGTTTAATAATGCAGCAGTTATTTAAAAAATGCGAATGAATTACGTAGAATTGTAACGATTTTTAGGTAATTGTTATTGAGAGCGTTCCGTTGCTGGTGAACGGAAAAGTGGATCGGCAAGCGCTGCTGAAGATGTACGAAAACACCAACAACAATGGTAAGTATTCATAGGAATCTATAATTGTTAACCTTTTTTTATTTTATTTATTTAATAGGCATACTTACAGCTAAACATATAAACACATTAAAAAATAAAATAATACTTGTTCTAAGACTTAAATGTAAGCATTTACAAGCACATTCAACGTTCACTCGAGTAAAGTACAATGTAATTAATAGCAAAAATAAAAAAAAAAACTTTTATTAGAAGTACACGAGTTCTGTCGTACGTAATGATAATTGCATCATCATCAGCCTATTGTCCCCACTGCTGGGGCACAGGCCTTCCCGGTGGATGGAATAGGGAGATTGGGCCATGACCCACCACGCGGGCCCAGTGCGGATGGGTGGGTGCTGACGACTGCAGATGTAGCCGGAACCAACGGCTTAACGTGCCTTCCAAAGCACGGAGGAGCTCGAGATAGTAATTTTTGGTCACCCATCCAATGACCGACCACTACGAAAGTTGCTTAAGTTCAACGATCGCAGCCGAACGCGCCAACCACTTGCGCCATCGAGCTCCTTATAATTGCATATCATCATAAAATTCACCATTAGAGCTATTTGTTTCCTAAAAAACGCACTAAGCTTGCTTCTATTAATAAAAGTACAGAACCCAAATTAACCAACTCTAATTTTGGCTGGTAGCACACCATCGATGCAAAGTTGGTTCATGAAATAAGCGTATTAAAACGTCCAGCTTATAGCTAACTGGAGCAAAGCTAACACAAACGTGTTTTACGTTAATTTGAACTAAATCACTGTTCAAAATATCTTCCTTAGACGACTCCAGCATTCCCCTAGAAATAGACTACACAGGCGTGGAGCCCGAAGCCCTGGAGGCCGCGCGGGTGCTCTTCGAAACCGTCGGCGAAGTCTTAGGCCGCTCCGCCAGGGGAGCTCTGTCTGTAAGGGCAGGCTTCTACGAGTTGGGAGGCAACTCCCTGAATTCTATTTACACAATCACCAGGCTCCGTGACAAAGGATATTATATCGGTATGAAATTTGAATTTTAGAGTAATTTAAGTTTTACTTTCGGCACAGATAAGTTGGCAGTAGGTTCGTTTAGCGCTTTTACTGTAGTAACGGGGAAAGTATTTTGTAAGTATTTTTTATTAAAGTATTTTAACTTATAATCACAATACACCTGAAGAATTCGACCGATGCTGAATAAGAATTATGACTAATTTTTTTTTCTTCGTTTATCAGGTAGATTATCAAAAAGTATTGGACACGTATTTATTCTTTTATCACATAATATAAACATTGCAGAGATATATTGATTTGAAAAGTAGCATGACGTCACGTTTTGGTACAATTTTCACTCCCAAACTTTGACGTGCTATAACATTATGATTTTTTGGTTGATTGCCCAAAGAAAAAATACGTGTCCTTTATTTTTGGATCACCTAACTGACGGACTAAATAGAATTTCGTTTACTGTACCCCGTCATCACCCCTATATATAAATGTCTCTTGTATGAAAGTAACAAAATATTTTGCTATTTCTAGTTAATTAAGAGTCACTTAATGATACATAGAAATCTCTTCATAGAAATCAGTGATTTCATCGGGGCTGCCAATCTTGGAGAGATCTTGTCACATATAACCACAAACTCTGACTGCGGGGATAAAGTCGACGAAGCCAAGTTTACTGCTGAACCCATGAGGGATGACGACAAGCAGCAGGTCATTGAGTAAGTAATTTATTATTATTTTGATAATCTCACACTGGATTTCACGGCACTGTTGGCATTCGCCATCATTTCTAAGACCCCGGGCTCGGAAAAACAGAAAAGTGTATTGGAAAGCTAAGTTCTTTATAAGTAATAACTAAGTTCTTTGATACTGATTTGCTCAGCTACTTTATTTCCTATTTTCTAAATAATCAGATGACCTTATGCGTAAAATAAAAAGAAAATCTTTATATATATAATTCTTCTGTGAGTGTGTATGTCACTGAACTTCTCTTAAACGACTGGACCGATTTTGATGAAATTTTTTGTGTGTGTTCAAGGGGATCTGAGAATGGTTTAGATTCACAATTTTGTCCGCTGGACAATGTTTTTTTAATTAATTTTTTTTATGGTGGTACGAAGTTCGCTGGGTCAGCTAGTATAGTATAATATACTCACAGTGGTATATGATAAAATTGATAAAAAAAAACAGCGGCAACATACCGTAGAATAGCGTATTTGCTTTTAATTAACGGTTTCGGTGTAAATTAAAAGTTGGGAAAGCCGTCACTAAGTAGGTAATACTCAGAAAGTTCTAAAGAAACCATTATCGAATTCGAATAGTTGAATTCGATCTAGATAAACATCAAATGTGTGAAAAAAACACCTTTGTGGCGTTGCTGTTCAAGTTTCCAAACAAAATTTGAAATTGACATTTCGCACTCGCATACAATTCGAATACGATACTGGTTCGTGCTAGGGGTACGTAATCGTCAAATTTTGTATGGAAAAAGCTAGTTTGTTCTTACGTCCAAAAGGGGCGCTGCTGAAACTTTGTTAATGCGATACGATACGGAGCTGTCAAAAATACGCGTTTGAGAATCTGAATGATAAAAAAGCATCCTATTTTTGCTCGCAGTATGATCGTGTCCTCGTTCTACGAGAAGGCCGAGTTGGAACAGTTCCTGAAGCACGAGATAGAGACGTCTGACTACGCGCACTGCATCGAGGCGTGCTGGATCGCGTTATTACAGGCGCGGCTCAGCGTAGTGCTGAGGGATGGTAAGTTAAAAACATATCCAATAAAGAATATGTTAAATAATAAATTTGTCTTTGGAAACCATCAAAAATATAGTTTCAGTGACATTGTCAATAAGGCTATTAAAACAAGGACAAAAGCCTGATGAGCGCTCAAACAACGATTGAAAGATACCGAAGCAAGTGCATATTAATTTTCTTGTCATTAGAAAGGTATTCTAAACTACATTGCTCTGTTAAAACATACCTACGGCTATAACTATTTAAGTGTGGTAAAGACAGATCTTGAGGTATGCTCCATTCCAAGGAAACCTAATTTCTAACTACAGTGTTCCTGTAGCGAGTAACGTTGTCAGAGCAGCGTTTGTTATTAGAAATGATATCTATCAGATATGATTCCGTGTTTTAAGGAAAATATACATATTTCTTTTCCATGATATCTTCATTAAGAAAAAGAAATACCTTTTCCGTAAAACGGAATCATATCACGCTCTCCACTATTTTTCCATAATCTTTATTTTTATAAATAGGTCCGACAAATGACGCCAGCTCACCTGATGTTAAGTGAGGGTGAAGTCCAGATGCGAAGATATATATAAGCTGATACAGTAGTTCTACCTGCTACACCAGCCATCCTCACCCTGCCGGCCTGCATGTTGCTTCTTCACGCCTCTATTAAACGATCCTAGGTTGTAAGAGAGAGGGAACATGTGAGCAGGCAAAGGATTCCATTTACGGATACTGCGACAAAGAAATGAGTCACCAAATTTCTTTGTACGCGTTGGAATTGTGGCCGCAGTTAGACGGTGACAACGTAGGCTAGCGTGCGTGGTCCTCTGAAGGAAAGGGGAAGGTGGAATAAGAGAGAATAGTTCCTCAGAACACGCGCCGTGGTACAGACGATAGAACGCGCTTAGTGACGCCACGTCGCGGCGTAATTGAAGAGACTTGATTTGTTTAGCATTTAAAAATGGATAGGTATATCATTTTACTTGTTTCAGTGAACGGAAGTGCAGTAGCAGTGGCTTTGAACTTCGATGCGCGTGATGAACCAGAGATCGAACTGTCAGGTGGACTGGCCAAGATCATGGCCTTCTTGGAGTTTGTTGAGAGCTCCGTCAGGGACACTATGCTGCCTGAGGGAAAAGGTAAGGGAACTCCAATCACAATTGAAAAAACAAAAAGCTAACGTTTCAGAGCTGCCTCAAAATACTAATTTCAAATTGCATTCCGTCTGATAATGTATTAATTCTAGGAACTAATTGTATTATCTAAAACACTTCCGTTTTGGTTAGGTCTAAGATATTAAGCCCATAGTATACATAAAAAAGTTACGGAAACACCGTAGGTGCAAGATGATATTAAAATGTATCGTCTGGCGCGTTCCTTTTTTTTCATACATATCAAATTAAGGGACTCGTTTCTTTCTTTCATTGCCATGTCCCAATACAGCATCCATAACTTATATTGTAAATGCGTAAATGTGCCTGTCTATTACCACTCCACGGTCAAACTGCAGATCCGATTATGATGAAATTACGTGTTCCTATACATATAGTTTCAGTCCCTAGGAAAAGGGCATAGGATAGTGTTCAGTTCAGTCCAGAAATTATCCTTGAAAACGGGGATGGAAGTTTGTATGGGAAATCAACATTTCCACATTCGCTACTTAAATAACTTGTCTAATGACTTATCCTGTTTGCCTTGCGTTATATAGGTGCCATCCTGCACTCGTTCATGATGGCCACGGCGTCGAGCCTCAGTGCGCGCGAAAACGTATCCGCCATTCGCGCGCTAGAACATGCTACCATGCGCGCTGCTCGTGAGCGACGCTTCCAAGGCGTCTTCACTACCAACACCAGCCCGTTGACACAGGTAACATAGTTTAATCCGCGGCTAATTGTATTATGAGAAAGTGTCCGCCATTCGCGCGCTAGAACATGCTACCATGCGCGCTGCTCGTGAGCGACGCTTCCAAGGCGTCTTCACTACCAACACCAGCCCGTTGACACAGGTAACATAGTTTAATCCGCGGCTAATTGTATTATGAGAAAGTGTCCGCCATTCGCGCGCTAGAACATGCTACCATGCGCGCTGCTCGTGAGCGACGCTTCCAAGGCGTCTTCACTACCAACACCAGCCCGTTGACACAGGTAACATAGTTTAATCCGCGGCTAATTGTATTATGAGAAAGTGTCCGCCATTCGCGCGCTAGAACATGCTACCATGCGCGCTGCTCGTGAGCGACGCTTCCAAGGCGTCTTCACTACCAACACCAGCCCGTTGACACAGGTAACATAGTTTAATCCGCGGCTAATTGTATTATGAGAAAGTGTCCGCCATTCGCGCGCTAGAACATGCTACCATGCGCGCTACTCGTGAGCGACGCTTCCAAGGCGTCTTCACTACCAACACCAGCCCGTTGACACAGGTAACATAGTTTAATCCGCGGCTAATTGTATTATAAGAAAGTGTCCGCCATTCGCGCGCTAGAACATGCTACCATGCGCGCTACTCGTGAGCGACGCTTCCAAGGCGTCTTCACTACCAACACCAGCCCGTTGACACAGGTAACATAGTTTAATCCGCGGCTAATTGTATTGTAGGCTATTGTAGGTAGGCAAAGCGCGAGTGATATTTTCTTATCATAAAAGTGTTCGATTCACCCTTTTTCATAATAAAACACTCAAAGATACAATAAGACACCTAAATGACACTACATCCAGTTACTTAGATTACTTACTCTAAATAAAATTAAGTTTTTCTCAACAGCAACTCGGCACTGATGTGCTTGGTTTCCAAACGCTCCTGGACTACCAGATCAACCAGTACGTGGACGCCAACGGAGACAGGATCTTTGGGAAGGCACCTGACGACATGAGAGCCGTCGTCTGCTGGAAACCGGTGGATTGAAACTGATCCCAAGTCGATTGCAAGTCGAAATTTTGTTGGAATATTAAACTGTACTAGTTGTATCGCTGATATATTGCAAAAACTGATATATTCAGTGCTTATATAAATCAGAAATAATCAACATTATTTTCCAAGTTCAAAAATGACGTTTTTAAAAACATAGTGTTTTGTATATTAAAGTAGTTTCCTATAGGTATCAACATTTTCCAGTGTTACAATTAGTTACAATCATATAGGTTACAATGGAGCATCTTAACATTACAGTGTTCTAAGAACATGAAATAATTGACAACAGATCTCATGTACCGCATAGGGTACACGAACCTGGCAGAAGCGCTTCGCATTCCAATATAGGGTACACTGTACTGTTAACGTGTTAACATTGTTGGGTACATATACAGACTGAGTTAGACCTCTTCAATATTTGATCGAAGTCTTCAGTTGACCACATATTTACCTAAGCTAAATAATTGATAACAAGTGGGTAGAGTCTGTGCGGAAAGAGAATGGGATTTAGATTGGAGGGCGCTGTAGTGCTTTGCTACCGCATTTATAAGGTTTTACCCCTTTTAAACATGATTAAATACAAAAAACCGCAAGAAATCACAACAACAAACAAATCCGTATCAATACAAAACTTTGACGTTTTACAGATTGCTGGGTTTGATTACCAAATAAAAATCTTAATGTTAGTTTCGTTTTTCGCCACGCCCATTCTCTTTCCGCACAGACTCTAGCTTGTTATTATAATGATGTTTAAGTGAAATATTGAGTAAATAGCTTTTTATTTTACTAATAGATTCAACGCTTACCTACTACGGTACTTTCCAGTTTACATTATTAATTTGAAAATGTAAGTTTAGGTATCGATATTTTTAAATGAAAATGTGTATTCTTGCCGTATCTTATTCTAGTGTAGATCGTAGTTATTTTGCAAAAAAAATATATCTACTATGTTACAATGTTATAAATCCACATAAAAAATCAACAAAAAATATTAGAACGAAGAAAGAAAAATCATTTATTGGCTTTAAGGCCAACACAAGTAAGTAACGATAAGAAATTATATACCGATAAATAATAAAAACAAACAGACAACAACAATATTCAGAAAGAAGAAGGGCCAATTAGGACCCTGCCTCAGCTTAATGTTGTTACAATGGGACGGGAATATTCCCACCGTAACAGCGCTGGTATTCTGTTAGAGTGACAAATATAATCACACTAATATTATAAAGGCGAAAGTTTGTGAGTGTGTATGTTTGTTACTTCTTCACGTCCAAACGGCGGGAGCGATTTTAATAAAAGGACATGTTAAAGTTTTGTATGAGCGACTGCCCTGGCAATGTATAAATACTGTACTTAGTAATATTTATGGTAAATGGCTGAATATTTATAATTTCTATGAAAAAATGTTCAGGAACTTTTGATAGTCACAATCTTGAAAATTATGAGAACTCCTACTGTGTCATTACCTTACTACAATTGATAAAAGATGTTGCCAATTATTTACGGAGTCATCAATTTCGCATTTTCTTAGAATCATTTTTCCCATTTCTCTGATTAACTCTTCACAAAAAGGTTTTTCAAAGCAAGAACAAAAAATAAATAGAAATATTTTTTTATTCTCGGCCTGACAGGATATATGTGAAGTTTTATTTTGTCCGTTTGCAAAAATTAAAGAATTAATTATCATACAGCCTTGTCTCAAGCCTGATCAGAATAATAAAATCTATTATTTTAGGCCTTCCGTGATTTGTTATAATAATAATTAAGGCCAAATATGTCATAGTTTGAAGGAGTTTAAAAATAATATTGTTTATTTAGATATACTTTCATAAATATTTTTGTGAACATTTATTGTTCATTTATTTAGTTTTTCAAACAGACACGAAGTAATTTTTTTTTTACTTTTAAATATTTGATTATTACACGAAAGTTGTATGATAATAAAAAACACGTTATAATTAATAAAAAAAATATTGTAAAGTTACAGGCTAGTGCGAAATATTCATACACGTTAAGGGCAGTTTCTTAGCCATGTCCTTTGGTATGGAGTTAACTGACACCCTGGATTAACACATAGGCTATGTTTTACTGCGGGAAAATATCCCTAATAAACCGCGGGTAACACCGCGGGGCACAGCTAGTTAGTTATAAATTTATATAGTTACATGAAAACTTTCTTGAATAGCCGAACCCACTGCAAGTTTCATGACATTACTTCAATAATGTTCTCTTTTTAAAGTTTCCAAATTGGATATCAAATTATTAAGCAGTACAAAAATATAACGAGATGAACTTCTTAGCAATCCATGGTTTCCCCTTGCGAGTGCCGCGTCCATTGTGTGGGGGTAAAAGAAACTCTGAACATTTCCCGGGACTTCCGACCCAGGTGTAGGTTTAAGGAGGCATCTATATGTGTAGTAATATTTTTTATTTATTTTAAACATTTAACTGCTAGATGTTAAAACTAAAGAAAATACCACTAGAACAAACTCCACGCGGACCAGACAACAGACGGGACTCGAGCCAGCACCCGCTCAAGGGTCACGGTAGCATAATAATAATAATAATAATAATAACTGTTTTATTGCCTCCAAATTATGATACACTTATTAAAACGTACCTACTACCTAAAGGAAAAACAAAATTACAAGTATGTGTCTTAAAATAACATTAAGTGGAGGCAAGAGGACGAGGCTCAGCGTAAGCGGAGCCAAGGTATGCATAATGGTCAGTGCATTTGCCCGGATAGCGAAGGGTGCAATTTCGAGTCCTATCTGTTGCCTGGTCCGGAGTTTTTCTAGTGGCATTTTCTTTATATATATCTATAATAAAAAAAAAAAAATCGCTGAATGTGTTGCTAAGCGCAAATCTCGAGAACAGCTGAACCGATTTCGATAATTCTTCTTTTAGAATATTCCTAGAAGTACGAAGATGGTTCGTACGCAGACAAAAAAATAAAAAAATGTCCAAAAACAGCACTTTTTGTTGTGTATACTCCCATACAAATGATTCGCAATAATACTTAAAAGTCAATTTGAACTTTAATACCATACCATAAATTTCAAATGTTAGTGGTGAGGTTCCGGGAAGAGTACTTTTATGAAGAGTCATTTAAATCTACACTACAGCTCTATACCGAAGCGAAGCGAGGGCGGGCCACTACTATACATATATATATATATATATATTTCGGTATATATACCTATAATTAATTATTGTTAAATGTCAAAGTTCAACAATTGAAGCTTGAAGGCGAACTTATATTTTACAAGTTATGTAGCTTTAAAAACAGTTGAAAACCTTCATTGTGACAGCACTACTAGGTCATACAACGAGCTATCTCTATACTACACTACATTTAACGTTAAAAAGGTTAAACTGATAACAATCTAAAAAATACCGCATTTTTAATTGAGCTGTCTGTGTAATGCAATCTTGCAAGACCTTGTTTTTGATACAAATCAGACAGACTCTCTTATTAAATGAAAAGCAATTAGTTAATGAATACAAAACAGTTCGTTATACAAAATAACGATATATGATATAGATAATGAACTGTGCAAATTTAGATACACCTACGTAGCTGTACTTTCAATTAATAGCAATGAACTTGGTTAAAGTATTAGAAAAAAAGGTTTCTCAAAAGTTACAAAAAAAAAATCATCAGGCGAATGCACTGATCTGAATGCTACCGAGACCTGTCCATTTTTTCTGTTCGGAAACGGGACTGCAATGTTTTTTTTTCGACACTTTAGTTACCTACTAAAAAAGTAAAAGTCGGCGCTTTGTAATCAAATTTGAGTAATTGAGTAAAGGAGGCAGGGGAAATATCTTTTCACTTGTAGGTGGCACCAAGAATGAAATACCGCACCAGTCATCATACATCCTCACCTCACCGTCTTGCAAGAAGCTGCTTAGTAGATAGTCTGTCCGGCTGTATATTCGGAGTTTTACTGTCTTGTCGTGACCACCCAAATATTTATGTTTCCGCCATTTAGCTACAACTCTGGCATTCCTATTTTATAAGATGACAATTCTATTTTTGAAGTAACGCGTGGGCATCTTATTCGCTTTGCCCTTCAAAACATAAGAAAAAGCATCAGAGTAACATAACTTAATATCATATCTTTTTCTGAACTATGAACTGAAAAGAGAGACAGACAGACAGTTAGCGGAAACACAAGAAGTTTCTGAATTCGACAAAACTTTTTAAATACAAAATAAAACCAACTTCAAAATCGAAAATGGAACTAAAAAGTAAAAAATAATATCTGGTTCATGATTTGGAGACGGGCGGGTCAAGATTGAAAGAAGAATACAACGAATAGTTTTTTGTTTAAAAAGTTTTTGTTTCATCCATTTTAGTGAAAATTACATCGTCCAAGCAAAACATAACGCAAAAAAATTACGGAGAAATCGGTGAATATGCATAAAAAACACCGTGCGTGCCTTTGAAGGTTTCCCTCGATTGCTCCGGATTCCACCATCAGATTCCGACTTGGTTTCAATGGGACCACCTAGGAAGTGCACTCTTTCGAATAAAAATTTGGAATTTTGGAAATCGGTCCACAATTGACGGAGAAATCGGTGTACATAAAAAAAAACAATAATCAGTCGAACATAGAACCTCCTCCTTTTTTGAAGTCGGTTAAAAATAACAAGGTAATTATTTATTTTTCTGGGTTGTAGTGAGAAAAATACACGTACACAGGCAAAGATAAATAATTATTTATGTACCCGGGTAAGAAATGTACTTGTGCACAGACAAAAAACACCATTACAATGGATTCCAAATTCCAATGCAACGGCAAAATGATGCGTACGTCAGAAAAAACATTGATATTGTTTTTCGAACCAGTTTAGTTAAGAAACCGAACCAGTTATTAATTTATATTTTACTTTAGCTTTAAGTAATATAATAACTACTTTGATAAAATTTTGTTAATTATTATTACTTAAGTACTTCAGTATTTTGATAAATGTCGCGTTATTCCTATGTCGGTACAAAAAGTACATTTTTTCTAATCACTTTCTAGATCCGATGAAAATCAGAATTAAAAGGAATTACCTATGCAAATTCATAATGAAATAATACATTTACTGTAGAAATTGATGTAATTTAATCTATATTAGGTTTAAGTTAGATAAAAGTAGATAAGTTGATAAGCATACATATTTATTGAATAAAGCACAGTTCCTAAAGTGAATTCCAGTGGTGGTAATTTGATTTTAAAAGGTGATAAATTGTACAGTATAAGTGATTCATATTTGACACACTACCTCTGTAATTAATTTGACATAGATTGAAATTGAATATAATGGTAGGTTAGGTACATTTAAAAGATTTCATTGTAATACATCAAATTTCGTTAGCTGTAAATACACACATGAATACGTAGATTAAGTACGTATAGGGTAGTTAACTAGATAAATTTCGTAAAAAAAAATCATTCCAAACTACCTAAAGCTCGTATTATTGAATGATAAGTAAGTGTTGATCTTTACTTGATTACAGTTAGAAAAGGATGTCGTTACAGGTATATATAATAGCACATAGCGACATCAAGTACAAGTTCAACAATTAGTTGTGATATTGTCATACGAGCCTAAGACTACGTTTCGTAGATTCGCAATAATTAGGTACTGCTTTAGTAACTTTACCCGATAACAGGTTTTCAAATATTTTTGTTAAAATTTTATTGATATAATATAACTACTTATCATCAAAATTTTGATAGGTCAATAATTGTCTTCTTTCACATGGTATTGTCTTTGTTAATGCATATCTAAAGTAATTTAATACTACCTTTGCGTAGAAATAGAATTGTTTAAATATAATTATTTTCTGCCTACCTACCAACCACCTCACTGCTGACAAAATGTAAATACTTAGGTATTTTGAAAAATAAAAAAATTACCAACCAGTCCTGTGTTTTTTTTTTATCTTCCACAAGCATATTTTTACTAAATATTGTAATTGTGAAAGTTTTGTATTTACACGATCATGCATAAACGGCCTAACGGATTTTAATGAAATTCAGTACACATAATTATATGGTTTCATTACTTTTATTGAGGTTTTTTTAAGTAGTTAAGTACAGTTTTATTTCTCAGACATCTAACTATAACGCGGACGTCTCCTTTATAAATACGCTTCATTCATTCACCTAGGTATTGCTTTAGTACAGAGATTTTCAAACTTTTTTTTCTATCGTCCACCTTGAGAATTTATATTCCAATAGCCCCCCATAAATTTTACTGTTAATATACACAATTAAACATACTATGTAGTTATTACGTCAGTTATAAAAATCACATATATTAAAGAGCCATTAAGAAATCACAAAATAAGTGTTTGTATTCCTTCAATACAAAAAAAATATTGTATTGATATCATCTAGACGTTGTCATCAAAATCTGTACATACGAGTAGTATGGAACGATGTCGTCCCTGCTGTCTGTGCGCTTAGATCTTTTGATCTATGCAGAGGATTTAAATGAAGATTTCAGCAATAGATAGTGATTCAAGAGAAAGATTTATACGTATAATAGTTATATTGTTGTAAATAATCCCTATGTAGTATATATTGAAGCGAAGCCTGGGCGGGGACTAATTATAAATAATACTCAAATTTTAGGTACATAATTATTTTATTCATTTAAATGAAAAAAGTATCACTTCGCTATTTTTTGAAAATGTTAGTTTCCCAGTCTTCAAATAAATAAAAAGAAATGACGAGAATTTATTTAATTACGAAATTATGGCAAGTTTTGTACTTTTATTATTTGAAGATTGAAAAATATATTAGAATTGTATAGACAATTGACTAGAATATTTGACTAGTTATGATAAATTATACCAGACTTTTTATTTACTATAAATAAATTAACAGAGGTGTTAGATACCTATTTAACTACTAATTAGAATCCACAAGTGTGCACAAGGTACCAATGGTTTAAAAATTGCTTTAATTAAAACTATTGGCAAATAAAGTTATCTAAAAGATTATTTTCAGTATAAATTTTATATAACAAAACATACACTTTCGTCAGATCCCAATGTAGTTAATTGTAAATACCTAATTAATATTTTATAAATAAATTAATATTGCTCTAGTAAGTGATTTATCAATCCTTTCATAAAATTTTATATGTGCTCTAAATACTGTCGAACACCAGCATTATAACAGCTTTCTAACTTTGTATATAAAAAAAACACATATTATTATTATTGAAACGCATTAAAAAGCTATTTCGATAAGACAGTAAATGATGGTTAATGTTAGGTGACATATTAAGTTGATAGGTACTACATGAAGACACACTTTATCAAACAATGTTCAACTAACAACTTTACTAACAATTATTGTAATATCATAAAGTTTTAATATCTTTTGTTCGAGATGAAATTACTTTTACTAGTTATACTATACAAGCACAATGTCTAGGTATTAGTAAAGAGGCAAGTATTTTTCTACTAAACATGTGTTATTGAATGGTGATAATTACTACAGTTGTAAGTTCAACAAAACCAGGTCTTCACTGGTGGCTGACCATCCACGGACACTTCCTGTCACATGAGGCCTAACGCCCCCACCTTAAAACAATAATTATAATAAATAAATATTCATGACACACACCAATTAGTCTAGCTCCAAAATAAGCTCTTAAAAGCTTGTGTTATGGGATACGAGGGAAACGGAGAGAATACATACATATTTAAGTTTATTTTATGTTGAAATACATATAGCATCCAAGACTTAGGAACAAATGCTCGTATTCATCATACCCACAGAATACAGAAAGACGTTAAAAGGGTGATCACACGGTGATCATAACCGTTTGAACGGGAACCCATCTCGCCGGCTCACCACCACTTCACTTCCACCTAATAGATAATAACCAATCAAACTACGCGACATCAAACAAACGAGCTAATCAGCGCTCACATCCAAGAGCAACGACGCAATTAGAACCAAGTTTTGGTCAAGTTATAAGAATTTGCTCACACATAACCTGGCGCGCCTGCCCCGCCTACAAGGCTCTTCTAACCTCTTTCTGTGTTCTGTGGGTATGATGCATACGAGCATTTGTACCTAAGTCTTGGATGCTATATGTATTTCAACATAAAATATACTTATATATGTATTCTCTTCGTTACCCTCGTATCCCATAACACAAGCTTTTAAGAGCTTATTTTGGAGTGTGGTGGACTAACCACACTCCAAAATAAGCGCTGTGGTGTACTAACACTTGCCACACCGGAATTACAACTCGGGACCTCTCGAGTAGGCGATACCTTAAAACCCGTCGTACATACCACGCGGCCACGGATATTATCAATATAATATTAGTAGTGCAATAATTATCAAAAGAAATAACATACCCCTCGTGGGGTTTGCAGACCATCAATTGTGTAGCCATTAAATAAACATCACTCCCACAGCCCCAATGGATGCATGATGAAAATGGTTAGCGCATTCGGCAGCAATCGTGTTTATACAGTAACGTTCACATTGACCTATCTTAGACCTATCATTGGCCTATATATGACCAAAATATATAATCTCTAGGTCCCTTATACTCTCGAAGTCAAGCCGTTGGTTACGGATCCATCAGTAAATCCATATTCCGTGTATAATAAAAGCTGACATTGGCCGAATGAAACTATCAGGTTGGGCCAGGGTCGGATTTAAGGCAGGCTATGGCCCAGGGTTTTGGCAACGTGCAAATCCCTGTGCATATCGTTAGCCTTAAATTCAGCCCTGGGTTAGGCAAAATGACTTTAAGGAGCTTGTCCAACGTATCAAAGTTCAATCAGGACCTACTTACTTAGTAGTCTACACCTTCATGTTTTTCACCTCTGGGTTGAGTAATTGTATTGATGACCGAAAATTAAATTACCTCGAACTCTTTCGCGGCTAGTGACTTTGTTAAACTGTTGATCCTAGTTGCATCTATAATCGTCAGCACCCACATAATAGGTCGGTTATGATGCAATCTGCAATTGTTAATATCGCTGAATCTATTACCTTAGCAAGGTCGGGCACGTCGATCTCAGGCGAACCCTTCATGGCGACGTATTCCGAATCAATGGGTACATAGTCATCCGCTCCATCAGTATAATCTAGCACTGGATTCAGTTCCGCATCATTAAGTAGTTTCAGTGAGTCGTGTAGGGCGAGCCGACGGGCAGGCGAGGCTGGACGGGCGTAAGGGGGTGGTTGAGGGCGGTTGTAGCTGGCAGCCAAGTTACGACGAGGGCTAGACGGACGGACCAGACTGTTGTTGGGGCTAAAACAACCAACAATAGTGGATTTAACGAACAAAAACAGGAGATAAAGACCTCGTTACAAAATACTCCTAAAACTGACATTAAATTAAAAGAATCTCTGTCGATTGTCATGTCATACTACGCAAGTCAGAATGAGATGAATTAGGTTGAGCAGTTTGAGTAAGTCCTATAGGGTAAGTTGAGGACCTTAGTGGTAGCTGGCGCCCAAGTTCCGACGAGGGCTAGACTAACGGACTAGGCTGTTGTTGGGGCTTAAACAACCAACAGCAGTGGATTTAATGAACATAAAGAAGCAATTATGCAGGCCATCAAGGTGAGGATGGCTGGTGTGGCAGATAGAACTGCTAACTGCTGTACCAGTTATCTTCGCGTCTGGACTCCACCGTCACTTTACATCAGGTGTGTTGGAGTAATTTTTCGGACCTATTTATATTAAAATAGACCTGGTTGTGTTTGGAAATCTACGGAGGTCTAACCCCCTCTAGGGATTTTCAAACATAACCTTATACCTCGAACTCTACTGTGGATAGTGACTTTGGTAAGCTGTTGATCCCAGTTGGTTGTGTTTGGAAATCCCTAGAGGAGGCCTAAGTCCAGCAGTGGACGTCCATCAGCTGATAATGATGATAATGAAGGCGTCGTTACAAAAATCATCTAAGCAGGGGGCGATACTCCTAAAACTGACATTTTAATTATCTTTGGCGATAGTCATATCATACTGCGTAAGTCAGAATAAGATGGACGCGGACGATGTTGAGTAGTTTGAATGAGTCATATAAGGTAGGTTGAGGTCGGTGTTAGTTGGATGGGCTACAAAATTAAGAGGTTCATAACTTTGATAAAACACTTTTTAAACGAGACAGTCTTGTAACCAGTGAGCCTCGAATATGAAACTAATTGACACTGATCTGTGATTGGCAGGAAGTGCACCAGAAGTTTGAAACACAAAAACATCTTCTATGTGATAAACATGATTTACTGTACAAATTGAGTAAAATATTTAGGAGGTCATATAATACGAACAGAGGAAATCTAATTTTGAGCTTCTAAGAAGCTATCGGGCAATAATTTCATTTCGTGGCGAGTCACAATAGATCTATTAGGTCGCGTTGACTATAGTTCAATAGAAGACTGTGCCCCAAAACTATGATTATGATAATACCAAAGAGCCCGTAACGCAATTTTATAACTTTTATTCTTACTGTGATATCTTTTCCGACTTTTTATTATAAATTTGAATTTTGGATAATTGTTCCTTAATAATGCAAACGCGCATTCACAAATTTGGATGAAATTGGGCACACATTTAGTTTATTACGGTTACAGATATAGGATACTTTCTCCGGAAAATAAAATATATTTTTAAGTTTATATACTTCATTTATTTATTTATTCTATACTTCAGTTTCTTAATTTTTTCATTAAATTAAATGTAAATACTATAGGATATTTACGTTCCGTTTTTAAGTACTTTGGTTATATATATAATTCAACTTACCTCACACCGATACTCTTGTTGCTCGTATTATCAGCTACTTGCGTCTGATCAGTGTTGCCAGTTCCGTACCGACAGATCTCCACTTTGTTCGACTTGTGGGCTCTAAAACAAAAATCAAAAATGTTCTGAACGTATTTTACAATATAAGCTTGAGCACGCACGAGCGATACGATTCATATAAAATATGAAATTAGAGGTTAGTAGTAAATGACCTCTCACAAATGTTATTGGAAACCTTTTCAACTTGTTTTAACAAAAACATGAAATATTTTTGTTATTTATTTCTAATTGTTTCTGTGTTAATAAATAAAAAGAGATTAAGAGGCTTGTTAGATGCTTAAACAACACAAGCGCAATGTTAATTTGTTAGCCACACACATTGTATAACAAGTTATCTAATAATACCTTCTATTTCTATAATCAATGCAAATATGAAATATATTTTGTAGGAAATATTCTGACTGTGAGTCCCGTCTGAAACGAAAATTATTATAAAAAAAATGCTGTAGATACGTTGTTAGTAGGTAATAACTATATATTTCGATACATTTAGAAATCTTATTTTTTTTATAGTTCTAAATTATTATCTAGGGTACTACAAAGTTATCAAAAATATCGGTTAAATGATATAACTAAGCCAAGATGGTTTAAATTCAGCGCGTAATGGAAAACTTTTTACTATACACTAAATTAAGATACCTACTTGTGAAATAAATAGTATTAATACATATTTTTTCTGTAGCGAGGTATACACCCCGGAAAAATTCTTGAACATAAACCATGGATAATGGAGCCTGCGCAGTAGCAATTTTACATATAAAAAAATATATTCTTTGCAACTTTATTTCTCTAAAGTTTCGCTCAAAAACATTTCCTCTACCTTTACTCAGCTCCCGCTGAAATTTCACGCGTTTACATACTTGCAATTTATTCTATAATGTAAAGCTTATCGTCACTGCCTGAACATTTCTATATTCATTTTTGGAGATAAGCATGTGTACCCCTTTTATAACTATGAACTATTATTTCTTATACATAACGACAAACACTTACACCGAAGCGTAATGGAAGCATAGTACAGCAGTGAGCGCAGCGACGGACAGCAGAAGCAGTAGCAAGGGAACAGCTACTGCGGCAGTCAAGTGTCGAGTGTAACTGCGTACTGGTAGCGAATGCCTGCTCGGTGCTGACCATACGTCGTGGGTCCACGTGGATTTTACTGAGTGCGCAGCTTTACTAGTGTTGGGTATTTCGGTTAAGTATTCCACGTGTTCGGTAGATCGTTCCCTGTATATGGTGTTGTACTGGGAAGAAGAAGATTTGGTCATGTATAAAAAAAGTGATATAAGCTAAAAAGCTTATGTCACTTTTTTATACTAGGTACATAAAGTCGTTAGAATGACTTTTATAAAGTCGTTGCTAAGTTCAAATGAAATCTAGAACGAGAACAATTGCTGTTGATGCAGAAATAAGTACTACAATGATTGCGTTTTGACTCGGTCAAGCTTTTGTAAAACTTTGTTAGTTTTGTTTCAGTATTGTATGCTATTTACTCAACAAATAAATTTATTTCTTTAAAAAAAACCCGGCTACATACGTACTGTCTTGCTGTCTGATTAACATACATATATGAGTTTTCACCATTTGGTCAAATTGACCAAAAATAAAAGATAAATATCTTAAAAAAGTTTTTAAATCACTATAAAAAAAGTACGCACTTATTTTGAATATCCGGGCTTTTTAATGTTCGGTAAAGTTAACAAGACTTTGTGATATTTTTACGAGAGAGCTTTCAGGTATTCTAAATTGTAATGCACTTACTTCAAGGATTATAATAGGTATGTATACTCTTATTTCACTTACCAGTTGGAAGTTGCACCAGTCGAGCGTGAATCCAGCATCCCTGAATAGTCTCTCGGATGTTGTTCGCTTATAGTCTCGCGGGCAGGTGGGTAAACGCGCTAATGGCCTCACTTCTTCGCGCAGCCATTCTAGTTGTTTCGATAGTGGAGCGGAACTGCCTAGACGTACTACCAGCCTGTGATAGGAAACGTTGGTTTTGGGAATCGATGATTTATTTATTTCTTACGATTTCATGCACACTTTTATTTAATAGGATTTTTTATTTGATGTCGTTCTGTACGAAATACGTTGGCTTTTGAAATCAATGATTTTTTTATTTCTTAAGTTTTCACATACATTAATAATTTAACAAAACCCTTTTTGAACGGTTAATTTTCTAGCGTCCCCAAAATGTAAGTTCATATAAGGCAATTTTAGAAATCGTAGAAAGTCGTGCGTGCTGGGTTCTCGCGCCCATTAGGGGGCTTTTTTCATATTTTGAGAATGACTGACCTTATTGTTTATTACGTTTTGGCATTTTGTGCTGTAGATATTGTCTATAACTAGGTACTTTTGAATTATATTGTTTGTTTCACATAACTGTTTTTAAAAACGGTAAGAAATAAAATGTTTGAATTTGAGAGAGCGGCGCTTGAATTTAAGCGTTCGCATTATGGGACTAAATTTCAATTCTGTAGGTCGGTTTGCTGCGGATTCAAACATCAGACAATAATAATGTGATTACTCATTTTCAGTCCCCCAGATCATATTATTTGAACAAATAGCAATGTAATGGAGAGATATAGATCTTCTATTGAACTTATGTATAAAAGGCTATTAGATATATTATTTAAATAAAGATAATTAATCACCCTTCGCCATCGCTAGGCCTCAAAGGTAGTCGAGCCCCCAGGTCGATTGCTGAAGCTAAAAATGTTGTATAAAGATCTTGGCTGCTTTCCACCCACAGTTTCGTTTTGAGTATGTCTTTAAGACGTGTCATCCTGAAAATAATCACTCAATTTACTAAAAATGCTTAGGCGCTTTTGCTTATCTGCACCTCTTAGTGTTGTAGATACTTTCGACATAGCTGTTAATAAATGGGAAATTCAGAACAATTATTTATTTCATTTTAATGCATTGGATACCTCTCGGCATCGGAAACAAGAAATCCTTTCGTTTTTGGAAGTCACGTTATACCGTTGTTCCCGGCTGCGTCTGCAGTCAGCATGCACCGTACGAGGAGCACCCACCAATCCACCGTACGAGGAGCTCGATGGCGCAGGTGGTTAGCGCGTTCGGCTGCGATCTTTGTAGTTAAGCAACTTTCGCAATGGTCGGTCATTGGATGGGTGACCAAAAATCTTCTATCTCGAGTTCCTCCATGCTTCGGAAGGCACGTTAAGCCGTTGGTCCCGGCTGCATCTGCAGTCGTTAGCATCCGCCAAGCCGCACTGGGTCCGCGTGGTGGGTCATGGCCCAATCTCCCTATTCCATCCATAGAGAAGGCCTATTACATATATAGGCCTATACGAAGGACATTAATAGGCTGATGATGATGATGAATTCACCGTGGTCCGCTGGGCTTGATAAGTCATGGCCTAGTCTTCTTACTGCATGATATCATTTACCTTCAAAAGGTCTTAGCATAGAAGTAGCGCCAATAGTGCTCCTATTCATATATATATATCATATTTATTAGATCTGTACTTTCATATAAAGAGGTAAAGTTTGTGAATTGTGACAATCTCTGGAACTACTGAACCGATTTTGAAAATTCTTTTACCAACAGAAAGCTAGGTACGTTATTCGGTAGTGTCATACTAGGCCATATATTAGAACAAAAACTGTTGTCTTCAAGGAAAGCGAAGCGAGGGCGAGCTACTAGTATTAAATATTTCATATATATTTCTTGACGACCTCCGTGGCCGAGTGGTTTGTACGCCGGGTTTCATGGTGTAGCCGACTCGAGAGGTCCCGGGTTCGAATCCCGGTGGGGGCAGATGTTTGTGTGATGAATACAAGCATTTGTAGTCCAGTCATGGATGTTTAATATGTATTTCTATACAAATATACTTATATATGTACTGTATATGTATTCAATCCGTTACCCTAGTATCCCGGAACACAAGCCTTACAGTGCTTACTTTGGGGCTAGGCTAATTGGTGTGAGTGTTGGAAATATTTATTATTTATATTTATTTATATATCGCATGATTCCACGCACACCAATCATTTAATAAAAACTTTTTAACGGGTATAAATGAACTCACCGATGTTCATCAAGCAAATCTTCTACGTTTAAGTTGTCAATCTTCAATTCGACCTCATGTCTGGCCATGTTCACTTTAGGCTTGACGAAGAGGGAGAGCAGGACCCGCCGTGTTTCGTAGTCTTGCCGATTCAAACCAATAACTTCGATCTATTGGAAGAGCAATAAATGACGAATGTTAAAGCATAATGATAATAATAATAATGTAATCATTTATTGTGGAATTTGAAAATGGCTAATCCATTAGGTCGCTGGTTCAGATCCGGCTCGAAGGACCAAACTTTAGGGGCTGTTACTAGGACCCTGACGACTGTCAATATACTGTCAGTTAGTCATCAAGACCCCATTGTCGTCACAGCCAAATTCACAAAAGTGATGCTGGACAACAAAATCCTGAAGATGGCGGACACAGTCTTGAGCTCAGGGACGGAGTCATGGACTGTGCCCGAAATCGAATGGATCAACGGGGTCCCGGGGTGTGGGAAGTCAATATCCGTCTCATAGTTGACGAGGCTCTCATGAACCACCTTGGCTCCTTAGTCCTCATCACCCGTATAACAGGAGCACAGATGGTCGTACTTCTGGGCGACATAAATCAGCTGCCCTACATTGACAGAGAAAACCTGTTCCGTCTGAGGTACGAGACTCCGCATGTTGTGGCAAATATCACGCGAGAGCTGCTCTGCACCAGGAGAAACCCCCTGGATGTCGAGTTTGCCCTGAGCGCTGTGTATGACGGGATATATTCCGACAGACCCCGGATCCGGTCGCTCCATCTAACAGGATATAGTGTATCTGGGAGAAGGGGTGGGATATTTGCCTCGGTTGTACATACACAAGAGGAGAAGGGAACCTTGAGCGCCAAAGGCTATGGAAGTGGGACTGGATCCAAGATCCTTACCATATACGAAGCCCAGGGACAAACATGCAAGAACACCTGCATCATAAGAACCAAGGGGATTCGAACGAAACTGCACGACAGCATCCCGCACGCCGTGATAGCTGTGTCGCGACATACACACAGCTGTTGCTACTACACAGACGACAGCGACGACGCAGTAAGCCGCTTCATAAAGCGAGCGACAGGCGCGGCCATGGAGTCAATAATCCGTTATAACACCAAAAGTGCGATACGTATGAGAGACTATGACACTGTAAATATAATGAGAAATTTGACTGAAGTCTGAAACAGCTAAATCTGGACCGACCTGACACACCGGACATGATATAATATAAAATAGTGATTAGGAAATGTAAATAGAAATACACACGGACATTACCCTAGATATAAGTAGCATAGATATAAGTAAAGTAAATTTTTGTAAGCAAGAAACATAGCAGTAAATGTTGTACCATATAAACAAATAAATTTAAATAATTACCAAAAAGATAGCGAAACTCGGGCCCTTGCGTGCGATGAGTAGGAGAGGGAACTCACGCAGGAGCCCGAGACCGCAAAAACATAACACAAGGTACACAAATAGAATAAACTGAAAATCCTTTTGTTCCACAAAGCATGTACAATAGATAATAAGAGGAAAAAAAAAGCGTAAGTATACATATAATAGAATATTCATTAAAAAGGGGATGGACAATATGTCCAAATTTATATTAGTTAAGTAGACATAAGTGAGCATGCCGCATGTTTGCATGATTAAATATAAAAGGCCGCACTGAGTGCACAAACAAATGTATAACAAAAATTAAAAAGAAGACAAACTAAATAATGACATGGGCATACGCCTATGGAGTAATTGTATTCATTTATAAAAAAAACATGTCAATTAGTCACGGGACGATTATCAGGAGATAATTATTAAAATACGTCAATATGATGTGAATGCCTTTATTGCACTGTCATATAATGTAAAATATTATTCTTAAACCAATTAGTGGGTCAACTGAGTCAGCAGTTTAGAGTGCATCGACTCGGAATGAAAACTTAATAAAATATAATTAAAATGGCTTGTACAACATACATGTGCAAAGAAAGACCATTTTTTAGGCATTTGAGTGGCGCCATGGAAAAATTGGTTTCTCACTCTTTTAACTTCGCTTTCTTAACTCCTCTAAAATATTATTTCTGGGATAAAAAGTGTCCTATATCCTTTCCTAGGACTCCAACTACCTCTATACCAAATTCCATCTAAATCTGTAAAGCGGTTAAAACGTGAAGAGGTAACAGACAGACCTGCATCTTCCGCTATATGCACGGTTGCCGGCGGTTTTAAAATAGTAGTTAAATGCTTAAAATTAAAATATAATAATGTAAGCAAGTTGAAGTGGCAGTGGGTTGGCCATATTTGCCGAAGAACCGATAACCGTTGGGGTAGACGAGTTCTGGAGTGGAGACCGCGTCTAGGAAACGTAGTGTATAGGACGTCCTCAGGCACGATGGAGTGACGATTTGCGCAAGGTGGCTGGCAGGAGCTGGATGCGAGTAGCCCAAGATCGATCTGAGTTGCGTGCATTTGGAGAGGCCTATGTCCAGCAGTGGACTATGATGGGCTGTTGATGATGATGAATGTAAGCAATGTGAGGGTGGAGTCCAGACGCCAAGATAGCTGGTATAGCAGATTTACCTGGGACACCAACCATCCCCACATTGTCAGTCTGTCAAAATAGGAAGATACGACACTCGCGGCTTAAAAGTAATCCGCTTAAATTGTGGTGCATGACCATAATTCGTTTTAGTCACAATTGGACATTCAAACACGCTGCATGTGCAATGTGTGTCAATATAACAATATTGCGTATATTCTGTGTTATAAAGATAAAACAATGCCTTCGATGCTTTTATAAAGAACACAAATAGGGCAAAGTCAAATAACCTATGCCTCGGCACTTTTTATTCGAAAACTGTAAAAACATTCTTTTCTCAAAAATCACGGTTTGTCGTGAATGTTTTGTACGTAATCGTCATTTTGTTATCAAGAAAAGGACAAGAATACAGATCAGCCGTACGGACTTGGAAGCAGACTCGCCGTTTCGCTCGCGCTGCGTTGAAGCGTAGACTTCTGTCTCGCTCGCTCGATTGAATGTTTATTTATACAGACGCGTGCGTGCGTGTGAGTTGCTGGTGTAGTTGAGTCGGATCATATTTTATTTGATGCTAATATGAGCGTACCGTATCTTCCCGTTTTGTTTTAATCTAAGAGCAAAACAAATAGTAACTTACCGTGATTGGCGATTTGGTGCTACGCGGTGGAGTGCCGAATATGAATCCGGAATGGTGTCTTCCGCTGTAGATGTACCTAAGCCACGACGGCAGCTCCGGTTTGCCTTGCAGCGACGCATGGAAACGGTACTGTTGGTCGAATTCTGCGAACATTTTAATAGAAAACTTTTGAACGGCTATATGTATAGCTCCTCCGAGGAGCTCGATGGCGCAACTGGTTAGCGCGTTCGCTTGCGATCGTTGAACTTAAGCAACTTTCGCAGTGGTTGGTCATTGTCATCGTCCCGGCTGCATATGCAGTCGTTAGCACCCACCAATCCGCACTGGGCCCGCGTGGTGGGTCATGGCCCAATCTCCCTATTCCATCCATGGGGAAGGCCTGTGCCCCAGCAGTGGGGACATTAATAGGATGATGATGATGATGATATGTATAGCGCGACTTACGACTTATTTACGCAGCAAAGATGTCGCGTTTCCGATACCTGTGCGCGGCGTACGATACACTCAGTAATATAAGGGGCGTATTTTAAAATGTACTGCCCTGTGCCACTAACGATTTGCATAAGAATTAGTAAATCAAATTAATAATACCATTTTGTAACGAATTTTAATTCTGCGGCTCCTCGTAGCCTGCCGCCCCGGGCCATGACCCCTTTTGACCGTAAGGTTCTACGGTTTGCGTATGAGACTCTACATAATGGCATCCACGGTGCTATTCGCGGCGAAAACGTTGCGTGACCAAAGCGTATTCGCTGCGCATTCGCTCCGCTCCGCTTCGTTCCTTGGTCGTCGCAAAAACGGAGCTAATTAATATAATCATAAATAGTTGAGCGGCTGTATGAAATGTTGCACAGCTTCTAATATCATTATTAGAAATAATGATATTATGAGCACTGTCATCACTCGTTAATAGTCCTAGACACTCAGTACCAGAGGCGTTGATATCAATATGACTCTCTCTAGTTATCTACCCACAGAAATAAATTATTGTTACTATATCGATCACAAGGAAATACCCTCCACGCCTCGCCAACCACTGCCTACGTCCACCAGTGGGGACATTAGTACATAGTAATTAACTTAGTAAAAAATAAATGGAAATTAAATGAGCCGTTTTTAAATAGAAACGTCTTTGACGTCAATAAGTAATAGGCAATGTCTTTTAAAAGCTGTTAAATTTTAAATTAACCGTTTACAAAAGCAACCATTCATTATTATTTCTAAAGGAAAACGCCGCGATAGCACTTTGTCAAATTAATTATGTCTATTAAATTTAAACTTTATTACAACGAAACAAGATTGTTTTTATATATTAATTCTTGTAAATATTAATATTTACGAGTTACTTAATTAGGTAAATATAGTAGTTATTGTTAACACAAACCTTGATAAGTCCAGTTAAATAAATTGGGACTGATAGGAATTGCGAACATCTCAGTTTCCACCGCATTGTGAACGTGCGTAGATGCCGCAACCGTTGTTATCGTAAACGCCCACAACAAATATTGCACAGGCATCTGAAAACAAACGGCGGTTAAAAACTATTCTAAACAAACCTTTTACACAAACTATGCAATTTAAATATGTATTAGTAAACAAAAGTAAACTCTTTTTTTATTCGATGAATAGTATTGGCACAAACTATTAAGAATTTCAGTCAACAACGTCTTACTTTTATATTTTTTTATAATTCTATCATGGTTAAGTATACTTTTAGGTGCGCTAGAAAACTGTAATAGTTGTGTGAAGTCGACCTATTTCACTTGAAGAAACAATGCAATCGATTTCTATTTTAACAGTTTACAAAAGGTTACGGACTGAATACGGATCGCACATGTGCAGTAAAAGGAACGCCCCACGGGCACTCAGGGAGGCACTCTAGGTGTAGGTGTCTTCAGATTTTTATAAACTCCCAATATAAAAGCAACAATGGATATTGACTTTTGGAGATATTAATGATATAATTTGAAAGTTAAAATCAAATTAGTAAACCACTGTGATACTAGTAACAGCTTAGTTTAATCTAAGAATAACTGATAGGATAGGTTTATAAAGATCAGCAACTAAAAATTCCTTGAGACACTACAGCAGATATTTTTAATGGTAAACAGTTGCCAAGTCATAAATATTTTGTTAAGAATTATAGTTTTTACGTGGTTACACTTCCTCGTTATATTTTACGTTGTGCGTACCTTCGATATAAATAAGCAAATACGTCCCTGAAAACTGGGCGTGACGTAAATCCTGAACGTACGTCATTGGTTATAACCCGCCTAAATCTAGAAGCTCTTTATAAACGAGAGATACGTTTCGTTCCACGAACACCATTCGTTGAAAATATTCATATTTCGCAGTTTCTTTGTAAAATTTGTGCTTCAATCAAATATCATTATAAAATTTCATTGAAAATTAATTACGATGTTGCGTAAGAACATAAAATGTTAATATTTTGAAAATCTAAATATAGAATAATAAAATGCGATAACAGCATCCCACTAAAGCTACGATACTTTTTATTTTAGTAGGGTTATATACTGTTTATACTCTACGTGTGTGGGCGTACAAATGTCACTCGCTCATTTTGATTTACACAAATGTCAAAAAGGGCTGGGACGAAACGGGTGATATCGCGATATTTGTGAAAATTGCCCTTTTACGTGTGAATATAACAAAACTTAACTTTAATAATGTAATCTGTATTCAACGCATAAACGGCGCGTATCTGCCGTATTGCCTAAAACGTTGAAAATTCGCCGTTGTGGAGACTTTATAATCACGCTAGTTTTGGCGCAATTGTTTTAGTTCATAACTCGTCAATAATATCATGTTGAAGTTTAAAAAAATGGGTTCGGATAAAGTGCCGCTGCTGCTTGTGACTGCGAACGTGGGATCAATATTTGAGGATGTGAGTATACCGAAATAATCTTAAAACAATGCATTACACTTTAGAACTTAGCATTAATAATAATTAATTACCATAATTCAATTAAAATGTGAATGTTTAGTCGTCACCGCTGTTTATAGAATTAGTAACACAGCGTTTCGAAGTATCTTATTTAAGTTGGTAATTTATACACAACTGCCAAATGTCTGTCTTTACATTTATATAATTTTCTATGGTGTATGTATAAGAACATAATAAATTTAATTATATAACGATTTTACGAGTTAAATCTAAACTTCATAAATTTCTTTTTAAAAAGTTTTTTCTCCTAAGTTACATAAATTTTCTGAGATTGTCTTTCAACATCGGCTTATTTAAATTGCTTACTCATTATGACTGACTTTCAAGTACTTACTTATTATTATTAAACTGTGTGTGTACAAAATTTTAAATAGTTGAATTTAATATAAATTTCTTTAACTATTTAAATTCAAGTCTTTATGCTGATATAGGTTCATTTATTATACTTAAAAAGCTAATGTACATTATTGACTACATCAGCCTATCCTGCTGACATATAGGCGTCCTCCAGCTCCTTTCACGCAGTCCTGTCTCTAGCCACTCTAAGCCAGAGGGTTCCTACTGCCATTCTTATATCATCGGACCACCTTTTGAACATTCTTTCAGTATTTTCTTTAAGTATTGAACCTTGGAGTCCATGCTGTGGTCTTTCTTGTCCACTTCTTCTACCACCATTGTAGATGTTTTGTTTTCAATACTACATCCTTAAATGACTTTCCTAATGTCAGTGGCCTTCTTCTTATCTTTCAGGCGATACCCTAGGATGCTTTTCTGACAGGTTCAAAAATATTTTTTGTTGTACTTGTGACATGGCCCTAGTTTGACAACTGTATGTGAGAATTAGCCAGATGCATGTATCGAAGAGTTTTCTTTTCACTTTTATATATGTTGTCGCATTGATTGCAATCAATTTTTGTTTCATTTCTATATTACCAGTAATTACCACCGACTCGTCAGCAAACCTGAGGTGTTTCAGTCTATTGTGTAGATTCTTAAGTAACTCCAATTCATGGCTCTAACGGCTTCTAGAACTGCAGGAAATAGCTTTGATGAGGGCAGCTCTCCTTGTCTCAGACCTTTTCAGATTGGGAAGCTGTCCCCATGTGATTCAAGTTTTAATTGTTCTGTGCAGCTTAGGTAGATATTTTGATTGTTATTTTAGTTTTATTCCTTATTTTTTGAGGACTCCATATGTGCGAGTATTGTAGGCAATCAAAGGCCTTGATATAATGTTCGAATAGCAAGTACAGGGTGTGACCAAATTCTTGAAAATTTTCTATAACTTGTATGAAAGTCATCTGTCATTAAAAATCCAAAAGATTAAAAACCTCGGCTTATTCTGTTGGTTGATCGATATCCAGTTTTTTTGAGATACGGCTTAGGATTACTTTTGTGTACACCTTGTATACATTTGACATTAAATTGTAGGCCAATAATTCCCAATGTCATCTATGTCTTTTCATATACATATAAGAATTATGGTGGTGTGTTCATCTACTGGATAATTCTTCAGAAATTATGTACCATAAAAATTATAATAAATTTTACTAAGCACTAGTGTTTATATGAATTCTGGTTTAGCAGGAACTGCAAGGTAAATGTGTATGCTCATAGTTTACCTTCCTACTACATATGCTCATTTTAGAACTCATTTTACATGTTAGGAAAAAATAACTCCTATCAATAATTTTATCAAAATTTATTAGTATAATGAGCACAATTTTTCCTCTATCATGATTATTATAATAATGTTATTAAAATGTTTTATGACCATTTAGTTTTTATAATTCAAGGTCTGCTTAGGTCTGTTTGAACTAAATGTTGGGTAAGTTGTCTAAATTTTGAGTGCTGCTGTACTCAAAATAAGACAATCACAACTGAATGAAACCTCAAATTTAATAGGCCACTATTTTTTTTCTATAACAATATATACAAATAATTATAAAGCACTGTCATGAAGCACATAACTTTTTCATTACTTGGAACACAGGTTGTAATCATTGTACATGAAAATTTAAAGAAGTTTAATTTATTTATGTAAGTTTAAAGATCTCAGTCTGCAATTCTGCATTGGGTGTGAATAAAGTTTTATGTATCTATCAATTCACCTAAAGGAGCAAATGTAGATAGACAGACAGTTTCACAATTTAAATAAAAATATGGATAGTATAAGGGCTGCATAATGATTGATCATTCCCCTTAAGAGTGTATTTAGCATTTATTGCTACAAAATGTTCGTTGAATAAAAGTAGGCCACCTGTATTTTCATTTCATGAGATCTTCACTCTATCTTAGTCGTTTGTTCTCTCGCTACTTTTACTTTGGGCGAGTCGCCGGCCAGTGAGAGTTTTAGAAATTGAGAATGTAGAAGCAGTCTCTAAATCAATCTCATTTGTTTGTCAGTAAAGCTGTTTAGCCATAATACCAATAACAAGCTAAAAGTGTCCTTTGTCCTCATCAGTAACACACAAATGTGTACTGGAGTAACCTCACACTCAAAATCAAATGGGGCGGAATAAATTGACGTTCTCTAAAAAAGATATAGTATCATCACATGCTGTATGTAGTGCAAATGCATTATATTAATATAACACAAATAATCCGATAAGCGTTCCATGTCAGTCGTTATTAAATGTTGTCGTTTTCGATAGGCCTCTGATTGTAGTTATTGGCACTCCAGGTTTGTTTCATAAATTTGTTTGGCCGCCCTCACTTCGAACTAGAAGGTCAAAATGGCAAAATATGTTGATACATTTTGCCATTTCTTTCATCCCACAGTTATGGTCTAACCTATATCCAATACCTAATGAAAGATTTTTATATTACAAATTTGAATCAGAATTTCTATTTCCATTTTCGTAGTATAGAATTTTTGGTTGAAGTATGTAGGTATACCTATTTGTCAAAAATGTGATGTAGAGGATGTAAGTTAGAAATTCAAGATTAGGATGGTTTAGGTCTTTTCTTCTTCATCTTTTCATTGTTTTCGGCAACTATTACATTTGATGTCGTGCCGGCATCTAATTCGCTCCAAAGCCGGGGCCATTCGGTTTCACGCATAGCGTAAACATGCAGAATGTGCTAAAAAATGTCTAATGCGCTAAATGTCAAATATAAAAAAAGGATTTTAAGAGACACGCCACAAGCACCCGAACCCGACACAGCAAATTTTTATTGAAAATTCTAACCCAAAAAGTCCTAAATCGGCTCAACCCGGAAAAGATTCTAAACGTTGATAGTGGGTTATAAGAAACCTATTTCTTAACACAGTTATTTATTTCGTAGGAATAGGAGCGCACCTTTGTACCAGTCCACTTTATACACGACTGTAGCTGAACAAGGTTGCCAGAGCCCGGGCTTCAGAAGGTTCACCTCAAAGTGGGTATCGTCTGACTGGTGCAGATGTGGTGCTAGTGATATTATCTGGTTTTTATTGGGTAGGTGGGATTTTGCTGCTCATTTCATCGTTTGGGGCTGAAAAACAGGGTTAGGGAGCAGTTCTCCAATACCCTGTTCGGCGCCTCTCCCGGTGGTTCAGGGAGGCGTAACACATTTTCCAAATAGTAAAAAACGCAGGACTAGCTGGTACGGCATGCATCTTTACCATAACAGCTATCTCCGCGACTTAAACATCATGTGTATATAGTAAATTGCGGGGCCTCGTATAAAAAATCAATATATAAACGATAAAAATACTCTTTCCTACTTTGTGGCTCGAGTGTGTGCCATGCAGACAATTAGTTTATCCGTCGATGGGCATCCAAGCGAAATCTAATTGGATTTCGGGCCGCTACCGGCTCTGATTTAGGTCACGGTCGAGCCTGTTCGGGGAAAATGGTTTGACGTTGATGAAACTTATCTCTGACTTGAAATTCCGCTCCCCACAGGAAAATACAGTGGAATACTTTGATAAATTTTGCAGGTAGATTAATGCGAATAAGGCCGCGTCGTTCCATCCTGAGCTTTTATCCATAGTTAAATGTTACTTTAGATAAAATACTAGAAAAAAAATATTACACATTCACTATGTTTTTGAGGAGACATTGACTATATTAGACAAATTTAACTGTAGATGAAACGCGGCCTAAGTATATTTTAATCAAAAGAGTATTGAACTTTGTTCCGTTATTCAAAAAGGCGTGGAATATCAATTTGTAATCTGGGAAGAAGGTGGGTGCATGACGCACAGCAATAGAATAGTCGTCTATTCTATCTCTTGATACAGATATGCGCTTTCCTATCGCACCAGCTATATTCTGCAATCCAAATATTCTGGACTCACGTATGGGTATAATCTGAAGTCTTCTACAACCAAGTTATATCTACTTAGGTATAAAAAACAGTAGTAAAAGGTGACATGCTTCGACGTAGTTTGGCGAAATGGCATCGCCGGATCGGATTGGACATCATCCGAACCAAGTTGTTGTTGTATTCTGGCTAGAGTATTTGTATGTTAAACTCGGAAGTTGTAACAATATTGTGATTCGCGAGCATGATTCAGGATCTTGATGTCGCAATATTGGCCGCTGTGCATTTCTGCTTTTTCATGCTGATGTTACAGTTTGGCGAGTAATCTGGATGTCGTATCATACCGGTTGCTACATTTGACTATTGGACGAGTAACTGATAAATTCGTATTTTAAGATATTCTATTTATGTATACACGCTGATGATGCTTTGATGTCTGTATTATTAATGAAGCCCTAGAGAGTGACTACTACCTACGTGCAAAGCAGGGATGTTACGGAGTTTCGATTCCGACTCCGTTAAGTCGGAACTTCCGATTATTATTACACCTTCGGTTCCGACTTCGGCTCCGACACTTTTAAATTGGAGGTTTATCGGAAGTTGAAGCATAACATAGCGGCGGCGGCCTGCGTCGACTGTTATGAACAGGTTCATATATGTCGCGCGAGGAATCCCTCTAACTCCCGCTACGTGCGCTCTATCGTCAATTATTTTTCCAGGTCTTATTAGTTTGTTACGCACTGATGTAATTAAATAAAGAACACAGTTTTAATTAGCAAAACGTTTTTTTTATTCTATACGGGAACTTTTATAAACGAGAAGTACAGTAAGTATATAATGCTAGCGAGCGATGCAGTGTTGCTACACCTCAAGATCATAAATGATAAATTGTATAATTACATTGTCATATTCTTACACCCCCTCTCAATGTAATTACACCAAAAACAACCTTAATAACTAAACACAGTTTTACAATTTTTCTATGTTACCCATACCACATTTTTCCAAAAAGCGAGTTATCAATTCCCTATTTAAAGATTTTGTGAGCATGTCTGCTGGTTGATCACTTGCTTTAACATATTTTAAACATATCTTACTGCTCTTAACTAATTCTTTTATAAAATGATACCGAATATCAATATGTTTCAAACGCTTAACAGTATCAGTGCAGGCAACAGATTGATTTGGCAAGAACTGGTTATCACAATAAATATGTACAGGACATACTTTATTCATTTTAAAATCGTTTAACAAATTAATTAGCCAGCAAGCTTCACTGGCTGCCATACTGACTGCAACATATTCAGATTCGGTAGAAGATAAACTCACAGACACTTGTTTCTTCGAACTCCATGAAATTAAGCAATTAGAAAATTTAAACAAATAGCCTGTTGTTGATCTCCTATCTTTGAGACCCCCCCCCTCCCCCAAACGGCATCACAATACCCCTCCAATACATCATCTTTACATTTGTATACTAATTTATATTCCAAAGTATGTTTGACATAACGTAAAACTCTTTTTAATGCTGATAACAACATATTGTTAGCACACTGCTGGTACCTACTTAATAAAGCATAAATCAGGCCTGGTGTCAGATACAGCATACATGAGAGACCCTATAATTTGTCTACACAATTTTTCAGTATTTTTGTCTGGTTTGCTGTTATTTTCAAGAGTTTTTACATTAAAATTCTTATCAATTGGGGTACACATGGGTTTACAGTTTCCCATATCAAATCTTTGAAGGACATTTTCCAAGTATTTCCTTTGACTCATTTCAGTGACACCTTTCTCAACATTTTGTTTTATATTTATGCCTAAGAAATCATTTACAAATCCTAAGTCTTTCATTTTAAATTCATGATTTAGTAAATTTTTCAGTTGTGTTTTCTACTACACTATTTTTTCCAAAGATCAAAATGTCATCGACATATAATAAAACATACATTTGATCATTATCATTACACTTTGTATAGAGACAAGAGTCAGAGCTTGATTTAATAAAACCTTCTTTGAACATGACAGCACTGAATTTGTTATTCCAGCACTTTGGTGAGCTTTTGAGCCCGTAAAGTGATTTATTTAGCTTTACAATATTGTTACTACTTCAATAGACACCTTCTGGTAGACTAACATATACATTTTCATTTATGTCTCCATATAGGAATGCTCCTGTTACGTCCATTTGTACAATAGGTAAGTTCAGTTTAGTTGCTATTACCACAAAAAGTCTAAGAGTTGACAATTTTGCAACAGGTGCATAAAAATCATTTATATCTAAACTACTGTCTTGTTCGAAACCCCTGGCCACTAATCGGGCTTTATACTGATTACCCTTAATTTTAAAAACCCACTTACTACTTACAACTTTTTCATTTTCTGGTACATCACAAATTTCCCATGTATTATTTTCTTTTAATGTCTGCAGCTATCTGTCCATTGCTTCCTTCCATTTACTGCTGTCACTTCTCATCATGGCCTCTCTGTAGGTAACTGGTTCACTATTTAAAGTATAGGCATTCTGACAATAATAAAACACAGGTGGTTTTCTTACCCGCTTACTGAGTTCCCTTTTTGGTATCTGAGACATATTAAGTGGCTCTAATGAACTGTCCTCTTCATCACTGGATGGGTTATAATCGCTCCCAGACACGTCTGGCCCCAATGTCGTGTCATAGGATGTTTCTGACGCAGTTGCCTCCTCCTCATCCTCCACCAACTCTTCATCGTGCTACTTGTTCATATTGGTGTCTTTATTTTCTTCAAAGCAGTTCAATTTTATTCCGCTTTCATTGTCATAATGCTCCTTTTCCAAGAAAACTATATCCCTAGAACTCTTTATTTCTACATCATTTCTTTGTGGGAAATATATCCGAAAGCCTTTGACAGTATCTCCATATTCAACTACACATTCATAGGTTATAGACATTTGTTTTGATTTTTGCGACCTAGTATCAATAAAAGTGATTTGTTTTTTTGTTGGACAATGAAACCAAAATCAAGTTGTATTTGGAACTACTTCATTGAAGTTAATTCAGATTCGGCAAAATGTAAACTGTGTATGAAGACGTATTCAAGAAAGGGAGGTACGACAACGTCGTTAAAAGGTCATTTAAAGTCTGTCCGTGCCATTGAATACGAAAAATACAGTACAGACTTCGACTTCGACGCCTCTTCAGGATGCTAAAAAACAAATTACTTTAAAAGAAACTTTGCTAAAGAATAAAAAATGGTGTACTTCTAATACTAAATCTATGGAAATTGACAGATTGATTTCTGAAATGAATGCTTTACAAGATCTCTAAAAAAAATTAAATGAATAGTGTTTTATTTGTCCGTAAATAAAAAAACTCTCCTGTCGCCACCTCTGACCCTGTTCCGACTCTGATAAATCAAATTTAAAAACTCCGACTCCGTCTTCGGTTCCGATCCGATATAATACCTCCGTTACATCCCTAGTGTAAAGCTACACTATGTTTGCAAACTGAGGGAATGGCAGGTATTTGATTTTCCCAGAGTGCTTATTTAGGATCATATTTGTTTGTTTTACTCAACTCTACTATATTTAACAGAGACAAAGCAAACTTTATCAAAAGTATAATACAATATTGTATCAAAATCAAAAAAGTACCTAGTTTAAATTTAAGAACGAAAGAAGAATAAATAAATAAATAACTCAGAACTAATATAAAAATCAAATTTTGCATTGTCTCTAAACAGTCTCAGTAATTCGTTGCAGTTCTGTTCTTACTTCGGTTTTGTTTGATGAAATACTAAATGGTATTTCTTTTTCAGTCGGTGTCGTGATCTTACAAACCTTCTTATCTCATTTAATCGTTTTATGTTAGATAATATGAGAAGAAGAGGTTTTGTACAAACTACAACCGATCACAGTGACGCAACATATGCCAGTGGGGCGACTTTCAAACCCTAAACTAGATCGATACAAGTGAGAAGGACAGCAGGAGTGAATTATGAATATCACTTAAGAGTTCGTTAACTCCAATCGCATGCCAATTTTTAAATATGCATCACGTCATTTTATAAAAAATTCGAATCGATCAGGACGAGCGAATGACGATATCAGGTTACTTAGCATTCAACTGGTTTTGTCTGACGATTCCTTTTGAAGAGACCTACTTGTCTACCAACCACGGTCTGACGTTGTCGCGCTGTCTATGACGTAGGTGATGTCATTTCCGATGCAACAAATTCAATTCACCATTGTTATCATTCACGTCACATCATCCTGAAACAACGCGGGTACTACCTAACTCACACACTACAGTAACATCAGTACCTACTATATAAATGCATTGCGGAATTGTTGCAAATCCCATGACATTTACTGCATCATTTATTACTTAGTTGTTTTACCCAATAGCTCTTATTGCTTTGTAATAATGTTAATGTTAAACCTGTATTCGCCGTCGCTGCCCTGATTGTAGGTACTGCACGCATTTATCATACTACAATGTATCCTGTGCGATAAAATTCTAATTATGCTCCATTGTGTTAGCATACAGTCTCTGATTATATTTTTCTGTTTTAATATCTTTTCGTTGGGCTATTTTCCCGCAAACCACAAACTGTATTTCAATTGGCTGATATTTTTTAAGCGGCAACAGAACAGTTAGATTTATTCAATAACGAATTTTTAAGGACTCTAAACATTTTCAATAGTACCTAATACTGAATGTCTCCATTCAGCGATTGGTATCTCAGGACAGTAACAAGTGAAGATCAATTGTCCCTACCCTACCCACCCGTCTAGGGAAACAGGCGTGCTTTATGTATTCATACAGGGAACAATAATGGCTGCCATGCGATGCCGAATGAAACTATGTACATTGAAGTTGTATTGTCGTGTAACCAGGATATTGGTTCGGGTGTCGCAACATCAAAAAAAAAAAACAATATCCTATTCTGCTTATCCCATATAAAGTCCAATCAGATTTACCATTTATGAAATAGTTTTAAATGGTGTCAATTTTAATTTTATGATCTGCCTTTGATAATACGGGTGCTTTTATGAACTAACTCAAGAACCAGTTGTTACTTTTGGCTTAGTGATGAGCGCAGGGCATTTGGTAGGCTAGGCTTTCAACGGTATAAAATTGAAATTTAAAAATATATAGCGCCATCTCTCAGGACCTCAAATTAAACGAGGCGTAACTCGCACGCATCGCGGCCTCAGTACACGGCAAGCGTGCGAACAACGCGTAGTCACCGGAACTTATAGAAATCCATACAAAGAATGTCAATCACACGAGTTAAGCGGTGCTGGTCCCGACCAAGGGAACCGTAGGATCCTTTAATACTTTGGCCACATTGACAGGAAGATGACGACAATCTGGAGAGGTTAGGTCCCTGGCAAAGTAGAGGGAAGAAGACCACGTGGAAGAAGCCCGTCACGTTGGACTGATCATATCCGCGCCACTCTCGATACCACAGTTCACGATGATCGATACTTGGCGGCAGATCGAAACGGAACTTTTACTGCTAGGAGATGGTCATGACCCTCAGCATTGCAGAAACCGAAGCGAGGAGAAGGAGGTCCCGACGAGGTCTAATAATCTGTGACCTGTACGCTACGCTCTTCATGGCGTGCTTCTAACATATTAGTATATATGTCTGATCGCCCGAGGCATCGCTCTAAGCCTTCGCTCATAGCGGAAATGTCATGGCCAAGCCGAAATCATTGCGTTTTGGCGAATAAGGCAGCAGAAAAATTTGCAACACCGGTTATATCAAACTGGTTTAACAGTTTCCCGGTAACCAAAAAAAAACTTTTTTGCTGCTGCATCAGCTACCTTCGTGACTGGTCTTAGTTACACTTAAAGCCAGGTTAGGCAGCGTAGTGTATATAATAAAATAAGAAAAGAAATACCAATGTTTGAAGTGTGAGTGTGGTTAAAAGTTATCACCAAAAAGTGAGAGACCACCGATTTGTTTGATTGTTCAGACAGCCACACGCATTTAACTTAACCTTTGATTTTGTATTTCAGTTAATCTTCCTGTCTAATAAGTGTAAATCCATTCGTGTAATTTTTCAGATTTAGGTAACTTTACCTGTGATTGTACGTGCAATCGCAATGTTGTTGAAACGCCACCGAGTAAAATTAAATCTACCCGGAGGCGGTCTGACCTCAATGAACTGCGACCTTTTAAGTCCCCAGCCAGTAAAATGTAAACATCACAGAACAAATACACCTACCTCAATTATAATTCACGAAATTGTTTCTTCCTAACTCGGGCTCAACTCGGGTTAGTTAGGTAGTTATATTATGTTTGTTAATTAAGAACTTTGTAATTACAGAAGTAAGCCTAATGAAGAACCATCATTCATTAGGCTTACTGCTGCTCCGCGAAGATTTAAATAACGTAGTCCTAATTAATAATTCTGTGCTGCGTAGATTCAAATAACGAGGAAATTTGAATGTTACTTTTTCAACCTTAGATTAAAACAAATTATTCTTAATAAAATATAATGTTGGTATTTTTTTTAAATAAGGCGTAGCAAATCATTCTAATCCCACCCGATGTTAAGTGTAAGTGAAATACAGTCTTGAAGGAGCTGATGCCGGAAGAAAAGTATACGCCTCCAGCCATCCCTACTTTTCTGGTCTGAACCAAATCCCTTAGACATTGTAGACAGTCGTTAGCACCCACCGATCCGCAATGAGCTCGAGTGGTGGGTTATGGACCATTCTCCCTGTGTCATCCATATGGAAGGCAAGTTGCCCTAGCTAATGCTAATATTTAACACTAAAGGAATCATAAGATAGATCCAGCTATAGCACCTATTACCGATTACACACTTGATTCCAGGCTCCAGAAGTGTGGTAAATGGTAGGTATCTAATTTGCCAGTCAGTCCAGCATCATTTGGGTAGAGTGTCCATGTTCACATGGTGTCTCTGGACATCGAAGGGATAGGACCCTTTGTAGGACATAGGCTGCAGACTGCGCTGTTGTAGATTTCGCGAACTGTGTATCCCCGTTGCGTGGCAATGGAACTGACGACATGCCGTCGGGATTTATCCACAATAAGCTCCCCAGGCATATTGTTTCAAAGGAGGGGCAGGCATATTGTTTCAAATTATGAATAGCTCTTACTCCAAGTCACTACTTTACTGAGTAGAATTGGTCTCCCCAATCCCCATTGATTAAGTAGTCCAGCTAAATCAGAAGCGGTGCCACTGTTACTGTTAGCAAAGTCCCAGCGCTTCAATAGGTCCCTAATTCTCTATTCCATCCATAAGGAAGGCTTGTGCCCCAGCATAATAGGCATTAGCCTATAGCCTATAATAGGCATCATTAGATGAAGATAATGATTTTTCCATACTTTACTTAGTTTTTGTTTTACTTAGTGTTATATAGTAGAAACAAGCTGTGTTTAGTTCTGGACTGCATAATTGTTGCGTGTTGTCCAGTTTTTTTATAACAAATCAAACCGATATTTCCTGATATAAGTTCAAGCAAACAATCAAATAAACAAACTCTTCAGCTTTATATTAATACACTGGCCTGCAAAACTTAGTATCATATTTTTTAAATAAATAATATAATAATTGAGCAGAACCGGGGGTCCAAAGTCTTCGTACAACAGCTTGGAAGGAGCCACCTGACGAAGTTGACCAAAACAAATGGAGAAGTAGTCACGTCGAAACCGGAGATTCTTTCGGAAGTTTATACCTACTATAGCCGATTATACGCGTCACACTCGCCCCACCCTACGCCGGATAGAAGCGATTCAAGAGCCACATTAACCCGCCATGTGACGGAGGATCTCCCCGACATCAGCCTCGAGGAGATCGAGGCGGCTCTTGGGCAACTCAAAAATGGAAAAGCCCCGGGGGAAGACGGAGTCACAACCGAGCTTTTGAAAGCTGCCGGCAAGCCGGTGCTGAAGGAGCTCCGGCGTATATTTAACTCGGTCCTTTTCTCTGGGAGAACTCCTAGGGCGTGGCACCGGAGCTTGGTCGTATTGTTCTTCAAGAAAGGCGATAAAACCTTACTGAAGAACTATCGACCAATTTCACTCCTGAGCCATGTCTATAAGTTGTTCTCGAGAGTCATCTCGAATCGCCTTGCACGAAGACTTGACGAAGCTCAACCTGCAGAACAGGCCGGGTTCCGACGGGGTTATGACACCATAGACCACATTCACACAGTGAGACAGGTTATACAGAAGACCAAAGAGTATAACCAGCCCCTGTGCATGGCGTTTGTGGACTATGAGAAAGCTTTTGACTCCGTCGAGACCTGGTCTGTTCTTGAGGCGTTGCAGAGGTGCCAAGTTGATTGGCGATATATCGAGGTGCTGAGATGTCTGTATAACGCCGCTAATATGTCCGTCGTGCTCCAGAATGGCCAGACCGAGCCTGTCCTGTTGCGCCGTGGTGTGAGACAAGGAGATGTAATATCCCCGAAACTCTTCTCCGCTGCGCTGCGGGACGTGTTCGGAACGCTCAACTGGAAAAGACGCGGAATAAATATTAATGGCGAATACATCTCACACCTTCGATTCGCGGACGATATCGTCATCCTGGCTGAAACCCTGCAAGACCTACAGGAGATGGTGAGTAGCCTGGCTGAATCTTCCAAACGCATCGGTCTCCGGATGAACTTGGATAAAACCAAGGTCATGTTCAACGAGCTCGTTGATCCGGGACTGGTTGCTGTTAATGGAGTACCTCTCGAAGTTGTTCAGGAATATGTCTACCTAGGACAAACGCTCCGATTAGGCAGAAACAACTTTGAGAGAGAAGCCAATAGAAGAATTCAGTTGGGCTGGGCAGCATTTCATAAGCTTCGTCAAGTCTTCTCGTCACCCATCCCTCAATGTCTTAAGTCGAAAGTCTTCGACCAGTGCGTCCTCCCAGTTATGACATACGGCGCCGAGACGTGGACACTCACGGCTGGACTGGTCCACCAGTTTAAAGTCGCTCAGAGAGCTATGGAAAGGGCTATGCTCGGAGTATCCCTGAAGGACCGCATCAGAAATGATGTAATCCGACAGAGAACCAGAGTCACCGACATAGCCCACCGAATTAGCAAACTGAAGTGGCAGTGGGCTGGTCACATTAGCCGCAGAACTGACGGCCGATGGAGCCGTAAAGATCTTGAGTGGAGACCGCGACTCGGTAAACGTAGTGTGGGACGCCCTGAGACAAGATGGGATGATGACATTCGTAGGCTGGCTGGAGTGGGCTGGATGAGAGTGGCAGAAAATCGGGAGCAGTGGCGTGCATTAGGAGAGACCTATGTCCAGCAGTGGACGAGCATGGGTCGATGATGATGATGATGATACTTAAAAAGTAATTGCAATTTTAAAATTGTGATACTTAGTTCTACAGTGTAGTATAGATTAACTAGCTTCCGCTCGCGACTTTGGCTTCTCTAAATTTAGTTTCGCGCAAAATTCTTTCTTTTTTTCGTAACATCTTTCTACAAAATATTAGAAAACTCAAAGAAAAATACGTCAAGTCGTTTTCAAGTTATAGCGTAACCAAGGGAAATGATAATTAATTTTTTTTTTTCAACTGACAATTGACGAAAGTTATTTATTTTATGAAAATGATATGATATATGCAATCTTTATAAATTACTAAATTAACATACATATATTTAAGAAAATATTAGCAATTTTAACTATATAATTCATTTATATAGATGCTTTTACATTTAAACGATTTTATTAAATCGGGGTTGGTGCTGCGATCATGTCGTCGTAATGGCTAACCACTTTAAAACAGGAATAAATTAAAATATGTAACAGTTTATAAGCATTATAAGTAAAGCTATATACATATATAGAAGTACCGTTTGAGGAGCTGGCGAACAAAACTGTAATTATTTTACTTATTATTACTCAAACTACATTATTTTACAGTCCGGAGGTTTCCGGCCCGTTGAATTTGAATCTCAAATAATTTTCAATCAAAACCGCCTAAAACAGTGTTAAAATTACAAAATTCATAAATTTAAAACCATACCAAAAGCTCACTGTAGGTATGTCATTCAGTTTTATACAGCTCCTGTAAAATTTAATTTTATGTAATTATACCGTTTTGTTCGCCAGCTCCTCATTTTAAAATCAAATCCTTCCTTATTAGTTACTAAATGACTTCGTGTCGCCTAATAGTCGTTGAATGTCAATGGATGTGGTTAATTTTAGAGAATACAGTGGTATCCTTTTTCCTACACAGACAGCATATGTCCATCTTTTAAGTTGGACTCACTAGTCCTAGTTTTTATCGAACTTCCGGTGCGTGTGCTGCGTAAATGGTTAAAGTTACACAAAACTCATGTATAACGGAATTGTTCCCCTTTAAAAGTTGGACTAGTGAGTCCAACTTAAAAGATATATAGACATATGCTGTCGTGAGCTTTTTTATAGAACTTTTAAAGGGGAGCAATTCCGTTATACATGATTTTTGTGTAACTTTAACCATTTACGCAGCACACGCACCGGAAGCACTCAAATGGAATATTATTTCCCCCGTTTTCGCATTTTTCATGCATGCTCCGCTCCTACTCGCCGTAGCGTGATGTTATATAGCCTTCCTCGATAAATGCACTATAGAACACAAAATCATTTTTTTTAATCGGCCTAGTTGTTCTTTATATTAGCGCGTTCAATTAAACAAAAAAACAAACTTTTTCTTCTTCAACTTTATAATATTCGTATACAGATTCAACATGCAGACATTCGATAAGTGACCGGGTATGACATTCAGGTACCCTTTGCAAGGTAATTTATGTAATGTTTAATATGTAACATAATGGTGTAGGTCGAATCGGACATGATTTTCTAAATCTAAAATTCAATTTAAAAACTGTATCCTTGTTATTTTCTATACAGAATTAAGTGGAGAGACTGTTGTTAAATTTAGTTTAAAGTTAAGAGAATCATACCAGAATCCAGTGTATATAATCCCAAAGTTCTAACTTCTTATTTTCATCATTCGATAAATTGTAAAACAGTTTTTCTCCTAGTTAATTGTCCTTTTGCGAAGCTCCATACTTTATTTTTGAATATTTTCATAGGAACACAAAAGTTTATTGACCATTTTCCAAATCAAGAGCTGAATCTGTATACATGACGCTATGTTCGTTAATCCTAATAACACGTGATATCATACTCAGAGTGTCGATGATACGAATAGCGGAATCTTTACAAATTGCGTGACTTCCCACGATTTATAGGGATATATTTAGCCCCCAATGAACTGACGACATGAGATTTTAATTGAGGAAAAAGTTTCTGATAATCAAATAAGTACCTATAATACTTAATGATTGATGGAAAACATGCGCGACCCTTTTAATGATTGCTCCTGAAAACAGCGCTGTAATTACGATATTTAAAAAAAAAACCGCTCTAATATACTTTGATTGTGCGATGACATACGGAAAAACTTGTAAGTTCCCTTTTAAACATATTTTTCCCACGAAGGATAATGAGATATTTGCAAGATCGAAGTTTATATGGGAAAGTAGTGAGAAGGCTAATAATTTCGTATAATAAAAACGCAATAATTATGTTATGTTCGAAACGTAAAAGTGCTGAAAATTGACAGTTTTTCAATTTACTTTATCTGTCACAAACATTTATCCAACAGCCATCAGTGATGCTGCCGATATGGACATCGGAGTTCCTCCAGGCGGTCTCCCGGATGGACCCCAAGTTCATCGCCCTCCACCTCCAGGAAGTGGGTGGCAAGGCGTACGAGAAGTCCATGCAGTATGTCCAGGACTTCGTGCAGAGGCTTTGCGACTGCCCAGAGTTGAGGCTCTACGACAAAATCAGGATATTCCTGGACGAGGACTTCAGCTCGCCGGAGAAGTTTACGGTGAGTGTAATCACATAATCATTACTGTTTAAGGTTTCTATTGTAGCCGCTGTTGTGTTGTGACCAGATAATGAACTCAAATTGTAAAAGTAAAACCGGACAGGTAAGTGTAAGAGAGACGAAGCAGTGTGCAGTTCTCCCAGTGTGCTTCTGTCCATAGATACGGCATATGTCACAACCATAGACTAAGGCAATGGACTTAACTACATAGTTCGGCGAACTGATAAACGTTGGAGTTCCAAATTGCTTCAATGGCGACCTCGCACCGGGAAGCGTAGTGTCGGTGGACCCCTCACGTGGTGGACTGACGACATCAACCGAGTCGGGAGGGCCCATTGGATGCGGAGAGCGCAGGATCGTTGCATATGGAAATCCTTTAAGGCCTATGTCCAGTAATGATCGTCCAATGGCTGATGTCGATGATGGATAGAAGCACACTGCTCCCAGTGTGCTTCTTGCTGGTAGAGTAATAATAATAGGGATGATGCCTGGGTGAGGTAAACGACGTTCTATAGCCCATCAATTATTATTTAAAAAAATGGGCACTTATTTTGTTCTTTTGTCAATCAACCAAAAAATTACAAAGCTAAGGCGCGTCAAAGTTTGGGAGTCGTGACGTCATTTCTAAGAAAACATTGTACTGAAGCTTGACCTCATGCGAAATTTCAAATCAATGATATATATTTCTGTAATGTTAGGATTTTGTGAATAGGAAAAAATATGTATGCAATAATTTTGATAATCCACCCGATACAAGAGGAAAAGATATTCAGTCATCATTCCCATTGATTGAAGAATGTTAACGACTGCAATAGTCAAGTTTGGCTTACAGAACGAAAGTTCTATTCTGTAATGACAAAGTTTTGGTCATTCAGGCCGTTTTGAAAGTTTCTTTACTTGCATCACAACCCCAACACTAACTACTGCGCCATCGTACTCGTCATTTTCTATTTTCTGGTGACAAACAATGCATGCGTAACTGGGTTATCCGATAGTTTATTGGTTTCGGCATTTTGCCAATACGAAAACCGCGATTTGTTACAATGAAGACAAAACAATGAAATATAATCTATTTGGCTTGTATCGTGAATACTATGAGCTAATACTAGTCACACAACACAAAGTCAATTTCTATAGAATTTAAAAAATAACTATACCTCATTAACTTCTTAATGCATGAACAGGTTTAAGGCGCATTACATTTGGGGCCACTTGCAGCAATGTTGCTAAAATCTCAATTTATAACTAAAACTAGATGTAGCCCATGCAATAATGTCAAATTGACATTTTGTCATTTCTCTATGGGTTAAATCTAGTTCTAGTCGAATCGAGATTTAGCAAATTTTCTGCAAGTCGTTAGCTCGTATACGATCGACTAAGTGTGAATGAACAGAGTCGAATACGCCGGTATTCGAACAGTTTTCGTTTTGATTTCCAGACCCCTTTTTTCTTTCAAACAGTAGTATCAGTTATTTTCCCTCCATTAATTTCCTCCAACTTTGAGGGGAATCCCCCCAATCTGGCATCAACGAGGAGGTACGTTCCAAAATGAACGCGGGCGCAGGGTCTTTTGCCCGTGTCCCAGTAACAATGTAATTATTGCATCTGATGCCCGAAATCGTGCACCAGAATTCGGGCTAACGACCAAGTGTTTAGTCGTAGGTATATATATAGAGTATAGTTTGAATGCTTATACCAAGTTTTCTTTTCAGGCTTTAGGGAATATGTACTTTGCCCATTCGTCACTGACAGACCTGAAGATATGGGACTTCGAGCTGAAGGCTTACGTGGATGTACAGGGCAAGGAGGTGCACAGCGGAAATATTGAAAAGGTCACCACCAAAGAGAAGGCCAAGTTTCCGCAGCATTTCTTCCCCGAGGTAACTTCATGCCTTACGAAGAAGCATTTATTTTATTGAGTTTCATAATATTGGGTAGCCATGGGATTTCGGGATTTACCCCAGCGTAGCAGAAGAACGTAACATTGCACCTTGTGAAGTACTCCCATTATGCCTGAGCCCTCTATTTAGTGACAAAGGGGATATTGATTTTTGCCTAAACAGTAGGACATTGGATTCCGAAACATTCCTAAACTTTGTTAAATAAGATTTTTATATTTTTAGGGTTCCGTATCTCAATAGGGAAAAACGGAACCCTTATACTCGTAGGATCACTTTGTTGTCCGTCCGTCTGTCTGTCAAGACCTTTTGTCTCAGGAACGCGTGGAGGTATGAAACTGAAATTCATATCTAATACTCAGGTCTACAGTCCCTTGGAGCTGTGAAAAAATCAAACTTCAAAGCCAAAGCAATAACAAAATACTTCCCGTGAACGTAGAATCTAGAAATTTGGTACGAAGTAACGCCAGTACAGTAAAACCGTAAATTTTTAGTAACATCATATAATATAAATATTTTTGAAAATTCAGGTTTGTACCCTCGGTGCGCGAGTCCGACTCGCACTTGACCGGCTTTTTTTTATAGTCATAATTTTTATATCATTTACATTTGTAATGGAAAGTGACTTCATGAGTTATTTCATATTGAAGTCATTTTTCAATTTGACGAGTTTGTATTTAATAAGTACAGGGAAAAAAACAGTCCTTGCTGTGTTTCTTGCCGGTTCTTCTCAGTACAAGGTCTCCCGCCGTAGATTTGCGAACCGATGGCGTAGCTTTTCGTAATTCACAAGTGCTTGTAACAGCCTAGACAGAACGATATTGAATTCTGAATTTCTTAAATTTTATTATGAAGAATACTTATATTGATAGACAAAATGTTCTTCATAATATAATGATGTCAGGCAATTATAAACAATAATATAATTAATCGATAAAAATGAAAGAATTTTTCACTACGATAAGAATAGTAAATCTACGAATCAACAACCCTCTGTTACTGAGGCTGAGAACAAACTAGTTTTTTCTATACAAAATTTGACGACGAAACAGCTCGGTAACGGCGGTTGCGTTAACATATCGGTTACAGAGCTGTCAAAAATTCGTCCTTGGGCCTTTGATTCACTTATTTCAGTCGCTGCCCCTTTTCCCGAGTTAATTTTCGGGTCTATACTATACATAAAGCCGTGGTCTAAATATAGACTTATAATACTTCTCTTTGAACACAATAGCCCCCTTTTTTTTAATTATCATATTTCCTTTTCAGTGCAAATGGTCTCGCAAAGGGTTCTTGAGGACGCGTTGGATGATACGAGGCACAGCAGTAGAATTCGTCAACATCCACCTCTTCCACGACGCGTCCAATCTGCTCGCGTTGGAGCCGTTCCCATCAGTGAATATTAAATAAATAAATATAGAAGAAGTTACCCGCAATAAGGAATATGCATGTCATTCAAATAAGGTTCAACTGTTTTGTATACAAACTCTCTTGAAAAAAAGTTACACAAGAAATTATATATTGAAATGTGCGAAAAAACTGTGGGAAATTCAAATATCTGAAACGCGACAGCTCGGCTGTGACGTAGACATACATAACAACAAATCAAGAAACAAGCGCCATGTTCACAGGATATGTCAAAGTCAACGAGACCTAGTGAGAGTGAGAAGTGCGCGCGCACCTAATTGTTTGTTTTGTTGCTAGGTTGCTATAGACGTCACACCAAGAGTTCCAAAATAGCGAGCGTTTAAAATGCTTGTGCAACGGGGCTATTATAACTTTTTTATAGATACATTTACACTATTTTTTCAACGTTGATAATTTTTATACTATGTTAAGGGACTGCCACTAAAATTATGCTATCTCAATCTCTGTTACGTCCAGTCCTTGACTATGCTGACGCCTGCTATCCTGACCTTACGGAGGACCAGCTAAATAAACTTGAGCGCCTTCAAAATTTCTGCATCAGGTTCTTATTTGGTTTAAGAAAATATGATCACGTTTCCCAGTATCGTTCTCAACTCAAGTGGCTTCCAATTCGTATACTCTTATACTTTCCCTTTTTTACAATGTTTTTTATAATCCCTATTACCCCAATTATTTCAAAGAACTTTTCAGTTTTCTCCACAGTTCCCATACCCAGACGTTACGCTCATCAGAGAATCTGAGCCTTAAAACTCCTGTACACAATACCTCCTTCTATAAATATTATTTTTGTGTTGAAGCTGTGCGCCTCTGGAACTCTCTTCCTGTTGAGATTAGACGTGCACAGACTATAGGAAAAGTCATATGATTATTATTAAGTTTATTAAAAATGTGTATTTTATTTTGTGCACCGATGTATGTTCTTGTTTGTTTACTTGAATTTTTATCAGTTTCTATTATTTAATATGAACAATAATTTTAATCATGGTTAGATTTTGTTTTCTTTTTTTATTTTTTATTTTAGTCTTGTAATGGCACACCCCCTCTTTAATTAAAATTCGTCTCTCCATCCTATGGTTATCTGGAAGTAATGGCTACATAGCCATAAGACCGCCAATTGTCCACCTGTTAAAATTATTGTCCAAACTTTGTACTTTATAATGTGGTGTGTTCAATAAAGTATTTTCATCTATCTAAGGGAGTGTAGTAAGGGAAACTATGAAATAAAAATATCAAAAATAATCATGCATATTCCCTATTTAGGATGATATTTGCTGAGCAAGACTTCGAAAAGTTTAAAGTTTTTGTGCGACTTATGGAGCTCGAGTGCAAGCGAATTACGCCTTTAACTTATTTGATTGAACAATGTACCGCTTTTGTGCGATATTCGATTTGGATTGATTTCGGTATCGGGATAAATTTTCGCAATCGATTGTAAATCTTATGTTATGCTACTTGCAATGCGAATATCACTTTTTTTTTGCTATGTAAAAATACCTTGTCAATTTTGGCCTGATTCTTTTGATTAACTTAAAAACAACATTTTACAGCAGTATATCCTTGTTAAGCTCTTTAGAATTGGGCTAAAATCTAGTTTGATATGATTGCTTTTTACATAATAAATCTACTTATGTTGGATCACGTCGAAGTTAAAGGCTAGGCAGACTTCTTGAGCAAAATCACATACAAATAATCTTGCGCAATAGACGTTTTTGTATGTAAAGTTGCTACTGCGCAGGCTTCATTGTCTATGGTCGTTGCTCAAGACGTTTCCCGGGATGTATACCTGCGTAAGAAGGCCTAAAGAGAATAATATTATCTTGCTCTGGTCTGGGTTATTTTAGTCCTTTTGATAATAATATTACAGATAATTTATAAGTTTCATACCAAATAATCTTCGTCGTAGGTATATTGTCGCAGTAGAAGGCGAGCATTGCGCCATACGCTACGCCATTTGCATTCAGACGTCAATGCGGCGCCATACTTCATATTCGGAGACTTCAACTTTAGGACAGATACAGGAGGCGTAGTCAAGGTAAGATAAATATGATCTTATATTAACTGGGTTTAAGTTCAAAATGTCATACTGTCACAGAGACGCCAGTTTTTTTCAAAATAATTCTATAAAATATTAAAAAAAAATGAAAAAAGTTGTAAACCTGGGAGTATTTTGCTAATAATAATTATGACACACACATCAAAAAAGTCTAAGCAATATGTATAATTTATGGAAACTGCAAGTTTAGTCAGTTGATATTTTGTATTATCGTTATGAACGTAACTGATAAATCATATTTGTTTCTTAGGTTTTCACGCACATTACTCATATTGTTTACTATTAACAAAAGAATGTCAGTTACTTAAATATATAAAAAAATCGGTTAAAAGTTCAAAATGTTCATGTTGCTTGTCTAAGCAAAAGAGTAAAAGAATCTTCTTTTGATATGTATATAATAGGATAATGTGTAATGTTCTCTCTGTCTTTTCTCTTCATATAGAAAGTGACGGAAGAGTTAACAGCGTGCAGACTACAGAACGGCGCGAACGTAGACGCGGGCAAGCTGCAGTATCGCGCTCATACCGATGATAGGCTGGTGCTAACCATCGGTAAAAAGGAGTTCGCCCACTCCGATCATCAGAAAATATTCCGGGAGCCATGGGTGAGATAGCTCGCTTCTATCTATGGTATATGTAGGCTGGCCAAAGGGAAGATCTTCCTCCGAACTGGGTGATGTTGGCTCGGGAGCCGCGGTCCGACTGATGATGGTCCGGGCATTGCATATATTAATCGTTGGGCCTCGAATTTCACTTGTGCGATGCAGGTTTCCATACTTTGTGAGCGCAGCACCGGTAGTGCCATCTCTTGAGAATGGTGCGTGATTATTTCCTCCATCTTGGTTAGGTATATGTAGGGCGTGTAAATGTCGTACAGTACAGTATTCAGCCGACGATGGGCTGGTGCTATCCATTGGTAAAAAGTACCAGAAGATATTCCGGAAGCCATGGTTAAGATAGCTCGCTTCTATCTACGGTATATGTAGGAAGGCTAAAGGGAAGATCTTCCTCCGAACTGGGTGATGTTAGTTCGGGACCCGCGGTCTGGCTGATGTTGGTCGGGCATTGCATATATTAATCATTTGCCTCGAATTTCACTTGCGCGATGTAGGCTTCTATACTTTGTGAGCGAAGCGCCGGCAGCGCCATCTTTTGAGGATGGCGACTGATGGTTTCCTCCATCAAACTTCTCTACATACGCTTGACTTGGGGGGTAAGCTGGCGAATGCGTTACGCTTTATGAAAATTGTGTTCGGGCGAGGAGAACGGGAGTTGAGTGGGGGATATAAGCAAGAGAATGCAGTGCGCGCGCCCATTTTCTTTCTCCCTTTCTCTTATACCTAGTAAATGAAATATGTATATGCACATACATGTATATATTGTACACACACACATACATATACATACAAATGGAGCTAAAGAAGTTTCACTTCAGTCATGTGGTCGTAAGCACACTCGTTTGTTTTTCTTTATCTCTGTTGTGGGGGCTCTGGGCCATTAATCGGCCCTGACATCATATTAGGGTGAAAATTAATTATAAACCTTTAAAAAACCTTTAAATGATAAATGATTTTTCGTTATTTTTCCTATAAGTTGCAACGATTTGACCGCGAGTTGGAAGCTCTGAAGCCGCACCTTTACGAGTTTCCGGTAAAATTCCCACCCAGTTACCCCTTCGAGGAAGACGTGCATCTACCCACGCACTATATGAAGACCAGGTACGTATGTTGATTAATCTAGTTATATTTTAAGCATTTAACTGCTAGATTTTTTTTTATATATAGCCAGGTAGGCAAATGACACTACCTCACCTGATGTTAAGTGGTGATAAAGTTCAAACGCGAAGATGGTACAGCTGTTATAAACTGCCACACCAACCATCCTCACGTAGCCGGCCTGTAAAAATGCTTCTTCACGCCTCCCTTAAAGGATGTTTAAATCTGAAGAAAAATAGCTTACTAGAAAAATATCCACGCGGCTAGGCATCAGGCGGGACTCGAACCCACACCCGCCGCTATCTGGGTGGATGCACTGACCATTTATGCTACCGCAGCCTTAATGGCCGTGTCAAATTTCTTCTAGTATTTCTTAGGTTGCAAGCCAGCACCATTTTTTCGCATTGTAGGTAACCCACTTTCCTATTAGATTAATATCCCCACTGCTAGGGCACATGCGGAAAGCCTATAGATGGAATAGGGTGATGGGCCATAGATCATGATCCACCAAGTCTAGTACTGATTGTTGGGAACTAACGACTGCAGATGCAGCCGGGACCAACGACTTGACGTGCCTTCCGAAGCACGGAGGCGGTCGAGATAGTAAATTTTTGGTCACCCATCCGTTGACCGACAACTGCGAAAGTTGCTTAACTTCTACGATCGCAGCCGAACGCACTAAGCACTTGCGCCATCGAGCTCCTTAACTAACTCCTATACTAATTTAATAAAGACTAAAGATTTTTATTTTTGTAACGAATGAAATCAAAAACTACAGGACCCATTTAAGAAATGCTTTCATGATTAAAAAGCTACAAAGTGACAGTCTATATTCAATAGCCTATTTGACGAGCTCCGTGGCCGAGTGGTTTGTACGCCGGGTTTCATGGCGTCGCCGTCTCGAGAGGTCCCGTGTTCGAATCCCGGTGGGGGCAGATGTTTGTGTGATGAACACGAGCATTTATACTCCAGTCATGGATGTTTAATATGTATTTCTATATAAATATACTTATATGTGTATTCTATCCGTTACCATAACACAAGCCTTATAGTGCCTACTTTGGGTCTAGGCTAATTGTGTGAGTGTTGGAAATATTTATTTATCAATAGCGTTAAATATTTTTTTCTGATCGCTAGTAAGTATTTCTTGTACGTTACGGGATACTAGGCTGACGGAAATAATTAGATATAATGAATGATACGTAGATATTGAGTATTATTTTTTGTAGAAGTCGTGACTGAGGTACAGTTATGCTAGTCATTATCATACAAACATAGCACCACCGCAATAGGGTATTTGACAAGTATTAGAAAACGATCTCACGTTATTGACTAATGTTTATGGAGTCCGTAAAAAGTGGATATAAATCATTCTGTTGTGTATTTCAGTAAAAATATCCAAATCAAAAACTCCATTTTCAAGTTGCCGTGAAAACGTTTTTCTGGACAATATGGCGTCTTACTAGTGTGTGACGTCACACGACTGTAATTAGAACGTCAAACGATACAGTGTAATGTCACTTTAACCGGAAGTTTACTTGCGTGTGACGTCATTTTTTGCTCCGCCAATCCCAAGCGTTTTGGGTCACGTGACTCTTATCTTTTTCGTGGGTTTTTAGTAAAATTAGGAATATTTTTTTTTGTAAAAATAGTAAAAACCCCTGCCAATATTCATACTAAACACAGATGCTAACAATTGGCACTTTATTTTTAATACTGTCAAATACCCTATTTGAATCCAGTCCAATTGTCTAGTTTATTTAACTAAATGGCTTCGCAAATTATAGCTTAATATTTGCATAATGAAAAGTATACAAAAATGTCGTGTAACTATTTTCAAACAACCAAACCGAACCGACCGACCGTTTGTTAGAATTTCTGAATAGTGGGTTATATGGTTTTAACCGGCTGCCACAGGTGTCCGGCGTGGTGCGACAGAATACTGTTATCTCAATCAGCGAGACTTGTGGTGCAGAACCAAGAGCCAGGCCGACCCGGGGAGAACAGGCATCTGCATACTTCCAGGTAACCCCCCCCCCCCACACACACACGCACACATACCTACATACACACAAACACACACACCTCATAAAGTAATCATGTGACAATTTCCTGTAAACCCTTTTATATGGGTATTTAGTTAATTTTATAATATTTTTAAAATTAAATGTTGTATTGATATATAGAGTCTGTGAGAATGGGATTTAGATTGGAGGGCGCTGTAGTGCTTTTCTACCGTATTTGTAAGGTTTTACCCCTTTTAGACACGATTAAATACAAAAACCACAAGAAATCACAAGAACAAACAAATCCGTATCAATACAAAACTTTGACGTTTCACAGATTGCTGGGTTTGATTACCAAATAAAAATCTTAATGTTAGTTCCGTTTTCGCCACGCCCATTCTCTTTCCGCACAGACTCTAGTAACGTTATTACGTTAGTATCTAATGTCTACAAAATAAGTTTCTGTGATTGGCCTTAAGATTGTATTTATATTTTATTGTATTACATCCACACAATTGCTGTTGAAACTTTGTTAAAGATAAATAAATAAATAAGTAACCCCCCCATCCTCACTCTGGTTGTCCGATGGTTGAACGCAGATAGTGCAACCATATTAAGTACCCTAGATATACGATTAGGTGTGAGCGTTCTAAAGACGAACCGGTTTCAAGGACCGTTTTGTGTTCCGCGACGATAGAACCGTTTTACGTTTCGGATCAAAACAGTCTTCGTCGAGCAACTAGTCCTCGGATTGTCTGCACGCCAATATGTACTTTATGATGAAGTAAAATACAGTCTATAATATAACGCAATGATATGAGGCCGTTTCGTTCTATGATAATTAAGCTTTGATTTTACAATAATATAATCTTTATTGTTGAGCCTTTAAAGTCGATTATCGTATAACACAACATTTATTTCGATGTTTCGTCGTCTCGTTCGCAGCAACGAAACGAACGTTAACAAGATTTCATCTAGTTCAGTTTCGTTGCGTTACATTCGTTCGACCGTCGCGTGATGTTTCGTTGCGTCGCCCAGTCGCAACCAAAACCAGTTGCGAACGAGAACCGTTTCGAGGACTAGTTTTCGTTTAAGAAAAAAAGGTTGCATTTCGTCGTCAGAAAATTTAAGAACGACCCACCGCTATATACGATATACGTGCGCTGAAAATGGTTCACAGTCACGGGAATCTTCTATACGTAGACCGCTTAACTGATCTAACTGACCTCGTCTGCGGGGTGTGGGCGAGGACTCAGTTAAGCGGTTTACCTGTAGTATATAATATACTTGCAATGTTTCACGGTTTCGTGTAAAATTTCCAACCAGTAGTGTATTCCGTATTACACTAAAAAAAATTTTCATTTTAATAATAATAGAACTGACTACAAAAATACTTAAAATTAAAAAAAACCGACAGATATGTTTGAAGTACTTTAATAGAATTAGTAGTGAAATAGTTGCCGTCACGAGAAGCTATAAATTACATTTATTTATATCTATACTAGTGGCCCGCCCTCGCTTCGCTTAGGTGTAGAGCTGTAGTGTAGAATTCGATTTTTTTTCATCTTTTAAACCTTCCCTAGACCGCCACGAACATTTCAAGACCAAGATAAGATAAATCCGTTCAGCCGTTCTCGAGTTTTAGTGAGTTAGTCTCACGAACAGTAATTGATTTTTATTATATAGATTAATGTAGAGTTTTGTCTCAGGAAATCAGTTGCCGATTCTACAGACAGTAGCGGAAGAGTTTCATCATCGGACAGTAGTCCGGCGCGATCCAACTCTCCGGCCAGGCACAACCATCAGGTAACCGTGGCACAACCGTGTTTATATCATTATCTGTTTCTGGTCACCCATCCTATGACCGGCCATTATGAAAGTGGCGTACTTCCACGATCGCAGACAAAACACGCTAACGCACTATGCGATCAAGCTCCTTAAACACGTATCTTATAAAAGTAAATAACAGCCTAGTACTACTAACTTCTAATAAAATCCGTTATTATATAAATGATGAAAAAATATTATTTTTCATTTTTCCCAAGACCGTTGCCTCGATCGTTGATAACCCAAATTATTCGCACTACCGCATTCTTATGTTTTTCTTTTACTGTGAAATCAAAAGCAAATGTTATTTAATAAACAAATTATTTACATATAATGAAAATTTTTCTAGTAAAGAATCCACGCGGTCCAATCAGCAGATGGGATTCGAGCTCGCGTGTTTGTTTTTTAGATAAATTTCTAAGTATAAGTTAATGCTTTAGATAAAACATAATTAATTATCTACAGTACAGTCCAGGGAAGACTCTCGAGAAGAAAAGCAGCGTGGCCGACCTCGACGCTTTATCAGTGCCCGGTATAAATGTGAGCAGGAAGAGTATCGCCGATCCCACGAGTGTTCAGCGAGCCATCGACGCGCGGTGAGCCAATGTGGACCTTATGTCAAGGTGATAGGGTATATAGGCGCTTTATCAGTGACCGGAATAAACGTGAGCATTAAGTATGGATTTAATGTAATTTAGCCATTTAACATGTCCCAATTTGTTCGCACGTGAGATAAAATATCTAAAGATAGATCGTGCGTCTTCTCGAATTGTCAAGACTGTAAGTCGGTTCAGCGGTTTTAGCTTGAAGAGGTAACAGACAGGCACTAATGTGTTTATAACACATATTAACTTATAGTTTTCCCAAAATAAAATATTTTTTCTAAAATAAAAGTAGCCTAAGTTACTCCTTATTACATACCTGCCAATAAAAGTCTCGGCAAAATCAGTCAAGCCATTTCAGAGATTAGCTGGAACAAACAGACAGACAGACAGACATACAGACAAGAATTGTAGAAAATGTTATTTTGGTGTATGTTCCTCTAAATATATTCCTATGCATGTAGTAAAAAGCGGTTATTCAAAGAGACACACCAATTTTATTTATATATATAGATGGATATAGTTTTGTCAATTTGACGAGTGCCAATTTGCTCGGGCAGGGTGACAGAGTGCGAAGGATCGCCCATTCGTCGTAAACTCGTTCGCAACCAATCGGAGGGTTCCCCGAAACCCAGCGATAATCTGTCGTGCGAACTGCGCCGATTGGTCGACGCTCCCGCTAGGAAACGCACCGACTACGGGGTCATCGGGCCCGACGCCTGCATGGGGGACCATAAGGTATGGACATTGACCTTATTACCATAAAAAAGTAAGACAATATGTAATAAAAACAGCTATTTATGTAAATTTATCTGTGGAAATATTATTTGTACCTTATCTTTAAAATTTGATAAATTAAATGACCTAAGCTCCTAAGACATGCGCACGAGTTGATGAAAAATTGTAATAAATAATTTGTCTTAACAAGGTGTCGTAATTTTCTTTTTTGTAAGACCGTGATACTTTAGATTAGTCGTATAGAGGTCCTTTCTGTGTTACGCTTATTTTGAAGAGCTAAAAATTCAAAGATAGCTCTTAAACATGGCCTTGATCTATATGCGTTTGAATGATGACGCTTGGAAATGCTGGATGGAATAGGGAGAACGGGCCATCATCCACCATGTGGGTCCAGTGCGGATTGGTGGGTGCTAATGACTACAGATACAGTTGGGACCAACGGCTTAACGTGCCTTCCGAAGCACGGAGGAGCTGGAAATAATGTTTTTGGTCACCCATTCAATGATCGACCACTGCGAAAGTTGCTTATTTTGAACGATTGCAGCTGAACGCGCTAAACATCGAGCTGCTCTAAACAAAGCTATATTTATGAAGAAAAATAAAACTTAGGCCTAGAAATTAGACTGGCTGGATAAGTTGACGTCCTTCGCTTCGAAGCCTAGTTGAATTATTTCTAGTAAAATTTGCTTCAGAATTGAAAATTTTGCTGTTTAGTGTTTGAAATTAAATTACTTTTATAAAAGTCATAAAGTTGTGATATTATCATTCTTTGTTTCCCATTTCTCAACGATAACTATAGATTTAACTACAATAACTCATCATACAGTCACCCAACCTATTATATTTACAAACCAATTTCCATTCGCAGCCGATCTACTTACGGGTGATGCTGCAAAGCGACCGAGGTACCGTAAAGTGTTTCGAGCACCGCTCTCACCCCTTCGCGGGGTCAACGACCTCCCCCCTAGTCTCCCCTATCTCACCCCTAACCCATTTAAATCGTCTACCCACCGACCCTGACTTATACGTGAAATCCACCCTCGCCACGCCCTTCTCTAGCCACCACGAACAATTATCCGATCATAGGTTGAAAAGAACTCGTACAGGCTCGTTGAACGAGAAAATATTCCGTATACCACACGTGGAAATCACAAGCGTTGATTACGCGAGCTGTGACGTCATGTTCGTCAACGATGTTGATGCGACTTTACTCTCCGTACGACGTTGCGTAGATCCTTACACCCCTGAAAGTGTAGACTCTCACACTCCAGACATAGGAGCTTCTAGCACGGAAGAGATACCGGAAATCGTAGATTTTATCCCCAAGTTAGACTCTAGGCCAGCTAAGTTGTGTCGCGACAGAAGTGTATCACCAACACAGTTGAAAAATAGACTCGATAAGCTTTTGAATAACGATAAGTTTACGCCTGAGTTGCAAAGGTTGGACAGTAGGGAGTCGTGTAAGTCTGGGGCCAGTAAGAAGGGTGGGTTGTGCTGTTTGGCATTGAAATGTTACGGGTTTTGTAGGAGAAGGGCGCGGCGAGTCAAATGCGGATGTAGAGGCTTGAGCGACTGTTGCACCTCTTGAGACTAAACTTATAGTATACAAAACTTCTTGATCTTCGACTATGGATAAAAAAGCCTGCGCAGTAGTAATTTTACCTACAAAAAAGTTTACGGCGCAAGCTTTTTTGCCTGTTAGAAGTCAAGAAGTTTACCGCTATCTATCTATAGTGAAAATTTTGGAAGTGTTCGAAAACAACGATCGTATTTTTCCTAACATTCTAACAATGAAACCTATTTTTCGACCAATATGGTTGAAAATTTAGATTGGAGTTGATTTGGTCAGTTTGTAAACTGTTATGATGAAATGAAACTTAGAAGGCCAATGACTTAAGCGGCTGAAACACAACGATGCCTATGGATTTTTTATGTATTTTAAACTAGTAATGGCGGATTGGAGTGACATGAGCCGAGATGTATTATTTTTTTCATGTAATTATTCCAAATAGCGATCGTCACCTTTTTGAACACTATCATTAATTTTACTTGGAACCCTGGGCAGTATTCTGTTTTTAAAAATAAAACAAGAATCTAAATTAACTTACGATATGTGTACAAAACTTTTTTGTATAAAAAATATTAATAATATAATAAGTGACGTAGAATTGACATATATTTGTAAAGACAGAATCATGTCGCATTCATAGAATTATTGATGTTGTGTATTACGTATGTAGTAACACTAGTTGTGTGCAATTGTACGGTATTTTTTTTTAATTGACCTATTTTGAAATATTGTTGTACACGGAATGGTAATTTTACCATTTTACTTTTCTTTATGACTTATGGTTTTCTACAATAAACTTTGTGTTTGCATTCGCAACTTACTAACGGCATAGACGTTTTTTAATTTTGACTCAAACGTAATGAATATTTTTATAAAATTACGGAATAAAGTGCATTTTTTTGTGACAAATTGTCATTAGTAAGATAACAAATTTGTTTGCATGATTTTAGTAAAAATGTTTTTATTGTTGTGTGTTCATAGAATGCATGGCATTTTTACCATTTGTTGACCGCTAATAATGTGCAATTCGCATTAGATGACGTTTGGTAGGTACTAGAAAAAATGCATTATATGAAGTACAATTTCGACCTTTACTGTAAGACATAAGATTGATAATTGTAACGCAGACCTACCTAGCAAATAACTTATGTAGCTTTGTAATATCAGAAAAAATCGAATGTAGTTAGATCTCATGCAATCAACACTCCATTACTTTACTCAATGCATTTTTGTACCTTCTTTCTAATGTATTAAAGTACATTTTACTAAATATTTACAATACGTTATATGTTCTCATTGGTTCTGATTCAATGTGTATTTTAAACAATTATTATTACATATAAGTTTTAAATTTCTACGTCAAAATGTATTTTTAACGATTGTGACTGAATACGCAAAAAAACTATATTCCTAAAGTTTTCCAAGTTGAAAGATATTTTGAATATTTTAAAAGCTATGTTTTTCATTTCTTATTGCAAAAGTAAACTTTTATATCTGAATTTGGAATTAAATTTTTGCATTAGGAATGAGAAGAATGAATTTGCTTTATGTTATTTTTACCTTATTAGGTATAAGGTTATCGGAATGTTCGTGTGAAATTTTCTAATTATCTAAGTGATAAGAAAAAACCCCAATCAATATATTTTTTCTACAGAATAGACATTTCACACTACCCCATGCAATGTAAAAAGACTTCGATGAAGTCGTTACTTTAATATTCTGAAAGAAAATAGGCTATTTGACAGTATGAAAAATAAAGTATCAATTTTGGTGAACATTAGGAGTGATGTCACTATTTTAACAAAAAAAATAGTTAATCATAAAATAGAAAAGTATTTTTTGATCTATTGTCACATAATCAAAAACGCCCAAAATAACGTCACCTGCTTGTAAACATGATCTCGAAGTGTCATTACTTTGTACTGCTTGACGTTTTAATGAGAGCCATGAGACATCACCTGCCTGTAACGCGCCATATTTGCTAGAGAAACGTTTCTGGCGCATAATTATTTGAAAAGATAATTTTAATTTTGATTTTTTTCAACTAATACACGCAACATAATTATAAATATCCCGTTTCTATGAAATTACTATTGACTAACAAATAACGTATGTTCGTTTTCGAAAACTTGTCAAATAGCCTATTGGTTCTACTGTATTTGTTTTTCTTGTACTGAACAATGTTTATACCAAATGCTTAAAATAATAATCTAGTCTAGCTCTGCTCAAGCGGAATATAAATTTAATACTTACTTTTGTTGTTAATGTTTTTTAAATGCATAACTAAATTTAATCTCATTTTACCAAGTATAATTATGCATAAGTACAATTTCATAGTATTTTAAGCCATAATGAAATTAAAGAGCGATTAGTCCATGGACTGCAACGTATATTTTTTTTAATAATAGCAACACCATATATACCGTTGCAGTCTTTTCGTAATTAAATCGGACCAACAACTTAGATTTGACGTAAATAAAGCTTATGCTTTTGATTAAATAACAAACCATATGGATAGGTTTAATATTATGTATATGTGGCCGCTCTGTCTTCTTCCAAACAAAGGAAATAGATAAAGCATTACATTCCTACAATCTCAATTAAAGAATGAATCATTGTTTTATCGTTTATTAAAAGTTAGTTTCTAATTAAAAAAGCGGCCGAAGACGTATTATAAATGGTACGAGTCGCAGCATTTAAGAAATTATACTAAAGTGATGACCGAAAAATGTTCTGCATTTTATTGATTCCTGAAAGGATGTGCGGGAGGAAAAAAATATTAGTAGCCGCCATTTTTGTTTCATATCTGAATTGGCGCGAATAGTGTTGTAGTAGTGTTGATTTCCTTCCTTAGAGTATACGAGTATATTATACATCTGTGACAGAAAATGCCGCTCTATTATATGATGCGCGTATATAGTATTGCTACGTATAATTTGCGCTGTCAATGTCAAACTGTATTAACAAACGTAGCTTTTTTAATAATGGGAAATAGTGTGAAGTGGATATTATCTCCATGCTATTTTATTGACCATTTCATGGCCTTACTAGTACCTTATTTAAATAGCATAAAAAAGATTTCGTTAAAAAAATACGTTGGCAGTGCATTTATTACGTTTAAATTTATTTTAATAGAAACGGTAGGTACTTATAATACTAATGTACCTGTCACCTAAAATTTTAAATACCGTTACATTATAATCTATCTCGCGATATTGTAAACTGTCCAAAGATTATGAACCATAACATACTGCTTACAATTTAACGCATTATTTTTAGTAGGTGATAATCTGTCGAAGCGAATCTATTAAATCAAAATATGTCGTGCGTTAAATTATCAACTGTTCAAAGACGGTCACTGATTGAATTGTCTAACAATAGGCCGTTCTGTGTTCATAGGATAAGATTTTTTGGCACTTCTTTGGTTCATCACAGGTTCATTTTATTTACACAACTACAAGTTATTTTAACACGAAATCAATTTAAATTCACTTAAACACTGGTGTCGCTTCTGACAAGATTTTCTACACGTAAAATTAAATTTTTCATCAGTCTCTCCCTTTCTTTCTGTATAAAGAAAGACTAGGATACATTGTTGTTAAATAAAATTTTAGGTTTAGAGAATCTTGCCAGATTCTACACCACTTTTTGTTTAAATTCGACAACAAACGAATTAACAGACATAATAAGGCGGCGCGGGGCACATGACGTTCAACCAATTACCCCGCGAGGTACTTTCCGTCGTATGCCATTTCACTTCGATAGATTATAATCTACCTAAAAATAATGCGTTAAATTGTGTTAGCAGTGTGTTATGGTAAAAAATCTGTCGGTAGTTTACAATCTTGCAAGTTAGATAATAATCTAATGGAACTTACAACCGATATCAAATGTAGTACAGCCAATAAAGTAATTTCAAACAGATTTTAAATCTCCTAAACGACTTTAAACTTTAGCTTAGCAAGTAAAGTTTAAAATCGTTATGACGTTATGCTGACGGTTGTACAAATTAATAAGCTACATTGTTATTGTAACGAGGTGCTAGTTATCTATAAACATTCGCACTGAAATAGTTTGTTTTTATTTTCTGTATTATATGTATACGTATTATTTTTTTTCTTGTATTTTTCCTATTGTCCTCTTAATATAATGTTTGAAAAATCTTGATAAATATAAATTTTTACCATTTAACATTTTAGCGTCATGTCGTATTGAGTTAATAATACACGCAAATTATTATTTATTACATTGTGTTAAAATATGTTGGCTACAAAAGTAAGTCAATTCAAACAGTTGACTGCAGCCTGATTTTTAGGTGAACAAAAATGAAAAAGAGATAAAATGAAAAAAATAATATTTTTTTATTACAAAACGTTTCGTCTAAATGATTTCTAAAATAGGTCTACTTTTAAGCAACACTAGTTGGGCTTCACTGATTTTCATTTCTATTGAAAAGTTGATAGTTTTTAAGTAAATAGCTACTTGGGCGACGATATGACATACATAAATGTCTGTGATTTTTTTAAATATCGTTTTGAGGTAACCAGTATTTTGTCTGCTTCGCCCGCAGAAAAGATTATAGCCCTTTCACTCCTTGTCCAGCATGGAATGTCCAGCAGCAATGGTCCACATAATTTTTAAATATGACATGGCGCTAACTGTCTTGTTTACCCGCCAGAACCCACTAAACATTATAAGCTTTGAAGTGTACTGTAGTTCGCTTGTAAGTACCCTTTTTGTTTATTTTTTATTTGCAATTTTTTGCTTTTTCACTTTCTTTTGTTTGTAGTAGAAGTGTTTTGTTTTGATTGTTTTCGCACATTGAAGTTACTTAGCTTCAGTCGTTTTTAATAACATCTTTACTAATAATTCTAATAATTAACCTAAATAGTTATTGATTATAAAAATATTAAAATCTTGGGTTCGACTCCCAGTCTTGTCCGATTTTTTTCTTCTTCTTCTTTTGTCTATTTATTGATAGCTGAATCAAAATAAAGAAATGATGTACTGAAAAAAATAAATTTTAAATTTTGAAATTTCGTTTAATCAGATTTTTCTTCTATACTTAATTAATTTCAAAAACAATTATTCTAATTTCGTTCTATATATAAAACCCATTGACACCATCACTGTTCCGCAGGCAACTACAGACAGGAGTTCCATTCGGAAACATCGCCTAAGCACACCAAGACGGAGGATCCGGAGAGCCAATCCGACAGCGTCGCGGAATCACCAAACTCTCGTTACATACACTTCAACATGGACAACCCTTGCAGTATATTCAAGGAGACGGACATTTAAGACGTTAGTATAATCATGAACATTATTTTCTAATGTTAATCTACATTTTTTACTATAGAACAAAACTTTTATTAGCCTGCCTATCATACATAGTTTTTTGGCGTGCCACATGAAATATACTGCACAATTTGTTTTGGTTTTATTTCGCCTACCTGAGCTAATTTTTTCTCTATTGGAAGGAAAAATACTATTTTATTTTTTCTGCCTGTCCCGCTTATTTCTCGATAAGGTGGGTATTACATTATTGTAAAGTTCTCTGTGAACTTGGAAATTTGATTCAAACAAATTATGTTTCCTTGTATTGATTTATTAACAAAATATTATAGACGAACTAACCTTATAACGCTTAAAATAAGGTAAAAAGTCAAGTGGCACGTTAAAAATGTAATAATTTTAACTGCCGTTAGTTGAATCTAAAGTATGTGGATAAATTCGTTGGGTACTTTAAAGTGGAAAAAAAAATCATAATATTTGTAATACAAACGGTCATTTGTGTGTTTTGCGAAATATTTAAAGCTGTACATTCCAAGTTATAGGTATGTAATGGTCAATTCATACTGACGCAGAGTCGCAGCCCATCCAAGCGAATTTCAGAAACTTAACATAGCAAATTCACCATTATCTACGCATCGTAATTATACATATCCATTTGTGATAAAAAGAAGACGCGTGGCGCGCGAATGAGGGCTACCGTTATTTGTCTCACCAGATGGTGCCACTGTTGAGTGAGGTTCCTGAAGTGTAGCTTTTAAAGTGCCGTGTGAGGCAGGTCGTTGCGTTCCTTAAAAAATGGTTGAGCGAAGCGATGGCTGGTTCACGCGTCATGCTCGTGAACGGGTGCTGCTAGCGGAGATGAGTCTGCTCTTGCTTCATTGGGTACTAATAATTGTTGTACTAAACTTTAATCGTTCATTATTATTTTTTTGCCTAAACAAAAGCCACGGCATTCCTAAACTTTGTTAAACCAGTTTTTTACATTTTTTTATTTTATAGTCATAATTTTTATATTATTTGCATTTGTAATTCAAAGTCACCTCATATTGAAGTCATTTTTCAATTTGACGACTCTGTATATAATACAGGGAGAAAAAAACAGCCCTTGCTGAGTTTCTTGCCGGTTCTTCTCAGTACAAGGTAGATTTGCGAACCGATGGCGTAGCTTTTCGACATACACAAGTGCTTGTAACAGCCTAGACTGAATAAACGATACTGAATTTTGATTTTCTTGAATTTTGAATTTTTTAAAGTTTGTTAATACGCGCGTGAAATCATAGTTAACATTGAAATCATATTTTAATGCAAAAGAACCGTATCGTAAACGTAATCGGCCATGCCACAGTTTTGCGCAGCTCCGTTTTCATCGGAAAAAAGGAGAACATAATAATCTCTCTTTATTATCAACTCAGAAGGAATACGTGGACTACGTTACATAGATAATGGTGATTATACGAAGGCTTCGTCCGAAGAGATTAGCTTGAATAACATATATAGTATGCTTTCCAATTACAGAGCATAATGTGACTCAGTGCCGCACAATGCCCAATTATGCTGATGCTTAATTGGAACGTGAATTAGTTTTCAAATGCACCAGCAGAGTGCGCTAAGTTCAGTGTTGAAAAAAAAGTCAATGTTTGTACCTTCATCCATACTTATATTTATTTTTTAACAGTTTGAATGAACTTTGATTATTTAAAAAAAAAACTATTTAATGAAACGAAAGCTTTAATAATTTTTCAACAATAAATAATATTACTAACGATAACATATAAATAAAACATTTCGATCAATGCCAACTTAAAGAAAAAACACTTGTTAATTTTCTTTCTCTAAGTTGGTACCATTGCACGCATCATACGAAAGCATCACTTTTGAGAGTGCTCAATTGTGCGAAGCGTTGCTGTAGTTGGAACACTCAACGTTAAGCATTATGCCGCATAATACGCTATAATGCTGTAATTGGAAAGCAACCGTAGTACTCGTAGCACGCGCCATTTCACACTATATTGATAATATATAAACTAAAAATATTTTTTTTTCTTTTCTTTAAATTTGGAGTATGGGTAAGCCCTAGCGCGTGTCGCCGTTTTACATCTAGTTTTATTTAAATTGTGTTAAAAACGTAAAAAAGATAATTGTGAACACATTAAACGGAAGATTAGAAGATTGGAGAGAAAATTGGAACGTAAAAAGAAGCACCACCGCAGTCGATACAGATTATTATTATATTAGGATAGAACTTCACTTGATATGTTACTGTTTCTGAAATTAACTTTCTATACGCTTCTACTCTGCGCTCCTATGAATTGATCATAAATGTGTTTAATTCGCTAGTCGAAATATTTTAAAATATATTTTAGTCGTATAATATTTATTTTCGTGTTGTTTGGTATATTTAGAGATGTGAGTATATTACGAGTTTCACTTAATGGTACCTTGAATACCGTACGGTTATTTTAAATTTTTACTAGTTCTATTCTTTTGAACGGTGCTGCTAAAAGTAATTCTGGAGAAAAAAAAAAACTTCTCTGAAAAACATTGCCCGAGAAGAATTATTTTCAGAAAATGCTTTAGCTACATTAAAGTAAATGATATAACCAATTCCTTTACCGAACAACTGTATTTGTTATGTCTGCACTTTTGACTGTTCGTGTTTGCTACTTGGAAACTTGTCATCAGTCTGTCCTTTTCATTCTTTATAAAGCATGATAAGAACAGACGAACAGTGCCGTCTTTGACCTATTGGAGGCCCTGGGCATATTAGGATAATGGGGCCCCTTTGACTTCCGTTTGGTCAATTAACAAGAACTAGGGACTTTGTATTTGATCGATAGGGCGCTCCCCTGTCGATCGCGGGGCCTTGCCCAAAGTGCCCTGGGAACTGGGAAAAACGGGTCTGCAGACGAAATACGAATAGTTAAGTGCAGAGTCGGCAACACATTTATACATATAAATATAGTATGCGGATATTTATCATTTATTTATTTATCATCAACAAGTTTCAACAGCGTTTTACACAATATAATCTAATACAAAATTTTAAACGGTACTTTATCCAATTACAGAAACTCACTTGGTATTCAATTTAAAAATTAAAATGATAACGTAGGGTAGAAATTACAAATTAACAATAATATAAAAGAAATACCAACAAAGATTCAAATTAATTTTGCGATAAATATAAATACCTCTATAAATCACAATTATAAAAGGAGCATGATAACTAACTTTGTGTAAATGAGTGCGTACGTGTGTGTTTGGTGTAGCGTGTGTGTGTGTGTGTGTGTGCCTTCCGTAAAAAATATCCATATCGAAACGAGCCGGCAAAAACAGTCATCATCAATCATATTATGCCTTAATATTATATGTATACTTTGTTGTATTGATGTCAATTTTTATGTTCATAGTTATAATGTCACTATTCAATTCTCTTTGTATTGTTTCTCATTGATGTAATTAACATATATTGTAGAGTTATGTTTTAAACTTGTCTTCCGATATATATGATAATATACATTTTCATTGTATCATATTATTTATAAGCTCAAGTGCAGTCAGTTTTATAGGAGGAAGGTCATTTTAATAATTCATGAACTTATGGGAGGAACCATACTTAATTTTCATATATTTATGATTTCATTTATACATGAATTCTTGAATACTTACTGCACATAAATGCATTATTAAACAATTGAAAACATTAATATATAAACATACACGTATTATTTTAACTCACACAAATAATAATAAAATAATTGTGAGAATTCTGAATGAAATAGTAATTAACTCATAAATTACATAGTATATATTATTATCTGTATTTAATAGTGAAAATGGTGTTCATATCATCAATTTATAAAAAATATCAGTGTTCTTTAGTCGTGGTCTTGCTAATTCATATAATTATATATTAAAAGAAAGTTAAATAAATATTAGGAAAAAAACAACATTATCAGATTAAATAGGTAATAAATATTAACATTATGCCCTTTGAATATAAGTTAAAAATGATATACACATATATTTAAGCCACTTATAAGATAGCTCGGTAACCCGTTTTCGGAAATTCTGTTCTCTATAGAGAATATGAGATAGCTAAAATAACCATACAACTATCAAATAATGCCTATTTAAGGCTTGATGTCTACATTAGATTTGTAAAAGTCAGTTATTGATTTTCAAGTGCTATATTTGTAGTATAATATAAAAAACTAGTCTGCAGATTGCAATTTTGTGTTATATATGATAAATAGTAGGATATGCATAATGAAGCAAAAATATACTCAGGTTTAATAGTAAATAGTGTGTACCCAAATATTTTATATACTACTTACAATCATCTAGTAAAAGTATATATTATTATAGAATATTGCATAGTAATTAAAGCTTGATTGCATCACGGCTAACTACAGCCGAGGTCCGAGTCTCAAGAGCCGAGGTCCGAGTCTCAAAGACGCCCTCTAGTTGAGCCAACCCCCTCAGGTTCGCGTGGTCTAGAGGCTCCAGACGGAGAGGAGACCCCCCGCGGGGAGACGCCATCCGCCTGGAATACCTCTAGAGGCACTCGCCAATTCTCGGCTTGAGGTCCTCTTAGGATCTCGCCGTCCCCAAACCCGGTGACGTTGTAAAGGTCATCTGCGACCAACAGCATACACACTCAAAAAAAATGCATCTCTCCCGATTCATTTAGACATACAAGAATAGATAGATAAGTTACTTGCATTATGACTCATCCATACCATTACATAAGGTTGAATATTAAAATATTTTTATTATTTTAATGAGGGTTTTCAGATATTACGGACGCGCTAGGTGACAGCATCGAGACGAAAAGTCTATCTCTCTCATCGAGACATACTAAACGGTCATACCGTATAGATTTATTTTTTGAAGTGATCGAAAGCATAAATAAACCAATAGGAATTATTCACATCTAGGCTGACCTTACACAGTCTGAAGCAGAATCTGGATTCATAATATGAATTCATATCATTGACATCTATTTGACTTTAAACAATTTGACATAGATTGAATAATGTATTAAACACAATGAAGCCAATTTGAATTAAGAACTTTGGTGCATGTGTTTCTAGCCAGTTGACATAATCTCTTTTTGTTATTTTTTTTAATTTTTAAGCATGTAACTGCTTGATGTTTAAATCTAAAGACAATATAAATAGAATAATTCCACGCGCGCCAGGCACAGGTTTCTAGTAATGTTTTCTTTAGATTTAAACATCGAACAGTTAAATGCTTATTTTTTTTAACTATAATTGCAATTTCTTCTTTCAAATTTTTAATACTTGTAAATGTATTCATTTGACATTGTGGGTTACCTACAATGCGAAGAGATGGCGCTGCCTTTCAGCTTAAGAAAGGTTAGAAAAAATTCGACACGGCCCTCGGGGCCGCGGTAGCATAGTGGTCTGCCTGGTCCGCGTGGAATTTCTTCTAGTAATATTTTCTTTATAATCTCTTTTTTTAGTTTATTTTGGTCTTATGTGTGATTGACACTTTATACTATACTTATTTATAAATATTCGCGGGACAATTTATTAAAGCATATAGCAATACTGGATCAAGCGAAATTATAAGGCTTGTGTGAGTCAAAGCACCGGAATTCATTTATTAGCGTCAACTAGTGACGTAAGTTTTCCTGGAAATTCTCATTAAATTGTAACACATTAAAATCTTAATTAATATGCGTGGTTCAACCACTGTTTTGTAGTACCTGAAGATAGTTTGTAAGTTTATTACATATTACAATATATAGAAAATTAAATTAAAAAAAAACCTTAAAACTATTTAATATCTAAAATTTTAATCTCAATAACCTTAACTTACTTAATAAAAATATCTAATTTACAAAATAAAAAATATGTCACCTGCAGCGCCGCACATGATGGTTATTTGATATATAAAATGCAAAAAAAATCTTAAGTATCTATAAAACGCTAAACTTATTGTTAAATATCTTACTAAAAGTAAAATAAATAAAAGAAAAAATTCCAACACACACCAATTAGCCTAGCCCCAAACTAAGCACTTTAAAGCTTGTGTTATGGGCTTCTAGGGTAACGGATAGAATACATATACTGTACATATATAAGTATATTTATATAGAAATACATGTCAAACATCCATGACTGAAGTACAAATGCTCGTAATCATCACACAAACATCTGCCCCCACCGGGATTCGAACCCGGGACCTCTCGAGTAGGCGACCCCATGAAACCCGGCGTTCAAACCACACGGCCACGGAGGTCGTCAAAGTAAACAACTATTGAAAATCGAAGCTTCTCGAATATAAGCCAGCTAAATGTCTAAGTATACAATTTTAATATTTTTTCAGCGCGTAAACAGGACATTATAATGTTTAGCTGAGAATAGCATTATCGTTAATCTCATTTTAGATTTAGTAGCCAGGAGTTATTTCTTATAATACACAGGGTAACATAATTTGCCATTTTGTACGAACGTATTTAAACGTAGTTACACTTGTGTGAATAGCAAAAACGGACACGTTTCCTTATTTGTAAATAGTTTTCAAAGTACTAATAATAGGGAACTAAATAATTTTTGAAATGTTTTGAGCCATAATTCTTTAAATGTTTTAATTTTAATGGGAGTTTCTTTTTGTTCGGAGTCGAGTTTACTTTTTCTATTTTCAAATATAAACAGTTGAAATTAATGAAATTTATCGGAATTTTATGTAGACAACTTACGTACGTATAATACAATTTCAATTGTATCGTTTCTAGTTTTGGCATAGGTAGGCTAAATAACTTTGTTAATTATTTTATTCACTTCTTTATCTATTTGCTGAAAAATATGTTTTCGGATCGAATTAGTAACGATTAAGTATGATTGAGGGTAACTTAACTGAAAGGTTATCGTAACATTTTTAATCATGATAAGTAAATATTTTTACATGTATGAAATTTAAGCATAATATGTTTATTTAAGAATTTTAAATCATTATATAATTGTGTGTGGATCGTCTGGGTGTATTAAATTATATAACATAGTTCCTGTAGTTTTTATAATAATATATTACTTATTTTATTCGATTTACTAGTAAAAAATAAAAAAGGAAAGAAATAAAGGTTATTTAGTAATGTAGGGTCACGGAAAATGATAGTCACTTCTATGAATACTCACTCTTATAATAATACTTGTTTACATTTTCTTTTGTTTACACAATTCGTTATATAAATAACCAGTGGGGCACTAGTGGCCCCCTGGCTTCACTTCGGTGTAGAGCTGTAGTGTAGGTAGACTATAGTATTTGTTCTCAGGCTTGAATTATAACATAATGAATTTCTTTATATAATTATAAACCTTCCATAAAAAAATATTTAACTGATAGTGAAAATTTTGTTGCGTACTTTAGGGCCCGTTGCACAGATTACTATAGTTATTACCCGTTGTACTGAATGCATAATTTTTTTGGTTGAACGCCCAAATCTCAGGTCCTAATGATGATCCGATTTGAAAAAAAAACTTATTGTGTTAGTTCATTTATTGAGAAAGGCTCAAGGCTATATAACTTTACGCTGCGACCAGTAGGAGCGGATTATCAATGTAAAATGTTGCAAAAACGGAAAAACAATATTCCATTTGTGAGCTTCCGTTGCGTGCACTGTGTAAATGATTTTAAATTCGGCTCACTATAACCCTTTTCCTCAAATTAACGCGGGTGAAACCGCAGGGAACCTTTGGTTGTGACATAACTGTAATAGTTATAGTCTATCCACATTGGCGTGAGACAAAATGTAAACAAACCATACAAAGGATACTTTTAAGGTCACATTTGACAAAAGAAAAGATTAAATACTATTTACACAATAAATGCAATGAAACATGAAGTTAATTATTTTAAAAGCTGTTACATACATACTTATGAACATAAATTCGTATATTTTTATTTTGCTGATAGTATTTTAACAACTTAAGTTGACATGGAAAAAGACCTAAAAAAAACAAAATCATTCCCAAACCTAAGACGTATTATAAATACGACAAAATTTAAGAGTAGACATGATGTAAGTATTTTACGTTGAAGTGTTGTGTTTTGTAATCGATTGGTTTACTTTAGCCATCTTTACTCTCCCGATCAACCTGTTGACGCGAGCGTGCATATTCTATCATATTTGTTAAATTCTTGTAATATTAGTTGAGTTTGTTGTTATTTTTTCTGTCGGCCATCGTATATATGAAGAGTTAGCTTCCGAATTTCATTTGCGCGATGTAGGCTTCCATACTATTATTGATCGCAGTGCAGGTAACGCCATCTCTTGAGGATGGTGAGTAATGATTTCCTCCATCCGTTGTCTATATGTGGGCCATATAGATGTCGCCGCCACAAAAGTTTCAAGTTGTTAGTAAATTATACGTAATCATTGACTAGTAGGTAATTTCTGACATTATAAAAGTTTTAGAACCTCAGATACTTTATTTACATTTTGTCTCACGCCAAAGTGAATAAACTATAGACATATGGTATCGCGGATATTTTTGTGGATATGTCCTCTATAAAACTTTAGTACATCACTATGCTCTACTGTCAATAACTTCCGCAGCGTAAGCGATGTAAGGGGATTTTTTGGTATTTTTTCACACTCTGCGTTACGTTATCGAAGTTTTCATAAAGAACCCTAATTTAGGATTCTAAACGTGAAAGAATTATTTAAATTGGTCCAGTAGTTTTGGAGCCTATTCAATACAAACAAACAAACAATCAAATCTTTCCTCTTTATAATATTAGTATAAATTAATGCTTACGTAGTCATTAGAGTTTCTATACAAAAATTTAACTCTTCGTATTGGCTAAGCAGCGCGTATGAAAATCTTATGATCCTATCCGATTTGTTCGTCCATTTTAAAGTATGCCTTATAATCAATAAGGATAAACTAATTGGACGTAAAGTGCAGTTTAAGTTAACCTGAAGTGTTGTTGACTATACTCAGAGACAGTTTAGTAATTTATCGTGTATGAAAAAATGCGGGAATTTGCTATTAAAAATTTAACTGACACAAACATGATTCTCGTTATTAAGTACTTGGTTAGTTAATAATATTTAATGGTTCTCTCAAAAGAACTATTTTTAATTTCGTATGTATTTTTTCAAGAAAGAATTATCTAGGTATCACATTAATTTACGCAACATTTAACATAATTTTTTTTACTACCTTTGAGGTACTTATTTGGTATAATACTTAATCGTCTTTAGATGTAGGTTTAATATAGATATTTATAATGGGAAAATATTTTAGTGTCCACCAGAAAAAGACAAGGTCAGGTTGGCAGTTGTAATTTTTGGTGGTTGTTATTTTTTTTTATTAATCATTTAATAACATGAGCCTTTATACTTAATGTACTAGCTTCTAGCTACTATTTATAAATTATGCAATACAGTTTGTCTAATATTAGGTCCGCTTGCAATAATTTTGCTAATCTCTTTATAACTAAACTTAGATATATCCCGCAATAATGTTTATCTATGGGTTAAATCTAGTTTTAGTTGAATCAAGATAGCAATTTTTGTTAATTTAACTTAAAGTTAAAAATATTGAACACGTCAAAAATATAAATTAATTGAACTGTCCGTTTAGGTCACCGGGTTAGGTATAATTTTCGAAAATTTGCCTTATTTGTCATTACACATACTAACCTATTATTAAGATTGTTTTTTTTTCAGAATAAAGGAAAAAAGTATTTATTTTAAAATTAAATTGTGTTTACTAATGTCTACATTTTCTTGCCCATTCAAGTAGGGTTGAACTGTATAATTATCTTGATAATTATATCAATTAACTGCATAATTTAACTTAACGTATTGACGATTATCGATGATTAAAACGTAGATCTATGTTAGAAAGTACACAACCAGAACCAGACATAAATATCAAAACATAAATACAGTTTCTAACTCATATGACGTGGATGAAACCGTTGACTTAATTGGGTAAATATTAGCGATAAAAATAAATTTTAAAAACGGATTTTTTTATTATCTACATGGCAAAAGGCAGGCAATAAGAATAATAATTATTTAAGAAAAAGAACATTGATTATACAGCTGTTCAATACCTATTTTAATGTTAAATGTGATTTTATTATATTAAAATGAAAATAATACCTAAAAAATACAAAAATACTTTGATTCATACGCATAAATTATTCACCCACTGCTGGATAATTATCCGTGAATATAATTATCTTGATAATTTGCAACCCTGCATTCAAGTTGTGATAATCATGTAATTTACTTCATTTATTATGTAACTTGTAAACAAAAATTCTTTAATTTTCAGAGAAGTTGTAATTTTTATTAATTTATGGTTATTTACGTAGTTCCCTTCCGACACATTCCATCCTAGTTTATAATGTAATGTCATAATTATAATTATTTTATTACAAATAATTAATATCAGTTTTATAATAATATAACATAGTAATACAAACTTACCATATCAATTTTTAAAACAAACAGATTTACGATCCATTATGTATGTTATCGTACTGAAAATATATATTTCAGTTTGATCATTGTTATCGTACTGTAAAAATCTATATTTAGTACATATTTTGATAAAGAGTAGCTTTGCATTACCAGTAGACACTGTGTTCGAACAATGCCAAAATTATTAAATGTATCAATCGGTTCCCTTTACTCTAATCTCCTATCTTGTCGGGATGTTTTTGGACATAAAAATTGGATTTATTTTTCTTTGGTCAGGGGCGTATTTTGAAATCTGGTTCAGTTACGATGTGCACCACCCCACTAGAATTAGGAAATCAAATTAAAATATAGGTCCAGTAACGAATGCCTTTGTACGGCTTTTGCCACAGCTCTTGAAGCCGCTCTTCGTAGCCTGCCGCCGTGGGCCATGGCCCATGGGCCTATAGTAAATAATACGCCCCTGTTTTTCGTTTCATATCGGGCGATGTTCGCCTGTATGGCGAGGAAAAACTTGACAATGATTTCTTGGAAATATTTCCTGCGTCCGGATTATTTATTGCTCCATGGTCACGTGACGGTAAACGCCTGGGATTGACCAAGACTAAAATGACGTCACACACTAGAAATGGTCATATCCTCACCAAGTTCAGCTTTTGTTGTTTAGAAGATGGTTATACTTATGTAATAATGCCATGGTTTGTTGTTTAGGCGACTTATTATTAAGTTGGATTATAAGTAATTTTATTGTTGAAAATTATTTTTGTATTGTATAATAATTATTTTGTATTTGTGATATGTTCTGACAAAATATTGCATAATATTTAAGATAATATTTTTAATTAATTAAAGTTTTGAGTAATGTTAAAACTTAAGAACAAACGTTGTTGTGTATGATGTTAGATATCTAGTACTGCGAGTTTACCGGTATTTTAAAATTAACCCTGTATAAAGGAGATGGTTCTAATTTGTATGGAGGGTGGCTGTAAGTAGGGACTCCAAATTTTTATGAGATGTGTAGTGCACGTCATTGTAAATCGTTTGACAAAAAAACTAAAATTTATTTTATTCCCTTTTTTTAATAATTATTATTGTGTAAAATTATATAATTTTATTGATTGGCAAATGACAAGTTTATTTGTGTATATTGATTGTTGCCAAAGCATCAAATATATTATATTCAGTAGGTAACTAAAGCAGTGATAATTACTATATGCATCTTTATTTTGTAGGTATTTTATTTCAAGAAGACTCAATCATAAATTGGTATGATAAGTTCGACACGATTTCACGAGTACCTATCATGCATGACTGGGCTGATTGACATTTGCCATAGTGGTATATGACGTTACATAAGACTAGATGGCCAGCATCATTACAAAATTGTTCAAATTTTAAACACGATTTAATATTATTCGGGGATAACAAAAAAGTATCTTCATTCGTTAATGTTATTATATAAAATAAGCTTTCAAATGATATAGTTATGTTTCATCGCTGCCGGAATTCGACTACCACACCACTCTTGAAACATCTCCTTTAATTGGCGACTGCTGCGATTGGCTATTTCGTTGCATGTAAAAAAGCGCTGAAGTCAAACCGGTGGGTTCCTCAATACCGCTTAGTTCACGCGACGAACAGTGGTTCGTATCCATAGGAGTCGGACATAGCAAAGCTTTTTTTTAAACTAGCTGCGTTATATTTTAATCTCTACTGTAAATAAAATCTGACAACTTTTCGTTTTGTCGCTTTTTAAGACGTCGTCCTAATGAGGGCTATCGCGTATGACTCCGCCGCTAGAGGCGCTAGTGTAGCGTGAGGTCTCCGAAATGTCAAATGTTATTGCTTGTCGGTTGACTACGCGGGTTTATTTCTTATTAAAATAATGTTGTGAATAATTGGTAACAATTCGGCTTAATTATGGCAAATATGAGTTATGTGGCAATGAATGTCAGTTATTAAAAATTTGAGCTTAGAAAAATGATTATGTTCCTATTTTTTCCGAATAAAACGGAACTGGGCGTCACTGTGGCATGGCCTATTGTATGTTTAGGATATGGTTCTTTTGTGTTAAAATACGATCTAAATGTAACTTTTGATTTCATGTGCGTATTAATAAATATATGATGTGCGTAATAATAAACTTTAAAAGTTACAATTTAGGACCTCACTCAACAGTGGCGCCATCTGGTGAGACAGAAAACGGTAGCCCTCATTGGTAACAATCGAACAATGACACGATGCTTTTTTTTGCATTTACTCGAGCGCGGCAGAATAACATTAGACACAACCTTGCACCTTGTGAAGTACTCTCACCATACGGAGCCCTCTAGGGCAGCGCGCGTCCAAATCGTCAATCTTTTGAATAGGAGCTACTGCAGGGTTCACATGATGGAAAAAAATTATCTGCAAAGTAAAATAATGATAGAAGGAGTAGAATATAGAGGAAACAAAATTTTAACGCGTCAGACATTGAGAAAGGATGTTTCGTTTAGAAGACTGACGATTTGGACGCGAGCTGCCCTAGACGTTCGGCTATATAGAGGGCTCAGGTATGGTGCGAGTACTTTACAGGGTGCAAGGTTGCCCCCTTATGTTATTCTACCCCGCTCAATTAAATTCAAAAATCCCCGTTTGGGCTCTTCAACTATTAGGACTACCGACGGTTTATAACGTATCGAAGAAGCGCTCGTGTAAACAAATTGGTTTGCATGATTTCACTTCAACATCTCATGAATCAAATGCCATGTAATAGTATCTTATACCTACTTTAGTATTTCGTAGCTATGTATGTGAATCTGTCTATCTAATACTCTTATGTAAGCAATTTCAAGTTCTATTGTATCGTACCTACTTAAGCATAATCTTATTCTCTAGTCATTTTCTGTGTATTGTGATCGGTGTGACAAATTATTAAAATTATAATGAACTTCATGAGAATTGATTGTTTTATTTCAAAAATTCACCTACATCTTTGTGCGCCCGCGTCGGGTGTGGGATAAAATGAGTCCGTGAGTTCTAAGCCTAAAAAATATTCAAGATTAACCTCCTGTAGAGAACGAGAGCTCAACCTCAGTGTTAGCCACAGACATCTCCAATATCCAGTGTCGCTCTGATAGGATGCAAAGGCATCCATCAATCGGTAGCATATCATTGATTTGTAACAAAAACAAGATTAGCCGAGCCTTGCAGGACGCCTGCATAAAGGTCATAGCGCACCTGACTCGCCCGAGACCCGACCAGCATCGCCTCGGCGCGCACGGTTGTTATTCTTTGTATGGATTTCACAGTACACCAACTCTGTACCGTCACGGCTTCGCCTCGCTCGCAAGCTTCAGCGTGCGGGCGGGGGGCAGACACCGCGGTGACCACATAACACAGAAAGAGGTTAGAAGAGTGATCATAGAGCCGTTTGAACGGGAACTGATGTCGCCGGCTCGCCCCCACTACACTTCCATCTAGTGAATAATAGCCAATCCAACGACGCGACATCAAATAGTCGAACCAATCAGCGCTCACAGTTCAACATATACCTAATATAATTATTATGTATTTTGTACCTACCTACCTACTTACTTACTTAATTAGGACTTTTGATATGACGCGCACCGATCCACTAAGGAAAAAGTCGAGGTAAAGAAATAGGTAATTTGTAATTAAATATATTATGCTTCGTTCTGTTATCTTTGTACTTTATTCCAAATTGTGGTGTGAGTGACCTGAATAAACATAACTATTATTATCATTGAATGAATCATCGGCTGATCATCAAGTTTTCCTTATTGCTTACCGACACGTTATTAATGAAATTGAGCTAGATGGCGCAAATAGTTAGTAGTTCGGTCTGAAATCGTGGAATTCAAACAATTTTCGCAATTGTCGGTCAAAATTTACCTCAAGCTCTTCCATGCTACGAAGGGTAACTTTAAGCTGTCGGTCCCGATTGCAGCTGTCCGCACTGGGCCTGCGTGATGGGTCATAGCCATGGCCCAATCTTTTCTATAGGAAAGACCTTTGCCCAGCAGTGGGAACATTATTAGGATGATGATGTTGAAGGAATTACTAAGGCTTGTTAAATCTTGTTTGCGTTTTAAGTCCCATTGTGTATAAACAAACTATAATATAAATGTAAGCATCTTAAAAGTATTTATCGTTTTTAAATTCCATCTTCTATCGCAAGACTTATGCTAGTTTACCAATGAGACAAAAACCAGATCTTGATGAAGAGATTTCTAGGAAGGACACGTAACCGGGCGAGTGTATGAATGAAGATAAACTTTATTCAAGTTTACCTTTTGTGAGACCATTCGAAAGAGTTTTGTAACTTTTTTAAGAGCTTGCAAAGCTCTTTTGAGTCGTCCTTAAGGCGGTACATACAAATTCAAATAATTCATACCTTCCTGAATAAGTGTACAGTAGGGTATGAATATCGAAATATCGGAGCAATATTCAATTTCGATTTTGAATTTATGAATATCGAAATTTTCGATACTGACTTTTTAATGAAAATCTAATATATAAAATTATCGTGTCACGGTGTGCGTAATTGAACTACTCCGAAACGGCTCGACCGATTTTCGTGAAATTTTATATGCATATTTAATAGGTCTGAGAATCGCACAACATCTATTTTTCATCCCCCTAAATGTTAAGGTTGGTACACCCTTAATTTCTTTTTTTGGACATTTTTTTTTATTTATTTATGATACATCATACAAAAATGCATACAAACCTCAATATTCACCCTTCTACCACCAACCCCTATTTTTATGGCGGTACGAAGTTCTTTGGGACAGCTAATAAAAATATATTATTTTGTATTAACAATATTATTTTGCATTTCAATAACTTTATATTTTCTGAATTCAAATGAGCGGGATTCTTAAATCTGTTTTTACTTTCGCTAATAGCTTCACAATAAACAGTCTTATCTATTAGACAAGTCCGTCCGTCTGTGGTGCTGTTTCAGCGGCCAAACCGTAAGAGATAGATAAAGAGAATGGTGCCAATTCTGGCGTGATTCTCTAAACTTAAAACTAAATTTAACATCAGTCTCTCCTATTCATTCGGTATAGATAATGACAAGGATATACTACTGTCAAATTTAAGTTTAGGTTTAGAGAATCATCCTAGAATCGACACCACCATTTAGTTATAAGTTAAGAATAGTCTGATAAGACTACAAACCGGATTTGAGTAACGTAGCACTTCCGGTTTTCGAGAAATCACGAATTTCAAACGAAACCACACAAAATCTCCGAAGTTCTCAATTAATTAAATCCTTTTTTTTTTTTAATCAAGTTTTGGTGAACATTTGGTTCACTGGTTTGCTAGTAATAAATAATAGAAGAATTCGTAAATTGTAAAGGGACTCGCAAATAGCTCAATGTCATCTTATTCATTTCAAAAGTAAGTACTACTAATTTAACGTCCTTCACCATGTGCTTTATTTACTACAGGAAAGCTTTCGACTGTGTAATGTAGACAGCCCTATGAAATATATTGGAAGAACTTGAAATGCCCAACATCTAGTTGTTTTGGTTGAATTGCTATACCAGAATAACGAGGGTAAGGGTTGAAAGAACATCTGAGGCTTTTAGGTTTGGGAATGGCGTGAGGCTTGCATCCTGTCCCCCATTATGTTTAACATATATGGAGAACTAGCGCCCCGCCCTCGCTTCGCTTCGGTGTAGAGCTGAAGTGTAGACTACAGTTTTTGTTCTCAGGCTTGTATTATACACAATGACTATTCTATCTTCTATCTATGATTCTTCTTATACCTGCATGCAAAGTCTCAGCCCGATCCGTTTAAAATTGACAAAGTTTCATACAAACTTTCATTCCCTATTTATCCCCTTGGGGGTAGAATTGTTCAAAATCCTTTCTTAGCGGATGCCTACGTCATAAAATCTACCTGCATGCCAAATTTCAGCCCGATCCGTCCAGTGGTTTGGGCTGTGCGTTGATAGATCACTATGTCAGTCAGTCACCTTTGAGTTTTATATATATATATATGTATATATATATATATGTATATATTACAGACGCGTTCGTCTGTAATACATTCTCGTTTTTGGGAAGATGGTGCCACCACCATAGGTATCACTAGAACCCCAAATCTCCAATTTGCAGATGATACAATGGCTAAAATATAACGGACTACCTGCCGGTAGGTAGATTGTTGGATTCTCCTTCGTTTGAAAGACCATCATTATCATATCAGGCTGCGCAACGCCTGCTTCTGAGCATAGGCCATCACCAAGGGGTCCACATCGATCCATTCGCACTCATCGGTTTCCCGCAACCTTCACTAGATCATCGGTCCGAGTCGAGAAGTCCAGCCAATCCACTGAGTGTCGTGCAGTGCGCAGTCGACATTCGAAAACCTTTCCGCCCATACGGTCGTCAGGTCTCGTCGCTACGTATCCACCTAGTTTTTGTTTTTGAGCTGGCCCAACAGCGGGGGAAATTCGGCAGAGGGAAACGCCGTAAATGCCTACTCACGTGGCCGCGTTGCTCTATGGCTTGTAATGACCAAGGGCGTATCCAGGGGGGGGGGGGGGTCATGGGGGTCAATACCTCCCCCTGGGCTGGGTCCATCTGTACCCACTTCACAATCTGTACCCACTGTGACTTGAACACGACTATATGACCCCCCCTGCCCCCCTAGCATGAGTAACAAAACGCGATATGATAAAGCGATTTATCGACATTAACTGTCAAACTACAATGGAGTTTGACAGTTGAGTGTCGATACATCGCTTTATCATATCGCGTTTTGTTAGTCATGCTAGGGGGGCTGGTGCCAAAGCTGGATCCGCCCTTGTTAATGACACTGACAAAAAACGTGGCTTTATACTTTTATTAATAATCAAAGGCTCTATTGGTACCATCAACACATACATGAGACAGTTTTCAATTTCAATGAGTCATATCTTCTTAAACTTTTTGTATTTATCATTGATATTTTAACGTGAAGTTGAGTTAATGTTTCCTCTTAAAAGATCAAAAATAACGACGACAAAATTAAATCCTTCTATTTTCTTTGTTATCCGATTTCCTCCTTCCCACACCATACAAAACTTATGATTTCCCAAGTATCATTTTACTGATTTATACATGAGACACTAAAAATAAACGAAGTATTGTATTTTAACTCATTATTTTGTAAATATTCCATATATTACGAGAGTTATAAAATAAAACAAGCTTTCAGCTTAAAAAGTTATAAAATAATTTTATTGTTACGTAAAATCAATTATAAATTAAATACTTAAACAAATCTTTTTCAAATAAATATAATCAAAATAAATTACAAAACAGAAGTTCTGATTGACGAATACTAGAGGTGACACAGACAAATTATTTATCTCAAATTTGATGAGACTTGCATCTATTTTGAGACTGTCTTATTTTATTCTAATTAATAAAACTGCTCCCATCCGCGAAAATTGTTAATTTTATTTCAGGCGAACATATCAACTATAATTTCACTAAAAAATGCCTCACATACCACATGATAATATTATTAAGTATAACTTTGACTTACATACAAACATGAAGCAATTTATGCACCTACAGCTATCTGAGCTTAAACTGAGCATTGTATAAAAATTAAAAAAATTAGTAGGTACTATCGAACAAACGGATTCATGACCCACTTGCCTGATAATTTGCTTAAAAATGCAAAACCAGACAAGTTTTCATAAGAAAAGATAACAGCGTAATTTCACTTAGGACCTTCTAATAACAAGGAAACTTTACTAAAATATGGATCAAAAATATTTGAAGTTTGTCCTTTGTTCTCAATGGAATAGATCATCTTATAAATAAAATTGGAATAGTATTTTGAATTTCCAAATCACTTTTAAAATCGTAAATGTAACAGAAACTCTTTTGATTTCTTGACATGGAGAAAGAAGTTGGTAAAATAATAGGCAAATCCTCAGTCTATGAGATAAACTCCAAAAAATGTAACGTCTATTACGAGTATGTTACAGGTAGGCAGTAAATTCTGAAACTTCGAATATGATTGTTCATAAAATAACAAGTTTCTTAACAGGTATATGTGAATTTAAGCAAAAGTCTACCTATTGTTTTGCAATGGTTGTAAGAAAATAAACTTATGGCGAGTCCAGAATCAAATTGGCTGATAGTACATCTTAATATAGTCACAAATGCATATAATTGGATTATATCATCCTAAATTGACATCAAAACGAGTAATTGAGTTTCCTACTGACCAGTCCATCACAATTTTCATAACATTCTATTTAGCGTTAATTTTTCAATTCTCAGATTAAATTTTACTTTTGAATTAATTTTTCTTCTTGATATAAATTGGAGGTCTATTAAGAATTTCGCCAAAACTTTGGTTTGGTTGTTAGACTGTTATCCAAAGGAAATATCACCCCTCTTATCAAAATAGAACATTATTGACAAATTAACACAGCTCTTAACTTTGGCTGTATAGTACAATATCTGACAAATAAATTTAAACCAGGGATTGAATAATCAGCTCTAAATGAAGTAGTATGTATTTTCAAAACACTTACATAATTAAAATCCTTATAAAAAATATATATTTCAATAAAAAGATCAATAATATTGGAAGAAACTACATATTTAAGACTATAAACTTATCAACTACCTCAGTTCCAGTACCTACTGGACAGATCATGTTTTTTGAAGTTTTATATCAAAACCATTCAATTGAGTTTGTGCATAGATAGTATTGCAACACAAATGGTTATCAGGCTCTATTGAATTTAAAATATATAAAAGCATTGAGGTGTGTCTATGGGAGTGATGGTTAGGTTAGGTTAGGTTAGTACACTTTTTACCCTCAACCTGCATCTTGATGCTTTGCCAACAGCACAAGAGATATATGGTTTGAATCTATGCAGTGTTTGATAACCAAATGTGTTTTTTTATACATAGACATAATTAAATCTGTAAACTTTTTTTAGATATATACAATTTATATTTAATATTATAAAAATAAACCTAAAAACATCACATTAAATGTTAGCACCTTGTACTTATTCCTTAATGGCACTTTATATGGTCTTATAAGAACACTAAGCAAGCAACCTACTTTCTGTATTATTATTATTAAATGCTTTAAAAGAGGTAATTCATATTTTTATTATTCTAGATCTAGAGAAACAGGTGTCTATATAAGCTAACAGTAGTCTGAACTTGGTGCAGAGCACATATTGTACTGGGCTGTGCACTCTGTGCAGCAGATGAGAGAACATCACTTCACACTGTTTGGTTGCTGCTGATGCTAATCTTATCAAACCGGCTGCATTACGAAAATAATAATATGTGATGTATGTATAAACACCAGTTTGCACATGACCAAATATGGTTAGAAGAGCATCAAGCAGGGCTTGAAATCGGTTTCAAAAATACCGGTAAATAAAAGTTAATACCTGTCTTTAGTAAAGGTTTCGTTCGGAGTGCGTACGAAATGAAAGCGATACCTAAAACCCTAATAAACTGGTTTAATCCAGAGCGACATGTGCACGCGTCGGCATCACTTGAAGTTTGTTTTGTTTGAACTAATCAAGTCACAACTTGTTAATGCTCAGCGATTGATGCATTTATTGACACATTTGCTAGAGTCTAGTGAGTCAAGTTATTAATTTTGTAGTTGTGTATTTATTTAAGCCGTCAGTAAGAGTGAAATAAACCCTTCAAAAACCGCTAAATTGATTTAAAACCTATTTGATTTCGCTATTTAGGAAAACCGGTTTTTTAAGGTTAAGGTAGAGCCAAACCTAAATAAAATGCTCCTAATGTACTTGACTCTGATTTAGGTTTGAAAATTAACCAGTAAACAAGCTCCCAAGTTCCATCATCTGTTACATTACGGCCTTTAGACAAACCAAAAGAGGTACCTATCAGAAAAAGATAAGTATAAATGTGGTTACCCTTTGTGTCTTATGTGGTATTTCTCTGAAAATAAGATATTATATATTTTATCTCAGGAAGAGTATCTTTATAAAAATACTATCAATAATACTTTATAAAACTATGCAAAAATTGGCAACATTGCTTGAGCCCCAAGCTTATTAGTAATATATAACTTATATAACTAACAATGAGTACATAAAACCTATGTATAAGATTGTGTACAGCTTTATCATCTTATATGAATTTCTTGAAAAGTATTATTGCCTTTATGTAGAGTATACCTACATAAGGTATTTAACCAAAACAATTGCAATCGCAATCCCCACAATCACAATCACAATCGCCACAATCACCACAATCACAATCGCCACAATCACAATCGCAATCATTACAGCAGTCTCCACCATCATTGTCAGAATTGACATTAATATTATCAGTGTTACCTTCATTACCTTCATTGCAGTTACATAAACATTTGCAACAACTGTCACAACACCTTTCGCTGCAATGACCACAGCCAACGAAGCAATTTGATATCATTCTGCACAATAGGAATTGAAATAGAAAATCGTCTTCTCCAATGAAGCAACAGCAATCTTCCACATAGACGTTGCTTGTACTCCTCCTATTCCGTTTTTTATTTTCCTTTACACTTGCATTGGGATTGCCATTTTCAGAATCAAGTTCATTAACAGATTCATTATCAGTTGCAACCGGATCATAATTGTTTTTTGATGTAGGTTGAGCAGTAATAGCTTCAGAGTTAGACATAACGGTCCTTACTTATTCTGCGTTCCTGATGTAGCGTGTCACACGCTTATGTGGCTCAGCGCCAAATAAATATAGAGTATGAAAACACAAATTGTAAGTAAAAATAAGGAAGTATGAATTAAAATTACCCACACAACTACGTCAATGGTACAACAGTACTTGCTGTGCCCAAGAATTTACACCACTATTTTTGGGTGAAATGGTCTCTTTGCGAAGTCTCCACACCAGCGCACTGATAGTTTTTGAGAAAAAATAAAATATTGAAAATTATTACTTTTTTCTATAAAATCAAATCGTAAATAAATATTATCTATCCTGTCATGTAACCTGTGTAGATTTTTTTTGGTTAAGTTCTCCCTTTTCACGGAAGGCAAAGGGAACAAAGCCCATACAGCCTAGTCTTAAGTTAAATGATTCTTCTTTTCTTTTTACATTAGAATGTCGGTGTGACGCATTCTAATGTTTCTTGAAGTGTTTGGCACGAAATGTATCGAGCCGGCTTTTTCAATAAGCTTCTGTGAGGTAGTCAATACTACAATAAAATTCTCACGTTCACTTGACCGGAATGGCGTATATTTTGACGATTCTACTAATTTTTCAGTTACGTAGACGGTTGTAACACAAAAGCACAGCTATTTTATTTCACAATATCCACTATGAACGAATTTAAGAATAATTAAATTAAGACGCCAACCGCACTCGTGAAATCCTCTTTGATGAAATCCCACCAAAAACCGTAACCTGTGTAGACTTATTTTAAAAAAATACATTGTTTGTTTTTGTTCTGCCTTTTTACAGAAGGCAAAAGGAACAATGTCCATACAGCCTAGTCTTCAGTTTTCTGTATTTTATTTTTAATAAGAATGTGGTTGTGACGCTTTCGAATGTTTGTTGGGTTATTTGAGTCGGTCTTCTCGACAAGCTTCTGTGAGGTAGTCAACACTACAATAAAGTTCTCACACACTTGACCGGAAAAGCATATATTTTAAAGATTTCACTAATTCTTCAGTTGTGCAGACGAATGTAACACAAAATCACACCAATTTTATTTAACAATTTCCACTATGAACAAATTAAAGAATAATTAAAATAAGACGCCAACCGATGAAATACCGCACACTGTTGTCAAATATAAGTTTAGGTTAGAGAATCATGCCAGAATCCTTATTTAAATATACCTTTGACATGCCTATGTCTAATGTTAGTTAGTTATGAATTGAGCCCAGTGGTATCGATTCTGACATGATTCTCTAAACTTTAAACTAAAAAACATCAGTCTCTCATTTTCATTCTGTATGTATGTAATGACAAGTATGCGAGGGAAAGAGTATAAGAGCTGCGTAGATGTGACGTACTGCTCGACCGACATGCTGGACAAGGTGCTGGAATGGAAGGTGAGGGATGATGTGACAACGTCGGACCACAACACAATCTCGTTTAAAATAAAATTAGGAAATAATAAAAACAATATAAATAATAATAACAAAACCACCAGAAAATACAACACCCAGAAAACAAACTGGGTGGAGTACAAAAACGAAATGCAAAACCTTTTTAAAAATAATAATTTAAACAAAATAGAAATAGACAATGTAGAAAAACTAGAAAACGTAATCAATAAATACACCAAATTAATAGAAGAGAATTGTAATAAAAATGTAAAATTAAAAAAGACAACTAGTAAAATAAAGATTGTGTGGTGGTCCGACGAGTTAGAAAGAATGAAAAAAAAAAAGAAAAGAATGAAAAGAAGAATAAAATGGGCAGCACCAAGTCAAAAAACATGGGTGGTCGAGCAATACATAGAATCGAAAGAAAAGTACGAAAGAGAGATGGATGTCGCCAGAGTAAAAAGTTGGAAGGAGTTCTGCAAAAAGCAAGACCGGGAATCCATGTGGGACGGGATCTACAGAGTTATAGGCCGTACCAGAGCACAAGGCGAAGACCTGCCGATCGCGAGAGGGGGCACTACCACCAGCCCCAAACAGTCGGTGCGCATAATGGCGGAGACCTTTTACCCGGATAACACTGAAGTAGGGGAGAACGAGGTCCACAGGTCAGTGCGAGTCAGCGCAGCAGAAGCAAATGAGAGAGACGAACATGATGTTCACGACCCCCCATTTGTGGAAGCCGAGCTGATGCACGCCGTGGAATCGTTCAACCCGAAAAAGGCACCGGGTGGAGACGGGTTCACAGCCGACATATGTGCAGCGACTGTAAAAGCGAATAGTGAAATAGCTCTCGCGATCTTCAATTAGTGCCTAGCCCTGGCTCACTTCCCGCATGGATGGAAAAAGGCCACCGTCATAATGTTAAGAAAGCCCGGAAAAGAAAATTACCAGGAACCTAAATCATATAGGCCAATCGGGTTGCTGCCAGTCCTAGGTAAATTTTTAGAAAAAATGTTAGTGCGCCGTATAAAATGGCATATATTGCCCAAATTAAATCATCGGCAATACGGATTCGTGCCGCAGCGCAGTACAGAGGACTCCCTCTATGATATGATTCAGCGAATCAGGGACAAATTGGTAGAGAAGAGAATAGTGGCCCTGATATCGCTGGACATAGAGGGGGCCTTCGACAACGCGTGGTGGCCGCGGATCCGTTGCCAATTAAAAAACTTTAATTGCCCAATAAATTCAAGGAAATTGGTAGACAGCTACCTGCAAGATAGGATGGTGTCGGTGAGATACGCGGGAGAGGAATTCAGCAAACAAACCAACAAAGGTTGTGTACAGGGGTCCATAGGAGGCCCCTTATTTTGGAACATCTTGCTGGATCCTCTCCTAAACGAGCTCACCGACGCCAATATCTACTGTCAGGCATTCGCTGACGATATTATTCTTGTAGTGAATGGAGGAGACTCAAAGTCGGTAGAGGAAAAGGCCAATGTAGGGCTCTCCCTGGTCAGGAGATGGGGCGTGTCGAATAAGCTGAACTTTGCGGCACACAAAACCAAAGCCATGATCATTACCAAAAAGCTTAAATTCGACGCGCCGGTACTGACCATGGGGGGGATTACGATAGAAATAGTGAATGAAATAAAAATACTTGGCCTCAAAATAGATAACAAATTAACATTTAATGAACATATAAAATATATATGCGGCAAAGCAATTAATATCTACAAAGGTATTCAAAGAGCCGCAAAAACGACTTGGGGTCTCCAACCGGAAATAATAAGAACGATATATACAGCAGTAATAGAACCGGTCATCCTATACGCGGCGAGTGTCTGGCAGAAGGAGGCTGATAAAATAAAATCCAAAAAGAAATTCTCGGTTGTGCAAAGGGGGTTTGCCCAGAAAATTGCAAAGTGTTATAGGACGGTGTCACTCAACTCCGCCTTAATATTGTCGGGGCTGCTTCCGCTGGACCTAAGGGTCCATGAAGCATCCCAGCTTTATGAGGCGAAGCGAGGGAAACCCCAGGCAATATCGAAGGGGAGAAAGGTGGAGAAAAGGGTGTCCTTCATGGAATCGGACCACCCCGGTAGCAGCAGAATGATAGGTTTTGAATGTCTGGAAAACGAGGAGGAGGATAGCAAACTGGCAGAAGGTCTTGTGAAGATCTATACAGATGGCAACAAACTGGAGGGAAAGGTGGGAGCCGCCCTGACCTGTTGGAAAGGGCAGGCAGAAGTCCTTTCCCGAAAGTTTAAGTTGGAGCCATACTGTACAGTCTTCCAAGCCGAGCTGTATGCTATCCTCCAAGCCACGGAGTGTGTACTAGGGAAGGGATGGAAGGAGGCGGCCGTGCTCAGCGACTCGAGGTCCCCTCTCCAATCGCTAGCTGATCCAGACTCCTCGCATCCGATCACCAAGGCGATTCAGGGCAACCTGGCCCAACTCAGGGACAACGGACAAACCGTGTCCCTGTTTTGGATCAGGGCCCACGTCGGGGTGATCGGAAACGAGAGAGCGGATCAGCTGGCGAAGGGGGCGGCCCTCGGGTTGAAGTGCAAATCGCACTATGACTGCTGTCCCATCTCTTTCGTCAAGTGACATGTACGCGCGATGACGAAAGTAAAATGGGACAGCAGGTATAGGAGCGAGGACACGGCGGCCACAACGAAGGCGTTCTTCCCTTGCGGGGAGAGCGCCTTCGGTGTCGTAAGAAAGATAGAAATTGATAGGATAGCTGCACAGATCTTCACCGGGCATGGAGGTTTCTCCGCCTACCTCCATAGGTTTAAAAAGAAGGACACCCCAAGTTGCGTATGCGATCCCGACACCGAAGAGGACATCTTCCATGTCCTCTTAGAATGACCCCCTTTACAACAGAGAAAGACACGACGCACAAACAGCACTAGACACACAACTTAAAAAGGATAACCTGAAGGAAATTATAACAAACAAAAGAGATAGAGAGATCTTTCTTAAATATAGCAAAGGCATAGTAACAAAAGTCATAGAAAGAAATAAGGATGATTAGTATAGGTATTAACCTATGTATTATACAATTGTAAATTTTAGATTTAGGCAAGGAGCCATATGGGCAGATAATGTAAAATCGGTTTAAGAAATGTGTACAATAGAGAAATGGTAGTAAATAAGAAATATAGATAGTAAGAAAACAAGTGTGTGTAAATATAAGGAAATGTAAAATGTAAATAGAGAAAATAGAAATTATAAGAAATGTAATAGGAATCAAGATAATTGTAAAAGATGAAAGAAGAAGAAAGATGTGCAAAAGAAAAAGCGCAACAAAACAAGCAAAAGAGCAGGCATGAATAAAAACAATATAATAGTAACAAACAAAAAACCAAAGAAAGAAAAAGACCTGATACAAATTGGGGATAACCGCAAAAAAAAAAAAAAAAAAATTACAAGTATGCACTGTTGTCAATTTAAGGTTTAGGTTTAGAGAATCATGCCAGAATCAACACCAATATCTCTTCATCAGTCTCTATTTCGTTTGTTTTTTTATTATTTTCTATTATGTTTTTTTGTTCCTCATATTATCATTTCCCTTAGTAATATATAAATTTTGATAATTGATATTTGATTCGAATTGTCGATGTATATTTATCGGTTACCCTGTATTCCGAGTTCCAGTATATCCTTTCTAACGTAGCATCCCTAACTAATTATAAATAAATAAATCGAGACACTAATGAAAGGCCGAAATGGTGAAAACTATAACCGTAAAATACGAATTAAAAAAAAAGTTGTCATTCTCGTAATGTCAAATTGTTTTGTTTATGTGTCGTCGTTTGTGGTTTTGATCTATTTTCTACAGGTTTCATGAAAAATGTGTGATCTTAACGACAATCCTTTAAAGCTTACAGTTAAATGGAATGGCAAAGAATACGCCATACCGGAGTTTTCTCCTTCCGATTCAGTGGCGATGCTCAAGATCGCCATCGAAAATGCTACTGGTGTCCGACCGGAAAGACAAAAATTACTCAATGTGAAATTTCAGGGTAAATTAAATTATGTATAGTTATTGCTCACATATTCTCCGATTTTACAATAAGTTGCATTAAAATTTTGAATTACACAGCGCTTTTGAAATTAGGTATTTTTTTTTAGATGTAGGTCTTGGATGATGCCGTTGTGGTCAAAATATAAAAAAAAAATAAGCTGAAGCCTCATGTTAGCGATGAATTTCATAATTACGTGCTACTACTGTAGGGTTCCATTTCATACGCAACTTTTGCTTGTTTTATAAATTTACGAAAATATATTCATTATATAGCTTCATTTAATAATTAATGCGTAAATTACCATGGAACATATTATTCTGGTGGTGTTTTTTATATGCTGGATGTGCAACAATGAAAATTTAAAAAATAATTAGAAATTTAAATGAGAAACAAATGCATTGCGAGTTCTTTAAGTGTTGAAAACTGTGGCATGTATGAAACGCGATTTTTTAACTTTTAATGTGGTAGTTTTAGAGGGTTCTTGTGGGCCAAATCACTGCAACACCTGTTACTGAAAAGGTGAATAAGTTTGCATATCTAATGCTTTATTGTGACTACAATAGTGTGGTTGTGCGAGAGTAAGGTTATAATTGTAATCTATTATCCTTTATGTTTGTATGTTTTCATATTTTAGCAAAAAAAAACCCATAACACCCGTAATGTAACAAGTGTTACATGTATTATTTTAAGGTTTGTCCTTGATTATATATTTTAAGGAATTATATCTATTAGTTTGGGAGTAAGGAAAATAATTTGTTGCGTTTAGCATATTTTATATTGATTCAGATCTATAAGAGTTAGAAAATTTTTAGGTCAGTTCTATTAAAGAACTTTATGGTGAAGTGCTTATAAGGTGCAGCAATGTTTATGAAAATGGTTGCAAATGATATTAAGGTGCTATGAAAATTATTGTAATGCAATCATTTTTGAAATTCATCATTTCAATTTTACCCAATTCAACTTATATAAATAGGGGGGTGATTTCATCTATTATAATTTATTAATAGAACAGGTTTTTAGCAAAATCAATGGGTATATTTTAAGTATATATCTAAGAATAAGAGATATAGAAAAAAAAATATTTAACACTGTTTTCATTGCACTCGTAACACACTAATGTTATAAAAAATTAAGTAGGGAAAAATTAATAATGTTTTATTATCGAAATTGGCAGAGTTTTGCATTCATGTGAAACTACTGAGAATCAATAGGCAAAACGATGTAACACCAATTAAACATTGTTTGACTTAATTTTTCATACTTCTTTATAATATTTTGAATTATCAACTTGTCTAATTACAACAAAAATACAATGTAAAAAGTGTGTTTTCCTTAAAGATCACACTGCTTAATTATCTTTTATATGTGTGCAACCTATAACACCCGTTACATGAAATGACTCTGTACCTGTTATTCATGTTCTACAACAGTATAAAATATGCAGGCTTGACTAAACTTTCATATCTTTAATGCATCATACATATTTTATAGCGGATTGAAGGCTATTTCTCTAAAAAAAGAAAGGCTATTTCTCTAAGAAAAAAAATCTATATATATTTGTATGGTTTTTATGTTATCTTGATAAAAAGATATCTAAAGAAAAGTTTACTAGAAAAAAATCCACGTGGATTTTTTTATAGTAAACTTTTCTTTAGATTTAAACATCTAGCAGTTAAATGCTTAAAAAATAAATACAATCATAAAAAGATATCTCTTTTGTAACCAGGTAAAGTAGCAACAGATAACTTCACATTGTCAGAGTTAAATCTAAAACCTAATTTGAAGATAATGATGATGGGTTCACTAGAAGAAGCTATAGAAGGTGCTAGAACGAAACCAGACGTCGGTGATGAAGTGGTCAATGACTTGGATATAGAAGAAGAAGAAGTTGATGTCGAGAACCAAGAAGTATGTTTTTCAAATACTAAAATGAGTCTGGTGTTGAGTATAAACTGATTATAACCGTCATTGAAACAAAATTTGAGTTATAAAGAAACAGTTTAAATATCTCAGTGAAATAAATGTATTCAAATTTATCAAAACTAGACCCTAAAAAGTAATGTTGTTTAACTGTACTTTAAATTGACAAAAATTTAAGGGCTGACATGCTGGCAAACATTATCTTGCGTTTTAATACATTTTAAATTCAGGTCTTAAAATGTAAAAATAAAACTATTTAAATCAGTAATAAGTACTTAAATTTCTGAAATTTTACTGTAAAATAGTGTTGTGGATTGAATGGAATGAATTTCTATATCTAAACTTAAATTCAACAAACAGTGTGCCCTTGTCATTCCCTCTACAGAATGATGAGCAGAGACTGATGGTAAATTTAGTTTTAAGTTCAAATTATACTGGACATGCCAGATGAATATTGTTTTACATATTTTGACGACCTCCGTGGCCGAGTGGTTTGTACGCCGGGTTTCATGGCGTCGCCGACTCGAGAGGTCCTGGGTTCGAATCCCGGTGGGGGCAGATGTTTGTGTGATGAACACGAGCATTTGTACTCTAGTCATGGATGTTTAATATGTATTTCTATATAAATATACTAATATATGTAAAGTATATGTATTCTATCCGTTACCCTAGTATCCCATAACACAAGCCTTATAGTGCTTACTTTGGGGCTAGGCTAATTGGTGTGAGTGTTGGAAATATTTATTTATTTAATATGTAATGTGTTTCATCATAATGCAAATTCTTGATTATGCTTAGAAAAAAAGGAAATTTCCTATGCATAGGACAGATCAATGAAATATGTACATAATATTTAATGGGCCATCTGGTTGAAATATAAAAAAGGTGTACAAACATCTTTAAGCACAATTGTTTGTGTATTGAACACAAAAAAAAATATTTTGTTTTAACTATGCAATGCCAAATAAAATTAATGAATAATACATGTTCTTGATATTTATAAGTTATTTTTACTTATTTTTACAGATTTATCTAGCAAAAATTAATAAAAGGATAAAGGACTATAAAATAAATATATTGAATGAAGCTCGCCCAGGAAAGAAATTACTTGTTTTAGACATAGATTACACTCTATTCGATCATAGATCTGTCGCAGAAACGGGTATGTATTATCTCATTAATTATTTTATTACTGTTAATTTTAATCTTTATATATATAATTCTTCTGTGAGTGTGTATGTCACTGAACTTCTCTTAAACGACTGAACCGATTTTGATGAAATTTTTTGTGTGTGTTCAAGGGGATCTGAGAATGGTTTAGATTCACAATTTTGTCCGCTGGACAACCCCCATTTTTTTAGGGCGGTACGAAGTTCGCTGGGTCAACTAGTTTATTAATAAAGGAGATTGGTCAAATTGGCCTAAATGCAAATAAAATATTGACATATACAGTAATTCTTGGCGTAATTTATACTTTATTTTACAGTCATTAGATTTTAACGGCCACCTTTAAATAATATATTAATTTTAAAAAAGGACTTCTATTTTTACCGGTTTGGAAAACATACGAATCATTTTTATTGGCTATGGGTGTAGTAACATTCACAAAGACTGATCGAGGTTGTTTATATAACATCAAAACAAATCTATTTTGTAAAGATTGATAAAATATATTTTTTTTATTACACGTTTGGTATTAATATCCACAACTCTATTATCATTTTTACTACATGCAAATGTGCTAAGACAATTAATATAGATGGTAGGCGACATCATAAAGTCTATTGCCGTACATTTTTTGCCAAACACCTAAATAAACACATTATAAGGTGTGATACACTAAAAATCTAAAATATGGTTATAATAAAAACATAACAAAAATAATGAAGCTGCTGAAGATATGGCTGTATAACCTACAGCTCTTAGCTTTCTTTGATTAACGAGAGTTTAAAAATTCTCTCTAATCTGTGGCTCATTCACAATCATCACACAGTTTCTGTTCGTGTTTTTAAAAACATGCACATATCTGTTATTTTACATGCTCTATATACCTGAATCTAATACATAATATCGGTACTTGGCTTGATTGCCCTATTTTCCTATATAAGTTATTTGGTTTTTATTATTCTAATACCTATGTGCCTATTTGCAAACATAACCTCAAAATCATTCAGTGTATATGGTTTATAGAAGTTCTCAGGAGTGGCCGTCGATAATATTCGTTTCTACGGTAATTTATATATAATTTTGAATGTAGGAAACAATTTTTCATGGTTATTGGTTTTTAGGCCAAACATGTATGGAAGCTGAGCAATCTCCTTTGTGAAAGTGAATCAGATTGGTTCACAGGCTTTGGGTTTTTTAAGTGTCCATTCAGCCGTGTTTGTGTGATTGAGTAATGATCACCCAAACATATAATTTCGACTAAGGCTATAAACACACTGCCCGATTCTCTCGCGCGCTCGCTGCGGCTGCGGGACCGCAACACACGATGAATGTGAAATTGTAGGTAATAAGCAAAACCAAATTTCACGGGCACTGGGATATCGTAAGGTGTAAAAAATAAAATTTCTGCGGCCGCCCGGCGGGTGCGGGCAAAAAAACGGTTCCGTGAGTTCTTAGACTTAGTCGAAATTAATGTTTGGGTGATCATTACTCAATTTCAATTAACCCAAAAACTGACTTTTTTTCGTTCAAAAACTTTCACATTTATATTTCAGAGCCAAGCAGAGAATGTGTCTAACTCAGACAATAACCCTATTTGCATGGATCAAATAATTAAGTCCACTGTAGATTACGTAAGAATGACCAAGTTTGAAACTAGGAACTCGATGGCGCAAGTGGTTAGCGCGTTCGTTGAAGTTAAGCAACTTTCGCAGTACTCAGTCAATGGATGGCTGACCAAAAAATTTACTATATCGAGCTCCTCCGTACTTCGGAAGGCACGTTAAACCGTTAGTCCCGGCTGCGTCCGCAGCAATCCGAAAGTGGTCCTATCTCTCCTATTTCATCCATGGGAACATTAACCCCTCGTCTGTGTAAGGGGATGATTTTTGCCACTAGTTGAGAAAATTGTTTTCATATTTTGCGTTAATCATGTTTAGTAACGGTTTTTAATTTACACATCTAATATATAGATAAGTTTGGAGACAAACTATTCAGGATTGATTTAAGACATAAATGAAGCCTGTATGTACAGTAGAACTCGAATAATAAGAGGAAAATCAAAGTGAAATACAAATTGGAGGGCTACTCAGACCAGGGGTTAATAGGCTGATGATTATAATTATAGGGTACGAGTTAATGCGGCCATTTCTGCACGAGTTCCTTACATCAGCATACGAGAACTATGACATTGTGATCTGGTCGGCTACCGGGATGAAGTGGATTGAGGAGAAGATGCGTCTTTTGGGGGTGTCCACACACCAAGACTACAAAATCATGTTCTATCTGGATTACTTGGCGATGATCACTGTGCACTCGACCAAATATGGAACTATAGATGTAAGTTAATTTCAATTCTCTTTATGCTCTATGAAATGACATGAAAATGCACGCGCAGCGGATGTCTGCTCCGTGCTCCCGCTTAAGGCAGCACATGCCCTAAATGTTTCCTCTTGTACCAAATACATCTCTACTTTCTTTCTCAGCGCTCGAGCGCTTTTTAAATAAATCAAATTCTATAAATCAATTCACCAATGAGTGGTGGAAAAACAAATGAATCGCTATTCATCGCCAGCTCTCGTTGCCGATTCGCAGCGCTGTGCGGCGCTTGTTCTTCTCCATGTTTGTCATGAAACTTTGATACTTATGATATAGGCAATAGGGTTCAACTTGAGACTTTGTTATTGGTCATGCATATAAAATGGTAAAATTAAAAGGGAAAGAAAAATACCTAAATTGTCTATACATATAATAAAATGGTAGGAAAGTCAAAACTGTACATTGAATATTTTTTCAAAAGAATACTTGGGGTGTGATCTACAATCGATACCCAAGGCAAAAATATAGTTTTTAGAATTTTTGTCTGTTTGTCTGTATGTGTGTGGGCTGTGTGTTGGCGGAGCTGGGTGCGTTTTGCCCATTGTCCTTTGGCACGAATATTATTAAGAAGTCGGGTCAACATATAGGCTACATATTATCACGCTATCACCTACGGGGAACGAGCAGTGAACCTTTATTTCTAACTAACTCCAAGCGTACGAAGTCGCGGGTGGCCGCTAGTATACACTATATTCTGTAGGTAAAGTTTATTCGCTCCATCAACGATTGCATTGCATTTTTCATGAACTAAATAGATACTGAAAACAGAAACTTGTTTCAGGTGAAACCACTCGGCGTGATATGGGGTAAGTACCCCCAATACAGCTCAAAGAACACAATAATGTTCGATGACATCCGAAGGAACTTCATCATGAACCCGAAGAGTGGTCTTAAAATCAGACCGTTCCGGCAAGCTCACCTGAACCGCGAGAAAGACAGAGAATTGTTACACCTATCCACTTACCTGAAAGACATAGCGCAGTATTGTGACGACTTTGACACTTTAAATCATAATAAATGGGAGAAATATAAACCAGATAAGCATAAGACTCAGCAGGCGGGTAGTAAACGGAAAGCCGATGACAGTTCGCCGTCAACACCGAAGCAATGACGCTAAATCAACACGCTGACGTAACTGGAGCTGTTTGGGGTTGTTTGGGACTGATTCTGTAGGTGATATGATAGGTTAAAAGTGATGTACGGTTGTCTGAGTTTCGGAATGATCGGTGCTGTTGGGCAAGGAACTTATATACTAACTGGAATGCTTACGCGACCCTCAAAATCGTTCCAAGAGCATAGCTGAATTGGTGGAATCTGTCTCGTTCTAGTAGTGTGCCCCACAATTGCAAGAGAGGGACAGAGTATTTTTCCCCCTTATGAAGGTAGAAACAAAAATGGACTATATGTATAACTAGTTAGAGTACATTTTTTTAATACCCATATTGTTTCGTAAGCATTCCAGTTAGTATGTAAGTTCCTTGCTGTCGGGTTATTTGAAATGTCAGTGTGCGATTCGAAATTGACAGCTCTATTGTTGCGTTTGCGGTCACGCGCGATCTAACGACTCGTACACACGTCGCGGCGGGTTGTTTAACACGTGGTTAAAAATAAAATAATTTAATAATTTCGGACTCGTGATCCTTAGCATAAGTTATAACGAAATACTTAAAATTTGTGTCAGAAATTAATGTTGCTGGCGTTAAGAGCATGCAAAAATGACAAAGTCACATTGTAGTAAAAGACCGGGATATTATACTTGGTCCCACCAACAAGTCTCCCTGTTGGGACCACGGGTATTTTTTTACCCATTGTCTTCCTGTTTGCATACAATGTTCTTCAGTGGGTCTAAGGGAAATTTATTTTTACTATGGTACAACTGCATTAAGTGGTAAACATTACTTAAATCTTTAGGTATATTGTGGTACTGACACTTGCACTAATACAGAAATCTTTTGATATTTTTATTACCACTACGACTTAATATTACCATAGCTAGTAATGACACTGAGCTACAAAACTAAGTAGATATCACTTTTTTAAATATTTTTTTGAACTAAAGAAGTTACAGATTTTTTAAAAAAACCGTTTTTGTAGCACATTTTATCAGCTTCCTTTGAAACTCTAATACAAAATTGAACACTGTTTTAAGTTCTTTTTATTATAAAAAGTAAATCTTGTGTAGGTACCTAATAATTAAATGCAATTTCTAAAGTGTTATATTTAGTTTTGCAAGCTAGTATAGATTTCAGTTGGTGTGGCACTGGAAAAATTAAGATAATTACTTTTTTGAATTAGTTCCAAGAAAAAAATGTTTATGTTATCAAAAATTGTACTTATATACTTGATCTCGAGAGAAATAGATTTATTTTATTTCAAAATTTATTTTTAAGAAGATAACCGAACTTGGTGCCGCTGTTGGCACCACTAATTAGTTTTAGTTAATGTTTATTAGTTAGTGCAGTGGGACTCTGGCAAAATAAATTACTCGTAGACCCACTGGCGAACACTGTTTAGAACGGAAGGACAACGGGTAAAGGAATACCCGTTTACCCACCGGGATATGTTGGTGCGACCAGGGGTAATAGCCCAATAAAAGTTTAGTTTTGGCATCTTTATTTATTTTACGAGCTATGTAATGGTATTTATCTCCTTCCACTACTCCCACTAGCTTAGTTTAGAAAACAATGAACATAAAGAAAGAAAACAAAAAAATAGGGGTAATATAATATATTGTACTGACCTCTCCGGGAATGAATGAATCGTGTTTTGAAAACCGAGCATAGAGAAAGGTAAATATACCAAATCCGTGTCTATGAAACTTTTTTTTTTCATCTCTCTTAAAGAGAATGCTAAGGGCAACAGTCAAACAGCCACTGCTTGGAAAACAAGATGAAATAAAAGAAAATACCTACCTAAATCAACGAGGAAATTTAATTTCGAATAAAATGCAGTTTTCATATTACTTTGGAAAAGTGCTTGATTGAGGACTCAAATCGATATGGGAAAATTGATTAAAAATTTAACACTTGGTAAATTCTACAGGGCTGTCCATCACAATAATTTAAAGTAACTATTTGTTTTTTTTTGTTATAAGTTGAAGTCGATTTTAAGTCGAATGAAAAGGAAACTAAACTTTCAATGCTACCAACCCAACCAATGAAGTTTGACAGCCACGTTGACACCAAGCGGTTAGATATCATAGGCAAAATAGCCGTCTCACGTGTTTCAGTAGTATGAGTGTCAGTGTCAGAGGTACAGCAACGCCCTGCCCAAAAACAAACACTACAGCTATTGCGAAAATAATGCGTTTGCGCGAGTTTTGTTCACACAAATAAAACGTCATCACGCGACCGTAAACTATCACAAATATTAATTTTCTCAATGTGAATCTTAAATTAAGCAGCATAAAGCTCAAAATCGGCTAAGAATTTGACACTTTACGGTCCCTTGACCTCCAGGCGTAACAAGCGGCGACTCATAACTGGGGGGCAGTTACGCCTGGAGGGTGAGGGGTAGATCGGGGAGTTGGTTTACCTGGTATAGGTACGGGAGCTGGTCAGGTGGCTAGCCGCTCGGACTGCGGTCCGTGAGACTAGCCAGGTGACGCTGTGAACGGAGAAGCCCAGTATCGGCTAAAGCGGGTGCGGACCGGGCTGCCGGTCGGAGGCGGGGTAGTTTGACGTATGCCACGCTTGCGTGAGTGCACGACAAAGTATACCCGCACCGACTAGCGGCCCTCGGGCTGCTCGCCGCTTGCCGAATGCACCACGCAATTACCTGCGTCGCGAGGGTTTGTTAACAGCAAACCAACGTGGCGTTGGTCATTGTCGTGGATATAATACATTTTTTCTACCCGTCATCGAAAAAAAAGGGTCACTTGACTTGTTACTGTTTGTATATTTACTGTGATTTATCTACGACATCTGTTTAACAATGACGACGCCTCAGCTACTTTTTTTAATGTAAGATAGTAGTATGCACTAGCAGTATTGATACTAAGTAACAGTGTGGCATAGCCACACACGTTCTCCTTGCCTATTTTGCCTTTCCCTTTGTAGGCTGCCAGAATTATCAGCGCTGCAGCAGCCCTGGTGTTGTTGTAGTATTAAGCTGAACCTAGTTGGCCTGTCTTTCTGTGTTCTGTTTTTGTATATGTGTTTTAAGGTCAATAAAATTTCTTTCTTCTTCTTTTCATCATCATCAACAGCCTATCCTAGTCCACTGCTGGACATAGGCCTCTCCAATTGCACGCCACTCAGATCGATGTTGGGCTACTCGCATCCAGCTCCTGCCAGCCACTTTGCGCAAATCGTCACTCCATCGTGCCTGAGGACGTCCTACACTACGTTTGCCTAGACGCGGTCTCCACTCCAGAACTCGTCTACCCCAACGGTTATCGGTTCTTCGGCAAATATGGCCAGCCCACTGCCACTTCAACTTGCTAATCCGGTGGGCTATGTTGATGACTCTGGTTCTCTGTCGGATTACCTCATTTCTGATGCGATCCTTCAGAGAAAAATAAATAAATAATATCGGCTCGGCTCCGTATGTCATCACAGGTAGGACGCACTGATTGAAGACTTTCGTCTTTAGGCACTGTGGGATCGACGATGTCAGGACGACTTCTTCTTTATATTTTACCATTTGGTCACTCCTAATGTTTTAATGTTCGTTTTTGGTTTTTATTTAGTTTGAATTCTATTTCTACCGACGATTTTCGTCGCAACCATAAATTAGGGTGCTCCAACACGGTGCAAGTAACTTGTGTATTTTGGTGCACTTGCGGAGATTATATGCATCGTGAAAACACCTATTCGACAGGCAAATTAGTAGTATACTAATGTCATTATTCGAATAACGACTACTAATTAGTAATATTAATGTCAAATGTCGCTGCGTGCGACGCGCGCCGCCTGATACCTTCGACTCCAGGCGAATGATATTAAGCATAGTCGACTTAGTCGAATGATTCATGGAGTCGAATGATTAGTATTAGTATTATTCGAAGTCGCGCATCGCTAACTCGCGCTTGTTACCTGAGCCAGTTTAGACGTGCGCATGCGCATGCTTCGTCATTTTACTAATTCGTCTTCGAGTAAATTTAATAGTTCTGGTAATGGCTTTTCTACGCCATATCGAATGCTAGTTGATCGGTGACAATTCACCGAAAATCCGATATATCGAGTTGCCATTTCAATAAATCGATTTTCGATAGATTGCTGCGATATTAGATCGAAATTTCGACAAGTCGAGTTTACTGCTAGAAGTTTGGATTTTCATTATTTCTTTATAAAAATATTATCAATTCTGTTCATTATTTCTTTAAAAAAATAATATTAATCCTGGCTTCGATAATTGACACATCTATCATGTAGCTAGGCATTCGATTATTTGCAATTTGATCTTATAAAATATCGATCTAATTAGTTTTTGATCTCTTGGCGTAACCCTTGGATATATTGGGGTTTCGGTGTATTGTCACCGATCAACTAGCATTCGATATGGCGTAGGAAAACCTCTGGTTATAAATATTACATTTTTATCAAATGATTTGACAAGAACTCGTTTGTCGAGACATTTTGATGAGATTAATTTTTTTTAACTCATAAAGCTTACCGCCCTTCATGTACCCTTCGATCACGAGAAAATTAATTGCGCAAGTTGTCCGTGCCTTTACTTGCTCCAGTAATTTGCACCATGTACAAGAACGAGCGAGTAACTTGTGCATATAACTGGTGCTTATTAGCTCCAACTACTTGCACCGTGTAGAAGCGCCCTTATATAAGGGGTCGCTCACATGATGAGGCACAAGATATTTAGTGACAAAACCGTACGCGATATTCCAATTATAGGTAGCGGCAAACATGTATAGCAAATTATACGTTTTTGCATGTAAAAGGTTGTGTTAATTATAGGATGGTCTCTGGGATAAAAACTATCTATATACCAAATTACATCTAAATCGGTTTAGATGTAATTTAGGCTAAAACTGCTGACAGTTTTAGCCTAAAAAAGAAACAGAAAGACAGACATAAAATTACTTTAACATTTATACCTAATATTAGTATGGATTTATTAATAACAATATGAAACACTAGGTATTCTTCCTGACAATGTAAGATAAGCATTACAATGCATTGGCACTTTTTTTTGTGTTGCCTTAATCAACTGGTATAATAGTTGAGGTTTTCCTCCCCTGATATAAAGTTATTCGGGCACCCGAAGCAATATTTACACTGAAATACGGGCTGGAAGACGGTGTACAGTAAAGTCGTTTATCCGAACTCCATTGGCACTCGTATTCAGGATAGCGACCAAGTGTAGTCGCGCCATTACATTATCAAAAAATAATTGACCCTTATTTTTCTTTTGTCAATCAACCAAAAAATAACACAGATAAAGCGCGTCAAAGTTTGAGAGTGGGGGCTCGTGACGTCACTTCTAAGTTAAATTGTACCAAGACGTGGCGTCATGCGACATTTCAAATTTATATTATATCTCTGTTGAGGTTTGATTATGTGAAAAATACTGATAATCTTATTAGATTATCAGTATTTTTCACACTGTATTCAGTGGGACAACATTTTGACAAGTAGGAAGAAAATTAAGTTATTATCACTTTTCAAATACTTATAGGTACAATTGTATCCATTTTTTTGTATCCATACTACTCGAAGAAGTCAATTAACTTTTAAGTTTGTAGTCGATGCTACCTGTCACTTTATTTGCGATAAAAATTAATAATACAAAATTAAAAAAAATGTCGAATACAACATTACTTTATTAAAATTTATAATACGACTCTTTTGAATCGTAGATTTTTTACGTACCACCCGTTAAAGACTTTTTTTTATTAGCTGTGGAAAGAGGGACAGAACGGCACAAGAAATAAATTAATTTGACTTTTGGCTGTAAGAGACTCAATTAGGAAATAATATGGGATTAATATGAAATTACTATATTTTAAAGATAGTTCTAATCTGATGATGATAACTACAGAACACACAGAGAGGTTAGAAGGTTCTTGTGGGCGGGGCAGGCGTGCCACAGTAATGTGTGAGAAAATGCTCATAACGACCAATACTTGGTTCTGATTGCAGCGTTGTTCTCGGATGTGAGCGGTGATTGGTTCGATTGTTTAATGTCGCGTCGTTTGATTGGCTATTATCTAATGGAAGTGTAGTGGGGACGAGCCGGCGACATCGCTCACCGTACAAACGGTCTATGAACACCCTTCGAACCTCTTTGTGTTCTGTGATGATAGCGGTCATCATTATGATAAGCAGGAGATTACATCCGAGGAACATTTAGATAATTGCCAGACGAAAAATTCGGAAATGGTACTTAGTTAATGAGGCAAAGTAGTGGTATAGTATTTTTAAGGAATATTGTATGCTAGCGTGGATTTGCTGTAAAAGAGAATATACATACATATTTATTTTTCTATTTTATGCCGGCATTTCACTTGCCTAGTCGTATTTGTAATTTTGTAAACTTGACAACAGTATTTCCTTTTCACCACAATTATTGTCATTTTGGTCATAATTAAGTTCCACTGAGTTAAAAGTAAGTTTCTAGGTTCTCCTGTGTTACTTATCTTATATCCTTAATACAGGAGCCTGGTATTCCGTAATGCAGGTCTTACCTAGCATGGATGCCAGTCTATGTCGACTGTATATAGCATTGTGTGTAGGAAACAAAATATTTTTATAATAATAATAATTATCACACTAATATTATAAAAGCGAAAGTTTGTGAGTGTGTATGTTTGTTACTTCTTCACGTCTAAACGGCTAGAGCAATTTTATTAAAATTTGGTATGGAGTTAGCTAACACCCTGGATTAACAAATAGGCTACGTTTTATTGCGGGAAAATATCCCTTATAAACCGCCGGTAACACAGCGGAGCACAGCTAGTTTTATATATATTTTTACTCCCTATAGAGGTATGATAAGGACAACCTGCTGTTAAAATGACAAATAGCAAATCAAATACGAATAGCCATGTGAAGTGTTGGGATAAGAGCTTTGCTGACTACTACGGATAAATCATATGTTATAAATTATCAGAAGAATTACTACTTTATAGTAATATAAGTTATTTACGGGATTGTTACCATGTACATTGTTTTGAGCGAGAGAGAATGTAACCAGTGGTACGGGTATCGAACGCAATAAAAGTCTTCGTCGGAGGGTAGACCGATATGTCTGCCAATAACAGCCTACCTGCAATTAATTCAGTTACTCCGTGATCATGGCGCTTGCAACAGTGCCGAAATATCAGAAACTCGCTAAAAACAAGGTACATGATAACAATCCCGTAAATAACTTATATTACTATACTGTTAGTGACCATGATAGTTTAAAACAATATAGAATTACTACTTGTAAGTGAAAATGGCCCAGTTGGCTTGGTACTACTTTCTTGGTACATTTTAACGACTCCAGTTACTACAGTATGTATAGAAAATGTCAGTCCGAATAGAAATGCCTTATGAAAGACTGCAATTATAAGAAGACTTGAAAAGGCTTTATGACACATTTCAGGTGGAAGGGCGAATGTCGCCTTTAAAATAAGAGTATTTGTATGTGTTTGTGTAACTTTAGTACAGCTTAAGAGTTGTCGCAAAAAAAAGCGACAAATCTCATTATTTTGCAGCATTTATTTTTAATATAAATATTAAATTACTTTCTTCCATTTTGTATAGAACGGTGAATTGTGAAATTGTTACTCTAGATTCTAGATGTTTAATAAGTAATAAATAATTATAATTATTATTACAGATTATTGTCACGATCTGATTGATTTCGGATAATTGTATTGTACAATATTCATTGTATTATGTCTACACTCAGTGTTATTTCAAATAAATAACTTATCACTAATATCAAAACATCTTTTATTTAGTTTATATTCAAATCTTCCCAACATATTTTAATGTTATGCCCCTTTTTCTTTAACATCGTGTTCGTGGATAAAGTCTTCTGGTTCATAATTAAGGTTGAGTTGTCTTGACCTGATGATCTCCTTGTAGATATGCGCGGACTTCCTTGGCCTCCTGGTGAGCTCTGGGCTGGAGAAGTCCACTTCATACAGCCCAAACTTTTCCCTAGAGACCATGTCAATACACAATTCAGTTTCCGAACCTATTCTAGAATAGAATATTTATTTGCGTTTGAACTGGGTAGGGATAAATCAGATCACAAATAGTTACTTAACCATAAGTTTCACCAATTCAGCTATAGACAATAGCATGCAAACTCAGATAAGTTTATATTTATTACTATAAAATTGTGAAGTATAGTTTCAAAGCACTGAAGATCAGTCATAGAGCAACACAGCCGACGCGGCTAGTAGGGGAGTAGGCATTCAAAGCGTTCCCCTCTGTCGATTTTCCCCCGCTGTTGTGTCAGCTCAAAAACAAAACTAGTTGTGCGTCGGATTTCTGCGTCGCTCCCCCTCCTGGGGGACGATCGCTTCCGATGAAGCTTTAGAGGCCTTCCCGGCCAGAGGCAGCCCCTACGGGTGTTTTTTAGTCAGTACGAGTCTGACATAACCTTGCAGCTGGCTGTAGGGTATCCACGAGGATTTCTCACCCGCTCCCCCGTCTGGGAGGAAACAAAAAAAAAATCAAAAATGCGTCGGATATTTCATTAGACTGTGTCAGTCGCGCGAGTGTATGTTAGAGATCAAAAATGCCGAAATGTTATGTAATTTTCTGTAAAACATATCTGGAATATTAAACTAATTACAAAAGGATGGTGTTTAATTTAATGTATAAGTAGAATTATTAACATATTATGTCTATTTAACCACTTTTAAACACAAAATTCATATTATTTTGTTAAAATTTAATCGTCGGACTTGTTTGACAAAACAATCGTCTAGCCAGTACAAATTTCAGATCTGTCAATATCTGTAAATCTAAAATTTCATCTTTGCCCGATTAAGCGCTGTAATTTTTTATGTGTCTGTGTCGTAATTACCATTTCGTTTTTGCGAAAGCATGTTTGACTGCATATTCCTACCCACGCAAAAAGCGGTAGAATTATTTCAGTAGTATTATGTCATTATGGCTACCCTTCTGGTCGCGTCGGCTGCGTTGCTCTATGAGATTATTACAGTACCGCACAGACGTGGTGTCTACTTCGATTTTTATGCGACTGCGAAAGAATAAGAGGAGAGAGACCATACCATTATCCGAAATATGCCAAATCACCAAATTCGTTAAGCAGGTTGTTCTTCATTGACCTAAATTTGTTGGTAGATAGCCCAAGAAATAGCCTCTAACAGACTCACTGAGCGGCGTCATTTAAAATTAATGTTTCTGTTGATTTTTTGTAATTTTATTGCAATCGCAAGTATAATTAAATAAAAAATTACTGCCTTTACATCAAGTAACAACTTTAGACTCATCAGAACATTTTTTTATAAACTTGCAGTTTTAAGTGCGTTAACAATAAAAGGAAAAATACAATACATAATTATTGAAAACACCACAGTATAGTACATAAATGGGGTAAATACATTATGTGTAAACATCGTGCTTAAAGCGATTTCTTCCAGACAACCTTTGGATGGTGAGGATTAGAAGGTATGTTATATACACACTATATTACTATAAGATATATACATATAATATAAATATCTGAGTATATAAGTACTGTACTTACGTTAAACCGCTTCCATTCAAAAATGTCGATGAGCGACCAAACTTGTACCTACGCCCTCACATCGCAGCCTTCATCCAAAGCCTCCGGTAGGGCGGTCAGGTAGCTCCTGCAGTATGATATGCGGTCCACGTCTAAGAGGCCCCAGACAGTCAACCAACCGTTCTCAGTAAGTTTTACAGGAGGATTGGCATACAATAGGGAAGATGCAATATTTTTATTTTTGTTTTCATTTTAAAGAATTCCATGTAGAATAAACCACAGATATATTAAAAAATTAAAACATTGTGATTTATCGGAAAAAATGCGGTTTTAAATTGACAATTTAAATTTTCGACCGAAAAGGAACCTATGGTTGCGATGACGTCACTCCTGTCTGTCACTGGTCGTACTTGTTCGTCGCTGGCTTTAAATTTTCATACTTTTGCATAGTTTTTCGACTTTCGAAATATTTTTTTGAACAATTTAAAATGGACTATCCATCAACATCATGTGATCATAACAATACCACTAATATTCCGAAAAAAATCCGTGTTAACTCATGTTTTGTGCCAATCTACTTCAACAAAGTTTTCAAATAAATTGTTTTTGACTGAAACTTCTGACCCAAAACTGAAAAAAAAGTGGTTTCAAGCTGCAAGGAGAAATGACAATTATTCTCCAAAGACCATTATTCGATGCTGTGAAGATCACTTTGACGTAAGTCGGCGAATATACTTGTTATATGCTTAATTAATCTGCTTGTACGTAAAAACGCATTAGTAACCTACCTAATACTTACAAAACCTGTCTATAACATATTTTTAATTTTACAGTTGGAGAATGACGTCGAAAATTAGATAAACTTTAAAATGTGTGGCACAATCTTCACATAGCCGATTGCATTATCGCCGTAAGATTTGTAGAAGCCGCTGAATAAAATACAAAGTTTAACAACTACGATTTTTACATACCGTAGTAATTTAGTCCCTTTCATTTCTACACTTGAAAACTTTGCACTTTGGAAAAAAAAGTTACAACCATGTCAACACTAACTCTTGGTAAATTCCTGGAGTCTGCTTTGATGAACGCAACTTCCATTTTTATTAAATGTAAAAAAAACGCAATTAATATTCCCATAAAATAATATTTACTTTAACAACCATAACCTCAAAGAAGTTGTCATAACAGGAGTGACGTCACTAAACGCTGATTGGTGTTTTAAAATACGTTGTGTTTCAAGTATTTTTAATTCGTAATAATTGTTAATAAAACAACATTATGTAAAATAAAACGTTGCAGTGGCATTTCTTTTATATTTTTTTAACATTATAATCATAAATTTTTTATAAATATTATATATGCATCTTCCCTATTTCTTTATTAAAATATACTTACTTATACCCGTTCTTCCATTCAAAGTTGTCGATGAGCGACCAAGCAGTGTACGCCTTAACGTCGCACTCTTCATCCAAAGCATCCAGTAGCCCTGTTAGGTAGCTCCTGTAGTACGACATGCGGCCCACGTCTAACAGGCCCCCTCCCCCAACAGTCAACTAACCTTTCTCAGTGAGTTTCACGAGTGGATTGCCATACAACTGCCTAATTAAAATACACTTACGTATAACCGTTCTTCCATTCAAAGTTGTCGATGAGCGACCAAGCATGTGTACGCCCTAACGTCGCATCCTTCATCCATAGCATCCAGTAGCCCTGTTAGGTAGCTCCTGTAGTACGATATGCGGCCCATGTCTAACAGGCCCCCGACTGTCAACTAACCTTTCTCAGTGTGTTTCACGACTGGATTGCCATACAACTTTCTAATTAAAATACACTTACGTATAACCGTTCTTCCATTCAAAGTTGTCGATGAGCGACCAAGCAGTGTACGCCTTAACGTCGCATCCTTCATCCAAAGCATCCAGTAGGGCGGTCAGGTAACTCCTATAGTACGATATGCGGCCCTCGTCTAACAGGCCCCCGGCAGTCGACCAGCCGTTCTCAGTGATGTACACGGGTGGATTGTCATACAAGTTCCTCACTTCCACTAGTAATTTGTAGAAGCCCCAAGGTACTTCCTATTTAAAAGGTGAGAATAAGCGAATTAAAATAATTTTGCAGTCGGAATTATTTTATAACTGCATTAAGTGCTAACTAACCAAATAGTATAATAGGTCATTAATGGGCAGGATTTTTAACTTACTTTATAGAACCACTTCCTTCGGTTGAATAAGCGTTCTAGGTATAGTAGAGCTTGTAAGGGGATAGGGATTAGGTACTCAGAGACAATGTACTGGTTTGCAGCGATTATGAAAAAAGAAATCCGAGTAAGTGAGAGTCAGTCTCGCCCACCGAGGGTTCAGTACAAATTTTGTAAGTACGCACGCAACATAAACGGCCCTATCTTCTTTTTACGTTTACTTAGATGATTGGATTTTTTACAGCTTCAAGGGACCGTACACCTGAGTACTGAGTGGTACGGTTTAAACTAACGCGATACCTCAACGCGTTCGCGAGATAAAGGGTATAAGACAGACGGACAGAAGGACTAAAAAATGATCCTATAAGGGTTCTAAAGCCTAAAAATAGCCTATCGCTCGTCCAACAATCGAATTATTGGTAGTTTCATATACCTACTATTAATATTATTACCTGTAACCATGTCGACTGCGCCTGAGTCCACGACGGGTCTTTGATCATAACAGCGCCCATATCGTCCATATATGATGGTACAGGATACATTCCTTCCAAAGATGCATCTCGATACGTCAATTTGGTAGTGTACGAGTTGATACCGAAGAAATCCGAGGATCCTCTGATAAGGGCTACTTCTGCTGCCGACATTTCAGGAAGACGGGATTTAGGGAAACTTTGCTCCGCACTCTTTAGGGCAATGTTCTGTTTTACTTCGGCTGGGAAATCGCCTGCATTGCTGAAGATGGGATGGGCGTATTGGCCCCACTGGAATATTGAACAAATGTTTAAAAAAATATTTGTGAATATTGTAACGTGAAAAACCGGGTAAGTGGGGTAAATAAAAATAAGGCTCCAATAATAACTACATTTATTGGTAACCTCCGTACTTTACATAAATAGGTTTAGGTAAATGACTTTAATTTAAGGTTAGTTATATTTAAGTTTAAAACAATATTTATGAAACGGAGTGAAATTTAAATTTAAAACAATATTTGTGAAACGGAGTGAAATTAAGTTAAGTTTAAAACAATATTTGTGAAACGGAGTGAAATTTAAATTTAAAACAATATTTGTGAAACGGAGTGAAACTAAGTTAAGTTTAAAACAATATTTGTGAAACGGAGTGAAACTAAGTTAAGTTTAAAACAATATTTGAGAAACGGAGTGAAATTTAGCCGCTGGCTGGAGCCGCACGGTCACGCATATAAACGGTCGTTACAATTAAAATAGGTAGGTAAAAAAAACAGGTCGTGGCGCATTTGGTCGATAACGCTTGGTATGGTTAAAGGTAAAGTTAATTTAGATAAAAAGAATTGGTTAGCTTTAGGTCCAGAGTAGACAGCACGAAGGGTAGTCTGCGCACGGAGTGCAGTCCAAACTCGTCGGGTTAAGTAGATGAATTGGGGTAAGCAGGGGCTTCGTCAGCTGCTTAGGACTGGAGAGTCCTTCTGGGGTAGGGACTGGTTATGTGTGACGTGGCCTGGGTAGCAGGACGTCAGGGTAACATGGCGGTATACTATGGTATAACATAGCACCGTAACATAGCATCATAACATTGCACCTCCTGGAAGGGGACGGTAAGTATTAGCCTTCCGGAGAAAAAAAATACATAAAAGGTAATTAGGTAATCTACATGAAAGGTAGATATTAAATTAATATTAAGAAATTATAAATTCTACTAGATATTAAGAAATATTTGTATGTTATTCCTTTGTAAGTTGATATTTTATTAAGTAGGTAATCTACATGAAATGTAGATATTAAATGAATATTAAGAAATTATAAAATCCATAATATATTAAGAACATTTGTATGTTATTCTTTTTTTAAGTTAGTATTTTAAAGTAAATTGAACATTCCTCTTTATGGAAAAACTGCGTTACAAGTTTTATTTATCTTAAAAACTGTTGTTTCAATTACTTATACCCAGTAATTGATTAGAAAGTGTGAATTTATTTAGTTAAAATTATTCTTTCATTGTATTATAATGATTGAGTTAAATAAATACCTGTCGGAGGCGTTGAAGACAGCAAGTATATTAATAGTTTATTCTTCCATGTTATTACATATCTGTAATTAATTAGTGTGGTAAGTAACACATTCCTACAAAACTAATGGATTTAAGGGAGGTAATCCTTTTCAACAAACACTGTCTTCAAAGAAAATTTCATAATGGGAGTTACTCTTTATGAATTATTTTACAGGATATTGATTCCTGAAGGGAATAAATGAATATTTAGGCATATTTGACTAATCATCATAGGAATGTAGTATTAACTAGTTAATAATTTGTAAGGATTTATAAAAATCTTGACAAGGAGGTTATCTTATGAAGTAATACATGATTTCCACATGTGATTACTATAAAAGAATGCATATTTTACTGTGATCTGGTAAGATCATTAAAAATAAAGTATAGTCATTGCTTACCAATTAAGAAAACGTGTGACCATTTCTCACGTGGAGCCGGCCCATGTTAGATTTTGTATAAATCTGTGTAAATAGGGGTTCCTTATGCTTCGCCAAAAAAGCGAATCGTGGAACGTGTTCGAGAAGAAAAATGTAAAAATGACTTTTTTCTTAAAAGTTTTATAGCGTTGGCATATTGATAAATAAGGGCGGCGTTATACACAGTCGGTGTGCGAAGTCTATGAACAATGCGCTGGAGCACAACGTGTCCGTGAGTGATATAGGACGGAGGCTTTTTGTCCTTTTCTAACCGTGTAATTAATAAATTATAAAAAGTAAATTTTATGCATTAGATCAAAAATTTAGGGCTACAATACCCCCATAACCACATAAAGAATTCCGGTAAAGGAATTCGCCGGATGCCCTCATCCGTTCCTAATCGACTTAGAAATTCCAACTTTCTAAAGAACATAACAAAATCAAACGTTAAGTTTAAAAACAAAACTAAAACAAGTAAAATAAAACCTGGTATTTGCAACTATCGACCAAACGACCTAAATTAAAACAATAAAGAAACCTTGTCCTTCTTTATGGTTAACCATCAGACCTATATCCGAATGGGGTAAAACAAATCAATGCACTACTGCTAAGAGGCTGTACTTGCCTTTCAACAACAGACAATAACTTATATTATAGAATGAAGTAGTAAAGGTTGCTAAACAGCAAAATAAATGATATCTGTAGACTACAGAAAGGTACTTGTATATTAAATAACAAACTGTTTATCAAACAGAAAAAAAAGGTATGAACGAAACCAGTATACATATATTATATTGGTAACGATCTATAGGTAGGTTGAAAAATAACAATTGAAAATTTATATTTTCAATTTAGTAGGGGAATTAAAAGTATAATCACTAGTAATAGGGACTTAACCATTACAGCAAGTAACTAATTGATAAGACGCTTTGTTAGACGTATTAATTAACATAAACATGCAACAAACACAAATCAGAAGGAATCGCTCTGTTGAAAGGTAAAGGAATTGCATTTCCCGTTCTCAACAAAACGAATCCTCAATGAGCTCTGGTGACCTTACTCAACGCAATAACTGCGAACTTCTGTAAGGTGGAGGTCCTACCCCAGTTGAGCGCTCAACATCCGAGTGGTAAATTACCACTATGCTCTACCTCTACTTCAATTTCATTTGAAATCCTTCACATGCCATTTCCCAAGATATTTACCGTTCTCATCTTCAAGTTCGTAAACTAATGAGGATAGTTTACGAATGATTTTACATTTTTCGTATTTAGGGGCGAGTTTAACCGAAAAGAATTTCTTTGCATCGCTTTGTTTATAAGACCGTTTCCAAACGTAGTCCCCGACTTTGAAACTGACATCACGACGGCGTTTATCGTAGTACTTGGCATTTTTTGCATGAGCCTTTTTCAGTTCCTCCTGCACCTGATCGAAAATGCCTCGTAACGTGCCTAGGTTGGAAATATAGTCGCGACGGGAATCAAATACTATTTCATCCACATCTCGAGCATTGGCATAAACTGTTCCGTCGGAAATTGCTTCTCGACCGTGTACTAACAAGTATGGAGTAAATGAAGTTGTTTCGTTTACCGAAGTGTTCAAAGCAAATTGAATCTTATGGATGTTTACGTCCCATGTACGATGATCTTTACCAACAAAAGAAGAAACTGCCGTTATAACTGTCCGATTGGTTCTTTCCACTGTATTATATTGGGGACAGTACAATGGACCTAAATGAATTTGCGGTATTTTATATTTAGAAAATAACGCTTGAACTTCATGGCCCGTGAACTGGGAACCATTATCAGCGATGATAGTTTGGGGAATCCCATGTACCAAGAATACATGATCTTCCAACCTCTGAACAATAGCTTTTCCAGTAGCTCTTCTTAAGGGAAACAAGAAAGTGTATTTTGAGAAACAGCAAACCACAACTAACAAAAAGGTATTTTGCAACCTTGATTGGGGTAAGGGCCCAACCAAATCAATACTAAGGCACTGGAATGGCCTAGCACACACTTTAGGATTACCCATTAAACCGGGTGTTATTTGATTAGAATGTTTGTAGGCTTTACAAACATCACAATGCATAATAAATTTGACAACGTCCTTAAACATATCCGGCCAGAAATATTTAAGACGTAACCTTTTGTAAGTTTTAGCAATGCCCAAATGAGCAGCCAGAGGATCGCAATGATTTTCCACAAGAATATCATTTCGATACTCGAGGGGAACAACTTGTTTCCACTCAAAATCTTTAGATAGTTGATTATTAGATTTGGTATAACGATACAGTATACCATCTATAACTTGAAAATTGGTACAAGACGAAGGATTATCCTTACATCTTTTTAAAAGATTTAGAAACCATTGATCGGTAGTATTTTTACTAATGCAAGCTATCGGAACAGATCGCGATAAAGCGTCCGGTACGATATTATCCTTGCCTTTACGATGCTCGATAATAAAATTAAAAGGAGAAAGTCTACAACCCCATCGTTCAAGACGACCGGTAGGATTTTTTAAATTTAGGAACCATTTTAAGCTTGAATGGTCCGTAATAATTTTGAACTGCTGGCTTCCTTCAAGGTAAGGTTTAAAATGTTCCACTACGTATACTACAGCCAATGCTTCCCTCTCAGTAGCTGAATAATTTCTTTCCGGCGGTGTCAAGGATCTACTACAGTACGCAATTGGGTGTTCTTCTTCATTTATTATTTGCGTGAGAGTTCCGCCAATTCCAAAGTCTGAAGCGTCACAATGCACGGCGAAAGGTAACGAGAAATCAGGACAAGCCAGAACTGGAGCAGTTGAAAGACTAATTTTTAATTTATTAAATGCTTCCTCAGCTTCGGGAGACCAGATAAAAGGAGTATTTTTACGATTAGAAGTTAATTTGTTCAAGGGACCAGCAATGTTACTAAAATTTTTAATAAACCGTCTGTAATATGAAGCGGTGCCTAAAAATCTTTTTACGTCTTTACGATTAGAGGGTATAGCAAAGTCCATAATAGCTTTAACTTTATCGGGGTCTGTGCGTAAACCATGTTCGTCGACTACAAACCCTAAATATTTTAACTGTTTTCGAAAGAAACAACACTTAGAAAAATTTATTGACAAGTTTGCAAATTTTAGCTTGTCATGAATAACGTTTAAGAGCTTAATATGCTCCAAAAATATAGAAGTTACACAGATAATATCATCAAGGTAAATAAATATTCTTCCAATATACTCTGGACCAAACAGAACATCCATCAATCTCTGTTGAGTAGCTGGCGCAGATGTCACTCCAAAGCACATAACTTTAAATTGAAAGAGGCCACGTGATGGTACGGTGAATGCGGTCTTTTCTTTGGAAGTCTCTTCTAAAGGTGTCTGCCAAAAAGCAGATTTTAGGTCAATAGAAGAAAGATATTTCGCATTATTAAGTTGATCCAATATCTGTGATATATAAGGTAAAGGATATGCATCGTGTTTAGAAACTGCATTAAGCTTACGACTGTCTACACAAAATCTATATTCACCATTTGCTTTAAGTGCTAATGTAACAGGGTTATTCCAAGGACTACTACTTGGTTCCACTACATCAAGACGTAACATCTCATCAAGTTGTTTGTTCAACTCAATAAGTTTAGAAGGAGACAGTGGATAATACCTCTGCTTAATTGGAGCCACGTCGCCTGTATCAATCTTATGGGATATTAAAGGGGTACGGCCTAAGCCAATCTTTTCAAAGGATATGTTTTCGAATTTATTAATAGTTTCTTCAGCTAATAATCGTTCCTCATCCGTCAAGGAATGAAACGGTTTCAAATAGGTAATATCCGAAACTGGAATAGAAGCAGAAATACGGTAAGAATTTCTTAACAAGGAGAGAATATCCGGAGCAATATTAAACTTAGCCCAAAAATTTAATCCAAGTAGGATGTTGGTAGAAACATCGGGTATGACATAAAATTTGATCACGTCGGTTTTATTCCCGACCGTGACTGGTAACAAGAAATATCCTAACACACGAGATGTAGAACCATTTGCAGTAGAAATACACTGCAAATCGTTAGAATTATATAAAGTGGCAAAATCCGAAAATAGTTTGTCATAACCATTTCCAATAATTGAAATCTCGGATCCTGAATCTAGTAATCCTGAGAATTTTAAATCAAATATAGTAAAAGTTAGGTAAGGTCTTTTATCTTCAGCCTCCTGGACCAAAGAAATATGTTTAAGTATAGAATCTTGGAAATTTAAAGGAAAATTATCCTGAATCTGGGTAACAGAGTCAGATGGGGTAAGTGAATTCTGGGTAACAGAACTCGATAAAATTTTATCCTGACCTTGGGTAACAAGTGCAGATGGGGTAAGTGAATTCTGGGTAACAGAACTCGATAAAATTTTATCCTGACCTTGGGTAACAAGTGCAGATGGGGTAAGTGAATTCTGGGTAACAGAACTCGATAAAATTTTATCCTGACCTTGGGTAACAAAGTCAGAAGGGGTAAGTTTATCCTGACTCTGGGTAACAGAGGCAGGTAAGGAAAATAAGTTCTGGGTAACAGAACTCGGGGAAATTTTATCCTGATTCTGGGTAACAGAATCAGGTAAAGGGAATGAATTCTGGGTAACAGAATTCTGTAAAATTTTATTCTGACTCTGGGTAACAGAGGCAGGTAAGGAAAATAAGTTCTGGGTAACAGAACTCGGGGAAATTTTATCCTGATTCTGGGTAACAGAATCAGGTAAAGGGAATGAATTCTGGGTAACAGAATTCTGTAAAATTTTATTCTGACTCTGGGCAACAGAATCAGGTAAGAGAGGTGAATTCTGGCTAACAGAACTCGTTAAAACTTTACCTTGACTCTGGGTAACAGAGGCAAGTAAAGTAAGTGAAGCTGGTTTAATTAGGTTGGAAGTTCCTTGGTCCAAGCTTACAAGTTTTTTGAAGTAGTAAGTTTTGGTTTTTGCTGATCGTTACATTTCGGACACGTTTTAGCCGTTACACCAATTTCACCACAACGATAGCAGACGATTCGGGGCGACCGCTTGCAATCCTTCAAAACATGACCGTCCTCACGACATCTCACACAAAACTTAGTAGTAGGAGGTAATTTATTCAACGTCGCGCATTCTTTGAATGGTTTCGAGGTAAAAGTACTAGGTTTATATGCTAAATCAGCAGCAAGCATATTTTTATTTAAGGTAGCTTTATTTGGTTCGACAAATAAATCAGCACGCAATTTAGCATTTTCTAAAATACGACAATGGTTCTTCAATTCGGACCACGAATTTATGGACACCATCGCTAATTGTAATGAGTAAGAGGGTTTAATATTATACCTAACAATTTCTAACTGTTCCATCTCACTTAAAGGTTTACGAAGCCTACTAAAATAATTTTGCATAATACTGAAGTAATTTACAATACTTTCATTAGATCCCTGTGTACGAGCTTTTATTTCAGTTAATAATCTAAAATCATAGTCATACGGTAAATAATCTTCAAATAAAAGATGTTTTAATTCAGGCCATGAATTAACATTACACCTTATCCCACGATACCAAAACAATGCCTCTTCTGAAAAAATTTCAGAAGCGCTTTCAAATAATTTACTTTCGCTAATGCCTCTCGATAAACACAACTCTTCTATTCGCTGAACAAATGCAACAACACACGTTTTGCCATTAAATTTAAAATTTAAAGTATGGACTCCTTTACTAGAATTTGGTGGAATATAGTTAGGTTCCGTTGGTACTGGATCATAATTTGATTCATCGGGAGATCGTAAACTGCTCTTGAAATTGGATAATAAAGCATCAAATTTGTTGGTTATTTTATTTAAAGAAAGATCTAATTTAGATTTTAATGTTAAGTCATTTTCCTCAATAGGGTGAACTCTAGTTAAGCGATGAAACAAATGGTTACCTAAAGCATTTATTCTATTTAAAATTTTTAAAGTTAGGGGTTTAGAAGAAGATAATTCGTTTAATTCGTCAAGTTTATGGGAAATTAAATTTAATTCAAGTGAAAGGTCACCTTCATATAAGTCAATTTCATCCGAAGGGAATTCTTTAAATAAACCACGTAACTGAGTACGCAAACCAGCACAAGTGTCAACCGGTTTAGCATCACGTATGGTTACTTCATACAACAACTCATCTTTATGTAAAAGGTTAAGGTTAATAGGCCTTTCTTCCATAGTGAGAAAGTGGGTAAAAATTTCGTATGTAAGAATTCAAATGTAAAGATAATATTTAAATTTGTAGGTAAAATGTAGTTAGACCAGTAAGCGTGATCGACCAGTGCAATATTCAATTGCAAAGAAATATGTCCTTAAGTATACAGTTAGGTTTACAGTAGTAAATAGTGATACACAGTAGCACCTTAATATAACATTAGAAAATAATGTTGGTAAGATAAAACATCAAGTAACAGTAAGATTTTAACAATTCACAATATGAATTGAAATTTTAAACAGTTAATTGTATCATTTTTATGAAATAGTATTTAAGTTTATTTAAAAACGAGTAAGTTAAATGCGTTATCGCCAACCTGTCTTGGTTTTGTAGAAACGAGGACAGGGAATACTAATATTCATGCAACCACGATCCTGGCAGGGTCGCCAAATTGTAACGTGAAAAACCGGGTAAGTGGGGTAAATAAAAATAAGGCTCCAATAATAACTACATTTATTGGTAACCTCCGTACTTTACATAAATAGGTTTAGGTAAATGACTTTAATTTAAGGTTAGTTATATTTAAGTTTAAAACAATATTTATGAAACGGAGTGAAATTTAAATTTAAAACAATATTTGTGAAACGGAGTGAAATTAAGTTAAGTTTAAAACAATATTTGTGAAACGGAGTGAAATTTAAATTTAAAACAATATTTGTGAAACGGAGTGAAACTAAGTTAAGTTTAAAACAATATTTGTGAAACGGAGTGAAACTAAGTTAAGTTTAAAACAATATTTGAGAAACGGAGTGAAATTTAGCCGCTGGCTGGAGCCGCACGGTCACGCATATAAACGGTCGTTACAATTAAAATAGGTAGGTAAAAAAAACAGGTCGTGGCGCATTTGGTCGATAACGCTTGGTATGGTTAAAGGTAAAGTTAATTTAGATAAAAAGAATTGGTTAGCTTTAGGTCCAGAGTAGACAGCACGAAGGGTAGTCTGCGCACGGAGTGCAGTCCAAACTCGTCGGGTTAAGTAGATGAATTGGGGTAAGCAGGGGCTTCGTCAGCTGCTTAGGACTGGAGAGTCCTTCTGGGGTAGGGACTGGTTATGTGTGACGTGGCCTGGGTAGCAGGACGTCAGGGTAACATGGCGGTATACTATGGTATAACATAGCACCGTAACATAGCATCATAACATTGCACCTCCTGGAAGGGGACGGTAAGTATTAGCCTTCCGGAGAAAAAAAATACATAAAAGGTAATTAGGTAATCTACATGAAAGGTAGATATTAAATTAATATTAAGAAATTATAAATTCTACTAGATATTAAGAAATATTTGTATGTTATTCCTTTGTAAGTTGATATTTTATTAAGTAGGTAATCTACATGAAATGTAGATATTAAATGAATATTAAGAAATTATAAAATCCATAATATATTAAGAACATTTGTATGTTATTCTTTTTTTAAGTTAGTATTTTAAAGTAAATTGAACATTCCTCTTTATGGAAAAACTGCGTTACAAGTTTTATTTATCTTAAAAACTGTTGTTTCAATTACTTATACCCAGTAATTGATTAGAAAGTGTGAATTTATTTAGTTAAAATTATTCTTTCATTGTATTATAATGATTGAGTTAAATAAATACCTGTCGGAGGCGTTGAAGACAGCAAGTATATTAATAGTTTATTCTTCCATGTTATTACATATCTGTAATTAATTAGTGTGGTAAGTAACACATTCCTACAAAACTAATGGATTTAAGGGAGGTAATCCTTTTCAACAAACACTGTCTTCAAAGAAAATTTCATAATGGGAGTTACTCTTTATGAATTATTTTACAGGATATTGATTCCTGAAGGGAATAAATGAATATTTAGGCATATTTGACTAATCATCATAGGAATGTAGTATTAACTAGTTAATAATTTGTAAGGATTTATAAAAATCTTGACAAGGAGGTTATCTTATGAAGTAATACATGATTTCCACATGTGATTACTATAAAAGAATGCATATTTTACTGTGATCTGGTAAGATCATTAAAAATAAAGTATAGTCATTGCTTACCAATTAAGAAAACGTGTGACCATTTCTCACGTGGAGCCGGCCCATGTTAGATTTTGTATAAATCTGTGTAAATAGGGGTTCCTTATGCTTCGCCAAAAAAGCGAATCGTGGAACGTGTTCGAGAAGAAAAATGTAAAAATGACTTTTTTCTTAAAAGTTTTATAGCGTTGGCATATTGATAAATAAGGGCGGCGTTATACACAGTCGGTGTGCGAAGTCTATGAACAATGCGCTGGAGCACAACGTGTCCGTGAGTGATATAGGACGGAGGCTTTTTGTCCTTTTCTAACCGTGTAATTAATAAATTATAAAAAGTAAATTTTATGCATTAGATCAAAAATTTAGGGCTACAATATCAGGTGCACTATACAGCTGCGATCTTAAGATTATTGTCTATATTGAACTATCAAGAATCGAATCTACCTCACTGGGTACTTAGGACCTCACTATTGCCGACGTAAGATTACAAGTCTGGCTTCTTGACTATGGATAATGTATACCTAATCTATCTGATCCTAGTTTGTCCTGGGTCAAGAAGGCAAGAACTTTATGTTGACAAATCGCATAGTATTTAAGATTAAGTACATACCCGCTGTGTGTTACATAATTAGATACAATTGAAGGAAAACCGCTTGAGGAGCTCGATGGCGCAAGTGGTTAGCGCGTTCGGCTGCGATCGTTGAATTTAAGCAACTTTCGCAGTGGTCGGTCATTGGATGGGTGACCAAAAATCTTCTATCTCGAGTTCCTCCGTGCTTCGGAAGGCACGTTAAGTCGTTGGTCCCGGCTGCATCTGCAGTCGTTAGCACCCGCCAATCCGCATTGGGCCCGCGTGGTGGGTCATGGCCCAATCTCCCTATCCCATCCATAGGGAAGGCTTGTGCCCCAGCAGTGGGGACATTAATAGGCTGATGATGATGATGATGATGATGAAGGAAAACCATTCATTGACATGAAGATATCCATCGACACTTACATCAAACTGCCTTGCATCCACAGCCGCCTGATGATCATCACTCGTATCGGAAGCTGGTTCGTACCACGTGCAGCTTAAAGATATCCCGATCGTACCATTCTGTATTTTCCTGTAACTCTCGTCGTACAAGTGGTACACTTTCGCATGAGCCAGTAAAATATTCTTCGCGCATATATACTCTGCAATACCTGTAGCATTGAGGAACGGCGCTTTCAAGTCACTGCCGTAGCCCTCATAGCATATCTGTTTAGGTTCGTTTATCGTCATCCAAAACTTGACTCTATCGCCGAATCTATCGAACAAAATCTTAGCATAATCCCTAAACCATTCGACTATTAAAGGATTGGTCCATCCACCCAATTTCTGCAGATTGTAAGGTAAATCCCAATGGTAAATCGTAACGAACGGCGTGATGTTATTGTCGAGCATTTCATTTATCAAGTTATTGTAGTAGTCAAGGCCCGGTTGGTTGATTTTGTCGGCGAATCCGTTGGGTAAGATCCTGGACCAAGACACTGAGAACCGGTAGAAGTCAATGCCCAGTTCCTTCATTAGTTCCACGTCTCTCTTGTACAGATGATAGGAGTCAGCTGATACGTCGCCAGTGCTGCCATCTTTTATCGGCGAGGGTACGGTGTGGGTAGCAATGTCCCATATGGATAAGCCTTTTCCTGGTGGTTAATAAACAGTGCTGTTAATAATTTTAAATTTGTATTTGTAGTAGAATTATTATTTATCAAACGGGGCTTCCCAAATGAGGCGAAGCTCTGTTGCCATCGATTTAAGTCTAAAACGTTATTACGAATGTTTTCTACTTCATGAAAGGAATTAAAAAAACCCCGGCGAAGAGCGTGTCGTGCCACGCGTAATGTAGGGTTCAGTAGTTGCCTGTCGTGATTACAATATATTTGAGCAGGAGTTTTTATTTTCTGTATAGGAAATTAAAAAAAAAACATTTTTAAATGTTTGATGTCAACATCAATCAATTGAATCATGAACCAGATATTATTTTTTACTTTTTAGTTCCATTTTCGATTTTGAAGTCAGTTTTATTTTTTGTTAAATTTTTTTTTTTACTTCATCCATTTTAGTGAAAATTACATCGTCCAAGTAAACAATAACACAATTGACGGAGAAATCGGTGAACATGCATAAAAAAAAATCGCGCGTGCCTATGAAATTTGAAGGTTTCCCTCGATTTCCCCGGATTCCACCATCAGATCCTGACTTGGTTCCAATGGGAAACCAAGGATGTGCACTCTTTCGAATAAAAAAATATTTTTGGAAATTGGTTCACAATTGACGGAGAAATCGGTGAACATTCACATAAAAAACATCGTGCGTGCCTTTGAAATTTGAAGGTTTCCCTCGATTTACCCGGATTCAACCATCAGATCCTGACTTGGTTCCAACGGAACAACTTCGAAAGTGCACTCGTTCGAATAAAAAAAGAATTTTGGAAATCGGTTCACAATTGACGGAGAAATCAGTGAACACAAATAAAAAACAACGTGCGTGCCTTTTAAATTTGAAGGTTTTCCTCGATTTCCCCGCATTCCACCATCAGATCCTGACTTGGTTCCAATGGAACAAGCTCGGATGTGCACTCTTTCGAATAAAAAAAGAATTTTGGAAATCGGTTCACAATTGACGGAGAAATCGCCGAACATACATAAAAAAATATATATACAGACGAACATAGAACCTCCTCCTTTTTTGAAGTCGGTTAAAAATATGATACAGCATTAAAGGTTACTAGCAAACCAGTGAACCAAATGTTCACCATAACCTGATTTAAAAAAAAATGTATTTAATTAATTGAGAACTTCGGAGATTTTGTGTGGTTTCGTTTGAAATTCGTGATTTCTCGAAAACCGGAAGTGCTACGTTACTCAAATCCGGTTTGTAGTCTTATCAGACTATTCTTAACTTATAACTTAAATATTCTCTTTATCTATCTCTTACGGTTTGGCCGCTGAAACAGCACCACAGACAGACGGACGGACGGACTTGTCTAATAGATAAGAGATTTTGCTATCACAATGTAAGTATAACATGCATTATGCGGCAGTGCGCATTCATCCAATGTTTTGTTCACTACGCTAAACTAAAGACAATGAATTTAAAACATTATGAATAACAGATACAATAATGATTTGTATGTTTTGAGTGTCTATACAAATCAAAGACTTCGATGATTTTTTTTAAATCCCACGGTATTTTATAACGCTAAAGTTAAGTTAGCATCAAGTGCTGAATAAAATAGGTAGGATGTAAGTACCCATGTAACCTCATAACAACTAACTAACTAAACTAGTTTTAACGGGTTAATGCACGAAACTTTATTTATTTATTGACGTTTCGCAGCCTTTTCAGGTCTGCTTCGTCAGAATAATGAAAAGGCATGAAAAGGTTGCGAAACGTCAATAAATAAATAAAGTTACGTGCATTAACCCGTTAAAAACTAGTTTTATTTAATGAGTGATGTGCGTGAAAACCTAAGAAACAAATATATACCTTGTAGTTAAAAAGTGTCATTACTTTGAGTCATAGTGACTCACTATAATATACCACGAAAATATCAGCTGTCTGTCTTACACTTTTCATATCATCCACACACATAATTATAGTCACGCTCACGTTTACACACACAAGCACACATTCACACTCACACCAAATACACACACATACTGCATAGAATTTCATACAAATACACCCTTTGTTTAACCTGTGTCAATTAAAATTAGTAAACTTTGTTAAATTTATATTCATACTCATGTTATTTGTTAACCAACATTGGCGTTTCGAGGTGGTGGGAGCCTGATGACCTGTAACACAGGTATATCGTACCTAGCACGGGCATCAGTCTCACACAAACATTAATGTAATGAACTATTTAAAAAATTGTTATCGATGCCAAAATGTTTGTGATGAGAAAATAAACGATTTATTATTATTATAGTGAGTAAAAAATACAAAACATGCAAACGTACCATCTTCATACCAGCCGCCTTCGATTTGGTACGCGGCCGTAGCAGCACCGAACAGGAAACCATCTGGGAAACTGCGGATCTGTTGTGTCCTTTTACACCAACCACCGTTCAGGTATAACAAACTGGAAGCAAGCATAGTTTTTTTTATAAAAGTACATCATCAGCCCATGAAATTCCCACCGCTGGGACCTGAGACGTCAAATCGTTAAGAGCCCTTTCACATTTTTTGCAAAAAAACGTAATTTTTGAGCGCCTCGTTTGCCCCCTTATAAGAGATTTTGACTATTGCCAATAGAAGTTAACAGTAGATTTATTCTTTCTTCTGTAAGTTAATGTAGAATATTTGCAAATACTATTTTCCTTTTTTTGTACTGATCGTTCTACCGTTTACGGAAAAAACGATATATGCACAACTTAAAACGCCTGAATCTCTAAATAATGTTCAATAAATTAGATCAAAATAATTACTACGACATCAGAAATATGTTTTTGTTGTAACATAATGTATTAGAATTTAGATTTTTCATCTCATTAATATAAAAAAAAAATCTAACCTTCGTGAGTTTTCCCAAAAAATAATGCAGGTTTACCTCGTAAGTTGATATTGAATTAAATAGAATTACTATCAAAAACTTTAATAAAACTAATCTACCATCATTGAACTACTGAAATATGTATACATTTTTAATATTAGTTCATTAATAATTATTTTATAAGACTCGAAACATCACCCGTAAAATGCAATATATACTAGTGCAAATCTACCTATGCGCCGATTAGTACGGCAGCGGCGCAATTTTGTAAAAGGGCTCTTAAGCTAAACGCGGTCAAAACGTAATTTCGCGATTAAATTTGGTCATTAGCCCGACTATGAGTGCCAATGGGATTCGGGTAAATGACTAAGTATAAATGAAAGTACGCCTATATTCGGGTAGTTTTCGTTTTGGTTACCCGACCTGTCTTCCAGCCCGTATTCCAGCCTAAATATTGCTCCGTGTGCCCGAATTCGGGCTAACGACTTTGATCTTTGATCGAAGATACAACATCCAACTTACCGCGGAAAAGGCAGATTACTCTGGCGCCGGGGAAGTCAGGATATACACAGATGGCTTCAAAACCAACATTGGTACTGGAGCCGGTGTCTTCTCGAACGACATCAATATAAAAATATCTACAACCTTAGACAAACCAAGCACAATAAATTGCTATTTTAATCTATCTTAAAATAGCAAATTATGTGTTGATTTAATTATTTATGTATTTATATAACGTATAATATGTATTAATTTTATATAACATTTTCTTAACGTAATACCCAGTAAAAATGTAGTAAAACACACACACACACATTTAGGACACAAAACATTTAATTAAATTAAGTAGTTTTTAAAATATCTTTGGGAGAAGACACTGATTTCTGTAACATAGGGTTATTATCCTAGCATAGAAATCAGGGTATTCAATCTTTTCATGTACCTACTTTTGTTGAGCAATAAAAATTATTATTCTCTTTATTTATTGTATACCATACTGATTACATTTTTAAATATTGATATAAAAATAAAAACATTTAAAAATATAAAAAATAGAAGCCAACCGGCAGCGGGAACAGGGTCCTAGCTACCGGTGGTTAGGGCCCCAGAGAGAGGAACCTCCTCACAATGTGAGCCGTGTCAAGGAGCACTGCCTTCTGTATCAGGCCCTTGATCCAGTCACCCAACTCGAGCCTCCGCAGATGACAGTCGAAGCTCTTAGCTATCAGGCCATTGACTGTCACAACTATCGGCACAATGATAGCCGAGTCAACATCCCACATGGCGACAACCTCATGAGCCAAGTCAAGATATTTTATTTGTTTATCTTTCTCGGCTTTCATGAGGTTCTCGTCATGAGGGATGGCCACATCAACTATCATTGCGAGGCGCTTTTCCCGATCTATCATCACTATATCAGGCTTATTAGCAACAATAGTCCTGTCAGTGATGATAGATCGGTCCCAGTACAGCGTGATATGACCACTTTCGAGAACTGGGTCGGGCACATACCTGTAATATGGCACCTCAGAAGCAACAAGGTTGTATTTCAGGGCAAGCTGCTGATGGATAATCCTGGCCACTTGGTTGTGTCTGTGCAAGTACTCGCCGTTAGCTAGACGAGAACAACCCGAAAGAATATGCCTAATCGATTCACCAGGACAGTGACATGCCCGACATATGTCAACCGTCCCATCTTTCAGGATATACTTTCGGTAATTGTTCGTCATCATAACTTCGTCTGCAATTGCACAAACAAAACCTTCGGTCTCTCCAAATAGATTACCGAATCGAAGCCAGGCCATGGACGCTTTGAGATCTACTTCGGGTCTATGTAGCGCCCGGAAAAAGCGTCCATGAAGCTCTTTGCCCTGCCATACCTCCCTGCGTTCATCTGTTGTCATTATTACAGGTTTGCGCCAGTTCTCTTTAGCTAAGGATAGAGGGGTCAAGCCCGAGTCCACTGCGACCACATCCCGATGCATACCTACGTCAGCTTTTAAAAAGTATTCCCTAAGGCTGCACACCTCACGGTTGTGGAGAGTCTTGGCATTTAAAAAACCACGACCTCCACACTTCCGTGGAATGTACAGCCTCATGACCGATGAACGTGGGTGATGCATTCGGTTTGCAGTCAACAGTGTGCGAACTCTTCTGTCCAGGGCGTTCAATTCTGTCTGAGTCCACTTGAGTATGCCAAAGGAGTACATCAGGACCGGCATGACCCAACCGTTGAAGGCGCGCACCTTATTGCCACCTGACAAAACACTTTTCAGTACTTTGTTCAGGCGACCAAAGAAGCGCTCCTGCACCGATTGTTTCATGTCAGCCCCATTGATGCCTAACCCCTCGGACATTCCCAAGTACTTGTAGGTCTCGTCTGCGGAGAGGGATCTGATATTTATAGAATCCGAAAGTTGCAATCCTTCGGATTCGACAATCTCTCCCCTCTTTACATGCATAACTGCACATTTGTCCACACCAAATTCCATATTGATATCTTTACTAAAAGTTTCTGTTACTTTCAGTAACTCCATCAATTGCAATTTAGTAGGAGCAAACAATTTTAGGTCATCCATGTAAAGAAGGTGAGATATTATCTGACCTCCTCTTCGCAAACAGAAACCCAGCCCTGAAGCTTCCAGCAATGTGCTGAGGGGATTCATGGCTAGGCAGAACCACAATGGACTCAGACTATCACCCTGGAATATTCCCCGCTCAATCCTTATCAGTTCGTCGTTCTCCCGAATTGGTCGACATCCTGGATAGCAAAGAACCGTCCTCCATTGCCCCATACATGACATCAGGAAGGTGCGTAGAGTTGTATCCACTTTGTACAACTCCAGCACCCTCATGAGCCATGTATGTGGCACAGAGTCATAGGCCTTCTTGTAGTCTATCCAACATGTCGATAAATTCTTTCGAGAACGCCGAGCCTGTTGGCTAATGGCCATATCGATGAGGAGAAGCTCCTTAGTACCACGGGACCCATTCCTACATCCATTTTGAGTAGCATTCATTACAGAATTTTGTACAATATAGTTTAAAATTTTTGCCCTCAAAATGGATGTAAGAAGCTTATAGACCGTTGGTAAGCATGTAATCGGTCTATAGTTTTTGGGTTCCATGGTACTACCTGATTTGTGGAGCAAGTGGGTAATACCAGTCGTGAGCAACTGCGGGAGCGAACCACTGTCTAAGCAGGACTGAAACTGCGATGCCAAGCAAGCGTGTGACGTACGTAGCCATTTCAACCAGAAGTTGTGCAGACCATCCGGCCCCGGAGACTTCCAATTCGGGACCGAACTGACTGCACAGGTCACGTCTTCCACCGTAATGGTAATGGGTTCCATTGGGGAAATTCCATCACACGCCTGCTCAACATCGCCCATCCAGTCACCCTCGATGTGGCTGACAGGTGCAGACCAGATGCTACGCCAGAATAAATTCGTAGCACAATCATCCGGCCGGCCCCCGTCAGCCACACCCTGGATTGGTTGCTCCCATGCTCTATATACCCACTTTTCATCACACTGAAACATGCGATTCAGATTAAAGCGTTCCACCCGACGCTTATACCGCCTAATACGGCTTGCCCATGCACAGACCCTTTGCTTCAGGAAGTCGATGCGCTCTGTGGCGCATGATAAATAATCCCGAGGACTGATATCAGTCCCCAAGAACGCCCGCCTCACAAAGCGCATCACTCTTGGCCTAGTATTACCCTCCCTGAAGCAAATGAGTTTACCTATAAGTGTCCTAGCTTCGGCGATACGACGTTCAATCCTGCACTGCCAGACCGGTAAAGTTTGTTTCGGTCGTGCAGTCATGTCTGGGAACTTGACATTGGCTACACGACACGCCGCAACGGCCACACAGTACAAAATCGAATGTGTATCACCGAGATTTTGACTGCTTTCAAAATAGCTACTAAGCAGCGAATCCAGGACACCTACTAAGGCTTTATTTTTTTTATGCATGGGCAAGCGAGGTAATCGCGGTCTAAGTTCGGGAGGAGCCATTCTATACTCTCGAATCGCATCCTCCAGAGCACTCCTCACTCTATCACTGTACTGTGTACTTACTGTAGCAGCCCTACCTACCTCCTCCACATCACTATCCTCATACCGCGGCAGGATTGCACGTGCTGGTGTTTCCACCGCGGTCAGTGACGGGACAGGGCCGACACGGCTGCTCAGCATCTCTAAGCGTAGCCTATCAAGCACGGTGTCATCCAACCTATGACTACGTTTAATGACCCGCACCTGATCCGAAAGTCGCTGGGCCGAAACGTTGAGGGCTGGTTCCAGTTCCTGAAACAGAGCATGCATCTTTACACGGTACGCGGTGAGATTAGTTCCTCCCTCTGTAGACCCATAGTATGCGCGCATGACGTTCTCATTTATTGTCTGAGTCCATCGCATGCGCGGCACACAACCACCGGCAGCGGGGGCCCGGTTCGGAACCGGGTGGCTCCTGGACCCTAAGCTTGCTGGTGGCCGGGGTCTCCCCGGCCGGCGCACAGGTGTTGGCGACGTCGGCGGGGAGAAGTACTCGTTGCTTGAGCTCGACGCTGTCGTAGCCACCGACGGGGTTTCTTCGGTCGGCGGGGGCGGCTGCAAGGCGGAGCTGAGCGACGAGTCCGGAGATGGAGGGCGTGTTTTTCTTGTTCGTCGTGGTCTTAATATCATTGTTTGTCTCGTGAAATAGCCATCAGAGTTATATTGACAGGTGTCATCACATCAGCACTTTTTTCATTTTCTTCAAATACATGTTTTCTAAAATTTTGAATAATAAACATTTTAAATATGACTTAAGCACAATTTAAAACTGCTTATCGTGTATATAACGACGTATTTAATATGTGAAATTTAAAAAAAAAAATTATTAAAATTATTATTATTATTATTATATTACAATCTTCCAGGCGGAATTACCAGAACGGCACAGGCAGTTGCAGCCAGAGACTGTCAGAGAGTTCAACATTAAGATCATCTCTGACAGTACATCCGTGCTTCAAGTCCTAAAGGCTGGAGTAAACGGGAATGTTTTAAGACACGCACAATGGTCCAACGATTAGGACTATGTGCGGAAACCGCCCTGAAAAACTAAACGGGGTAACGACCAAATGTTATTGAGCCATAATAATGGCGAGAGATGCTCGGCGCCTCCTGAGACACCCCGCACCAATTAGGTAAAGCCGCCTCTGGCTAGGACACAAGCTTTTGAACCACAGAACACAGAAATAAGACCTTTTTATGAAAATGCACCCGAAACCAAAAGCTTTATTAGTTTCTCCCGATGCACGGTGCATAATTTTCACGAGAAAACTTGCTTAATTTTCACGATCGCGGACTGTGACAGACTAACTACTTGCGATATGGAGGGTCCCACTCAAATTCCACATTAAAAATAAAAATAAAGATTTTTAATACTTACAAGCAAAAGAGAAATCCGCGGAACATCATAACTTCTCGGCCGCTGTATTACATCTGATACGATATCCGACGTAATGTTTCACAATCGTTATGAAATAGGTTTATTCTGCGATTCTAAATTTATTGATATATTGAGCAAGTCTCATGCTTTATGTCTATGAGGTGTCTGGTGTCTAAAATATCTTTAATATTTTAAACAATTAATATATCTAATACATTGCTAATATTCTTTTAATATGTATTGGTATTTTTATATGAGAACCAACGCGTCAAGATATGTAGATGAGACATTTCACAATCACAACATTAATTAACTTAATGATGGCATCACTTACAAATTGTACTATTAAGTATTTACACTACCATTCAAAAGTTTTTTAGGGTTCCGTACCTCAAAAGGAAAAACCGGAACCCTTATAGGATCACTTTGTTGTCCGTCCGTCCGTCCGTCTGTCAAGAGCGTTTTTCTCAGGAACGCGTGAAGGTATCAAACTGAAATTCATATCTAGTCCTCATATCTACTGTCCCTTGGAGCTGTGTAAAAATCAAACTTCTAAGCCAAAGCAACCAAAAGATACCGCCGTTTATGCCACAAACCGTAAATTTACGAAACCCGCACGGGAATCTAAACCTACAGGGTACTTCCCGTGAACTTAAGAATCCCGAAATTTCGTTTAAAACGTCTTATAGTACAGATGAAGGAATTATAGCAAAAACCGTAAATTTTTAGTTACATCATTAACAAAATATATTTTTGAAATTTTTTAAAGTTACTACCTCTTTTCTCATGAACGCGTAGAGGTATTAAATTCAGTTTGTACGGAACACTCGGTGCGTGAGTGCGACTCGCACTTGGCCGGGTTTTTTTTTACTGAGAGTTAGCCCGTAGAATGTAATAAGAAAAAGGAATAGTAAAATTTTATATATTTTTTTCTAGTAAAATTTTCTTTAGATTTAAACATCTAGCAGTAAAATGCTTATAATAAAAATATAATAAAGAACTAATGTTGAAGTCAATTCATAAACCTACTACCTATGTAAGATCAAGAAAACACCTGTTTATTTCAGTCCTCGGAACTTTCCTCGGAAACAGAACCAAGCACGCTACAGCAGAATAACCCATATCAAGATCTCTCACAGAACTTATTTATATTTAAAATTTCTCCGATATCCATATCATCACATTCATAACATCTTTTCAATAACTACAGTCGTGAACAAAACATTACTTAAAAAAAAACAGAATAAATATTGATGTTTTATTTGGCTCTTGAACCTGGTTGTATGCTCTAAGGCCTAAGCCATGATATACCGTTGTGTGATAATTTCAATCATGTGTTAAATTGATATAAATACGCCCGAATATATTTACATAAAGTAGAAAAAAGCGTTGAATTGCAGTGAATGATAATTTAGATCTATCTAATCATAGATAGACTTGAATCTAATAGTGAATGGCTCCTGTCCCCGTAGCGATAAAAAACGTGACAAAGAAAATTAAGGTGCTCATCTCAATTTTCTTTGTCACGTTTTTGATCGCGTCTTATTGTAAAACTCCATAGTAATTTGACAATTGAGCGTGATAAAAACGAGTTATATATCATATTGCGATGCTCGTGCTTAGGGGGCTTGGTAAGCCCGCTACAGAAGACCAAGAGCTAACCATTCATAAATAGTAATAAAAAATATACACCGTAAATTCTTGAAGATAACTAAAGAAATCCAAGTAAATAAATGCTGTTCCAGCTATCTTCTCGTCTGGACCGTCACTTAACATCAGGTGGGGCGGAGGAGATTAGCACGAACTAATATCAAATTTGCATCGTTTGTGAGTACGAAATGTCATTGTCAAATGTGTACTGATTTTTAGTTCTCGTTACGTACGTTATGGCGCTGCTGTTCAAGTTTTCATACAAAATTTGACAATGACATTATGGAAAAAATCCCCGAAAATTCGTATAATTTATAGTTCATTTTTCAGCCACCAGCCGCGCTGCCGTCGGTAAGTAGTATCTGTGAAGTTAGCTGTTTATGAGTACAAGTAGATGAAGTTGGTTGAATAGTGTACAAATTTTCTTCGCGGCATTGATCATTTCAAATAAGCGGGCTGTTCGCTTTTATTGAGACAACTTAGCGATCGCAGCGCCTCACTTATTTTGTCCATGTTTCTGGGACACTATTTTCTACAGTGATTGTTCTCCTGCTCTCTAACCCCCCTGGTCTTGGTGTAAACGAGAGGTTATGTTGCCAATTCGCAGCGCACACCTATTTATCAAATGACATAAAGCATTGTTGGTATTGATTGTACTATCATTATCAATAACTGTTCTCAAGGTTCAATTGGTTTCCATTTATCTTATTAGCGTTTCAAGTTATCTATCAGCTGTATAGTTAGAATCCAAGTGCCTATATTTCTATAATTCAGTACAGTTTGTTTGTTTTCATTGAAAAACAAAACAAAGTATTTATTTTCCCATGACTTTCGGCCATATTCTCATTTTGTGGGAATTAAACAAAATGAAACTCAGAAGATGTGGATCTATGAGTACCATGCTTTGGCATGACTACGGTATGCTACTAAAAAAACTTTTTAAAAACTAGCTTTTATTTAAAAGCGCTAAAAATAATAATACAAAATATTTTCTTTAAATCTTTTACTATCAACTTATAACGTCATTACTCAATTTATATAATATAAACGCTTCGTAATCGTATGAACAGGGCCGGATTTGGAAGTGTGGGAGCAATAGGACAACTAAGGAGTAATAAAAATAAAGGTCCCTAAATCTGGGGCGGAACACGATTACGATTAATTTTCTTAATTTACGATTTTAATTTAAACAGTATCAGCTGTTACAGTATTTCCAAACAATTTTTTCACAAATTAACATACAAAGTTATAACAAAACACAAAATTTATCGAACGGACCATTCAAACAAAACTGCTCATGGAATTACAGATCGCGGCCAAGCTTATATCTGTGAAAAAGAAAAGCTTATTAAAATATATAAATAAATAAATATTTCCAACACTCACACCAACTAGCCTAGCCCCAAAGTAAACACTGTTAAGGCTTGTGTTATGGGATAGGATAGGGTAACGGATAGAATACATATATTGTACATATATAAGTATATTTATATAGAAATACATATTAAACATCCATGACTGGAGTACAAATGAATTCATCACACAAACATCTGCCCCCACCGGGATTCGAATCCGTATACATAATATTTATAGTCTTTATATTGTTAGGCTGCGTGAAATAATTCTCCCCATAAAAACTTTCATTCTCAATATCATGTTTTTAATTTAAGAGACAAAAAGTAACTTTTTTCCATAACAAAATTAGCCAAAGTCGGTGTAGCACTTACAAATAAAGTAAATAATTAAAGCAAAACTCACTGTCATTTGAAACTGTGCTTACTCTTCTTGCGATTACCTGCAAAGAATGGTAAGTTAAAATATTTACTCGTTTAGAATCTAAAAAAAAGATACCGCCAAAATCGCGTATGAATGGTTTTCTACCGGTAAATTAGTAATGAAAACCTAGAATGAACATACCGTAACAAACCAAAATTTGTCTTTGTAGCCTCAGGTCTTTCCTATCGATGGAATAGGGAGATTGAGCCGATTGCAGATCTGCCGTCCTCAAGCCAAAACGCGGCTAAATGACAAAACCCACTTTTGAGATATGGCCAAGAAAACAACGTGTAAACTTTAAATTATTGCTATTTTGTAAGCATTCATGACGGATTTTTAGACTTAAATTATAAAATTATATACGAGTACTTGTTATAGACAGATGGATAGAGAATTTAAAACTGTATAAGATAAAAAAAATCAAAAAAAACGGACTGAAAAATCAACCATATATTAATTAGGCGCACTTTAGTTTGAGAACGACAGAGATGCAGTCGGGACCAACGGCTAAAAGTGCCTTCCAAAGCACAAAAGAGCTCGAGATAAAAAGTGTTTAGTTACCCATCCAATTACGAAATCCAAATACCTTTGCGAAAGTTGCTTCACTTTCACGACCGCAGGCCGAATGCGCTTTTTATAAACCACCTCCGCCATCAAGCTTAATGAGTAGCATGTTTTATGAAAACAGTATTTAAGAAATTACAAAAACTCACGTTTTTAAAACGGCATTTGTCCATGTAACTATGCTGCTGGCGTTTCACAGGTTTCTTTGTGCTGTTGGATTTCAAACTGGACCTAATGATAATATTATATTAATGTTAAAAGTAATAGTTATTTATTATACAAGAGTGGAAAGTTCCTTTTTAACCGCGTGCTCGATTTGGATGACCGAGCAAGCGAAGGATTCTAAAGTTGAATCACGAGCGCAGCGAGTGATTCTAAATTAGAATCCTGAGCGTCAGCGAGGGAAACAAACGAGCACAAGGTGAAAAATCTTTCCACTCGAGTGCAATACGTAACTTTTCATCCCACCTCAGCGAGGAAATGACAAAATGAAAAAGAAAACAATTTATAATGACAAAATATTTTTATTTCAATTAAAACACATTAAGATAATCTATAAATTGAAGAAAATAATAAGAAGTAGAAAATAATTAAGAAATATTAAATGTAACGTTGCTACAGTTACTTATGTTAAGTTTAATATTTTTGTTAGGTAATGTTATGTTGGTGTTTGTGAATTGTGCGCTGTTTTGTGGTAAACTACTCGTATCAGTAATTTTAAATAGTTGTGCCGATTCATTGGATTCTATTGGCGTAAATGTTGGCGAGAGAGGGCTATTGTTTCCAATCTTATGGGGGCTCATTTTAGATGTAGAAGGGCGAGACCAAGAATCTGACAGAGGTTCTTTCAGCGTTATGGCCTCCACGATACTATTACAAATTTTTGATTTACTTTGGATTGAATCCTCTATGTATCCCTCTACAACCGAATTAGACTTCCAGCCTCCATGGCGCTTAAGCGATAGAAGATCAGCCCCTGATTCGGCCAAAAGTGTGGCTGAGGTTCTTCTAAAACAGTGACCGGTGTATAACGGGGGTTCTAAAAGTCCGAGAAGAGTTGCTATTTCTCGTGGAATACTGCCAATTTTATTCTGACCCATAGGTTGTCGGATACACTTTCCGTTGCGATATTGTAGAAAAAATCGTTCAATTGGGGTGTTAGAAGGACGTAAAGCTTGATATTTCTGAACAATGTTTACATATTCCTTGCGAATAACGAAGTTGCGGTCTTTTTTTGTCTTGGTATTTAGTACATTAATTAATAGCAATTCATCAGAATTATGAGAATATTTTGATACGTTATTGACATTAAGTAGTGTAAGTTCATTTGTTCGACATGCTCCGGTTATACCAATAATAAGAACAACCTGTAACAAAAGAAGTATTTATAATCGTAAATAAATTAATCAAATTAAAAATATTGTAAGTACTATGTACAATTTTATCAACAACAAAAAATTACACGTATTGACTTACTTTTGCCGCTAAATATACGGAATCAGGTGCTTCATTAATAAACTTTGCAATTTCAGATGCTGTGAAAACCTTCGATTTTTTTGGTTTATAACCAGATGAGGCTCTTTTTAAAAATGCCACTAATTTATGATAGGTGTCGATATGAACGTCTTTCTTCATCTTAATTGTTAATTTTAGCATTGAATACGTACTCCATAGCGTGCTTGCTTTCTTGGTCTCAGATAATTCTATAAAATATGCCAGCAAAACGTTTTCGGAGAAAGTTTTTGCTCCTTTAGCTAGTCGCCACATGTTAAATATATCGTACTGTTTCAAATACTTCTCTCGTGATTGCTGAGGGAGAAGGCTCATTTGCGCATTATTAACTGTTTCAGTTAACTCAGTTGGCGTTAGATAAACTTCATCGTCGCTAATGTCACTCATTTTAGTTGATTTTTTTGTACAGTTTTTAGGTTATGTTAATTATATTAAGCAATAAAACGTGAAAAACTAGAATGGCGCGAAGCACGCAAATAAAACAAAGAAACCAAGAAGGTTCCAAATTTAAATTTTTTCACAATTTAAAAAGTTCTAATCATAAATTTGGCACCATAGAGGTTACATTAAATAGGTTTAATGACGTTTTGAATTTACAATTATATTGAGTACTCATTATATGTGATGTTCTAAATTCAAATCTACTTTGCCGCTCAAGCGAATAAAATAGAATTTTCCAGCCAGATTTCGAAGCGCAAAATTACACTTTCCGAGGTGGTGGGATGAAAAAGATCTTTACATAGTACCAATTATCGTTGTTTTATAAAGATATGATCATGAGGATATACATATATATATATATATATATATATATATATATATACATGCATGTTTATAAACTTTCAGACACATTTATCGGCCCAACCAGCGATACAAGTTTCAACGGTATTTACCAAAAATATTGGTTAGGTAATAATATATTTTTAAAAACACACAAAGAAAATGGTTAGAAAAGCAGCTTCAAAAGTGAGTAAAACATTTTGTGCAATGTACCTAACATTTAATTTTAGCTAAGAACCGTCAAAACTTAAAAATAATAAGTGGGCCGATACCTGTGTACGGGAATATAATATGTATATATTATATGTATTTTTGTTATAGTTTAGTAATAGCTACATAGGTTTTATTTTTGTATTATCCTTACTTCAGTAGCCCATCTATCTATCTATCGCTTTACATCCTTGACTGGTAGAGGATCCCTACTTTAACTGTTTTTATGGTACTAAATATTATATTAAATAAATAAATAAATGATCCAAAAAAAATACCCTATGATTTCATTGCTGGCCTCTATCGCACGTAATCGGCGATTTAAATAATCATATTTAATAGGCTATTTGACGTGTTTTTGAAATCGTATATACGTTATTTATTAGTGTTTAGTGACTCCACAAAAAGTGGATATTTATGTATCTGTTGCGTTTATCAGTAAAAAACAAAAAAATATTTTCAGTTTTCAAATATGCCAAGTAAAAGTTTCTCTAGCAAATATGGCGTGTTTACAAGCAGGTGACGTCACACGGCTTACATTTTAACCTCAAACAGTACAAAGTAATGTCACTACATTCTAAACCTACGCTCTTGTTGCAAAACAATCTCAAAGTTGACATTAGCTTCATACATTTTACGTCAAAATTGAAACGTCAGGGTAAAAAGTTGCACTCAGAGCGTAGGACGGAACGCAGTCGGAACGCAGTCCATGTGACGTCATTTAAGGCTCCGCCAATTCTAGGCGTTTCCGGTCACGTGGCAATAGATCAAAAATACTTTTTTAATTCATGATGTTTAGGCATATTATCAACTATTTTTTTGTCAAAAGAGTGAAGTCGCTACCAATATTCATGATAAATACATGCCCATAATTTCTACTTTATTTCTTTAACTATCAACCAACCTATTCATTCTCTATCTACGAAACAGTAGGTGATGCTTAAATGGTGTATGTAATAATGTTTACCTTTGGATCTTTTTATGTACATTCGTCGAATCTTCACCTCGTTTGACCCATTCGTATACAGGGTGCTTTTATGAAAGAAAAAAAACATTTACATTTATGCAAGTTAAACTACGTTCACAGATAGAGGCCCAAGAACTTTGATAGACTCTTAATCGTATCGTCATATTCAGATTACGTCAAATATTGTATGGGAGGAGCCAGTTCGTTCTTACGTCCGCGTCCGGTAGAAGCGCTGCTATAGGCAATTAGGTCTACATTCTTCTAGCAATAAGTCGTTAAATTTTACGAGCTTGCTTTTTCAACTCTGACACATGCATTTTAATTAAGACCTTCCACAGTATGCATTTAAGGTGACTTTCAATGTTTAAATAATGCCTATACTGTTTTTGACTACGCGATCATTTTACGTAGCTCCGTAAATCGTTCAATGTACCGTTGGGACAGGTTTCGGGCACGATTTTGTTCGTGTTGTTGCATCTAGGTTATTTAATATCGTTGGATGCGATAGGATTACGGGCTTGTCAACGTTCGTTCTTGGACTTCAGTATATGTATTGTGATCGCCATCGTCATCCATCCTACTTATATAGTTTTTAATGTTGCAGAGTAGGATATGACATGGCGGAGTTCACATCACAGCTCCGTCCGGCAATAGTATTGTGTTCCATAGCGTAACAGATTTTTTAATAAGACAACACGTATTGTAGGATTGTATTTTTTTTTCTTTCTTAATTAATGTATAGGGTAGGTGACAAAACGTATTTTCATTCTGAGCCTACCACTGGGCCTTGTGCGTTGGTACGACTTTACGGCCGACGCCAGCACCAATGAGCAAGGAGTTTACTTCGAGTCCCCGAAGTATAAGCAGCTATCAATCAGCTCTCAAATAATTTTCCGTTACATCAAGTGAGTGTACCATTTCTCTGGAAGATATCGTGAACCTTCTGACCTTGGACTGTGGCGAAACTAGTGGTAGGCTCAGAACGAAAATACGGTTTGTCACCTACCCCATACATAAATTAAGAAAGAAAAAAAATACAATCTTACAATATGTGTTGTCTTATTAAAAAATCTGTCCATGTACCTATGTGCGATATATTGCCGGCAATAGTTTCCCAAGAGCGTTGACGAGCCCCGTTCTGAAGCCTAGCCCTCGGTACCCATGGCGGTGTAAGGAACGTTTGCGGTAAGTCGCCGAACTCCGGCTTTTATCATACAATTGCATCGTCAAAGTTTTTATGTAAACTAAGCAGAGTAACAAGTTCCTACCGGACGTAAGATCAAACTGGCTTTTTCCATACAAAATTTGGCGATGACGATGCATTACGAATCCGTTAAAGTTTGTGCTTTGGCCTTTGAAAGTCATATCAAGATTGTTGATCGAAGAATATTGGAGTAGAATGCAAGAGGCACTACGAAGTCGCTTGAAAACACACGGTGCGCGCTCAGGCACTTAATTTGAATAAGAAAAAAATGAAACCAAATATTTGACATGACTTTTAATTAAGTCCATGCAATTAGCAGATATTTTGATAACATTTATTTTACCTGTTTTCTAGGCGAATAACATTCACCAAGTCTTTTTGTCTTGTGACCTGGAAATAAGAAATCTGCTCAAAAATGTATTTATTTGTTATAATCAGGATCTGTGTGCAGTACAACCGATTTTAGATTTACGTGATTAAAGTATCATGTTCACATGCAATTAGTCAATCAAACTGAGAAAACATTTATTAGGCTTATTTACTATTTATTAGAGGCTATTTAGATAAGAAGAAAAGCATCAATCAACCATCACCTCCCCAAATCCCTTCAACATTTGCCAATTTGTATGTTCTTGCCACCCGCCGTCATAAGGAGGAAATGTCGCCAAAATTTATCAAAAACTTTTCTAAGTATATGAGTTAGTTTCACCGATATTAAATACCCTGGATACACCAACACGAACAAAATCGTGCCCGAAACCTGTCCAAATGGTAATATTTTATATTAAATCAGTTTATAGTAAGTATTAGATCAAAATTTACTTCAAATGCGTTAAATTAACAAATATTGATTAGATACCGGTCGAAAAATCGACACTTTACGTACTCTAAGTATTATTTTCGCATTTTTTCGCGGAGCCCTGTGGCATCTTGACTTTATAACGGTCCGCGCGTGACTGTGAACCAGGAAGTGCTTGAGTGGAGTTCAAGCACTTCTTGATTGGGACACATTTTGAGCGCTCGTGGTGTATCTAGGGTATTAATTATCGTTGGTTAGTATTTAATATAAGATCCTAAACTTACTTCTTAGTTTGTGTTGATGATTTCCAGCCGATGATGATACATTTTGCTGTCCATGTCCAACTATATATCTCTGCTGTGCGATTCGATAACAAAGAATGTAATTTAGTATTCGAGAGTAGGCACGCTTTGAAGTCAACTTGGTGAATTAGTATACATTTTTGGCCTTTAGCGTATGATAAAGCTTTGGAATGAGCTCCAAGCCCCCATAGCATGAATACCGCGATATATGTTATATAAAGCATTTTTATGACATTCAATTGTCAAATGACTATGGAGTTTGACAGTTGGACGCGATAAAAAAACGTGATATGATGTAAATTGTGGTGCTCATGCTACGGAGAATGGGGTCGTATTTTAAACTCTTTTTTAAAGCAAGGTAAAAACAGCGACTGAAGCCGGATGCCTAAAGTGTACGTATGTGATATCTCGCTCAAACAATGGAATTTACCTGGCATTAAGCCTTAAAAGGGGAGGCGCGAAATCTTTTTTCCATACAAACGTTCTCGAGTAATTCCACCTTGAGTTTTATTACTAAAGAATTGATTTTCATACATAAAATATAATTTTACGCATTCTATGCTCCTATGTTTTTCTTTTTTCGATAACTTGTGTTTCAAAGAAACTAGAAGTCCTCACAAAAGACCCAAAATAAACAAATTTTTATTACCGCTGAAGACGTCTAGTGTGGAGATTTAATAAGCATTTACAAAAAAATCTTAAACATGAGAAGCATAGTATAACTACTTCTTATTCTTTGCGTAAAATTTATTTTACATGTGTCTAATTTTAGAGGAGGAAATCGTCGAGAGCCAAACCTTGAATTTTGCAAATTATATACGCAATTATCACACGGTATTTGCCAATGCGTGACAGCAATAGTTTATTCAAATACCTATTTCTTAATTATCTCTCAGCTCGCGTCCGCTGTTAAAGGTGGGCTTTCGAAGCGAGCGTCAGTGACGCCGCGACAGAGTGTCAGATAGAATTTCTATGCAAATGACACTGTCAGTGCCGCTTTGACCGACGCTGACATTGACATTAGCATAGAAGTTCTATCTGACGCTCTGGTCGCGGCGTCTCTGACGCTCGCTACGAAAGTCCACCTTAAGGCCTGCTGCGAGTGGACGACCGCGCCGCGTGCAGCTTTATGTTATTTCATGAAACAGCGCTGAGAAGGGAGACCCGCCTAACGCGGCGCTGCTCAATGAAATAACATGAAAAAGCACGCCTAGCAGACGTCCGCTCCGTGTTCCCGCTTAACGCAGTATACGCCCTTACAGTTCCTAATACGGCCTCTGTTGAGGTTTTCCCAAAGGAATAAATATGGCATAGGCCTACAAAAGCGGAAGTTTCCATAGTATTGACGATCGCTTGTGCAGTAACTGGTATTGTTCATGTCTATAGGCCACGGTGATCGCTTAACAGCACAGCACTTCGTGCTTGGCTTTGTAATTTTAATCTGACATTTAATTGCGTGACTATACGGGTCAGAACTGAAAATCAGCGATTTACTCTCTGAGTAAATGTTACTCTGAGTTTTCGCCCATTCGCATCGCTGCTGCACACGAAAATATCATAGTACAGTTGTATAAATAGGTATAATTTGTTCCATGTATTAAAGGATTTATAAAAAATGTAAACTTTTATCTATCTATCTATCTAGGCTTATCGAAATGCAAGTTTAATTTTGACTGTCTAGTTTGATTTCCGGTTCCGGTAATTGTTCTATTTTGAATTCCTCTTATTAAGAAAAGTATGGGACTCCTTCGATGCTAACGGTCTTACTACAAAAATGATAATCGTGGTTTCAAAGCTTGATAAGGCAAATTTTTTAAGACATTTTTCTTAAATTCGTGTGCATGTATAACTTTTTTATGGAAATAAGGTAATAGTAATAGTTTATATCTATGTCGTTTCTATCACAATTTTTATGTATTTCCGATTCATAAATATTCTTTCTTACTAATTAAGTAATTTGACCATGAAGAAATACAGTTATGATTTTGTCATTTACCTGAAACGGTCCATTATGTGTGAAGTGATTATTCGATGTATACAGCTCGTTGTAATGCCTCTGTGACTGCAAAATATTGTTAATAAGCGTCAATAGAGTCCAATCAATCTATTGTTAAATTAACAAAATAATAGTTAAGCAATCAGATTACCTCCAGTAAATATCGATATGGCGACATGATATCTTCATCTGTAATGAAGTTAAATTATCATTAGGTACCATTTACACTTGATTCTATTGTATTTATAAACCCTGAATATTTTTCTATCTGTTTGACGAAATGGCTATCCATGGCTCCATGGGGCAGACGTAACAGAAACCCACTTGGCGTGTAGGGAAGGATTAATTTTATTTTGCTGACGTAACTAATAGATATTTTAAGCATGCTGAATTACAGCTTTCTGGTGCGAATAGCACAATTATACTTTGTTGTTAGCCCGAATATGATAGCCTATGGAATTCTGACAAATTATTAATGGCTCTATTACACTTGGTCGTTAGCCCGTATTCGGGTACACGAAAGATATTACTTGACCGAATAGGGATGATGACGGGGTACAGTAAACAAAATTCTATTTAGTCCGTCAGTTAGATGATCAAAAAATAATGGTCACGTATTTTTCCTTTGGGTAATCAACCAAAAATGACAAAGTTAGATCGCGTCAAAGTTTGGGAGTAGGGGCTCGTGACGTCACTTTTGAGTGAATTTTCACTTATAAGTGTACTCAAACGTGACGTCATGCGACTTTTCAAATCAATATATCTCTGCAATGTTTATATTATGTGAAAAAAGAAAAAATACGTGTCCAATACTTTTTGATAAACGAAAAAAAAAAGTCATCATCCCTATTCAAGTACGGACGCGGATTTTCAAATCAGTCACAGCTACGTAGCCACTGGCTGCACCCGTTTTCTGTATAGTCTCGTCAGAGACATCGAAACTTATTTTAAGTTCAAAGGTATCTCTCTTGGGTGAGTTTTCAATATTGTCTAGGCTTAATAACAGTTGTAATGGTGTTCTCCTTTCTAAAAGTTTAATGTAGGCACTATGTAACGCCCACCTGTCCAATTCCTATATAATTTTGAACCCTTGGGTTGGGTCCGTCTTGCGAAATCCAGATACAATAGGGATGATGATTTTTTTTTCTTCGTTTATCAGGTAGATTTTCAAAAAGTATTGGACACGCATTTTTTCTTTTTTCACATAATATAAACATTGCAGAGATATATTTTCACTTAAAAGTGACGTCACAAGCCCCTACTCCCAAACTTTGGCGAGCTATTACTTTGTAATTTTTGGGTTGATTGCCCAAAGAAAAAATAAGTGTCCATTATTTTTTGATCATCTAACTGACGGACTAAATAGAATTTCGTTTACTGTATCCCGTCATCACCCCTATTTTTAAGTGCAATGTGGAGATTTTGATACGATGAAGAAATTTTGACGCTGCGGAGTATGTCTGAGTAATCTCCAGCCTGGAAACGATGACAATATTTTGAACGATAACGGAAATTCCCCGGCTGTATCCGACGCCTCCTACCTGACGCCTGAAGCTTCTGAGGAGCTGGATTTCCACTAAATTTAGGACGAATCCCCTTTCAGGCCAGTGGTAATTTTATCTCCTTCCCAACCTACCCAGACGTGACGGCCGCGGAATTGAATTTGGGCAAATAAAGGATTCGCTTTCTACGAATAAATCTTTTATACCGAACCCTCTAACAACTACCTACGAACTCTATCAGCCACACCATAATTTATTTTAACAAGACAGTTATGTAAAATGTTCTAAACTGTTTTGATAATTCTTACACTCGTTCAGTAATTGGTTACAAAATCATTGCTTGAGTGAAGGCTTCACTATACTATTTGTAACCGAACTATTTTGTTATCTGCAACATAATTTTCTGATGAACTATAGCTGTTTATTATTATCTTACTTGCAAAAAGATTTTTTCTGCTTTAAAACCCTGTACGTGATACTTGCTAACATGTAAGTACTGGGTGTTAACAGGTGATTGGTGTAATCATAATACCCTGGTTTCCAATCTATTTTCAAATACAATTTTTATAAATATACCTTATACGTTTGCACAAAACAATCTCTTTAGCGCGATTCAGCGGATGAACCGAACATTTAACAAAACAGGTACTTGCAATCTGTAACCGAACTTTAAGGCTAACAGTTACAACACTTTTCAGTTATTCATAGCGGTTTTTGTGCTTGCTAATAAATAGCACAGAATAGTTGTAGCTAGGCCAGCTCTATGTAAATAATCACATCAAGTGTGTTTGATTATAACAATACATTGTTTTGTTACAGATTATCAAAATCGAATTTGACAGTTTATAACAAAGTGGTTTAGTAGTTTTTAATTAAACTCGATTAACTGAAATGATAATGTAAAATGCAATGGAGTTGGTCTATAAGTGACTGAAATGTATTTATTATTAAACAAAGTTTGGCTATTCAACGGTTAAGCGGTTCAACTAGTTTTGTAAATTACTTTTTCCAGTGTAACGACCAAGTGTAAATGCGCCTTGAGTCTGTGAGCTATGCTGCGGTCGGACGGACCAACCGACATAGTGAAACTATTAGGGTTATCCTTGTCGACTCAGGAATTACAAAAATGTTAATTGACATTAAGATAAAACTAATGGTCGATGGACAGATAGTAACAATACAGAAACACAAACTTGGAATAATCTGCGCTCTACTTCTGAATGTCACAATTCTTCTATCATTTTCGTTGGCTCTGTCTGTTCTCCGTCTCATTCTGTTCACTTTCACTATCTCCTTCTTTTCTATTTCCACTCTTTTTCCGCTTTGACGGTAAGGCGTTTTGCAATGTTGCTTTCTTTCCGCTAGCGGGCTCCACCAGTCTTTAGTATTAGTGCTGACGTCACGCACACGCCTAGGTGACTCTATGGTTTGTATCGCTTTGGAGTTTGGTTGTGCGATACTGGATTGTCTATGTTTAGCCCTTTTATTGAAGGAGGTTAGGTTGTATATTATGGAGCTTGCATGCGTTTCCGTTGTAGAAGTAATAGATTCGTCGCTATAGGTATCGCTCGAGAAATACTTGTGAATAACTTTTCGTAACTTTTCTGAAAATAGAACATAGGAATTAATGTTCTGCTTGCCGTGTCCTACGTTTTCTTTGGAAAATTTTGTACTCAAACCACTAATGCGCAAATTGAATCTTAATTTAGTTCGCAATGTTTTTTTTTTCAGTTCTCAAATTAAGTAGGGACTTAGTAATATCTAATAGCTTTTCAGTGTCAGCGTTTTTCAAAACTATTTTTACCCTGATGAATGTGTAATGTCCTATATATATTAGACATGGTATTAAACATAAGTTATGGATACCCACTATTCTTTGAGTCGTGCTTAGTACATGTACACACGATACACTTATTTTCACCTTCCCCTGAAATCAGAAATGAACGCTTTTAAATATATATATTTTTATCGCTCTTAATAGTTCAACAACTTTTTCATAATAACACATCCATTCCATGCTCTTTAAAGGTTTCGTACCAAAAACTAAGAAGAAATTAAGAAAAAAAAATTTAAAATAAAATCAAAAATAAATTCAATATAAAAAAAGAAATTAAGATAAAAAAATGGAACCATTAATCATTTTGTTTCGGGGGACTTTTTGAACGCTTTTTAATACCTCCTGTGCGTTATTATGATGCTGTTGTAAGTGATCTATTTTAGCGGAAAAAAGCCCGTCGAAAAGTCCCTCGTCTGTGCAGGTCATAAGAGTAGACGTACTTACTGCAATCACAACATGCTGTAGATTCTTTCTTGAGCTTGTCACTACCTTCTTTGAGCACGTCTCCTTTGGAAGCGCTGAAAATAAAACAATTCCAGTATAATCTTCCAACCACTAAAACTTTTAATATTTCTTTAAAATCTTAGTTCACTGCTGGACATGGGCCTCTCCAATTAACTATCTTTGTAAACTTTGTACTAGTAAATTTCATGAAAAGTGAAAATTGTAGCTGTCTGATGAGAAAGCCTTTAGCACGAATGGGCTTCAAACAGCGAAAGAGTGTTATTATGAAATTTAATTATAAAAACACATTATAACACCCAAACGGGTGTAATAATGGTTAATCTAATTATGGCATTGGTTGTTTTAATGTTAGCAATATGCTGTTTCAGAATCTTTATAGAGGTTTTAAAGCATGTGTGTAGATAAAACACTTATTCAACACACTTGCTCATAAAATGCATTTACGAAGGTTGTATACATTGTTCGAAAGTTCAAAATTACAAGCCATCCAACGGAGCTTGCGGTAAACCGCACGCTCGCGTACATGGCGCCTTGCGTATTCTTTACAGTTTTTGAAGTTATACTTCTTTAGCCGCGTTATGAAAAAATTATGACAGTGAAATTTTAAGATGCGCGCGCATCACTGTAACACAAAAGTAACATAATGAAGTTAGCCGCGGGCGCGTTATGAAAAAATGATGAGAGTGAAATTTTAAGATGCGCGCGCATCACTGTAACACAAAAGTAACATAATGAAGTAAGCCGCGGGCGCGTTATGAAAAAATGATGAGAGTGAAATTTTAAGATGCGCGCGCATCACTGTAACACAATAGTAACACCATGAAGTTGACCGCGGGCGCGTTATGAATGTTAGTGTCTAAGTGGTTAATAATCCACCAATATTAGACATCTGTTCGAAAGGTATTTTGAACGATCCACGGAGCTCCATAAGATGATCGCGTTGTCAAAAACAATGTTGGCACGCTCGTCGCCTCTGATCACTGTTTTCATATTTATAATATTTATCCACATGTTTCTAGTTTCTATATAGACACAACGTGTTTTAGTTACTTACAAGTGCTAATTACATATGGACTAATAACTTAAATTCAGTAGTGATTTTAATTGAATATTTTGAATATTTATTTAATTTTTCAAATTAAAACTGAACTTCATTGACTGTGTTAACTATCCTTTTCCAGTCCTTTTATTATTTTATTGTAATTATTAATTATTTGCATGCAATTAAAAAATATTTTTAATGATGCTAAAGAAGTATAACTTCTCACGCGCGTACATAAGTTACACGCATCCATTTTTTTTTATTTCGGTCGAATCACACTAATGTAATCGGCGCTGCGGGTTAAAGTGAGAGAGGAGGAGTATCTACGAGTACATCAGAAAGTTGTTAAACTAAATGAGCACATGACATTGGTAGGTGAAAAGAGGATTGGAGGGTTAGATGGGATTTGAGGGTGATAAGAGGATTGTTGGGTGATTAAAAGGGATTGGAGGGTGATAGTGGGGATTGATGGGTGATAATAGGGGAAAGGTGGGTGACAGTGGGGATTGGTAGCTGAAAAGGGATTGGAGGGTGAAAAGGGGATTTTGAGGATGAAAAGGGATTCGAGGGTGATAAAGGGATTGGTGGGTGATAATAAGACATTGGTGGGTGGTAGTGGGAATTGATGGGTGATAATAGGGTATTGGTGGATGATAAAAGGGATTAGTAGGTCTAAAGGGGATTGGAGGGTGAAAAGGGGATTGGAGGGTGTAATGGAGATTAGAGGTTGTAACGGGAATTCGAGGGTGAAAAGGTGATTCGAGGGTGAAAAGGTGATTCGAGGATGAAAAGGTGATCCGAGGTTGAAAAGGGGTATTGGAGGGTGAAAGGGAATCGAGGTTGATAAGGGGATTGGTGGGTGATCATAAGAGATTGATGGGTGATAATAGGGGATTGGTAGACACAGATACTCTTTTCTCGCAAATGTGTTGAAAAATGTATTGGTATTTATAAACTCGTGACAATTGTAAACCCTCGTCGTTGTAATAGCCAACTTACCGCACTTGTATCATAAATAACTATTATAACATTATAGCTATTAACGGGTTGTTACCATGTACCTTGTTTTGTATGAGTCTTCGATATTTCGGCACTGTTGCAAGCGCCATGATCACGGAGTAACTGAAGTAATCGCTGGTAGATGTTATTGGCAGACATAACGGTCTACCCTCTGACGTCGTCTTTTACTGCGCTCGACACCCCTACCACTGGTCACATTCTCACTATTCACCCGACACACAATACTCACAGTAACAGATCGCGGAACGACACTTTTTTGATTTTTGCGGTTTTTACACATATGAACTACTGGAATCCAGGCACTTGACAATTTAAACCCATCCTCACGATTGAAATTCTTGTGTTTGGTAATTTCAATCGCTTCCCTGACCAATCTTGGTATGTAGCGGCGTTCTGTCGAGATAATTTGTGGATTATGGTGCTCAATCCAGTGATTAGGACCCAAATCAATCAATTGTTCCGCGATGGCTGATGTTTGCGTATCGGAGACTCATAAAAAACAAGGTACATGGTAACAATCCCGTTAATAGCTACAATGTTAGTGACCATGAAAGGTTAAAACAATATATTTAACATTGTAGTAAAAAGCACGAAAATGAATATATTTATAGGGTTGCTTACCCCATAGCAGTTACTTCCGGATCCGTCTTGTTTACTGTATCTAGAAATAAATATTGTTTTTAATATTTCGACATATCGATTTTCTTATCAAAGTACCTTCAATATAAGTAGGTATATTTGTAAAACCTGATTTAGAATTCCTTGTGTTCAGAGCATCTTCGTCTGTTTGATCTGGAAGTGTGTGGATATCGTTAATTTTATATCAATAAATATTATATATAAAGCTCATTCGCCCGTTGTGTCCGGTTGTCTGTCCGTATGCGCGTCATGGTCTCGGAAACTGCTGAACGGATTTTGATGCTGAATGGAATTTAATATTTTTTTAATTTTTATATGAATAATACACGCCCCGAGAGCAAAAAGTCTACACAGAAGCGAAGCGAGAGCTCATTAGCCTTAGAACTTATATTGTAATAAAATATAAGTTTATGTTAATAACAATATTGAATATATTATCGCTGCACACAGAGACGTTTACTAAATTTCATCATCATCATCAGCTCATTAATGTCCCCACTGCTGGGGCACAGGCCTTCCCTAAGGATGGAATAGGGAGATTGGGCCATGACCCACCACGCGGGCCCAGTGCGGATTGGTGGGTGCTAACGACTGCAGATGCAGCCGGGACTAACGGCTTAACGTGCCTTCTGAAGCACGGAGGAGCTCGAGATAGTAAATATTTGGTCACCCACCCAATGACCGACCAATGCGAAAGTTGCTTAACTTCAGCGATCGCAGCCGAACGCGCTAACCACTTGCGCCATTTAGCTCCTGAATTCAAATTACTAAATTTAAAAATAAAGTAACTTGATAACTTTTTAATTGAATGAGGACCGGCGTTTTTATAAGTGTACCCTTTCTAATGATATATCGTATGTTATCGGTTCCTAGGCAAACCTATCATACATTTTGTTCTTTAAAAATTACGTTATTACACTTGCATTAAATTATAACCATCATAAGAACAGGTTAAAAGCTCCTTTAGACGACCTCCGTGGCCGAGTGGTTTGTACGCAGGGTTTCATGGTGTCGCCGACTCGTGAGGTCCTGCGTTCGAATCCCGGTGGGGGCAGATGTTTGTGTGATGAATACGAGCATTTGTACTCAAGTCATGGATGTTTAATATGTATTTCTATATAAATATACTTATATATGTACAGTATATGTACTCTATCCGTTACCCTAGTATCCCATAACACAAGCCTTACAGTGCTTACTTTGGGGCTAGGCTAATTGGTGTGAGTATTGGAAATATTTATTTATTATCCTTTGAAGAATTTATTATTTAAAAAATGTAGAAGACGATCCCTGAAATAATGTAAAAAGCTTCTACAACTAATTGAATTGAACAGTCAAAAAATAGTCAGACTCACTAGATTCTTCTTTGACTCTCATAGTGTTAAATTTTCTCCCGTTCTCTATAGCTGTAATAAGTGAGATTAAATATTATTAAGTAAAGCTTTAATTGTAATAGTAAGAATATAGTAAAGTTCTTAATAATAAACAACAAAAAGATTGTATACACGTATACTAGGGATCAAATATGCAAAGTAGATATTGACGCTGCCGTTAATTTTAGTAAATTTACCTCACTTTGTATTAAGTATTGCTGGTATTAATTATTTGTACCTAAAATTTAGGGGTATCGACGTTCCCCTAAATTTTGTATTTAGCTATGGCGAAACTACGAAAATGGCGCGCATTTCGGCGGTGAAACTTGGACCAGCATCTTTCGGCTCTTTTTTTTGGTTTATTAAGTGAGCCAAACGTATAAAAGCGCTTCCATGGAGGTTCAATCTAAATTAAAAAAAACTGTAAAGGATACGCACGGTGGCATACACCGTAGCGTGCGGTAAAATTTTACCGAACGTTCTATTGCATGGTGCGTAATTTTAAACTTTAGAACAATTTATACAATACATACCTTTTGTTTTGTCACTCAAAATATCCCTTTGAGTATTGCAACATGCATCACATTTCTCTAAAAATAATAACAATAAATTAAAAATACGGAATAAAAGTTACGGAAACAAATGGTTTTAAGGCATTTGGCTAATTGCAATCATGGATTTATTTGAATTACATAAATTAAAACACTACGGAAGTTTCGATATTATCCATTATTATAAGTTGCGGCACGAAACTCTAGCGATCTTGGGGGGGAACGAGGTGCGCGGGTGGGCGTGCGTTGCGCCTTTTGGCTCTTCAGTCGAATCTCTTATACAGTAAAATAATAAATAAAAAATGATGTAAACTTGTAATACAAAGAGAGATACACACACACACACACACACACACACGCACGCACACAAACACAAACGTTTTATAAATGTTAGTTTTTTTTTAATGTTTGTTGTTACTAGTTATCATGTTCGAGGTGGGGCGCTAATAACTGCGACACAGTCTCTGACTTATGTAGTTATTAACGTTTTACATTGTTCTGTACAAACTATTTAATTGCAAATAAAGATTTTTATTATTATTTTATTATATTATTATAATCTTGCGCAGCTATCCCCTCCTCGTTTTGTTCAGCGCTAGAGTTACGTGCCGCGACCTGGGGTCTACTTTCTATCTCCGAAACGAACTTTCGATAACTAAGTTCAATCGAACTTTCGATAACGAAGTTTCGCCAATTTAAGGATTTACTGAATATGAACGATAAACTGTCAAATTGAAGCTCTCTTTGAGTAGGCCTAGAAAATCTACACCTCAATCTAAATTCCGACGACGAATATTATTATAATTAAAAAAAGTGCGATGTTTCGATCGAAATTTCGTTTTCCGTTGAATTAGAGTAGGCCCCCTGTACTTATATTATATATTATGCTAAAGTAACCTTGTATATTTTGTTTTCAAAAGGTTAATCAATTTCGCTAGAGATTGGCAAAGCTATATATAAAGGTGGTCCTTGCAGGAGGCACCTGAAATACTTTTTATTCCCGACTAGCTGTGGCGGCGACATCGTTCGCGTGGACGTCGGAAAATTAAAACATGTCCTAAGGTCCGCGTGGATTTTTTTTCTAGTAAACTTTTCTTTAGATTTAAAGATCTAGCAGTTAAATGCTTAAAAAATAAATAAAATCATAACTATAATTGCTATTTCTTCTTGCAAATGTTTAATACTTGAAAAAGTATTCATTTGACATTGTGGGTTACCTACAATGCGAAGAGATGGCACTGCCTTGCAGCTTAAGGCTGGGAAAATTTCGACGCGGCTAATAGGGCCGTGGTAGCATAATGGTCAGTGCATTCGCCCGGATAGCGAAGGATGCGGGTTCGAGTCCCGTCCGCTGCCTGGTCCGCGTGGATTTTTTTCTAGTAAACTTTTCTTTAGATTTAAACATCTAGCAGTTAAATGCTTACAAAATAAATAAAATCATGTCCTAAGTAAGTAACGTTAGTTAAAGCTTTTTGCATTCTTTAGGCTAGTAATTATTCTTTGTAAACAATATCAATTAGGAGTCACTGGGGTATCGGTAGGATGAGGTTGAAGGTTAACAAAATGTGTCTCACGACCCAATACCATCATAAAAAACTGTATTGTATGTATTGGGGCTATTCCTGAAAAATCTGTGCCTTATTTGACCGCAACACTAACCTAATCTAACTTCATCTATATTTATTTTTAAGCATTTAACTGCTAGATGTTTAAATCTAAAGAAAATTTTACTAGAAAAATTCCACGCGGCCCACGCAGCAGACGGGACTCGAACCCGCACCCTTCGCTATTCGGGCGAATGTACTGACCATTATGTTACCGCAGCCCTGGTGGCCGTGTCGAATTATCTCTAGCCTTAGGCTAACTTCGTCTGTTTACCCGGAAGCTTTACTAGTGCTTCAGGTTCCCGAGTAACCTCACCCCTCGGGTGCGTCCATTTCCACAAGGTGTCCTTGACCACGCGTGCCCAAGACTGAGAACCCGCGCCCTTTGGATGCCTCCACTCCTCGGGGGCTTAATCTGACCCCGACTCCCAAGAATCCCCTCGCCCAGTTGTAAATAAAAAAAATCCGAGTAACATTTTCTTTACATTTAAACATCGAGCAGTTAGATGCTTAAAAGGTATTTTTTTTTTACTATAATTGCTATTACATATTTCAAATGTTTAATGTAACTTTATTCATTCGACATTGTGAGTTACCTACAATGCGAAGAGATGTCGCTGCCATGCAGGTTAAGAAACGTTAGTGAGAATTCGACACGGCCATCAGAGCCGCGGTAGCATAATGGTCAGTGCATTCGCCCGGATAGCGAAGGGTGTGGGTTCGAGTCCCGTCTGCTGCCCGGTCCGCGTGGAATTTTTACAAGTAATATTTGCTTTAGATTTAAACATCGAGCAGTCACATGCTTAAAAAATATAAATTATAACTTTGTTATTAATGTCAAATTTGTTTGTCTATGGAGACGCGACTCTACCTTAGAGCTCTCTCTATGGCTGCTTGTCAAAAACTTGTGTTTGCAAAATTTTCACCGAATTGGAAAACTACATAATTTATCGGATATTGTATCTTTCATTACCAAGAACTTTATTAATGGAAAACTCGGTGTTGCGAATTATTCTCGTCGTTTGGTCATTTCACTTCCCATACAAGCATAGACTTGCAGCATATCCCTCGTCAGCTTTGCATAAACGCATTACGTTGAACTCAACATTTTGGCCGACGACGAAATCACCCGCGCCAACGCGCCTCCGACTTCTCCCACACAGGCCACAAACACCAACATTACACAGCTAGCATTCTTGCACTTGCCATTGGCCTGGAGCCAATTGTACCCATACCTTATCGACAGCTGAGAACATGGATAAGGGAGCGCTGTCAACGACAACACGATGAATATCGGGCAAAACACACTGACTGCAGGCAAGATAGGGAAGCCGTTCCTAAGGGAAACACCAGCAGCTATCACGTAAGTTAATCAGACTACCTAGCTAGGTAGTCTGATTAACTTACGTGATACAATAACAAGCCCTGAAACAAATCGTCGGTATACCCGCGGGTCACGGCTACTTCAACAAACACCTTTATAATAAATGTATTTCTGACAGCCCTCTGTGCAGAGCCTGCCTGGAGGAGGAGGAGACGAGCACCCATGTTCTGCTGGAGTGCAGAGGCGTTGCAAGACAAAGGACTTCTCTAATGGGAAGCCCGCGGACACTAGTAGAAGCCTGCAGCAACATCCGGGGACTGCGGAGCTTTCTGGAGGATCTGGGTGGGCAGGAGTGATGCCAATCCCCACGCAAAATAGGCCTGGGTGTCGAGTTGCGGAAACAGCCCGCTATACTATTAAGATTAAGACTAGCATACTTGCACACTAGCTTAGCATTATGCAGACACCGCATCCGTTTTTCCCCGCCCGCCACGACAACGGCTAACTAGAGACGAAGTCCGAGTCTCAGAGACGCCCTTTAGATAAGCCGACCCTATCAGGTTTCTAGTGGCCTAGAGGCTCCAGACTGCACCCGTAGGGATATGCCATCCACCTGGAATACCTCTAGAGGCACTCGCCAATTCTCGGCTTGAAGTCCCCTTAGGATCTCGCCGTCTCCAAACCCGATGACGCTGTAAATGATCATCTGCGACCAACAACATACACACCCAATAAAAAAGAACATTTTGAAACAATGCAGAAGAAGTATATCAAGTATATGCATATAGTCCAGTTCCCGAACCGTTAAATATATGAAAACCTCGGATTTCAGTTACAGTGAATTAACTTAAAAATTATTTGATTTCAATGTTGCTAGTTGGGAATGTAAATTAAACGGCCTTGGTTGACTTTATTGTAGATATTTCGTAATTTATTTACAGCTTTAAATAAACAACCTGGTGACAGACAGACAGACAGACGGACATTAGTGGAGTCTTCTTCTTCGGAACCCTAAAAAGAAGAGGAGTTCCATATATTAAAAGCGGCTAGTGAAATTAAAGTAACGAAATTATACACCAAGTAGGTACAAATCATATGACAATAACGCAAGGCACACTCATAAAAAATAGATCACATTTTTTTAATGGGTAAACTTTTTTATATTTGTTATTAACTGAACATTCCATTTAGTTTTTTTTTTTAATTTCATTCACTGTTGCTAAAATCTGAGGTATAAACCCCCAGGCGCTCCACTAATACTCCTTCTGTCTGTATCGTCCACGTCTCTGAGGACACGCATAAGAATATTTGTATTTAGGTATTTATACACATATTTATAGACAATAGTCTGGAACATTATCTGTTTGTTGAAAGTTACATTTTAACGACGATTGTTTAGTTCAAACAAAGAAATGTATTGAATTTTTTTTTATAAACAGGTAGGCAAATGACTCTACCCTACATGCCCCCCCTAGCATGAGCACCGCGATATGTTATAAAACGCGTTTTGAACACGCTCAATTGTCAAATTTTTATGGAGCTTGACAGTTAGACACGATAAAAAACGCGATATAATGTAAATAGTGGTGCTCATGCTACGGGGACTGATGTTAAATGGTGATAAAGTCCAAACGCAATTGGACCGTAAAGAAGAACAAAGGCTGCATCTTTGGGAGGAAATACAATTTTATACGATGTGAAATGGGGAGAGGAAGTTTGTACGAAGAATCATCAGTTTGATGCTTGTGAGAACAGTTATAGAGATCCATGGGGCAGCTGTGTAACGGTGTCACATGTGACATAGCCGAAACCGTTCTTTCATGTTAATTTCCCTCATAATCTACCTTCCTGGTCACCACTAATTTTAACATTTTATTCTATGGTTTTTATTTGAGTTTGTCTTCAATTCCGTCTACGCCAGTAAAAATTTTTTTTTTCTTGTCAGTCCAGCAGAAATCTCATAAGAAAATAATTACACAATTAAACATTAAGTATAATTAGAAATGATTTTTTAAAATCAATTACAAAAACCCGACATGGGTTTTATGTAATGTATTTATACAATATCAAGCTTATTGTTGACGTTTCATTTATTTGAACCCCTTCTACCGATACGGCTGCCGTCGCAACAGTTTTTTTAAATGTAATTTCCGTACCAAATTCGATACTTACCTGATTTGGCTTTTATTTTCTTGACTTTTGGATCGCAACATGCTTCACAAAAATCTGCAACAAGAAAACGTAGGTGTATTTTGTAGTTTCGTCTTGGGACCATATTAATTTGTGGACAAATTTTGGTTTGGCATTTTAAGACAAAATGATATGTTAGGCAATAATGCCTGCATAAATAAATAAATAATGCAGCAGTAGCATCTTGCATTTTAGGCACTGTGGTCATAACAGCTATGCACGTAGCCTAATAATTCATTACCGCAGAACTTAATCAAATTTGGAACGCTAATTTTAGCGCCAAAGCCAACCTAAGCTTCGTCGTACAGATGACAGATAGACAGGCAGCATCTTAGTTTATAAGGTTCTGGTGTCATTCATTAAATACCGACCCTCTCAGGTTCGAGTGGTCTAGAGACTCCAGACGGGGAGGAGTCTCTTCCCGTGGGAAGATGCCATCCGCCTGGAATACCTCTAGAGGGCACTCGCCAATTCTCGGCTTGAGGTCCCCTTAGGATCTCGACGTCCCCAAACCCGGTGATACTGTAAAGGTCATCTGCGACCAACAGCATACACTCAAAAAATAAAAAATGGATACCGAAACACCGTAAACCATTAACTTACCAAGCGGCTTCTTAGTAATTGTACTTGCATTAGCTTTGTTCCCTGAAACAATTTTAATGCTTATCATTATTTAAAAAGGGATGTTAAATGATCCCTATTATGAATATAGATAGAAAGTGTAAATATTAAGGGAGACATCTTCTCTTCATTTTTTGAGACACAGTGAGTGAGATGAGTCGCTCGATGGCGCAAGTGGATAGCGCATTCGGCTGCGATCTTCCAAGTTAAGCAACTTTCGCAGTGGTCGGCCATTGGATGGGTAAACAAACATTTACTATCTCGAGCTCCTCCGTGCTTCGGAAGGCACGTTAAGCCGTTGGTCTCGGCTGCATCTGCAGTCATGGCCAAAACTCACTCTTCCATCCATAGGGAAGGCCTGTGCCCTAGCAGTGGGGACATTAATAGGCTAATGATGATGATGATGATGATGAGTGAGATGAGGTTTCTGCCGAGCGCCTGCCTATTTTTAATATTATAGAGGAGCTGTAATACGAGATGACCACCTGATGGTTACCATCAGTAAGTGATCACCGTCACCCATAGACCTTAATACCAGGAGTATCACAAATGCGATGCCGGCCTTTAAGATGAAGTACGCTCTGTTTGTGAAGGTTTTCAAGTCGCATTGGTCCGGAAACACTGCTTGTGACAATGTATTCCACAGTTTTGCCGTACGTGGTAAAAAAAATCGACAAAATGGCAAGGTCGTGGATAGCCGCGCATCAAGATAGTGGGGAAGAAAAACACTCCCCGTGAAAAATGGGATAGAATATGCAGAGTGAAGCTCCTCAGAACATTCCCCGTGCTAAATGGGATAGAAGATGCAGAGTGAAGCTCCTCAGAACACTCCCCGTAATAAAAGGGATAGAAGATGCAGAGTGAAGCTCCTCAGAACACTCCCCGTGATAAAAATGGGATAGAAGATGCAGAGTGAAGCTCCTCAGAACACTCCCCGTGATAAATGGGATAGAAGATGCAGAGTGAACCTACATATCTACGCAAAACCAAAGGATCATGCCTATTAAATGGGATAGAAGAATCAGAGTGAACCTACATCTCTACGCAAAACCAAAGCCTATCGGAAAGATCCTGGTCGTCGACAATTCGAGTTGCTCGGCGATAAAGCCGACCCAGAAGGCCTGCTTGAATTTTACCCCCTTATTCATAAACGAGAAGTAAGCTTGGACTAGTTACGCTGTGGTTTGTTCATATCACTCTAGTGCCAATTGTCATTCAATGAACAGAAAAAACATAGAGTAAGTAATTCAAGCTTAGTCTTCATTAATTAATAAGGGGGCATGTAATGGGGTTAGAGTTTTACGCTGGGTAGGTTTCCTGCTTACTATCACACAAGCCTTAAGTTTATTAGCAATTATATTTGCAATCAAAATATTCAACTCACCAGTAGCTTTAGAATGCATATCGGCCTTAGAGCTGATTTTTTGAATGGCGACTGAAAAAAAAAATATCTTTTTAGTGTACCTAACAATTATTTTAAATCAATTTGAACAGAAAATATTTTTTTTCAAAGACGTGAGGCGGTGCCGGATAAGTAATCTACACCTCGCACCAAACTGCGGCCATATAAAACTATTTTGGAGACACGCTGGAATCGAATCCTGTCTATCGTCAATCATAGACCGTGGAGTACACGGATTTCACTGTTTTGTTCGTTCCCGTTGGCAAATTTCACTTTTTGAAGTGAAACTTCATTTCTTAAATAATTTAACATTAAGCGGTGTGTAACTGACGGCCGATGGAGCCGTAATTTCTTGAGTGGAGACCGCGACTCGGTAAACGTGGTGTGGAACGCCCTGAGACAAGATGGGATGATGACATTCGTAGGCTGGCTGGAGTGGGTTGGATGAGAGTGGCAGAAAATCGGGAGCAGTGGCGTGCATTAGGGGAAACCTATGTCCAGCAGTGGACGAGCATGGGTCGATGATGATGATGATGAAGCGGTGCATAAGGCAAATCTCAGGGAAGTTAGCCCCCCATTTCACACTATTGTTTTTTTATTTGTTAATGGGCTTTGTAAATTGAAAGCTGTTGATCCCGTATATAGCCCTAGAACAGAGACAGGAGGTTTTTTTATATCGAAAAATGATTTACAAAACAGTAGGTAATATAAAAGATAAATGTTAATTAGTATGTGAAAATGCCTTTTATAAACCACATAGTGATGGAACTGATGCACCCACGTCATATAACTACCCATTATATAATAAACGCAAAGTGTTCTTACCACTTGTTTTGGAGCGTTTCTCAACTCTTATATCGCCTTCATTAACATCCGCTAAAAACAAAAAAAAACGTTATTTTCTCGTTTTGCTTTGAACGACAGTAACGGCGCATTATTTGATTCACAGTGATGTAAATGTGACTATAGTTAAAATACTATAGAAAAAAAATATCATTTGGAAATCGAGTCGAGAATTTTGAATGTTCTTATAACCTGTGTACTACCCCCAAAAAGCTTAGCAATGAGCTGGTTTTTTTTTCTCGGACAAGAATTTTCCACTTTTTTTCCAAGTAAAAATTAATTTTAGATAATAAAATTCAGTAAGCTTATGAATAATTAAAATTTTCTGAATAACATAGTCGTCTGACTATGTGTATGATAATGATTACTTATTTTTCTCTGTTCAGAAGATACTTTTATCACACTATTTGCTCAATACAATACGAGTATGATGACGGGGTACAGTAAACGAAATTCAATTTAGTCCGTCAGTTAGATGATCAAAAAATAATGTACACGTATTTTTTCTTTGGGCAATCAACCAAAAAATGACAAAGTTTGTTAGTAGGGGCTCGTGACGTCACTTTTAAGTGTAAATTGTATCAAAACGTGACGTTTCAAATCAATATATCTCTGCAATGTTTATATAATGTGAAAAAAGAAAAAATACTTTTTGATAATCTACCTGATAAACTTAGAAAAAAAAATTGTTATCATCCCTATTAAAATTTTATTTTTATCTGCCTTTCCATTTAGTCACATTATGCTGTACATTTGCTATTTATTATTGCTACGTATCAATCATTTATTATTATCAATCATTTATTATACAGTACCTACTCTTACACAGTTAATTGTTTCTAGATATATTACTCGGATTGTTAGGCACTTACCATCCACGTCCGAACTGGAATTTAACTTTTCATAACTGCAGCAACACACAGCACCTATCGAAAAAAATAAAAATATAAGCAAGCACATGGTTATTACTTTTGGAGTTTACTCCTTAAGAATCGATTTGCATATATAAGGGGCCCGGTATGAGAAAAATGTGAGGAGTGAAATCTATCAATGAATGACCTCGTTACGTTTTTACTGTCTACACTGTAGCAGCCGTAGTGCTACACCGTAGCACAGTATCATAGCGTACCTTTATTTATGCACATGTAAAAAGTTTAATGTAAAGAATTTCGTCGATTAGTTATAATAAATGTATATGAAATGAATAAATATATATCTATATATGTATGTTATTTTCATTAATTTGTTAATTCACCCTTTCATACAGTATCAATCTTTTTTAAGTTAAATAAACTCTTTTTGCGTCTGGTTAGACTATCGAACTTAAGAAGTATACTCCAGTCGTGCGTCGGAGCTGACACACACAATTTTTTTATCTCGCAGTCATTTCGAAAATACAGACATGTCTTGTTAAGTCAACTACATCTACACAATGTTTATATACTGTTTTTAGAATACGCATTTTCCGCAGTTAGTCGGCCATCAAAATTAAACTGTAAACTTTATTTTCTTTAAGCATTGCAGTTTGATTTATATTAAGGTGTGATTTATAATCGTTCAATCGATCAACCTACATATTGCTTAGTATAAAATTACCTGTTTCTTGTTTTTCTTCTTCTTCTTTTTTATGATTCGATTGAATCGATATATCTGCTAGGTCTGAAATGATTGAAGTTATTAATAATAATAAATATTTTTTTTATTTCTTCTTACAACAAATTAAGGCACATACAATACAGGTTAAGCAACACTTAAATAATATTATTAGGTGTTGTAAGAAGCAGACGTAAACCTGTACTACGGATCACCAGGTCCTTACCCATGGTATTCCTTATTCATGGTAACTACAAGAAATTTAAAGTGTAAGAGGGAAAAAAATCTAAATCGTTTATACAGGGTTAATTTTAAAACACCAACAACCTCTGAGGGGGATGATTCTACCTATGAACAGGAACTTTTACTATGGGACCAAAGCTGAAATCGCGAAAAAAAAATCAGCTGTTTCATACATTTCGGTCGTTTAGCTGATGGACTGTTGTATGAAATAGCAGATTTTTTTTCGCGATTTCAGATTTGGTCTCATAATAAAAGTTCCTGTTGATGGGTAGAATCACCCCCTAAGTGGTTGTTGGTGCTTTAAAATTGACCCTGTAAAAGGTGAAGTTATAAGTAATGGTTAAAAATGTGGCCTCTTATCATTATCATCATCAACATTAGTTCGATAATATCCAACAAGAGAACTGAGCCACAGGCCTTCCCTATAGATGGATAGTCCCGAGGCCCAGGACAAGAGTTGAGTGGTTATCGAACCGAGGCGAGGCGATTACGTGACGATTCCGATTAGTGTGCGTTGCAATAGGGAGTATCATACAACCAGGGTTACCATTTAAGAATTTCAAAAGTCCTGACATTTCGAGAAAAGTCCGGACTTTTTAGTCATATAATGGTACCATTACTCACTTAGTTACAATGGTGTGGTATTTAAATCAATATGTACTTTTATTATTCATATTCAATGTAATTTAAAAAATCCGGACAGTTTAAAGGCCCGGACAACAGTCCGGAAGTCCGGACATGTCCGGACTAATCCGGACGGACGGTAACCCTACATACAACGAATATTGAAAGGCTCGAGTTGAAACGGAGACGATCCCTTTCCGAGTGGATATGTCTGCTACGATCTTTAACGTGCCTTCCGAAGCACGGAGGAGCTATTAATTATTTACATCATGCATCTAATGACCGGCCAATGCGAAAGTTTCTTAACTTCCATGATCGCAGACCGAAAGCTTTAACAATTACGTTGTAAGTTCCTCAAATTTTAATTTCAGTTCTTTATCTGCAAAATAAATTTGAAAACCTCACAATATAAATGTCTTCGTTCCCATATTTATTGCTATAATTAAACGGTTACATTCAACAAAAACACATACACAAAACTTTGTTTCTGAAACATGTTTCTCTACACACGACGACTACTACTCACGTGGCTGTCGTTATACAACATACTTACAACTACAGGGCTTCGTTCTAAAACTACGATCCAGGTGCAACAAATGTCTTTGACATGTGTAGTGAAACAAAGACGATTTTGTTGAATGTTGATATGTTTTTGTTGATTGTGTAGGGCAAAATACGTCCTGCAGACCCCCGGCTTAAGATTGACATTAAAATTCGCTCTCACTTCTTACCGTTTCCTGTAATCTGTTGTGGGTTGCAACATTTATCACAGTTTTCTGGAATGAATAAGTTTTGATAGATTAAGGCACTTGTCCCACCGCCGACGATGAACGAAAAGCGAGTACAGCGAGAAACTAGAAACGAGTTGGCGAGTAGCGCGAAGCCAGCGTGTAGTTCCGAAAGCTATCTGACATTAGAGACTTATGGAAGGAATTAACCGTATTATTTTTATTTAATTTTATTGTATTATTAATGAAACTCTCTAAATTGGTAAGAAATTAATAAAATAGTAATATTGTAAAATTGTTGTTTTAATTGTTGTTGGCCCTTTAGTTATAAGTTCAAGGAATCATGCAATGAATAAAAAACTCTTTTTAAATGCTTCGTGTAAATTATCTCCTCATTTTCGCAGTACTGACAAATGACTACTATCCTTTATGTACTGGTCGAAGAAATGAAAAAAAAACTAAAATACATGTGTTTTTATTTTTTTTCATTTCTTCAACACAACAGTTAGTAGTCATAATGTGACTACTGTTTGATTAGTATGACATACTAGTCGAATAGTTTATAGAATACTTACTTTTTTTATTAGTTTTTTGTCGTCTGGTCCAACAATCTGGAGAGAGGAAAGGTTTAATAGGAAAAGAATGAAGGCAAAAAAAGCTGACAAAATCACGCGAGCAAGCACAGCTTGAATCATCATATAAGATTTTTTGAAGTTATACTTCTTTAGCCGCGTTATGAAAAAAATATGAGAGTGAAATTTTAAGATGCGCGCGCATCACTGTAACACAAAAGTAACATAATGAAGTTAGACGCGGGCGCGTTATGAAAAAATCATGTGAGTGAAATTTCGAGATGCGCGCGCATCACTGTAACACAATAGTAACACCATGAAGTTGGCCGCGGGCGCGTTATGAATGTTAGTGTCTAATAATAATAATAAATAATAAATAAATAAATAAATATTTCCGACACTCACACCAATTAGCCTAGCCCCAAAGTAAGCACTATAAGGCTTGTGTTATGGGATGCTAGGGTAACGGATAGAATACATATACTGTACATATATAACTATATTTATATAAATACATATTAAACATCCATGACTGGAGTACAAATGCTCGTATTCATCACACAAACATCTGCCCCCACCGGGATTCGAACCCGCGACCTCTCGAGTCGGCGACAGCCATGAAACCCGGCGTACAAACCACTCGGCCACGGAGGTCGTCAAGTGACTTAACCACTTAGTGGTTAATAATCCACCATTATTAGACATCTGTTCGAAAGGTATTTTGAACGATCCACGGAGCTCCATAAGATGATCGCGTTGTCAAAAACAATGTTGGCACGCTCGTCGCCTCTGATCACTGTTTTCATATTTATAATATTTATCCACATGTTTCTAGTTTCTATATACACACAACGTGTTTTAGTTACTTACAAGTGCTAATTACATATGGACTAATAACTTAAATTAACTTGATTATTTATTAAATTTTTCAAATTAAAACTGAACTTTATTGACTGCGTTGACTATCCTTTTCCAATCCTTTTATTATCTTATTGTAATTAATTATCTGCATGCAATTAAAAACTATTTTTTAAAAAGAAGTATAACTTCTCACGCGCGTACTTAAGTACACGCACCCATATTTTTATTTTACATTTTGTTCCTTCATGCTGGTTTGAAATCACAATTTACATTCATCGTGTTTAGTTCAATGATGCAAGAGATATTAACAAAAAAGTTTTCTGTTAATTTTCCTTTATTAGTTTCTATTTAATTATAATTAATTATCCTTTAAAAGAAGCGTGAAGAAGCAACATGCAGGCCGGCAAGGTGAGGATGGCTGGTGTGATAGGTAGAACTGCTGTACCAGCTATCTTCATGTCTGGACTTCACCGTCACTTAACATCAGGTGGGGTGGAGTCATTTGTTGGACCTATCTATATAAAAAACTACATAATGGTGTAGACACTGGCATTATTCTCTAAATCTAAAAAAAATACTTCAGTTTATCCTTGTCATACTCTCTGCAGAATGAAAAGGAGAGATTTATGTTGAATTTAAGAATTATGCCAGAATGGACACCAGTATTTTTGATGTTTAAACTTATGCGTTAACAATCGTGCCTTCTATTTTAAAAATTGATTTGCTTTCCGTATTTAGATTAAAATCTGGTTATTATTTTTACAATGATAACACAATCATGAAAAGTACTAACTCGATTTCTTAATGGAGTTGCGTAAATTTTTTAGGAATGTCAAGGAACTTTTCACCCTGAAAACAAATGAAAAATTTGTGCTATTATTTAATCAATAATAAATAAATATTTCCAACACTCACACCATTAGCCTAGCCCCAAAGTAAGCACTGTAGGCTTGTGTTATGGGATACTAGGGTTACGGATAGAATACATATACTAATACATATATAAGTATGAGGAGCTCGATGGCGCAGGTGGCTAGCGCGTTCGGCTGCGATCGTTGAAGTTAAGCAACTTTCGCAGTGGTCGGTCATTGGATGGGTGACCAAAAATTTACTATCTCGAGCTCCTCCGTGCTTCGGAAGGCACGTTAAGCCGCTGGTCCCGGCTGCATTTGCAGTCGTTAGCACCCACCAATCCGCACTGGGCCCGCGTGGTGGGTCATGGCCCAATCTCCCTATTCCATCCATATGGAAGGCCTGTGCCCCAGCATTGGGGACATTAATAGGCTGATGATGATGATGATATAAGTATATTTATATAGAAATACATATTAAACATATATGACTGGAGTACAAATGCTCGTATTCATCACACAAACATCTGCCCCCACCAGGATTCGAACCCGGGACCTCACGAGTAGGCGACACCTTGAAACCCAGCAGCGTACAAACCACTCGACCACGGAGGTCGACGACGGAGGTTTTGTGGTTAAATTCATCGGATCCCAAACTCCGTTGAGTTTTATTTATATTTATCTGTCTCTTGAGGAGCTTGATGGCGCAAGTGGTTAACGCGTTCGGCTACGATCGTTGAAGTTAAGCAACTTTCGCAGTGGTCGGTCATTGGATGGGTGACCAAAAATTTACTATCTCGAGCTCCTCCGTGCTTCGGGAGGCACGTTAAGCCGTTGGTCCCGGTTGCATCTGCAGTCGTTAGCACCCACTAATCCGCACTGGGCCCGCTTGGTGGGTCATGGTCCAATCTCCCTATTTCATCCATAGGGAAGGCCTGTGCCCCAGCAGTGGGTACATTAATAGGCTGATGATGATGATGATACTTCATTTAAGTTTGGGTAAAGTTTATGCAGTCTTTGCGTAAAGCATTTATGTAAGCATTAAATTTAATGACGTCTCAGTATCGCAGATAGAAGCGCCACACTCACAACCAAGCATGGAATATTATCTCTCATCTATTAGACAAGTCCGTCCGTCCGGTTGTGGTACTGTTTCAGCGGCCAAACCGTAAGAGATAGATAAAGAGAATATTTAAGTTATAAGTTAGGAATAGTCTGATAAGACTACAAACCGGATTTGAGTAACGTAGCACTTCCGGTTTTCGAGAAATCACGAATTTCAAACGAAACCACACAAAAATCTCCGAAGTTCTCAATTAATTAAATACATTTTTTTTTAATCAGGTTTTGGTGAACATTTGGTGCACTGGTTTGCTAGTAGTTTTATAATTTGAAAACAAATTTGCTTACCCGTTCTTAAGGCGGTCGGATAAGTCGCTGAAAAATAAAACCAATAGAAATGAGTTTGAATAATTTGCAAAGTTGTAGATTTGTAATGAAAACTTTTAACATAATATATTATACACGTAATATCTTTAATATAAAACAAAGTCTGCCTCCCTCGCCGTGTCGGTCTGTTTGTATGTTCGCAAAAAATTCAAAATCTATTGAAGGAATTTTCATGAAATTTTCACCATCAGTTAGATAATAATATAATCGGGGTTTCTTGCCCACGGAACACAAAAAGAACGCTATCATATTCAGGGTCGTATTACAAAATCTGGCGCCCCAGGGTACTGAAGCTTTGACTTCTCCCACCGGAATTAGTAAATCAAACAAAATACAGCTCTGGGGGCAATCACCTAACGGGATAAATGTTGTTATCACCGACGCAAAAGCAAAATAAAGAGAGCGAGGCATTTTTTTAATAGGTAGGTCCGACAAATGACTTCACCCCCACCTGATGTTAAGTGACGGTGAAGTCCAGACGTGAAATTAGCTGGTACAGCAGTTCTACCTGCCGCACCAGCCATCCTCACCTTGCCAGCCTGCATGTTGCTTCTTCACGCCTTTTTTAAAGGATCCCAGATCCATTTGAAAACAGCGACAGCCATAGCTGTTAGGCGATTAGCCCCCAGTAACGAAGGCCTTTATATGGCTTCTAGTATGAACTATTTAGTATTCACCTGCCAAAATTTTTCAATGAAAACTTGATATTAGCCGACGGTTTTTTAAGAAGACAGCTTTTTGTACAAGATCCATCGGAAAAAACTATAAAAAAACATGCTATGTTAGATAAAAATAAATCAATCGATCAAAATTTCAGTTCAAGTTGTTTATACAAAAAATCCCTAATATTGTTTGATACGTTGGTAAAAAATGATTTAAAAAAAAATCTAATTTCGTGTTTACCTGTCGTTTTACAAAAACAAAATGAACTAGATATTGTTTGGGTTTAATTTGCGTCAATATACCTATAAATATGTCCATTTGCCCTGATATCCCCTCGCATGGGTTTCGCTTAAGCTAGGCATCTCTTTGGTAGGATTTGCTTCTTCGTAAGTTGGTGCAAACTTAGGTTCGTATGTTAATAAGACATTATTTACTACATGGAAAACTTAGAAAACGTTTTTTTAGCATTCGTTAGCATTTGTACGGAAATATGTAGCCTTATAATGTCAAAATTGAATAGAGTAATTCTTAGTAAAATGGAACCATGGGTAATTAAAATTACTCTAATATTTTAGGTGGCCACGAGGCCACGGATAACTTATGAATTACGGCATGCTTGCTTACTTATATACGGGTCACATGTTTCTTCAGAACCACATTCTGAAGGGCACTCCTCCGATTCCTGCAATCAAACACATATCTTGGAAAGCCATCCTTTAATTAATCGAATGAGCATATAACAATAATAGCCACTTACTTCGTTTTCGACTTCAACAGCATCCTCCCAACTGAAATTACATTTAAAAATATAGCTGTGCCCTGCGGTGTTACCCACGGTTTATTAGGGATATTTTCCCGCAATAAAACTTAGCCTATGTGTTAATCCAGGGTGTAAGCTAACTCCATACCAAATTTTATTAAAATCGTTCCAGCCGTTTAGAGGTGAAGAAGTAAAAAACATACCTACACAGTCACAAACTTTCGCCTTTATAATACTAGTGTGATGAACGAAATTGAGGGGCAATACTATTTTTCTACATAAATTGTAAATGCAACTTGAAAAACTAAATATTAGATCTTGAAACATGGACAGTAAGACAGAGGGTGTATTCCGAATCAAACACCAGTACGCTGACCAGTGGTAATGACGTCATGATTTCGACGCCATATTGACAACACTACTACTACACCAGTGCAATATGGCGTCGAAATCATGACGTCATTACCACTGGCCAGCGTACTGGTTTATATTTCGGAATACACCCAGAGAGTCTTTCACAAGTGCCAGTCTAGACAAAACTGGATAGGCACAAAATTTTCATGTTATTTTACTAGTTGCTTGTAACAAACACCGAACAGCCATAATCTGTACCAAACCATGTTTACACAGCGCTTATTTTATTATTATGGTGATATGTAAATTCAACAATACAGGGAGAAAAAAGCAGCCCTTGCTGAGTTTCTTGCCGGTTCTTCTCAGTACAAGGTCTCCCGCCGTAGTATTGGGAACCGTTGGCGTAGCTTCTTGACCTTCACAAGTGCTTGTAACAGCCTAGAGTGAATAAATGACTTTTCATTTCATTTCAATTTGTCAACATATATTATTTTTATTGCCTATATATATTATATATATATAGGTAATATGCCATTTTAATTATCTTTCACTAACCATCCACCTTTGCACATTGCTCCAATATTCGTGACTGATTCGTAGAATTCTTTATATTTGTTAAAAGGTGTACATTTAGCTGTAGTATCTTCATCTAAAAAAAATGTTTTAATATAAACGACTGCGGTTCCCGTACAAAAGGCCTTAGATCACCCTTCTATCACCCTTCTAATCTTTCTTTGTTCTGTGCTGTATACAGACGAATGTTAGTCTATTACTCAATATAAAAAAAAATGATGCACTAACGCTGTCCTTTTTCAAATACTTGACGCACTGCTTTCAAGATTTTTTCCATTGAGGTGTTAGATGAAGTTACAGTTATTAGATCACAACCATACTTCTTGCAGACATCCTTCACTGTGAAATGTGTTTCAGTGACTGTAACACCTGCAATGAAAAGGAACACGGTTTGATTTCTATTTGTAGCGCTATCGAAAAAAATACAAATTCCTCCTGATGGCTATGATAGTATAAAGGGCTTACAAAACTATGCTTTACATCACTGGATGACTGAGGAGCTCGACGGCGCAGGTGGCTAGCGCGTTTGGCTGCGATAGTTGAAGTTAAGCAACTTTTGCAATGGTCGGTCATTGGATGGGTGACCAAAAATCTTCTGTCTCGAGTTCCTCCGTGCTACGGAAGGCATGTTAAGCCGTTGGCTGCATCTGCAGTCGTAAGCACCTTGCTGTTGTACTGGGCCCACTTGGTGGGTCATGACCCCGTCTCCCTATTCCATCCATAGGGAAGGCCTGTGCCCCAGCAGAGGGGACATTAATAGGCAGATGATAATGATGATGACATGAATGGAGACTATTTGTAACATCAAATAATGACGCTCAAACTAAGTGATAAGTAGAAACGCCGTAAGCTTAACAAACCGAAAGTATTTGTGAACACACCCTGATTCTGCAATATATATTTAGTATCTCCTTTTAATAAATTATTATCACAATGCAAAGGGTGACTTTTTCTTCCGTTCACCTTAAACAGTTTACATATTTATTTAAATAAAATAACCCATGTTATTAAGTTATTTAAGGTATCTACGCAGAAGAACTTTTTACCTTGTTTTTGATAGAAATACTTTTATTATCCGGTAAAGCCTCGTTAATATAATTACATGCTACATCTAATTCTGAGTTAAAATTAGTATGAGTGTTCGTTCTTTTTTTCCATTGTCTCTTTATCCATTCTTGATCAGATATAAAAGCTGATATTCTATATTTCCTGGTTTCTTCATTTCCTACTCCGTCGCTCCTCAATCCTACGTCATCCGATGTACAACAAGTCTTCTGGTTAGATTCTTTCTTTTTTCTTCGTTTGTAATTCTTACTTTCTTTAGATACAAAAGTATCACTTTTTGTATTACTAATTGTGACTTGAATTTCGGAACTTCCATTTGCTACAATATTTTTCCAATAATTAGTGACTAGCGATCGGAGTTTTTGCAATCCATTGCAGGATCCCGAGTAAACTTGAGTATATTTTCTAAAATATTTATCTTTTTTGTAAACTTTCGAGTCATTACTTTTCTCACTATAGTACGAGTTAAAAGCAGATTTTTGACCGTGGTTAGAATAGGAAGAGAATGTTACAACATCATTTGAAAGAACAATAGGTTTCAAAAATTTTGATTGATATGTCCGCCTTAAGCATTTCATTCCTCTTGAAACTTTAGATTTCTTTCTTTTTCTTTTCATTTTACATTTGATATTGGTTTTAAAGTATTGTGCCATATCTGTTAGTAATTTGGTATTTTTAATAATCTTTTGGATTTTTATTGAATTTGGAGCTAATATAATTCTGTAAAAGCTGCATTGTGAGACACTTTTAGTTCCGTCTGTTGGCATTACTCTACATTTCGAATCTTTCAATGTAGTTACGTCTTTTGGAGATTTTCTTGCTGAGAATTTCTTTTTATTTTTAAAGTTTTTAACATTGCACTTCAGTTTATTGGTTTTATAACATCGATACTTAATGGCTTTATGATTTAGATATACTTGATCGTAATAAGCTTTTACCTCAGTCAATATGAAATCGTTATAAGCTATACATAATTTATCAAATATAATACATATATCAAAATTGAATGTCTCGTAATCTACGTCATTAAATTGACATAGTAATTGTTCTTTTTTATCATAATGATATACACAAGCATCTGTAGATATATACCTTCTTCTAAGTCTTATTGACTTTTTAATGTCTTTCCTTGGAGACTCTAGTGCACATTTATCCGTGTAGTTATTAGAAAAGTCTATTTTATCATTTCTTTTTGAAATAAGAGGAATAAGTGCCTGTTGCTCTGATTTGTTTCGTGAAAATATACTACTCTTATATCTTTCACAAAGTTTGGTAGACGATCTACTGATTTTGCTAATATTGAGCTTCTAGAACAAAAATACACAATAGTAGTCACTGTATATGAAATTTCAAAAAACATGAATAACTTGTTTGTAAAAGTACTTACGCATATAGCGCTTATTTTACTAAAACCTGAATCATCATCACTTTCATCACTGTCTTCGGAGGAACCTCTAAAACAATAAAATATCAATATAAAGTTGAATAAAAATGCTTAAAGTTCTCAGGATTGTGCTCACTTACTTTTCTATGCTGACATCACTAAGATCTCCATAATCTTCTGGTGCTAAGCAAATAGTGCAAAGTTCACCGATGTCTGCAAAACAACTGTCGCAGAAGGCACCAGGACAATTCGCGCTTTTACACCTGAATCGGATAAACCTATTAAAATAATTTTCCCAAGTTTAAGTCCCAAGTATACGTATAGATCCTTTATTTCTTCCATAGTCTTACATCTTAAGGAAGCCATACATACATTGCTACAATATTTAGAAAAGCTATATAAGGTAAGGTATAAACCTTATAAGTTGCGTATCTGGTCTACTTTCGTCATACACAGTTCCGCACAGTAAGCAATGAGGCCTTTCGTCATTAATTCCCAATAATGATCGGAGCCAACAAAATCTGCAATGAGGAAAACAACAACTAAGTACTCGTTAGTAAATAATGTATGAAAAACAAGCTCAATCTATACTTTTATATAAAGAGAGAAAAGAATACACTGACAGACTGACTGACTCATCAACGCACAGCCGAAACGGCTGGACCTAGAATGATGAAATTTGGACAGTAGGTAGGTTCCTGTTATTGCCTAGACAAGTAATAAGATGGGATTTTGGAAATTCAGCCTCTTAAGCGTAAAATTAGCAAAAAAAGTTTTTCTTTTTTAAAATCTTATCCCTTGGACTGCAAATTTTACATATTTACATTATTTAATAGATTTACACTAAGCCTTTTTATAAAATTTTACAAGTACCCTCAAAAAATACAAAATTTCGTGTCAAAGTTTGTATGGGAGATCATCCAAAAGTGCATAGGATTGATTTAAATTTTGCGCAGCTACTCTGTATAAAATAAAATTCTATCTGTTTTTATTTTTCAAAAATACCCTCATAAAACAAAGATATAGCATGTTGAAGTTTTAAATAGTGCGTCAACGCACGCCTACTCTTTTAATCGTAGAGATTTATATAATAAATAGGTTGTTTACATGACGTAGGAAACGTAAACGAGAAAGGATTTTTGAATATTCGACTGTGAATTGTACTTTCTCAAATCGGTGATATGTTTTTTTTTCATCACATATTATATTTCCAAAGATATTCAAATTTAGAAACACGGATGGAAACATTGTAATGCTCGATACCTATAACAATAATAAAAAAAATTGGCTTCTAGACCTTTTCATTTCAGAACGAATACAATATAAAAAAAGACCCAGAGGCCTGGCCCACTAGCATAACCACCGATAAAGCGATATATCAGCATTAACTGTGAAACTACTGTCAAACTCCACAGTAGTCTGACAGTTAATGCCGATATATCGTTTTATCATATCCCGTTTCGGTGGTCATGAGGGTCTGGCCAGACACAATAGAAATCGAAAATCGAATGCCGTAGAATGGAAACCGAGGTTACCTAAGCGATGCATGTGGATTTTGGTTTAAATTTTCATTAAATTTTCATATTTTTATGCAATATTTTGGTTATTGAAGTCCTTCAAATTTGTTTTTGTCGCTTTTGTAAAATAGTTTTTCTTTTCGTTGTATTGTGAAAAAAAGCTCTTCCATTGTTTCCTTTTGTTTAATAATGGTTAATTTTTCTTTGTATTATAGATAGTATAGCTAGCTAGTCTTTCAAATAATTTGAAACTTAAAATGGTTATCATTACTAACGGTATGTGATGTTGTAACCATTGTGCAAATGTGAGCTCTTCACATCTATATTTATAAGTCCGGTGAAGTTTTCTTCTAGCCAATTTCATGAATCCAGCTATGAACAAAGGAGGCAAAAATGAGCAAAAACTTATCAAGTTATAAGTGAACTAGCAAACCAGTGAACCAAATGTTCACCAAAACCTGATTTCTCAAAAACCGGAAGTGCTACGTTACTCAAATCCTGTTTGTAGTCTTATCAGACTATTCTTAACTTATAACTTAAATATTCTCTTTATCTATCTCTTACGGTTTGGCCGCTGAAACAGCACCACGGACAGACGGACTCGTCTAATAGATAAGAGATTCACGTGTAAAAATCGTGGAAGTGAAAATCGTCAATCATTTGTGCGTATTTTATGACAACTATGAAACACTATTGCGAAGAGCTCGATAGCGCAAGTGGTTAGCGGCTTCGGCTGCGATCTTGAAGAGTTTTAAGCAACTTTCGCAGTGGTCGGTCATTGGATGGGTGATCAAAAGTTGAGCCGTTGGTCCCGGCTGCATCTGTAGTCTTTAGCACCCACCAATCGTGGTCGCACCAGGTCGTGGCCTAATCGCCCTATTTCATCCATAGAGAAGGCCTATGCCTCAGCAGTGGAGACATTAATATTCGATGATAATGAATAAATTTTGCAGCTTTTGTCTTAGTTATTGGGTTAGTAAAACAACCAGTCAATGTCATTTTAACATATTTATCTATCTCAATCTATAATAATAAATAGTGGCAGAAATTCTCAATCACATCTAAGCACAGCTTGTGTTATGGCAACCAAATAAAATATAGACGCAGAGCTTGTGTTATGGCAACCAAATAAAATATTGACTGGTAACCGTGATTGTTAGGCAATAAATATTCGTGTTCGTCACACAAACAAATTCGTCAAACCCAGAGTCTATGAGGCAGAAGGCAGGAGCGCTGTTATTGCACAAACATATTGGATCCTTTAAAAGAGGCGTGAAGAAGCAACATGCAGGCTGGCAAGGTGAGGATGGCTGGTGTGGCAGGCAGAACTGCTGTACCAGCTATCATCACATCTGGACTTCTGGATGATTTAGATACCGATATAGCATATGGCTGTATTTGTTTTGTTATGTAAGGATAAGTGGTGTTACCTCGAGCCCTAATAATGTGATTGTACAGCCACACAGCGCGAGTCTTGGCTCTGTCGGGTTGGTAATGCCCCATCACAACATGGCGTAGTCGAAGGCCGTATGGCTCGAACATTGAGAAAAACCACAAAAGTAGTATTAGTACGCCTACGGAACGATGAAACTTTTCAATAATAATAAAAAAAAACGAGTGTGCTTATGACCACACGACTAAAGTGAAACTTCTTTAGTCCACAGCTTTAGCGGACAGATATATACAACATACAGATACATACACACGTATATACATATTATATATATGTATATATACAGGGTGTAAAAAAACCTATAACGAAGTCGAAAGCTACGAATTTTCCACATCATGACGATAATTTTTTTTTCTGGACCATACCTGGGAAATTTATGGTTATGGAGATATTGAAGGTCAAAGTCAAAATATTTTTTTCAAGATTTATACATTAATATTTTCAAAACGTTATTTAGAAACTTTTTTATCGACGCACTTACACACACGCATACTCATACACACAAGCACATTCTTTGCGTAGCGCCACAGTAAAGCGCGAAAAAGAATGTATTTATTAACATAAAATACAATATTTTCCCACCTATAATATTTTGTAATATGACTTGTTTGGGTGTACAGTATGAGTAGTTTAAGTCGTTGTCATAGGTTTTTCACACCCTATATATGAGTGTGTAGATTAAATACATGTATGCACATATACATATTTCATTTACTAGCTATAAAACAAAGAGAGAAAGAAAATGGGCGAGCGCACTTTTCCTCTTGCTTATATCCCCCACTCAACTCCCGTTCGCCTCGCCCGAACACACTTTTCGTAACGCCTAACGCATTCGCCGGCTAACCCCCCCAAGTCAAGCGTGTGTAAAGAAGTTTTACTCAAAAACAATGAATTCCATATAATCATAACCAAAAATTATCACATCATAAATAAATACCTATTTAGGTAATCAAAAGGGTGTATTGACTAAGAGACAGATTATTCAGCCATGCATGGTGGCAATAGCTGGGTCTTCCTATTCCATCTATAGGGAAGGCATGTTCCCCACTATCTTTAAATACAGTTGGATGGATGGATCAGATACAATGTAATTAATTACCGATTTGCGTGTAACGCTTTAGGTCAGGTGGAGAAGGATTTGGTAAACACGACAATGGTGACAGTATAGGAGACTCCAGCAGAACACTTAAGCCAGCCACAATTGACTTCAGAAGATCTGCTGTTAAACCTGACCCTGATATATGGATACCGGTATCTCCCGCGCCAGCTGCAAGAGAGCAACAACAAATGTACCTTCAGTTCCTTAGAGAATGTAATAATTTATTGAATTCTGGACAATCTACATTGATTCCCTTTTATTATAATTTCCTTTCTGATATTATATGTTTGCCATTTACAAAGTATTCCGGATCAACCACAAAAGGCGGCGGTATAGATGACGCGTCTAATTCCTACTAAGTTCAATAAAAATTTTAACCAATCTCCTAATTTATTATTCATACTGGGAAATATATTCATACGTGAACAACGATGTTGTTGTATATGAACATTAAAAATAGTAGCATACTTCGCCATACATTAAGAATTATAATTCATTGCTTACGTTGTGGAGGAGTTTGAAATCTTCCGTGGTGCCGTATAGTCATCAACACCCAATACAAACTGTAGTCTGCAATCATGTGAATCATAAGCTTGAATGTGGTTATCGTCATAAATACTACAGACCTACTCAAGTACGCCTTTTCTGAAGCTACTAGGCGAAAAGATGTCGTCTGAAAAAAATACACAATCATCTACATAATATATTAGATTTTCCTTTTTATTCATATATTTGTATTTTGGTCGTTGGTGGTATTGCCATATTCATTAAATGTGAACCAATAATATTTCTTAAATAACATCATTTTGATAAAATTTTAATCATAATAATAGATATTTAAATAAACCTAAGAGTTAAATTGATATTGCTCATACCCAAAGTTAACATTTCTATTTTTCTATAAAAAATTTAGCTAATTTGCTCACAGTGACATATTTTGCTTGTTCTCTCCTGTTCAGCGGTAGAATTGCTTCTCTTCTTTCTCTTTGTCTCTTTAAATCCAAAATACGGATATCCTTGGTGATGTATCGATTATCAAAACGTGACCGAGTCTCAAACATGTGCTGATAGCTTTTGGCCCTGTTGAAAAATATGAGAAAGATCGTGTTAAATATTGTTCAACGGAGCCAACGAAACTATGGTAAAGCCTCGATGACACGGGGTGAATTTACAGCTTCAAGCCAGCATCGAGTAGTCATAGAGCCAGCATAGAGATTGTAAAAAAGTCGATAATATGGGGCGAGTGTACAAGCTGATGGCGAACTCGTTGGATTGTAGCTTGTAAACTCGCTCTGTCTCATCGAGGCTTAAGATAGGATAAGAGAAGCCCACCGGAATATAATCAGCAGTAGAAAGAGGCTAGTGACGTAGGAGCTCCAAGACAACCAAGTGAGCAATGGGTCGGCCCTCTTCCTGATTTCGGTGACAATACCAGCTGCCACTTGGCACGCGGTGCGACTGGTGTTACTACTAAATGAGTACGAGTGGTGTACATGAACTTCCAGGTAAAACATGTGCTTGATACGTTCACTGAAGTTCTTGAGTCCTGCGCATAGATTAATATACTGTGGCAACAATTCCAACGCGTACAAACAAATTTGGTGACTTATTTCTTTGTCGCACTATCCGTAAATGGAATGCTCTGCCTGCTCACGTGTTCCCTCCTTCTTTCAACCTGGGATCCTTCAAAAGAAGTGCGAAGAAGCAACATGCAGGCCAGCAAGGTGAGGATGGCTGGTGTGGCAGGTAGAACTGCTGTACCAGCTATCTTCACATCTGGACTTTACCGTAAAAAAAACAATATTATCATCGTTTTCAAAGTTCTATCTAAGATTTTTCTCCAGAAGTGCATCATGTTTGCTTTGTGAATTTAAAGTGCTAACTAAAATGATACAATAGGGAAGATGCAATATTTTTATTTTTTTTTTCATTTTAAAGAATTCCATGTAGAATAAACCACAGATATATTAAAAAATTAAAACATTGTGATTTATCGGAAAAAATGCGGTTTTAAACTGAATATTTTAATTTTCGCGCGAAAACGAACCTAAGGTTGCGATGACGTCACTCCTGTCTCTCACTGGTCGTATTTGTTCGTTGCTGGCTTTAAATTTTCATAGTTTTGCATATTTTTTCGACTTTCGAAATATTTTTTTAAAACATTTAAAATGGACTATCCATCAACATCATGTGATCATAACAATACCACTAATATTCCGAAAAAAAGCCGTGTTGACTCATCTACTTCAACAAAGTTCCCAAATAAATTGTTTTTGACTGGAACTTCTGATCCAAAACTGAAAAAAAAGTGGTTTCAACCTGCGAAGAGAAATGACAATTTTTCCTCAAAGACCATTATTCGACGCTGAGAAGATCACTTTGACGTAAGTCGGCGAATATACTTGTTATATGCTTAATTAATCTGCTTGTACGTAAAAACGCATTAGTAACCTACCTTATACTTACAAAACCTGTCTATAACATATTTTTAATTTTACAGTTGGAGAATAACGTCGAAAATTAGAAAAAGTTTAAAATGTGTGGCACAATATTCACATTGGCAGGACTGAACCAAGCTTTGCGTTTCATTTAAAATAACTGTAACACGATAACCTTCTTTACGTACTTTATGCTCCGGAGAACTCGACCTTTTACTGTACATAATTCTCCATCTCTTTTAATTTGGACATAGCCGATTGCATTATCGTCGTAAGATTTGTAGAAGCCGCTGAATAAAATACGAAGTTTAACAACTACGATTTTTACATACCGTAGTAATTTAGTCCCTTTCATTTCTACACTTAAAAACTCCGCACTTTGGACAAAAAAAGTTATAACCATGTCAACGCTAACTCTTTGTAAATTCCTGGAGTCTGCTTTGATAAACGCAACTTCCATTTTTATTAAATGTATAAAAACGCAATAAATATTCCCATAAAATAATATTTACTTTAACAACCATAACCTCAAAGAAGTTGTCATAACAGGAGTGACGTCACTAAACGCTGATTGTTGTTTTAAAATACGTTCCGTTTCAAGTATTTTTAATTCGTAATAATTGTTAAAAAACAACATTATGTAAAATAAAAACATTGCAGTGGCATTTCTTTTATATTTTTTTAACATTTTAATCATAAAATTTTCATAAATATTATATATGCATCTTCCCTATTGTTCTAGAACAGACGCTCAAGCACGTACTTCGACAGCTCCGCAATGGTATCGCAACGACAGTTCGTTTCCTTCCATAAAAAAAATTGACGATGACGATACAATTACGGATGTATGAAAGTGTATCTTTGCCTTTACTAAAAATTTTCATATTTTCAACATACGTGAAATCATGTGTCAAACTTGCTTATTAAGCATGATTAACCTAAATACTTAAGAGCCCTTTTACAAAATTGCGCCGCTGCCGTACTAATCGGCGCATAGGTAGATTTGCACTAGTATATATTGCATTTTACGGGTGATGTTTCGAGTCTTATAAAATAATTATTAATGAACTAATATTAAAAATGTATACATATTTCAGTAGTTCAATGATGGTAGATTAGTTTTATTAAAGTTTTTGATAATAATTCTATTCAATTCAATATCAACCTACGAGGTAAACCTGCATTGTTTTTTGGGAAAACTCACGAAGGTTAGATTTTTTTTTTGATATTAATGAGATGAAAAATCTAAATTCTGATAATGTTACAACAAAAACATATTTCTGATGTCGCAGTAATTAATTTGATCTAGTTTATTGAACATTATTTAGAGATTCAGGCGTTTTAAGTTATGCATATATCGTTTTTCCGTAAACTAGCTGCGATAGAACGATCAGCACAAAAAAAGGAAAATAGTATTTGCAAATATTCTACATTAACTTACAGAAGAAAGAATAAATCTACTGTTAACTTCTATTGGCAATAGTCAAAATCTCTTTTAAGGGGGTAAACGAGGCGCTATGTGAAAGGGCTCTTAAAGATAAACTATACATCTCTAACTGATATCATAGTTAAATAAATCATTTATTTGATCCATGTAGAGACAATTAATTTTTTTAGAACTAAAGTAATCTCTAGTTATTTATTTATTAAAAGGCATACCAACAATTGTAATTATAGACACGGAGACACTTATATCAGTGTTACAATTAATTATAGGTAAACACCGCATTTGCCATATCTATATCAAACAGTTTGTATTAAAATTTTACCTAATATACCTTAACTTATATGTTATTTTGTCCAAAAAAGGGTCATTACAAAAACAAAGGATCTAAAATTAAAAATAAACTTCTCGTGCACTCAGTCCGTCAAGTTCCTACTAATGGCTGAAGTTATTTCACTGGGACTATCAAAGTGTAAATCAATTTTATGACTAAAACCGTTCAAAATTTTACAGAATCTCGCATTAGGCGAGTTAGCGCCTAAAACAGTTCTTAAAGGAGGGCAGAGTGGCGTGATTGGCTTCCGAGGCATTCTAGAAGGAACAAGCAAATTGACAAGATTTAACTTTTATTACTACTACTTCATTAAAGTAATAAGATTAATGATAACTTTCATATAATTATGTTATAAATATCAGTTAGAGATAAACTATTTTTCAGAAATAAATGTAACAGCTCCCAGTTCATCTTTAGTCAGTCTTCTAACTTACCCTTGTGTCCATCAATAAACTTTTACTATTTGCATGGGACAGTTGTCAGCTGACGCAGTCTATAAACACTGGAGTTTCGAAAACTATAGTCTAAAGTAACAAATTAATTTCTTACTCCTTTTGACAATCGGAACAATATTCCCACTCAGATGTTCGAAAAACACGAAGACTAAATTGTGCTTATATTTGGTGCAGATGTTTTTGACTACTTTTCCTGTATTGCAAAAGGAGGACTCGTTTGAACCAAAGGTGGATTTGCAGGCTTCGATGCCATCTTGGAATGAGTGTATGCATCTACGGTACGGAGTACCGAGTCTCTCATTGCAGACATTCGTGAGGGAATTCAGCCGAAAGTAACCAGTATTTATAACTTGGGCTAGAAAGAATGTAAGTACTTAATTAAAAAATATTTGTATGTCACACATTTTTACTTTTTCAGACCTGGACTACCAGTAAGGAAATTATTAAGCTCGAAAAAAATCTTTTTATCCAGCCCTTACTGGCCAGATATATATAATACTTGCTAAATTACAGACATTGATTAATAAAGAGTATTAACGAGAAAAGCTTTTATTAATATTACGTTAAAAAAGTTGCCAAATTTAGTATGAGTTTCGCTAGACCATTACAGTTGGGTCATAAATAAGGGTGAAATAGTTTGAACGATTGGTTTCGCTTCGCTCGGCCGAAGAAATTCATCTATGGAGTAAATAATATTAATTTATGATTGGACATTATGAACTAAGTAGTAACATAAATGACCTGCATGTTGAAAGGACCATTGATCCACTCAGTACCGTTAAATAAGGTTATTTAGGCCCAATTACGAATGGCCCAGTTCTGTATTGATCTCGCATAATTGACCGGCCAACCGGCTTCTATTGTTCAAGTAAGTAACCATACCTTTGTTTTGTATCATATTTATAAATAGGTAATTTTTTACCTCGGGGCTCAAAGGGTGTAACCGCCATTTTGGCGTTAAGCTAAAATCCCCCTGGTTCAAAGGGCATAAAGGTGTTACGCCATTTACCGCGTAACACCAAAATGACGTTACGCCCTTTGAACTATGAGGTATCGAATTATGTTGTTATTTCATAAAAATCAATTCAATAATGACATCCATGGTCAAATGCATACTGATGTATCCCCTGCATTTTTTGCAATGTTGCAACCTAGTCTGCGGCTCGAAGGCTTCGCGGCACGGGTGTCAGTTGCAAATTAATAATTTTCGTCTGCTGCCGATTTCGATGAAGAAAAGTTAACTTTTCTATATTTATTACCAAGATCTGAATCGATTTTGCAGCTATTTTTTGTGATTTTTAATGTTTAAGTAAACAGTAGAATATACTCTCTATTTTGTCGTGCCTACTTAAAACTATTTAATGGGTTTTATTTAAATTAGATAGTCCTTGCAATTATTTTACTAAGTTAATGTAATAAAATACATACTAAGACTCAATATTAGCCTGTTGACTTTCAGTATTATCGCCTTCATTTTGACTGCGATTGCTCTCAATTTCTCCACCATTACTTTGACAGAATCCTTTAGACTGTTTAACGGTCTATCCATAAGTGTTTTTATATGACCGACGCTCGTTTTAATTTGTTCCTGTATAGAGTGAAGATTATAATTATTAAGAGTACATATCTATTTATTAAAATTATCTCCTGGGAGAAAAAGTTTGTAGTTTAGTTTAGTGTTAATACATTTGTGCAGTATGATAGGTTGTTAGAGATCATAGCTCATTACTGTCAGACACCTAGTCGCGCGACGTCCGTTCACTCGTGGTCGACGAGCAAACGCAGGTGGACGCCGCGTTGTCAGCCAGCAAACGTCTTGTCGACCACGGGTGAACACCTCTTTGTCAACTAGTGAACATATAATATATACAATGAGGGGTGTAAGGGGTTCTAAATACACCTGCAAGTACCCAAGCCAACCTCACCTTCACGTGGTGCACCCTGTTGACCAACAGACGAGGCTCTGGCAAACCGACCGATGGCGGTATAACCATCCAATGACGTAGGGGAGGAAAATGTCACTGGTGACGGGCAGCAGCGTCATCAGTAAATAAACCTACGCTCTGCGATCGCCAACCCGCCTGCCCAGCGTGGCGATTATGGGCAAAACCTTCATGCACAAGAAACTCAAGCCACGGCCCCCAGTTCCCGGCAGCCCCGCTATTCCTGGTCACGGTGGCGACCACGGTAACGGTGGGGCGGGGGGTGCCAAGAATCTCCGGGCTACGGGAGGCCACCACAAAAGACTGACCCTGGCGACGTACAACGGACGCACGCTACGGCTTGACTCGCATCTGGCGCAACTCGAGGTGGAACTTGGAAAGATTAGGTGGCACATTTTAGGGTTAAATGAAGTCCGAAGAGAGGGGGAGGACACCATAACCCTCGAATCGGGCCACCTAATGTACTTCCGCGGGGGAGACCAACAGTCCCAAGGTGGCGTTGGATTTTTGGTAAATAAGTCCCTTGCCGATAACGTTGTGGAAATGTCCAGCGTGTCGAACAGGGTAGTGTACCTTATTATAAAGCTCACCGAGAGGTATAGCCTCAAGGTGGTGCAAGTGTACGCACCGACCTCGACACACTCGGACGACGAAGTGGAGGATATGTTCGATGATATATCGAGGGCCCTCCACTCCACTACTAAGACCCACTACAACGTTGTTATGGGGGACTTCAACGCTAAAGTGGGAGTACAGAATTGCAGCGAATCGGTAGTAGGATCCCATGGATTTGGAAGCAGAAATCATAGGGGGCAAATGCTTGTCAACTTCCTCGAACAGCAGGGGCTCTTCTTGATGAACTCTTTTTTCAAGAAACAGCCCCAAAGGAAGTGGACATGGCAGAGCCCCGACACTATGACTAAAAATGAGATCGATTTCATCATGACGGACAAGAGGTACAGTCGCCATCAGATATATCTGAGCATACAAGGTGACCAAATACATCTGAGCATACAAGGTGACCAAATACATCTGAACAGTTAAAATGTCATTAAGTTCTATACGCTACAAGTGACCATAAATATCTGAACATTCATTACTTCAATAATATCTGAGCAGATGCCTGTCAATAATATCTGAACATACAACTTTTCAATAATATCTGAACACGTAAATGATTATGTATCTACGCAGATCATGCACTGGGCTTACATATTTTGTTACTACGTGATTGAAAGGATGAACTAAAAACAAAGGCTAAATATAAGGAATAAATACGATGAGAAGGGAATAAAAATCTATCAGAAAATCATTCGTGTAGGTCACCACGAGTAGTAGAAATGGAAGATGCATAATTTTTTCTCTATTTATTTTTTATAATTAACGAGAAGTTATGTTTTTATTTTATTCTATAGATTAAATTCTCAATATCTCCTTAGAAATTTATTTAACCCGGCGTCAGCACAGTCAAAATATGCATCAACGACAGTAGGGTTGGGTCGAGAGGACCCGTATAAGAAAACGCCATAATTACAAAAGTTAAAATAAATTTGGTATGTGGTTGTACTATCTGTATAAAACGATTATCGTTATAGGTTTTGAGTAGAAAAAAACACAACATGATACGAAACTATCTTTTTAATGTCATTTTCATAAAAGTGTCACAAAATATTAACAAAATGGACAACCTCTGTCTTAAAGTAATAAAATTTTAACAAAACATTTTTTTTTATATAACATAAACTAATTTGTTACATGTTAATCAAATCTTTAGTAAACTAATAATATTATACTATTTGTATCAGTCTCATACGTCAGTCATAGTATCCTTATCATCTGCGCAATCTCGGCAGTACAACATTGCATGGTCACTGCAGATGTATTTGCATATACAGCTCCGAAAATTATTAGTTTTCTATCTTTTTTGGCAGAACAGTCTTGGCATCTCTTTCTTACATAAAGTATCTTCACAGGTGGCTCCTCATCAGGTACCTACTCCTAAAAACTCTCTTATTCTTTTGCGTATAAGTCTTAGCAACTGAATGACATCTTTACGATTGCGCAAATGCTCACGAACCAGTATAAGGCTTAAGTTTCTTTAGAAATTGGCGTTATGTAATATGTACGCATTTATTTCAGACATATTTGCCAAAAATAACAAAATAAACAATATAAAACAACAATAAAACATTTTTTTAAACGGCGCAAAATTACGACACGAATAGTATGGTTGGGTCATATTCACCTTTTTCGTGTTTGGCCGTGTCTATCACTCGCTGCGGCCGCAACACGACTGATTGGCAAATCCCACGTGGAGGGGGGGACCATTAGCTCCAGCTACTGAGAAGTTTGGCAAAGTCGCACAAACATTTTAAGAAACACGCTCATTTGAAAACTGCTCGGGTCAAATAGACCCAACTGTGCGAACGCCGGGTTAAAAATAAGACAACTGCGTTTTTTAACCGCAATAGAAATAAGTAATAATTTGGAGGAAACATTTGTCCCACTATTTCCATTGCAGTGGAAAATGGAATTCTGTACTTGTCATGCTCAAACTGGGCGCCATCCTTACAAAAATTTTATTTACTGTCTGAGTGGATGTGTTTGTTTGGTTTGGGTATGTATTATTTATAAAAGTGAAAATTAATAAAAAACAAATTTAATTCTTATAAATTTTTATTGAGTTAAATAATCAAAAATGTAAACGAATTAACTTGGTACACTACCTCAGTAGATGCTCAAGCTTAAGTATTTATTATTATAATAAAATTATAATCGAGATCGAAATAAAAAAAAGCAACTTCTGATACAATGAGTTTAAAATTAAATACACACATCAAAAGTGTCTAGGGATCAAGCATTTTTATGCGGATTTCTTGAGATTGAGATGTGGCTTTGTAATAAATTTATGATTTTATAAATTTATAAGGATCCTTTTTGGTGCATTTCATAATTTGAATCAGGAACTGTGAATCAAATTGGAGTAAAAGATGAAAATCAGCTGTCAATATTTTCCCTATAAAAACATACAACGCATTGAAGACATTATTAGTGCTACTGTTTCCCTACTACTGATTAAAACCAACGTTATTATGGAGCGGCGACGTCATTTAAGCAGGGAAGAAATGCTCAGAGCCGTGGGAATGATAGAAGCTGGTTCCCGGCAACGTACTGTGGCTTTAGCTCTGAATACAAGTCAGAGTGTTATCAGTCGACTTTGGACACGATACCGAAGCACTGGTACCGTGGCTGAGCGCCATGGAGGACGGTATCGCTGCACCACACGGAGACAAGACCGATACATTCAAATCTTAACTCGAAGAGCTCCAACAATAACCGCCATGATGTTAGCCGTGAGGCTTCATCACTCTTCAGGGAACTTAATTAGCGACCAAACAGTCAGAAACCGCTTGCATGAAGTGAACCTTCATTCCCGAAGACCGCTACGGGTACCACCTATAGCAATGCACAATCGTAGGATTCGATATCAATGGGCTCTTGAACACAGAAATTGGGCAGAAGAACAATGGCGTTTCGTGTGCTTTTCTGATGAGTCTCGTTTTGGTATGAGACCGGATACAAGACGTATACGACACTGGAGAACCCCTGGACGCCAACAGCGATTAAAATCCTGCCAGGAAGTCCATCCTTATAGTGGTGGAACCATCATGGTATGGGCGGGTATTTGGATCGGCGGAAGAACTGAGTTGATTTGGATCAGAGGCAACCTCAACGCTCAAATTTATGCTGAGACGATTGTATCAGACGTCATCGTTCCTCTACAAGTGCAAATCGGTCCCTTATTTCAGTTAATGCATGATAATGCACGACCGCACACCGCAAGAGTTGTAAGACAGACTCTCGCCGCAGCTAACATCAATGTCCTGCCCTGGCCTGCTCAGTCGCCAGACTTGAACCCGATTGAGCATGCATGGGATATGCTACAGAGAAGAGCTCTGCCGAATATGGAGGGTATCCAGTCGCAAGAAGACCTTTTTTTGTTGTTGCAACGAACATGGGCGGCCATTCCACAGCGTGATTTGGATGAACTCATTTTGAGTATGCCAAACCGATGTTCTTGTGTTGTTAGTGTTCGCGGTAGAAATACGGATTATTAATTGTTTAAGTTACCCAATAAAATTTTAGAGAAAACTGTTATTTCAGTCTTTTTTTCGAACTTTTGTGTTAGTGGTTCAAATGTCAAAAATCCCTTTATTAGGAAAATGGCAAATTTCTTTATTAATGCAAAGGTGACTTGGTTTATCGTTACTGTGACAAACGAAAACACTTTATTTGATGAATCCTTAAAGAAAATTTTAATTAATATCAATCAGGAGAAAAGTTATTGCAAAAATATATGTTGATCCCTAGACACTTTTGATGTGTGTAGTAACAAAATGTTTTATTGTTATAATTATACATGAGATCAAATCAAAAAGTTATCAGGCAATTAGTAAGGTTCTTGAAATTAGCGTATTATTATTAGCTTAATAATTTCCCAATATTATCAATGCCCGTTTAGACGGGAATTTCTAACAGACGTAGACGGCCGTAACGTATATTGTCGAATTTTCAACAAAAACGCAGACCAATTAGTTATTTTGCTCACCATTTTTAGGGTTCCGTAGCCAAATGGCAAAAAAAACGATATTCATACAAAAATAGAAAAAAAAACGAATGGACTTAGATTTTTTTTTTATCAAATCTTTACGTGTGGGGTATGGATAGGTCTATAAAATTGATAGGTCTATAAATTAAATATGGGACCCATTTCCACTAAATGTTGTTAGAATTCATAATGCAATAAGGTCGAAATTTTAGTTTGATAGTGTTTTGATGACATAATGTCATAATGAATCGACCCTTGAAATGATAACCTCTTTATAAAATACTATTTCGTGTCAGTGTCATTGAAAAAACAGTTTAATGTGACATTTTTACAAAGTATAATTCGGAAACGGAACATAACATAACATCGGAAATGATCTTTTGCTGTCGCTTCAGATGACGTAATTGCATGGTTGCCCCTAGTAACGTAAAGTTGTCAATGGTAAACATTATGACATTGACGTTGCATTAAAATATTAGCTTTATACAGCTTGCAGCAGATTGCTACACGATATTCAAAGGTGGGGCCCAGATGAAAGCTCGTGTCTGTACATTACCATGCAAGCTTCTAGCAAAAGTTGATTTGAACGAGATCAAGCAATTACCGCAATTTACATTTAATTCAATATAAAAATATTTATTTAGATAATGGTACGGAACCCTTCGTGCGCGAGTCCGATTCGCACTTGACTGGTTTTTAAATATGCATACTATTCAAATATACTGCTTATAGACATGTTTTCTCCTGCTAACCAATCTACAGTACAGACACGAATTATGAAATCTTGCAGATCCATGTTATTGTAAGCTGCCTTTTTATGATTTCATTTTTGACCATCATCATTTGCATGCCCTTTTCCCAATTCTATATGTGGTCGACGCAACATGTCTTCCGCTTCCATTCTCCTCTATCACTCGCAATATCAACACTCACTCCCTTACTGGCCATGTCCTCATTCACACAATCTATCCATCTTTTTTTCTTCGGTTTCCTCTCCCCGGGTAACCCTCCACTCTCATTATACAGGTTGGCTTATTGAAATGGGTCAGGATGGGAAAGTCTGAAACTATAATATATATGAAGATCTGTTCTTGGGAACAAGATTTTAATAAAAATAAAAACTGCATTCATACATTTAAGAAAAACCCTGTGATCAGCACGGGAATCAAATCCGGTCGTTTTGAAAAAAAAACTTACACTATTTCTATTTAAATATCGATTATGTAGGTCTGAAGCAGTAAATGTTTCTATTAAACGTGATGTCTCAAATGCGTAAAATGCATTTTTGTCACATAATTTAAATTATTTCAGTAGAGGTTCTAAGTGACCACCGTTTTTTTAATACAAAATTTAACACGTATAGGTAACTTATCTTACTAATAAATAGAAATAGGAAATAGTGTTAGTTTTTTTTTCAAAACGACCGGGTTCGATTCCCCAGCTGACCACAGGGTTTTTCTTAAATGTATGAATGCAGTTTTAATTTTTATTAAAATCGATGACATAGTTCCTAAGAACAGATCTTCGTATATATTATAGTTCAAACTTTCCCATACTGACCCATTTAAATGAGCCATCTTGTATACTCTCATATTAAATTTTTGACCATTATATAATTATTTGCCGAACAAGGATTGCTGCCTGATTTTTTAAATTGCTTACAAAATCTTTTTGTGCCGACCAAATTATTTAAAGGCTGACCAATTATATACTTCTCATGAAACATTAGTATTTTGTGTAACCTCCTTCTGCATTTAATACGTCTTGTAAACGTTTCCTCATGGAACCAACTACCTTCTCACAAAAACCTCGACCTCTGAACGATTCCCAAACATCATTTGCACGTCGCCTTAAGGCTTCTGTTGTTCGACATTGATTCCCATCCCACTCTTGCACCATTTTACCCCAAAGGTTTTCGATGGGATTGAGGTCTGGACTTTTTGGTGGTAGTTTGATTAAAGTTAGTTCTCTCTGTTCATTAATCCATGTCTGTACTGTACGAGCATTATGTACTGAGCTGTTGTCTTGAAGGAATGTCATTTGTTGTTCTGGATAAAAAACTTGAGCTGTAGGAAGAAAAGTATCTTCCAGAAGTTCCTTATAATTCATTGCATTCATTCGTCCACTTATTTCCACAAGCTCACCAGGACCATCTTTGCACATCCATCCCCAAAATCCAATTAAAATACGTCCACTCCGGCGATTAGGCAGCACATTTTGTTCTAAGTAACATGTGTTTTCGGGTCGCCACAAACTTAATCGCCCATTATCTGATGAGCAGAGAACCTTTTCGTCCATGAAAATAACGTTTTGAAAATTAAAATTTAAATAATTAGCTGCAAATTGTAGCCGCTGCATTTTGTGCCTTGGCGTGAGAGTTGGTTTTTTTGCCGGTACTCTATTTTTTAAACCTCCTTCTTTTAATCGTCTTCTAATGGTGCTAGTGGATATTACGAATGTGCTTGAAAATTGTGTAGTGTTTATAAATCTGTCATTTTTGGCTTTATCTATAATAGCTATGTCTTGGTTATTTGTAGTAATACGCGGGCGACCAAATGAAACATGATTATTTAATGTTTCTCCTTGCTGCCATCTTTCTAGCCATAAATATACAGTATTTCTCTGAAATAAATACAATTTTATACTTTGTGAATAAAGTTTCATGTTTTGTGGGCAATTGATTTTTAGCATTTTTCTCCGTGATACTTATGGCTATCCCTAGCTCATCGGCGATATCTTTTACGGATAAACCATCATTTTTTAGTTGTATTATTTTATGTTTCATTTCCGCATCAATACGGTACGAACTCATATTAATTATAGTTAATTTATGGTATGAACTAATACGTAAGCAAGCTGCTTGAATTTATTTGTGCATGACACATGACAGAGGTGATAAGAATAAAAACTGGAAAGTGTTTAACTGCCAGCGTCATCTTATTATAAATAAATAATTAAGAGGTCCTATTAAAATTGTTCAGATATTTTTGAAAAGTTGTATGTTCAGATATTATTGACAGGCATCTGCTCAGATATTATTGAAGTAATGAATGATCAGATATTAATGGTCACTTGTAGTGTATAGAACTTATTGACATTTTAACTGTTCAGATGTATTTGGTCATCTTGTATGCTCAGATATATCTGATGGCGACTGTACATATTCAGAGACGTCTCCGTGATCAACAGGTTCAATACCGGTAGTGATCACCGACTCGTCCGGGGCTCTCTGAATATCAACTTTAAGGCCGAGCGCGTCCGTTTAATGAAATCCAGGCTCCAACCTACTTTGCTCCAATCTATAACAGGATCTGAAACGTTCCAGTCAAATCTGGAGAACCGATTTGCTGCCGTGGAAACCACATCAGACGTAAACCAAAACCTCGAAAATGTGGTTCGGATTCTCAGGAAAGAGGGTACGAAACTATGTGCAACGCAGCGTAAGGGCAGGAAGTCAAAACTTTCGGAAGAGACTTTAGGGCTAATGAAGGAACGACGTGAAAACCCACCCGTCACTTCGTCGGCAAAGCGGACTCTAAACCAAGAGATCAGTAAGCACGTACGACACGACCTCCGATGCTCCAATACTCTCTCGATCGAGAGAGCGATCGAGCAGAATCGAGGGTCCAAAGTGTTCGTACAATCTCTTGGAAGAAGCCATCTGACGAAGTTGACCACAGCAAGTGGGGAAGTTGTTGCTTCAAAGCCGGCAGTCCTTTCGGAAGTGGAAGACTTCTACAGCCAGTTATACGCATCACATGCATCTCGACCTGATCCCGGAAATGAGGATTCTAGAGCCACATTAACACGCCACTTCACCGAAGACCTGCCAGAAGTCAGTATTGGCGAAATCGAGATTGCTCTTAGACAGCTTAAAAATGGAAAAGCCCCTGGAGAGGATGGTGTTACAACAGAACTCTTGAAGGCTGGAGGTAAACCCGTACTGAGGGAGCTCCAAAAGCTTTTTAACACTGTCCTGTTCGAAGGGAGAACTCCGGAGGCGTGGAGTAGGAGTGTGGTCGTCTTGTTCTTTAAAAAGGGGGACAAGACCCTACTTAAGAACTATCGACCCATATCCCTTCTAAGCCACGTCTATAAGCTGTTCTCAAGAGTGATCGCGAACCGTCTTGCGCGAAGATTTGATGACTTCCAACCACCGGAACAGGCTGGGTTTCGGAGCGGATACGGCACCATAGACCACATCCACACAGTGCGGCAGATTATACAGAAGACTGAGGAGTACAATCAGCCCCTGTGCCTAGCATTTGTGGACTATGAGAAGGCCTTTGACTCGATTGAAATCTGGTCTGTCCTGGAGTCCCTGCAGCGTTGCCAAGTCGACTGGCGATACATCCAAGTGATAAGATGTCTCTACGAAGCCGCCACCATGTCTGTCCAAGTACAGAATCAGCAAACAAGTGCCATACCGTTGCATCGTGGAGTGAGACAAGGGGACGTTATTTCCCCGAAATTGTTCACTAATGCAATGGAGGATATGTTCAAGACGCTGAACTGGAAACGACATGGCATCAACATAAATGGCGAACGCATCTCTCACTTGCGATTTGCAGACGACATCGTCATCATGGCAGAAACCCTGCAGGACCTACAACAGATGCTGAATGACCTGGCTGACTCTTCTATACGCATCGGCCTACGGATGAACTTGGATAAAACCAAGGTTATGTTCAATGAACATGTTCTACCGGAACCGATTGCAATACACGGTGCCGTTCTCGAAGTTGTTCAAAAATATATATACCTCGGGCAGACATTGCAGTTAGGTAGAAACAACTTTGAGGACGAGGTGAATAGAAGAGTTCAGCTAGGTTGGGCAGCGTTTGGGAAGCTACGTCAAGTCCTGACATCGTCGATCCCACAGTGCCTAAGACGAAAGTCTTCAATCAGTGCGTCCTACCTGTGATGACATACGGAGCCGAGACGTGGACACTGACGGCACGGCTGATCCACAGGTTCAAAGTCGCTCAACGCGCTATGGAAAGGGCTATGCTCGGCGTTTCTCTGAAAGATCGCATCAGAAATGAGGTAATCCGACAGAGAACCAGAGTTATCGACATAGCCCACCGGATTAGCAAGTTGAAGTGGCAGTGGGCTGGCCATATTTGCCGAAGAACCGATAACCGTTGGGGTAGACGAGTTCTGGAGTGGAGACCGCGTCTAGGCAAACGTAGTGTAGGACGTCCTCAGGCACGATGGAGTGACGATTTGCGCAAGGTGGCTGGCAGGAGCTGGTTGCGAGTAGCCCAAGATCAATCTGAGTGGCGTGCATTTGGAGAGGCCTATGTCCAGCAGTGGACTATGATAGGCTGTTGATGATGATGATGATGAACATATAATAATGTACTCTGTGCCATTAAACATCAGGTGTTTGACGGGCGTAGTTGACTTCGAGTTGTCAGTGAAAATTAAGAAGTGTGATAGAGATAGTCACTAGGTTTACACGTGTGTTATCAAAATGACTAATTTTACAAACCGTCAATCAGCTCATATTTCTTATCATGAGTATGCTAAATGCATTTTCATGATAAAGAACAAACCTGCGAATTTTAAACGGCCATATTATTTGTCTCTTACTTGTCCGCAAGCCAATGACTCTGACAGTACTTCGGAGTTTTTGAGTGTGTTAGTTGCCGGACCAGTCAGGATGAGGACTAAAGCATAGCATGTTAACGTGTATCTCCCAACACGGGAAAAGAATTGGGGAACCAGCAGGAAGACTAGGCATCTGAAAGTAAATAAGTTCTATAACTATATAAAAATTGATATGGAGCGACGTCACTCAACAGCCGCTCTCATACCCTCCAGAATCGAATCTTCACATCCATGATATTAGTATTACTGCTGTAAGTAAAGTGGCCTATTATCCGTGGTAGGAGGATAATAGCAGACCAGATAATATATGAACGAGAGCTCTTGGAATTAGGAGACAGGTTAGACTAGGTCATTGATTTCAGGAGTAACAGTAGTAGGAGTATGGAAAATAGTAACTCACCTTATCCTATAGCTAAAAGCTAATCCTAACGTTAGCAGTACTCCGATGACTGAACTCATTATGGTAGCGTGCATCAGCGATATGGAGAGTTGGAATACAAAGAACATAAAGCAAAGGTACGTAAGTATAATGCCACCGACAAAGCCCAATATGCTCTTCAAAACAAAGTTTGGAAATGTTTGGTCAGTTCTCAGGTACAGGAGAAAATTGGACATTGAGGACCCCTCCGGATACCATCTTCTAAAATTCCTGGAGATCCTTTTCTGGGTGTCGTAGCGATAGTGTCGCCATCTCTGACTCAAAGATTGCTTCGGCATAGGGTTCTTGGACATCATTATAGAATTGATTTTCTCCGATTCGTAGTTCAATCTGTATTTTTCTATAGTCCTAGCTTTCCAAAGTAAAGCGAAGTATGCCATTTTTTATTTATTAGATGTCGTTAGTTCGTTAATAGCTATGTTTAAAGGCACCTTAATTTTACTTTTGCCAGGTTTTCGTGGGAAGTTATAAAACAGCCCATTATTCCGACTTAACCTTAGATTAAATCAAAAAGGGGCCTTTGCACAGAAGCAGACTGAAAATAAATATAACTAAAAAACTACTTTTCCTTTTTGAACTGAAAGAAATAAAATTCAAAATGACATCAACAAGAAATCAACGATCTTTATTAGAGAGGATGCATAGAGGATAATGACAATGATGATAAAAAAACGTGTCTGTGAAGAATATTTAAAAAATTTGAATTACAGATTAATTAAAACTAGCAAACCAGTGAACCAAATGTTCACCAAAACCTGATTTAAAAAAAAATGTATTTAATTAATTGAGAACTTCGGAGATTTTGTGTGGTTTCGTTTGAAATTCGTGATTTCTCGAAAACCGGAAGTGCTACGTTACTCAAATCCGGTTTGTAGTCTTATCAGACTATTCTTAACTTATAACTTAAATATTCTCTTTATCTATCTCTTACGGTTTGGCCGCTGAAACAGCACCACAGACAGACGGACGGACGGACTTGTCTAATAGATAAGAGATAATGTGTTAAACAAAGTTTGGTTTTGTTTGTAAAATACATAAGTTTTTGTTTAAAAATATGTCTGAAAGCGGGGATAGTGGTGATTGTACACCACCAGATTCTGGAAGCTGCGTCAAACTGTGCCTGAAACTGAACCTGTTGCCGGCGAAATCTAGGAGCAACTATAGTAAATGTTACCACGAATTCATGGAATGGAAAATGAATAAAAATGCTACATCATTTTCTAAAAATGTGTTGTTAGCGTACTTTCAAGAGTTAAATTAATGAAGATAATTTACAAAGTTAAACAGTTATATAGATCTATAGTGATGCTACTACAAGTCACTTAGTTTCAAATTACTCGTAAATAATACCGTTCAAGAGGGTGAAGGCGGTCAGCCGATAGCCTGGGGGAGGAGAGTTCTTATATTGAGGGTGTAAAAGTATGAATTATGGATATAGGCTATTATTGTGGCTATAAACGCTAGAGTTCCACAAGGTTCGGTGATCTACCCGATGCTGTTCATGCTGCATATCAGTGACATTCTGTTCTAAGCTTTTCTCCGAAATGGAGGGTTCTCTTGAGAAAGTCCCACTGGAGAAGTCAGAACCTAGTGTCTAAACCGCAAAGTAGGCCCCACATCAGCCCACATGGAGTACTGCTTACAATACATCGCTGGGCTGGAGCACCCAAATATCAATTGGAGCCCCTGGAATCAATACAAAGACGCTCGATCCGGATTGTCGATGATCCCAAGCTAGCGGGAAATCTGCAGGAGCCTTTAGAACTGCGCAGGGACTTTTGTTGCCTATGCGTATTCTACAGGCTCTTACATAATAAGCGCTACGAGAAATTATTCCAGTCAATACCCACAGCACTATTAATTTAGTATCGCACCGCCAAGAGAGGCTTATATAGTGTTTCACGAAAGGCGGCACGGCTGTGTTACTGGCATTGCTGGTGTCCATGGCCGACGGGGCCCACTCAACATTAAGTGGCCCGTCCGCTCGTCAGCCTTGGAAGGAAAGAAAAAAATACATAAAACTTCAGTTTTATAGTGCTCTTAACGGAGTTGGAATTGGAATCACTTATTAATTCAGATTTCGATGTGTGTAAAACTTCTGCCGATCTAAAACTACAGGCGTTATTAAAAGTTCGATAAAGATTATCCTTTGTTTCGCCGTACGTGATGTCGTGGTGTGTCATTGGCTGTTTAATGGCCTCAGTAAATGACTATAAATATTTTAATTAACTCAGCTAAGTCAATGACCCTCAGTTTATTAAAGTTCAAAGAGATCAATGGTCAGTAGCAAGCTACATTATCCCGAGTCGTCGTGCAAAACAAAGGCCGAAAGGAAGTTATCTATTGCTGTCCTAGTACATTATGGACGGTAATTACGTGGTACCCAGTCGCACAACAACGTACTGAGACAACGATATTGTACTCGAAAGTTGACTGTCCAAAGTTCATTGACGTTCAAGAAAATTGTCAATAACAAAATTAAAATGAACTTGCCCTGTTTGCTCGGCCTGCGGATCTGCGCAAGGTACCTATTCATTCATAAAACATGCGCACAACGCTGCATTGCTACAAAATCAACTTCAGTCCGTAGCTCAGAATATCGCGTAAAGATTAACTATTTTCAGCAATAAGCTTAAGTATATGCGGTTAATGTACCATTGACGTTAGTTTCTAATTTGCCTGTGATCTTTGCGAAAATGAAGAGGTGATCAACAACAGTTTTTGCTTCTGTCTTTGAAGAATAGAATTCAGTTTGATTAGCAAAAAGAACCGTAAGTATTAAACAATGGATAATCTTTATTTCTAGTTATTAGAAATTTAAACCATTTTACCTAGATTCCCTGTTTCAAAGAGCTGTTTTCTTTATTATACAAATCGTAGTAGTTGGGCTTGATTTCTATTGATAGGTATGCCAATGGCAATCTTTATAAAAACTCGTCAATAAAAAGGATATGAATAAGTACTCACTTCTCCGTTCAGATTGATTTTTACTACAAATAAGTGTGTTACTTGTATTTATTCAGTAATTTTAAAAAATTTAACCATAAGACAAAATTAATGATTTTTATGGCTGAATGAAAACGGACATTGATTTTGCCAAACTTAAAATTAAAAAATATTTATGACGTCCAAAAATTTTTGACAGTACAATGAACACATTCTAAAATGAAGCTGGGACTCTGCTTTTAGGTTGAGTGCGTGATACAAGTGCTTTGTTCAATTTAGATTAATTTAGTTTTTCGTTCTGTGTTGAGCTACTTTTTGTATTTATTTATTTGTGTGTGTATGTAATAACATATTTATTTCGGTATTTGGTAAGTAATATATATATTTTTTACATAATTATAATTGGCGCCAAATATGGACGCTGACCCGCCAGATCCTGGAGGCGGCGTTGACCCTCCTTTGCAATCCCAAGATATCTTTCCTTCTATTCAAAGTCATGATAATTCATCATCAATCAATAGAAAACGATCGCAAAGCATTTCTAGCACAAACCATAATATACCAGCAAAAAAAACATCCTCGGCTCAAATTACGGCGTCTGTTCAAACAACATTTATATTGCCAGAGTATGCGGAAAACAAAATTCAATATAATGTTGATGACATTGGACCTTTTATTGTACATATATCTAAAAAAGAGTCTGAACCATCACAAGGCACTGTCCTCCGCCCAATGCATTTTGGTAAATTTCTTTTTACACACAACATAAAAAATGTAGTTGCAGATGGAGTTAAAAAAGTTGGTAGAAACCGCATCTCGGTACAATTTAAATCTGCATCGGATGCTAATTCTTTTATAGACCATCCTGCTTTGCTTAACAATAATTACCTAGCGTCCATCCCATCTTTTAATGTTTCTAGAATGGGCATTATCAGGAATGTTCCAGTAGAGTGGTCTATGGAAGAACTAGTTCAAAATGTACGAGTTCCTGATGGCCATGGGAAAGTTTTTAGAGCGAGGAGATTAAACCGAAAGGTAACTGTTGCAAACTCTGCTCCCACCTGGATCCCTACTCAGACTGTGGTTGTTACTTTTATTGGCAAAAAGTTGCCAGATCATGTGTATTGCTATTACACTTCATTACCGGTGGAAATTTACAGGCTACCGGTAATCCAGTGTAATAATTGCTGTAGATTCGGACATATAAAGTCTCTGTGCCGTTCCAAACCCCGCTGCTTCGTCTGTGGAGAAATGCATGAGGGTGAATCCTGCTTAAGTCAGGCTCCCCCCAAGTGCATACTATGCTTAGGGAGCCATTTAGCTACTCATTCCTCTTGTCCTGAACATGCTAGACAAAGGTCTATTAAGTTGGTTATGTCCCAGGAGAATGTTTCCTATATGGAAGCCTCAGCAAGATTTGCCCCTGTTAGAAAGTCATATGCTGACTCAAGTCGTTTACCTTCAAATTCTCAAATCCACCTGAGCAGCTCTGTCCCGAGGTTACCAACTGTTCCCATAGCATATTCATATAAAAAGACTATTTCAGTACCCCGTCATTCCCCTTCTCCAGCCTCTAGTCATGGCTATGACAGGCAAACACAGAATTCACTCACCCATACTCCAACCTCGACACAGCCAAATGGTTGTGCCCTTACTAATACCTCTTTAGTTACTGAACCGAATGACAATTTAATTGAAATGTTATTTCTTCAGCTTTCTACACTTATTAACTTTATTAAACGATTTGAAGATATTGAATTACCGAACAACCTCAAGCAAAAACTGACTGAGCTTTCCTTTTTAGGTAATAAAATTCACTCCAATACTCCAATGGAACTGCCGGAGTATTAAATATAAAAAATCTGATATAATTTATATTATTAACTATCATAAGCCAGTTATTCTTGCCATTCAGGAGACCTGGCTTAGGCCGGGAACCAGATTCTGGATCCCGGGCTATGCATGTCTCCGGGATGATAGAAATGATGGCAAAGGTGGCTCTGCTTTATTTGTATTAAGAAATTATTCTTTCCATCCTATTGATCTATCCTCTCATAATACTGAAAAGTTTAATATAATTGCAATTCGAGCAATGAACATATCTTTTATATCCATTTATATCCCTAATCCTGATTTATCTATATTACTACAAGTGTTTTCTATTATCAAATCAATTGAGAAACCATATATCATTCTGGGAGACTTTAATATACATAATGAAGTTTGGGGTTGTCACATTTCTGATTCCCTCTCTTCCACATTCTTAGATTTACTAGATGACCTAAATCTCTGCATTTTAAATGACGGCTCTCCAACACGTCGTGTTGCTCCAAATCAGAACCCAAAGAGTGCAGTTGACCTATCTATTTGCTCGGCTAGCTTAGCTTCTAATCTCAACTGGCAAATTCTTACAAACACATATGGGAGTGATCACTACCCCATTTTAGTTTTCTTGCCTGCACCAAGTAAAGAAGCCCCCCATATCACTCCCAGGCAAAAACATATTTTGGCCCGAGCAGACTGGAATAAGTATAGTAGCAGGTTAGATGACAAAATGAAACTCCTCCCATCCCTTCAGGCTCCAGATAATAATGACAACCACTATTCACTTTTCAAGAATACTATGCTCTCAGTGGCTGATGAGTGTATCCCAATCAGGAAATCGCCAACTTGTAAGAATATCAGCTCTCCGCCTTGGTGGGATAAAGACTGCACTGCTGCAATAAAAAATCGGAAGATAGCTGAGAAGGCTTATTCATCTGCTATGACTGTGGAAAATTATCTCCACTACAAAAAAGTTGCAGCAGAGACTGTATCTCTGCTGAGGCTTAAGAAAAAGGAGGGATGGACTAAATTTTGTACTTCTTTGTCCCCGAGATCATCGCCTTCTCTTATTTGGAAAAATATTAGAAAATTTCGTGGATCATACTCTGATACCTATGAAAATTTTTCTTCTTCTGACCCTGATGCATGGCTTGTACCCTTTAGCCGTAAAATTGCCCCCCTTTCTGCGCCTACCTTGGAGGAGGTTAGGACTCTTCCTGGCTCTCCTTCTTTTTCATCTAACCCATTGGAAGCTCCATTCTCCTGGGAGGAGATCTCCTTGGCCCTTTCAGGCCTTGAAGATTCCGCCCCTGGAGCTGACGGAATACCTTACTCATTCATTACTAAGAGCGGCAATGAGACAAAACTTCACTTTTTAAAAATGGTTAATGCAATATTTGAATCTGGCACCCCCCCTGAGGAATGGAAGACTCAAATTATCATCCCTATTCTTAAAAGTGGCAAACAAGGTAATGATCCATCCAGCTACCGACCCATAGCACTTTCTAATACTTTGTTTAAAGTTGTAGAGCGCCTCATTAAAAATCGTCTGGAATGGTTTTTGGAAAACAATAATAAATTATCAGAAACCCAGTTCGGCTTTCGGAAAGGGCTGAGCACCATGGATAGTCTGGGTTCCTTTGTGACAGATATCCGTGTTGCTTTGTCTAAACGAAGGTCAGTGGTGGGTGTATTCCTTGATATTGCATCTGCCTACGATAACGTCCTTCTCCCAGTGCTTAGGCAGAAGATGCTTAAGCTGAACATTCCTGAGAAGTTTGTTAATTTTATCTGTAATACTCTTAATGATCGTTCAGTCTCTGTTAGTTTTCAAAATTTAAACCTCCCACCCAGAAAGATTTGGAAAGGTCTCCCACAGGGCTCAGTTCTTAGCCCCTTGCTCTATAGCATCTACACCCATGACTTAGACCTTACGGTGACCTCCTTTTGTAATGTACTACAATATGCAGATGACCTTGCCCTATACATAGATGTCGATAATATATTGGATGCCTCTAGTCGACTGAATTCAGCTATTTACTACCTGAATAACTGGCTATCCGACCATGGCTTATCACTATCCATCCCTAAGAGCAGTGTTGTGGTTTTCTCTAGAGCTCGGTCTATCCCTCATATTAATATCTCCTGTGAGGGACAGGTGTTCCCGAATCATGACAAGGTAAAATTTCTGGGTATGGTATTAGACTGTAGATTAACTGGGGTCCCCCATATTAACTACATTGTTAAAAAATGTGAACGGAATTTAAATATAATTAGAGCACTCTCGGGTGTATGGTGGGGAGCCCACCCAAGTACACAAAAAATGATGTATAATGCACTTGTCCGCAGCCTCTTGGATTATGGATCTTTCTTACTCGAACCCTGTAGCAAAATAGCTCTAAAATTGTTCGACAAAATTCAATCTAAGTGTCTACGTATCATTTTAGGTGCCATGAAGTCATCTCCAATTAATGCAATGCAGGTAGAATGCGTCGAGCCTCCTTTAGAATTTCGGCGACAGTATATGTCAGACAAATTTATATTTAAAATTTTCGAACGCTCATCTCATCCACTAATTCCTAAACTTCATCAGTTAAACCAACTGATTCCTTCAAGTAGCTACTGGTCCCACAAAAATCTCCCATGTCTGTTAATTAGTTTTAGAAAGTTATTACAACTACCATCCCCTGTCTATCAATGTAGGCTCAATCCTTTATTTGAAACCCCATATCAAGCTTTAATTTATAAGCCTAACATAATCTTGGACATAGATATTGGCAAAAATTCTCCAGCAGCACAAAACATCTTGAATTGCAGACTTGGGTCTCAGTGGCCTGATTGGCTTACTATTTATACGGATGCTTCAAAACTAACAGATGATAGTCACGTCGGGTCAGCAGTGTGGGTTCCAAAATATAATATCATTCTTGACTTCAAATGTTCTCAATATTCTTCGGTGTTCACTGGTGAAGCTATCGCTATTTTAGAAGCCCTCAAATTTATTCAATCCCATAGTCTTAATAAAGTAATAATTTTTTCAGACTCTAAAAGTTGTCTCCAAGCCATAATGAGTAATCAGTTCAGCTCTAAATCAAAATTTCAATTTATACTGACCATTAAAACTATTTTATTTGAATGTCATCGGCAAGGTTTACAAATTATTTTGGCATGGATCCCTGGGCATACTGGTATAGTGGGAAATGAGACTGTTGATTCCTTTGCCAAACAAGCTACACTTAGCGGATCTCTCAATCACTGTGGCACTTACCCTAATGACCTAGCTTCTTTAGCTAATAAGCAGTTGCTTACAGAGTGGTCAAAATTTTGGAAGGAATCAAGTAAATCAAAAGGCAAGTTCTATGCGAATATTCAGCCAGATATCCCTCATTCTCCATGGTTTACCAAAATGCGAAATGCCAAAAAAAGTGTTGTTTCCACATTATGCAGACTAAGACTTGGTCACGTATGTACTCCCGTTTTCCTGGCCAAGATTAGGGTGAGGGACAGTTCCTTGTGCGAGTGTGGTATCGACGAGGGTACCCCAGATCATATCTTTTTTAATTGCTCCAAAAATAGCCATTCCCTCTATTCATTGCTTCCGTCACATGTCCATCTTCCTACAGATTTTTCAACTATATTATCTTTAGTTTATTCAGATTTTGTGAATATTCTGTGTATGTATATTGATTCTAACAACATTAAATTGTAGATATAGTTTCACTGGTACTCATATCTCAGCTTTATTACTTATTGTTTCAGGCAGCTCAACATATTATACCTTAACCTTTCCTTTCTGTTTTTCCCTATTCTTTTCCCAAATCCTAGGTCCTTGTACTTGCACAAAGCCCTTCCACACCATAAGCAGAGTTTTAGACAATAAACAATCCCTCACCGAACAAACATAGACAAGAAATTTTGGACACAAACACCAGATATTGGCCAAATCCTGAGGGAGCCATCACTGAAGAAATCTAATCTAAAATGAAGCTGTCTGTTGTCTAATTTGTATCAAACTAATCTTATTTTGTCCTTTTGCCGAAACTAAAAATATTTGATTGGAATGTAAAATTAGTCCAAATTTGTAGAAGGTAAAGAAGTATTTATTATGATTTGGTAAATAACCGACACTACTGTTTATTTGGTTTGTATCAGGACAAAGGCTTGTACCGTGAAGTACTGTTTGTGTACTTTATTTTGTTGTAGTTAGGGACACGAAAAAAGTATCGATACTTTGTGATATCGAGTACTTTACCTTTCGATACCGATACTTTTGTACTCGATACTTGGTTTTCGATACTTCAACTAAATAACTAAACTAAAAAAAGTATCGATACCTTTAAAAAAAATTATAAGCGCCTTATATTGATGGCAACGCCATCTAGTGGAATCATAGCAAACCTTCTAAAACATTCGATTGCGTTGTTAAAATTGGAAGCAGAAGCAATCTAGTGTGTCCTGAGACTTACGTACTTGAGTAATTCACGTTTAGTTTTGCAGTTGATTATATTAACATTACACGTTTTTAAGAGTATCTACATTGCTTATAAGGTCCTATGAAATGTACTCGATACTTTGAAGTATCGATACTTTTGTATCAATACTTTTACGAGTACGATACTTTTTTTTCCGATACTACTCATGAGTACAGTATCGATACTTTCTATTCGATATCGTGTCCCTAGTTGTAATTTACTAAATCTCATATGACGTTTCTGTATTATAAACTTTGCCAGTTTGGCAGATAAGTTTAGTATCATAATAATAAATATCTTGAATCCAATAATTCTGCACTGACACAAAAATAAAAATGCTAATATTAAATGCATTTGCAAGGAGGTAGAATATGTTAAACCATTTTTTTTAACAAAAAGCAATCCTAAATACTTAGTTGGACCAAAATTTATGTCCAAATGAAGCTGTGTTTGTTTAACTATCATTTTAGAATTTAGCTTTGAATATTTGTAGAGATTTTATTTTTCTTTCAAAGCTTTGCTGAACATAATCTTTACGTTTCCTCTTAGATCATGGATAACGAACAGCCGCATCAGGAGCTAGTCAAATGTGTAGTGGTGGGGGATACAGCAGTGGGCAAGACTCGACTGATCTGCGCTCGAGCTTGCAACAAACATGTTTCACTGTCCCAACTGATGACAACACATGTTCCAACTGTTTGGGCCATAGATCAATATAGGATTTACAAAGATGTAAGTTTTGTGGTGTAAAATTTTGCCAAATCCCATTCATATTTCATACTGTTAAACAAAGTAACAAAAGATAAACACTTGCTCACACACAATGACATTCTTTATATATGAACTTCCCATTGATGCAAGAAAAGTGCAATTTCTGCAAACAAAAGAAAAATGATGCGATTAGAACACAGTCAAAATAAAAAACCATACAGTGGTGTCGATTCTGGCATTATTCTCTAAACTTAAAGATAAATTTAACATCAATCCATCCATTATATTCTGTATAGAGAATGACAAGGATACACTGTTGTCAAATTTAACTTTAGGTTTAGAGAATCCTGCCAGAATCGACACCAGTAGTTAACTAAATTTTAGATATTTTTATTTTAAGAAAAACGTTCTGGTATATATTCAATATTTTTTTAAATAAATTATAAGAAGTCTGCGAAAATTTCTGGGGTATATTCAATCAATTCATAAAACAGTTGGCTAATCTATGAATATTTTAATGACAAAAGGATTGTCGAAAATAGAGGCATTGGTTTATTATAAGTTACAAATAAATGACTTTAATTACAAGTTATTATGTTGACTGTTAGTATAAGCAGTAGTGGATCTCTTTAAAATCTTTGCGATCTTGTTGAGTATCATTTTATACTGTTAATGCTTGTAAATGGGTGCCATGCGAGATATGTCTGCTTTGTACTAATTTACTAATAACTTTATTAATTTCATAAAATTTAAGTCATTCCATAATAACTTGTTCAAATGTAGGCTATATACATGTGTTTTTCTTATAAAATACTAGCAAACCCAGCGAACTCCGTTTCGCCACCAGATAGCTTCGTTTTATGTAACATTTCGTTTTGTGATTAAAAGAAAACGATTTTTTTTTTTTAATTTTTCCTGAATTTTCTTTGCTATAAACCTCACGGAGCCCGAGACCTTTCCAACAAATGCAAAACCGTGGAAATCGGTTCGTGCGTTCTGGAGTTATAGCGTCAGGAAGGAAAACCCGACTTATTTTTATATAGTAGATTAATATTGGTGCCAATTCTGGCGTGATTCTCTAAACTTAAAACTAAATTTAACATCAGTCTCTCCCTTTCATTCTGTATAGAGAATGACAAGGATATACTGCTGTCAAATTTAAGTTTAGGTTTAGAGAATCATGCTAGAATCGACACCATTAAGTATTTAATATCATAAATTAATTACACACTTGTTTCACATTGAAGTATTAGATTAATAACTATAAAAACTCAAGAATATAATAAATGACAAAGACCATTGCTACTCTACAGATATTTTTGTTCAAGTTTACATCGTATATTGACATAATATGTAAATTAGACTGATATGTATTACTAATTTTAAACGAAGATAGTTTTCAAGACTGAATTAACAGTGATATCTTGGAAAGTTGTTTGAGATCAGTGCTTTCGGCGTCTTTTGGATTGTGGTACATGTTTAGGCTAGGTTGTTGTTTGAAGTGATATGTCCATATATATAGAAGGTCATTGCTCACACACAAAGAAAAAATACTACAATTAGGTATATAGCATTATGGCAGGGCAGATATTTATGTGATGAATACAAGCATTTGTACTCATCATGGATGTTTAATATGCATTTCTATATAAATATACTTGTGTGTATCAGTGTATGTGTATTCTTTCCATTACCCTAGCATCCCATATCATAACAATTTAAAAGAAAATGGGTGTTAAGTATTTGAAAACCTTCAGCAGTCAGAAATAACAAAATAAAATTGTAAGCTATAGCGATACCCGTAGCAATTTGGTTAGGAGATTGACACCCAGTTGTATAAGAAATCAAAAGGACGGATGTCAAGTTTACAAATAGCAAACAAGAATAGCCAAGTGAAGTGCGAGCATTGAATTTTTATAAGGTTGAAGAAACAAGTACATTATAAATATATATATATTAATTTACTTCTCAATCACTGTTTTTTTGATGAATTCATAGCTACATTTTGATAAGTTATTATTCAATCACACATATATTTTCATGATATTTATACATCTTTGAAAGTTGTTTTAAATCTATTGGTTATTTTAACAGGTGTTAGAGAGATCTTGGGAAGTTGTAGACGGTGTCAATGTATCATTGCGCCTGTGGGATACATTTGGTGATCATGAAAAGGACAGGCGATTTGCATATGGACGGTAAGCCCCATTATGAATTACATATGTTTATATCTTGGGTGACCTTGTATTTTATTAATTATATTTAATACCTGAAGCAGGTGGCATGAAGTAAACTTTTTTCTTATGGAACTAAATGAAAGCTGACATAAAACGTGTTTTTTTTAGTTCTGATGTGGTACTACTCTGTTTCTCCATAACCAACCCAATATCATTGAGAAACTGTGGTGCTATGTGGTATCCAGAAATAAGGTATAATGAATCAGTGTAGTATATATTTTTCTCATTAATGTAGACACTTTATATTCAATCTAGGTTATGTGAATAATTATGAATGAATTATTTTCAGACGATTTTGCCCAAATACACCAATACTTCTTGTTGGCTGCAAAAATGATCTGCGGTACATGTACAGAGATGAAACTTATTTGAATTATTGCAAAGACCGCAGCCCCTTTATTCGGTAAGTTATATTTAATTTAGAATTTTATGTACACCTAGTAAAAAAAAGTTAAAAAAGATGTTAGGACATTTTTTTTAGCTGGTGGTAGGGGAAAAAATATGAATGATTCAAAAGAGTTGTATTGTGCATCCAATTTTATTAAAGCTATTTTGACTTTTGACTTTCGACTTTTATAAGCTGCTTACCATGAGCCATACGCTGGTTTACACTTACGATACACTTTTGACATAGAAAAAAAAACATGAAATCCCTTCTTGTTCCTCTTATTTATTTATTTCAATTTCGTGGGTTGCCTGGAAGAGATTGCTGTTTAGCAATAAGGCTGCCTATTGTGTACGTGAATATTATTATTATTATGAAAATAATCTCCTTGTTTCAGTGCTCCACGTAAGAGTGATCTAGTAATGCCAGACCAGGGCCGTGCCTTAGCTCACGAGTTCGGCATATACTACTATGAGACATCGGTTTTCACGTACTATGGTGTCAACGAAGTATTCGAGAACGCTATAAGGGCAGCTTTGATCGCTCGCCGCCAGCAGAGATTCTGGATGACCAACCTGAAGAGAGTGCAAAGGCCTTTACTACAGGTAAGTTGGTATTTGTAAAACAATTTGCATCAGTTAAATGCTCTTATTTATTTATTGAAGTTTTGCATCCTTTTTAGGATGCGTCGTCTGAATTATAATTTTATTCATAATTCAGACTAAATAATCTATACTTATAATAAATCTGTAGAGATGTCAATTCTGTACATGAAATATATTTTTAAAATAACTATCAGGGGGTGATTAGTGATCGATACTGATGCCAAAAATGCAATCAGTAAAATTTTTGTCTGTCTGTCTGTCTGTCTGTCTGTGTGTATGTTCCTTATAGAAACAAAAACTACTCAACGGATTTTAACGAAACTTGGTACAATTATTCTTCATACTCCTGGGCAGGTTATAGTATACTTTTCATCACGCTACAATCAATAGCAGCAGAATAGTGAAGGGAAATGTTGGGAAAACGGGAGAAGTTACTCCATTTTTTAAGCTTCCGTCGCGGGTGCAGCCTTAATGGTTAAAGTTACATAGAAATCATGTATGACGGAAATATTTTACATAAAATTGTCTAAAAAATATCCCGCAACAGCATATGTCTATCTTTTATGGTTGACTCACAATAACACGTATAATTATATAAATTAAGTCATTCTTTATAGCACAAGCCTGAGAACAAAAACTATAGTTTACACTACAGCTCTACACCGAAGCGAAGCGAGGGCGGGCCACTAGTTTCAAAATAAAATCATAATCATAAAATTTATATATATATCTACGAAGGGGAGGTCAAAAAGTTCGCGGAATAAGAGGGAAGGAGGTTGAAATTAAACATCAAACTATTTTTCCTTTTCAATATATTCTCCCTTAACCCTAATACATTTTTCAGATCTCTCAAATAACTTGTTTATACCATCGAAAAAAAATGATTTGTCTTTGGTCGAAATCGCGGACTTCACTTCTTCATCGTCGTCATTCTTTTTTCCACGCAGCTCTTTCTTCATTTTTGGAAATAAATAATAGTCACTGGGTGCCATGTCCGGACTGTAGGATGGGTGGTTCAATTGTTCGAAGCGGCATCGGTGAATGGCAGCCGTCGCAACATGGCACGTGTAAAGGGGTGCGTGTCGTGCAGAAGGAGCACACCTTTTGACAGCTTGCCTCTTCTTTTTTCCTTGATGGCTTCTTTCAATCTTTCTAGTAAAGAAGCGTAGTACTGTCCCGTTGTAGTCACACTACGTTCTTTATAATCGATTTGTAAAATATCTTCTGTATCCCAAAAGACAGTTGCGACATCTTGCCAGCCGATTGTGCCACTTTGAACTTCTTTGGAGGAGGTGTGCTTTTTTTATGCCACTGCATCGACTCTTGCTTTTTGACTCAGGTTCATAGTGGTGAACCTAGGTTTCATCACCAGTAACGATTCGGGCCATAACTTCTTTCTTTCTCTCTCCACAGAGCTCCAAAAACTGGCGAAAACACTCGACACGCTCGCGTTTTTGTAGCGGAGTGAGCATACTCGGAACCCATCTTGCACTGACCTTAGTCATCCCAAGATGATGATGTAGAATATTCAAAATACTTGTTTCGCATACTCCAATCATTGCTGCAAGCTGCTTCTTCTTCAACCGGGCATCTTCCAATACCAATTTTTCTGCTTTTTCGACGATTTCCGGTGTGGTGGCCTCAATTGGCCGACCGGAGCGGGGGTCATCTTCAATGGACTCTCTTCCTGGTTTGAAAAGACCATGCCACTTGTAAACCATGGTTTTACCATGGGCAGAGTCCGCGTAAACCACCAACACCTCTTGAAAAATAATCTGAGCGGATTTTCCTTGCTTGGTAAGGAACTTAACAACGGCGCGGTGTTAAATTTTCTCCATACTGGCTGACTTTTTCCCGATTCAGTTGTTTGCAGGTCGAAAACTCAAAGGTTAATGACCCGATTATCGCTCGTTCTTCGTTTCGCGCGTCGCCGGCGCCGAAGGCGCCGCGGCGTGCGGGGAGTCATCTGGCGTCTTGCCATTTTAGATGCGGCGGGTGCGCATCCCGTTTACAAACGGGACGGTCGTTATGGTCATCCTCCCTCCCTGCGACTTCACCATCGCCCTCGGCGCGGTCCAGCCCACCGGGTGGGACCCATTGGGGAGGCCCAGTGAGCGACCAGCGAGCGAGCGATGGACTTAGGCGAGAGGGGGGAGCGCCTCTAGGTGGTGGGTAGATAAAAATTTCGGTTACCCGAAATTTTTGAAAACGTCCAGTATTCGGCTGGCGAGGTCCGCGCTGAACGCCTGGATGTCGATTTTGGAGAAATCGATGTGTGGGGCCTCTGCTGGTGTTGTTACCGTAGCGGTGGCTGCGTCGGGTTGGGTAGTGGCTGCGTCGGGTGGGTTGGTAGCAGGTGGCGCCTCTTCCTTCTGTTTGGAGGTGGGGCGGCTTCGCTTGTTGCGTCGGCGGCGGGGCTTCGATGACTTTTGGGCGGGTGGATCGTTCGCCGGTGCCATGAGGGTGGCCGGCGCGTGCTCACTCACCTCTTGTGGTTTCGGTGGCGGTTGGTTGGGCGTGCGGCCTGTTCGGGCCACGGTGGAGGCTTTCTTGTTGCGCGCCTCGCGGAGTTTCGCGGGGCACGCACTGTGGTTCGCTGGATGCGGGCCCTTGCAATTCGCACACGTTGCCAGTTGCGAAAGCGGGCGGGGGCAGTCTGCGGGGGCAGTCTGCGGCGGCGTGCGGGTCTCCGCAGCGCACGCAGGCAAGCGCGCGGTGGCAACCCTTGGAAGAGTGTCGAAAGCCCTGGCAGCGGTGGCACTGCGCAGGGCCCTTCTTGCCCCTCCATGCTTCGACGGTGATCCCGGTCATGCACAGGAGCTCGCTCACTGTGTATATGGCCGGGATGGTGTCTGGTGTCCTCTTCAAGGCTGCGTAGTAAATGCATCCGGGGCGGCCTGCTCGCGCCCGGATCTGCTTGGCGTATTCGCATTGGAAGCCCTTAGCGGATAGGGCCTCGACAATGTGATGCGGTTCGGTGTTGTAAGGCAGCCCTCGTATGGCCACCTTAAGGCTGCAGTCCTCGGGGCTGGCGTAAGTGAACCAGCTCAAACCCGTTTGGCCCTCCAGCTTGGAGAGGTAGGCCCGGATGAGCCGGTTTTCCTCGTCGTCCGTTGGGATGAAGCGCAGGCCCGTTCCGAACGGGCGCGCATTCGGTGCGCGGCCAAGGGCGTCGTGGAGAAGGCGCATATGCGCGGACCAGTCCGGCAGGTGCTCAACCACTAGCGACGGGTATTTCTGTACCCGTTGGGCCGTGGGAGCGGTGCCGGGGACTGGTTGCGCGGGCGGAGCGTCGATGTGAGATGCGGCGGCGGATTGGGATTTTTTGGCGGCGTTGGGGGTAGTCGCGAAATTTTTCGCAACCACCGAGTAAGTTACCGACGGCTGTGTCGGTAATGCAGTCTGCTTGTCTGGGGTGGCGGTTGAGGCGATTACTCGCCTGGGCTGGTGGTCCCGGGGTGGTGCTGGGGTCTGTGCCTGGCTTGGTGAGGTAGGCACAGGCGATGGCAGCTGGGGAACAGGGCGGTCACCGCTGCTGAGCGACCGGCGAATGCGCGGGTCGCGCGGATGTCCCGTGCGAGGGCGCTTTTCGCTCTCTGGTTGCGGCGTGGTGGAGAGGCGGCGTTTGCGAGGGAGAGGCGTGCTGGGAGGCGGAAGCACAAGCGGGGATCCGCTCAGTGCCTGCAACGCCTCCATGGCCATCTCGTCGGCTGGGCAGAGGGCAGGGGTTTCGCCCGCCTCGAACTCCAACAAACGGACGTAGGAGCTCAGCCAGCGGTTCAGCCTGTCCGACAATAAGCCGGACCCGACGAGCCGAGACACCATCGTGGCGTCAAATGCATATTTGACGCCGGGCGATGCTATCTCGATCGATCGAGCTAAAACGCTGGCGAGCTCCTCGTCCGAAATCGGAGTGAGGCCCTGCGAGGTAGACGGCTGCGGGGACGGCTGGTCAGCCATGCTGCGTACTGGGGTCTACGCCTGCGCGATCCTGGCCGAGCAGCGCCTTACGGCGCGCTCAGGCCTGCGGCTGGGTGCGCGGCGATCTCCGCTGGGTGCGCGGCGATCTCCGCTGGCACAGTATGGCGCCAGGTAGTCTCACAAAGACAAAAATAGCACTATTTTGCTTGGAAACTAAAAGGGTACTAGCGAATCCGTGCGCGGTGGCGTAGGTACGGTCCAATGACCCGATTAGGTTCAAACCTGGTATATAATACTCTTAATGAGGTGCTCAACTAGTGCCTACTTGGACAAGTTAACCTACCCCCACCAACACCTCCATTCCGCGAACTTATTGACCTCCCCTCGTATGTTAATTTGTATATATATTCGTATTTAGCTTTATACTACCGTTCGTGTTTTTCATTTTTCCCAAAGGTTGACTGGAAGAGAATGCTTTTAGCATTAAGTCCGCCTTTTGCACCAATGTTAAATATGTTGGTCAATAAAGTTTAAAAATAAATAAATAAATAATTCAGACGACGCATCCTAGAAAGGATGCGAAACGTCAATAAATAAATAAATCAGTGCATCTATAAACCGAAACTGTACAGACCGTAAATAAATAGGACATAATATGCAGAGCCGGACCATGAGTTAAGGGGGCCCTGGGCTAATACTATTTAGGGGCCCACCTAATTACTCAAAGTATAGAAAAAAATGTGACAGTAAAATATTTAATTTATATTATATTATGCCTTAGTATTATACTACTGTTAATATATTGACAAATTACAAAGCAACCTTTCTGCAAAGTGCAGACATGGCAAATTCTTTAATTTGCTCCTCACATTCTAGGGGTAATATAAATGTGGTTACATTCAACAATGTATTTTTTCTACATTGAATGTACTTCTAATCATTGAATCTACTGCTTTAAAGAAAATAATTTTAATTTTCTTTCTTTGGTGAATCACTAGTTCAGCTTTAGACATCTATTTTAAAAATATTATATCTGCTATTTCTTATTTAAATTCAGCGATATTTGCCTGTCTGAATTTCTGATCTGTTTACTTTAATAAAAGTATGGATTCTTTCGCATTGTCATCTATTTTTGGCTTTGTCTTGACTTAGCTGGGGGCCCCTTGAATCCACGGGGCCCTGGGCTGAAGCCCAAAAAGCCATATGGTAGATCCGGCCCTGATAATATGTAGACAAAGGGGTTGCGATTTGAGAGACATTTGAGAAATAGGCATTTGAAAACACTATTGTTGTCGCGCATTGGCAAATACTGTGCGATTGAGGACCACAGTAGCTAACGTTAAAAATTGCGTATAAAAGTTGCGTAATTCGAGGTTTGGCTCTCGACGATCTCCTGCTCGAAATTTAGATATATGTACAAGAATTTTTACACAGAGAATAATAAATAGTTATACCAGGTCTCTATGTTTTGCTTTTTTGTAATTGACTATTTAATCGCCACACTAGACGTCTTTAGTGGTGATAAAAAAAAAATTTTTGGGCATTTTGAGAGCTTCTAGTTGTTTTGAAATAGCAATGTTTATTGAAAAAATGAAGACATAGAAGTACAGAATGAGTAAAATTATATTTTATGTATGAAGATAATTTCTGTAGTGATAAAAATTAAGGTGGAATCACTCGAGAATGTGTGTATGGAAAAAAACATTACGCGCCTCCCCTCTTAATGGCACAGATTACTGCGCGTTCAGTCTACAATAGTGAAAGTTAAGAAAATTTATTTGCAATGGTTTCATCACAGGTTGGGGGACCAAATATTTCAATTGGTCCTCGAGCTTGTCCATGCTTCAGAAAGTTCGCTAAGTCGTTGGTGGCAGCTGCATCTGCAGTCGCTAGCACCATTTAGTCTGCAATGGCCCGTCCATCACGCACGGCCCAATCTCCTTATTCCATCCATAGGGAAGGCCTATACCAGCAGTGGGGCTGTTAATAGTCTAAAGATGATATAGGCAAAACAAAAGTGCTGTACTTATATGGCAAAATTTATTTCTTATTCAAGCTCAATTTGGAGCACTTTGCTGAGACTAAGGACATATTATGTATAACTTTATAGAGAACACGAATAGCATATCTCTGTTGTCCGAGATTTAAAAGCATGGCGTGAAGTCTAAATACACTCGAAATTGATGTAGAACTGATAATAGAGTTTATCAAGAGATCATATGCTTTCGTGGTACATGGTCCTTCGAGCTGGACGTTTAAACTTTTGCAAAAACTTGTGGACAGTTGAAACTATGTTACTAAGACATTTCAGATCGATTTTAAATTCTTAAAAGTCGTATTAAATGGAAATATTTTCTAGGATCGATTCAAGATTTTTTTTGTATATTTGTCTCTTAGACTTACGCACATCACTCATTTAATAAAACAATTTTCAACGGGTTAAATGCACTGATTTTATTGATTTATTTATTGACGTTTCGCAGCCTTTGCAGGAATGCATCGTCAGAATAAGGTTTTTTTATATACTTTGTCGAGCTACTTTCGAAAGAAGGTCGTCTACAAAGTAAATAAAAAAATCATCGAAAATTGTTTTATTTAATCTTTATGTATTTTGTTTTAGGCTCCATTTAGGCCTCCCCGCCCCATGGAACCGGAAGTGTCGATAGTCAGCAGTGTCTACTTGGAAAACATGACTACACTTCTTCGTCAGCAGGTACAGTATTTATATAACTAATGCTTTTTGTAACTTGATCGAGTACGTAGGTAGTAAGCTCATTCGAAGTGCGATCGCTGAGGTTAAGCAACTTTCTCAATGTCCGGTAATTCAATGGGTGATCAATATTTTAAGCCGTTGGTCCCGTCTGCATCTGCAGTAGTCAGTTTTATGGTGGCTCATTTTCCATTTTCAATCTAGAAAGCCTCTGCCCCAGCAGTAAGGACACTTACAGGTTGATAAAGATGAATGCTTTTGTTCTATGTCGTAATAGTTACAATATGTCCTGGGGGCCATTCGCCTAACGGAAATGCTTTGGAAAATGCGAACGTTTTCGATTTAATTTTGTTATTTCTGATCGCCGAAGGTTTTCAAATACCTCACGCTCATTTTCTTTAATATTGTTATTACCAATGCAATAGAAAAAAAGAGCGCGAGGTATTTGAAACCCTCAGGCGGCTAGAAATAACAAAATGAAATCGTAAGTAAGTTTTCCAAAGCATTTCCGTTAGGCGAATGGCCCCCTGATCGATCTTATCAAATTTACGTATCGGAGTCTAATTCCACTTGAATCCCGCCGTACCTTTAATATCATAGAAGCTAAAGGGACATGTTATGTCACATTGACACATTAGCGGCGTTAGGGGGGCGCGCGCTAAGGTGACCGCCAAGGGCGCCGGATATAAAGGGGCGCCGACCGTGCGCCCTTTTCCAATTAAACTGACTGGTTGTTTCAGTATACTACAATTTTACTGAGTACTCAGTCATTTAATATTTATTTACTGATTCATAATTTGCATCAGTTCAAATAGATCACTTATCTATAAATCTTATTGGCAACATTATTCAATCTTGCGAGTACAACATTTCCCGAGTATATGGAAGATATCACAAATAATAATGATTCGGAAATTGGGAAAACCAGCGCATGAAATTACTTCTTATCGTCCGATAAGTCTATTACCAGTTTTATCGAAGTTGTTCGAGAAGGTCCTATACTCAAGACTTGTGCCAATGCTTGCACAAAATAAAACAATTTCGGACCATCAGTTTGGATTCAGGGACCTTCATTCGACTGTCGAACAGGTTCACAGAGTGTACAGTGTGATACGAAATACTCTAGAAGATAAAGAATATTGCTCATCTGCATTCCTAGACATACAACAAGCTTCCGACAGAGTCTGGCATGATGGATTGCTCTTCAAAATCAAAGCAAATATCTCACACAGCTACTACCTTCTCATGGTGTCATACCTGTCGAATCGGCTCTTTCAGGTAAAAGAGGATAATTTCACATCGCTTTTCTATGAGATAAAAGCAGGAGTGCCCCAAGGATCAATTCTTGGCCCCATAATCTACACGATTTATACATCGGATCTACCGGAAGTGCAAGGAACTACAATGGCGACCTATGCTGACGATACAGCCATTTTGGCAAAGAATGACAGCCCAGTCTTAGCTTCGGCAATGCTTCAGAAGGGACTAGATGAAGTAAATACCTGGCTAAACAAATGGCGGATAAAAGCTACTGCTGATAAATCTGTACATATTACCTTCACACTGAGACGGGATAACTGCCCACCAGTTCACCTTGGCAGAAATATACTTAATCATAATGATTCCGTAAGGTACCTTGGCATGCACTTGGATCGGCGACTTACATGGAAAACCCATATAAAAACAAAAAGAGACGAGCTCAACCTCAAATACAGAAACCTGTACTGGTTGATAGGACGCAATACTAAACTGTCTATCGACAACAAATTGCAAATTTATAAAAGCATTCTGAAGCCGTGTTGGACGTATGGCATTCAGCTGTGGGGAAGTGCTAGTGACTCGAATATCAACATATTGCAACGATTCCAAAACATTGTCTTAAGAACCATGTCAGATGCCCCATGGTTTATCACTAATAACGAGCTACATGATAATCTGCAAATAAGAACCATAAGGGAAGAGATCCAACAATGTACACAGTCATACAAGAGGAGGCTTATTAATCACCCAAACGACCTAGCTTGCCAACTAATTAAAGCAAAAAGAAAGACACGGTTGAAACGCCGTGTAATACTAGAAACCGACTAGACTTAGTTAATGTAACAGGAGTAGATATCTTCAATGGGACATACACTTAGGAAAAGACATCAAATTCACACAACAAATTTGATTATAGTCTTCGACTGATTGCAGATCATGAGAGGAAAAAAAAAATCTATAAATCGCAATATCTGAAAATACTTAATGCTTTTATTCATCTTAAATGATTTTCCCGACCTTACCATAGAGAAACTCAGTATTTATTTTTTACACTAAGGTATTCGTTCTGAAAATCGTTCATGGATTTATCTCAATCCAAATTGACAAACTTGGCAAATTTGTCAATAAAAATAAAATTGCAGAAAACGTCAACTTTGATAAGTTTATAAAAGGATTTCGCCTGTAGAAAGGCTAGAAAAGTAAAATTTTATTAGAAGTTATTTTCATTATATCCTTTGGCTTTTTTCGTATGGGTTTGAATTACAGTTAGGGGGCGTTGCAGAAATCTCGCCCAGGAGCTCTATTTTTGAATCACTCGTCTGACATAGTATCGTCGAATGCGACATAAGTCACCTTCGATTTTCAAGTCGCATGATACTGATTTCCCGTATTTTTGAATCATTCGTCACTGGTGTTACCTGTTTAATACGCAATATGAAATTTTACTCATTTTACGCAGAAAAAATAAAAACCGGTTATTACCACAATGAAAACCGAACAAAAAATTCTCGTTATCGTTTCATATAAAGCATGACAATGATAGATTATCGTCGTCTAATAGCACAAAAGATTTGACAATTATTCTATCATTCGCCTCCACCATTCGCCATGCAGCGAGTGGTCTCACCCATTCGTTGCACTCGAGCGATTCAAAAATACGGAATTAATTATGTCGAATAAAATTTAGTAGAAATCGAACGTTCGACGCAAGACGAGTGATTCAAAAATAGAGCTCCAGAGCGTTGGTCGGTACTAAAACCGGCCCTGCATTGACACATATATTTAGCTTTAACAAAGGAACAGCGAAAGAGATTAAGTTAGGTAATAAGGTCTTTGTTACTTAAGAATTAATTTTGTCACCAGTATTTCTCGGATATGGTGATAATATGCGGCGCCAAGGGATTCCCGGTGCATAGGTTTATGCTAGCGGCTGCCTGCGAAGCTTTCCACCGCCTGTTGACGACAGATTGTGCCAGTCTTTCTGCAGAACTGGCAAGGAGCTCCAGCGAGAGCAGCATGGTAAATTAGTCCTTATAGTATAATTAATAATGTGTATTTTATGGCAAAAAGATTGGCCAACTTTTCACCGTCGGACTGTGCCAGTCTATCGGTAGAACTAGCCAGGACATCCAGCGAAAGCAGCATGGTAAATTAGTCCTTAAAGACTTATTACATAAATAAGGTGTATTTTATAGCAAAATGATTGCTCAACTTTTCACCGTGTGATGACGACGGACTGTGCTAGTCTATCTGCAGAATTGGCCAGGAGCTTTAGCGAAAGCAGCATGGTAAATAAGTCCTAATAGTATAATTAATAAGGTGTATTTTATAGCAAAAAGATTGCTCAACTATTCACCTCATGTTGACGACGGACTGTGCCAGTCTATAGGCAGAACTGGCAAGGAGCTCCAATGAGAGCAGCATGGTATTTTAGTCCTTATAGTATGTTAATAAAGTGTATTTTTTAGAAAAAGTATTTCTTACAGGCAGTATACCTTCATTCTCGCGTCTTTCTGACAACAAACTATATAAAAAGAAATAGCGTTTATAAGATTATAAAACAGGTTAGGAGGTCTAGCAAAGGCGGCATAGTAAATTAGCTCGTACAGCGTTGGAACAAAGTATGTTTTTCTTGTCTCAAATACACTAAGCATTTCACCGCCTGTTACCTATTTGCAGAACTAGCCAGGAGTTGAGCGAAACAGCATAGAAAGAGGTAGTTAGACAGCAATAACAGAGCGCATATATCTAATAAAAAATCTGACAAAAACTACACTTTGGCAATCAGCGTATATAGGTTTACAGAACTAGCCAGAAGCAGCCCAATCAGCATAGTAAACTAGCTCATACGTTGGGAGCAAAGTATGTTTTTCGTTTTTTTAATAGGTACAATATAAGCTTCCCTCGCCTCTTGGCGACAGACTGTGTTAGTCTATAGGAGGAACAGGCAAGTGCTCCAGCGAAAGCAGGATGGTAAATTAGTTCTTTAAATGTTAAGAATAGAGTTGATTTTTCTAGCAAAAATGGATTTGTTAGCCTTCCACCGCCCATTGACCACAGACTGTGCCAGTTTATCGGCAGAACTAATATTCCACTAAATAAATTCTTATTTCTTCTAAAAAAACAATTCCCCCAATTGTGAAACATGTGAAAAAGCAAACACATTTTAGTGGAATGCGTCATAAATGAAGCGGAAAGGAAGGAGGCATGCATTATCCATCCTTAAAATTAATAGGTTTGAGACTGGCATATTGCAGTGCATCCTAGCCAACCCCCTATCGGAGGAGGCTGGTGTGCTTTGTAATATGGTAGCAAAAATTTTATGTAATAATTAAGTAATTTTAAGAAAATTGTATGGTCAGGTTACGATGGGGCTGGTATGGATCATTTGGCCCGAAAGTCCCTAAAACAAATATCTATAAACGAATCGGCAGAACTGGCCAGGTGCTCTAGCCAGGCGCGGTCGCAGCCTGAAATTTTGGAGGGGGTCACTCACTACACTAACAAAAAAAATCGGCCAAGTGCGAGTCAAACTCGCGCACCGAGGGTTCCGTACACACCTGAATTTTCAAAATATTTTTTTATTAAATGATGTAATTAAAAATTTGCGGTTTTCGCAATTTTTCCTTTACCTGTACTATAAGACGTTACTTTGTACTAGCGAAAGTAGCATTGTATATTATATTATAAGAAACTCGCTAAAAGCAAGGTACATGGGCACAATCCCGTGAATAACATAAATTACTATATTGGTAAATTAGTTCTTGAAACGCTAGGAAGAGAGTAAATTTTTCTAGCAAAAAAATATTTCTAATACTTACACTGTCAGTTGACGACGGACTGAGCCACTGAGCTGGTCTATCTGCAGAATCTTGAAAATAATAAACTAACTCCTAAGTTGTCCAGAATGAAAACTTTTGAAAGTTGATAGTAAGGTAATAAAGACTTTTTCTTGAAAGTTGTATAGATGATATTGAGTTAATGGGATCGACATCAGATTTCACGTACTGACGATTGCGCCTAATAAACAAGTTGATTAAGATTGATCAGTATTTAAGATTTTTCATTTTATTTTCATTATACAGGTGAGCAGCATGGGTGAAGCGACTACGGGTGATTTTAACGAAGACACTGAATACCTCATTCGGCAAGATCAGGCTAAGCAAATGAGGTGAGTTGTGAAATGCGATATTAGTAAAGTGATTTTCGTTATTTCCGGTTATCGAATGCAAATTGTAATATATGAAACTTCTTCATAAAGACACAGGCAGACTTCGCAAGACACTTATACGCACTAGATACGTGGAATGCGTTTTGGCCCATTATCTTGTAACGCTGTTCCATAGAAAAGGAAACCGAATGATAAATTTTAATCTACCTGTAAAACAAATACTGACAGAAAAGTTTAAGTTAATACCTCAACTAAGTATATTAAATACCCTAAATACGCCACGTGCGTCAAAATGTGTCCCATTCAAGAAGTGCTTGAACACGGTTCAAGCACTTCTTGGTTCACAGTTACGCGTGGACCGTTGAAAAGTCAAGATGCCTCAGAGCTCCGTGAAAAAATTCGAAATAAATACTAATAATACGTAGTGTCGTTTTTTAGACAGGTATCTAATCAACGTTTGTTAATTAAACGGATTTGAAGCGTTCTAAGTTCTAATACTTACTATGTGCTGATTTCATAGAAATTTATTTGTGATATTCAAATGCATAGTCGGTAATATAGCAGTCTCTTTTCCTCGCGGTCCGTACCTGCTATATTGAACAGCGCATTCAGAATTGCGCGTAGAATCAAAGAAATAAGGTCTATATTCTTCCGCATATAGCAATAAGTCGTACAATTTTACGAGCTTGCATTTCGAACTGTCATAACTCTTTGGCGTATGCGTTTTAATTAAGATCTTATAAAGAATGCATTAAGGTGACTTTCATTGTTTCAATTTGACGACCTCCGTGGCCGAGTGGTTTGTACGCCGGGTTTCATGGCTGTCGCCGACTCGAGAGGTCCCGGGTTCGAATCCCGGTGGGGGCAGATGTTTGTGTGATGAATACGTGCATTTGTACTCCAGTCATGGATGTTTAATATGTATTTATATAAATATACTTATATATGTACAGTATATGTATTCTATCCGTTACCCTAGCATCCCATAACACAAGCCTTATAGTGCTTACTTTGGGGCTAGGCTAATTGGTGTGAGTGTCGGAAATATTTATTTTATTTATAACTAGTGGCCCGCCCTCGCTTCGCTTCGGTGTAGAGCTGAAGTGTAGACTACAGTTTTTGTTCTCAGGCTTGTATTATACACATTGACATTCATCTATGTTTCTTCTTATACCTGCATGCAAAGTCTCAGCCCGATCGCTTTAAAATTTCATACAAACTTTCATTCCCTATTTTATCCTCTTGGGGGTGGAATTGATCAAAATCCTTTCTTAGCGGATGCCTACGTCATAACATCTACCTGCATGCCAAATTTCAGCCCGATCCGTCCAGTGGTTTGGGCTGTGCGTTGATAGATCACTATGGCAGCCAGTCACCTTTGAGTTTTATATATATTTGTTACGTCACCGTAAACTGACGATATGAGATGTTGTTGGGATTGCACTATACAACATAATTCAGGCGTCAGAATAAGTTTTCCTTGGTGTAGCAGTGGATAGGTACCTTCACCAATCCTTAATAATATATCAGAAAATTCACGATCATCCGGGTTATCTCCAGTTCTCACTCGCATGTTTATAGTCAAATGCACCGATTGTATATCACGCCACAATTAAGAGCTTTCCAGGCAAGCCCTAACCTCATCAGCTCGGGTTCCCCGTGGTATTGTTTGTCGGAAATCACCACAAAATTAAACTGTGATACCGCCCATTGGTCGATCATTTTGTCTTATCCGTTACACAAAAATAAATCCTTATAGCATGATTCAGTATTCACGTGCGACGACGCGATGGCTTATTTCATGTATAAGTTTGGTGTTTCTATACCGATTTCTATAATTCTTTTTTTATTGAATAGGTAATAATGTTAACTTTTTAAATTAGGGATGAGTGAGAGTATTATAAATGTAAGAGTAAACAAATATAATCAGAATGCTCCGAACTGTTAAGCTATCAGGAGTTACACGTGTTATTGTAAGTCAACCATAAAAGATAGACATATGCTGTTGCAGGATATTTTTTAGAAAATTTTATGTAGAATATTTTCGTCATACATAATTTCTATGTAACTTTAACCATTAAGGCTGCGCACGCGACGGAAGCTTAAAAAATGGAGTAACTTCTCCCGTTTTCCCAACATTTCCCTTCATTACTCTGCTCCTATTGATTGTAGCGTGATGAAAAGTATACTATAACCTGCCCAGGAGTATGAAGAATAATTGTACCAAGTTTCGTAAAAATCCGTGGAGTAGTTTTTGTTTCTATAAGGAACATACACACAGACAGACAGACAGACAAAAATTTTACTGATTGCATTTTTGGCATCAGTATTGATCACTAATCACCCCCTGATAGTTATTTTGAAAATATATTTCATGTACAGAATTGACCCCTCTACAGATTTATTATAAGTATAGATAATGCCTTATATTGTTTTGGACTACCCGATCATCTTACGAAGCTCCGTGGATCGCCAGATGTACCTTTTTTACAGGTTTCGGCCACGATTTTGTTCGTGATGTTGTATCTAGGGTATTTAATATAGTTGCAATACCTATGTAATTCGCCGTACGACCGCTTACTCTCTTTCTAGCACTTGGTCAATTTCGTGCTCTTTATTGTTCAGTCCATTCTCTACTCAAGCTGATTAAAGACATTATCTCCCAAAGGGGTAGCAAGATACAACTGATCGTCATTTTCCACGATCCAGATACATAATGTGACCTTCCTGTTGTTTGCCAGGGTTTGGGACCAGATAAAGCGCCGATCCTCATGTCAGATTTTGCCATTGAGTGACAGCTGCAAGAAGCCGCCAGATCTGTACAGGGAGGTCAACCACCCTGCCATCAACTCCATCAGAGTCGTCAAGGTAAACTACCTTAGTTTCATTATATAAGTCTTTGTTTAGCACCAGATAAAAGTTAGGTCTTCGTCTCATCCTTACCTTTGAGTAACAGCTGAATGAAGCGGCCAGATCTGTACAGCGAGGTCAACCACCATGCCATCAACTCCATCAGAGTCGTCAAGGTAAACTTATAGTTTCATTACATAAATCTTTGTTTGGAACCAGATAAAACTTAGGTCTTCGTCTCATCCTTACCATTGAGTAACAACTGAATGAAGCGGCCAGATCTGTACAGGAAGGTCAACCACCCCGCCATCAACTCCATCAGAGTCGTCAAGGTAAACTACCTTAGTTTCATTAAACATATCTTTGTTTGGAACCAGATAAAACTTAGGTCTTCGTATCATCCTTACCATTGAGTAACAGCTGAATGAAGCGGCCAGATCTGTACAGGAAGGTCAACCACCCCGCCATCAACTCTATCAGAGTCGTCAAGGTAAACTACCTTAGTTTCATTAAACATATCTTTGTTTGGAACCAGATAAAGCTTAGGTCTTCATCTCATCCTTGCCATTGAGTGATAGCTACAAGAAGCCGCCAGATCTGTACAGGAAGATCAACCACCCCGCCATCAACTCCATCAGAGTCGTCAAGGTAAACTACCTTAGTTTCATTAAACATATCTTTGTTTGGAACCAGATAAAACTTAGGTCTTCGTATCATCCTTACCATTGAGTAACAGCTGAATGAAGCGGCCAGATCTGTACAGGAAGGTCAACCACCCCGCCATCAACTCCATCAGAGTCGTCAAGGTAAACTACCTTAGTTTCATTAAACATATCTTTGTTTGGAACCAGATAAAACTTAGGTCTTCGTATCATCCTTACCATTGAGTAACAGCTGAATGAAGCGGCCAGATCTGTACAGGAAGGTCAACCACCCCGCCATCAACTCCATCAGAGTCGTCAAGGTAAACTACCTTAGTTTCATTAAATATATCTTTGTTTGGAACCAGATAAAACTTAGGTCTTCGTATCATCCTTACCATTGAGTAACAGCTGAATGAAGCGGCCAGATCTGTACAGGAAGGTCAACCACCCCGCCATCAACTCCATCAGAGTCGTCAAGGTAAACTACCTTAGTTTCATTAAACATATCTTTGTTTGGAACCAGATAAAACTTAGGTCTTCGTATCATCCTTACCATTGAGTAACAGCTGAATGAAGCGGCCAGATCTGTACAGGAAGGTCAACCACCCCGCCATCAACTCCATCAGAGTCGTCAAGGTAAACTATTTTAGTTTCATTAAACATATCTTTGTTTGGAACCAGATAAAGCTTAGGTCTTCATCTCATCCTTGCCATTGAGTGATAGCTACAAGAAGCCGCCAGATCTGTACAGGGAGGTCTACCACCCCGGCATCAACTCCCACCAGATATGTCAAAGTAAACTAGTTTAGTTTCATGGTATAAGTCTGTCTTAAAATGGAAGTGCTTAGTATCATATCCTTCTGTTAAGTTGTGAATGTTAACAGCCTTTGTTTAAATGTATGAATCTATTTTTGATATAACACACATTTTGTTCAATAAGCCGTTTTACAGGGAGGTCATATACCCGGCCACCAACTTTATCAAGGACAATACAAAAGTCAAATTTAACATCTTTATGCCAACACTTCACATGGTATTCGCATAATTAGCAAATTTGTCATTTTGACAGCAGGTGGTCCTTGTCGTACTAAAAATTTTCTTTTCATACTATTCGCAAGTAGAGTTCTTTGCCCGCTCACGTATCCCTTCCTACAATCTGGACTCCTTTAAGAGAGGTGTGAAGAAGCATTTCTGCAGGCCGCCAAGTTGAGGATGGTTGGTGTGGCAGTTTATAACTGCTGTACCAACTATCTTCACGTCTGGTCAGGTGGGGTAAAGTCATTTGTCTACCTGGTTATAAAATAATTAGCATATGTAGCCGAACCTTCTTCCCATTCTGTTCTCCATTGTGTCGAGTAAAGTTCTCCTATCGTTCACGATGTCCAATACCCATTCATTTGTCAAGTTTACAAATAGCAAAAACGAATAGTCATGTGAAGTGGTGGCATGAAAAGAAGGAGATTACACAAACCATGGAGTATGGAATACAAGCGCCAGCAATTTTCGTCTTGAATGTAAAATATTTTTTCAACTATATTCCCAAGTACTCTATATATATATATATACTAGCGGACCCGACAGACGTTGTCCTGTCTAGTATGGTAGCGCCGTCTGTCGGATCCAATGTAAAACATTCCAAAATCAACAACTACTAATAAATAAAAATTAATTATAAAAACATTGTCCAGCGGACAAAATTGTGAATCTAAACCATTCTCAGAACCCCCTGAACACACACAAAAAATTTCATCAAAATCGGTCCAGTCGTTTAAGAGAAGTTCAGTGACATACACACTCACAGAAGAATTATATATATAAAGATATATATAGTTCATATTTTTACTAATAATATGTTGTTAGGTTGTAATAATAGAGTATTAATTTTTATTAGGCAAAAGAGGTACATAGCATTTTATGTTTTATTATAATATTACATTTGGCATGATTCACTAAACCTAAACATAAATTTGACCACAGTGTATCCCTGTCATTCTCTATTCAGAATGAAAAGGAGAGACTGATGTTTAATTTAGTTTTAAATTCAGAGAATCCTGCCGGTGTCGACACCATTATGTATTTTAATTTCTTAAGTGGACTAAATGATGCGATTTTATTTTTGCGAGTTTGCTAAATTTGACGACCTCCATGGCCGAGTGGTTTGGACGCCGAGTTTCATGGTGTCGCCGACTCGAGAGGTCCCAGGTTCGAATCCCGGTGGGGGCAGATGTTTGTGTGATGAATACGAGCATTTGTACTCCAGTCATGGATGTTTAATATGTATTTATATATAAATATGCTAATATATGTACAGTATATGTATTCTATCCGTTACCCTAGTATCCCATAACACAAGCCTTACAGTGCTTACTTTGGGGCTAGGCTAATTGTTTGAGTGTTGAAAATATTTATTATTATTGTTATTATTAAATCTTACCTTATATTTGAAATAATTTATTCAACACAATATGTATTTTAATGGACGTAAAACTGGGCGTTCACCATTTTTCTCAATTGTAATTTCATAGATACGATTTGTTGCAGTGCGATAAGATCCAACACGCGACCTCTCAGACTCAAACCATAGTGACAATGAGCAAGTTGATCTCCCAAACTGTGATGCAAGAAATCATCAATTTCATTTACACCGGCCAATTGGACACAACCAATCTCAAACAGCAGGTTGGTTTTATTTCTGTATTGATTTATATTTAAAATTTCAATATAGTGGTTTAATATTCTGATCTTTTCGCTGTTCTTTGATGAGTAAAGATACTAGTTAAAGTAAATCGTTTATAATTGAATACTGAAGTAATTTGCTTTTCAATCGCGATAAGGGATAAATTTTTGACCTAGATTTAACATTTTTTTACTTATATTTAATAATAATTTTAGGATTTTCTCATTTTTATATTAAAAGCTTTTTTCTATTTTTACCGGCCATCTATCCTTTTCTATATTTTTAAAATAATATTGTTGAAAGCGTTAGCTGCTCTATTATACTATAAATATATTGTTTAGTGCTAAAGTAAGGGCTTTCAATTTATTTTTATAATAGTTAGAAATTTCTTAATGTATTTTCGCTTTAGCTTCGTTTGTACACAAATCTTTGAGGTCCTGTCCTGTCATGTAAACCTTTCCTTCTTCAAATTTTTCTGTTAGAAGCTTATTTAATATTATAATTATAATTGTTGGTAAACTCTTTACTTCTTATATTATGTTTTGGTAAAATACTTCGCCTTTTATGTAGGTTGTATGTAATTATTTTTAAAATTAAAAATAATAATAACAAATTAATAATTTTCTAGTTAAAAGTAATTGTATAATATTGTCTGCAGTCCGCTGCTATTGGATTTCTACTGGTAAATTTTACTATTATAATAAAGATCGCATAAACATGACCATAATTATTAATTTTTTATCATTATTCTTTCATTTATATCTTCGCACACGCTAATAATTATATTTGTTATATTTATAAAAAAGTATTATATTTGTAATATGTTTTTATTTATTTTTTTAGTACAAAGTAGTTTTTCATTATTATTTTTTAAATTGTTCATTATACTCACTCATGCTTTTTTATGAAATGCACTTTGTTAGTTTATTGTATATTTCTTGATTTTCTAAAACAAGATTTTTGTTTTAACAATAATATTTTATTGTGCCAAGACAAATTGTACCCAATGATATTATTGTCATAAGGTTCTGTTTTAGACACACTTTGAACGCCATTAAGGTTGATTCTTTATCGTCCTATTCGTAAATATTATGCTTTCTAATAATGAGAAGAAGGTAAGCTTCAACAGGCAAGTGTTTTATAATATATCCTTACATTTAAGGTATTATAATTCAACAGATACTAAATCTTTGAATAATATTTTATATTACATTGTTTAGTCGCTTTTTCATTTTATTGACAGGTAAAATAAATTTTCTGGTAAAAATATTCGTTAAGCACAATCTAGGAGAAAACGAAGTGTACTTTTTTGATTTTTGTATTGGAAATTATTCCGTAATAAAAATATTGTTTTTGAATTAGGCTGTTAAAATGAACTAAACTTTACAGCTAAACGTAATATGTATTTATCAAAGTTTACAATTAATGGTCTTTCATATTATTGACAAGCTTTCATATTATTGGTGTCGATTCTGGTATAATTCTCTTAACCTAAATTTAAATTTGACAACAGTGTTTCCTTGTCATTCTCTATACAGAATGAAAAGGAGAGACGTTAAATTATTTTTCAAGTCATGCCAGAATCGACGCCTTTACCGACTTAAAAATAACATGTCCTAATTTAGGCTAAACTCATCGACGAGCGTACGCTTGCGTTTATATTTCGCAGAAATGTATATGTCGAAACGTCAAAGGTGTCTGTTTCATTTACTGCGGTTTATACTGAGAGGGAACAGAACGTTATAAGAGAAACACACAGGGAATGATAAAGGGATGAGACAATATTTGAAGTAGATTCTATATCACCGAAAATAGGAACATGCAAAAACTATCATTTGTTCATTAGAAGCGCAATCGAACAGTGTTTAAAGTTCTATAATCCCACTATGTTTCAAGAAACATAAGTGGGATTATGGGATTGACCAGCGGGCGTAAGCGTATCAGTCGTTTATATTTGCACTATTTTTGGAACGCTCATCTCCTGTCATGAATTCGTTTTCTACCAATTTTCGTTCGAAATACAACGTCATCACGTTATGCGACATAGAAGTCGAGTAAGAGTTTAGTTGCTTATAAAGATTCAATGACATGACGCCACCAGTTAGCGAAACTGTGACACAAGGTCTTCTGTCTGAAGTTTTTGGTGCGAATTAATCGAACAACATAGGATTTGACGGATGAGTGGACCTTTTGTCTCAGTGTTGCCACCTGGCGCTCGTCATTCCAGAAAACTCTCATTTCAAATGAGCGATTCAAGAATAGTTCCCTGGTCTCTTCTCGTACACATACTGAGTTTGCTAAAATAAGAATGGAATGATTGAATGGCACATAATGATGAAATAGGAGATCCGTCAAGCAGCGGAGCTGCTCGGCTTCCACGAGCTGACGAAGCTCAGCCAGTTTGTGATGGACCAGCATCTATTGCAAGAGAAGGGGTACTCGCTGCAGTTCCATTCGGTGAGTCAAGGCTTCATAGCTTTTTTCGGCCTTGTATTCATTAATAAGGTTGTTAGTCCGTTGGACCAAACTGATGAGATTTTTCAGTAGATCAGAAGTTCGGAGTTGCATTGGTGAGAAAGTTTTGTTTGTGTTTGCCCTTTAATAGCAGTGGTTCGGTGCTTTTTTAAAACCGAACTGTAAACTTGCGGTTCTACAGTCTGGGTGAAGTATACAGCCGAATTACGGAGACTTAAAAGTGTCATCAGTTCGACCGCCCTGGGGGCCATTCGCCTAACGGAAATGCTTTGGAAAACGCTAACGTATATTATATATGTTATATCTAGCCGCCTGAGGTTTCAAATGCCTCGCGCTCTTTTTTTTCTTTTGCATTAGTAATAACAATATTAAAGAAAATGAGCGTGAGGTATTTGAAAACCTTCGGCGGTCAGAAATAACAAAATAAAATCGAAAGCGTTAGCGTTTTCCAAAGCATTTCCGTTAGGCGAATGGCCCCCCTCGAACCTTATTCTACGATAGAAACGCGACACCACCAAAAAGTAGTGTTATTTCTCTGTGCTCATCTGTACGATGGAAGGTACTGTAGGGCTTATCCTGAAGGGAAGCCCTGGGGACGCAGCTTACAATAACTATAAATGATAATGCTCGAAATGTTTCATATTTGTTATTTGAACTCAGAGAATATATAATAATCTTTCGCCCCAGTTGGGTGTCCAATTCGGGGAGCAAAATTGTACGCCCTGCCTCTTAAAATCTGTCAATGCTTGGATTGATTGATACTTTGTTATTTAGACAAAAGAGACGTCAAATAGGTTTTCACAAGTTTTAAAGTTTCAAATTTAAACATCGTCATCATCAGCTTAGTAATGTCCCCACTGCTGGGGCACAGGCCTTCCCTATGGATGGAATAGGGTGATTGGGCCATGACCCACCACGCGGGCCCAGTGCGGATTGGCGGGTGCTAACGACTGCAGATTCAGCCGGGACAAACAGCTTAACGTGCCTTGCGAAGCACGGAGGAACTCGAGATAGTAAATTTTTGGTCACCCATCAAATGACCGACCACTGCGAAAGTTGCTTAACTTCAATGATCGCAGTCGAACGCGCTAGCCACTCGCGCCATCGAGCTCCTCAATTTAAACATATAAGCGTGTAAATAGCATAACAAACAGCTGTTCTTCATTGTATTCTCGTAGCCGATACCCCAGAGACTCAGAGACATGTATGTGGAAAGGAATCTATTCGCCGACGTGACCTTTGACCTCGACGATGGGATACACCTGGCACATCGCGCCGTACTGATGGCCCGATGCGACCCCATGAAGGCCATGTTCCAAGGACACTTCCGAGAGAGCACGTCGAGAGTGGTAAGTGATAAATATTTTCTTACTAGTCTAAGCGATGTGATGTCTTATGTATGCGATTCTCACAAACAAAGCGCAGCGCATTGTACAACACTGAATAAAGTTTTGAGTTACTTATAACAAAACAAATGTTACCTGTTACATAAAAATTGTGACTACATTACTATAGTTACTAGTACCCAAACTCGTTTTTTTTAAATAGTTTAGTTAGCTATAGCTCAAAAAAAATTTAGTTTTAAACTTATTTGTGTGTTACTTGTTACCAAAGTGCACCGTCTGACAACAAAACAGTAATGTAAAAATAGACTACTACAATGTTACCACATATGTATGTTTATTTATTGCTGTTTTGTTATAACAAAATACAGTTGTGTAATATTTACAAATGTTTTGTTGTTATATCATAACATTTATGTCGAATTTACAAAACTGTTTTGTTATAAATATTATTTTGATAATTATTTAACACTTGTTCAGTAATCGCTTATAAAATGATTATTTTGTTATTTGCAACATAACTCTCTGATGAATTATAGCTGTATAAATGAAATACGCTTAAACGTTATAGCTATTAATGGGATAGTTACCATGTACCTTGTTTTTATGTCTCCGACAATAGCGTGCCGAATGAAAGAACACATAAAAGCAGTCAGAAACAATGATACGCAAAAATCAGCTATCGCGGAACATTTAATCGATTCGGGTCCTAATCACTGGATTGAGCTCCATAATCCACAAATCATCTCGACAGAACGCCACTACATACCAAGATTGGTCAGGGAAGCGATTGAAATAACCAAACACAAAAATTTCAATCGTGAGGATGGGTTTAAATTGTCAAGTGTCTGGAATCCAGTGGTTCGTATGTGCAAAATCCGCAAAATCCAAAAAAAAAATGTCGTTCCGCGATCTGATACTGTGAGTATTGTCTGTCGGGAACAGTTGCGAGTGAATAGTGAGAATGTGACCAATGGTGGAGGTATCAAGCGCAGTAAAAGACGACGTCAGAGGGTAGACCGATATGTCTGCCAATAACATCTACCCGCAATTACTTCAGTTACTCCGTGATCATGGCGCTTGTAACAGTGTCGAAATATCGGAGACTCATCAAAAACAAGGTACATGGTAACAATCCCGTTAATAGCTATAATGTTAGTGACCATGAAAGTTTAAAACAATATACGCTTAAACGGTTATAAAAAGACGCATTTTGTACCCGTCTAAGCGTGTTTCATTTAATAACTATTTTTATGTACTAATAAGCTATGAAACTGTATCTCTCGCACAGATATCATTCCCGGGCGTGAAAATGTACGCGTTCCACATTCTCCTTTGCTACATTTACTCGGACAAGATACCCAAAGTGGATCCGATCAGATGCGTCGAACTGCTGGAGCTGGCCAACAGGCTGTGCATGACGCGCCTCGTCAACCTCGTGGAGGCCAGGGTCATTGACCTGCTGCAGCTGCAAGACAGGTCAGTGACACTGTTGAAATGGATATTGCTAACCGAGTTTTCTTTCATTTAAGGATTTCGATTATAGCAAGTGAGCATTCCTGTAGCCGTTAGGTATATAACATTCCCGAATTCACCACTAATTTATAAGAGTTAAAAAGAACAAATATGCATACTTTGATAACTAAATTATGAACAATAAATCCGCAATTTTTTAAACAAATCGGGATGGCGTGATAGAAATTTTTATTCATATGTTACCCTTCTCTCACGCTCCAACCTCTGTAAGATTTTCGTGTAAAATGTAGCCTATAAGTGTATCCGAGGTCCCATCTATCTGTATGCAAACATTTATGATAATCTGCTTAGCGGTTTAGGCGTGTAAACGTAACCAATAAAGTCATTTCCGAATTTATAATATTAGTAAGGATAGTAGGATTGTGCCAATGATTGTACGCGCCTAGTAAACCTCGTGGAGGCCAGGGTCATTGAACTGTTGCAGCTGCAAGACTGAAATGTTAATCGGTAACCGATGTCACTTTTATTTAAGTTTTTTTTTAATGTATTAATTCTGGTAGCATACAGTCAGTCTATTTTTGTACAGACAAGTTCTTAAATTTGGATTCCACCTAAGGTTGAATATCGGATAGCTAATAGACATCATACGAGCAGAGCAATTTTTTTGGCGAATACGTTCGTTGCTGTAACAGCGTATTAAATACTGTTTATATTATGTCAATACAGACAGCTGTACCCCTAGCACGAACCATTATCGAATTCGAATAGTTTGCAAAGCGAAATGACAATGTACAATTTTGTATGGAAACTTGAACAGCAGCGCCACTTTGGACGTAACGGGAACTAAAAATCAGTACACATTTGACAATGACATTTCGGACTCGCAAACGATAAGAATTCGATTTTGGTTCGTGCTAAGGGTACTGTTTATATTATTATATCAATACAGGCAACTGCTCAGTTTACGCACTAACCTAACGGATCCGAGAAGCGTACGATAAAAAATGTAATCAAATGCAATTCCCCTTATCAAAATTATCACAATTAAATTTTAACTTTTCCTTTTATTATATAAAATATTCTTTGTACTTTGTGCGACAACAAAATGATACCTACGCTAAGAAAGGAGGTTAATACTCAGAAATGTCAATAAATTCGAGAACTTGAAGTATTAACGCCATGTTTGTCTGAAGATTTCTACCTTATAACAACGCGAATGTTCAAATCACATTTCAATGCAGTGGATCCCAAATGATGTAGTGAAAGGTGACTTCAGAAGTATCTCTGAAGTAATTTTTCAACTTGAGGACTCTTTAAATAACAATACAGGGAGACAAAAAACAGCCATTGCTGAGTTTCTTGCCGGTTCTTCTCAGTACAAGGTCTCCCGCCGCGCCGTTGTTTTGCGAACCGATAGCTTCTTGACCTCCACAAGTGCTTGTGGCAGCCTAGACTGAATAAATGATTTTTGATTTTGATTAAAGCATCTGGCTGTACATCAATGTTAAAAATCATTTCAATTGGTGTTTATGAGAAGGTAATACACGATAGCTCAACAAAATTTGTGATGATTGATGAACTGCTTTGTTTTGTATCCATGATTGTTAATATTGCCAGGATTTAGGGTGTGTATCCACAAAAGCGAACCTGTGCGAAATTGAGCAGAGCAGAGCCGTGTTAATAGGCAAGTGTTTCCATTGAAGCTGTGCGAATATGAGCTGCGCAGAGCCGAGCGGAGTTGTGGGAAGTGTAGATGAGCGGAGTAAAACAGATTGTAGATGAGCTGAGCGAAGCGGAGCTGTGATTGCATTTTTTTTGCAGACAATGAAACAATTGAATAAACCAATTCAACAGCTCTGCTCAGCATGACAACGCTCCGCTCTGCCCAGCTTCAGGGCTCTCACACAAAAATGGGATGCTAATTGCTGCGATGCGAATTCGTGCGGCAAAGCTTTGGTTACGGTACCATACCTTCAACGGTAGCCGTATTGGACGTGTTTTAACAAAAGTGACCCATGTCACTAAGCAACTACGCAAAAAAATTATTGCGCTGCTGTAATTGTTAAATAGATATAGAAGAAAATGAAGATTTTGGGTTCATCCGATTACCTATATTACGATTATGAACGCTGATGGGAACTATTTCACTCGAAAATACTATGGTTTGACAACAGAAGAAGATATATATATATATTTATATAAGAATGAGCATATCATCATTTGAAGGGATTTTGAGTTTATAATCAGCCATGTCTACAATAATGATTGCATAAGCGTAGTCTCGGTCTCGCTAAAATAGTGTCACCAAGTGTTATTTTTTTGCATAATAGGCAATGCGTTTGACCACAATCTCACCTGATGGAAAGCGATGATGAGGCCTAGGCTGGTACACGACTGCCTAGAAGATGCCTGTTCACTCAGGCCTTGCAGATGTCCAGATTATATTGGTCCGGGAAAACAGACCTTGGCAAGGAGTTCCTCCACTCCCTAGCCGTTCGCATAATTAAGGCCGAAGCAAATCGCTTCGTGCGAATGGGAGGAACTTCGACAATAGTGACAAATAATAATAATAATGACAAGTGTGACGTAATATCTCAGAAATGGCCGATGCGAATCAGATCGGAAACATTAGTGCGAGCTCGCAGATATTTGCGATGCGTTGCGAATTCGCACTTATGTGTGGGAATAGTCAATAAGTGCGCTGTACATTTTGGTGTTATTCTTCTCATCTCCACTAATACTGATTCCACTGAAGCGGAGCGGAGAAGATATGTGTATTTTGAGCAATGCGATTGATAGATAGATAGATATATTAAAACTCTCTTAATGCTATTGATATTTGCCCAAACATCTCTTTCATAGTTTCAATGTTATTTTTGCTAATGATTACATTTCTTGGTGTGACATTCGCTCTTACAGGTTGATTTAAATTTTGTTGTGAGATTTATTTGAGCGTATGGAGTTTTATTTAATAGGGCATTTGACAGTATTATCTGTGTTTAGAATGAATGTTGGCAGGGGATTTGACTATAGTAACAAAAAAAATATAATTTTACTAAAAACTTACGAAAAAGATAATAGTTTTGTTATCTATTGTCACGTGACCCAAAACGCTTGGGATTGGCGGAGCCTAAAATGACGTCACACGCAAGTAAACTTTCGGTTAAAGTGACATTACATTGTATCGTTTGACGTTTTGATAACAGTCGTGTGACGCCACACACTAGTAAGACGCCATATTGTCCAGAGAAACGTTTTCGCGGAAAATGGCGTTTTTGATTTGGTTATTTTTACTGAAATACACAACAGAATGATGAAGATCCACTTTACGGACTCCATAAACATAAGTCAATAAAGTGAGATCGTTTTCTAAAACTTGTCAAATACCCTATTGTAAGTAACTTTGCCTATAGCTGCAATTCGTGCAGCCAGTCAAGGGCCACAGTACACCTAGCTGCTGCTCCGTAAAGTTCTTTCACTTTGTGGAAGCGACGATTTGGACATTGTTACATGTTGCGCGGCTTAAGTCTTCAAGCCGTGCTTCGGAAGGCACGTTAAGCCGTTGGTCCCCATTTCATCTGCAGTTGTTAGCATCCGCCAATTTGGGCCTGCGTGGTGGGTCTTGGCCCAATCTCCCTATTCCTGCGGGAGATTAATAGGCTGATGATGATGACGAAGCCTTCAATATTGATTTGTTCTCTGCGTCATTGATTGCATTTAGGAGAGCTTAGCTATCTGATTATGGTTTTTATCCCTAATTTTGTCAGAAATAAGATTCAGTATGCCTGTAACTGTTTTTGCACAACTTTATGTACAACGTATGTTTTTTAATTATGTTGGGTGTAAAATTGTTGGCGTGCCAAATAAATAAATAAATATTTCATTTGGCAGACGCTAACAGAATGTTCAGCATCTTTTGTCTGGTAAGCGCCGCTTGGGAGTCGGTTATGCGACCGGCATCTAGTGTTGTCCCAAGCCATAATGGTCACGATATTATATGTAAAGCGGAGCGGAGAAGAGACGAGGTTTTTGAGCTATGCGATTGTTTTTTTTTAAAACACTGAAACGCCTGTCGGCACCTCGAGATATGATGAATCGACAAAAACTTCACCCGGGAACAAATCCAAAACGCTCAGTGCCATCTATCTATTTTTGTAGTACTTAACGCGAAAATGCGTATAATGACTGTTAAAACGAAATGTTGCTCAGCGCCATCTACGAAATTAGTAAATTTACAACCCTATATTACGCCCCATTTACAGGGATATAAAAAACATATGTATACTTTGATAACTAATTTATAAACATATAATCTGCAAATATTTAAGCAAATCGGACGATGCAACAACATTTTTTTTTATTCAAAAAAGAAACCCTCCCCTTAACCCACTCCTTGTAAGTTTTTTTTTTGAAAAAAAGCGTTTATAAGCAAAGTGCTTAAAATGCAAGATGCCACTGCTGCAAAAATGCCTAATACGTCAATAGAATAAGAAGCAGATTGGCTACCCATGAATGCCTAAATGTTATTTCGTCTACAAATCGAAATGCCTAAATTGCACTAAGTCTTTTTAATGCCCAATGCCCAAGTTTGTTTTAAAACTCTTCTTGTAAAGGTTTGTTGTAATTCGATACTAGCACTTGAAAATTATAAGATAGTATATTTTGTCCTTATGCTCAGTCTTTTAAGTTTAAAAAAACATTTGTATATTTAAAGGTTTTTTTTTGTTATTTATTAATATTAAAAGATTCCGAATTGACGGTTGACAGCAAACTTTACAGTTACAATACATTGTAGGTAATCTGCTTCTTAGGCAATTAGCGTTTTAGGTATTATTGGAATCGTGGCATCATTTCTTCTAGGCAGTCTGCTTTGTAGTAAAAATGACGTGTTAGGCATATTGCAGCAGTGGCTTCTTGCATTTCAGGCACAGTGCTCATAACCGAAAAAACAAGTAGCCTATAACCGTCTCCAAGGTCCCATCTATCTGTAAGCCAAAATTAATGATAATCTTTTTAGCGGTTTAGTTGTGAAAACGCAACAAACTAACTGACTAACACATTTTCGCATTTATAATATTAGGTAAGGATATTATAGTAGAATTACGCCAATTATTGTAAATTTTATGTTGAATTAAGAACTGCTTCTATTTTTAAGTCGGTTAACAACAACACACGCATATATTGACGCTTCTCAATTGGCATACGCAATTTCCCTCCTTCCTACAATCTGGGGTCCCGCAAGGGAGGCGTGAAGACGCATTTTTGCAGGCCGGCAAGGTGAGGATGGTTGGTGTGGCAGTTTGTAAATGCTGTACCAGCTGATTCTCACGTTTCCACTTAATTACCAGGTTATTAACGTTTTCACATGTTTTATTCACAGGGTGTGCGGCGAAGATGACCAAGTGGTGGAAATAGCGCTGTCACTGTTGGAACCTGTAAAGGTAATTATTTTATTTGTCAATAATATAAATGTTAAGAAATCTATCGAAAAATACTGTTAGTACCTTAGATTAAAACAAAAAGGGTAGATACGGTACGCTCATACTTGCATCAAACAAAAACTGATCCCACGGCAGCGCGAACGGGACGGCGAGATCCGCGTTACTGCATCACCGACCCGAACGAAACAGCACGTTAAGTTTCAACAGCGAACGAGACGGCGAGATCTGCGTCACTGCACTACCGACCAATCACGCGACCAGTACTCGACGTCACTACCCAATAAGATTCAAAACAAACTGCAATTTTTATGAAAAAACATATTTTATAGTACTTACGAATGAAAAGCGATGCCGTGGGTTTTATTTTTAGTTCTTGAGCATTTTGTGCACTTTTTAAAAACACACTTAGGCATTGTTTTACCATATAAACACAAAATATTAGCAAAATTTCTTTTTGGCATTCACATGTACGTCGTTTGCATGTCAAGTTGTGACTAAAGCGATTAGGGTCGTGGACCACAATTGGTGCAGATCACTTTTGTGAGGCTAGTGCCGTATCTACCCTTTTTGTTTTAATCTAAGGTTAGTACACAGCTCCACACCATATAACCCTCATAGCGCGATTATACTTGATCGTTAGCCCGAATACGAAAGCCAATTGAATTTAGGTAGACGACTAAGTGCAAATGAACGGAGTCGAGTACGCCCGTATACGGGTAAATTTCCTTTTGTTTACCCAACACCGTCTTCCAGTCCGTATTTCAGTGTAAATATTGCTTCGGGTGCCCGAATTCGAGTAACGTGTTTCGTGCAACCGAATACGGGCTAAAGACCAACTGTAATTGCGGCATCAGAACAAGAACTAAAGCAGAGAAGTCATGCTATGATAATGAGGGCTACCGTTTTCTGCCTCACCAGATGGCGCCACTGTTGAGTGAGGTCCTAAATTGTAACTTTTAAAGTTTATTAATACGCACATGAAATCAAAGGTTACATTTAGATCGTATTTTAACACAAAAGAACCATATCCTAAACATAATAGGCCATGCCACAGTTACGCCCAGTTCCGTTTTATTCGGAAAAAATGGGAACATAATCATTTTTCTAAGCTCAAATTTTTAATAACTGACATTCATTGCCACATAACTCATATTTGACATAATTAAGCCGAATTGTTACAAATTATTCACAACATTATTTTAATAAGAAATAAACCCGCGTAGTTAACCAACAAGCAATAACATTTGACATTTCGGAGACCTCACGCTACACTAGCGCCTCTAGCGGCGAATTCATACGCGATAGCCCTCATTGTGCGTATCCTCCCATAGACAATGGAGCAATGAAAAGATTTGCAAACAAAGTATGTATTGCCCAACCAAAAAGTATTAGTGGCGTGTTGACAGGTTGCATTTGACTTTTATTCGCTTTTTGATTCGGTATCGTAAAGCTAACAAAGGCGGAAGAGGAACTCGATGGCGTAGGTGGTTAGCGCGTTCGGCTGCGATCATTGAAGTTAAGCAACTTTCGCAGTGGTCGGTCATTGGATGGGTGACCAGAAATCTTTTATCTCGAGTTCCTCCGTACTTCGAAAGGCACGTTAAGCCGTTGATCCCGGCTACACCTGCAGTCGTTAGCACCCACCAATCCGCACTGGGCCCGCGTGGTGCGTCATGGCCCAAACTCCCTATTCCATCCATAGGGAAGGCCTGTACCCCAGCAGAGCGGACGTTAATAGACTGATGATGATGAACTAACCAAGGTATCCAATTCGTCATAACAAAATATCCAAAGGTATCTTAAATTACCTTTGTATAGAGGTACGCACGCTGTTCATAGTATCATTCATAGCAACATATATTTTTCCCTTTTTGGCCTATATGTAAAAATAAGATAACTATATGTAGTCGACTGTATGAGTTGAATTCAAACTCTTTTTATGCTTCAGTTCTTTAGTTATAACCTTACATTCTTATCATAATCTACTCTAAATAATAACAATGGGAAAATTGTATAATTTCTTAATTTTCAAACCGTGTTAATCGTGTCTAGTTTTGCGGTTTTTAATCATAGTGTGTGCGCTTCGGGCGGTTTTATTGGTTTAGCGGTTTCCCACTTGCGGAAAAATACCGTAGTACGGTATAAGCCTAAAGCCTATTCTAGACGTATGTAATCCAGGGTCCCAACAAAGGTGACCTTGCGCGTTGCCATCCATCTAGACGAAGGATGTAATCCAAATTTTGATTTGACCTTCAACGTCCTTGGATTACGGGCGCGTGATTCCATCCGCGGTTAGAGCGCGTGGATTACAACCGTTTGGCAAAACTGCTAAGGCAAAGACCACTTTTTGAAATTTAGTCAAATTTGGAGCCATTTTTACAATACGGTTAATACAGTCCGCGCACGTGTACGTACATACGTGTTTTCGCGCCAGAAGACGGCTCGCGAATGCGTGTTGGCGCGTGGATTACATCCGTGTAGCCGAAAATTATAACGCGGATGGAAACCATGTTCCCACCAAGGTCACCTTGGTTTTTATGCTGTATAACATCCGTCTAGAAAAGGCTTAAAGCGTGACAGTATATAGGGAATGGTCTTTGTTTCCCCCCACCACTGCGTAAGACCGCGTTTGTCGCGCGAGATACCTCAGCGTCGCGTCGCCCGACGTCTGTCTATGCTTCAGTTCTTGTACTGAGATATAACCTTACATTCTTATCATAGTCTCCTCTGATTATCAGACGTGGTGGGGTTTTAGAATATATTATCATTTTCTCCCGTGTATTGTGTATGTGCTTCAGAAGGCGCGGTAAACAGTTGCTCCTAGGAAATACATTATGCGGAACTAATGTCGTTCTAAAAATTTGTGGGATTCCGCTGGAATGGCGGGATTACAAAGAATCGTGTTTCACATGTGTTGTGGCTCGCGTTCGTCATGGTCATGGCCCAAACTCCCTATTCCATCCATAGAGAAGACCTATGCCCCAGAAGTGGGGACATTAAAAGGCTGATGATGATGATGATGATATAGATAATGGTCCTTGTCTCCAGCTACATAACGCCCACCACTTGTCGGCGTGGTGCACGTGGCGGCTGTGCTCCGCTTACGACCGCGTTTGTCGCGCGAGACACCTCAGCGTCGCGTCGCGCGACTATCTTGCTGACAATCGGTGGCCGCCTGTCTGGTAAGTATAAGCTTTTCATGTGTAACGTCTTTCCTCTCGCTTTCGTGCAATTTGTGAGAGTGATTATTTGAAGTGGGGCGGAAGAGTGTAACAGGAAGTTTGGGAAGCGCGCGCTATTTGATTTGATTTTAGAACATAATGTTCAAATAGCTTTTCTTTTCTTTTTTTTCTAAATGGCTTCGCACGGCTTGTGCATTTAGCCAATGTCAAGTGTTAAAATGTTTACAAATACTATAGTATGTGTCAAAGTAATAAATCAAGTCAAAGTGGCAGTCAAGTTAAACCCCCTTTCCCTATGTTTCAGTAAATGTGTAGGGATTTACTGGAACCTCCCCGTGGACTTCTTCAGGGAACGTCGTCTTTCGACACTTTCCGCTATTTTGTTTCACTTGCCAACACTTGTGCATGTTCTCGAACACTTAGTTGTTAATAATCCACTATTATTAGACACTAACACGTGTGACGCTTCCCGATCCCGCCAAAAAGTCTTCAAATGGATTATTCCTTTTGTAGTAGGTTTTATTTCTTTTTTTAATAATATAAGGTGAGGTTTCAAATATTACACATCATCCGCGACTACTGTAGGGCTCACTCGTTTTTTTATTAAATAACTAACTGTCCCGGCGAAGTTCGTACCGCCATCAAAAAATAGGGGTTTGTGGTAGAAGGGTGAAAATTTAGGCTTGTATGTATTTTTGTATGCTGTATCATAAAAAAATAAAACCAAAAATATTTAAGGTTGGACCACCCTTAACATTTAGGGGGATGAAAAATAGATGTTGTCTGATTCTCAAACCCACTGAATATGCATATAAAATTTCACGTAAATTGGTCGAACCGTCTCCGAGTAGTTCAATTATGCACACGGTGACACGAGAATTTTATATATTAGAAGATACGCTATTCAACTTCCTCTGAGAGATGTGGTAAACAAATCAAGCCGATGTTTCTAAAACTTTTTTATCAAGAGTAAAAAGGTGTAACCCGACCTGATTGCAAAATATCACATTTTAACGGTTTTTTGCTTTACCAGTACTTTTCAATTTAGTAGTATTATAATGCGTTCAAAAGCCAATGCAACTTTTTGGCATCATATTTTTTGTCTTCCGCCAGTTTACTGAACGTTTTAATTTAAATGAAATATCTTTAACTTTGTAGTAATGAATATTTGCCAAAATAATTATAGCATATGACACAATGTCATAATATTAGGTACGACCAGCGCGGCCGAGTGGTTTCTACGCCGGGTTTTAAGGTATTGCCTATTAGAGAGGTACCGGCTTCGAATCCCGGTGAGGCAAATGTTAGTATAATGAATACGAGCATTTGTACCTTAGTCGTGGATATGTATTTCTATATTTTATATAAATATACTTATATACGTATCAGTATATGTATTCTATCCGTTACCCTAGAACCTCATAACACAAGCCCTTACAGTGCTTACTTTAGGATTAGGCTAATAGGGTATTTGACAAGTTTTAGAAAACGATCTCACGTTATTGACTAATGTTTATGGAGTCCGTAAAAATGGATATTCATCATTCTGTTGTGTATTTCAGTGAAAATAACCAAAACAAAAACTCCATTTTCAAGTTGCCGCGAAAACGTTTCTCTGGACAATATGGCGTCTTACTAGTGTGTGACGGCACACGACTGTTATTAAAACGTCAAACGATACAATGTAATGTCACTTTAACCGGAAGTTTACTTGCGTGTGACGTCATTTTGAGGCTCCGCCAATCCCAAGCGTTTTGGGTCACGTGACAATAAAAAAGAAAACTATTATCTTTTTCGTGGGTTTTTAGTAAAATTATGAATATTTTTTTGTAAAAATAGTAAAAACCCCTGTCAATATTCATTCTAAACACAGATGCTAACAATTGACACTTTATTTTTAATACTGTCAAATACCCTATTGGTGTTAGTGTTAGAAATATTTATATTTATTTAATACTAGCTGTGCCCCGCGGTGTTACACGCGGTTTATTAGGGATATTTTCCCGCAGTAAAACGAAGACTATGTGTTACTCCAGGGTGTCAGCTAACTCCATACCAAATTTTATTAAAATCGCTCCAGCCATTCAGACGAGAAGAATTCACCTCTATAATATTATTGTGTAAATAAAACTAGTTTTAGCGGGTTAATGCACGAACTTTATTTATTTATTGACGTTTCGCAGCCTTTTCAGGTCTGCATCGTCATAATAATGATTTTATTGAAATAAATTTCGTGCATTAACCCGTTAAAACTAGTTTTATTTCATGAGTGATGTGCGTGAAAACCTAAGAACCAAATATTATTGTGATTTTTAGGTACGTCAAAGAGTATGATTACTACCAGAAATGCGTCAACGAGCAGAGCAAAGAGCAGAAGGAGCTCCGTCCGACCACCTCCATACAGGCGACGCAGCAGACCGGATGTCTATGCTTCTCTAGTGAGTAAAACCACAATTCCAACGCGTACAAAGAAATTTGGTGACTCATTTCTTTGTCGCTCTATTCGAAAATGGAATGCTCTGCCCGCTCACATGTTCCCTCCCTTTTTACAACCTGGGATCCTTTAAAAGAGGCGTGAAAAAGCAACATGCAGGCCGGCAGGGTGAGGATGGCTGGTGTGGCAGGTAGAACTGCTTTACCAGCTATCTTCACGTCTGGACTTCACCGTCACTTAATATCAGGTGGGGTGGAGTCATTTGTCGGACCCATCAATATAAAAAAAATATCTTTCAAAATCGTAAAAAATAATAAGCTTCAAAATCCAATAAACAAGTTAAACGTTTTAAATTAATCTGTCAAGGATCATGATTAATAGGTACGGTCACGTACACAAAAATGAACCTTAAATACATTAGTTAAACTCTTGCTTGTACTGTACTCTTAGCAAGAACCAATATCGAATTCGTAACCTTTGCGAGTACGAAATGTCATTGTCAAAATGTGTACTAATTTTAGGTTCTCGTTACGTCCTCTGTGGTGCTGCTGTTCAATTTTACATACAAAAATTGACAATGTCATTTTGGACTCGCAAACTATTCGAATTCTATTTTTGTTCGTGCTAGGGGGTACTGTTATGTTTTTTTGTGTTTACCTTGTTGCTTGTAGTTTTCTAAAAAAATTATTAAACGTAGTTGTTTCCTATTATTTCATACTGTAACAACAGTAATGAATAACTCCGTCTGTGTTGTGAGACAATGTTTAATATGTTTGTCATTTGAAAATAGATCCTAATGTACTGAGGTTGAGAACGGACTTCATACTTGTTACATTTTTATTACTTTCTTTTTTATTGCAAACGACCAGTTGGGTCACCTGATGTTAAGTGCTTGCCCATGGACATCAGCAATGCAAGTTATGCATGCTTGGCGCTGCATTTCATGAAACACTTTTTTAGCAGTTGCGATTTTTTGTTACCGAATCTTATCTCTCTAGATTAATATGTGAACACTTGTTATGGTTCAAAAAGATGAGGCAAAGAACTCACAGTAAGATTTGCACTCGCGCCCACTGGAACCGCAACTCGCGCAGAATGTGATTGCCTTTACCAAATTTTACACCACGACTTACGCCCCTGTGTGATCGTTCTACTGCGCGATCTCAGAATAAGGCGATATTGTGAGATGGTGCAGTAGACGTGACAACCTCGTTGTGTCGCGGCGAGGTGCCAGTAGACGCGCGTGTCATTCGAGAGTAGGCCTTATGTGCATGTAGGTAGGGTGCGGCGCGGGAGCGGGCCGGGCGCAGACGTGACAACCTCGTTGTGTCGCGGCGAGGTGCCAGTAGACGCGCGTGTCATTCGAGAGTAGGCCTTATGTGCATGTAGGTAGGGTGCGGCGCGGGAGCGGGCCGGGCGCAGACGTGACAACCTCGTTGTGTCGCGGCGAGGTGCCAGTAGACGCGCGTGTCATTCGAGAGTAGGCCTTATGTGCATGTAGGTAGGGTGCGGCGCGGGAGCGGGCCGGGCGCAGACGTGACAACCTCGTTGTGTCGCGGCGAGGTGCCAGTAGACGCGCGTGTCATTCGAGAGTAGGCCTTATGTGCATGTAGGTAGGGTGCGGCGCGGGAGCGGGCCGGGCGCAGACGTGACAACCTCGTTGTGTCGCGGCGAGGTGCCAGTAGACGCGCGTGTCATTCGAGAGTAGGCCTTATGTGCATGTAGGTAGGGTGCGGCGCGGGAGCGGGCCGGGCGCAGACGTGACAACCTCGTTGTGTCGCGGCGAGGTGCCAGTAGACGCGCGTGTCATTCGAGAGTAGGCCTTATGTGCATGTAGGTAGGGTGCGGCGCGGGAGCGGGCCGGGCGCAGACGTGACAACCTCGTTGTGTCGCGGCGAGGTGCCAGTAGACGCGCGTGTCATTCGAGAGTAGGCCTTATGTGCATGTAGGTAGGGTGCGGCGCGGGAGCGGGCCGGGCGCAGACGTGACAACCTCGTTGTGTCGCGGCGAGGTGCCAGTAGACGCGCGTGTCATTCGAGAGTAGGCCTTATGTGCATGTAGGTAGGGTGCGGCGCGGGAGCGGGCCGGGCGCAGACGTGACAACCTCGTTGTGTCGCGGCGAGGTGCCGCACCCGCCGCCCCCAGCTCCACCTCCGGCGCCGCTCTGACACCTGCCCTACTGGAGGTATGTGTTGCTAAGATTCTTCCATATTATCATATTTCTTGACATTACTTAATGATTTTATTAGCTTTTGTAATTATTTTAAAATTAAATAATAAATTTACCGAGTGTTTTAGGAGATCATTACACGGATTCCTTACATTATAATAACGATTTTATTTTCTTTTGTAATTCATTTGTAATTAAATAAGTAAGGGCAAATTTGCAGGGTGTGTAAGAAGTAAAATATCCCATCATTACACGTATTGCTTTTCACTATATAATAGCTGAATATTGCCGAACTTTGGTCACCTTTTTAGCTTGTAAGTCAAAGGGTATAAATCTTGTTCTATAATCATTAGGTGCTTGGGTCACATATTCATTGTATGTGAGTCAAATACATGGTAGTCTGATAATATTTCGACAATACAATAACACCTTTATTGCATGGCAATAAAACTGAATCTCGCTACTATATTAACTGACTTATTAATGTATCCACAGGTCCCTCCGATTCGCGGTGCTCCTGCCAGTGTCAATGTTATTCGTGAGCACTATACTGACCATTATTGTACTTTTCCACATCTACGTATAATATGCGACTTATTCATATAGATCACTGCACGATTCTGGACTCTAATGACTGCAAACATACACCGATCGTTAGGTTGATATTGCATTGACAATATACTTAGTTTATTTGGTATTTTTGTATTACTTCTTTCTTGAAGCGTAAGCAGTAGGGATTTTAACTGTGGGTTTTTATTGCAAATGAAATTTCTACTATATAAGAAAAAATAAAATTAAAAAAATAACACATGTAAACTATAAATTATTATGTTACCTTTACAAGTAATTTTTAATTGAAAATTAGAGAGAGATAGAAATAACAGTAACGATGAGAAATCGTACACATGTAACTTGATTCATAGTTTCATCGACTAAAAACGACAGACCACAAACCGATTTCAGACTATACAAAAATGTACCACATTGCCAATGCAATATCGCCATTAATACCTAATTAAAGTTTAGTATAAGACCTGTTCCTTGTTTTTTCAAGTTCCAACCGTTTAATTAAATCAGTATCAAATTTATAGCGTTTCACGCCTTTATTTTGCTTTGAACGCGCTAAAAAACGCAATAGCAATTTTAAACTTATTACAAAGTGGATAAAAGTCGATTTTGGACAGTTCGGATTGGTATATGTGCCTCTATTTTAATTGTAACAGGCGTGTGTGAACGTTGATAATGTAATGTTATTGGAAAATGCTCTCTAAGGTAAGGCACAGAGGTAGGTTTTAGCTTGGTGCTTGACGTTAGTGTTGTAATGTAAGTAGGGATACAGTTCGGTTTAGTTTTAAAGTTAAGCGATGTCGTTTATTGTAAGTGATATCGTTATATAAAAGTCGATTATGAGCATTGTTTCTGTCATAATATTTTGTGTTTAACATTACAGTTTTTTTTAATATATTTTATCATTGTCATCTTAGATTTAATGAAAACTTTATTAATTTTTATACTTTATTAATTAGAATTATTTTAATGGCAACAATTAATAAATAAAGCTGGGCTGCATTCCAGACCTAGCGCTTTAAGTGCAACTTTTCACCATGACGTTTCAATTTTGACATAAAATGTATGAAACTAATGTCAAAAATGGCATTTGTTATAATTGGAGCTTAGGTTTGGAACGCAGCCCTGTATATCTTATGCGGTCTGGTAATAGGAATATTATGTATTGCCTGTTTATTAGTATAAGTGTTTTTTCGTTTATCAGTATTATTTTTGAGGTATTTAATTTTATAAACAGATAAATATTTGAATATGCACTAGTTTCCTATCATGTTATTTAATAGCTTGAACTACTTGGAAATCTGTCTTTGTTAAAGCCGATTCATTTTAAACGTTTAATAATTTTCAACAATAATGTAGTATAGTTCTTACTTACTTTTCGTCTAGTTTGATACAATCTATTTATTTTTAAGAATAAAATTATAATCTTTAACTATTATACGTAATCTGTTTATTGGTCTGATTTGCCATAATTATGTAAATCTATTTTTATTCTCAAATAAAACTTTTATTTAGTATTATAATCAGTAACAAATATATTTTTTATGCAATTACCAAATATCAGAAAAGCATAAGATTTATGCTAGAGTTTATAATTGATATGTAGCACCTAGTATTTTTTTTTATTTTCCTATTTTTTATAATAATATTATATTAAGATTTTGTATTGTTATTATTATTTACTTTCTAGTCAACGCAGTATTACATACAATATTGATTATACACCGCTTATTTATATTATTCGTGATTTGTATAAATTAATGGTCGAATCACCTACTTGAAACTAAGTTAAATTGACTAAGGGAGGTCCATCCAAAAATATATAATTCGACCTAGGTAAGAAGTTTTAAGATATTGGATATGCCTACTTTTAATGGTTCATACTCACATAGGGTATTTATTCGACAGTTGTCCCACGAATGATCCTTCTTGCTGTGAGTTCTCGGGTCCACACAGGGCCCAACCTAGAAAATTTGCCGCTCCGATCAAAGATTTTTGCTGCCCTTTAGTGACGTACTTTACGGCTGACCCTGAAGTCAATTTTGCCGCTCTGGGCAAATGCCCGACTCGCCTCCCGTTGGATCGGGCCCTGGGTCGCGTCCACTTTGATTTTTAATCGCTTTAGAGTAAAACTATTGAATAAATACCATATGGGCGTATGGACCATAAGGTTTTCGCTCTCTGTAAATATAAATGGTACGTTAAATTCAATAGACTCGGCTCCACACTTTGGTACTAATATTGGCCCTAATGCTGCTTGTCCAACGTTTTGATCTAGAACTTAGCATTGGGCTCAACCTTGAGTTGACACTGGATGAGAAGTATTGAGGCCAATATTGGAACCAACTTGTGGAGCCAGAGTAAAGACAAAATGGAATTGAATGCAAACCGTCATTATTGTAGATTGTCGCGTGTGAATGATTTGATTGATGCATTAGAGGAAGCATATGAAATGCGCAGATACAAATCTAATTATTGCTTCGAAATTGTAGTCTGTGATAGGTTTACATTGTCAACTGTGATTAATATGGTGAAACCAAGATAATGGTTCCAAAGATGATTTACGGCCAGTATCGTTAATCACTCTCCAGTACCTAAAAGCTAAGATTATTCTGATTACGTTCTTAGAAAGAGTTGTTATTGTGAACTTGTAATCAAATCTATGAAGGCAGTTAAGCTCTTTAAGGCTTTTTTCTTAATGGAAATTGATTAGTGAAACTGGCCGATACGTGTACAGTCAGCAACACAATCCTGTGTAATCGTTATGTATTTTTTTTTTATATAATTATAATTGCCCTTAATTTTCCTTTAGGTCTAGGACCAATGCCAGGGGGCCATTCGGCTAACGGAAATGCTTTGGGAAACGCTAACGCTTTCGATTTTATTTTGTTATTTCTGACCGCCAAAGGTTATCAAATACCTCACGCTCATTTTTTTTAAATTATTATTACCAATGCAAAAGAAAAAAAAAGAGCCCGAGGCAATTGAAAACCTCAGGCGGCTAGGAATAACAAAATGAAATCGTAAGCGTTAGTTTTCCAAAGCATTTCCGTTAGGCGAATGGCCCTCAGATTAAGCAAATATTCTGTTACCTGTTAGCAATATACCGAGTGCATCCATCTTTGTGCCATTCAGTCTTAAACTATATTATGATATGCAAATAAAATAAACTGGCCAAGCGCGAGTCTGGCCTCGATTTATTGGGGTTCCATACACTTAGTGCGTGCGCGGCCAGACCCGCCTTTCCCAGTGGGCACTTTGGGCTAGTGCCCAGGGCCCCGCGATCGAAAGGAGCCCACTTCAGATCAAATACAAAGTCCCTAGTTCCTGTTAGATCGCCAAACGGGGTTCATAGGGGCCCCATTATCCTAATGTGCCCAGCCCCTCTAGCATGACCACCGAAACGGGATATGTTATAGCTTTTTATCGAGTTTCAACTGTCAAACTCCACTGTAGTCTGACAGTTAATGCCGATGTATCGCTTTATCGTATCCCGTTTCGGTGGTCATGCTAGAGGGGCAGGGCCTCCAATAGGTCAAAGACGTCACTGTGCGCGGCCTTTTGGGAACGCGAGCTGCGACCATATCCGCCCTCTCGGCGCGCACTAGAGGACCGCGGTCCTCATAGTGCGTGTCTGGTGAAGGTGCAGGAGTTTTGTCTGGTTTTTTAGTAGCCCTGTTCAGGACGTTAGGTAGGGCCCTGTTTATTTCATCCGGCCACAGGACTGGCTGAAATGAACAGTGAGGAGGCCCCATACCTTCTTCTCGCTCTCCCAGTGGTTGAAAGATACGTAAGGCATTTCCCAGACACAAAAAAAGGGTTTCATACACTGAACTAATTCGTTTATTGAATCACAAGCTTTTACAGCTACCTAATGTCACTGACTTATGAAACAGTTTGTTTCCGAGCTATTTCTTAAGTCAGTAACAGCTATGAGTATTTTGCATAATAGGTAGTTAGATATTTATCTATTACCGAGTGAAAAATAAAGGTAATGTGGTACCTAACAATAAGGGCCTGCGCAGACGAGGGACTTTTTTTTATCCACGGATTTTTTTTAATCGTCAAAATAGATTGCTTATAGTACATCGAGTAACGCACGAGGGATAACCGCCCCCCACAACAACGGCTAACTAGAGCCATGGTCCGAGTCTCAGAGACTCCCTCTATTTGAGCCGACTCCCTCAGGTTCGAGTGGTCTAGAGGCTCCAGACGAAGAGGAGACTCCCATGGGCAGATGCCACTCGCCTGGAATACCTCTAGAGGCACTCGCCAATTCTCGGCTTGAGGTCCCCTTAGGATCTCGCCGTCCCCAATTCGTCTCTAGAGGTATTCCAGGCGGATGGCGTCTCCCCACGGGGGTGTCTCCTCTCCGTCTGTAGCCTCTATACCACTCGAAGCTGAGGGGGTCGGCTCAACTAGAGGGCGTCTCTGAGACTCGGTCCTCGGCTCTAGTTAGCCGTTGTCGTGGGGGGCGGGGAAAAACGCCCAGGTACCTGGTAAAGCGTGTCGTGTGTAGACCGGGTCTTCGCACTCTTACCCTACGGGTGCGGTGTCTGCCTAATGCTAAGCTAGTGTGCACGTTTGCTAGCTGTGTAGTGTTGATGTTTGTGGCCTGTGTGGGAGGAATCGGAGGCGCGTTGGCGCGGGTGATTTCGTCGTCGGGGTAGTCTAAAACGTACCTAGGCCGATGGAATCGGAGGGACCTCTGAGAACACCGAGTGACAGGACTAAACAAAAGTACGAGTGTGTTTACGAAAAAATTTAACTCATGTGGCGCTGCGTGCTCGATCCGATTTTAAGGGATAGACTCAGTATTAACTTTTAAAGTATTCTCTTGTTCTTATACTTCATGTTAATTACAATACAACGTATTCTGTGAATATTTACTATCATAGCGGGCGCTTCTCTAAACTTTCCGGCAACAAATGATCGCGTTGAGTCCGTGCAAAGTCTGCGGCGGGCATTTTTCACGACTCCGGGACTTTTGCACTCCGCGGACAGTGTCGTCTGCGCAGGCCATAAGTATGAATGTTTTTTGTGATGGACAAATGGAAACTATCTAAAGTTCTTATTTGATACAGCTCAAAGGACCATTAAGAATTTTTTTAGCATTGCTGAGTAAAACAGAAAATTATATTCGATTGTGCGTTTAGTGTTGCTGACTATATAAGTACAGTATTGATTGCATGTGTTATTTAAGGACTGTTGGAAATTTAGAATCGGGTACGTAGTTATATTTATGTATGTTGTGAAATGTTGTCGAGGTTAAGGCTGTCAAACAGAACTCTTGTTTATGTTGTTGCGTATAATTCAGTATTTAGTGATGCTTGTTAATCCGTATTATCTTATAACAGCAATAATATTATTACGTAATCTTTATTAGTAAGTAATATAATGGCACTTTTTCTGCACGATTACTTGAAAATGACAATCTTATTTTACTTGTTACTTTATTAAATTTCCGTTGGGCTATTTTGATTACATTGGCGCTATGGTACAGTCAAATGAAATTTTTAAAAAGTATTTCTCATTATTGAATAAGGGTTTTACCAAGTGGGCTGATTTCGATTATTGTTGTATGATCATTGATCAGTACTTTAAGAGTAGTTGGACCATAAAGCAACACTGCCGCAGCGGCCAGGAGTGGAGTAGACATACACAGCTTTCTCCTCTGTCGCATGCATTGGGCATACAAGGATGGCAATAGAAACAGGATTTGGAGGTGTACTGCGTAATGTGTATGTGTGAATGTCGTAATTACAGTGTATTATTTACGCATGTACCTATATGAAAGTGGATTTGTATGTATTTTCCCCTTTCAAAAAGGACAATTTGAGTGACTATTATGTCTACTCACTTCCATGTTGCTCTATGAGTTGGATACAAAGTTATGAGATTAATAGGTAAGCTCATCTGGATACCGCTCACACCTAGGAATAAGTATGGTGAAGTTATACATGCCTTCTATAAACTTTCATATTACTGCAGTGGTAAAATCCTAAGTCGTGTTAAGTCTTTTGAAGTTAACTGTAAGTAATAAAGGCAAAAGCATGCGATTCCACTTTTAAATTTAAGTCTAACAGCATTTCAGCTGTGGTTCTATGCAAATGCCATTAAAATTTATTGATTAGTATTTCTCAAATATCTCTTGGTGAGTACCTACTCTAAAACCCTTGTATGGCATGACAGAATCATGGATTTATCTTTAGATTAGAACTGTTAATAAGAACTTGAAGTACAAAATATTATCATGTCTTCATTGAAATAAACAAATAGTTCAAATCGACCCAACCATCATTCGTGCTGTAATCTTCGCGACATTTAATCAAAGAATCTGTATTTTCCTATTTGTATTTTTTAATTGGATATTTTTAATATTATGATGATCTCACTCATCTGAGCACTCATTCAAAAGCAGGGTTGAATCTCTAAAATATAATTAATAACATTGCTTCAATTACTAGTTCTTACGGTAGGATAAGATTTCAGTATACTTTACTTAGTATCTACACACTATTTTGTTAAAATTGCTAGTTTCTCTGAAAGAATGCAAGTTGCTTTTCTGCTAATAGGTATATTGAGACAGCTGTTTTATGTATAGATACACGCGCAGGCATGCCGAAATTATTTCCAATGCACCAGACCGACATACAAATATTACCTTTTTAAGTCCATTATCTTAACCATCTGCGAAAGAAGAATTTTTGTTCAATTATTCCTAACTGATCAAGAAAAGGAAAAGGAGCTCGATGGCGCAGGTGGCTAGCGCGTTCGGCTGCGATCGTTGAAGTTAAGCAACTTTCGCAGTGGTCGGTCATTGGATGGGTGACCAAAAATTTACTATCTCGAGCTCCTCCGTGCTTCGGAAGGCACGTTAAGCCGTTGGTCCCGGCTGCATTTGCAGTCGTTAGTACCCACCAATCCGCACTGGGCCCGCGTGGTGAGTCATGGCCCAATCTCCCTATTCCATCCATAGGGAAGGCCTGTGCCCCAGCAGTGGGGACATTAATAGGCTGATGATGAGGATGATGATGATCAAGAAAAAAGAATATTTTATCCACTTTCATAATTAGTTAACTAAATGGAAAAAAAGCTGGCGGTGTCATTGCTTGTTTTTAATATCCTCTGCTAATCAGGCGAAATTCCTATATAGCCTGGTACCCCATGCATGATGGCAAATTGTACTTTTTGTAATAAAAAATCTATAATACAAAAATTTACTAGTAAACTAAACACCACCACAAATCAAAATCCACATTAAAAGAGAGTCAAAAGTTAACCATTCTTTGCAATCTTTCAGAGACCGCTACCGTTTCTTGCACTTAGTCTTTAGTAATTTGATCTATACAAGTAGTCTGAAAGTAGTAAACTTACTGAAATCTATTCCGTTAAGCAATTCTTGCAGCTGAATACTTTAATGTACCAAAATGTATTATTTCAAATGAAATAATGAATTCCTTAATACCTGTTAGATAAATTAAGGAGCTGGCGAACAAAAGAATATAATTATGCATCTGGTCAAACTACTTTTTTTACAGTCCGGAGGTTTCGGGCCCATTGAATTTGAATCTTAATAATTTTCAATCAAAACCGCCTAAGACAGTGATAAAATTACCAAATTTATAAATTTAAAACCATGCCAAGAGCTCACTGGAGGTATGTCATTCAGTTTTATACAGCTTCGGTATAATTTAATTTTATGTAATTATACTGTTTTGTTCGCTAGCTCCTCAATTCTTATAAAATGATAAGTTATGGATATATACCAGCAACTTCATATGAAAGATTCCGAACAAATAAACTTGTGCGGTAGATTTTTGTATGTAAAATTGCTACTGCGCGAGCTTTTTTGTCTATGGTTGTTTATCAAGAAGTTTGCTAGGTGAATAACAGAAATTACAATATTTAAAATAAAACATGATATATTAAAACATCACTGTATCTTTATTTTCAATTTGAAGTTTAAAAATGATTTTATTTAAATTTGATTAAAGAGTCTCTTTTTAGAAATGAAGATATTACATTAAGTATTTGGCTGTTTGACTTTTAGCTTAGGCATTCTAGTGATCTTAGTGCATAATTGAAAGTAAATTGTAATTTGCCAATCTTCACAGTCAGCAAATGACAATCTGCCATTTTTTACGTACCCATAGATTTTAATAAATGTATTAAATGTATGTGTCACAGCAAAATTGTTTTATTCAAAAACCTGGAGTTATCTTTTACTACACTTCCAGACACATCAAAGGTATGCAGCTATAATATGTTAGGTTGAGGATATTTTTAAAAACCCTCAAAAATGGTTAATTAAGCAGGCTATTGACATCCCTGCCACAGGGACAATCTAGGGTGTAAGAGTGGAAATGCCTCCTAAATTGTGTTGTGTAGACAAGCAGGGGCAAATTTCCAAATTGGCCCTGCGGCAGGGCGGCAGGGGCGTGAGACCCCCCTTGGTTCCTAGATTGTCCCTGTCACCCTGCACGTTGCCGCATGTGTAGCGCGATCGGGGCAATTTCTCAATCGGTTGGTCAGATGGTGGCAGATCATAATGAGCATGAAGTTTAGTCTCGAGTGATAGAAGTACATAAAGACCAGCCTCACATGTGGGATAATAAAACAAACATTATTCATTTACAATACTTTTCTTTCTGTTGCCAATTCTTCACCCAGTATTTCCTTTTTAGTGCTCACACCAAAGAAATAGCCAAGGCCCTACCTACCGATCTTTTGTAAATACTGGGGCCATAATCAACCCGTGTGTTTAGCTCAACTTATACCCGAATTCATATGAAAGATAGGTACTTAATAGTTGGCATGTGTGTAGATACCATCCGATATTGCCCAGACTGCTGTGCGCCCTAGATTGACTTTGCAGCAGGAATATCAGCAGCCTGCTTTAGGTTGAGGAATAATAACATATTTATAAAAACCACAAAAAAGATGATTAATAAATCAGCTTCAAAACTCCATTAAAACTTTTTGTTCAATGTAACATTTACTTTTAGAGAGACCAGAGACAGTCAAAACTTCAAATGCTAGATGGGTTTATAGATATGTCTGGAAGTGCATTTTAATACATCTTGAAATTAAATCCTCAAAATTTCAGTTTACCATGTATTTCAATTGTAAAATACAAATAATGGTCAATAGTACCTAATTTAACTTAAATCTAAACTTAGCACTAAATAAAAATTTCATAAACAGTTCCATACTATGACTTTAGAAGTTTGCGATTTATTTATTTATATAACCAAAATCTAATTCCTGGTCCAGATTTTGTAACTGTGGCTACATTTGAGTAAATGCTACTTAAGCGATAGTTTTTCACAAAAATTTCATACACAATAATGCTTTCTTCTGACAAGTTTACGTCATAGATGTCACTGCCTTGCTGATTCGTATAGTGAAATTAATTTATCTGCTTGTAAAATTGTTTACAAACAAAAATAGGCTTGACCAATGCAAGGTTCGAACTCAAGTCCTCCGAGCTTAGACTATGGTAGGTTCCCATCGCACCCAGTGTTCACTTAGCGATGTTGACGAAAGTTTGGATCTTAATCTTCTTCAATAATTTTTAAATTCGGGTAAGCCATTATGAGTGAATCATTCAAAGCAATCCAATTTTTGTCACTAGTAAACTGGATAGTGTTATGCATTAAAAAAATCAAATAATATTGACTATATTGTGTTATGGATGAAACTTTCATATAATTCTAACCTATGGAAAAACATAAGTTTAACATAACTTTATAGCGGATGTCCTAATAGCTTTATTTCACTTTTAACTTCATCATACAAGTCTTTATAATCTTCATGTTCTTTGATGAGAACCATTATACATCCTCGCATGGTACCCATCGCAGCACCAATGTCTTTGCGACTTGGAGTGTAACAGTATGGTACGTCCTTCTCCTCACAAACTGCTGGCAGGTGGCACATTATCTCTATGGGCGAAATATCTCCGGCGAAAAATACGATCCTGGTAAACAAAATAAATACTTTAGTTATTATTAGTCTCATCAAAATCAATTGTTACACCTGAACGCATCATCTACTTAATTCATAGTATTATTCAAAGAGTATATAGTGAAACAGCTCATAGCATTATAAAAAATATTTTTCTGTAATAGAAATAGGTACGTTTATAACCTCAAACTAAAGTAGTCTCTTACCCTTTTTCTCCGAGACGTAATTGCTTTTGTACTATTTTGAGTCCATTCCTGATATAATTCTTATGACCAGTTGATTTCTTTATGAGTTTGTATATCTTTTTACTTAGTTTTTTATGTGCCATCGGCTTCGCAATCACGCTGCAATGGCTAACCTTGTCATCGTAACTCTGTGGCTCAGTTTTAATACTGACTTCTCCCTGGTCTTCCTGCTCTACGGGTTCTCGTTTAACTTTTCCCATTTTTTATATATTTTAAAAATCTTGTTTTAAATAGCACGTGTACAAACAAACAACGCGTTGCGGACGTGCGTGGTCCGAGTTCATCTAAAAAGTACTCTCTACTCTGTGCTCCGCATGAAGGTTATGGTGCCAGTGTTGCCAACTCGGATTTTGAAAAAGGCGTAGGCCCGATGACAAAATTACGTAGAATTAGTAAAAATTGCATATGAAAAGTTCGTAGATCTACGTATTTTTTTTTTGAGAGAAGCTAGTTCGTTAAAACGAGTATTTTGTTATACAATTTATTTAAAAAAAGGAGATAGAACATAGAATTCTTGGAGAAGACTCTACATTGGCAGCATTTACCATGCTGTGGTAGACATTTACCATCAGACACAGACGCTGCTAGGTGTCAATTTGACATAATTCTCTAAACTTAGCACTAAATTTAACATCAGTCTCTCCTTTTCATTCTGTATAAAGAATGACAAGAATACACTGTTGTCAAATAGGCTAGTTGACCCTTTGAAAATATGTTTTAAAATGGTTAATAATTGTTATATTAGACCGAAAAAATGTATTGTAGTAATTATCATGATTGTATTATGCGAGAATGTAGAAACACAACGTTAAAGACTCCAGAAAAGTTGTAATTTAAATTGCCCAGAGAAATAAACATATCTACACATGAACACATGTTTAAAACTTGCTAAATCCTGTAACTTTATCGACTGAAAGTCATTTCTTTTTGCATAGATCACTTCGGTGTAAGTACTGATTCATTTTTTTTAAGTTTATTAATGTACCTACTAAGTAAGAGAGCTTTGTCGTTTCTGCTTTTACAAATTCGGCGTCCAGCATTAATTTAGACAACAAAACCAATAAACGGAAACTCTTCTACAAGATATAAGAGTCTTTAGATATATTTTAGTCCGACGAAAGAAACCATAGTAACACAACAATGACGTTTAGTTGTTTATAAATTTTGTGACGTCATTCTGAATTTATGAAGTGAAATCGATGTATTTCAGTTCCTCATACCAAAAACTATAAGAAATAAACATTTGTATAGTTAACGGAAAATATGCTTCCCTATTCTACTGAGTTATGTTATTTTGCAAATTTGTACAAATTAAAAGAAAATACGTAGATTTTGGGACTGAAGTTAGTAGGTTAGCAGAAAAGGCCTAAAATACGTAGATCTACGTAAAAAGACGTAGAGTTGGCAACACTGTATGGTGCTCCGCGAGTACATTTTTTTAATATTCTCACTTTTCAGAAAAGGCAAAGAGAATAATACCCATACAGCCAATGGTAGGTAATTTTTGTGGTTGATTTGTTTCATAAAGGTAATATTTTTACTACTTTATTTTTGGATAAAATAACAACTACTGTAGTAGAAATATTACAAGAGAATAATATCGTAATCGAAATCTGTTTAAAAAAATAAAACTGGCCAGATTTATAACTAACCACTAGTTCAGTAAGGTAAAGGGGGCCAGTAATAAATTCATGTACATACTGGTACATACCTATATACTATTCATGTAAAGATTCAATGTTTGTACCTTGATCCATACTTATGTTTATTTTTTTAATACAGTTTGAATTATCGTGTCCGTGATGCTAGCGTACCCACGATCAATATACGGTTTTTCGTTATGCCATTAAATATTGCGTAAATAGTGCCAAATTAGTGTAAAAATAAAAAAAATAGTGCCTCTTTAATTTAAGAAATAAAGACCATTTTTACTGTGTACGCTACCATGACGTCAAGCTAGCGTACCCATGGCCGACCCCAAGAACGGCATATATTTAAGCAACGAAATTGACACACAAAAATAGTTCGCAAATAGTGCCCTGACTTTACAAAATTTCATAATCAATACTCTTAAAGTACCAAAGATATTGAACTAAACATTCTTAGCTGGCGTCAACCTGGCGTACCCATAATAGTTCTCATAGAAAATGAACTTTTATCGTTATCAATTCTATATGTATAAATAGTGTGTCAAATAGTGCCTCTAACAGTAAAAGTATTTTATGTGAATTCACAGTAAAACAATATAAAAAAAGCAATTAAATTATTTTTATATATAAAGTACAGTCATGTACAGAAATGATAATATTTTCGTAGTATAGTAGGTAAGTAAGGTACTTAGTAGGTAGGTTGAAATTCTTATATGAATTTATGATTGGTGAATTCGAATTGAAATAAAATATCTTTTTATAAAAAGTACCTATTTATTTTAGTAAAAATACATATATAGATAATTTCTTAGTGCATAAATTAATTTTGTGTGCAACTGTACTACAATACATTTATTCCTAGAATTTAAGATTCTTTTTATGTATTGTTGTGATGCGGATTCACATAAAATACTTTTACTGTTAGAGGCACTATTTGACACACTATTTATACATATAGAATTGATAACGATAAAAGTTTATTTTCTATGAGAACTATTATGGGTACGCCAGGTTGACGCCAGCTAAGAATGTTTAGTTCAATATCTTTGGTACTTTAAGAGTATTGATTATGAAATTTTGTAAAGCCAGGGCACTATTTGCGAACTATTTTTGTGTGTCAATTTCGTTGCTTAAATATATGCCGTTCTTGGGGTCGGCCATGGGTACGCTAGCTTGACGTCATGGTAGCGTACACAGTAAAAATGGTCTTTATTTCTTAAATTAAAGAGGCACTATTTTTTTTATTTTTACACTAATTTGGCACTATTTACGCAGTATTTAATGGCATAACGAAAAACCGTATATTGATCGTGGGTACGCTAGCATCACGGACACGAATTATCTTTGATTATTTAAAAAAATCTACAATGATATGATAGCTTTAAAAAAATTTCAACAATAAATTTAATAATACTAACGATAATATACAATAAAACTTTCGATCTATGCCAACTTAAAGAAAAAGCACTTGTTACCTAATTTTCTGTCACTGAGTTGGTATCGATTGCACGCATCACATGAAAACATTACTTTTGAGAGTGCTCGATTGTGCGAAGCGTTGCTGTAGTTGAAACATACAACTTTAAGCATGATGTCGCATAATGCGCTGTAATTGGAAAACTACTTATATAATTTATGGAGTCACCAAAATATGTCGACACATATATCCCGGTATATTTTGGCACATTAGTATGTATATATTTGATATATTTTTATGATACGGAATATTCCATTTTTCACCGAACGCCTGCCAAAATATATATTATAGTATAGCTCCCGTCTGTGGTAGTTTGCTATATATCTCGATATATAATAGCTTCGTCTGTGACGGGCTTCATTCTATAAGAAAGAAGTAAAAGGCCTCTGAACTATATCTCTCATACGTCCCGTTATATCAGTAACGGTACTGTATGGTTCGTCCCGTCCCTTGTCTCGTCTATCACGTTATTTGTAATCTGTCTACCTATGTCTTTCATCCTTCGTCCTATTTCTACTACTATTTTGTAATCCTGTTTCTGTTTTATTAAACTCGTGTTATATTTGTATAATGGACAAGAAATCTGCAAAATTTTCCCACTAGGGGGGCTGTAATCGCTTGACCCAAAACTTCTATCAAATACATACCTATTAGCATAAATTAATTTAAAAGCTTTTTATTAAATCCTGGTTGTTGAGAGAAAACTGCATGCTTACCGACTAAAATATAATTTTAGATAATGAAAAATGCATCTATGTACCGAGAATGAGTATTCTAAAGTAGAACTTTTTATTAGCTGCAGTAAAATGACGTTTCGTGGGTTACCGCTTTTTGAAGAAAAATAAATAGGGATGTAGCTAAGTGAGTAAGTGAATCATTCAATAAATGAATGATCAGTTTGGTTTTGTTTAAGAGATTTAATATTAAGTTGTAATGATTTTTTATTCTATTATTATTACTATAGTAAAGGATTGATCTTTTTCATTGGAAGTATCGGGACGTACATCCAAAATTAAACAAAAACTCATAACAATGTTATTTATTAATCAAATATTTTCGGAATCACTATCGCTGTCGCTTTCGGTCACACTAATGACAAATCTGTCTGTCATTTCATCAATAATATGATCGAGGTGGCACATTTTGTCTTCCTCTTTTATAGTGTTAGACACACAGTCACTCCACTTAACCGGTGTCACGGTTGTTGATTCCTTCTTGGAATAAAGTTTTCACTTCTTGCATTTTATATGTTTTATTAATGTTTGCGACGTGCCCCTTTACCTGAGCCTAAACCAACTCGATGGGGTTCAATTCACAGTGATAAGGGGGCAGTCTTAAAAGCCTGATACCTTTTTATGCAGCAATCTCGTCCACGGCATATTTCTCAGTTATCTTTGAGAGTGGCCTTCACTATATTTGGTTAAAATTCCACATGGGATGGGAGAAAACATATTATACCTAACGTATAATAAAAAGATTAGCGATGACAGATAAACTAACCTTTGCGATGGTGGGTACTTCATTTCTATGAAAGAACTGATGTACAATTCGTCTAATAGCGGTGAATGTGAAATCATCAAGTTTTTCTTTAAATGTAAGTTTTGGGCCAGGTTTTTCGGGAGGTTTTGGTGATTTACAGTCGTTCTTCTTGTGCTCCTTTAAAACAAAATAAACAGTGCGGACGGATATTCCCAAGACTTCAGCCACCTTGTTGATGCATTCACTTGTTTATGGAACTTTAATATTTGAATCTGTAGATTTCACTTCAAACACATATTTGTAAACGTTTTTGACCCAAAGTTTCTCGGTGGCACTTAGAGCTACACGTGGCCTTTTTTTTCTTAGGAGATAGAAATGTATCTCCATCTTGTGATATGCTCAACTGCGCATCAACTCATCATCATCATCATGATCACAATTAAGAAAAAGTAGGTAACGAAAAACAAACATAACGTAACAAAATTTTAATGATAACTAAAGCGACTCGCAGTGGGCAAAGCAAAGTTATTAGTTCACTCAAAACAGAAGTTAGAAGCCGAATGAGCGAATGACAAATGGTGGACAAGCCTCATCGTAGCACCGTAACTAAAAACCAGTACCAACTTGAGATTTTATACAGCCTTTTATTTATATGAATAATAAAAAGAATTAAGTATGATCATTATGAATTAGTTATGGAACGATTAGATTTTCTGTGAACCTAATCACATCCCTATTGAAATTAGGCGGTCAACATTATTTTACGGAATGACATTTTGAAACGTCATTTTACTGCAGCTAATAAAAAGTCGAAGTATAGTCCAGTCATTACGTACATTCAAAAAAGAAAATGAATTTGCGCTTCTAATTTTTTAATATGTTGTAGGGGATACCTAGAAAAGCTTAACTTGAGATTGTCGACCAAGCTTTCCTAGGAGCTTTCGCCGCCATGTTGAAAAAAGGGGTAAAATTTGTTTCTCGGCAATAACTCGGCTATCCGATGAGATTTCGAAAATTTTTGTAGGACACTTTTTGTAGCTTTTTCTGTGCTCTACAATAACGCCTGAATCATTTTTAGCGTATCATGCATCGTTATCGAGATATCGATCGATAAAGTCAAAAATTTAGGACACAATTTTTGTTTTTTGCTTTTTTTTTCTTTGGGTCTTAATAAATATGAAAAATTGTGGAATTCAAACTTGTAGAGCATATTCAGACCTACAATTTCCTTCTTGGATTTTTTTATGTTGGACAAAAATTACGATCTCCAGCGCGCCGCAAAGTCGGTGAATCCACACTCAGCGTCGAGCGAGCTGCTCGCTCGGTTGTGTCTGGATGTCGAATCGAATGGGAAATTGTTCAGGAAATTGATGGGATAAAAAATAAGTACATAGAGCAACAAATTAAGGATCACACAATAGTAATTTATTAAACAAATAATTTGTTTGTGCATTAAAAAAAAATATTTTTTTACAATACAAAATAAACAAAACAAAATAAACGGAAAGAAAAATATTTTTTTCTGCACTCGAGACACGAACGATGGACTTTTTTTATGTCTTTTTTCGCTTGGATGGTCCAGGCTGAAGATCTTCGTCCTCCGTAAACTCTTCGAGTTGTTGTGTCTGTTGAACCGTTGGAAATGATGCTGATTCGATGAGAGCATCGTCATCATCATCGTTACAGACATCGTCGTCGTCGTCAAGCAAAATGTCGACTCTGGCGACGTTACTGCATGTTTGCCCACTGCAGTGCATGCAAATAACGGAGCAACTGATTCCCGCTTTTCTGCACCCACAGGCGGCCTCACAATTTCCTTTACACTTACAGGAAATAAGATTTAATAGGAATATGCTCTACAAGTTTGAATTCCACAATTTTTCATATTTATTAAGACCCAAAGAAAAAAAAAGCAAAAAACAAAAATTGTGTCCTAAATTTTTGACTTTATCGAACGATATCTCGATAACGATGCATGATACGCTAAAAATGGTTCGGGCGTTATTGTAGAGCACAAAGAAAGCTACAAAAAGTGTCCTACAAAAATTTTCGAATCTCATCGGATAGCCGAGTTATTGCCGAAAAACAAATTTTAAGCGTTTTCCAAGATGGCGGCGAAAGCTCCTAGGAAAGCTTGGTCGACAATCTCAAGTTAAGCTTTTCTAGGTATCCCCTACAACATATTAAAAAATTAGAAGCGCAAATTCATTTTCTTTTATTTGCCTTTTTTTCGGACGAAATGACTGGACCAGTATAGCATATTAATAGAAGGAGTGCCTTTCTACTAGATCAGCTTTTCTACCTTGTACAGATGCTCCTCTCCTTTTCAACCCTGTTTTCAGCTGTATACAGACCATGTTGAATACACTTTTACCACTTATTTAATAATTAAACAAGAAAAAAACACGTTTAAAATTTGAAAGCTGTAATATTTGGCTGTGGTTTGGGTCAAGCGTTTGCAGCGCCATCTATGTCGAACTTTGCGTATACTTCTCCATTGATTTCGGATAAAGAACTTAGTATCTGAGGCCAGAATAAATAAAAAAAAAACCGTCGTCATGGAAACGATTGTTCCAACAACATTGTTTTCAAGCGGTGTATATTTTGTATCTACAAATTAATTAAATTATGCATCAATATAATTTATCTTATTAAGTGATTGGAAATAAATAAAAGTAGGAACATACGTCCCTGCCATGGTAAGTGCAAAGTTACACGTACATATTTAATCGCAGCAAAAGTTTGGCAGGTGTAAGTAATCTGAGTAATTATTTTTTTAGGGTTTGCTAAGTATTCTGAAGAAATTGCGTTCTAATCCTGAAAAGGAACTACGTTTACTTCTACTTGGACTCGATAACGCCGGCAAGACGACGTTACTGAAACAATTGGCTTCGGAAGACGTGAATCATGTTACTCCAACTGCTGGTTTTAACATAAAGTCTGTTTTGTCTAACGGTTTCAAACTAAATGTATGGGACATTGGCGGTCAGCGGAAGATCAGACCCTACTGGAGAAATTATTTTGAAAATACTGATATCTTGGTAAGGATGTATATTATACTAGCTTTTGCCTGCTGCTTCATTTGCGTAAATGTTAATTTTCCTTACCAACTCTGATTGTTGGTCAATTGGATCCGTCGAGATATGAAACATGAGAAAAAAATTGTAACTGTACATTTATTGGTTTTGTAATGCTCTACCTTGCCTGGAACTGAAGACTCCTTATTTAACATCTGTTATTAACTTTTCTTGTACTTTGTTGATACAATCATGGACACAAAATAGACCAGAATTCTGTTATGTACTATGTTGTACCTTCACATTACAAGGTTTATATATATTTTGCATATTATAACTGGTGCACTTAATTTCATGTGAGGGTAATTCACGATAGCTCAAAAAAATTTAGACACCAGGATATGAACTTTTCTTTTGTGTCCATGATTGTCAATATTGCCAGATATCAATATATTTACGGTGTGTTTCCACAAAATCAGAGCTGAGCGCAATTGAGCAGAGCAGAGCCATGTAAATAGGCAAGAGTTTCTATTAAAGCTGTGCGAATATGAGCCTTGGAGAGCCAAGCAGAGCTGTGTGAAGTGAAGATGAGAGGAGTGGTGCAGATTGAAGATTAGCTGAGCAGAGCTATGAATGCATTTTATTTGCAGTCAATTAAATAATCAATAATGCAATGCTCCAGCTCTGGTCTGCTCAATTCCGCACAGTACCACACTGCTCAGCATGATAATGCTCTGCCTCGTGCAGCATGACAACACTCCGCTCTGCCCAGCTTAACTCAGAGCGCTATATATTTGAATGTTATTCTTCTCAACTCATATTGCAGTATTTTGAGCAATCAGATTGGTAATTTTTTAAGACATGTGTATTTTAAGCAATATGATTGGTATTTTTTGGAGACATGTGTATTTTGAGCAATGCGATTGGTGATTTTTTTAGGACACTGCTATTTGCACTCCTCTTACAAAGTATCAGTGCTGATTTTATTTGTTTCTTAGGTTTTCAGGCACACCACACATTAAATAAATCAAGTTTTAATGGTATAGATGCACTTAGTTATTTATTTACGTTTTGCATCCTTTACAGGCTGCATCGTCAGAATTATGATTTTATTTACTTTGTCGAGCTACCTTCAAAAAATTTTTTCCATACACAAAATAGAGCATTGTCATTTGCTTAAAAACAATAAATAAAATTACATCACATATTTTTACAATGTTTATTAACATCATGTTTCTGAAGTGCAACCGTTTAAATAGGCTAGTTGACCCTTTTTGGAAAAAGGTTTTAAATTGTTAATAAATGTACTATTAGACCGAAAAAAATGTATTGTATTTTTTTGAGACCTAAAAAGCTACAAATCTTTAATTTTAAAATAGATTTTTCATGGACATACAAAAACGCTGTCGGCCATTTTAGTCTATAGATTATCTATGCTATGACGTTAACTGCAGTAAACAGAAAATTCGTAAGCACGTAGAAAATAACTTAACTGAGTTTATAATAAAAAAAACATGATTTTTAATAAATACCACGAAAAATAAAGTAATTTTCATTATTGTATTGTACGAGAATATAAAAACACATCCTTGAAGATTCCGGGGAAGTTGTGGATTAAAGTGCCGAAAGAAATTAACCTACGCAACTTTATTACACTTATTCATATGTTGTATCAGTTTTATGTTTATTACCACATTGTAATACTAAATACACTGTACTTACATAGATGCCTTGTCGTTTCTCTGCTCCGCAGAGCAGAAATCGGGGTTTAGTGCGATAAATTCACCAACCATCAATGCGTCAATTCTTGGCAGATTTGTGCTTTCTGTTTTCACAAAGACGGCATCCATAATTAGTTTTTTCAAAAAAAAAACAGTAAACGGAAACTTTTCTAAAGTTAAAAGTGTTTTATGATAAATTTAGTCAGACGAAAGAATCCACCCACAGTAACACGCGAATGACATTTAGTTGTTTACCATAAGAGACGTCACAATCATGGCGGATATAGCAAACAGCGTTTTTAGTGTTTAAAAAATATAGACGTCGTCTTTTTACGTAGATCTACGTATTTTAGGCCTTTTCTGCAAACCTACTAACTTCAGTCCCAGAATCTACGTATTTTCTTCAATTTTCTCAAATTTGTAAAATAACTTAATTCACTAGAATAAAGAAGAATATTTTCCGTTACTTTACTTAAAAACTATACAAATGTTTATTTCTCATAAAGATGTATCTAAAAACTCTTGTTTCTTGTAGAAAAGGTTCCCGTTATTGAATTTGTTGACTAAATAAATGCTGGACGCAGGATTTGTGAAAGCAGAAATGACAAAACTCTTTGATATAGTAGGTACATTCATAACCTTAAAATGATTATTTTTAAACTTTAAATCTTATTCAATGAGTACTTGCATTGAAATCTTTGCAAAAAGAAATGACTTTCAGTCGATAAAGTTACAGGATTTAGCAAGTTTTAAACATGATTGTGTTCATGTGTAAGTATGTTTATTTCTCTTGGCAATTTAAACCACAACTTTTCTAGAGTCTTTTACCAAGTGTATCATGATAACTACTATATTTTTCATGTGATCTATTAGAAATCATGGTTTTATAATATTAACTCAGAAAGTTTATTTCCTACGTACTAGTGTTTGTTTACAAATGTTTTGACGTCATAGTATAGATAAGTCTATAGATAAATAGCGTTTTTGTATGTCTTCTAGGTAAAAAAAAAATACATTTTTTTTGGTCTGATAGAACAATTATTAACAATTTAAAACATAATTGCAAAAAGTGTCAACTAGCCTATTTAACAACAGTGCATCCTTGTCATTCTCTATTAATCAAATAGATTATAATAACAGGATATTTACAACTTGTTTTACTGTTGGTGACAATGTTGCCAACTCGGATTTTGAAAAAGGCGTAGGTCCGATGAGAAAATTACGTAGAATTGGTAAAATTTGCATATGAAAAGTACGTAGATCTACGTATTTTTTTCTGAGTGAAATGAAGAAGTTAGGAGAAAACGAATAAAACGAGTATTTGGACAATTTCTTTAAAAACGAGATATAGAACAAAGAGTTCTTGGAGAAGTCGCTGCATTGGAAGCATTAACCATGCTGTGGTAGACATTTACCATCAGACACAGACAATGGTAGGTATCGATTCTGGCATGATTCTCTAAATTTAAAACTAAATTTAACATCAGTCTCTCCTTTTCATTCTGATAATGTTAACAAAGTTTTAGTTTGCAAGATTAAAAAGTAGGGAAATTGATAATTTACCCGATAACCCTCGAATCACGCACACGCGGTAAACGGGCACGGTTCCCAACTTAGGGGTTTTGTCCCCAGATTTAGGGACTAGAAGTGTTAAAAGGGACTTTTTTAGGGGCTGGAATTTTTTGGGGGTTTTTTTAGGGGCTTTTAACAAAACTTCGGACAATATCCACATTCATAACAAACGGAACGAACTTTTTTCCCAAATTTGTCGGAGTTGCATATTCAAGCCAACCAAGATACTCGTCAAGGATTCCAACGAGCCCAAACTCGATGGGGTTGCGTCGTTTAATTACGGAGTTCCTATGGCCACTTTCCAGCTCCATCATCAGATCAGCTCTATGCCATAATAATATTGCATTGTTATCCGATTTATACATGCATGCAAAATTTCAGCTCAATCGGAAACCGGGAAGTGGATCAAATTTGATCGTAAACGAGTCAGTTACATACATACAGGTGAAACTAATAAAAGCTTGTTTATTAACTGACACACTATTAAATCACATGTCTACTGCTGCGATTATTTTTTGAAAAACCTAATGATTTTATTATACTAATTTCATTAACATCCTGCTGTCAGCTCATTTTCGTTTGATTTTCCTTTCGGAAACTGTATTTATTCAATAAAATAATTTACTGTAACTAAATATGTAAAGTTTTTATTTATGAGCAACGAAAGAATTTAGGTAATAAGTAGGTACATAAAAAAATCTATATTTAGGGGATTTTAAAAAATACTAAGGGGAAAATTTTGGTAAGGGTTGGTAACACTGTAAACTGGCATGCCATTGGCATTCTTCATTCACGATTAGAAGAGGTTCATCCCGCTTTTTTTCAGGTCTAGCGTGCGAGACAGCGCTTTACACTAGGGTTCATGATTTCACGAGCTTTTCAATTTCTCGGGTCTTGAGAATTCTCAAGGCTTCTAGGGTTGTCGAGGAATTTACATTTACGTACGTTTTCTCTTATTATTTGTTCTAATAACGTCAACAAATTCAGTGGATTTTCTCACAAATAAAAGTATCAAATTTATTATAAAACTTTTATTGATTATATTCAAAAATATTAATCTTATGAATAAGCTATTTAACTTTAATAAAATACAGAAATAATATTATTCAGACTCATAATAGTCCAGTCAATGAAGGCAAAAATCAGCTACAACTAGGGATGCAAAGTCTTTTGAAATATCGATATTTATATCGAAGTCAGGAAAATATCGATATCCGATATATCGACCATTTTAACTGGATATTATCGATATATCGATATTTTTTCCTTTTTATTTTTTATTGACATTAGAATACGGGGTGAGTGTGACACATTCATATGTTTGTTGGCGAGTTTCTCGCAAAATGCATTGAGCCAGCTTTTTCGTTAAACACGCTTGATGAAATCGCGTCAAGTAGGTTTTTTTTATTGGCTCGCACGGTTTGTGTTTCAGCCACGACCGGAAACCAAAAAATTAAAATTATTATCCTGATCAGATCACTCACATTCGTTAGCACGAATGCGCCAACCCGCATATGTGGGACGACATTTGCGAATGCCTTCGCTAAGTTTTCACTACATTCGTTCTTTTCCAAGCTATGTCGGTTCTTTAGCGCACATCAAATACGCAAATTGCTTAGTCTCCTATACATCAGGGGCGTGCCCATAGCTTCAGAATAGGGTAAGCCCAAACCTTCCAAAATTACTATACTTATCTTAAACTTGGCGAGCTTAAAAAATTTACGATTTGTACCTAAAGATTCTTAATTTTATTTTGTGTTATATTACAATGATATTAAATTTCAATTAATCAGTAGTTGACAATTATCTACAAAGAGAGGCAAGGATTTTATTTAAGTGCATGAGTTACCATTAGGTATACGATTATACCTATATACGCTGGTGTCAATTCTGGCATGATTATCTAAACTTAAAACTAAATTTAACATCAGTCTCTCCTTTTCATTCTGTATAGAGAATGACAAGGATACACTGTTGTCACACACATTTAATTTTAGGTATATTTCTTGGAGTTCAAGATTTTTTTAATACATCTATAAGCTCTTGCGATTTCAAAGCAATAGTTATTTCGATATTATTCAATTTAGATAGTCATAGCAGGTAAATTAATTGATATTATTGTGTTCAAATTTAGTCTACGAAATATCGATATTTTGGAATTTCCGATTTCGATATTATCGATATCAGTGAATTTTAAATATCGATATTTTGGTCTCGATATTATCGATATTCCGATATATCGTTGCAACCCTAGCTACAACCTCCGATTTCGTTGAACCTCCATCGATTTTAATGAAAATTGGTGAGTAGGTGGGGGATACCTTAAGAAACAAAAGTGACATAGTGCCAACGTGCGCTTTTACCATTGGGGTAGATGCCATTCCTTCTCGGGGGTGAAAATTATTTTAATAAAATTAACTCTGGGAATCAATAGAGAGACAAATTCTAAGCAAGATTTGTTAAAAAAATTTTTGGAGTAAATAAATACTTTCTGAGTTATTAAAGATCAAAGATTGTGATTTTTAGTGATAAAAATACATATTTGAAGCAGTTTTTCATAACTCAAAAACTATCAGTTTTTACCAAAAATGTGTTATTACCAAAATTGAAGCTAATAAAGAAACAAATTCCTACTTGGAAAAACCTTCTCTTAATATTTCAAAGTGAGCTATAGGTAATTGTATGTATATTTTTTTTCAGCGAGTACTTAAATCTAATTATTCAACCCTAAATAACGGGAAACCGATGCATTTTATGACATATACTTCCTAAACACCTTTTAAATTCCATCAAAATTGAGCAAGTTATGATAAAAAAGATGACTCTTTCGATTATAAAAAAAAAAACGAAAAATAAAACTTTCATTCGCCATTTCCACAAATATTTAAATTTATGGTTATCCCTAAAAAAATTGCCTTTTTTAGAATAACTAATGACCTCAAAAATTTTGTCCGGTTTAGAGTGCTTATTTTTCAAAAAAAGTATGATTTAATAAAATCCAAATTTTTCATATTTTCGTAAATTTCAGTTTCTTTTGTAAATACCTTCAAAAATATTGGACATTTTAAAAAAATGATAAATAACGAAAGAGTTCTTTTTTGAACAGAGATTTTTATTTTATTTTTATAAGATGAAAAATAACCGATATAGAGACGTTTAAAGCCTAACTTTTACTGCGAGAACCATGGAACCGGGAACCTTTAACCCTTTATCTTTTAAAAAAATAAGGGCTTTAAAAATATAATTTGTTTTACAATAACTCCGTTAATTTTTAAGATACCTATCAGGTTCATACATAAGATTTTTTAAGATAGTGTGGTTGTTTTGCTAAGTTTTTATTTTTCGTTTTTTCCAAAAAGAAAACGAAAGTGTTGTCTTATATTTATCATAACTTTCTCAATTTTTATGCTATTAACTTTTTACAGTAGTCATTAGAAAGCTATTTTTGAGGTCTTTAAAAAGTGTTCAGGAAGTATATGTCATAAAATGCATCGGTTTCTCGTTATTTATGTTTGAATACTTAGATTTAAGTACTCGCTGAAAAAAAAAATACATAGAATTACCTATAGCTCACTTTGAATTAATATTAGAAGGTTTTTCAAAGTAAGGATTTGTTTGTTTTTTTACTAGCTTAAATTTTGGTAATAATACATTTTTTGTAAAAACTCATAGTTTTCGAGTCATTTATGAAAAACCGCTTTAAAACATGTATTTTTATCACGAAAAATCACAATCTTTGATCTTTAATAACTCAGAAAGTATTGATTTATTCCAAAAAACTTTATATAACAAATTTTGATTAGAATTTATCTCTCTACCGATTCCTGGAGTTAGTTTTATTAAAATAATTTTCACCCCCCAGAAGGGGTGGCATCTACATCCCCAGGGCAAAAGCGTACGTTGGCACTATGTCACTTTTGTTTCTTAAGGTTCTTAAGGTGGGGGATCCCACCTACTCACTAATTTTCATGAAAATCGATGGAGATTCAACGAAATCGGAGGTGAAAACCTTCATTGACTGGACTATAATTATACTACTATACAACTAAGGGCGGATTTTTCAAAACTCAGATAAAACTTAACTGTTCAATAAATTAATACTCAATCAAATAGAGAGATATGTCATCCGTCACATTACACCAATAGGGAAGATGCCTATATAATATTTATGAAAATTTTATGATTAAAATGTTAAAAAAATATAAAAGAAATGCCACTGCAACGTTTTTATTTTACATAATGTTGTTTTTTAACAATTATTACGAATTAAAAATACTTGAAACGGAACGTATTTTGAAACACCAATCAGCGTTTAGTGACGTCACTCCTGTTATGACAACTTCTTTGAGGTTATAGTTGTTAAAGTAAATATTATTTTATGGGAATATTTATTGCGTTTTTTTACATTTAATAAAAATGAAATTTGCGTTTATCAAAGCAGACTCCAGGAATTTACCAAGAGTTAGCGTTGACATGGTTATAACTTTTTTTGTCCAAAGTGCAGAGTTTTTAAGTTTAGAAATGAAAGGGACTAAATTACTACGGTATGTAAAAATCGTAGTTGTTAAACTTCGTATTTTATTCAGCGGCTTCTACAAATCTTACGGCGATAATGCAATCGGCTATGTCCGTAGGTAGGTTACTAATGCGTTTTTACGTACAAGCAGATTAATTAAGCATATAACAAGTATATTCGCTGACTTACGTCAAAGTGATCTTCTCAGCATCGAATAATGGTCTTTGGAGAATAATTGTCATTTCTCTTCGCAGCTTGAAACCACTTTTTTTCAGTTTTGGGTCAGAAGTTCCAGTCAAAAACAATTTATTTGGGAACTTTGTTGAAGTAGATTGGCACAAAACATGAGTCAACACGGCTTTTTTTCGGAATATTAGTGGTATTGTTATGATCACATGATGTTGATGGATGGATACATTTTAAATTTTTCAAAAAAATATTTCGTAAGTCGAAAAAATATGCAAAAGTATGAAAAGTTAAAGCCAGCAACGAACAATTACGACCAGTGACAAACAGGAGTGACGTCATCGCATCCATAGGTTCGTTTTCGCGCGAAAATTTAAATTGTCAATTTAAAACCGCATTTTTTCCGATAAATCACAATGTTTTAATTTTTTAATATATCTGTGGTTTATTCTACATGGAATTCTTTAAAATGAAAACAAAAATAAAAATACTGCATCTTTCCTATTACCACAAGTCGACTCTTTATTTTTCCCGTATAATACGATATCAGACAGATAATTTTATTCAGTGTTCGAAAAATTAGCTCTTAATGTCCTACCGACCCGCTATTATTTGAACCTTTGCGAGCAATGGTTTTTGGGCATTGCGCATTTGCAATTCCTTATTTTTTTTGAAATATTTCCATACTTTTGATGCTTCCATCTTTACTGTTATAGTGACGTTTCGGTAAAACCTATAACAAACGCAATTCAAATTAATAATAAGCCCTTGGAGTAATATATTGGAGCAACTGGCAATATTCGTCTCACAAATTTAAAATGATACATTAATTAATTTCATATTACTTACATAAGAAAAGAAGGTACATGATTTCTCGAGTTCTCAACTTTTGTCGAGCTTGATTTCCCGGGAACAAAGCCCAACGATTTCCCGGGAATTCTCGAGCCGCGAATTGAACGAACCCTACTTTACACGTAAACGAGAAGGAGATACAGGCTCTCTTTAAAGTGTATAGCGCTGTTTCACACGCTGGATCCAGCAGGATGCATAGTGCGTAAAGCTTTAAATAACATTCAGAAACTTGAATATAGGGTGTCCATAGGGTAATGTTTCTGCATGGAACGGACCTTTCGTTCGTTTCTACTTTGTATGAATGGATGATGATCGCTATTTTATTGCAGCTTATGATGAATTCCTACAATTTAGGGTCCAGGTATGGTGGATCAAGTGACTAATAGAATCAGATAAATAAATATATATAATTAAAAGCAAGAAAGATTTCCTATTGTCGATGTAAAGAACTTTTATGGGCAAAATTAGGAAGTCTGATTGTAGTGCAGGCGCAGTTGTTGTTTACCAAGCACTTAATAGACAGTGGTGTCGATTCTGGCGTGATTCTCTAAACTTAAAACTAAATGTATAATCTTTCTGTGCTTTTCATTCTATATAGAGAATTACAAGGTTACACAGTTGTCAAATTTAAGTTTAGGTTTAGAGAGTCATGCTAGAATCGACACCAGTTACAGAACAGAGGGATTATAATATAATTGCAATAGTACTATTAATACTGAGGTAACTTACAAGAAAATATATGTAATAAGGCAAATTAGGTTATTGTTTATTCACAGTTTACAAAGTCATCATAAAAGCATTTTTTTATTTACTTAAGGATAATTTATGAATAGATTTGAAAATATCCAGCGTATAATATTTTCTATGTTAGCATAATATTTGACGTGACGTGATAATCTGTGGTTGTTCGTTCGTAGATGCCATGTGTGGGAGGTCGTATTATCGTGTGATTTTATTGCCGTTTTTGTATTTTTTTGCCAATAAATTTTACACAATAACACAAAAACCGAATGGCCAAGTGAAGTTCCGCCATCACAATCACAGATAGGCCACATAGCGAAATTCCTATCGTGGATGACATGCTATCCGACCTCAATGTGTTGTCATCGCTATCCGGGTTACCAACTTTTTTCTAACAAATATAGTATTTTCGAAGCTCTTACCTCTAAAAATATAGTACATGACAAAAAATGGAAAGAAATATAGTACGCGGTTAAAATTGTTCCTTTATTTTTAAAATAAGGATATTTTTTTGCTGCTGTATATCTTAATAGGTACTTCAGTTTTATTTTAAGAAAGCTTTCACTGGCAAATTTCTGTTTTAAGCAGGGCTTATTTATCGGTTAATTTTCAAACCTAAATCAGTGTCAAGTACATTAGGAGCATTTTATTTAGGCTTGGCTCTACCTTAACCTTAAAAACGGTTTTGCTAAAAAGCGAAATCAATTTAGCGGTTTTATAGGGTTTCATTTCACTCTTACTGACAGCTGAAATAAATACACACCTACAAAATGAATTACTTGACTCACTAGACGCTAGCAAACGTGTCAATAAATGCATCAATCTCTGAGCATTAACAAGTTGTGACTTGATTAGTTCAAACAAAACAAACTTCAAGCGATGCCGACGTGTGCACGTGTCGGTCTGGATTAAACCGGTTTATTAAGGTTTTAGTATTAGGGTACCGCTTCCATTTCGGACGCGCTCCGAACGAAACCTTTACTAAAAACCGGTATTAACCTTTATTTATCGGTATTTTTGAAACCGGTTTCAAGCCCTGGTTTTAAGCAAAATATAGTAGGTTCGCCTACTATATATTTCTTTAAGAAATAAAGTGTTTGATCCCTTAATATAGTAGGATACTATATTTAACTAGCTGTCCCAGCGAACTTCGTACCGTCATAAAAAATAGGGGTTGGTGGTAGAAGGGTGAAAATTTAGGGTTGTCTGTATTTTTGTATGATGTATCATAATAAAATAAAAACAGCAAATTTTGTCCAAAAAAAATATTTAAGGGTGGACCACCCATTTAGGGGGATGAAAAATAAATGTTGGCTGATTCTCAGACCTACTGAATATGCATATAAAATTTCACGAAAATCGATCGAGCCGTTTCGGAATAGTTCAATTACGCACACCGTGACACGAGAATTTTATATATTAGACAGTAGGGTTGGCAACCCTAGTTTTATTTTTATTTATGTAGGATAACTAACAATTGTGCAATATTGTACTTAATATAGTAACAGTATTAAATATATTGATGTCATTACACAACCAACACCGTTATTCACTAAAATATATCACAACACAGAGAATATATTTTTATAAAACATGATAAGTTTGCAATATCTATTCTACTTGCAAATCGATGGTATAACTAAAAAAAAGTTACACAACACAATTTTTAAATTTTTGGTAAACAATCAGTAATGGCCTTTTTATATTGAATAAAAGACATTGTAAACAAGTCCAAATCAAAATCAAATAGGTTGTCATTAAAAAAGTTCAGTATTTGATATAGGGGTGCGCGTTCACCTGCATTCGTTCTGCACTGTTTGGGGAAAAATAGTTTATGGGCAATGAAGGAAAGCCGGGATCCGTATTGAACCATATTTGAATACGCACAGCGTTTTTTGTTTTGGAGCACATAAACACACTTACAACATACTTATATTTACAGATCTATGTGGTAGACTGTTCAGACCACCAAAGACTGGAAGAGACCAGCCAGGAATTGGCGGAACTCTTGCAAGATGACAAGCTACGTGCAGTACCCCTACTGGTGTATGCTAATAAACAAGATTTGGAAACAGGTAAGTCTGTTTCCAAATTAAAATAATAAAGTATAAATGTCCTAAACATCAATCATTATGTATAACATGTCGAAAGAAAATATCACTAGAAAAAAATCCATTCTTAATTTTTGAATTTCGACGCGGTCCATGAGGGCCGCGTTAGCATAATTGATCAGTGCATTCGCCCGGATTGCGAAGGGTGTAAACATACAGTAATTTTTCTGATTTAAAATTTTAAATCAGAAAAATCTCAAAAAAAACTCGGTTATTCGCATTTTCCACATAAATTTAGAGGTTATGTGAAAAAAGTGATTCGAGATTAACCATTTTTTACCCTTAAAAACTCACCCCCTCCCCCTTCCCGTCCTCAGATCGCCCGTAATTTATTTTTGAAGTGAAACTTCTTTATCGGCGTTGGAAAAAAATTTACCGTCACATTTTTCGGTTACGCGTCACATTTTTCCGTTACGCGCCATCTTTTTTTATATTAATAGTTGATAGCTGAATGATCACACTGTCGCCGGCGAGAACTCTCTCTACTCGTTTGTAGCTGAGTGACAATAGTTATTAAAGATAAGACTCGCTCAGCCAAACTCGCATAGCGATACTCGCTCAGCGATACTCGCTCAGCGATACTCGCTCAGCGATACTCGCTCAGCTATACTCGCTCAGCGATTCTCGCTCAGCGATACTCGCTCAGCGATACTAGCTCAGCGATACTCGCTCAGCTATACTCGCTCGGTTAAGCTGGCTTGGCTGTCAAAAGCCGTGCGCGTGCATTTTAACTCAGGACTGATTCGTTTCTAGTTTCTACTCGCTTATCGTTCATCGTCGGAGGTGGAACATGTGCCTTAGATTACTGAGCCGTGTTATCATAACAGTTTCATAGGCAGTAATTTGTATTCATGTCTATGATAATAAAATCCTTTTGTTTAAACTTTATCTAATTTAACTTTATTTAACCAATTTCTGGAAAGTTGCATGTAGATCATTTTTCGAAAAATAAGGCCATAAAGAAGTTTCACTTCTTACGTGTGTAGGTACACTAGTACACGCACACATTTTTCCTTTCATTTTTGTTATATTCTCTACCTTTTCTAATGGGTTTCATCCTACTATAATTTTTTTTCACTTTTCACCATTTTTAAAATTATCGACCCTGGTCTACAAGCAGTTACATGCTTTAAAAAATAAAAATTATAACTAACATGTCGATTTATTTTTTTATTTTTTGTTACAAGGAAGACAGCTCATTAATTATAGGTCCTCACATCTTGATCTAAAATCATATATTGATGATCTGTCTGCGCTGTCAATGCTTTTAAACGCGAAGAAGTTTTCTAACAATTCTTACTAGAATAAATGTAATGAAATAAGTTAACATTATTCCTGGAGATGCTTGTCGGTTAATAGGTAGATTTCTAAGGTTTTAATGAGCGATATACCTATCCCAATTGATTAAGGATCGTGTTAAAGAAGCTGTCGCGCAGACCAGGAGCTTTACTCTAAAACGAAATTTGGAACGATCGAATTAGAAACGAAATTTTGCGAGTGACTTCTCTAGGCCTGTGCCCAAGAAGCGTGGAATTATTAGGCTGATGGTGATTAACAGACGGACAGGCGGAAAGGGTTCCGTTTTTTTTCTTTGGAGGTATGGAACTCTAAAGAATTAGCTCTTCAATGGAGAAACCGATTTGCCATATTCTTTTGCTTTGGTAGTTGAACCAAGCCTAATATGTAAGTCGCGGCACGAAACTCTAGAGCTGACCGTTATGGCGCAGAAGTAAAAATCAAGATGTCTTGGGGGGGAAACGAGGTGCGCGGGTGGGCGTGCGTTGCGCCGATTGGCTCTCCAGTCGTACCCATGCGCAGCTATCCCCTCCGCGTTTTGTTCTTCGCTAGAGTTACGTGTCGCGACCTGTACTACTCTGTTTCCAGCATTACCATCTAGTGAAGTAGCGCAACACTTGGGCCTCCACCTGATCCGCGATAGGACTTGGCAGATCCAGTCCTGCGTTGCGACCGATGGCACTGGTGTAAAGGTAATTTATTCATATTTGTTTCTTAGGTTTTCACGCACATCACTCATTAAATAAAACTAGTTTTTCACGGGTTAATGCACGAAACTTTATTTATTTATTGACGTTTCGCAGCCTTTACAGGCTGCTTCGTCGGAATCAATTTTTTATTTAATTTTGTCGAGCTACATTCGAAAGACTTTTATTGAGCGTTCGGTTATTTCATTGTTCGATTTTTAAAGTTTTATTGTCTATGTATATGAATTTATTACTTAATTTAGCAACAAGCCTCTCTTGAGTTTGTTTCGCCGGTTCTTCTCAGAAAGGTCTCCCAATTTTGGAACCGGTGGTAGTTAACGGTAGTAAGGGTGAAATAAATAAACTTCAAATTACAAAAAGAAAATTAAATAAAGTACTTTATTAAATAAATTAAGTAATAAATTCATACATAGACAATAAAACTATAGTATAAAGTTTCGTGCATTAACCCGTGAAAAATAATTTATTCAAATAATTTTGAAGTCAAACTTTTTTTCTAACTTTATAAGCCATTTTAATCCAGGATTTTTTTTTAATTAAAATATGCTTTTTTATATTATAGGAAGGCATGGAATGGGTCTGCAAGAATATCCCGGTAAAGAAGTGAGTTTCCTATTCACAAAGGGGTTTAATTATAGTAACGAAAACCACAGCTTAATACTTTATTCGCACTTAAAAAGTTGTGATGACTGTTCATTAAGAGAAACTAGACTTTACGGGTTCGCGACAAGAAGGATTTCACAGTTATCTTTATATAATTTATCAAAGATCACATCTGGGGCTTTTTCTAATATATTGTAACACAGTTTGAAAGTTAACTCGAATATGTTAACCTAAGTATTTTATGGTAAAGTCAGTATTCAAACTTCGCAACCGTATTAGTTTTTTTCTTCGGATGCTTATGTAAGAGGTTTATTATTAGTTTAATCGAGAGCAAGGTTAAAAAATAATGATACTAGTCATGTATATTTTATTATTTAATTATTGATTCCAGACTGGCTCTAATGCTTAACGCTTTAAATTGTTTTTTCTTTGTCGACGTGAAGTGTTATTGTCACATATTTATTATTTAAAATAAAAACTTTATAATAACAAATTTATGATATTACAAACACTATCATGTATCTACAAATGGGAATGTGGTAAAAGCGGACACACAATATTTTTTTGAAATAATACATATTAAATAATTAGCGAAAAGGAAAATTAGTAACGTCATTGATATTGTTTATTTCTTGCTTTATTGAGCTCCTACGATCCAATATATTTTTTTATATATTATAATATATATACTTATACGAATTATAGACATACGAATGCTGTATGTGAAAATCTTTTGACAAATCCAATCCAAATTATTTGTATTTTGGATTTTGTATCAAGAAAATTTTACTGAATAAAATGGTAGCCTACCTACAACTTAGTGTAGTAAATTTTTCTTTGCTGTAATTAGTTGGATATTAGTAGGTAGTCTTGTATTGTGTCCTATTATGTAGGTAGATTTAAAGACATGTTACGTTCAATGATCGAAAACGCTCAGTGAGCGGAAAAAAAGCTCACAACGCGTTGTGGTCACAGTAAAACATCCACATGGCGAAATTCGTGTTATGGCTGACATGCTATTCGATCTCAACGCGTTGTGGCAAAGAAGAAAAGCCATGACGCATTCTGAGCATTCATTGTTTTAACCATATTACTACGGACAGGTTGTAAGTTGATAGAGGACGTGCAGCACCTAGGAATGTTATGTGTGTTGTAGCCATAACACACATTTCGCCATGTGGATGTTTTACTGTGACCACAACGCGTTGTGAGCTATTTTTCCGCTCACTGAGCGTTTTCGATCTTTGAGCGTAACAGACATAATACAAAGAATCCGTCCATTTCTTTTTTAGTTTTAGATTTACCGAAATAAGTGCGTAATAACTAATAGTGTGTAGTTAGATTATTACAAATAAATATATGCATTAATGACAAATAAAAAAGTAACGGATGCAAATATATAAGTAAATAAATACCAACCTTATAGTAATAAGACTGCGTAAATTTTGTTGTGTTTCAAGGAATAGCAAATAATATTGTAAAAAAAACCCATTGACATTATTACTATTCGTAGGTATTTATTTGCTTTAACCAAAGTTGACAGCAGTATATCCTTCTTATGTTCTATATGAAATAAGAAGGTAACACTTGTCAAATTTATTTATGTGAAATGCTAGTATAAAAAGTTTAAGGGGTCTCCAAATTTATCTAAAACTTTATGTTATTGCAACTGGCTAATTATTTGATAATAATAATAAAAAAGTCAACTGTCAAATTGTAATCAAATGGAAACTGTGACGTGAGAGTTTATTTTCTATATTTGATTTAAAGTAATATCTTTCGCTATGAATGAAAAAAATATAATAAAAATGAGGACGGAACTGAAGTAAACATAAACTCCAACAAACATCTTCAGTAAACTACATAAACCACAGATAACGAATCCTGCGCAGTAGCAGTTTTACACACAAAAACTTCTATTTTTCCTTAATAAAAACGATTACTCAAGATGTTTTCCTCTAAGTACCTATTCCTTACATCATAATGATTATTGTTGTGTATTATATTAAATGATATTAACAGATTTGTGAAAGCGTCTCGGTTAGTCATTTAGTTGCAAAATAAAGACCCATATTAAGTATTATACAGGGTGAAAAAAAAACCTATAACGAAGTAGGAGGCCACGTATTTCCACACCATGACGATCATTTTTTTCTTCTGGACCATACCTGGTAAATTTATGGTTATGCAAATATTGAAGATCCAAGCCAAAATATTTTTTCAATATTTATTACATTAATATGTATTTTCATTAGCCCAATATCGATCTGAGTGGCGTGCAATTGGAGAGGCCTATGTCCAGCAGTGGACTAAGATAGACTGTTGATGATGATTTTCAAAACGTTATTTAGAAACTTTTTTATCGACGCACTTTCACACACGCTCAGTCATACACACAGGCACATTCTTTGCGTAGCGCCACAGTAAAGTGCCGCGCTATACATTGCGTACTGGAGAAAAAAATGTATTTTTTTAACTTAAAAATACAAATTTTATACCACCTATAATATTTTGTAATAATATGTCTTGTTTGGGTGTTCAGAATGCGAAGTTTAAGTCTTTGTCATAGGTTTTTTTACACCCCGTATGTAATACTTAATCACTAATAATATAATTATGCGTTATAGTCACAATTCTTTAAGCTTATAAGGTATCGAATACTTTCGAAATGACGAATTCCTTCCAATTACCTAATTAAAATAAATAAAATATTCACTGAATTGAAGTCTTTTATTTACTCACTTAAGTACAGTCACATTATAGGTAAGTCAATTCTTATTTTTAGAACAGATAAAAAAACGCTGAATAATAAATATTTACTCAATAATAAAGATTCACAACCAGATATTATATAACTACACTAGTTTATGAAATTGGTGAATGAAGATCGAAATGAATGTTTGGCTCCATCTTGTTTTCGAAAAAAGGGTTTCCAGCTATCGTAAGGAAGTATGAAGCTTAATTTTTTTCAAGTTACTTAAGTATTTTAATTTTACGAATTCGTTGTGATATTAAAAAAGATGTGCAATGTAGGGAGCTCACAGTAATTAAAATGATTTAACTTAAATGAAGATAAATGGTTATTTTTATTTAAATATTTGAAAGTATATTGTTTAAAGAAGTGATGTTTTTAGTGCATGAAAATGAAATGATTTGAAACAAATAAGAGTTGAAAATAGTGTTTCAAGTTTTTGAAACATTATTATTACGACATAATGAAATTATTATTTAGCACCAATATATCCAGCAAATCTAATCACTTATATAATTTATTTCTAATGTTTGCTAATCTTAAAAAATATAATAATAAAATAATAACATTGCAAACATATTTACTCATCATAAATTCATTTTATTTAAATTCTTATATTTTAGATATTTAGCTACATTTCTTAGATATCACGAAGTAAAACTAAATTAAGTAGGTAGTAAATATTAAAATTAGTACATTACAATTGCTTTTTTTTACATTAAAATTACAATTGTTACACTATTAAATTTCAAAATAATTTTCTATACCTGTAGACAGGGAAACTAACAAATAATATTATAATAGGGATGATGATTTTTTTTCTTCGTATAACAGGTAGATTATCCAAAAAGTATTGGACACGTATTTTTTCTTTTTTCACATAATATAAACATTGCAGAGATATATTAATTTGAAAATTCGCATGACGTCACGTTTTACAATTAAACAAGTACAATTTTCACTCAAAAGTGACGTCACGGGCCCCTACTCCCAAATTTTGATTGCCCAAAGAAAAAATACGTTTCCATTATTTTTTGATCCTCTAACTGACAGACTAAATAGAATTTCGTTTACTGTACCCCGTCATCACCCCTATTCTGACAATAATAATTCTATAAATACTATCAAGATTATTAATTTATTTTGCCTACCTACGACATACAACACATAATACAATACATTTTATTAATACTTAAATAGTAACGAGTTTCCCTTTGTATAGTTTTTTTTTTATAATTCACTATGATAAACCTCTGTAGTCACTTTTAATTCGTGTTCATGGAATGCTGAACAGTCGGCGGGGTAAGCAGCCTGAAGAAAAAAATTAAAATGATATAATTAGATTAAATAAATAAATAAATAATAAATATATATTTCCAACACTCACACCAATAAGCCTAGCCCCAAAGTAAGCACTATAAGGCTTTTGTTATGGGACTAGGGTAACGGATAGAATACACATACTTTACATATCGAGCCGTTACCGCCAAATTATCGTAAGCGACACTTTTGTCGAAATGCGTTTTTTGTGGAAACTAATATTTTAAACCGTAACGGACCCATCTCTGTTGATATTTCCCTCTATTCTTCCCTCTATAATATTATAACGGTGTTCTTTTGGAGGGAAATATCAACAGAGATGGGTCCGTTACGGTTTAAAATATTAGTTTCCACAAAAAACGCATTTCGACAAAAGTGTCGCTTACGATAATTTGGCGGTAACGGCTCGATATATAAGTATATTTACATAGAAATACATATTTAAACATCCATGACTGGAGTACAAATGCTCGTGTTCATCACACAAATATCTGCCCCCACCGGGATTCAAACCCGGGACCTCTCGAGTCGGCGACGCCATGAAACCTGGCGTACAAACCACTCGGCCACGGAGGTTGTCAATAATCGTCGTCATCGTCGGTCGTCAAGATTATTAATTGATTAACAAGTTGGTATCTCTAGTGACGGTTTTGACTTTTGATTCGGATCAATTTTGTATGACGGGAATGTTGTCAAACGTATCGAATCTCCCGTTTGATAAATGTTGAAAACAGTTACCCGTAGTACGAACCAATATCGAATTCGAATAGTTTGCGAGAGCGAAATATCACTGTCAAATTTTGTATGGAAACTTGAACAGCAGCGCCTTAACGGACGTAACGAGAACTAAAAATCAGTACCTACACATTTGACAATGACATTTCGCACTTGCAATTCGAATTCGATATTGGTTCATGCTAAGGGTACAGGAGATTGAGGAATAGAACTATTCCAATAACGAAATTGAATAGTTGAATTCGGATACGAGTCAAATGTTAAGTAGTGTTTTAAGGAAGAATTTTAATTCTAGTTACTTCCGTTGTAGCGCAGTTCCCATACAAAATTTCTTGACATTAACGTGTATCAAGATCGAATTCTTAACTATTCGAATTTGATATTTGTGCGTGATAAGGGTACAAAATACTGGGAGATATGACCTGGGGGCCATTCGCCTAACGGAAATGCTTTGGAAAACGCTAACGCTTTCGATTTTATTTTATTATTTCTGACCGCCGAAGGTTTTCAAATACCTCACGCTCATTTTTTTTAATATTGTTATATACCAGTGCAAAAGAAAAAATAAGAGCGCGAGGCATTTGAAAACCTCAGGCGGCTGGAAATAACAAAATGAAATCGTGAGCGTTAGCGTTTTACAAAGCATTTCCGTTAGGCGAATGGCCCCCCAGGGCAGGCAACGAATATTATTCATCCTATTTTTGGTGTTGCGTCTAAAGATGGCAGTGGCTTTTTGCATCAATTTGATATAAGATGTAAGTCCATTTGCGAAGACGGATGATATGACAGGAAAATGTGCCGTATTCTGTTGTTTCTTTCGTCTGTAAGGTGGTGATTAGGCTTATCTAGACTGTTGCTTCAATTCTATTGTTTATGCCCGAAACTCTGTGATTGATATCCAGCATCATCCATCTCTGATATATCCAAAACTACTCCAGTGTTTTTGTTCTCCAATCACGAACACGCACTACTACACACAAATTCTTATCTATATTCAAATTAGAAATTTAGAAAATTTACTCACTTCGCAGTTCACGTCGTTCTGTATAGCGCTGTAAAGGTCCCAGAATCCTTTCCCATTTTGGTAGCTGATCGCGGCGGACGCAATTAAACTGCTGACCTTCGTCAAGCCAGCCTTGAAGCCAGGGGCATCTGGATAATACGAACCAACGGTCAGATTGTGACTAGCAAATAACATATTAATAAAGAAACTAGCAAACCAGTGAACCAAATGTTCACCAAAAAAAAAATGTATTTAATTAATTGAGAACTTCGGAGATTTTGTGTGGTTTCGTTTGAAATAGAAATCACGTGATTTCTCGAAAACCGGAAGTGCTACGTTACTCACATCCGGTTTGTAGTCTTATCAGACTATTCTCAACTTATAACTTAAACATTCTCTTTATCTATCTCTTACGGTTTGGCCGCTGAAACAGCACCACGGACGGACGGACGGACTTGTCTAATAGATAAGAGATAATAAATTTTTCTAACACTCACACCAATTAGCCTAGCCCCAATTAGAGGTAAGTTCTGAAATGTGTTATAATGGTATACTACGGTATACTTATACATGTATATTATATATTTTATGAAGCAATTCATAAAAACATCCATGACTTAGGTACAATTGTGCGTATTCAACATTTGCCCCTCCGGAATTCGAACCCGGGACTTAACGAGTAGGTGACACCTTGCGAAACCTGACCTTACTACTCGGCCACGGACATCGTCTAATCTTACATTAAGGGAGAGTTAGTTATACTAAACAGGAAACGTTATTTAAAAAGAAATCATTTAAAATATTATGTCCCTTGTATAAAGTTGATAGGTAAGTGTATGATTTATTATCTCATTAGAAAGATCGAAATCTTCCTTTTTGACTGGGATTACGGAGAATCTCTGATTACAGAACAAACTTTTGTTCTATTATCTGAGCGGAGAATAGTCATGTTACCGTCGTATTATGAGGGACCATTGAGGAGAGGTACAAGCATGTGAAATTGACATTCTTGTGTGTTCTAAATCCAGTTTCAATAAATCGATATCTAATTTGATGCAAGCTTACGTGCCACCGACTTACTGTGGCCACTATTCCTAAACGAACAAAGAAATTTCTTGACTCATTACTTTGTCATACTATTCAGAATAAATCAGAAAATCAATATATCTTTATTCAAATTGGATGTATAATACAACTCTTTTGAATCGTCCAAAATTTTTTTCCCTACCACTCGTTATGGACATATTTTTTAGCTGCGGAGAAAAACGAGCGAATAAACCTCCACAACATTAAAAGTCTAATGTAACAACATTTATAAATCATTATGTTGTTACAACGTCAATACAATTATGATTTATTTAATATAGAAAACCTGTTGGAATGATTGGAACAGTTTGAACCCAAGCATTTTTGTCTGTAATATAATCAGACACTTTGTAATGAGCTTTTTTGACAAGTGTTTTTTTTTATAATATCTTTAAATTTATTTATGGCTAACTCTTGGATATTGCTTGGGACTTTATTGTATAAGCGAACACAAAGACCTTTAAATGAATTATTAATTTTGTGAAGCCTAGTAGCAGGTAAAGTTAGTTTATTTTTGTTTCTTATTCGTAAGTGGAATTCTTTACCCGCTCACATGTTCCCTACTTCCTATAATCTGGGGTCCTTTAGGAGGTGTGAAGAAGCATTTTTGCGGGCCGGCAAGGTGAGGAAGGTTGGTGTAGCAGTTTATAACTGCTGTACCAGCTATCTTCGCGTTTGGACTTCATCACCACTTAACATCAGATGGGGTAGGTAACTTTGGTGAGGCGGACTTGACAAACCTATGCTGATAATTAAACTTCTACAGGAGTTACGACTGACCTTTCCTCTGGCTATCATGCCTGTTGACCAAGCACATGAGGTGTTCCTAGCAGTGTAGCCTGTACACTCACAGCACGAGTTTAATGACCTCCAGGTTGATATCTTCGATGAGGTGGATCTATGACAATCTATAATGCAGGAGTTACTACTGACCTTTCTTCTCGTTGTCGAGCCTGTTGACCAAGCACGTAAGATGTTGTGGCAGTGCGACTCTAGTGTCTTTACACTTTGTACACTATCAGCATGGTTTTAATGGCTTCCACGTTGATAGCTTCAGTGGAGAAGCTGTACCTATGCCACTAATGTGTAGCAGTGAAAAACTTCTACAGGAGTTGAAACTGACCTTTCTGACTATCGTGCCTGTTGACCAAGCACATAAGATGTTCTTGGCAATGCGGCGCCTCCACAGAGTGTCTATAAGCTCTGTATACCCTCAGCACGGGTTCAATGACCTCCAGGTTGAGGGTGTCTGTGAGTCGGTCTACTATTAGGTTGGTGTCGCCACCTTTAGCGAGGTTCTGTGTCGCAGCCTCCGCCATTTTGATGGTTTGCTGTGGACAAGATGGCCGCGTCAATGATAGTTGTAATCCTCATCAATCATTCGAGCCCCAAAGTAAGCACTGTAAGTTGTTTAGTGTTATGGAATACTAAGATAATGGATAGAAATAGGTACATAATAGTTAATATGCAACTGTTGTATAGTGAGGGGTCTTAAAATACGAATGCAGGTTTATCACACGAGGCGAAGTGGAGTGTGATAATTAGTATTCCATGAGTGTTTAATACCTAATTATATACGATTGCATACAAGACATTATCTATACCCATGACTATGAATCCTCTATCAAAGAGCCTGAAACCATGAGACGTTCTAAGAACTTAAAATTCCTGCGAATGAGAACACCCTTTGGGTGTTATAATGTTTTTTTTTATTATGACAAAGGATTTTTAATGTTGGTTTTTGCCAGCATTAAAACTAGCTAACTGTTTCAGAATTTATAATGGAGGTTTGAAAGCATGGGTGTAGATAATAATTATTCACAAGGCCCTGCCCCCTATCGGGGTAAGATAAAACTTTTTATCGGGACTCAACTGAACCTCCATTGAGTTTGACAGCCAACGGCGATAAATCGTTTTATCTCAACGCGTTTTGATGGTAAGGATGGATGGTAGGGGGCATGCTACCGAAACCTTATTAGTCGTGTCCT